>CM074583.1:4414500-5793000 GCA_037305975.1 Chrysolophus pictus | reverse complement strand
AGCTGCCCCGTCCCTGGAGGTGTCAAGGCCAGAGCCCCATCACTGAATGGGGGTCCAGGCATTCTGATCTGGTGGGGGGCATCCAGCCCATGGCAGGGGGTTGGAACTGGGTGATCTCTGATGCCCCTTCCAATCCAAGCCCTTCTGTGCTTCATCCCAAATGTCCGCCTCCAGCTTCACTTTTTTGCGGTCTACTGTGGCCAAGGAGGAACAAACCCAGCCCTCATGCACAGAACCAGACATCACAGGCTCAAATCTCAGCTCAGAATACTTTGTGACCAAGCCTGCCTGGAACAGCTTTTGTGGATTTAACCACTGCATAATTCCTGCTAATTAACCATACCCCTTTTATCCTCAGGAGAGACATACCTGTACAGAAGCATCTGGTTCAGCCACTCTGGAGCAGGATGGCAGCAACTAACTCCTACACCTTGCCCTCACCCTTCCTGCCCCAGCAGCACAGATGAGTAGAGCTGCAAGCCAACAGGATGAGGTGCTGCCAACAGGAGAGGGGCTCCTGCAAGCTGGACCCTTCCAGCTGCTTTCCCCAAAGCAAAGCAGGACATTTGCTCACACCCTCATGCTTGGCTGTCCCAGGGCATTGCACAAGATCCCTTTTCTCTTTGTGCTCCCCAGCAGCAAGGAATCAAATTGCCTCATTATGGTTTTAGGACTGCTAATTGCCAGTTACAAGAAACCCAGCCAAAGAAGACAATGTCTCTGTCTACTCCCTGAAAGACAACACCGGCCCTGGGGATGATCTCTGGGTGCAGCAGCCCATACGCACAGCACTGAGCGGCTGATTTTTCCTGGCTTCTCCTCCTTGTGCATAGACTTGTTATAACATGGTCATTCATGAGGCACCAGCCTCAGTGAGAGCTGAAGAAGCCCAACTTGCACCCTGGTTTTTACATCCATTCTCACATCGCAGTCAGCCCTGCTCTTTTGGGATGCTGAACCACCAGCCTGGAGGAGCTGCCTCAGCTCAAACTTCTAGCCTGGTTTTGTTTGCCCTGCAGATTGCTTTCTTCACACTGTATTTGATTACCTGCCATATATCTGTGGGAGGTTTTACCTTTTATAACTTCCTCATATCACAATTCAGGATTAACACAGCTACTGCTACAACACCCTTACGCTTGTATCCTTCATCCTATTTACCTTACAGGCAACCCATATATGTTTCCCATGCTCTGCTCCTGGGCAGTGCTGGAGATCAGACTGGTTTAGAAATGAAACCGGCCACTGTGCTCATTGTGCACAGTGAGCAGCTTTGAGCAGCAGCACAAGTCACACAGCCCCTTCTTCTTCAAGGCCCTCTGTGTGCCAATTGCATGCCCCAAGCACTCCCTGTGCTCAGGTCAATGGGCAATCCCAGTGAGCCCATCCCGAGCTGCAGATTTTTATTGCTGTCACACTAGTAAAAAAAATTATGTCACAGTACAACCATTAACCACAATTACCACTCATTTGCACAGAATCTGAAACTAATGTAGATTTGCTCTTCTGCTACCAACCAATAAATCTCCCCAAGCGCACATGGACCAGACAGCAAGGCAAGCAGTCACTTCTCCTGTAGCTACTTTCAGTTGCCCCAGCAAAGAGTTTTGCAAACAGCATTTTCTCCATTTTTGTTGCCCCGTCCCTGCAGACAGCCAAGGTCAGCCTGGATGGGGCTCTGAGCATCCGATGGAGCTGTAGGTGTCCCTGTTCACTGCAGGGAAGTTGGACCAGATGGCTTTTAAGGGTTCCTTCCAACTCAAACAGTTCTATGATCCTGAAACCCACAGCTTGTCCTTGGGCTCTGGCCATTTGTAATCTCTTAGCCATGTAAATCCTTTCATGATGTTATGGGGCATTGGCCATGGTATTTGCTCAGAGCTCCCCTGTGGAGTTTGTCTCTCCTCCAGGACAATGGGCATTTGGATTAAAATATCTGTTAACTTGCTGGATTTTTGACTCTCACCTGGGCTCTGGAGTCCAGGTGGTGCGGAATTGCTTTGCAGCTTCAAGCAGTTCTTTATGGATCCGTGGACATCCAGGCTCGGCAGGATCCAGCACTGTGCCAGCTAGCCCAAATTCAGCAGCACTCCAGCCTTGAGGCTTGAGGAATGGGCTCATGGAAGCATCCTACCAGCAGGAAGAAGAAGAACAAACAACAAAAAACCTACACCCTAAGGCCATAAGAAAGGCATTAAACCTGAACACACCCTACACAAAATTCAGCACGGGCAGAGCTCAGAAAAGGGCTGCTGCACAGCTCCGAGCTCCTGAGCACAAGGATACGGGCTCAGGTGGGGCTGCTAGGGGGAACCGAGTTCTATAAAGCCCCAGCACCCACCCATGCCGATAGGTGTGTTTTTTCCTTAGGCTTAATCATCGCAAGCACACACAGCAGGCGGTGATGGTGCGGGACCGGCATCCTCCGTCCGCATCCACCGCTCCGCCCCAACGCCGGCAGCGGTCCGCAGGCGCTCAGCGCCCCTTGGCGGTAGGGAGTGAGCCGCACGGCGCAGCGGGGCCGGGGCGGGCTGAGCTCACGGAGATGTTTCTGCCGTGATTCAAGTTAATTAGCTCCGATGATGCCTCCGAAGGGAAACGTTCCTCCTTTCGGTTCCAGCCGACTTGGGCCCAAGCCTGTTTTTCATAAGGGCCGGTAAGTGCAAACAGATAGGGCTCTTCCATTGGAAACAGGCGGCGTGAGACATAATTAAAGAAGCATGCATTGGCGTTTCAAAGAACCGTTTTCAATTACTGCTATTTTGAGAGTACTAAGGGGAAATATTTTAAACAAGACCACTTCAGAAACAGATGATGTTTATCATTAGTTTTGAAATAATATTTGATTATGGGACCGAGGTTTCCGTATGCCAGATCTCCCTCTCATGGCCACAACGGGGCTGATGCACTATGGCATGGGAGCAGGCTTGCAGATCCTGTGGACAGGGTGGACAGGGCTTCTTTTCCTATAGGAAATGCCCTCCTTCTCCCATTGCCCATTTTTTGTTTATAGAATCATTCAGGTTGGAAAAGAACACTAAGATCACCAAGGCCAACCCCAATCCCCTCGACACCAAGCCCACTGACCACGTCCCTCTGTGCCACACCTCCACAATTCTTGAACACCTCCACAGATGGTGACCCCACTGCATTCCATACTGACACCCACAGGTTCAGCACCACATTACCCAGCAGCTTGAGGTCAGAAGCTTGAGGAACCTCTCCAAGCTTCCTTTGGCCACAAGCAAAGTGGGCACATCCACCTTCCCTGAATCTTCTGGATTTTTCCAGCACTTTAGTCACTCGGGCTACTGGGAGACCCCCAGAGCCTTCACGAAGCCAGCAGCATGGGAATTGCCTGGCCATGGAGGAGGGCTCTCCACTGACATCTGTCCAGCGAGCTTGTGAGGCTCAAGCAGCAGAAATGCTGGTCCTCAACGGACCATGAGAAATCATTTCCTTGCGCTATTTACAGCAGCCAAGGACATTTTTTCCTCTTGAAAACACCGCAAGGAGGATGTTTCTCATGGCTACTGAGAAAGGGGGGGGGGGTCTGCTCTGGGGAATAGTGTGAGCTGGGGCAGCACCACAGCACATCAAAGTGAGCCCAGGAGGCCAAACCCAGTATTTTGCTGCTCCTGTGTCAGAGTGCAGCATTGCTGGCGCCAGTACAGGCTCTCGTATGTGGGATGAGCATCAGCAGGCTGCAGGGACATCCAGCAAGCGGAGGCATCAACAGACAGCTCCTCTCCATGTGCCTGGGCCCACAGGTATTCCCAAATCCATGGCTGCTGGACCTGAGGCACACATGACAGCTCCCCCGTCTCACTGAGGGTCAGATGATCCCTGCAGAGATTGTGCTCAGCTGGTGGAGCTGGACGCGGGCGGCAAGCAGGAGCAATGCCTCCTTTTCCATGCATGGATTTTACAGAGGCTGGAATATCAAGTGGTTTTATCCACTTTATCCAATTCATTCTCCAGTGGGTAAGTCAACATTTTCTCATTGAGTCACCATTGCCATTCCCAGTGCAGTTTCCCACTCCTGCTGCCCACTTCCAGGCATGCAGGGGCCCAGGCCCTTTCCCCCATCTCCACTCCCATCCGCTTTCCCAGCTCTATCACTATTACCACCCCCAATCCCATCCCACCACCCCTCTTCAGCCTTTGGTGATGCAGAGCCATGGCTCCAGCACCAGTTTTGGGCCTCCCAGGACCACGTATGAGCAGAGCACTGTGATGATCCAGCAAATCCTCCCTTCCCACACCCACCTTCCTCTCTTCTCTCACCGCAGCCCCTCAGAAAGGGACCATCCACCTGCATCACCATCAGACACCATCCCTTGGCATGGTCCCAAGCTAATCCTGGTGCTTTTCAACTACTTGTAAGACCATGACCAACACCACCAGCCCTGATGGGCCTCCATGTGCCTGCAGGAAGCATCCTGCAGAGAGCAGTTACTGTGTCAAAGAGCAGAAGGGTTTCAACTTTGGCCAAGCTCTAGCAGGTCCCCAAAGCCAGGAAGGAGAAAAGCGTTACGAAAACACTCATCAGAAGGCAGTGAGAAATTAGATGTAGGTCACTTGAACTCCAGCCCTGAGAAAAGGGGTCAAGCCCATGGGGTAAAGCACAGCTGGATGGGAAGAAGCCAGCAGAGTTTTGGAGGAGAAATGGCTTGATCTGTTAATTTGCTGACATTCCCCACGCTGGGCTTTTCCTTCCCTTGGGAATGCAGGAGCAGCCTCACGTGCACACAACTGGATGTGGATAATGCCTCAGGGATGGGGTCAGGCCCAGATGACTGGGACCATACATCTGCTGCGAGAAAGCCACAGTGCAGTGCAATTCTCCTTTTAATGCACATTTTGGGGATCATGTCGTGCTTTTCTTACCATTTAAAGACACTTAAAAGAGCACAGGGCCTTGCTTTCACATCCTCTAAATTTGAGTGAACAAGTCTGAAATTCGTATTAACGCTGATATCAAAAAACATGACTTGCAAAACTAACTTAGTGCAGTTCTGCCAGTGAAGTTCTTTCCTTTTCACTTACACACATTTAACAGTAATTATTGCAAACACCAGTTCCAGCACCTCCACTGCTGCCCCTTACCAACTGCAGCTCTTCACAGATACCAAACTTCCAATTTCAAAAGCAATTTGTACTTGAGAACAGTTATCTCCCAAGAACAACCACCTTTGCTTTGGGCACTTTCTATATTGCAATTTTAAAAGTGCTGCTACTCAGCAGTCTGAAAATTTGGTGGAGAGCTGGAGAACATAACTTCCTCTGATTTCTGTCTGTAGGGAAGAGCTGAAACCAAGCATAAGGGTTGCTGTGAGGCTGGAGATCTGAGCTGGGGAGGAGCAACCAAGACATGACCAAACAGATGTTGCTTTAGCCATGAGCTGAAAGTGGCAAAGGGGAGCAAATCCTCTGTGCCAGCCCAAAGTACAGCTCAGCCATTCAGATGTAGAATTACAGAACCAGTTTGGTTGGAAAAGACCTTCAACATCATTGACTCCAATCGCTGACTTGACCTACAGAGTCCTGTCAGCAGCCCACAACCCTTAGTGCCATGCCCCCACATCTGGGAACACAAGATAGAACTTCCCTCTGAAGAGCCCAAGACCCTCTACAGAACAGAGGAACCATGAGGAGCAGGTGACCCTTGGAAAGCACAGGGCAGGGCCAAATACCCAGATCTCCAGGCAGCTAGGTGGTGGAGGCTCTCCAAAGACGGCATCCCCTCGGATGCTGCATCCAGGGCCACGGGGAGCCAAGAGACACATTCAGCCTCCCTCTGCTTCCAACTGCAGCTTGCCCTGGAAGGCTCTGCAACCTTGCTCCTTCTGGGAGATTTATAGCTTGGCCCCACGGCTGCACTCAGTTCAGAGTTTACATAAATGTTGGGTAAAGTCCATCACTGACATTTCACGCCATCAAGGACCGTAACAGCTGCTGAAACAGCCAAATCATAGGGGTTCATGCCCTGGAGAGAAGGGGCTTTAAATCTTTCCCTGCCCAGCCACTGACCTCATGTCATTGGACTGCTCCAGCTGCCGGCAGGGCTGATTCATTCTCCTGCAGGGAGATTTCCCTGGGCAGTTGCACAGAGGCTCAGCTCAGGCACTACCAGCCCAAGATGCTGCCACGCATGATGGAGGCTCCAAGGGATGGAGCACAATCACAGCCTCACCTGCATTTCAGGGAGCAAAGAATACCCTTCAATGTAAGAAAAAGCCTGAGAATCAAGGAGACTCCCGCACATTACTGTTCCCTGATGCTCAAGGCAGAGACAGAAGCCATAGAACCTGTTTATGACTTGTACAAATGTGATGAATGGCTGCTCCTTGTCTGCATCTTCATAAGCTGATGTTTGGGAATAGTTAAGGAGCTGTCTTGACTTGGTTAACTTGATAGCCACAATGTTTCACCAAGCTGACGCAGGATTTATGTCTCAATCAGGCGATAATGTTTGGTAAGCATTTGGTTTTGGGGGAGATTTACGTCCTATCAGAGATCTGACAGATTTACATGGCTGCCAGAGGTAGAGTTTCCAGAAGAGCCACCTGTGAAACACTGAGCATGGGGTCTTACTGCTGGAGGGCAAGTCCCTGTGGACACCATGTCCTGGCTCCTGCTGATGCATTGCTCTGCTAATGTTTTCTAGTAATAAAATGAAACAAAGCCTAAGGGAGCTGCCTGACAGAAAGCATTTGCAACGTGGTTCCCTTCCTCCATCTCTTTGATGAGAACCCATCACAACCCAGCCTCAGGAGGGAGGTGATGTCCATCTCCTTCTCTTGTTCTCCATAGTGAGAGCTCAGCAGAGCTGCCACTGAGGGGAAATATCCCTGCGATGCAAGCAATGGCCACAACAGCTTCATGCTTCAAGCAGGTACATCAGCATCTTGAACATCTACAGGTATGGCCAAAAGTAGCTGGAGCTGATGGCTGGTTTTTGATTGATGGCTCTAAGCATGCTTTGGCATTGGAAGGAGCCAGAGGTCCCCACATCACTAAGTAGGCATGCTGAGCTTCAAATCCTGGCTCCTTCTCCATCGTGTTCATCGTTAATGTGGGAATTGCTATTAATCAGCAAGTGCTCATTTCCTCATTACTCACCCATAACGGGACACGGCCAGCATGCCGGCACCTTCAAGCAGTGGTTGTTTAATGACTCGTACCTTGAAGGCATCCCAGGAAAAACAAGCACGAGCAGAGTCACTCGGTGTCAAATAAACCACAAATTTTAGAATTTGCTGAAACAGTGACGTTTAAGTGCATAAAAGTTCTGGAGGGGGTCATCAGATTTCAGATTTGGTTGCACAAGGTAGCGTTTGGCCAGGACAAACAAGAAGTTGGTTTTTTTTTCCTCTTTTCTTTAAACAACTCCCTCCAATCCCTTTTTTGGAAAAGGAAGAAAGTGAAATACAGCAAGAAGGGTCCTGGGGAAGCAGCTTTTCAGCCACACTGTGCAAACTCCTCCTTTCCCAACAAACAATACTAAGGACAGGAGCCCCACAGCAATAGCTGGGCAAAGGGACACGAGGGCTTGTCTCAGTCCCAAAGCATTGCAGACCCTTCCTCAGTTCCCCCCAGCACCTACCTCCTCTCCATGCCCTTCTCTTCCTTTTTCTTCATCGCTTTTGCTGCCCCTGGGGAGTCTGTGTTACCTGTTCACGGTCAGTGGAAAACATGGCACGTGCAGTGGCTGGATGGGGGAGCAGAGCCTGGACTCACCACTGCTCTTCTGACTGGAGATCCTCAAAACCTGGATGTTTTCCTGTTCAATCTACTGTAGGGAACCTGTTAGGCTTAGTGATCTCCAGAGGTCCCTTTCAGCTGTAGCTCAAGAATAGAGCTGCGTGCATTAGTACAGAGCAAACAAATATCAGTTGCATGTGTACAGCACATGCAACACGCATTTCCCAAACGATTTTGGGCACAGGCACCTTCCTGCTCCTGTACAGCCCACGCTTCTCTCTGTTTGCTTCAATAAACTCAACACACGTGATGAAATCGACTTACACACATGCAGCAATGCCGTCCTCAAAGAGAAAATCTGCAGAATGAGCCATCCTCGGGCACGCAGCCCATGGAGCTGCGCAGGTGGGGACACACGTAGCTGCACGGAGACATCTGTGATTGTCCCCTGTGTGTCACCCCTGTCCCCACGTGGGGGCTGGAGGTTGAGATCTGCACGAAGGCGCTGCCAGGGCTCCTATCCAACAGAAGGAGTGTGAGTGTTCTGGCACAGTTAGTGGATTAGGATGCGTTTTTTTAATTAGGAAAATAGCAACTCTGCTGACTTTTCTATTCTGGTCTTGTTCTGCTCTCGTTAACTTCTCTTGTTGTATCAAGCGGCACCCCAGCCCAGGCTCAAGCCCTAATGACTGCTGATGGGAAGCATTTTGTTTCGTAACAGTGGTCTCAGCCAGCAAAGCACATGAGAACATTTTTTCACGAACATGAAAGATGCTATTTTAGAAACTGTTCTCCCCCATGTTTATGGTGCTCAGAGATGCGCCAGCTCAAACACTTTGCAGCCACGTGCACCATTTAACCCATTGAGGACAGGCAATGGGGTGTGCAGAGTTCCCGTGTGCCAGATGTGTGGTGGAGTGGCTGTGTCCCTTGTAGGTTGGATTCCTGCTGCTTATTCATTTACGGCTTAGCAGCCTTTCCTCCTCTTTTGGCATCCTTTATCCTCCACGGGAAGGTCCTTCTCCTTCCTTATGAGCAGACCACATGCTTGCTGCCTTGTCCACCTTGTCTCCTTTGGGGTTACAAAGCCCCATTCAGCATTGTGATTTCACATCTTCAGATCTCCCCAGAAACCAGACCTGCTGAGGCCAGCAGGTCATCTTCAACACAAGGCTCCAGGTAGGTCTAAAAGCTCCCATGCAGCACTGGGGATGCCACAAACCCAACAGCATTAAGGCAGGAGGAGGGTTCCAGCAAAAGCTCCACTGAGATCACTATCCACCATGTCCAACAAAAATACGCCCTCCCCTGTCACAGAGCTAAGTGGAGTCACCCAGAGTTATGATTTCCTTTCAGCAGATATTTCATCTTCAGGCTGTCACTTTCACTCAGGCCATGATTAAAACAATAAACCCCAGAGAAGCCTCCCTGCTCCCCGTCAACAGCTGCTTCTCCTCGCTGCGAGCCATTCATCACCAAGAGGAGAGAGGGGAAATTAAAGACAGATTATTATTATTATTATCTATAATTTGAGGCTGCCATGCTGGGTGAGTGAGGTCTCTTTGGCGAAGCCCGAGGTGGACCTGTTGGTGTGAGGGATGTGCCACACGCCAAGCACCTTCAGCAAGTCATCACCCTGGGTGGCTTACTTCTGCTTACCTCTGAAATCCTTCTTGGCCATTTGTGTTAGATTCAAAACCTCATCTTGACAAACGAAGCACCCAGTGCACCACCTTGACTAGCAATGTGGTCCCTGTCATCCTAACCCAACCCATTCTTCATCATCTCTGCCATGTCTCAGCTGGGATGGCAGCATGGGACCTTCATGGCACCTAAACAAACTGGGTGATGAGGATGAAGCAGGACCCTGGTTGTCCTCTGAGCCTGCAATCACAGAATCATAAAGATTGGAAAAGACCACTAAGATCATCAGGTCCAACCATCCACTTACCAACAATATCACCCACTGACCACATCCCTCAGTGTCACATCTCCATGGTTCTTGAACACCTCCAGGGGCAGTGATACCACCACTACCTCCCTGGGCAGCCTGTGCCAACCCACCATCTCTCTTTTTGAGAAGAGATGTTTTCTAATATCCAACCTGAACCTCCCTTGGCACAACTTAAAGCCATCCTCATCTTATTGCTATTACCTGGGAAAAGAAGTCAAACCCCACCTCACCACAAAACGCCCGTGTGCCATTATGTAGACGTGATGCCAGGCTGACTGCAGGGCTCGTGAAGGAGATACCTGGAACTGTCTGCTTGAGAGATGCTGAAGAAAACAGCCTTCATCCTGCCAAGCTCTGGACACAAAACATCCTGCTCAGATGTCTCACTTGAGCCATGGTGACGTGTGGCTGTGGCAGACACAGAGCAGCTTTCCTGGGAGTTTATTTTTCAAAGGCTCAGTGTGTTCCATTTCAGTACGGCTGGAAAATCTGTTGTGTCAGTGCCCCGGCCATGCCTGTGCATATTTGCATTTTCATTACAGTATTTTTAGAGATTTCCACTCCTCGGCCTGATTTGGGAAGAAGTCAAAAATGTGAAATCTTGGACGCTACCACAGGAAAAGAAACTCAATTTTTCAGTCAGCATTAGATACAGCCCTCAGACGTGGTGATGGATGTGCTGCCAGCCTGGAGAGCTGCACTCCCCCCACAGATAAGGGCTTGATGTGTCCCAGGAAGGCTCTGTCCCTCAAGGAGCTGCTCCCAGCCCATCCTACCCAAAAGCCACCCCAAAGCCCAGCAGTGCTAAGGAGCCTACATGGTTTGACTGCCTGTGCACTGAGAACTCACCTACTTCTAATCTGGTTGCATTTTGGGCAGATAGAACCAGCCTTTCTGCCAACCTCCATTGCACATGGTGCACTTTGGAGTGAAAACCTCCTGGACCAACAGCTGCAGCCAGAAACCGATTGGCCACATTTATCTAGTGAGTTCCTGTAAGAGCAAAGCTCTGCAGTCACACAGCTTTCCTCCATCAGGTTGATGTTTCGAGCATTTCCCACACACCCACTAGCACTGAGTAAAGCGACAGCCTAGATTCTCACTAAAGGGTGCCTCGATCCATTGGCCTCACCTCCAGCCAAGCAAACTCATATCAGGGGAAGGTCAGTCCAACATGACGAGGCCAAGAGGGATGGATGTACTGGGATCCCAATGAGAGGTCACGTTGAGCAGTGTTGCTGGGTGACATCACCTCAGCTTTGCTGGTGTTCGTCCCCAAAGCAGGGTCCCACATCTTGCTGAGCTCAAACTACTCCAGTCCTGTGGTTGGCTTGGAAGCTACACCATTTGCAACTCTGCTTCTTTTGACAACCAGGCAATCGCATGCAAGGGGCTGATGTTATCATTTCAGTATCAGAGGAGCAGCTTAGCTCAAGGCAGGTAACTGCAGCGGCTCAGCAGGTACCCTCCTTCCCTTAGTGGGTTCCCAGACTTCAATCGCTCCAAACTTTCAGCCCAGTTGCCTTAATTCAGTGGTCAGGAGCCCAGCAGGGAAGCAGGAAGACAGCCAGTACACACTCAGGAATCCCCCCAACAACAACTGCTGCATCCCTGAAACAAAACTCACCAACTCCAACCAAGCTTGATGCCTTCCTCCACGAAGAAAAAAGCTCTACCCTAGCACTTGCCCACTCCTATTTTAACAGCTGACTGCACTAATTAGCCCTCATTAGCCTCTGTGCCCGTTCTTTGTTTGGCAGTGAAGCCTCTTCCCTATTGAGCTGATCCCGTTTTGTCCCCCACCTAGGCAGTGAGACCAAGCACTTTTCCTCTTGTGGTTTCCTCACCTCCCACTCTCCTTGCCAGCCCCCACGCCCCCCATAACGATGCCCAAGCCTTAGCCTCACCACACTCAGGGATCTTCCCATCGCCAGCCCACGCTGTAGGACCTCAGGGCAGCAACACGTGGAGCAGCTGATGGGGACTGGGGAGCTTTTCCCCCACCTTTTATTGAAAATCATTTCTATTCTAGTGCAAACGCTGTACATTTTACATCACAAAGCCAGAGATAATTTACAGGATAGCTTCCATCTGGGAGTCCCTCCCGTGGCATCATGTGTCAAACCGCCCCAGCCTCATCCATCATCCGGGCCGTGATTGCAAATCCCATTCACAGAGAATCGGTGCCTGCTCCTGTGTCGGGAAGGGGGGAAGGCTGAGAAATCAGTGCTTGTACAGAACAGGCAAATGTGACTCAAGATCATTTTTTCCCCTGAACCGTACGCAAATGTGGCAATAATGGGGGTAACCATGGCAACGTCCTTGGAGCTGCAACTGAACGCCTCCTAAAACCCCACAGCACTCCGTGCCTTCAGGACAAGGCTCTGAATTTGCAAATCTATTTACGCAGTTCAGTAAAATACAGATTAAATGTACACCATGGCAACATTTGGCTTGACAGATGACACTGCACGTTGGCTGAGGCCATCGGCGATTGAGTACAAACAAAACCTGCCCATTGATCCAGCTGCACTCGTTTAGCAGATATATGTGAACAAAGCACTACTGAAATTATGTGAACCCCTTTGTGTCAACATCCTAGCATGGGCCTTGAGATGTGTTTCTCTGTCCAGGAATGAGTAACACTGGTGGGTTGCAGCAGAGGGCAGAGAGGCAAGGAGGGGGTGAGCCAGGCACTGGGCAGCCAGCTGAGGAGCAACATGTTGCACCAGTCCCTTTTCCTTCTGATCTTGCAGGACACAGTTTTCAATCATGGCTCTGTTTGTGTAGGCACAGGAACCAAGAGTGAGTTTCTAAATGAAGGCTGAGATTTCCAATAGGATAACCTGGCTCCAGGAGCTGGAACTGCATACTTGTGATAGAAATAGTTTGGTTTAGAAATGCTAGCTCCTCTGCACTACAGAAGGAAAGGCCAAAAAAAAAAAAAAAAAGGATCAAAACAGAACATCAGGGATTTCTTAAAATCCCTGTTCAGTCTTGCTTTCTTTGCCTTGTGTTCTGTTCTGTATAGCTTTAAGTCCTAATTACAAGAGGATTTCTTCTTTTGTCAAAAATACCGACACAGGAAGAAAAAAAAGTCCACAAGCAATCACACATGCAATCACCAGCACAACTTACACCAGTTTGGAGTTAGGGCTTTGTTTCCAGCGTAGCTCAAATACCTTGCCTGGACTTCCGTTCATACTCTGCCAGTTTAAATTTCACCTTCACTTTAAAGAGATTTATTTCTCATTTCCTGCAACGTGCTATTTTAGACTACCAAACCCCTGTGTCAGACGTCTGCACATGCCCAAGGCAGCAAACACCAAGATGGAGACTACAAACCTAAGGAGTACCCCTCATGGCCGAGCTTCATTCTCCTCCCCACATCCCTGTGTGGACCACAGATAAGCTCTGCTGAATTCAGTAGGGCAACTCCAGGGTTGGCACGGGACATGTCTCTTGGAGAAGCACTATTTGCCATAATTCAGCCCCTTCCTCACCCAAGGTTTCCAAGAGGCAGGCACAAGCAACATGAAAGATCCTAAGATCTTTGCTTGCATGGAAGACACCCCTTTTGGGTTGCATCTCCTCTGCTTTTCAAGGAGAGAAGAAAATAAGGTCCTAATCAGCTCTTCAGAGGAGGGAGGGCAGATGGGAAGAGTAAAGCAGAGTGGTGAAGGCTATAGGGCAGGTGGTAATGATAGGTCTGTGTGTTCTCCCTGCTGAGACATTACCCATCCTCTGAGGGATTGGTGGAAACTTTCCACCGGGATGTCCTTGTGCGTTCCCAGTCACATGAACCTACCTAGTCAGATAGATGATAAGATCCTCATCTTATTCTATCCTCTTATGGGTGGATGCTCTTATTCTATCATCTTATTCTAGGATGCAAATGCCCAAGAGAAAAATCTGCATAGAAACATGGCTTCCCTCCAGCCCCACTGCTGTGGGGTTTCCCATGGGAAGAGGAGAGCCACTGTGAGTGCTGCAGGAGGCTGTGGGGAAGGGCTCTGACAAGGGTGAGAGAGGTTGTGGCTGGAATCTCAATGCACGGCTCCAGGAACCTGGATGCAGCACAAACATCCCAAGCATTTTCAATGGATTTTATTTCGTTTAATAAAAAACACCAACCAAGCTTGCATGTATATCTTATATATATAAATATATACAGTATATATAAAACAAATGCATCTGGACAACGCCTCTCCCTGTGGCACAAGCCGTAAGGCATGGAAAGGAGTGTCCTAACAGTCCTATTCTTGGCACTACAGAGCAAACCCTTCTTCATCCTCCCCCCACTCACAAACACACATTGGCTTTTCTCTCTTCTTTGGCTTTTCGAGGCGCCGACAACGTGTGTGAAGCCCACAGAGATCTTCCTTGCGTCGTGGTCCAGGCAACCCGGCAAGGATGCTCCCAACCCATCGCGCCAATGGGCTTCTTGCAGTCAACATCAACGGCATTGCCTCTGTGGAGTAAGGGATGTGGGAGGGGATGGAAGGTCAGGTGGATACAACGGAAAGCAGTGACCAAACAATTTCTTCTTCTAGGGTGAGCTGGGGTGGGGGAGCAAGCTTTGCGCCTCAACGCGGTGTTGGGTGGGAGGCGGCCGCGGGCTGAGATCAGCGAAGGTTTCTTTTTGCAGTCCCATACAAAAATGGAAAACAACAAGGGTGAGACCGTCCTTAACTGAAGAAGCTCGTAGTATACTGAGCAGAAGCAATAAACCTGACAATAACAAGAAAAAAAATGGTGGCATTATCCCAAAAGGAAGGAGGAACCTTGTCACTCGAGCGGTTCAGTTTGCTCCCGCTTTGGTCCCAATGTTCAGTTCTGGGTTGGGGTTGGCTTTTTTTTTTTTTTCCTTTTTTCTTTTTTTAATATTTTTTAATATATATATATTTTTTATTTCAGCACAGAAGTTGCGAAGCAGGACGGGTGCTGTCGTATTTTCTCCTTCTGCGAAGCAGCTGCCTCCAGTCATTAATTGACTGTGGGCACTTGATTCCTCTGTAAACTATATTCTTTTGCCTTCAGTCTCAGGTTGGCAATACTGTTGGCCATATTCATGCCCTGCGCCGGGCTGGCGTTGGTACACGTGGTGGAGTAGGTGGCCATGGCACTGCAGGGTGGGGAGAAAGAGAGAAACATTGGGTCACAGCAAGGTCCCTGCACTGCGGCACAGTTCTGCATTACAGAGGTTAAACCCTGGGGTTTCCATCCCTGTGGGATGCGATTCTTACATGAGCATGGGACTATCACAGCCCTTCATTAAACACCCCTGGAAATCTCTGCGTTGCAGCCCTCTTGCTGAGGGACAGCCAAGGCCAGAGTTGTTCAAGGCAAGAGGAAATTTTCCACTTCCTATTCACTAACCCAAGAGGTTTGCAATGAGGTCAGGGTGCCCAGCCTGCCAACTAGACCATTGTCCTTAAAACTATTCCCACTGGAAGCAATGTCCTTTTGATGAGACCAAGTTTTGTTTTTACTGCTTGAGAAAACACGTCACTTCTGAAACATATGTTACTTCAAAGAAGCGCTCCGGGAAAAACCCATTTCAACAGTTGTGATGCCTGTAGGTTGCAGAATCTTGGAAGGCAAAATTCCACATTTTTTTTCCCTCAAAACTTCAGCTGATCCTATAGAACAAGCCTTAAAGGTTGAGAGGAAAAAAACAAAAACAAAAACACATTTTTGCTGCTTTCAAATCACGTCTTTGTTCGTGAAAAACAGTACTTTTGGCAGCGGAGGCTGAACAAAGATGTCAGAGTCCTTTCTTATCCTACAAAAAATTTGCAAGTCTGCTTTCCAGACCACTAGAAAACTTGTTTAACTCATGCGTCCCAGGCTTCTGCAAAAAGAACCCATCCCAAAAGCCACCAAACTATCTGATGTGGTACATTTCTTTACGGGGGTCCACAAATAAACACCAAGTGAACGAGAGATGCCAATTTAATATGGTCAGTACATTTAGGAGGAAACTCCAAATGGTGTAGGTGGTGCTCAGCCTCCCAAATCACCTTCCTGGGTACTCATGTCTGATGTTCTGGGAAATACTCTCCTCTACCCATAGAACCATGGAATCATAGAATCTTGAAGGTTGGAAAAGTCCTCTGAGATCATTTAGACCAACCATCAACCCATCCCATCATGCCCATGGACCACATCCCTCAGTGCCACATCTCCACGGTTCATGAACACCTCCAGGGATGCTGACCCCCACACCTCCTTTTCTTCCAGCACCGACTTCCATGACTGGAAGAGTTTTTGCAACAGCAAAGCTTCCCAGAGGGTCATGGGGTTTGCTGCATACGCAGATCCAAACCGTGGCTGCACGCTCATCCCAATGCATTGGCACTGCCTCAGACACCATGGGGCAGACCTCCCAGCAGTTTAAATCCAATTCAGAACTGCCTGAATTCTCTGACTTCCAGGAAATCCAGACCAGTGCTATTGGAAGGTCCCACCTTAGGCGATATTTCTCATTTTATAAGCAAAGAAAAGAAGAACTTTGGGGAGGAATGCTATATCTGCATGGAAACAGAACAGCTCACACCCATGGAAATGGATGTAAGGGCCATGGATATACAACTGCTTACAACCTTTGAACAGCACAAAAGAGGAGAGAAAACACTCAAGACACTTCCAGAGTTTCTAACATGGAGGTAAGACACTGAAATACAAGTATTAAAGCACACCTTTTCTTCCTGTATTCCTCCAGAACAACCCAAGAAATTTCAGCCCCTCCAGCAGCTGTGAGGGCAGGAGCTGTGGGGTGAGCTGCTGAGCCACCGCGTACTCCTGGGTCTCAGGGATGCTCCAGTTCTTCCATGAATTTCCATCAGCTCCTTCCCCATGTCCACCTCTGGACTGCTGACCACCCTCTACCCCGTACTGCAGCAGCAGTAAGAGGAGATCTATGCTACTTGGAGCTTCCTAAGGTGTGTGGAGAGCTGGTGGGCACAGAGCAGCCTTTCCCACAGGTACATCTTCCCTGTGGTTTAGTGCTGAAAGAAATGAGGAGAAGCTGAAGGATGCTTCAGCTTAGATAAAACAAGAATTTTCAGCCTCGGGAGAAAACCGTCCCCATTCTTTTGCTGACATTCATAAATTTGGCTGTATTTATGACTACTCCACTATCTCCCTTATTGAGACTCAGGTTTCCTCCTCTCCTCCCTCTCCCACAAGATTATTATTATTTTTTTTGGCGTTCAAAAACCATATATAACTGCTGCCCAAGTCCTGCCTACAACTCCGAGGAGCCTCCTGCTCCCCAAAGGCCTGGGGGAAATTGCTGCTGGCCCATGAAAACCCTGCCAAAGCAAAAATTCACAGAAACACTCTCCTTTAGCAAGTTACTCCATCAGGAGCAGCACACGCAAAGGCTTCTCTTAACAGTGCTCTGCTTTGAGCAGTTGTTCTAGAGACTCTCCAAGGTCTAAAGGTTGAAATCACCCCGCAGTCCCCCAGTTGGTCAGTCCAGATGCAGAAACCAGGCTTTGTCCTCTCCTCAGCTGCCTATTTTCATGAAACACGGAGGAACATCATGTTTCTGAGTCCTAAAATCCTCCTTTCAAACACGGTTTTCAATGGACCACAGAGTCAAAGGTTGTTGGAGTGGGAAGTGCAGGCTGACAGCGCGACTGCTAGTCTTGTTTTCTTAGGAACGTATGCTAAAATATGTCTAACCAAAACATTTCAGCTTCAAAAAATAATAGTATCTACTTGGCTATCTATGCAACGCAGATCTGCAAATAGCTTTGGTTGACCTGTAGCAGAATGTATTTGGAGAATAAACATACTGATTGAAAACTCGTCCCAGATCTAACAGTAAAAACAGCACCGGCCACGCAGCTCTCAGTCCTATCTTGGAGCAGCTGTGAATCAGAGGCTGCTGGGGCAGCCCGAGGAGGTGGGGAGGGGGCAGAGGGCCATGCAAACACTCTGCACGGCTGTTTTTTCACCAAACGTCCAATATTTTAATAACCCTACCGAGTTCAAAGCCTTTATGAGGCTCTGACAACCTGGCCCAGGTGCCCATTAAAATGAATACGACTTAAGTGACGCCTGGCAGAATTAGAAAGCGGGGGAGCAGAAAGTGTCTAAAGGGTCATGACCACCTCATGCTGGGGAAACCAACTGCTCTGTTCCTCTGCCAATGCCTCCCACCCCATTGCAGGGGCAGTGGGAGAAGACAGCCTGTCCTGGTTTGCTGTATTTGTGGGAATGGCCGCAAGCTGCAAATGCGTTTGGCTGAAATGCTTTGGCTATAAACAAGAGGAAGAAGTCAAGACATTGGGAAAGTGTCTTCTCACCATGGAGAGGCATTGCCAGGTCTGGATCTCACCTCAGGGGGAAAAAAATCTTCCCAAGTCTCTCCCTTCTCCCTTGCTCTACTTGTTTGCACGCCCCTGATGTGCTGGGCTTCCCCTTGCCCAGAGCAGCCCCGGACAGCCCTTCCCCGTGTGCCCCTGAAGTTACCTTTGCAGGGTCTTCTCCTAGAAGCCGTTATGAAGCCCCTCGTGTAAACAACATCTTGGGAGGGACGATCTATTTTTAAAAGTGTGAGAGGTAGAAATGAGCCACAAGCGTTCAGCAGAGATCTGGTGCTGTGACCAGAATAGACTTAGCAGGGTGGGGAAGGACTTGTGCTTCTCTCCCCTAAGCTCGCCACCCAAACTCCTCCCTAGGATGCAATGCTTCACAGACAGAAAGCCTTAACCTCTAATGGGGGATTTGCCAGTCAGTAGTCCTCAGATAAAATCCAGAGGATAAGGGCCATCTCTAAGATCAAACCGGTGGTCATCAGAAGCATCTTTTGCAGTTTCTGCAGTGGATGAACCTAAGATTTGTTCTTCTGGAGCTACTGGGTGGACAAGGGTGACCCCATGGCACTGAAACAACAAACTATCAAGGAAGCAAAACGTTTCCAGACCTCACTGTGCAAATTTGTGAGGAGGTCAAGGCAGCTAAGGAAGAAGGGACCTGGGTTTGGTGTAACTCTTACAAGCCAGTGGGAAGCTAGCTGTGACAGCCAGGTGAACAGGAAGAAATTCAGCCAAGGGCTACAAGAACTTGACCAACAACAAGGTCACTATGCTAAAAAAACACCCACCAACCTCATTTTTACTTGCCTGCAAGTCAGCTGGCTCCCCACAAACCAACATATCCAGTGGATCCTGCATCCACAGTCAGTTCCCACCAGGTTGTGGAGAGGACAGAAGAGAGCAGGGAGACCTGTGATATGTGTGGACGTCCCAGTTCCATTGAGCAGATCAGGGCTGACACATCTGCATTTCTTTACTCCTTAAGCAATGCTGGCCATGGGAGATGGACGTTGAACCCCAGTCTGCCACCCAAAAATACCAGGTCCTGACTGCAGGCAAACCACAGTACAGCAGTACAGCTCGTTCACACACATGCTTGTTCTCTAGCAACTAGAGAGCAACCACTCCACGCTGACAACTGTGGGTAGGGTTGGGAGCAATATGCCTGGGGTGAGTTCCCAACTACTTACTGCCATGGAACAGCCACAGAAATCCTTCTCCTGGTCACTACATGGTGACCAAGTCTCCCTAAGTGCTCTGCCATAACTTCTCCTGGCTATGTGCCCCGTGGAAACATTTCCTCCTTGCTTCAAATTAGATGCACAAGAGAAGTGAGTGTTACCCCTTCTGCTTCCATGTACTCCTACCTGATTCTCTTTCAATACTTCCTGAACTGCAGAGAATATGCAACCTCCCTTGGAAGCAGCTCTGGGAAGCCACACTGATGCACTACCAAGCCCATCCTGTGAACCTGGCAGTGAGATGGAGCAGGTTGGGAATATGTACGGAAAACCAGTGGGATGCTGTACCTCCAGCTGCCCCATGTGAGCATAAACAGCCCGTTAGAGCTATTGAAAACAAATGCACCTAACGGCCATGTTCAGGCTGCTCTGAATCATGCCAGCAACTGGTCAGCCCCAGAAGGGTTACTGACCTGTAAGGCGAGGCGGTACCCCAGGAGAGATAGTCGGTGGGTCTTGGAGCTGGGCGAGGTACTATGGGCTGCTCCACGGCGGTCACGTCCCCTGAGTAGGATTTGAGCAGAGAAGCATTCTTGCTGGCCAGCATGGCCCTCTCATTCCGGCGAAACTTGGCTCTCCGGTTCTGGAACCACACCTGGGATGGGAAGCACACAGACCAACCACCCATCACAACCAGCACTGCTGTGGTGCTCGCTCCTTCACCACACCACCCCAGCCCTGCTGGGCAAGATGGGACTCTGCAAAAGCAAGTTATCTATCACTGGAAATTTTAATGCAAGACAATCTGTAAGTCCGCTCTGGTAGAGCTCTTGTGTAATAAATTGACTCAGCGTGGTCCCTGTTCTGTGCTGTACAACCCGTCATGTTCCCCAATGGGCTTTCACCTTCAGGAGGTGCAGGCATGCAAGCTAAATGCTGAGCAGCTCAAATTAACATCAGCAACCTGAGTACAGAACATCCAGCATCCTAACCTTCAAAAGGCTCTATGAATATATCTGTATGAGTAGGTGGCAAATACGGAGGCAGATCAGGCCTGGCAGTCTTCCGTAAGACACGGCATCCTTGGGACTGCCATATGGGATAACCTAAGAGTTTGGTGACCCTACTGTCCCATGTGGACTTCAATGATATCTACTGCCATACTGAATGGCCTGACGATGCCAGTTAGGTGAGGTATGCCTATACACAGGCTGTGAGAATTACCTGAACTCTGGCTTCAGTGAGGTTGACTCTGCGTGCAAGGTCTTCCCGTACAAAAGCATCAGGGTAGTGTGTCCTCTCAAAGACCCTCTCTAGTGCCTGGAGCTGGCTGCTGTTGAAGGTAGTCCTGTTCCTTCTCTGCTTTCTTTTCTTCTTCTCTTCTGAATTCAGCTGATCATCTAGGAGAGAGAATTGGAGATATGAAAGGCTAGAAGTTTCAGAGTCCATAGCAATGTTGCAATGTGAACGTTAAGAAGTACCAGGGTGGACAAAAGTTCCAGTATGCCACTATTCTCACTGTTTTGTCATCTCCAAAACGTCCTTTGATTTGACAGCTAGGCATGCTCAGAAGTTGTCCTTGGGGGTCAGCTGCTTCAGGAAGGTTTGACATCATTTCCTGTCTACTTTGGAGAAAGATTCTCCTCCTCCTCTCTCTTGCCCTCATCTGACTTGTATGCATCTCTCACATTTGCACAGAATTCACATGCTGGTCTTTACCTCAGCTTCCCTGAGAGCACTCCTTCCAGAAGACATTTCTCATAAATGGAGAATCTACACATGCCCACAGACCCAGTTCACCCCCCTACCCCATTCTGACAACACCAGAAACTTTTCTGAGTATGAAAAATCACAAACTGCTCCTCTCTGGGCTTCTAATTTCCACGGATTGCCCTTAGAGAAATGAAATAGATCTCTCAGGGGTAAGTACAAATCCCATGCATGCTCTGGGACACAGCATACTCATCTCTATGTAAGGAAAAGTAAGGAGCTAGCTACTACTCTGGGACTGACTGTAGCCAAGGCAGTGCCACTCTCTGTAAGCCACTCTGGCTTAAACAAGAACTGCACTTTTCTTGCACCCAGATAAGAGACACCAGTATGAGCAGAGCTGGGGAGACGTTAACAAAGAGGTGTCAGGGCTAAACAAGAAACAAGCACAAAAGCCGGTTTTACTTGTATGCTCATAGGCCTTTGCCTTGCACTTGTCCATCTTTAAGTGCCCCAGTCCCCACATTTCAAGTGATGGGTCCCACCAAAACCAGCAGGGCTTTCCATGCTGCCAAGCACAGTGTGTAGGCAGTGGTGGAGAGGTTCTGTTGTCTCATGTAGGGGAACAGTAGCTAAATCTGGGAGGACCACAGCCAATATACATATGAACACATGTTAAAATACATCAATTATTGTATCTACAAAACACATAGTGAATTACACTTGATGTTAATTAATATGCACCTGGGACCAGATGACAGTACCACCACTGAGCGTCCAAGGGCTTAAATCATGCAGAATAACCCACCGAACATCATTTCTTTTGCCATACAGAAATGTGACAGCTTCCCTCATCTTCCCATTCTCGAGAGGGTACGTAAGGCACAGAGAGATGCTGACAAGGAAATTAAAGTCCATAGCTATTGTCCTCACCACCTGTTTGTGCTGCTTTTCACAGCCCATCTGGTTACAGTTACCGCACCTGAACGCCTTTGGAACAGCGCCTATCCATTTGGGAACAAAAGGACATTCCTTTTAAATTAAAGGAGCTTTTCCAAATTCCTGCAGGTTTACAGCCCTTCCATCCCCTCTCCAGCAGCCTGACAATCCCCATCAGGCTTCTCTCCAGCCTGGGGATTCCTGGGTGCAGAAATACACCCACAGCTCTCCAGTATCTGAGAGGAAGTGTTTGGAGATGAGCCAGAAGGGGACTTGCAATGAGATGTGCAAAGAAAATAAATACATGTAGGAATCCTGAGAAAGCTCCGGAGAGACCTCACTGCAGCCTTCCAGAACTTGAAGGGAGCTTACAAGCAGCAGGGGGACTGACTTTACATGGTCTGACAGTGGTGGACAAGGGGAATGGCTTTAAACTAAGAGAGGAGATTTAGACTGGATGTTGGAGAACCGTTTCATTCAGAGGGCAGTGAGGTGCTGGCACTGCTGCCCAGAGCTGTGGGTGCCCAAGGCTATGGATGGGTTCTGGGCAGCCTGAGCTGGGAGCACCCAGCCCACAGTGGGTGGAGGGTGGGGAGGGGCTGGGGGGACTTTGAGGTCCCTTCTGACCAAAGGCATTCTATATTTCTATGATTCTATGCAGTTCATCACATCTCAAGATGTGGAAAGAGAAACTGGGAAGCAGAGGGATGGAATCAAACTGGTGCTCAAGCAGAGCGTTATGCATACTTCCACTTAGGGTCTGCCCATAGCAGGGAGAAGGAAGCCCCGCAACTTCCACCCCAGAGTGCTCATCCAAAGAGGCTCCACAGGTGAGCACTGGTGCAGCTGTGCACCATGCAACCCAGCAAACAGAGAACCAGCCTTGGGGCATGATCACCCCTTCAAATGGCACAAACGCTGCAAGATCAGCTTCTATCGAAGTCAATGTCAGTATGGACACTGCTCTTCCTTCTGAGCTCTCCATTCAATTCTCCTTTTGGATCTAAACCCTGTGTATGCAGATCAGATGAACAAATCACTGAAAGCATTGGGAGCTTCCTGGGAGCCCTCCAGGCTTTTCAAGATCCTCTCCAGCCCGGAAGACACCCAGTGGAAGGCTCTCGGAGCTGCCTGGCCATTGCTCAGATCCTGCGCGATGCTTCCATACGAGGAAACGTGAGCACAACGCCCTGAGGGACAAGAAGTAAGCAAGCCAAAGGCTGTACAAGGCTGGGGAACAAGAACCCTTCCTGCCAAACACGTTAACACCATTTGCCTGGTTTCCTCCCGGAGCAAAGCGAGACAGTGGTGATTCACAGCTCACCTCCTAACCGCTGGGCTGAGCGGCGGAAGGATGCCGGCATTACCACAGTGACTCAGGGCCAGGTCACCTCCAGCCCTGGCTGGCACCAGGCAGGGACGTGAGTCAGTGTCCCGGCACCGAGCGGCAGAGCTCAGCCTGCATTGCGGGCTGCAGCTTTGAGGTCTCCCTTTGCTGCACATCTGGAACGCCGCAGCACAGCTGGATCCAAGCGATGTGGGCAGGAGGAAAAAAACTACAGAACAGCCGTGTGAGCCCAGGGCTGGGCTGACAATCAGCCCTGCTGGAACTCCTTGTTGTGTTGATACACCATAGGACAACTAAAAACTGCTAACAAGGGAATGCAGGCACTAAACCCCATGTGTCTGCAAATGTCACCTTGCTCACAGCACTTAAGACAGCCTTTGATATGTTGACAGAGTTTTTTGTTTTTTTTTTTTTTTACACCAGTCACAGAAATATAGAATTGCTCAGGTTGGAAAAGAAAGCATTGCTTTTCCTTATCAGGAAGGAGCCCTGACAAATGGTACCCCTAAATTATGTTGACAGCACCAATGCCTAGAGTCAGCAGAAACAGAGAGAAGAGGAAACAAGCTCTAAAGTTCTTGAGATGGGTCAGGAGTCTTTCATCAACGTTCTTTTAATCAGAAATATTACGAACAGCGTTCTTCAAAGCCCTGCTTCTCGCAAGTGAGGCCCCTGGGGAGATGGAGATGCACATTCCTCTGCTCCGGAACCAGTGCTGGATATTCTGAGAAGTTCATTTCCAAACCCCAGTGTTTCACGCTGCACTGGGGGGATTTTGTTTCCTGTTTCCATATACGTGTTTTTCCTGTACGAGCTCTACATTCACGCACTACTTGCAATCCAAATGCACTACTAGGATGCTCCAGAGCACTTCTAACTGCTCCCAAATAACATCGTGTCCTATCCCTTCCTCCTTGCTCATCACGTCTCCCCGTGCAACGGGGCAGAGCCGCTGTCTTCATGTCAGGGACAGTCACTGGAGTATCATCAGATGGGTCTGTTGGGACGTCACATTGAAAATATAACAAACTATAAACCAAACCAGAGCTCCGAACGGAATGCCTACATGTAAGTTACAAGAGCAGTATTTTTTCCAACAGTACGTGCAACCGCAACAAATTTTGGATTTCCAGTTTGTAGGAATGCCTGTACATACTTGCTTTCATTCCAGGTCGGAATAAAAACAAATTTCCAGATGGGTTTTACACTGTGTGGGCAGTTTTGAAAAGTTTTGACCGGTTCTATGAAGTCTTGAAGCAGAGGTTAGAGAGTACGTATCAGATCTGAACTGAAAGTCAACAATTGGGTCTCATTAAACAAGAGACTAAGACGTCCAGCCACAAATCACTTACAGTAAAGCAGGGCAGATTTGTCACACGGTTATATAAACTGTAAACCGAGGAAGGATTCCAGGAAAAAAAAAAGGAATCACGCTGTAATCACAGCCTGAAAAACAAGAAGTTACCATCAGAGTTTGAATATGGATTAAAGAAAACCAAAACAAATCTATTTCACGGGAGAAAACAAATCTAGAAACTAAAAACCCAACAACTGATAACTCTTCTAAGGTAAAAAAAAATCACGCAAGCCAAAAAAAATTGAAGGTTTTACTTGGAGTAGTAGGGAAGAAAGAAAAATAGAGAACAGAAGGGAGAGGAAAAATCTTTTGCTTGGGATTGAAGTTGAATTTTAAGACCTTCGCAGGCGCGCTTTGCAATTTTATCCGCTCTGCTTTGCTTTCGTTTCCTTACATCCATCCAAAATACTGTCATTCCTAGTGTACAGGAATCGACATAAGAAAAAGAAGGGGAAAAAAAAAACTAGAAAGGCTTAATCAAAGCTAATTCTCCTTTTGTTGCTCCAGTGTCCAATAGGTGTCCATGGGACGGTGACAGGGGTGCGAGATGCATCACCCGTACACAATACCTCAAATTATTTCAGTTACACAGAAAATTGAAGAATGTGAAGCTGTCTTGTTTGGATTGCCAGGAACACAGGAATGAAAAGAGGAAAAAAAAAAAAAGAAAATAATAGAAAGAAACAGATGCTGCATTTTTGAAACGTCTTCGGGTTTGATTATCTCATGAGCTAGTCAAGTTCACCTCCTTCACAAGAAAAAAAATGGCTATTTTGTGAACAGGGTGTGGGATTTCAGAAAGGCAATATTGAATTTTTCACATCAAAACTGAGTTTTAATATAAAATAGAAAAGCGTGTGCATTTCCAGCATTACCCAGGGGACGACAGCAGTTCCTCTCCGAAGTGTCTGCAATGTGGAACTTATCAGGGTAATTTCTAGCTGACCGCATACAAACAATTACATATCATTACAGAGCTGTGAATAGCTCTTGCATGGATTGCGTGCCTCCAGACTCCCAGCTCTGCTTCCAGGCTGGGAACTTGCTGAGGTGCTGCACAGTCCTTCACCAGGGCACTACAAGCCCAATCCCAGCTGGAAGACAGCACTCCTCTTTGGGATAGTTTCAGCTCTGGTGCTCTGCCTCTCATCCAGAGGGAATCTCAGAGCCCATCGATTGTGCCATCTGCAGTTGCGCGCCCATAAGATGCGCTTTCGCCCTGCCCACGTCAATGCTCCTGCTTGCTGGACTTGGTAGCAGCAATGAAGTTGAACAAAAAGATTGTAATTGCAACCCAATGGGAATCCAGACATTCTTCCTAGAAAGGCATGATGTTAAGTGCTGATTACTGGGAAACAATATTTGCGGGGGATGAAGTATACATCCTTCTCCAGAATTTGGTACGAAGCCACTGAGAGTCTCCCTAGATCCCAGAGACAAGCCCAAGTTCTGCTCTAACAGCTCTGCTTTGATATTTGCTAGGGTTTTCCTCCTGGGCATCCTATAGCTCAAGGCTTAGCCCAGCTCCTCTAACAAGCCTTCCCGCCGGGTCTTGGGGTCAGAGTGTTCCCATAATACAATAAGCGCTGTATGGATCTCATAAGCTCCAAGGCACAGTATGTTATGTGTTTGGAATTCCTTGTATGCTTTTATACTTTGTTTTACATATTGTAATTTTTATATGCATTACCACATTGATCCTTGGAAAATTAATTTAAAAAAAAAAAAAAAAGATAATCAAAAGCAAACACATAGTTTAAAAGCCTGCCAGAGGCAAATCATGTTCTGTGAGACTGCACTTTGTAACTGACAAAGAGACCAAACCACCAGACTGTGGCTGGGATCCAGCAGGGTGAGTTTACCAGGCAGGGTGGGGATGGGATCCAGCAGGGCTGCAGACCCCTGAGCCCCTCGTTAGGGTAGCCCAGTGCTGCAGGAACATTGGACCTGAGACAGAGGAGCAGAAATACAATCGCGTGGATGCTCCAGCCAAACCCCACTGCCATACCCAAGGCACGGAATCCATGGCACCCTGAAGAGGCTGCGCCTCCCCAGTGAGTTGGGGCACCTTGACCTTCACAGCTCCTGTCTCATTTTGGGGTCAGACCTGGAATGGGTGCGTTGGGCAGGGCTGAATATGAAGTCATGCCTTTGCAAGGTCAGGGTATGGCTTCCAACGCCCACATCCTCTTCCCATCAGCTCCCCTTCCCATGCCATGTGTCCTGATGTTTCAACTTAGAAACGGCACTCATGCAGCCAAGATCAAACTTCCCAACCTCCGCCCTGCTCTGTCGGTATTTTCTCATTTCCAAAGCCCCTCCCTGCCCTAGTTCATTCCAGATAACATCCGTCTTTCCATCTCCCCAGCACCCTTTCTTGCCTTTTCTGAAGAAGCTCAGAAGCCTATCCATGTATAAGCAGGTATCTCTGCCTCTTTAAACCTCAGCGTGCACATGGGGTACATCCACACACACACAGCTACAGAGAACACTCCTCTTAAGAGTCCAACGTGCTCTTACAGACCAACCACATACCCATCCACGATGTTCAGGCAGGAGCAGCCCAGCACCGATGTCCACATCCTCCTGATCATCACCAACTGCCTCCATGGCAGTGGCAATAAGCTGTCACCAGAGCCTGGCAGGACCAGGTCATTCAGTTGCTTTCTGCACACATCCCATCGCAGAAGGCTCCATATGGTCACAAGCTGTAGACACATGGCATTATTTCCACCTACTGGATTTACCTAGAGTTTCCTCTACCAATTAATGAGACGTGCTGGAGCCAGGAGCACAAGGGTGGTTACACCAGCCTTTCTGGATGGCACATCCCAGGGCTTTTTTTCAAGGTCGCTCCAAGCCCTGAAAGTAGTCTTCCTTCTCCTAATGGCCACGGGTTCAGCACGTGTTTGTACTCATTCAAGTGGCTGTAGAAGCCATGAAGCTGGGGCCCTGCAGCCCCCCTCAAACCATTCCCCCCATCCAGCATCCACCCAAACTCTGGGCAACGCTGCTTTTATTATTGATTTTCTCTTATATTAAAAAAAAAAAAAAAAAAAAGCAAAAAGTCCCCATGAACTTCAGCCAATGACACTTTCTAATGGGGAAAGTTAAAGCAGACTCATGTATTAAGAAAAAAAAAAAGCTTTTGCCAAGGCAGGGAAGAGCTGCTTTGGGGGTATTTTTTTTTTTCTTTTCAGACCATAGACAGATTACAAATGAGCTAATTGGCATTTTGGGCAGACGATTCATTTCCAAATGCTCCAGCCGCTGCAAGAGTCTGCAAATATTACCAGGGCCCACCAACCCACGCTGGCAAAGCTTGACTCGGGCTCACCTGCCCAATGAGCATCTGAGCACGCTGGGACCCCGCCGTGCTGAGCAGTGCCATTATCACACAGCCCTACCCCAGCCAGGTCTGGAAATTCACTTGGACGTGGGCTTTGTATGTAGGACCCGTGCGAGCAGACAATAACCTGTGGGATGCACGCCAGCTGGCCCCGGCAGTGCACAGAAAAGCTGTTCTCAATGGATATTTCATCTGTTTGTCATCCAGACACGCAGACCTTTGAGCTGCATGGCAGAGCAGGCTCCAGCTCACCTCGCCCGGCGGCCAGGGCCACTGCTGGAGCCCAGAGCACCAACAAGAAGGGAAGGCGCAGAGCATGGTGAGAATGCGGAAACCAGCTCCCCAAAGGCTGTGCTCCCCTTTCATTAGCATCCAAGAACAAATGGGTTTTGACCAGATCAGGCCACCAAGTAACATGCAAATCAGAGCAGAGCCGCTGCAGAGCTCCGCTCAGAAATCCAGATTTTGACCACTAATGCATTTTATGGGTCCCTCTTGATCGCGACTGGAAAAACGATGACATGAGAGGTCCAGAAATAACAGAACTTGAGCCTGGCTGTCAGCATCCAGCCCACCTGCCTCTTCCGAGCATCCCGACAGGGAACGCATTCCTCGGGTGGGGATAAAGGGCCTTTATATCCCACACTGCTCGAGGAGGCAAAGCCATTGGAGCACTTAGGGCCATTTTAGAGTGTAACTTATCCGACACAGCAGCATTCTGCAGAACAGGACCACAGAGAGGATGCTCCAAGGGCTCCCATGAGCCCCGTGCCCCCTCTCTGTGCCATGCTAAGAGAAACCAGGCTGTGCCCCGCCACCATCCCCAGCCCCTTCTGGGCAGGGAATGCATTTCACATTAGCTAATAAATTGCTACATCTTATGTTTCCTAGCCTGCTGGAATGATGAATATTTCGGAATGTGTTTTGAATGGTTCCTTGCCAGAGTCAAACAATCATCTAGAGATTTTAAATCAAAAGGCTGAAAAATGGAAACCTCTGTCTGTCCACAAAGTTCACTGCAGTTTGAAAAGCCCAACTCCCAGCAGAGGAGGCACAATGATTGTTGTCAGAGCTCCTGCGAATTGGGGCAAATGAGTGATGTGCTGGAAACCGTGCTCCCTAACATGGACTAATAACCTTTGCCTCCAGGTGATGAATATATTAGCAGGTTTTTGCTTATTGCTGCCCTTCATCAGGCTGCAAAGTCAGATATGCTAACCTTGAGGATCAGACGATTTAGGGAAGCTGTATGGAAACATAGGGTATTTCTGCCATAAATTGCTGCTCTCAGCCTGCTACAGTGCTAGCAGATAAATGCTGCTTTTCTAGCCTAATTTAACACAATTTAAGGGCTTTTAAAGGTTCTAGATAATTAACTGCGTCCACTTTTTTTACTTACACTACAGCCAGCCACATGCCTGCCTAGCAGAGGAATAACTCACCCAAGGTAAGACTCAATAGCCCACCCAAAGGGGCACACAATTAACACAACCACGCACCCGTACTGCATCCCACCTCCTGCTCCAGCCTCTGCATCCCATCGCTGCAGTAGCACAGATCACTGCACACTGAATTGGCCATCAGCAACTATGGCTGAGCAAGCTTAGCAATACCCCCATACAGTGAGATGCGGTCTCCATTGATAAAGGAGAGCAGGACATGGCCGTGTCTCATCGGAGCAGCCAGAGCTGGAGTGGGTCCAGGAAATAAGCTTCCCTCTCCCCCGTGGAGATGGGCTGTCTAGACACATTGGCAAAGCTGTGAAGTCAAATTTGCAGGGCTGCGTCCTTCTTGTGTATAGCCTGTCAAAGACACAAGTTCCTGTTCCCCGGCCTGTTAGCGTCGGTGTTTTTTCATACTCCCTCATGTCAGTCATGTCCAGCAACGCCAATTACTTTTACTGAGAAATTCTTAAACAGAATTCTTTCCTCTAGAAAAAACATTTTTTCGATCAGCCCACTGGCAAAACCATTTGCTGGTTATTTTGCTATGCTTATTTTCGCTAACAATTAACGTAAAAATAAAATAAGTCTAGTAGAAAGCATTCTTAAGCCAAAAAACATCAGAATTCATATATAAATTGCAATGGAAACCTGACAAAAAAAGTTATCCAGCTAATAAAAAAAAAATTGAACAAAACCACTGGGAGTCAGGCAATGTTTTCCATGCTCTCAGGACCCCACTCAACACAGCACTTAAGGGCAGGCTGAAGACCATCCCCCTCCAGCTTCTCTCCAACGACTCCCAATGATGATGAGATGAGGGCTTCTGCTCCATGCTGGAGCCCTCCTGAAATTAGTAAATGACTTTCAGCCAGACTTAAGTTCTTGAAGGTCATTAGAGTATGTTAAACAGATTTCTTCATCGCCGGAGGCCCTTGCAAAACTAGAGAAACACGTGTTGGGACTGCACCTCCATTTCCTTCCTTGCTTTGCCTCCCTCATCCATTTAGACATCCTGCTCTCTGAGAGCACATTCTGGCGCTTCATTCACAGCACTTGCAGGGGTGTGGACAACAAGAAAGTCACTTCAAACTAAACCAGAAATAGGTCATATCACAACTGTGATCACAATCATATTCAGAACTACTTTGGGCACATTGTGTAAACATACACAACAGCTCATCGTTTGGATGTAGACGAGCAGCTGTGGGATGGGCTTCCCACTCCACTCCACCAACTACATCCCTCAAGAGGGCTTCTGAAGCCACCCCACCCCGAGGCAAGAAAGCTCAGCTGCTCCCAGAAATCTCAAGTGCCTTCGACTTCACTTGGGCAATCTCCACTCAGTTGCAGGAATAAACTGGGTGCATCAGTGCATGGCTTCCTCCTCATGCAGCTCTCCATACAGCTCCTGGAAATAGGCACTGGGATGGAGGCCACAGCTCAGGCCACCTCCTGCCAGATCAGGTCCCAGCCTTGTGCTGAAAACATTGAGATGGGACTGGCTGCGTGGAGTGTAACAAAGATCAGAGCATCCAAAGAGCTACAGATCCAGCTCAGAGAGAGATAACACGGAATGGTCTGATCCTGCAATAGCTCCTCTTTTTCTTGTAAACGCAGCTCATTAAATGTTTGCTGGAAAAACAGAAAAGCATTTTCCACTGAGAAAGGGACATCCAAGAAAAGCCCTTTTGGACATAAATTGGCAAAAGGCTGCCGAGCATTTATCTTCGGCATAGAATGTGCTCTGTCAGGAGGGCTGTAACTAACAATATGCTGAAAAACATGCCACAGACTTCCACTGTATTTTATTTGGCGCAAAGGGGTTATTCCTCAGCACAAAGTATTCGCAACTGGCATTGGTTAAACAAGAAATTACAACCTTCAAAAGATCCATTTAGCGTCGGCTGCAAAAGTACGGAATTTGCCATCGGCTTCGATGACAACAGACTGTGCCCCATAGAACGCCACGAACACGTCTGGCTACAATGCTCAGTGCAAGCTGCCAGTTCAGCAGGGCTCCAGGAGCTTCCTGCCCCTGCTCAGGAGGATGCCACCAGTTTTAGGGCAGTGATATCCCTGTCCCCAAACCTCATGGTGGCTGCTGACTTCAACCACCAGGCTCAAGGCACTGCAAGCTGATTTCCACGAGGACCAGCAAAGCAAATGGCTCTGGTCAGGCTGGGAAGAATCTCTAAGCCACAGCTCAAGTCAATAGCACAGACAGGTCCAAGGATGTGGAACTGAATTAATGAGTCACCCGGCCACCATGTGGCACCTGGGGTAGGAAGGGGGGAGCCCCATTACCCCCAGCAGCTGCCCCCAGTGCTGCCAAGTGGCATCCCAGGACAGGAGATGGCCACATGTCCCCATCCCACAGAGTCATCCCCACCTCTCCATGCAGAGGAAGGAGCTCTGCCAGCAAACACCCTGGACCCCAAACCTTTTTCCATTCCTGTTTGCTGAGTGCTCCAGAAAAGGAAACCTCAGAGGCCTTCCTGGTGTTTGCTTTGCACAAGCACCTTGCCTTTATGGGGTGCACGTACTGAAGGAAGAGGGTGACTGCCCCCCAGCAGCCTCGCGCTATCTTAAATTGGCCCAGAGAAAGTAACAGAGCCTCTGGGTTCAAAATGAGCCCCCACATCAGCTGTCAGAGTAAACTCTGCACAGTTCAACCTAACTCAGTGCTCTTGCTGCAAGCCCACTGCCCGCTCAGTGAGCTGTGAAGTGCTGCCACTGTGAAGTGCTCTGCAGGAACTTTACTGCTTCCTTTCCCAGCCCCAGTGCAGCTACAGCAGACATACAAAGACAAGGTTTTATTGGGCAAAAGCCCTTAGTTTATCTTGCTCTGGCAGGGTATTTAACCATTCACCAAATTTCTGCATGAGAAGGAAAAATGAAACCTTTTGCATTGTTGTAGCCCATGGCAGGGAGCAGGCCATGTGCTGCCCAGCACTGTGATGTCTGCAGCCTTCAGATTAACCCTTGCTCCTGTGTTTCTTCCAACTAGGAGCTTTCACTTGGCTTGAGATGAAGTACAGCCTGAGCCTGCTCTGGGCTGGGGTGGAGCAGCTGGCCTCAGTTGGCTCCAGGTGCCACCCAGTATCGCTCACATGGGGAAGAAATGGTCACAACACGACCAGCCTAAAAGTTCACGGGCAGCAAGCTGGATGCTCCCAGGATCTGCAACCTAAATAGGTAAATGAAAGAATGAAGAGTCACGATCAAGCAAAGATACAGATCTGGAGAGTGTACTTGGGTCTCACTGCACCAGCATGGCACTCGTGACAGCCCTCCCATAAAGCATTTCTGACCGATTCTGGAGCCCTCTCCTCCCCTTTCATCAGACAAAAAATCATTCCGATTTTCTCTCTCAACACGGTCTTGCAAGCCAATATTGCCTAATGATTGCACTGAAATCCTTTCAGCATCTGATGGGAAGAAATGCATCAAGGTGCACGTCACCCACTGCCATGGGCTTGCACTGGAGCGAGCGCCAGCAGAATGCCAAGGACACACAGACTGCTCCCTGCACAGACACTGCTTTTACTCTGCAGATAGTTTAAGTGCCCCTGATGAATAGAGATGCTTTCATGAATCAAAAGCAAGAGGGAAAAAAAAACAAAACCAACCCAACCCAAGTCATTACATAAATTAAACCCAAGAAATATTTTGACCAAATCTGCTCCCAGCATTAGGAAGACTCTAAGAGCAGCAGATGAAAAGCTCCTATTAAGTTGGAGAATTCATCTCCTCATCCCTGCTGAAGGATGGATGGGTTGCTAAAACAAATATTACGTTTCATTCTGGCTTACAGCACTCTGATCTTGTATTACACGAACAGGGGAGGCAAAATGCTTCCAATGATCGTCATTCACACGCAGATGAATTCAGGTCTTCCTTCTTGCCAGAGCTGCCATGAGACACATGGGTTTCTCCCACAGACCTCTCTGCTGCTTGGATATTTGTTCTGCGCTAATCCTGGCAGTTTTAATGGACCTATCACCCTGGCATGGAGTAATAAAACACTAAATCACAGAATTGTGGGGGTTGGAAGGTACCTCTGGAGACCATCTAGTCCAACCCCCCTGCTAAAGCAGGTTACCTACAGTAGGTTGCACAGGAAAATGCCCATGTAGGTCTTGAATATCTCCAGAGGAGACTCCACCACCTCCCTGGGCAGCCTGTTCCAGGGCTCTGTCACCCTCAAAGCAAAGAAGTTCTTTCTTGTGTTCAGTTGTGTTCTACTTCGTGGCCGTTGTCATTCGTCCTGTTGCTGGGCACACCAAAAAGAGCCTGGCCCCATCCACCTGATGTCTGCCATACAGATATTAGTAAGCACTGATCAGATCCCCATTCTGTTTTCTGCAGGCTGAACAGCCCCAGGTCTCCCAGCCTCTCAAACCATCTCCCCCCTCTTGGACACAGTCAGCATCTTTCCCTCATTACAGCTTACAGCCCAAGTCTGAATCCCAACATCTCTTTCCATTTTGGGATACCCCCACAGCTCCTGCTCACTGCGATGCCCCAAATGATGGGTGCCCAACCGACCCCAGTCACCTGCAGAGCTGCACCACTGGCACTGCCTGGAATGGGCCAAGCTGTCCCAAAACAACGCAGAACCCCTGCAACGACCTCTGGCACCTGAGACCTCCCTGCTCCATGCCATGCTGCAGAAAGACCCGTCATCCCCATCTTCAATGGGACATGAAGAACGGACTAGGCTGTGGGACCCAGTGCAGACAAGCCACTTTCAAACCAAAAATCGATAATAATTTAAAGAAAAAGCAGGAAAAGCTGTCAGAAAACCCCACTGAAGACCTCTAGCTTCTCTCTGCTCTGCCTCCCCACTGCTACCAGTTCTGGCTGAGCTCAAGGCAGGCTGTGCCTTGCCACATAGGAGCAACACAAGCCAAAGAAGGGCCTCAGCCCTTTGAAGCAGCCACAACACAGGATATCGTCTCCATGGGGATGCACTGTGTGAGCCTGGCCCCCACCGCCAGGACACCAAAGCCAATGTGCAGAGTGTGGTGGGGGAGAGGCAGCAATGGAAGGGAAGATGCCTCCCAGTGGAGCTGTGACACCAAACCCCTCTGAGATACCTTCCAAAAGGGCAGCCCAGCTGCCTTCACCCTGGTTTCCTGAGCAATCATTTATGATGCGATGTGTGCTACATCCCTTACTGCCTCGATGGCTTTAGAGTCATTGGCTGACTTCAGCCGCAATTTAAGAACAACACGAACTACAAAGGTAACCCCTACAGTTTCCAAAATCCGGTAGCCTGGTACAAATGAAGAGATCTGATGCACCCGGCTCCTGCAACCCGCACCGTCCGCTCACATTTCCTTCCCTTTTCCTGCCGCCTCGGCACATTCCTGTAGGCTCGGACCAGTAGATGGCACCAGAATAACAGCAAAGCCCCTCTGGTTCTGCAATTACCAGCGACAACATCCCCGAATGCAGACGGGGCAGTGGTACCAGCTCCTGCTGGGTGGGCATTTTCCCCTAGGACAGACCTGCCTCTTTTTGCACACACGGGGCACCCTGAAGAGCTGGGAGAAACTCAGAGACCTTCCAACTCTTCACACCCAGGACTTACTTAGGAACTCAGTCCGGTAACGTTTTAAGAGGAGTTAGATTATTTTGACCTTTCCCCTCTCCCTACTATCAATCATACCCCAGTGAAGTGCAATTCCTCCAAACTATCTTCCAAACCATTTCTCAGCACGTTTTACTTACTGGTCCTTTTAGGAACACATTTGGAAACCGCAGTGCCTCAATCCTCCTTGGCCAACAGCACGCAGCTGTGAGCACTGGGCAATACCTACTGGGGTGGGATGGCTCTGGTCTCTGCAGGCTGGAGGGATGGATGGTGGGGTAGAGGGTGAGAGGTAAGGCTGTGCATTGTGAACACTGCCCAACCACCCACCTCTCCACTGCTCTTTGGTAATTCCTGGTTTTGGTGAGCTCCTCCCTGGCTGGCAACAAGCAAACACAAAATGGAGGGAAGTGGGCAGCGAGGGATGGCTTTGACTGCTGTCACCACTGCTCCTTGTGCTCAGTGCCAGCCCTGTGCAGCTGTCTCTGACCATTCCAGGGAGCTCAGCCCACTGATTCAGAGCCCCTCCGTCCCTAGATGATACTGAGTGTGCTCATCCCCCATCCCATTGATTAGATTTGCAGCTCTCCCTGTTTTCCTCATTTTACCCAAAGCCAACTGTGTTGCGATTATGAGAGATGCTGCTCACACAGACTCTCTAACTTGGCCAGGAACACCAGAAATCTTCTGCAACCGCCTATTTTCTTCAGAGCCTCAGTCAAGTCTGAAGAGGTCCCAAAATACAAGATCAAGTCAGGCCCTTTCCACGCCTGATGTTTACCCTTTGTGGCTCTGCAGAGGTTTTCCTATCTCTGCTATTCGTAACAGTGGGACTTTGGAAAGGGGACTGTCCTACAGATGAGCGTGGCAGCTGCTTCACATAAGGGCCCAAGTTACAATCAGCGATGAGGACACGTTTTTTCTTTTGTTTTTCACTATGTTTTGCTCCAAACCTGTAAACAGTTTTGCACCGCGTGGATCTGCATTCTCCATCAGGTCCTGTGATCTGATTTCCTGGCAGGAATACCCCTGACATGGAATCACACAGGAATGCTGCAGCACATCTCTCCGTCTCCCAGCCAGAACAGAGCTGCTTGGCCCACTGGGGTCTGTGACCCAGCCACAGCATCTCACCCAGTTACCCAATTGCAAGACCAGTGACTTGCATCTTCCAAAAGGGCTTCCAGGCCTTTGTGGTTGGAGAAGCCAACACTCTCCTTCCTACTTAGTTCTAGTGACTACATCACATTGTAAAAAAAATGTGTTTTCTGCCTCCTCTGAATACTTGTCTGGCTTTTGCTCGCAGCTCCTGGCTCTTGTTCTATCTTTTTCTGATGGATTAAAGAGAAAACAAAGAACTCTTCCTAGAGAGTCACGGAAAGAGGGATTCAAATCCAGCATCTCAAGCGCCTGGAATGGCTCTTGTCAACACAATGAGTGAGAGGGAAAGGGATATGTAACACAAGCAAAAGCCAGCAGGGATGGGGAAACCCAGCGAAGAGCAAAGCCCTACTGAGACAGTGGCCAGAGAGGATGGTGCATGGGAAGCCCAGCACTGCAAGGAAGCCACGGCTCTGCACCCAGTCCTGCAATGAACACTGCAACTTTGTTGGCTAGCACAGGCAGAGCACCAGGCTAAGAACATGGGTGGTTGCCTGCTGAAGTCCCAGTATCACTGCAACGTGGGGCAGGGACATCCAAGAGACCCTAGGGCGGGATCAGCTATGTTATATTCACTCCTTCAGACATCTGTCTTCATCAGATCTTCACTTGGGGTCTTCGCAGAACCCTCCCATCATCTCTCCCAGAGCTTCCTTACCCCGACTAGGGCTGGGAGGACCTCTCCTGCTGCAACACAAGTACACGCACCTGAAGATCAGTCTACACCCGCCTTGAATGTATTTGAAGGCTGCTCTCCTGTCATCTTTTGCCCTTGAGCACCTCTTTCCTCCTAGGACATGGGTTCTGCAGCTCTCCTTACTGCTTTCTTATTGCTCTAGACTTTTCACTTAGTTGGTGCCTCTGACACTCAGCGAGCACAAGTGGAGCCAAGCACAAGAGTGCTTCACCCCATAAGCGAAGCAGAGCTACGGGTGATACCAGGGGATGAAAAGCCTCACCTCATAAAGATGCAACTCTTGCACTGAGCTGGAGAGTTGGTCTGATGATTCACAAAGGGCACAGAGCCACAGCACTCCTTACACCAGATTCATACCCCTCTACAGAGGCAGCAGTTTGATAGCTCCCTCACTGCCTTCTTACATGGCACCGCGCATTAAGGCTTGGGCCACAGCTTCGAGGAGACATCTGCTCCATAAGCCTAGCAGAGAAACAAGAGTGATTGCTTTCTTTTGGGGTGGGCACCAATCCCTGGCTAGGAGCCACTGGTGTGGATGGGACCAATTCATCTTGCTGGGCATCACAACCAGACCTCACCCCATGTACAATGATGCGCACCGTGTGCCACGCAGAGGAAGGGCTCACACTGAACAAGCCATTAATCAGCAACGTGGGGTTCTGCATTCTTCTCCAGGCCCCTCGTTTTCCTGAGGGGAGTGCCTCAGAAAACCCAGTGGGGAGGAAGAGGAATTCACAGTTCCCTTCCAAAGAGCAGTCTTTTGTTTGTTTGATCATTTTTTTAAACGATCAAGTAACTTGCAAATACAATTTCTGATGATTCTCACATCCTCCCAGCTGGAGAATGGTTCATGAACAGGCTCCAAACTCTGTAAATGAGCTTGTTAGTCATAAGCCTTCAAACAGGCTTGATAAACAACTTTCAGCCCGCAGGATATTCATCAACCATTCTGTCTGCCTGGTCTCCTGACACTAATTTATTATTTACAGTGAGAGATCCCTCTCCTAAATCACAGGTGATTGTTTCTCTTCACTGATTAGCTGTTTCTTTGTGGGATTTTTTAAATTTTTTTTTATTTTTTTAAAGGAGAAACAATGAAAACCAAATCACAAACAAGCAATGCATAGCAAACTCTTATTCCGGAGCAATTCCCTTAGTTTCCATGAGACACATCAGTGTCCAAATGAAACAAACTGTAAGCAAAGATCTTTTTGGCCCAACCTTCCAGATCAAGCAATAGCCAAGAAAAAGAGTGTGATCATCCCAATGGGCTCCTGAGAATTTCTGTTGGATACTGGGTGCTTCTTGCATCCTCTGGGCTCACGGAGAGCCCAACCATCTCATGGTGTTTAGCAGACCTGAGCCCAAGCAGTGGGGTGGGTTCAGGTGTAGTTGGACTCAAAGCAGGCTCCCTGCAGGAATGAACTTGTTGGAAGTTGCTCTGGTTCATGGAAAGGGATCTCATTATAGCTAATCAGCTAATTAATAAGGAAGGTGGTCAACTGCAGAGACGGAGGGAAATTAAATAACAACTGTCTGGGGAGGAGATGCAGAGGGAAGAGAATATTCCCAAATCATTGTTAAAGCCAAGCTCTTATATACTACCTATCCCACAGATCTCAAAGCCCCTTATTAAGGAGTTGGGATCATGACCCACTTATATGGGCATGGAAACTGAGCACAACCAGGTGAACTTGGCCAAGATACTGCAGCAAGAACACAGGAAAGAGACATAAATGCTGCACTAAGGGATTTTGGAGCAATAAAAACTGGGTCGCATCTACTGACAACGGGGAGGAAGAATCACACCAAAAACCATTTTCTATTTAGATTTTGGGTGCATGCCCAGTACCAGCACAAAATCCGTACCTTACAAACCCCAAGCAGAGCAGCCCCATGCAGCCTGGGAAGTGCAAAGAACAGACCAACACCCTCCCTGAAAGGCTGCCTTTCATGTGAGCACAAAATCCAGACCTGTGGTTCCACCACCTTAGGTGCCCAGAGTGCAGAATCCCATCAGCACTCAGGTGAAGGAAGTAGGATGCAGAGATCAGTTCCAACCCTGTCCTGAAAGCTTTTGTTTCTCTCTCACTGCAAAATCTCTGCCACCTTTGCTCACCCATCCTCGAGCACTTTGGACCAGACAGGCTGCACTACCAGCCTGGGTGTGGAGATGGACTTCCCAAAGCCAAATTGAGCAAGCACGCTTAGGGAAGAGACACAGAACATTCACCAACTCCCTCTATCACTGTCAGCATGAGAGTCACCCATCCCAAGAAAGGACTTGACGCTGGGTTCACAAACCTCAGTGCTGCTCCCTTCATGGGAGACAGTCACCAAGGTGCCATGCAGAACCATTACAGCCCAGCACCTTTCCTCCCCCAAGTCTGGCCCATCCCCGCAGAACCCTGTCTGTTAAGCTGAAGCTGAGAAGCAGCAGCTCTTCAAAAGCTGCAACCACAATTCTTTTTCCTAAATACGAGTCGTATTAGCGACGCTTCCAAAAAGCAGATGATTTCCAGAAGCGCTGAGCAGGTCTTTACAGCTTCACCAGCTCACCACCCTCAAACACAATGAAAACGAGAGCAAAGCACAGACTAGCACAGCTCCCCATGGGCTAAAAAAACTTCTTTGATCATGACTGGTCCGGCATCTACATGGCTACAAGACAGGGCTGGGAGCAGCCTGCACCCTTCCCCACAGCACCAAGGCACCCTGCTTTGCTCCAGTGCTGCCGCTCTCCTCAGATCAGGATGCCATGTTCCCTCTCCACGCTGGAAATTTCATCTTGCCCCCAGACACACAGGGCCAAGGATAGATTTGCTTTTCCTTTGGTCAAGGAGACCACCGGAGAATTCATCAGCTGGTGAGCTCCTTGTCCCCAGGTTCTGATGAATCCCAGCTCCCGGTGCAAAAGCAGTTGTGCTGCCTGAGCAGCCCATGGGGATGCGGAGAGGGCCCTGGGCAGAGAGCGAGTGGCTCTTTGGACACCCGCCCTGCCCAACAGCCTTGCTGACTGACTGCAGTTTCTCCTGTCGGAAAAAGCCTCCAGCCAGAAAACGGGAAAAATCTGGGTGGAATATGAACTGGACGCCACGATAGGATGTAGTGACTTGTTAACAGCACAGCTGGCTCCCCTCACCTCTCTGCTCTCCTTCCCTTCCAGGAACACACGGCACCAGGAGGTCCCGGGCACAGCAAATCCAGACTGTCTGGGACAGTGCTCTAAGCACTGCTATAACCTTTCCTTAGCCTCTGCAGTGAGAGAGGCGCCCAGAAAGCTACGTAAGCTGAAATAGATGAAGGCTGGCTTGCTCATCACGCTCTCCTCCCGGCTTCGGCCCTGCAGACGCCAGGCATTCCGCTGCAGGAGGCCATCCCAGCTCCAGCTCCGCTCCCAGCCCAGCCAGCGCCCTCCGGATGCTCTCATTCTGGGGAACTTTGTCTCTGAGTAACGCTGCAGTGGTCCCAATGGACGTGCAGTAAGCTCTATCCCCACATCAGGGCACCTTCCACAGGGGCCCAGCAGAAAGTGCAGGAAGAGAAATGATACCTTCTGTGGCTGTGGTAGAGCAGAGCCAGGCAGAAAGGGAAATGGCAAGACAGGCACATGTCACACACCGATGTACCAAGGGACAAACCAGCAAACTGAGGTGCTGGAGGACTTCAGAGCCCTGGCTGTCACAACATGGAGTGACAAAGCACAAACCCCTGCAGACCCATTAGAGTGGGTGGCAACGGGGTCTATATCCACAGGCTTCGAGCCATAGAGTCTGTAACACGGTGCTGTTCAGAAGGACTTTTCTGCGCGGCCAATGAGAGGTTGAATTCATACTCCTTCCCCTCAGGGGAGCATCACTGGGACTGAGGGCATTTCACATCCCTCAGAGATGGCAGCTCTCCCACCAGCTCCAGACATCACATCCCACATACACCAACCATGCAATGCACCATCCTTGAAAAGAACCAGACTGAAAACCTACGCTCTGTGCTCCACCACCCATGCACAGGTTGAAACCTCTGTGTTTTGAGCATAAAGCCACAAGGACAGTCTGGACAAAGCCAGAACAGAGCCCTGGACAGCAGCTCCTCTGCCAGACCATGGGGATTCTCACTTTGCTGCAGAGAAAAGGAGCAGGGTGGGGAACCAAAAGGCAGTGATTCATCCTCCCCAGAAACAGAGGCCCGAGGCTGGGATATTGTGACACTTGGTCATACTCGTGATGTGCTTCATTATGCAACGGAGGCCCAGCAGGAGCGCAGCTCCCTCAGGGCTATTTCATACGGGTTTCCAAAATGATTAAATATACCATAAACAACTTGCGACCGGGAATAAACACCTATAATCTCATCAAGCCATTCTGGTGATCTCAAAAACCATGGAAGTATATTCAGTCACCAGGGAAAAAAAAAAAAAAAAAAAAAAAAAAGGCGGGGGGGAAAAGGAAAGACCATTGCCTTGAAGGAATTATGACCCTGTAATTTCGTGCCTGCCTTGTCAGAGCACTCAGCTTTAAAGCTTGCCAGCTCCTCCTGCTCATGCTGTGTCCATGCTCTCTCTCACCCCAGGCTCCCTACCATCACTATTTGGGTACACGTTGCACCAATGCCAAATTGCACAAGGATGGTGCCCCTGAGTACAGACAGCTGTGCCTCATCCCTCCACAGAAATATTCCACCGGCCTCAAAAAAAGGTTTTTTTTTTTTTGCATGACTCAAGGCTGCTGGTCAAGCCTCTAAACGCTAATACTCATCAATTGGCATAGGCATAAGCAGCCCATTGAATCGCATGCTATGACTCGTGTGAGTAAGGACTGCCCAAATTAACCCTGAGATAATATTTTCCCATGCGATCGCTGTTTTATATACCACCAAAAAGACAGAAAATGGAGCAGCTAACAGTGGAAACTCAGCACAGATGACAGAAAGCTGATGTTCGTTCAAAGCCTGCTGGAAGTTTAGACCAAACCTTTAAGCTTCTTTTTTACGAGACGTTTCAAAATCTCATTTTCATGGCACTGTTTTCATTACGTCAGGGGAAGGGGGGAATTAAAACAAAAAGAAGTAAAAACTTTCAGCGAAATCTTTTTCAAATTAAGGAGTTGGAAGCGTTTGCGGATGGGCTGCAAACACAAACGCCATCAGCAAATTAGGAGACTATGAGAACCAGGAAGCAAAGCTGATCGCGATAAAACAAAGTGAAACGCACAAATAAAAGCCTGGTTTTGTCCATCTAACGGAGGGCAGCACAATCGGCACCCTCAGACCCACTCAGCTCCCTCCGTCACATTCACATGGCTTTCCCTCCCCTGTTAAAAATAGTAAATTGCCCATTTTTGTCCATTCTTTGCTTTCGTTTTATTTTTCTTCAGGACTCTGCTTGTGACAGAGCCGCACTCGTGTCTCTTGTAGGCAGCCAGAAGACAGAGAAATCTACGTGAAAAAAAAAAAAATGCTTTTCCAATTTCAAATCACAGCACTCAAGGATGCAGGAAAAAATATCAAACACTGGGCAATGCTTAACCAAATAATCACACACCAACTGGCCTGAGAGCAAAATGACAAAGCAGGCAGGCTCTAGGATGCCCGCCGCACAGCTGGCGTGCACAAAAATCAGTCCCGCAAGAAGCAGCGAGCTGCCCTATTTCTTTCAGGCAAACAGCCCAAAGGAACGCCTCAAAACGAGCACCCATCCCCAGTTTTTGTATGGGTGGCTGGGAGGGGAGGGCTGGGTTTGGGAAACTCGTTCCCGGCGGCACTGTGGATGGATGCTCACCACTGCTGTGCGGTTCAGGCTTCGCTTCGCTCATTTGCGAGGTGAGCTCCTGCCTCCTGCCCATTCTTTGCCTATCTCAGTCTGAGCAGCTTCTGGGAATGAGGGCTGCATTTCACAAATGAAACAGCCCCTTAGAGCTTCAAGAGAAAGCAAGTTTGTAAAAAACCCCACAGCCCTGCTGCTTTCTCCCCACGTACCTCGGCAGCGCCCGAACCGTCCTTCCCATTACAAAGCAATGGCAGAGCTCTTCCTCTCCTTACAACATTCCCAATGGTTTTGGCTATTTTTTCGCATGGGGACACCAGATCAGCAAGAAAAAGAGAAACAATTCAACATACACACAAATCATTTTCTCTTCCTGCAGCACCTGCACCTGCTTTAATTTAAAAGGGGTGATTAACAGCACAAACAGCAGCCGTGCATCCTGCAGCTCGGGGTCCTGCCCACCACAGCCGGCAATGAGACACGGAGGCAGTGGGCAGGAGCCCAGTTGGTGATGGAATCATTCCTGCCCCTGTTCATCTCTCCATCCCCATACCCAAGTGAGCTGCCTAAGCACAACCCATCCCCAGCAGCCCGACCTGGGCTGGAAGAGAAGCACAACCCCTGGCTGCCACCCCCTCGTATCCAAGAGAAGTTAAGGGACAGTAATAACTCCAACATGCAGAAGCTGAGCACATCCTGGATCAAAGCGGGGCTTATTCATTCCTCACAAGAGAACTGAGAGCACAACCAATTTTTCTTCTGCTGCTCGCTCTCCACACTGTTTTACGAGCCGTCAACAGTCACACTCAAACAAACAAACCAAAAAAAAAAAAAAAAGCAGATGGCAAACATGCCATCTCCAAAACAAACTGTTAGCTCCGCAGCCCTGTGCTCGGAGGACTGATCCTGCTCAGGACCACAAGCTTTGGGAACCCACCATCAGGCTCCTGCCACCACCAAAGGGCACCGCATCTCTTTGCTGGGAAGCCCTGGGAGTCCTCCCTGCTGAACTGGGACGGCGTTTCCATCCCAGCTTCAGTGCAAACCCTGCTAGCAAACACAGTGCAGCCGTATCTATCGGGTGGTTTTACAATGAAGAGGAACTCAGCTCCCAGCTGCAGAGCAGCAGCACGGATGCTCACCATGCAGCTTTTCAGGTTTGCAGAGCCGCAATGTGAATTCAATGCAGTGACGGTTTTGCAGCACCACTGATGAAATCCTGTTACACATTGACAGCTCTCCCTGCATATATTATGATCTGAGCTATTCCCTTCTTTTCCAATAGGAAAAACACTTTCCCCTCAACCCCTTCACAACGAGTTAATGGTAACGTAGTTCCTCCAGCCCTGCAAGTCTGGATAAAACTTTGTCATCTCTGTGTCTCCCAGCACTTTGGTTTGCTGCTACAGGTCGGGGCAGAACGCAACAGCAGGCCAGCCAACTTTCCTCCAGGTTCGAAGAACATTTTCAGTACGCTGTAGGCATCCCACAATATCTCCAAGCAGCTTTTCCCTTCTCATCCTCAGTAACGCAGAATAACAGAGCTCGGCGTTGGCTGTCCTGCTGAACCAGCTCTTATTTTGCACCATGCTCTCACACAGCCCTTTCCTGCACGCACAGCAGAACGCTCTGCAGGTGGGGAAACTGAGGCATGGAGTCACACTGGGGCTGCTAAACACATCAGTGAAACAGCCACGCAGCCCAGATGACAGCTCTGCCCAAGGAGACAGAGAGGATTTATCCACGCTATTCTTTTCGGCTTGCTTTAAAAACACTTCTAAAACTTCCTAATTCGCCGCAACGGCATCCAAGCTTTTACAGCATTTGGAGAATCCCTGATTGACTTCGAGGAGCAGTTTGCCCCCTGCTCGGCATTGCTGGATGTGCAGTACATCCCTGGACCGGGATACGGAGTGTTCAGTGTTCTGAGAGTAACGTGGGCAGCAGGGGAATGCAGCCCCTCTGCTCCGGGCTGAGCTCAGCAGCGGGAAGCACCACGAGCAACCCGGGGCCCAGTTAAATACCATCAACGAAACTGGGGGCAAAAACAAGGATGGAAAGAAGAGCTGTTGGAAGAACTCGTTGCTTATCTCGGGGGCCGCCCGGCCGCAGCCTGGCAGGACAGGAGCCGAACCACGGGACAACGGCGATCGCTGCTGTCCTGACCCACTGAAGGCACACTTTTAGGGCCAGAAAATGCATTCAGCGGCTCTCAGGAAGAGACGTTTCTAAAGCGATTTCCCAGCGACGCTCGATTCGCTCCCGTCCACGCCGCAAAGGAAAAGCCGCCCCGGGACGCTGCCTCTCTGCTGGACAGAAGCGGTCACCGCGCTGAAGCCCGGGGGGTCTCACGGGGGGAAAACGCCGTTTTTTGGGAGCCCCTTCGTCAGCCCCGCCCGGAGAAGCCGAGAAAAGCCGGGTCAGGGCGGCGGGGGGGCTGCGGTGTGCGGGCCGGCTCCGAGCACCCAGCGGAAAGTCAGCGATGGGGTGAGGGAAGCACAGGGGGAAGGTTCCCCACAGCCGGGGATGGGTGGCGGTCCCGCTGCCCCGGTCCGTGCTGGCTCCGCGACGGTGCCGCTCGTTTATTTACGGCGACCACCAGCGAGCGGTGGAAAAAAAAAAGAAAAAAAAAAAACGAAAACCGTGATTTTCGTTTTTCCCTTCTCGTTTTTTTCGCCTCTCGCTGGCGGCCCGGCCGATCTCGGGGCGGAGGGGGGGATTCTCACCAGGAGCCCTCGGAAGGGATCCCGTGTCCTTGGCTGCGCTTCGCTCCCCGCATCGGCTGCCGCCAGACCCGACCCACAACGAAAACCGCGTCCAGGGCGCATTTCTAGCCGAAACGAGGAGGGGAAAGGCAGAGAGGCTTGCACACCTACCTCACCCCAGTCCTCCGCGGCTCGCCCGCAGCACAGCGCTGCGCTTGGAAAATACCGCGCAAGCCTGTGCGCCTTCCCCGCTGCCCTACTGCGGCCCTTTAGGACGGGCTGCCCTGCCCCATCCCCTGCCCCGCGCCGGGGGCTGCAGGGGCCCGCAGCAGGCGGCTCCGGGAGAAACGGGGCTCGGCGAGGAGGTGGCTCCGCTTTGCGACCGCGCACGGAACCACGGCGCTGCGCGCAGAGCTCCGAGCTGCGGCCGGCTCCGACGGGACGGGCGATGGATGGATGGATAGACGGGTGACGGATGGACGGAGGCACGGATGGAGAGATGGAGTGACGGACGGAGAGAGGGAGGGATGACGGATGCTTTGCTTTGCCCCGACCCTGTCCCGCTCAGCCCCGCGCTCTGCCCCGACCCTGCCGCGCCGCTCCCCGGTTCTGCTCCGTTCCCCAAGCGGCGGCGGGCTGTCCCCGCACTTACTGTCCTGCTGCGGAGTGTCGCTGCCGCTGGTCAGCCCGGGGGACTCCAACAAGCTCCGGCCGGGCTCGCCGCCGCCCTCGTCCCCCTGCGCGGCCACCATGTCGCCCGCCTCCTCCAGGTCCAGCAGGTGACTCACGGAAAAGTTCTTCTTGGCTTGTAAATTGTCCAGGCCGGCGGGGCCGTCGAGGCGGGCTGGCAGCAGGGCCTGCCTCTCCATGGCGTGGGCATAGCTGGACGCCATGGTGCCGAGCGGGGGCTTTTCTGCCCTCGCCCCCCCGGCGCCCACCGCCCCCGCTCCCCCCCCAGCCGCCGGCCCTTCGAGGGGGGAAGCGCACGGCCCGAGGGCGGGGGGAACGGGGACCCGACGGCGGTGGGGCGGCTGGAAGGAAAGCCCAAAGGAGAGCGGCTAGGGCCGGCCTTAAAACATGCCGGAGGGAAGAGAGAGGCCGGCTCAGGGCGCCGGGAGCTGCCGCCGGCCGGGAGGAGAACGGTGGCTGTGGGGCGGCTGGGGCGGGTGCGCCCCGTCCCTCCGCCTCCCCGCCCGGCCGCTCCGCTCCCCTCCCTCCTTCTCCTCCCTCCGCCCCTCCGGGCCGCACTTCAAACGGCGGGGGCGGCCCCGCCGGGTACCCGGGGAGGGCGGCCCTGCCGGGACGTGGCACCGGAGCGGGGCCCCCCACCCCCGGCCGCGATGAGCGGCGGCTGCGGGAGGCACCGGGCAGCCCCCCAGTCCCCGGCTTGGAGGAGAAGCGGCTCTCAGTCCTCCTTAGAGGGGTGCGAGGGTGGGGGTATGGTCAGCGGGAAAAGGGTGGGTACGGCCCTGGGGGGACCAGAAAGAAAGGGTGAAAATGAGAAATACAGATGAAAGAGCGATAGAAATGGGAGAGAGAAGGGAGGGGAAAAAAGTAGAGGGGAAGAAAAAGCGCAACAGAATTAAGAAACAAGGCAGGCGAGAAGTGCGAGAAGTAGCAGAGGAAGAAAAAAAGCAAATAGTAGCAGAACAAAAAAGACCCAACAACAGTCAGACCAAAAAGCAAAAGAGCAAAGGAGAATGAAAGATAGGAGGAAGGACCCTCAGAGCTCTACAGCCAGTGAGCCAAAGTCCCAGCAGGTCCTGGTGACGCAGACAAGCAGAAGGACAGGCAGTGCTCAGCCTTTACAGCAGGGCCTGAGGGCAGCCCGGCGGGCACAGAAAAGGGTGCTGGCACACTCCCACCAGGCCCCCCAAGATCCCCACGTCCCAATAGCTGCAACATGGGTTCAGCACTGCCACAGCCAGCCCAGAATTTCCATCCCCCCTGATCTGGGGAAAGAACATTTGATGCCATCAAAGGGCTCCAGATTGAAAACAGATGTGCTTCCCCGAGCCTCTCCATGCATTTAATTAAGGCTCAGGCATGGAGGAGACAGTTTCATCATTAGTTTGCTTTCAGGCCCCCACTCCAGTCCCAGTTTACCCTTTGCAGTCTCAAAGACCCAAATGAGTGTGGCAGGGTTCTGCTGTGCTCAGCTTAGGGCAGGCAAGGCCGCCCAGGGCACAGTGGGGCAAAGCTGTGCACACATGTATGGGCATACTTGCACCTAAAATACTGCACGTGCATCTTTGTGCCAACAGCAGTGCCTCACTGCATACCAGTGCGTCCCTTTTTGGGATGGGTATTAATGTAAGGGACCACTTTCAGGCAGTTTTACCCTTTTTCTTCTCATTCTTCTTCTAACCAGTTTTGCAGCTGACCTGACAGCTGTGCTGGGGAACCTGAACCACATCCATCCCCTTTGCACTGGTGTGATGCTGCATTGGAATGATAATAGCAAGGTTGCAAAGTCTTTGACTACAGCAAATGAGAACGAGTCCAAATGCAGCAGCCACAGTTAGAAAAATGAAGGAAAAGAGCTGCTTACTTTTGGAAGGCCTCAGGTACACAGGGATCTCCAGCAAGAGATGCCCTCACCTCCACTGCCAACCCTTAAATGTGGTCTGGGAAGGGGTGGATCCTGGCTCCAGCCCTTCTGGTCACTCAGGTTCATTGTACACACCTAAGCTCCCCTGGGTTGGCCCTGCCTTTTCACCAGGTGCTCAATCACTGCTTCGGGCTGTGACTTAGCATTTCCACTAATGGAAGGGAGAGATTTGAGAGCCCAACCCAGTACCAGCAGGTGCCCTGGAGAGATGATAAGTGAAAGCATGTTGGTGATCCATGAGTGCTCCCCATAAACACAGCCCCCACAGAAGGGCAACATAGACATAGCAGCAGCATGGAGGCAGGATTAGTGCATCCTGCTCCAGGAGCTTTCATCTATGGGAAGAAATCCCATTAGGAGATGGTAGGGTGCTCTGTGTATACTCAGTGTAGCAGGGTATCCTGTTATACTGACCATCAGGCAAAGCTTGAGAGAATGGGTAGGATAGGAGAAGGCACCTTCTGACGTGCAGGAAATAGGTTGCACTCAGCCCCAGCTGTAGTTTAGCTTCTTAGCTCCACCTCTATGTATGGGGATGCCAAGCAGCTGGAGGGCTTGAGGCACATCTTTTCGTGGCCTATGAGACCAGGCTTTCAAAGAGCCCACCTGAGGCTACTTTGGCCAGCTGTATTATCTCTGTTCAGAGCCTGGCACGGATCATAACCCGGATAAGATCAGACAGGCAGGAAGCATTTCCCTACAGACTCATCCTGTGATTGACCAAAACAGCCCCAGAAGACCATGAGCAAAAGACAAACAATCAGAGAGATGAGTATGAGGAGTGGATGAAGGACATGTTCTGAGCTCCTGGGTGAGATATTGCAAATCTCACACTGCTATTACAACAGGAGTAGGATCATCTCCACAGGACGAGCATAAAACATGCCCTCATCAGCCACTTCATTTAACTTGATTCAAAGTTTAAGATTGTCACCTAATGTGAATGCTCAAGGAAATCACTTCTGTGTCCCTCTCCAGGGGAAGAGGATAAGCTCGTGCAGTTTTTCTGGATAAATAGGCACGAGCCACACTGCGGTCTGCTGAGATCTCAACACATCTGATCTCATTGTCAGATGGGGAAACTGGTGCACAGGCAGTTTGTCCTTGGCAGCAGACCCAAAGACAGGTGACAGGATACCACAGTTCTCATAACCCCAACTGGGTTCTCATAACCCCAATTGGGTCCCATGCTCATTGCCCAGAGCCCTGCCTAAAAACCTGTCTCCTGCCTTGTAGCCACCTCAAAGGACGTAAGGCAGAACCAAATGCTCTGATTTTCCTCCCTCTCTTCCCAGTTGCATGTTAAGAAGGGGAGTCTCTAACTCAAGCATCCATCCGAATTCCTGCAGTTTCCCACGAAACCCAGCACCTGGCAGTTCCTGTGGCTCTCAGCTCCAACAATATGGGCTATCCAAGTGTGGTACAAACCTTCAGAAATGTTTCCTACACTTTTGCACATGTCCAAGCAGGGATTTCCCAGCACTTACAGCCATAACTTTGGTTAAAGTTCTCAGGTACAACAAACAGGAGCTGACAACCTTCCAAAGGGTCTTGCAGCCCACGAGAAATACTCAGAGCAGACAAGAAGCTGGAGCATACCAGGACAAAAATGTACACGCCATTTATTACTGCTCTGCAGTCCTTGGCCTTGACTATACAAGGTGCTCAGCTACTGTGAGGCATGCAGGTGTCCTCAGTGCTGCTCTCCTGCTGTTGAGATGGGTGACTGAGCAGGCAGCAGTCTGCAACAATGTTTGTTCCTCTTCTACTGACAGCCACTGTGCAGAGAGGTTTCCCTGAGATAGACCTTCCTCCCAGAAACTTCAGCTCCTTACAAGCAATGAGAGACATCACATCAGGGCCGCTCTCTGCTGCTGAGCATTTCTGGGCTGCAGCCATATGGTTCCATCCTATCCCATTCCATTGCATCCCATCCCATCTCATTGCATCCCATCCCATCCCACTGCATCCCATCCCATCCCATGCCATGCCATGCCATGCCATGCCATCACATCACATCCCATCCCATCCCATTCCATTCCATGCCATCCCATCCCATTCCATTCCATTCCATTCCATTCCATTCCATTCCATGCTATGCCATGCCATCCCATCCCATTGCATCCCACCCCATGCCATCCCATGCCATGCTATGCCATGCCACACCATCCCATCCCCAGCAATATCTCCAGTGCTGGGCTCTCCTCTGCCAATACCCCGGTGCTGGGGAGCCAAAGCACAGCTCTGCAGCTACAAAACCCTCTTTGCAGCTCTGTTCAGGGCTGGGTGAGAACAAGGCTGAGCTGGAAATAAAGAGCACCTGCACAAGGACATGTGTATGTGTAGGTGTATCGCCTTACACGTGTGTGTGCACACATTGCCAGCCTGGAGGCAGCCCTCTCTCCTACAGACTCTTGCTACACACTTGGGCCAAATCTCCCTCTTTTGCTCCTCTCCTCCCCATGCAGAGCTGTGTTATTAGATCTGTGGGGACCAGGTAGTCGACGGTCATTTTAAGCTGTAAACTCAACATCACAGTTTCTTTTAATCCCAAACATCTTGATATCATCTGGAAATGCCATGAGCAGTTTATAATTAGGGTTTAGCATGCAGATTAATACCAGCAGCTCCAGGGTGAACAGACCATCAGAGTCTAATCAAAGCTTAAGTGGGGCAGCAATTTAAAACCAAGATTTATTATTCCTCTGCATAATATTTTGAATCGGGGGCTGAGTTCACATCACACACAATCATTCCTGGAAGCACTATCACATCTCCAGCCAGACCGAGGAGGCTTGTTACTGGTGCACAGTGGTGATAACCATCAGGCTTTGGGAACTTGCTTAGGGATCGCAACATCAGCACTGTACACGATTTAGGGGCACAAGCACCTGGGCTGGTGTTTCCACTGGCAGGGCTCTTTGCTTTGTAAATTCTGCCCTGCCTAAACCTCCCATAACCAGTTTGGGATGAGGCCCTGCCCTTGCCTTGTCATTTAGAAAGCAGAAAGGGATGAGGGGGCAGGCAGAGCAGAGATTTGCTCATCGGTTTGTCTGTACAACGTTCAATTTTCAGATTTCAAGGCAGACTGAGCTTCAACTGCTGCCACCTCACTTTCAGCAGAGACGACAAGCAAATCTACCAGCTGGAGATGGAGAGAACTCGTTTCCTATTTTTCTTCTGTAAGCTTTCCACCAAGTGGAAGAGAGGCTAGGAGGGAGGGAACCTCCTCATCTCCAGCCTGCAAGGACTGTGGATCTGAGCTGGAGGCAGCTCTTCACGCCGTGCCTTTGCCCTTCCTAGGGTTGCCAGCAATGAGAACAATGCAGAGCACCACAGCAGCACGAGCAGGCAGTGGTCCTTTCAGGTTGTCCACCCAACCTACGTGGCTACCTGGGGGCACTGAGATGGCCACCAGTTAAATAGGGCATGCTAAACTGGGCTAAGCTGAGCGTTCCCAGGGGCTCAGTGGAACTGGCTGCAGAGCTCCCTGCAGAAGGAGCCATGGGTTTGGATAAGCCAGGCGTTTAAGCGGGGTTTTATTACCAGGCAGGGTAACAAAAGCACTCAGAGGTCACCCGGGAACTTTAATCAGCACCAAGGGTCACTGGATACCTGGCCTAGCTGGGCCGAGGGCAGGGCCCAGGGCACTCAAATAAATAAATAGATGTATTGAAACCACCTCCGCTCTTCCAAACCATCGCCTCTCTCTCTCTCCCCCTCTCCGTGCACATTATAAAGATCTGTGCTCTTTACAGTCAGACACTCGAATGGCCCTCATTTCCCTAGCAGAAACTCTGAGATCTCCTGCAAATTTAGCAAAGACCTTTATCCACAAACTTTTCTTTCTTTTTGGTAAATCCCTCGCTGCTGGAGATGAAAGTTCAGACTGCTGCGCTGCTCTCGGGCTGGATATCAGATATCCCTATCCCCGCAGAGAGAAAGCGTCCCACCAGCTTCTCTCCCCTGCAGGAAAAAAGAAAAAAACCTCCCACAATCAGAGTCTGGGCAGACAAATTGGCACCACTCTTTTCTGCTTTTCTCCCTCCTGGAAGAGGACTAACCCTTCGGAGCACAGTCACAACTCACAAATATTTGTGGGTATTATATTGCAAGAGGGGGGGAAAAAATGCAAAGGAAGGTAACTGTTAAAAGCTTAGTCCCTCTCCCGTGGAAAGCAGCTTTATGCATGCCCATAAATCTCCTTTGTAAGTGGTCATTAAAATTGCATCTTGTTTAATTTTTTTTTTTTTTTAATCTCGTTTAAACACTTTTTCTCATCTTGCAAACGAATGATGTCACTGGCATTCAGTAATGAGCTGAAAACAGTCAGCTTTCTCTTGTTTGGGGGTCTCTCTCCAAAAGCAAATGTTTCAATACCAGCCTGGTAATCCAGCCAAATACTTCAGCATGTGCTTAACAACAACTTGCATGTAAGTCCCTCGGGGACATCTGTCCACACTCATCTTCACGCACAGATGACGTGTTTAAAATGAAGGCTGCACTCAATCTCTTGGAGGATGAGGTTTCCTAGACCTGATTGCTGAGCTGTTGAATTTTTTATTGCTTGGGCAACGTGATCAAAATGCAATGGGAACCCCAAAATTGCTGTCCGCAGGTTCCCTGATAGCAGCCGATCTCCTCTCTCCTTCTGCAGCCTTGAGAGCCTTGAGATGGACGTCCTCAGGGTTTCCTGCACCTCTTCTTTGTGCTCACCCCTCTCCAGATGCCACCAAACAGGATCACCACCAACCTGCCCTGCCTTTCGCTTCTCACACGTGCCCTTGAACCTTGTTTGCTTTTTGGGTGCGTGGCTGAGGTCTTTCAGTTGCTTTTTAATTATTATTATTATTAATATTTTCTTGGAAGCCATTCTAATGAAGCAGAAGCAAAACCAAAGAGCAGATGGCGCAAATGAGGGGAAAATAAAAGCAAAACTTGAATAATTGGCGTGGTTTTAATTAAAAAGCCATTAACTGTTTCGGGGTGAAGAGCGTGAGTTTGACACCGTCTGAACCCAGGCAAGAGCACATTGAGCTCTTCTCCGTGCTGCGGGTTAACAAAATGGGAAATAAATACACCCCAGCCACTTGGAAAACTAAACCATCTTTAGGGCTCAGCTGTAAACTTTCTTCAGCAATTTATTAGAGCTCCAGAAAACACTTGTTGAGTAGCCTTGGCCTGTAATAAATATCAGTCCTTGTTTGTTTGTTTTTGCAATGGGAACAAAACCACATCTTTTTCTTTCTAAAGTGGATAATTTAATTACATGGCAAGAAACACATTCATTGTCCAGAATGCTCGGAGAAGATTGCCGCGAAACTTGCTGCTCAGCAGAGAGGGGGACAGAGCCACTGATAGCACAGCACTGTCAGGGGAGGTTTTCCTGTTGGCACTTGTGCTTCTTCTGGAGGTGATGGTGGCCCTGGGACTGCCACCACCAACTGCAGGAGGAGACAGGGGGTCACAGCTCAAGGGAACCGGAGCATTGGAGGGGTGAGGCAAACGTGAAGAAGAGGGAAAAAAGAGAACAGGGAGCTTGATGATCCTTGTGGTTCCTTCCAACCCAAGCCATTCTATGATTCTGTAACGGGTGAGGAAACTGAGCTGGAGCCCTCTGTCCTCAGCCTGATCTCTGCACTTCTGTCTTCATCATGCGGATGGGCAATGAATATTCTATGAGAAATGAGAGTGCTTGTGAGCATCCCTCTCTTTCCTTGCTCAATAAAGAAATCTGACGGTTGTCGAAACACAGACCCTCATTCCTCCAAGCTCTTCTTGAGCAGCACCATTAGCATGCTGAGGTGATTAAAGCCATGCTCAGCCCTGCCATAGGAAGAAGAAGAGCACCCAGCTAGCTCCTGCAAAGCCAACAGCTCCAACCCGAGGCAGTGGTTACCTGATTTGTGGCCAACCAAGTAGAAATCAACCATTCCTGTCCACATAGCTACATCATGCCGTTAAACAGCCAAAGCCTCTTCCCTTACATGTCTCAGAGGGAGATGAATACCATATGGCTCGCAGAGAGAGCATGGGCTAGGGATGGAAGGAAGGACAGAAACTGCATTTCTCCAGGACAGAAGACAATGGAAACGTTTCCACTGATTCCAATAGGTTCTGAATCAGCGGCTGCAACCAATTTGCCTCCTAAATGGACTTCCAGATGCCTAAAAAGTCCCACAAGCACTGGAATTTGTTACAGAGCAAACCTGTGCTTTATTACTCTGCTCCCTGATTCCGAGCATTTCTCCCTTTACATTCCTTGGTCGGCCATTGCTGGGGTTTACTTTTGAGAAAGGTATCAACATCTACAGCAAACATTTTCCATGAAACAGAGACAAGTGTCCTTCTCTGTCCCCAGCATTTTCCATTTTCCCCTTCTCCGAGAAGAGTTGAAATTTTATTTTGCCCTCTTTGTGACTGGCACCTTTAATGGCTTTTCTATTTTCTTCTTTCATCAAATAGAAACAAAAAATTGACTGGAGTGGACCTTTCATCAAAACCGGCTTTCTAAGGAAAGAGTCACTTCCCATAACATCTGTACTATGTGCCATGTTTACAGGGATTTAGGAACCTATGTACCATTTTGAAAAGCAGTCTAGGCACTAAATGGGGCATAGGCACAGTCAGTTTCCTATCTGTATCCCAGTAACATCAGTAACTGTTGAGCACACTTAGATACCCTTTATCTTATCCTGAGGATTCAAGGAAAGCCAGGCTTTCTACAGTGTATTGAAAACAGGGCTTAAGATCATTTGAATTTCTAAAACCTAACAGAATTTTTAGAACTTTCTCCTAATACTATATGGAAATGGCCAAAACAATCACAGTCTTCAAGATCATCTACCAAGTGAAAATAATTTCTATGGCCTTGCAAGAATGAAAACCCAGGAGGACAGTTTCAAAGCAGCTCCTCCAAAGAACATCCCATCCCTAAGGCACCATTTAATTCACAACTTTAAGGAGCTTTTACATTTTCAGAGTATTTTTTTCATCAATTTAGCTTAAGAGTGTTGTTTCAATACGAAAACTCAAACATTTGGATTTCTTCTTCCTTTCCTTGAAGCTGATACGAATTCACAATCATTTTTCCAGCTGACCTGAAGCACGATCTCCAGCAGATGAATAATCTGCCTAAAAAAAAAAGAAAGCAATTGTCCTGTTTTAAGAATAAGGAAAAAAATCCATCTGTGATTACAAGGGCTCAGACTGAATGATGATTGAGTATTTGCCCTGATGATAGAGAACGAGAAATAAATTTTGCTTGCTACTTTACATATATATTTATACGTATCTGAAATATATACACACGCACATGCACACAGCTCTTTCCTACCAACATGAATGTTTTCAACACAGAAGAAGTAAAGAGAAGAGATTTAGTGCTGATTAGAACAAAAGTCGCACTGTACCTTACAGATTTCAGCATGTCTCATTAAAACCGGGCTTGAAATATACATATCCTTTAATAAATAAAGCTTAAGGTACATAAACACTGCAGCGGATATAAATTATTTTAACCAAAGTATGTAGGGGGAAAAAAAAAATTACTGGAACACCACGATCCAGAGCATTTTACAGTAAATTGGACTTCATCAGCGGTTTTGCATTTTTATTTGATTTTGGAGTTCCTCCACTAAAGCTGTAAGTTTTGTAGAGTTTATTTCACACCTTGTAATTTAAAACGTTACACTCCATCGAAATGCCTCTCCAAAAAAATAATAAAAAAAAGGACCCGAGTAATTAACGTCTTCGGGCTCAACGTTCGTTATATCCCACTAGTGTGAAAATTCATAAAAATAAGACGTGGGATTAGGAGCTTAGCAGCCTCACACGTTTGCAGAGCTGCTGCATTGGCAGATCCTCCTCTGCCCTTCCAGAGCAGAGCGCTCTGCTGACTGCGCGCGGTTGTTTGGTTGGATCATCGCGGCCATCGTTAGGGAGTGCCTGAAAGGAAACCTCACGTCTTGTGCTCCTTTTTGTTCTTGGAAGCGGATCAATAGGAGGGGATGGGACTATTTCAACCCTTGCTCTTGTATTTTCTTTGTTGGGTGTCAGGATGTGCATTAACTCCTGGTGGAGACAATGGGAATTTTGGCTACGCGCAGAAAGGGGACTCAGGATCCCCTTGGAAAGGAAGCAGGGCTGGGGCTTTGATTACCCAGAGCTGAATTGCTTCCTTCATGAGGATGGCCTGGGTTCTCCTCCCTGGTTCCAAGGAGGTGGAACAGCTCCGGCTCAGTCACAGGCTCTGTTCTGCCCTCAGCAGATTCAAAGATACAGCGGGTGAATTTGTGCAGTAACTTTGACCAGAGCTTCACTTTGGAGGGACATAAACCATTCCCAAAGTTGGGTTGAATCGGACAAGCACCTTTTGCCAAAAAAACAAACAAAACCAACAACCCTAATACAGGAGGCTCTTTTTTAAACTTCAAAACATTTCATTCCAAAGTGTTTTCAAAGGAAAGAGGTTGACTTCACGTAGGTGTTTCTGAAACGAGCCTTTTGGAGGTTTTATTGAAAAACCTGACCCTAGAAAAAAAAAGTAACTGTAGAACGGAACATTGCGTTTCAGATCAAACACCATGTCCTAGATTGACTCAGTATTTCTGCTTTTTTTCCTTTTTTTTTTTTTTCCTTTATGTCTGTATTGGTTCGAAACAAAGTGAATTGCTTCTTTCCCTTGTCCTTCCCCTAAAGTTTCTGAACGTGACCATGGTACAAAGCATCTTTCATCCACTGAAGTTGCAATCATTCACCCCAGGACATGGCTAGCCAGAAATCTTAAGGAGTAGATGAATACATCTCTCCCTGCAGCTCTGGCTATTCAGTTTCCTTCTAAAGTGGGCAATTGCTATTGTGCAGAAGCCTGTTCCAGATCTCAGTTAATCATTCTTCAATAGCGATGGTGAGAACTTCCAGCCCAAGATCAAGCCATACTCTGTGCTTTCCAACTTCCACTCATAGGGAGCTGAAGTGAGGAGAATGAAATCTGCAATAGGACATACTCTTGGGCAGAGGGAATCACTGTACATTGCTGTTGTCATCATTGCATGTGGCTGTGTGAAGGAAAAACTCTGTCCAAGAGATCGACTACAGCATCTTCCCCGGGAATAAAGCTGTCAGCAGCAGCTGGGAGAAATGCTTTTGGCATTCAAGTACTTTGCCGCTTTCTGATGTTTAAGGTCACATTCAGATCACCTTTCTGCCAACTGCTTTCTGGCTGTAAGATCACCCACACAGGGAAGGGCTTTTTGAGAAGATCTCAAAAGAATCTCCAAGCTTGATCTGGAGGCTGTCTTGCAGCTCTAGAGAGCTGTTCTGCACTTAGAGCAAGGCACCTCTGCAGTAAAGGACGAGTGGCTGCTAAGCAAACATCGGGGCATCTCAGATGGGTGAAAACCAGGAGATATCTCAGAAAAGTTACCCTTCAGTTTGATGGAGAAATCTGTCATCACGTACTCTGGCTGGCAAAGAAGTGACAAAATCACAGCTTTGGGACATGGAGCAGTTCTCTCAAATTTAAATCAGATGGAAAGAGAGACAACTTGTTTTCAAAAGTAGCTGGGCTCTCTGCAAGAATGGATGATGAGTCTTCTCATTTTATTGTAGTTGCAAATCAAGCACGCATACTGGTTTGAACATAGCACTGAACAACCAGCATGCTTTCATTATGAACGCTTGGTGCATTGCAGCTCTGTGCGCTCTGAGCACAACAACGAGGAAACCTGGTGCTGTTGTCCATGCGTGTGTGCAGCGATTCAGAGCTCTACTTGCTCTGGAGCTATCTGCATGAGTTGACGCACAAGCATGAAGATGAGTCACAGATGGCTCGATTAGTGCTGGAAACTCAGTGCAGATCTGAACGGGTTTTGGATGCTTCCCACCATGCATGCTTCGCTTTCTGCCTCACTGCAGGGCCTGCTGTGCAAATGCTCTAAAGGTTAACATGGAGAAATGGCTGTGCTTTGGAGAAGAGAAAGAGCTGTTCTCCTCAAACTCAGTTAATGGGGCAAGAAGACTCAGGTTTAAACTGCAGCGATGCAGATTCAAGTTGGACTTTGAGGTAAACTGCTCAAAGACACGTTTTCCATCACCACAGTGTGCACGAACTACTGGACAATTATTTGACAGGAAGAATGGATGTGCATGTGGTTATCAGCTAGAGGACAGCTAGAGATCTTTTCCTTACTTTGTGATTCTACAACAGGAGGTCACCCTACTTGGCACCTCAATCTTGCTTGGCATTGAAGGTGCACCCTGAGAAAACATAGTCTACCAGTCAAGTACATACACAGCAATTACTGAAGGAGCAATCTAAGAAATCACTGTAACACAAATGCAATCAGAATTCACATTTTTTCATGGAAGCACCCCCATAAGAGTCACGTATAACAACTGCACAAGACACAAAGTTTTATTTGATGGCACTCAGGACAGTATTAAAACTGCTGTGAATTCATGCAGCAAACACTGATGCAGTATATACCCCTCTGCCTTGCCAAATTTATCCTCTGACTTGTTGGGGGTAACTTCAGTCTAACAGAATTTATGCCAGATGGGATATCATATGTCTTCCGGCAGTCAATGTACAAGATGAAGCCAATATAAATACTATGCAGTGTGTTCTAGCTAATTCAACACAAAGCAACAGTGTGCACACACCTGATCTGGATCATATTTGTCCTATCAGGTAATTTTGCAAGACACAGAATGAGTGTTAATGATGTGGGAATCCTAACCCCATCTATCACCCTCTCAGATGCTTTTCTGACAAGCCCCCACCCAGTGTTTCCTGCTTAAAAAAAAAAAAGAACAACAAACTTCATGTCAGTTGAAGCTGACATGCACCCTTCACAGACACTAATGAAGTTCCAAGAAGTTATTCCTGATGAATTTTCCCACTCTCAAGCAATCAAACTGTATGTTCAAACCTAACTTGTAGGGAAAGGGATTTATGCCTTTTGGCAGAGACGCACAAAATAACGTAGAGCTATGAAATAGAAGAGTCCCAGCCAACCACACTGAGCAGCAGATGAGCCCTTGCTCTTGGTCTCACACAAAGGCAAAGCTGTTGCATGCTTGTAACCCAGCTAGGAGAGCAGTGCTGAATTCCCCCATCCTTCAGAATGGATGCTGTACCTCACCTGAAATGCTTCAATAGTTCTGGCACACGTAAGAAGCCAAGCCCCATTCTCCTCCCTCTCCAACCCATGTCTCCAGTTCTGTGGGATGTTTGTCCATGGATTTCACCTCTCTGCTGTGCCCTCATTCTCCAAAGCGAGAAAAAGCCTTAAGTGGATGGAGGGAAACCATGGTCCGAGATACCCTGAGAAAATTTCCCTAGAGATATTCAAGGTGAGGCTGGATAATGCCCTAGGCAACCTGATCTAGCTGTGGTGTCTCTGTTCATTGCAGGAGAGTTGCACTAGATGGCCTTCAGAAGTCCCTTCCAGCTCTAAGGGTTCTATGATAAAATCTCTCAACTGGAGGCTAGATGACATTGAAAGAGTGAGGAGGAAAGAAAAAATTAGAGCATGAGGACTTCTCAGCCTTACCTTATATTACAGATAGCAAGGCTATACCTAAAGAAACAACTTGTCTCCTCTGGTTGGAGTGACCACAGAAGATTGAGTAGCAGGCTTCCATCTGGGCTTTGCCAATGACTGCTTTGGCACTGATGATAAGAAGCAACGTCATTAGAAAATGAGGAGGCACAAACTTAGCAGAGGAGTCTGGGCAGCTATTGCCAGTGTCTCTCTTCTATCTTCATAGATTTCCAACTACAATAGGTGGGAAAAGGAAAGTGAAGAAACCCAAAAAGGTGAAGAAAACCCATCAGCTGTTCTTCAGGTCCAAAGGAGAAGCAGGAATCTTCAAGGCCAAGCAGGAGTGGGAAACAAAAGCTCTGAGTTGAATTAGTCATATACCAATCCGTCCTGTAAGAGAAGCCAAGTTTCTACCTTGCATGGATTCCTGGTGCTCTGGTATGCAGCTGAGCCCCTGCAGTCCACAGGCTGGATGTTTTAGTGCCTAGCTCTTTTTAACTGGCACATGTTAAGAGCTTTGAATTAACAGGTGCATAAAAACTGTCAAAAAACACTTAGCTCTCAAGACAGTCTGTCGGTTGTATTAAAAATACGGTTTTATGTAACCACATTCTCTCAACACTTGCTGGGTATTACAGCATGGGAAAGTCACTTGCCCTTTCCAAATGAAAGCAGCGATCTTTACACTGTCCCACTGAAGAAGAAAAAGGAAGAAAAAAAAAAAAGAGAGAGAGAGAGAGAGAGAGAGAGAGAGAGAGAGAGGAAAAGCCTACAATTCCTCTGATCTTGTAAGGGAATTTCAACCTTTGGTGGGGACAGCAACAGATTTCTTTCAATAAAATAGGACTGGCCTAAAGATCCAGAGTAGAGGTAAGCATCCCGGCAGGTTAAAAAGCCAGTACCTTGTAGCCTTACTGAGCTGGAACTGGGGGACTTCTGACAACTGAATGGAGAATGTCTCACTCTCTGTCTGAGGAGATGTTATCTGCTAAAAACAAATAAACAACAAAGATAACAGAGGCTCAGAGCTAAGAAAAACAACAAACCCAAAAAACAACACTACTTGTGCCCAAGTTTCAAAGAGGTTTTGAAATGGTTTTAGTTTTAGTTCTCATTCTCTCCTTAGTCGCTGAATATCTGGGATCCCCAAAACAAAAGCATCAGGTTTCCAGAGTAGAGACACTTGTAACACACAGGTCTAGAGAATTTATAAAACTCTCAAAAGCATTTGTGAAATCAGTTCCCTTTTAAATATGTGGCAAATACATTAAAGTGGGCTTTGGATTAAAGTTTTATTGTCTCTTGATAAAAGCCATTTGCACCTTTGATGTGTTTGTGGATGGCAGCCATCCCAAATGCCTTCTCCAGGCCTCACCCCCATCAGGAAGTCTCCTCTTGGCTCTCTCCGGCGTTGCCCAGATGGGTTATCATCTGTCACCTCTCCAGAGGTAACCAACTCAAAACAGCCTCCTCTGGGGTCACAGACACGGTAAGCGAGAGGAAAGATTTCTGAGAGCAAGGGTTTAACAGTGAAAAACGGGTAGTCTGAAAGCCTAGGAGTGGGAAGAACAGTGGGAATCTGGGCTGCTGGAGCTGCCTCTGAGTTTAATTATATTGAGTATTAACTCTGTGAATCAAAGTACTTGCAGTACCACCATGCGCTCGCCCACCTTCTGCTCAGATCTGAGCCCCAGTTAGATGCCTAGCCTGCAGGACAGACAGATCCAGAAAGTTTCTCAGCAGCTGCTGGAAAGAGAATGCAAAGCAGGTTGAAGGAGAAAACCTGGTGGCTTGGGAAGTTTTGAGTAATAAAAGACTCCAGCGTTGTGAGCAATATGGACAGAGGAGACAGACTAGGCACTGAAAAGCAAAATGTGATTCCCCTGTATGAAAAGTAGATTTAGCTTTGTGGATGCCAAGGCCAGAAGGCAGCATCATAAGTGTCCAAGCATTACATCCTGTAAATTTCAAGTCAAAGAAATCATCCTCCTCTAGCTTCTCGGGTTCTGAAAGGGAGAGCATCATCCCCCAAAAGACTCACAGAGGGTCTGTGTCATTGACAATACCAGATTGCTGAGCAAGGCCAGGAGTAGGAGCCCGCCTGCTTGGCAGTGTTGGTTTTCTGCAGACCTGGTTAGCATCAGTGAGGCTGATGGACACTCCACAGTAGTTAGGAGGGGATGCAGTAAGATGTCACGAAGAAAAGTACATGGCTAAATATTTTGATTTGAGGAGAGCAGAAAAGAAAACAAGTGGTATTTTAGCAGACATTAAAGAAAAAAAAAGATCTGGATGCAAGAAGAAAATCCTGCAGAGAACCAGGCCTGACTTTTTAAACAGCTGCAAGATGTTCTTCTTGGAGAATAAGAGAAGCATGCTAGAAAAATGTTGGAATGGACCTACTTCTTTATGAGCACATCCTTATGCCAAATAGTATTATCTTTGCCATGAAACTAACCACCAAGATGTGGGACCAGCTGCAGCTCATGTGATAGTGAAGACAGAGACATAACCTCTAGGACACCACCAGCATGGAACATGCATAATCAGCAGTAAGAGTCAACACTTAAGCAGCTACAGAACTCACCAAAACGTGATGCAGGGATTTGGGTATTACTAAGAAACCTAATCCAGATCCAAATTGGAAAACTTTTTTTAAAAGATGATGTCTGAATTCTATTAACCCATCCTTGGGAGAGAAGATCTGTCTGTACTGGAAAAGTCACTCGAGCCTGCAAAGACACGACTGTTTCGCTCTAGCTCATGTTGCAAACACAGTGAGAAAACTGAGCACAGGCTCACAGCATGGGTCTGCAGAGAGCTTGTTGCCCAAACTGACAATCTGGGGGACAGCCAGCTTGTGACTCTTCAGTCATACTACATGCAGCCAAACATTTCTAGCTGGGTACCCCTTGCTGGGCTGATGGCTCATCACCTCTTGGGGATGGATAGCCCAAAGGGTTACACTTCTACACAGTGAAAAAAGAAAAAAAAAAGAGGCAAGATAGCATGGCTTGCTCAGGTAGCATCTGCAGGATACCTAGCTCCATCTCTTGGAGGAGGAATCACACCCACAGCAAGCTGCTGTTACCCACTGCCTAGGCTCTCCAAAACATCACAAATCAGAGCAAAGACCAATTGCTGATCACTGAGAAAGGAAATGCTAGGGAGACACTCAAAGGGTCAGATTCAGCACTGATAACATGAGAGGATTGCACCAGATGATCACCCGTTCAAATGCATCACCAGCACTGCTAACTGCTTCAGCAAAGAGCAAGGATTTCTGCCTGGAGAAAGTCAGTCCTCAGTTTCACCTGTATTACACAAAGCAATCAAGGTTGGTTTGGGTGTTTTTCTGCTCCACCTCTCAGGGAAGGCCATTGCTTCAGGCCATGCTTGGGCTGGGTGAACAGCATTCTGCTGCTTTATTCAGCTATCTTTGCACATCCTCTCCCCCACTCTGCAAGATGCAAGAGACTGAAGAGGTATCCCTAGCACTGCAGCTTTCACACTGAATTTTTTATATCCACTCCAGTGGGATTTCAAGGAACAAAACAGGTCCTCCCAGCTCCTAGGATTTGATTGTTTTCTGTGAGGAAACTCCAAGTTTTTCCATGGATGCCTGCTCAAAGAGATACCAGCACTCCACCCAAGCAGAGCTGAAATGTGCCAGGAGAGCACCCACCCCCTCTCTATTATCCATCGATCTCTGGAAAGCAGCACAGTCCTTCCACGGTGTAGGCCTGGAAAGGGAGTTATGGCTTGGAGAGCACAAACATAGTGCTTTCCAGTTCTGGGTATCACTCTGAGAGGCATTCCTATGCTGTTACATTTTCTGTGCTTTTCTGTGTCTCCAATCATTGTTTCCTACTCAACAGGACAGTGCCTCCCCTCTCTGAAGGATGATGCCACATAGATTTTACTAAGACCAATTTCTCCTAATTATCACTTCTCACACACGCACGCCAGGTATAAGAACTAGCACAGACACTAAAACCCACTTTTGGCTTGGCTCTGGCAGCGTGGAAAAATAAAATCACCAGCAGATCGGCCAAATAACCAGGTGGGAGCAGTAAGGACAGAGGCAGGAGAGACAAGGTACTAAACCTGCCCAATGCTCCCGAGCGCCTCGTTATGTTGATTTATGTTTAGCTAATTGAGAAAATGACTCTAACTACACAATCCAGGCCCTAATTCAGAAAGGCCCAAGCTTTTTAGTGTCTCTACCTGCATCTTAAAAGGCATGATTTAAACCCTGCAAATAACAGGCTGCCAAAGGCAAGGATTTGAAGGATCTGATGTTCTGTCATGCCGAGGGGGTGAGGCTTGGCTAACCTCTCTGTTACTTGGTCTTTCCCCACTGACGTACAGGTTCGCTGCTGGGACATAAATCAGGGTAAATGATGAAGGAAACCAGTCTCGTGCCCCATCAAAGGAGCCAACACTCGCTTTAATAGGACCATGCAGACAGGCCTAAATAGGGCACTTAACAAGCATGTGGTTTCCATTATACCAGCCCACATCTCTAAGCCCTGCCTGCATTGCCACTGGCAAAACCCTTTGTCCCTTGTAGCCACACCTGCCTATATGCACAGAGTTAAAAAACGGACTGTGATACAATACCAAAGTGTCAAACATAAAATTTCTGGGCTGAATCAGGCCTGCAGAAAAAATTTATCTAGCTCTCAAGCATAGTATGAACCTTTACACACAGCAATGGCATGCATTAGAGCAGAGCACAAATATGCCTTAGCTAGTATTATCCCAAGCCTCCATGTCTACACAGAATCACAATCGTACTAAACTAAGACCAAGAGCTACTCACAGATCCCCACACAAGTTGAGTCTGATAAAGTAACAGGCCTCAGGCTGGGACAATTCATACTGGCAGGGTTTTCATTCAAGTTTGGACTTTTACAGAGAATGGAAAGTCTACAGTTCTAAGCAAAAAATGCAGAACAATGGGTGCCAGCACTGAGGGCAATTTGGAAGTGCTCTGCCCCTCTCGCTGGATCTAGAACTTCTCCTGAATAGGGTGACTTTCCTATCAGCAATCCCATCTAGCATGTTCTTGATACTGCTAGTCAGGAAAGGCAGTACACCAACTACTCTTGCTAGTCTATCCTACTCTGTCCTAATTCTCTTTAGGTGGGATAAAGGCTCAAAGCAAAGACTTCAGAATGTTGCAGAAGGATATTAAGGGAGAAACATGGCTGACTGAGAACTTAAATCTCTACCAGACAGCTACCCTAAGATGAAGCCTATCAAGAGCTCAACTTAGCTGGTTGGATATATAATCAAACTGGGGACTGTCCAAGTGTTTTACACCACACACTAGATATCCATGGGAACCCTAGACTGCTGGAGTTAATGCTATTTTGTCTGAGCCGTGACCATCTGTGCTCACTTAAACATTTCTTGACAGAGGAAGGAGCATTAATCCCAACATCCTGGCCAAACTGCAACATGGGCAATTATATTGTACTCCTTTAACACTCTCACAGTGGCATACATTGGTGTTTTACACTTCTTCCCATAGTGGAAATGCTGTAGCCCAACACAGAAATGGCTGCACTGCCACAGGAGAAACCAAATCCCCTGTGCTGAGCCCTACAGTGGTACTGTCAGATATCACTCAATTTTCCCTGCCATGGTGTTCAACCCCAGCATGTTTCATATTCAGACTTCTACCTGCACAACCAACTGGCCCTCACTTAAAAATCTGCCTACCTGCTCTTGGCTTCATCTGAATTTTGCAGTTCTCCACTTTTCTGAAGAGGTACAACATGCTGAGTGGACAGTGCACCTGCCTTTGATGCATTCTAACAACAGCAGAGTCAAATGTAATAAAACATGTTGACTGCTACTAAGGTAGAAAAGGCTTTTGTTTGAAGAGCTTCAACTCCAACTGTTCTGTTTCCTTCAAGGAAAAAAAAACAAGAAAAAAAAACTCAACTCCTCTGTTGCACCAAAATCATCTCCTGGCATTTCTGACCAGCACACATGTTGTTACAATTATGACTGGACTGCTTGGCTCCGGCATAGGGGGAATGTTAAACCGGCACACTGGCACCCATCAAAACATTTGCAAATTTCCAAAGTGGAACTGACACCATGGTAGTGGTTTATATCACACGTCAGAGAAAAGGCTTCATAACTCAGATCAAACAATTTAACTCTTCGGCTTCCTGCCTAGAGAGAGCAACCAAATGCTAGGCTGCCTATTGTTATTTCATGTGGCCGTTTCATGTGGCGTGCAGCCAGTTCACTTCATTTTGCAAGCTCAGAAGTTAAATACAGAGAGAACTGGCCAGAACTTCGATGAGAGACTAGTGAGAGAACAGAAACTGCTGATTCTAACAATAAGTTTCCCAAGAGGCAGAAACAGCACCAGCACTATCAGCATGGTACATGAGAATTTTCCATCTTTTAAGCCTTTCTAATGGATATAAGCTTACTCTGTTTCAGAAAACTCATATTCCTGAGTACTTATCAAGAGGATCTTTGGATTTCCAATTTTCCACCTTTTTTGATTTGAGGCATTCAGACAATAACCATACTGGTAATAACATCAAGGTGCAATCAGTAGGTCTATTTCAATACCATTAGCCTAGCAGAGACACACAAATTATAAGCCAAAGTGTATGCATTTGTACCTTGTAAACACCATTACAATTCAAATCTTGTCAGATGCTCTTCTTTATGCCCCTTGATGAGCTGAATATAACCGTAACGAGGAACAGACTTACCTAGTAAGACTTAGGATTCTCTTGAGGAGCAACTAGGGACAGCTGCAAAGGATGGAAACAAGAACAGTACAATTAAATTACTACTGCACTTACCAGTAACCAGTTTTGAAAACCATAATCAGGTTGCTACAAGCTGCTCTGCAATTGCAGACAGGGCAAAGTCTGTCTGAAAAAAAAGGTCACAATTTTTTTCTGAAATGCAATCAAATATTTGGTTGTTAGGCCAACTTTTTTTCAGCAAAATATCAGGGAAAGAAGTCTATCAGCAACACAGCAGTGTTTCCTGGGCATCTCAAAGGTTGTTTTGGACTTTTCCAACTTTAATCAGTCCTAATCATGAGTTTTCTCTAGAAATATTTATCCTCCTTTCCCCTGTGCACGGAGGCACCAGTAGTGATTTTTCACTGCTGTCTCAGACCACAGACAGAAGACAAAACTCCTGCCAAGTTGTATCCTGCCATGTCTTTGCCCCATCATTTTCATACTTTGGAACAGCCTTCTTCAAGGTTTTACTTTCACGCAGAGGAAACTTGCCAGGGGACATATCTGATTCTGTCATTTATCACCTCCTGTGGAAAAACAGTCTTGGATATGGGTATTAGTATCAGATATCAAAACTGAAAGCAAACACACCACATAGAAGATGCACTGATTTATTAATAGAATAAAAATGAAATGTAGTGACATATTTGTTTCCACTATTAAAGCCATAGAGACAATTAGTGTCCCATTTATACACTTGATGGCATCATTCAGTAACTCATTCATAAACTCTGACATGTTCAGGTCAGGTATTACAGAAAACATTGCCACAGTGAAAGCAGCTTTCCTCTGTTACAAAGTGGATAGCTACAGTGTCCCCAAGGTTTGCAGCTGCATCAGTCTCTACTGGAGGCTTTCATATGTCCTCTGTTTTAATTCCTGAGACTTTCTCCACCTGGAAGAGTTTTCTAAAGCCTTTCAACAGCAACAGAGGGAAATAGCTCAACTTCTTGTGGGGTACAAACCCACTCTTCAGGCAACAGAATGCACTGAACATTACAAGAAAATGGGCTCAATTCCAATATGCTGTGGGAATTATTCATTACAAGGTCCCTGCCCATTATTAGCATTTTGAGGCAACAATGACAGAGGAAAATGTTTGTAATGGAATAGTTTTAGTCATAATTCTGTTTTCTTTGTTTCTACTTCTGCATCATACATTCTGCCATGTCTTAAATTGTCACCCATTATTTTTGTTAAATCATAGCTGCTGTGAGTTCATAGAAAATTCATTATCAATATAGAGCTTTGTGTCATCTAGCACTATCTGAAAGAAATCGGAAGCAATAAATAGGAAATACTACAATTAACTTTGCAATTTCCCCCAATATATGATTATCCCTTAAATCAGGTACAGGAAACAGTATAAGCTATGAAGATAATTAAAATATGCACTTGGGTTTCACTGGATTAAAACCGTTGAAAACTTATCCCTTATGGATACAAAGGAAGATAGACATCCTATTGTCCCCCTATCAGGGGACAGAATGTATCTAGAAACAGAGTAAGTGGCAAAGCTTTCTCCTGTAGATACGTATCTCTTGCACACTGTTTGGAACAGGTATTTGTGATACTGATATGCAAAAAAGCCCTTGGAAAAAACCCTAGTGTTTGCCTCCAAGTGTCATATGTGGAAGGTACAAAACTCCATGAAGAGCTGGGCATTAGAATTTGAACCTAGGAGAACAGAATGATAAGGACAGATGGTGAACCCCAAAAGAGGCCTTTCTCAAAAAGAATTTAAAAAAAAAAAAAATCCTCTAAAATGAAGTGCATATTACTGGCACTGCAGAAGCCCAGAGATAACATACAGCCCACAAGCCTGCAGAGAGTATCACATCCATAACCAGCTGGCTGAAAATAGTAGTCATGTAGCAGAGCAAGCTGGGGAGTCTCCTGGAGTCACATTTACTGCCTGAGTCTGGTTGTCCATATCAGAGAGGGATTTGGTACCGGAGTTTTCAGACAGCACCAACTGTTCAGAGAGAGCAGGAGAAGCATCAGCGTGGTCAGCATGCTCACTCTCCTTTGTTGCAACAGTGGGAGCTGAGTTTTCTTTAGCTGTCCCAGCACGATTGTGTGACTGGCTGGCTTGTCTCCCTGCTTCTGCCTCCTGCTGCTGCAGCATCCGCTCCACCTCTATCTCAAGTTCCAGATTTTCCTCATCTGCCTCCACTTCCAGCTGCTGCATTAACTCCTCCAGCTTCCTGGCCTTGCGGAGCTCGTTCTGCTGTATGATCGTGCACAGGTGCTCTGTGAGGTGCTCCTTGATCTCTGTCTTGTGTTGGAGGTCCAGCTTGGCTGCCACGTACTCCGACTCAGCCTTATCATACCGCTTCCTGCAAAATCAGCATCATTTCTCGTGGGTTAGTTCTCAAAGCACTTTGCAATCTGACACATGGACAGAGACTTTAAGCATCCCTGAAATGCAACGTGCTCTGAATGCATTATACCAGCTGTTTCATGATATGCTGCTACCTTAGTTTAAAGGGGGGAAGGGAGGGGAGGAAACAAGCATTAATGCTTTAAGCCATCTTCTTTTGACACATTGGCCTCTATTGCTGCTACACTGCAAGAGTTAATTTGCTTGTCTGAAATACAGAGATTGAATTGGAAGCAAGCAGTTTTACCGCCAGTTTTAAGAGATGCAACACTAGCAGGAGAAAGAATCCACCAGAAGTTGTAGTGTTTTCACAATTCAAATGACCAACTATCCAGCGAACTGCAACACTATAAAGCAGTTTTGAGTTTTTCTAGTCCAACCATCAGCACAATGGATACAGATGCTATGATGGTGCTATACATACTTGCACTTGGATCTGATGTAGATGCATACTCTTCTGGCCACCCAGATACACATTCACAAAGTCACGAACTCCACAGATCAACATAGCATCTGACATCAATAGTGATCACAACTTTTGTGTGGCAACAGATGTAGAATTTCATTGCAAGCATTCCCCCAGCACATACCTCCTGCCAATCTGTGTTTCCTGTCATGGCAAATATAGCCAAAAGGAAATATTCCAAACATTTATTGAGGTCGACGTATCCCGGATATGCTGCACTTTAATGGTTGGTGTCCATGTTAGTGATGTATCTTCAACTACATTCATTGAAACTGTATATTAATTCTGCTTAATTATTAGAGAGATGCAATCTTGCTCATCAGGAATGAGAACAAAACAAGAAAGTCAAGATTTCCCTGGGTCAGGTATCCAAAATGGAAGAGCCAACACTGGCTGAAAACTTCTGCATAGTTAAACATTTGGGCCAAAATCACATATCTTCTCCACATCATAATTATTAAAATTCCATTCCACAGTAACTGTCAGATGCCATCAACCACGTGCTCAGAATTATTTCATTGCACGCTTCTTGACCCAGTGAAAAAGATTGGGTTTTAGCCCAGAAATAGAAGCCAAGGACTGAAAAAATTGCTTTCAAAACCACCACTTAAAAGTAAATCAGCTTTGGCTCATAATGTACAAAAACTATAGCACTGTAATTATGTAACTCATGCTTCCAAATCTCTCCCTCACAAAAAGATTTATTAAGCCCATCAAAATCACTGTTTCAGAATTTCATCTCCTTTGTCCAACCAATATCCCCTCTGTTACCCTCACTATAAACTGCTTTCCAAAAGCTGGAGCTGATTGTTACATTCTCTTCTGCTATTAAGGATTTCAAAGACACGTTATAAGAAAATTTGGATAATGACATTTGCAAGAGTGTTTAGCAGTTTCAGAGTCAAGCCAAAAATACAATGAAATGTTTCCCTCTCGAGGACAAGAAATTCAGCATCCATACACACTCAGCTACTGAAACTGCAGTTAACTTTAAATATTTCAAATGATAATTATGCAACCCAAATCCTTATTTTTCAGCTACTATTGCTATTTTTTTTGAAGACTAATTGCCACACTTATTAGCCTGTGGTCGACATACAGCAGAATTCTTAAGTGGAAATAGACGTTTCACACATTGAATCTTGAACCAAAAACCTCAACCAAACATTTCCATTTTATTCAACGACTACATAAACATGCTGACGTTTATCTACTGATGTTGTGGTTTACCCACAGCTAAAAGGGTGTTCCGATTAATTTCTTGCACTTAAGGAACTCATCAGAACCAGAGTGATTAAAGGCACATTGCGAAGGGGAAAGCTTACTTTTTCCTTCCATTTTTCATCCCAGTTCCAAAAGCACTTCAGCAGAATCCTGTTTTAAGCTTAATTGGTCCCATAGATTCTAGCAGGACCAGGCCTGTCATCAAAAGGCAAGTTTCCCTGAAATGGACTTTCACTTAGGGTTTTTTTAAAAAGATCACTTTTCCCTAAGAAGAAATAAACAACCTTGAAACAATAAAGCAGGGCTTAAGGACAAAGGCACAGTTAAAGCAGTAAGTATGCCTCATGATAGCACGAAGCTGGAAAGCACAGTCGGCAGTCAGAAAACAAACTTCAGTTTCCAGATTCCAAGGGAAAAACGAGGCAATAAAAAGCACACTTTTACCTCAAGGTTTCTAAGCAGACAATCTGAGGGGCTTTACATACACATTAGTACAGCGACCTAACTCCATTACTGCTTCAGTGAGTAGAAACAACAACATTTGCTCCCTCTGCTCAGGAAAGGCTGTTCCATCCTCCTCCCTGCCTGCCACTTACCGGGCATAGGAGTAGTCCAGGCTGGCTTGATCAATGCGGTTCCGCAGGATGCCGATGTCAGCAGACACCATGTCATCTAAAGCTTGTAACTCCTTCTGAATCCTTTTTAGTTTCACTGTTTCAGCTTGAGTTCTTTTGGATCTGCAAAAAGGAAGATGTTTTCTTTTTCTCTGCAAGCCTCTTTTCTTGACACAATGGGCTTCATTACATTTGCAAAGCAACTACCGTCTTTAAGAGCTACTCAGAAGGCTACTCCTTTATGGTTTAAGACTTCTGGTCTTACTTAATATCCACAGGGATCTAAAATGTCTGCTATTAAAGGACTACATCAAAATTACGTAATGACTATAATGAAAGTACCTAAAATGGATTGTGTACCTTCACTGAGGAAACACACAAGAAGTTGCTGTATCTAAGCAGCTCTCAGCATAACGAAACAGGAAAAGACCTGGTGGGTGAGTAAGAGGAGGAAGGGTATTCAGTCCTACAGATATCCCCTTTCAAAGAAGCCCAGCTAGAAGGGACCAAAAAGCCACCTAACCTAAGCTTGATTTCCCGTTTGTAAAGCCATTCCCAAAGGTCCTGGCCAAATCCCAATGAAGTCAATGGAAAGTTTTACCTCAAACACAAAGGACTGCAACCAAGTCTTATGCAACCTTTTTCAGCTCAGCCTGCTCATTCCCAAGTTGTGAAAACTGAATGCTGCTAAGAGCAGCAAGCTTCAGTGGACTTCACTCTCAGACAAACTAAGCAACTTGCAACAAGATTTTACACCAGGTCACTTTGCAACTGTCACTCTTCCTCAACAGCAAAATTGTGTTTTTCAGCCACTGCTTTACCCCAAAGAAGGGGTAGGAAGTGACACCACCTCTCATTTCATCAGCTGATGCAGGTGAACAGAAGCAGAAATCTTTCAGTACTACTTAGAGCCTGAAGACCTTTAAATCTCAGATGTAGCTCCTTGTCCACTACCTTCCATGTCTTCCTCCCTCTCCTTATGCCAGCCTGGTGGCGTTGTCCCACAGTGACTCTGACCACACTTACTTGTTGCTTAGAAAAGGCAAAAGAACAAAATCTTTAGAACATCAAAGAGAATCTTCAGCACAGTACTGATATTAATTCATCTTTACTACTCAAAAGCTTCAATGGGCAGAACATGGAACTTCCCTGGGAGAGGACTGTGAGCCGGAAAGCTGTGCATCACCTTCCTTGATTCAGTGCTATCAGCTGCTCCAATATTCTTCCTCACAAACCTTGCCTTACTTGCAGTTTTACCTATCTTGCTGGACAACACTATCTTCAAGTCTGGTCACCGGAAAAACAAGAGCTAACAACTCTAAGAACACATGAATTTCTCTGTATTTTAATCAGCCAAGTGTAAAAAACTTCATAAAGTTTGATAGTTTTCTCCTTTCAACACTTTTCACATACTAGTAAGTCAGACTCAAAATGCTTAATCGCTCGTGGCAAGCATGTAATCACAGGGAACCGTCTGTCACAGCTGCTAATTTGTGGAGCGGTACGTGGAGAGCAAAGAGAGGGGGAAAGAAGGAGATTTTAAAAGAAGATATATAATTGGTTGCAGATTGAAAGTAATCTCTTTTCAGCCTCAGCCCACATTGCAGCATAGGCCCTTACCTCTCAGCAATAGCTTTGGCCAGAAGTGCCTTCTTGCGTTTATTCTTCTCTTCTATCAGCCGTTGCTCTTGCTGGAGGATCTCCCACCGTGATTTTTCCTGCCTGCTCATTGACAAGAAGATCAAAATTGATAGCAAGTTCAATTCGCTCCCTGTCCTCCACACAACACCGATATTAAACATCATGTTTCCTGGAGCAAACTCCAAATAGACTGAAGGAACAATAAACAATTTTCTGCAAGTAGTCACTGAGATCGATAAACATTTTCAGATCAGAACACAAATCGTCACATGCAAACACACTGCTGGCTCCAGGATTGCTGGAAGAAAGAGCATTCAACACTTCCTCAGAATTGGATAAGATTTTTCATATAAAGGTTGTGCTTTACCACTGGGTAGAAGCAGTTCCAGTCTTCTTATTAGCTGCTATGAGTTATCTGTTCAGTTTGCCAATGCAGCCTCTTCTTTTGAAACTGCTTTTTCTTATCAGACAGACAATCTGTCTGCTTTATAACAGAGCACTCAGACAATTAAACTGATAGAAAGAAGAGCTGATAAAAATTACAATGAAATTGATTAATGAGGAAAACAAGATTTTCCTTTTATCACTGTGGAAAGAGTTACATGGCTTCCATTTCCTAGGCCACCACAACTATTGAGAGATATAACTGATTCCAGAGGATGGAAGGCGAGGTTCTTGGTGAGAGGGGACAATCTGTGTGAACACAACTGGGTAGGATTAAGGGGAAACAAAACCTGCTTTGTTGCTTTTCCATCCTACTTTTCCATCCTTCATGCCTTCTCCTGAGAAGTCTCTGTTCCAAGGTCTTGCTCAGTTTAACAATGCCAAAATAACTCAGCTATGTTTATTTTAAAAACCATTTCTGCACAAGAATATCTCTTCAGACTTCTCACCATTCTATTCCTAAAACCACACACTGAGAAAAATGTTGGACAAGGTTTAAATTGGACTGCACAGGCTTGAATAACTTCAGCAGATTCGTGGGTGGCTGTGGCACCTACATGTCATTTGCTCCCTACACAGCAAAAAGCTTCTCTGCTATGCTTCAATTACCTTCCCCACACAGAAAATGTATTTTTCACCACCAGCAGGAAGGAGCTGAACAGTCAGTACAGCCGGTGAGCACAGGAATCATTGGGTACTGCTCTGTCAAGTGCAGCTATTCTAGTGAAGAGACTGCTCTCTGCAGCTGAGCCAGGTGACTGCACAGCCAGCAGCTGCTGCCCCTCATGATGTACCTGTGAGAAACAGGACATCCTGCCACTGCCCTTGGAACTGGACAGAATCTCTCCAACATGAAGCACTTTTGGTCCCCTCTAAGATCCTACAGGCAGTTTTATCCAGGCAAGAGAACCACATGCAGAACTGTGTGCACTCAGGAAAAAAAACCTCACACTTGGATACAGGCAGGAAGAAAAACACAAAAGAAGTAAAGACAAGTCATCTCATATTAGAAATGCCTGCCCTCTGTTACATCTAGACAACAGCTTCCTTCTATAGGCTACTGTATGTATTCTGAATGACGAATAAAGTAACTGCCTCACACAGTCAGACTCCCAGCTGCATTCCATACTTTTTCCTTTCCCTCTCATAGGTACCAGTCTGATGTTTTGGGGAGAGACAGACACCCCACTATGGGCTGATAAAGTGAGAACTCAAATTGTGAAAGATAGAGAATTCTTTAAAATGGAAATTTTTATCTCCTTACCAGGAGATATTAATAAATCCACAGTAATATTGTGATTTCTGTAACTCTATGTTTCCATTCACAGTGTATCTACTTTCAAAAGGAACAACTACTTTCTGTTGTGAATGCTGGCTTGTCTATGCAGTATGATCCGGCTGAGATTAGATCTTTACAAATCATTGAGGCAGACCTCCTCGATTCACAGTCCCACTGCCATAGGAAATTATTCAGACAGTCACTATGCTTTTGTGCATGGATTACGTGACAGAATTTGGTACTGAATCAGGTCTAACCCAAGTGACTAGGGATGAAAAGCAAAGGCTCAAAGCAGAGGAAGAAAACATTCTCTCTCAAACCTCCCTATAGATAAAGGACAGTTCAACATTCAATTTCATTTACTGCAAAACAAAAGAATAAATCCATACAGAATAAAACCAATCCCCCAATTTTACCAACTTACTAACAATTCCACTTTCTTTTTTTCCACTTTGGTGCTCGTCTTTGAAGTGAGGTTCCGGGCACTGTCACTGCCATTACAAGGACCTGCTGGCCTCGCCTCCTTCTGCTGATCTTTGCTGTCATGTTGCCTTTCATCTGCTGAAGGACGATGTGGTGCTGGCACGGGCTGCTGAGGATTACAAGGTTTATGTTTTGGTGCAGACAGCAACTGCTCAGGAGGAACAGAGGCTGCTCCACCCTGCAGTCCCAGCTTCTGGCATTGCTGCTGGAGAGCTTTTTCTCGCTGCAGTTGCTTCCAATTCTTATTTGCAGGGTGGGGACGACGTGGCTGCTCTAAGGGTTCAGATAAATCTATCAATGAACGAGGAGGAGAAAGAGAATTAAAAGCAGGCCTCAAGAACAAACACAGACTGTAAACTAAGCAAACAAACTGGGGCAAAACCAACCTAAGGACAAGACACGTCTGGCTGTCAAGGGAAAGCATCCTGAGGAAAATCCAGAAGATTGGAAATGTTCCATTGGTCTATGAATCGGGAGTTTTAGGGGATGCGAGCATCCGAAACGAGGGGAGGGAGGAAAAAGGGATTTGCAAGGGGGAATACAGGAAGAACTTCGGGGAGGAGCAGAGGTGAGCCCAGGGGAGAGCCAGATGTAGGGCCACGGGAGGTCCGGGGGGCAACTCGGGCTTTATAGAGAGAGGGACAGCGAAGAACAAGACGAAGGAGGGCGGAGAGATGCACGAGCGGGCCAGAGGACAGGCAGGCGTAGGCACAAGAGATCGGGCTGAGGGACGGCTAGGAGCGCCGATGGCCTGCTGGCTGCACCGCACCGCGCCCGGCCCCGCCGCTCCCCGGTGCCCAGCCTCGAGCCCGGCCGCACTCCGTACCTCGCTGCAGGCGCCGCAGCTCCTCCTGCGTGAAACCGGCCCAGCTCTCAGCACCGGCCATGGCGCTTCCTCCTTCCGCTCACGGGACACCGAGCCACGCAGGCCCCGAGGCTGCCCCGCCGCCGCCGCACCGCCCGCAGCAGGCGAACGCCGCGGACAGCCCCGACCGGCATCGCGGGGCTGCCATGGCGACGCGGTGGGGGCTTCGCGTTTCCATGGCGACGCGGTGGCGCAAGATGGCGGCCTGAAAGGATGCGAGAAGCAGGCCGCGGAGGGCAGGCCCAGAGCCCCGTCTGCGGGACTCCTTTATAAAGCAGCGTCGAAGCAGCAACACCACGGCGCCCCGCACATCTATAGATCGTAGTTTGGCAGTTCTAGTGAGATATTTTTCTCTGCAGCATCTCAGAATTGTGTTTGTAGGGGCACAGAAAGCACATCTCTGGGCCCCGTGCAGTAAGGGAGATGTGAGCCCAGGGCAAGCGTTCTCCGCCAAATAATTGCGGAGACCCACCTTACACAAAGTAATAAAGAAATGTGAGATTAAACGTGAGAAATGATTATTTCAGCGCTGACAGAGTCAGGCATCCATTTCTGGGAGGGAGCAACATTCTCTCTCTAGCTGTGAAAGCATGCATGTTTTCCAGCCAGCCCAAACTCTAGCGGCTGCTTGAAGCCTACCACAGGTCTTAAAGATGAACCTACCTGCCTTTGGGAGAACATCAGGTAGAACACGTAAGCCTCAGGTTTAGCTGAAGCAGTCCAGTGGGCTGGAGGCTTAAATACATCATCAGCAATAAAAGGGGGATGTTTTTCAGTGCCTAACAACATCCCTTGTGGTTTCCAGTCTGCAAGGGATCAGTCAAGCTCTGAAGAATTGCTGTCTCCTAGAACAAATTCATTATTTGATGGCCACGCATGAGTTCACAATTTATTGCGCCAGCACTTCTAACCGTTCCTGCATGACTAACACATCCCATAAATACCAACCCTACTCAGAGGAGATGGAGTCCTGGACTGTCACTTGCAGGCAGGTTTCAAACATTTCTGCTGGGATTTGGCCTTTGGGGAGCAGACACATCACTATTTTTCACCAGCAGCTTGGTTGCAGGCCAGGGTGAAACAGAGACATGGCAGACATCCAGTGGAGAAGAAGCAGAGCCCGTTTATCTCCATTCTGTCATAGACATCACGGGGTCTGTTCACGGTCATCACCAACCAGGGGCTTGAGGCTGCAGGATGGCCCCTTGGGCTGGATTACAGCTTGCTCTGGGAGACTTTACCAAGCACAGAAGAGATCGAACGAGAACCATAATCTTGTCTTGACTCACATGCTTTCAAAATCCAGGAAGCCCAGATAGCAGAACCAGGTGTCAACTGGAATTTTACGATGCATCAGTGTTGGCCAGCCTTGGAGGACACTTAATTCCCTTGTAGATGCCTGTACTGGAGTCAGAAATCTAAATCTGTCTTGATACCTAAATCCCTGCCATGGGCTGTGCCGAAACCACAGGTACCAACTGAACGAGCCTCATGAAACACTAACTCCAGACCTCATTCCTGAACCTTAGTTCTTTCTTCTCTTCCAAGTTTTAATGCTGCAAACAAAAATGAAGCACCATATTCTCTTTATTGCAGCAGATATTCCAGGCATAAAACTCCCATGTGTTTTATAGAAAAAGTATAAAGACTTTTGAGTTGTTAACACAATGCTATAGGCAAAGCAGCAATCCACTTTAACAGTTTCCATCAGCCAAAGGTTTAATTACCAGCAGTTGGGCCAACCTTCTCCAGGAACAATTATAATCTAGTGAAGTCATTTCACAGGGCATTTACCAGCAGCAGATTCAGAAAATGGAGGCTGTTCTTGTTCCCTGGCTGATTAAAGGCCTGTGAGCTTAACATGAAACTTGTTTGACACCTATGAAAAAGTATTTTCTAAGCAAACGCAGGTTGGACAAGGCTGAATGAAGAGAAAATAGAAACGTAATTTTCCATTCCCACTTTGGGATAGAGATGATGGACAACCCAAACCATACTGAAAAAAGCAATAACCTACACCTTCCTTTTACGTCCAGGGCCATATTAGACTTCTACATCATTCTGTGATTCAAGAGCTGCTACTTCATGAGCAGACCTGGTTATGTCCATGCCTTCTGTGTCTGTTTTCTATTGGTCTATTTAGCCTGCTGTCTCCTGAAGCAGCAAGTAGCATGAGATCACATTTTTTTTCTTCTGAGGTTTCCAGATCATGATGAACTTGTCATCACAGACTGGCAACTTTGACTCTCCAGAGCAGACCTCAGGGTCAGACCTCAGGGTCAGTGCTCAACTGACATTTCAACCCAGGATGAACACAATTTGTACCAGGACCTTACTGAAACTGCATTTTTGGTTTTCAGATCCAAATCACCACGTCCAGCCAAATCAGATTAATGTGTGAGCAAAGAGCCACAGCCCAGCACAGAGGCAAAGCCCGGCCTTTTGATAATTAATTTCTCCTTTAAAGGATGCTTTTCACATTCATGCTATGGAATTTTCTTTCGCTGATTTCAGCTGTACTATCCAGGAAGGTTCTGAACCTGAGATAAATAATTAATTCAAGTAATTAACTTCTCAGCATGACACTGAAAACAAGAGTGCAGTTGAGGCTCTCCTCCTCTGCAGCCTGGTGAAGGCAGCTAGGATTTTCCCATGGTCCAACAGACTGTGGATTAGATTGCTGAGAGCATAGCATCAACACTGATCTCTGCGTTCAGCTTTTTTTTTTTTTTTTCCTGGCTAAATACCCCCAAGGACTCTCCATTAAGGAACACCAGACTCAGAAACCAAGGTGGAAATCAGTCTCGCTGAGCCCTAGGCCCTGATCCAAACCAGCATGCAAGCCTGTGCTTAACCTCAGCCATGTGCTTGAGCCACAGCCTTTAACCAAGCTTCACCAAGGCAGTGCCAAGATGCCTGGCTCAGCACCAACATACCCCTAATCCAGCATTAGGAACTTGGAGCTCAGCACGTGGCAAGATAATCACTGTATTACAGGATCTCAGCTCTGGGATAGGCTAACAGAGGTGCTGCGTGCCCTGTTCTGCCTTGGCCTCATCTTCCCAGCATCTGTTCTCCTAAACTGGAATCATATTAGCACCATCATTTCTGGCGCTACAGCAGTCTTGGTTTTTTGGAATTTCTTAGAGGGAAACAGAAACCCACTTATCTGAAGAGCTAACAGGTGAAAAAACTACACTGGAAGACTGCTTCTTAAATCATAGAAACCAGTGGTTTTCAACATCACTTGATTTGTGGATCTTTATGCATTTTGTTGTGAAGAGGTACACTTTTACAGAGGAAGTTTAAGGCTACGACCTCGTCTCCTCTGAGCCACCATTCACAGAGCCCTTGGGGGCAATCCTGTGACCCCTATGGTTTGAAACCACAGCTATTTTACTTTACAAGGGCCAAGTTTTACTTCTCAAATCTCAGTGAAGAGGGGGCAGGTATTCCCAGGTTTCTCCTCTCCTTGCAGGATGCTGCAGAGCTATGGGGAGAGCAGCTCTAAACCAAAGGAAAGTCCTGGAGCAGCCAGGGGCATGGGACATGAAGATGGCGTGCATTCTAGTTTTAACCTTTGTTTTTTCTCCTTAAGAAAAGTCCCAGTTTCAAAAAATAAAATCTGAACTGAAAGAAAGCTTAGTTTTTGCAATAAGTTTTTAAAATTATTATATATATGTATATATATTAAAAATTCCTACATATACTTCTTGGTAAATTAAAATTCATCCTGAACGTAAATTTACCAAAGATTATAAATGTACCACTTCAGGTTGCAAAGCCAGAGCTGAGTACTGAAACAAGTGGAACACCATAGCAATTATTGCTATATATTTTCATACTGCTGAAGAAATATTTTTGCAGCTAATAACTTCTTAAAAGTATCTAAGTATCTTTTAATGTCTCCACGTGAATACTTTTTAAAGACCATGTCAAATATTTCAAGATGTTTCTTTAATTTTCCTAACTGTATTGCTCAATGGATGCCATAATTTAAACACTTGTATAGAAAAAATTAGAAAGCAATTGCTTTAATTTTAACCACTTGTGTTAAAAATTGTACTCTTAATTGTCAAAACAATCGATAAAACTAGAGATTTGAAGAGAAAATTGTGAAATGTTTGTTAGTTTTGGCATAGAATGAGTTATTAGAACCGCTACACTAAGAAAATTGAATTCCATCAAACAAACTGATTGTTGTTACATGCCCCAGTGAACAAACTGTGGTTGTTTAGTCTCGATGGGAGACAATTAAAGGGAAGACGACATGATAGTAGCTTTTAAATATATAAAATGCAGCTGCAAAGAAGTCTGGGGTGGATAAGTGGAGAAGAAAGCGGGATGTGAGGAAGCACTTCCCAGCACTTAGGGCAGCAAAGTGTTGAGAATTAGCTTCAGTAGAGCACAGGGTCTCCACCACCAGATATTTTTAAGAATAAACATCTGTCAAGCAAGACAGAGCAGAGGTCAGTGCAGTCCTGGGATAACAAGATGTGGTTTTCAGTGGTTTCAGATGTGTGGATCCCCACACAAGCTCTAGAGGAGATGCAGATCCATAGACGCCCCATGGGTCCAGGCATCCAGGCTGCTGTACAAAAATTTGGACCTCTCTATGCTGAATGACTGTTGGCAGCCCACTGGAAATCAGTCTTGTTCCCATGACCAAGATGCTTCCCACACCATTCCCACCTCCTCCTTCAGCTGTCACAACCTCATCACTCCACTCACAGACACGGCTGTGCCATCCCTGGTGGCAGCCAGCTTTGCAACAGTCAGCATGGGAAATCATCCTCTTCTAGTGAGAAGACAGAAAGATGGATGTTTGCCAAACCCAGAGTCAGCAGTAGACCCTTATACAATGTGCAAATCACCCTAAATACCCCTCATTGCCTTCTGACTACTTGCAGAATGCCCATTCATGACCAACATGTCCAAAATGAGTTAGGGTCACTTCACACGTATCTCCTTCCAGTTACGTGCCCTAGAGATGCTGTCTCCTTACCTCTCCTGATTTGACACCATCATAACTCAACAACCTGGGGTTACACAACTCCCAGTTGTGGGTAAGGTGGTGGTAACCCTCAGGGAGCAATGTGGGATCCTGCTCCCATCCTGCTGTACCCCCACAAGATACTGGTGTACATAAATGTAGCAATTAATCAGCTTGCACTGCTTTGGCTCATTTTTGGCCCATAGGGCTGAAAGAACACTCAAATAAACAGATCCATCCAAGGTTTGTGTATGTTCCCCAGGCCCTAGCAAAAAAGGATTGAGGATGCCAGCTAAGATTACATGTCCAATGCCAAACCTTGATGGTTTCTCCACAGCAAGCTCAAAAAAACCCAAAAACCCAAAAAAACACAACAACAAAAAAGAAGCCCGCAATCTTCAGTGAGGAACTGCCATTTACTGAGATGGGATTTTGGAGGAGGTCTTCAAAGGACTGCTGAAATGCAGAGAGCTTGGTTCTTACCAAGGCTCTAGCAGGTAACTTCCTTTCATGACTTTTTATGGAAAATCATCCCTCCAAGGCAGGAGCTGCCTTCCAAAATGTTCTGGTAGAAGCTGCTTTATAGCAGTTTCTCCAAGGGAAGTGTTTTCTTTATTTAAAGTCCTGGCACAACTGCAGGCCTGCCTGACACCCCAAAGGCTTACCAGGGCCACATATGTTAACGAAGATTTCCAAATCTTCATTAGTTAGCATCAACTGCAAGTTCTGAGCCTGAGCTATAAAGACTGTATATAAGCAGGCTGAAGGCCAGGGAAGCTTAGCAGCTCTTTGATGAGGAATCCAAGATCGCTGGAGAGAGATCTGCACCACGCCCTGGCTGTGAACATGGATGTCACAGATCTCAGCTAGCAATAAATTATCGGTTCAGTAAGGAATGCTCTAATTAAAATAGGGGCAACCAAAATTAGACCCTTTACTACTGCAGCAGTAAGGTGAAAACAAGGATGATGGGTTTCTTCTGGTTGCCAAAGTAAAAGCATTGGTGGAAAATCTTAGTTTTGGAGCCAAGGTGAAGACGAAGTATTTTTAGTACAATCAGAATAACTCATTTCATTTTGGGTCAAGGAGAAATATTCTGCCTGACCAGTAACAAAATACTCTGGTTTGCTTGGAGACTATTTAATCTTTAAAAAAAAAAAAAAAAAAAAATCAAACTAAAACCCACAATTTCTTCTGTTAAATTAAGGTCCATCTGAAAAATGAAGAAAACCTGTCTTTAAACTCAGTGATCTTCAGTAAAGCAAACAGCTTCAGCTTGAGAATGCTGATGTGAAGCATGTTGATATTTAAGGAAGGAAAGGACGTCTATTGTTCTGCTTTCTCGTTGACTGACTCCAGTCCAGAGATGGGGGTTATTTTGGTTGCCTTCCTTTTCCCAGGAGATTTCATTTTTTAAACTCATGTAACACTCTCTTCTAATTCAGTTTGAAGTACAAATGACCAGACTCAGTAAGGCTCATGAGAACATGGTTGAGCTGCCAGTTTGCACAAATATCAGGCAAAACAGTTCCATTTCTCCCCTGCACCCTGCCGTTTGGCATTTTGGATTTCCTTTGAAATGGTACCTGGACTTCAGAGGAAGCATGGGGTCCTCAGGAGCAGCCACCCCCAAACACACACAGCAAAACCATCCAAGCCTGCATGCTCTGCCATGTAACCTGCACACCACAAAAATTCAGATGCCATCTTCAGTCCTGCAAAATATTAAGCCAGGCATTTAAGATTCACTCAATGATTAAGCATGAGCAGCTTGTAATCGTTTCCAGATTCCTCTCCTAGCAGGAGGAAAGGCTCCGCAATTCCTGTCTGCGTGCTCAGTGTAGCAATGCACTCCCAGACTGGAGATGAGTTGAAGAGGATAAACTGATACCCTGAGCTTTGCAGCTGAGACCAAGCCAGCATTACCTTTTAACCCAACATGATTAGCTTAGAAAAGCAGGATTATTTCACCAGCATACATCAGGGTACTTCCACATCATCTCTGTAGCAACACCTGTGCACCAGCAACTAGAAACCCCCCTACATACACATGTTGAGATTCAGTCTGCATTTTTTCATCTGGCTTGGGAGCATTAAATGAAGATCAACTGTTGAAATCAGCCTCGTTTAGGGAAGTAGACTGTCTGTGCTCACAGACAGGACTTTTGTCCTCCAGGTTTTATAGAAAGCCCCCAAGATTGCAGCCTTTCTGCAGAAGCCACAGTGTAACCCAGGGAGCATCTGGATCCTCCCCTTCATGCCAATTCAGCAATATATTTTCCCCCAGACTGCTCGGCCATGAAAAAAAAAGTGATCTTTGAAAACTTGCTCAAGGCTTCAAAACCCTTAGCAGCTCCAGCCTGAAAGCAAACTCAGGTCTCCCCACTGCCTTTGAACACAGTGGGGATCTGTTCCAGCAGGTTAGCTCTCAGGGGCCACGTTGCTCCCTGCAGCTAAACCAGACAACATGTGAAATGGCAAGTACCTCTTAATTTTTATTATTTTTAACAGGATAGTTTAAAGACTATGTTTTTATTATTATTATTACTATTTTACTGGCAAATTTAGTGTGCTGCCTTCCCTCCTTAATGAAAGGAACCAAGGGCTGGTGCTCAGCTTCTGCTTTCTAGAAGCAGTCCCTGCAAACCTATTGTGAATAACCATAATCTCACCTCCCCAGAGCAAGAAAGCAGCTTTCATCAGCTCAAGCCATTTTTTCTTTTCTTGCCTCTTTACCTTCACGCTTTCTCCAAGGTTCCATTCATCTCCAAGCCCACGTCTGAGACATGGACCTATGGCTTGCACCATCCCTTCATGTGCAAAAAGAGAAGGGTCCTGTTCCTGGATGCATTCTTCAAGGAGATCATCTCTGATCAAGGGAGAGGGGTTCATCACTCTCATTCATCACCTCCTTAGCCTGTCTCTTTGGGGAGGTGGGAAAGGAACATCAGCACAGAAGGGCAGAGACTATCCATTGGACTCACGCAATCATCCAGTTCTACTGAGATTTCCCCTCTGCAGGCTGAGCTGTGTCTGTTCCCTCCAAGCACCATCACCCATGGGAAAAATCACACCACAGGAACGAGGGGCAGGGTTTCAAAGTCAGGATAGATTTGCCCCTCACCACTAATTCACAGTCCCCCCCCCCCCCCCATGGGCTGTTGCAGCATGAAAGCCATTAACATTTAAAAATACTTGCAGGAATGGGAAGGGGAAAAAAAAAATGGTATTTGCGGAGGCCCATTCCTCAGCACACTTTCATGTGTGCCAAAGTTTGTTGGCATGGCTCTGAGTTTGATAGGGAACATCTGGGCTGCTGTTACTGCCTGGATGCTGGCTGAGGGCAGCAAACAAAGGGGGTTTGTGCAGGAATGCTTGAGGAGGGGCGGTTCAGAGACAAAACAAGAATACGCAGAGAAGAAAGCCAAATGTACACCCCAGTTTTTTCCAAGGGGATACCAGCCTCCCCCTTCCTTATTTTACTCCCCAGAGCATGCTGCAGCTACAATAGCAAGCAAGGCTCCAACGTGGCTCAGTACCTCACTACCTGTGATCAAGTCAACTGCCTAAGGAGGTGCTTGAGAGATCCAAAGAGTAGACATGTACATCAGGACTGCCACCTGGAGCCAGATTTCCATCCCTTCCACCTCTGGGGCCCCTTGAAGCCACTCCAGAGGAAGGTAGTTCGGTAGGGCATAGGACAAGCATTCTTCTTGCTTCCTCTGTCTTTGCCTCTGCAGTTACCATCTTCCTGGCCTGGGAAGCCTTTGGGAAAGATCTGCTGTCATTCTGGATGATTTTGGACCTTGCAGTAGAGGTTCATTAGCATCTTTAACTTCAGAGACTCACACAAAGCAAAGTCATACCTGCAGAACCTCGATGTTGGAGGCTGTGAAGGATGCCTGTGAAGAATTTTGACAGTACCCAAGGAAGGGGAGCTTGTCCCATGCTGTTACTGGCTCAGCACCTGCTTGACTGGATTTGTCCCTGGAACAACGTAGAGCACAGTGAGAGATCAGCATGGTTCATTTGCCTGTTGGCCACAGCTTGCCAATGGGATCCAGCTGAATAGCTGCCAGTGCAGTGGGCTGGTGGGAAAATGCTTCTTGCAAGCAAGGGGAGCTCAAACACTTGTTTCATCTTGGAAAAAGTTGGCACGCATATCCAGATTGTCCAAACATTTGGCTTCTGTATTTCCATCACTGACACATCTCAAAGTTTCTAATTGAAAAGGTCTTTTCTCTGCATGGTTAGGCTGCTTGTAAAAAAAAAAAAAAAAAAAAAAAAATCAGAACAGGAAGCTTGAAATTATCAAAGAAAAATATTTTCATTGACCTAGAAATTTCTTACCCTTTGGTTTTTTGGTTTGTACATTTTTCAGGACTCTTCATCTCCGTGAGAGAAATACTGTCAGTATCTCAAACATGCCGACAGAAGGAGAAAGTTATTAATTACCAACATCTATTTTTAACCTGACACCACCAGTCACGTCTCATAGATGGTAGCTGGACTCCCTTGAGGCTCTACCATTGAGTTTATCAATGCTTTGAAGCCAGAGAGGATTTTAGTGGGCGGACTCCCCAGCTCTATGCTAACAGAGTCAAAACAGTTGTTACAGATAGGTAAGAGCTGAGAGCATCTCTGAAGAGTTTGCGTTCAAGAAACATTTAGATGTTGTACTGATGGACAAGGTTTAGTGGGGATTATTGGTGATAGGGGATGGTTGAATGGGACGATCTTAGAGATCTTTTCCAGCCTTGATGATGCTATGATTCTACAACTGCTTCACTGGTTTCTGAAGCCAGTTTCTGGCATCAGATGCCTCTGTCATCCATCTATTACTGAAAATAAACTGTTCATTTCTTTCTCCCCCTCACTTCCATAACTCAAGGGATGAGATGGATTTTTCTGAATGCTTCCAAGAAGTTTGCCACCAGGCAAGGACCAGGCATGCAAAACTTTCAACCTGAGACATGAATGTTTGCAAAAGTTATTAGCTTATGAAAACAGCTCTAATGGAAACTGTTTTACTGCCATCATTTTAACGCTCCGAACAGAGCCTGCTGCAATATATAACATTATCAAGTGCCTGTCAGCATTTAATAGAAGCCATAATTAACTGCTGTGGAAGAACATGGCAAAAATTTATTTTTAGGAAAACTTTTGGGAGCTGCATAATTCTGGCCTTATTTCTTTTTTATAATCCCTCTCTACATGAGCCTTAATAAAGTTCATAGGACAGAGTGAATACAAGACACAAGCGTGTATCTCGTGGTATTAGCGATAGGATTTTCTTTTCTGTTAAACTACATAATCCAGAAACAACAGCAATGTTTGCTTTGGGATCTGGCCAGGCACTCGGCTCTGGATTCAGTCTTCCTAACTGGTGCAATCCTGACCTTCTCATTTCCATTGGCCAAAGGTACTCACAGTCAGGGCTTGGTGGCCCTTGGATTTAAACCTTGGATTGGTGCTTTGTGCCCCAAATCAATGCAACTCGAGAAACTCGGACAAGTGTGTCAAGCCTGGCTCTCCCCCATTCTATCAACCCTGTGCCCAAAATCCACCTTATTCCCATAGCTCTGCAGGCTATCCCCCGATAGCCCAACAGCTGTTCTCTGTCCCTTCAGAGATTAGTTTGTTTTCTTAATGCAATTACCGCCACGTGGCTCTGCTTTCTGCACAGATCAAGCCTGGATAGAGATAAAGCAGTGATAAGACTGCCTGCTGCTGCCAACCACACTGTCTGTGGAGACACAAGCTGAGCCTGTCCTATGGGCATGCTGGGGCTGCATGCCCATAGGTCCCTGCTGTCCCAAACTCCACAAAACCTCAGCACCACTGGGCCAACATCTGGCTGAACACCCACCTGCCTGCAGCCAGGGCAGCTCCTGCACTCAGCCCAAGCCTACCCCATGACTATGTTGGTCAACAGCATCCTTTGTGCCAAGCATCCTACAGGCACAGGACCTAAGGGACACAGCTAGTGGACGTGATGGTGATGGGTTGATAGCTGGACTAGATGATCTCGGTGGTCTTTTTCCAGCCTTAATGATTCCATGACCCAACCCTGATGCTTTCCATCACCTCCTGACATCCCCTCATTGTCCCCAACCCACATGTGCAGTGGCAGTGAGCCCATGGCACCGCAGGGCACGCCGGGAGGAGACACCCAGAGCTGTGCTGCCTGCAGGAGACGCGCATCCTCGCCAGATGTCTCTCATAAAGCTGCAAGTACTTTATTTTAATAATAAGTCTTAATGTATTCATTAAAGGCTCCCAGTGACCTGGGATGAATTTCCCCGCTATTGTAAAGGGCTGTGGGAATCTGGAAACCGCTGCATTACAGTTAATAACTTTAATTTTACAAGGCCCAAAATAGACAACTGAAAAAATACACAAACTCACTGTTTCCAATTAAGAAGGGATTTCTTCTAATTCCTCTGCCACCGGCACTCTTGTTTAGCAAACAGCATTGGCCAACATTCAGCCATAGGCAAGGGGAACGCGCTGAGCATCCAGCACCTCATCTGCAAGAGGTAAGGAAGAAGACAAGAGCTCTCCTCCCCGTCGCTGGTCAGCGATAGTAAACCCAGACTGTGAGAGCCAAGGGCAGACCTTAGTGTCTGCTTAGCCCCTCTGGGTACTCAAACACAGGATGACTTCCAACCATCCTCTCCCTGCTCCATCCTAGGAGGGCTCCGGCACCCACTGATATTTGAGGTTGGGCACACCTCAGGTTTTAGGGCCAGGAAGGAATACTCCCCCCCAGATCAGTTTACATTATGTTTATTTTGTCTGTCTCTCCCTTCCTCTGTAGGGCAACAGATAGATGGGATTCCAGAGGAAAAAAGATGGGAACAGAAAACAAAACTTTTTTTCTGATTTTGTTTAATTTTTGGCAATCTAACACTTTGCAGCCCAAAACTTTTAACTTCCAGTACAACTCCTTTTTGCTTTTCAGTTAAAAACAGTTCTCCAAGAAGATCAGAGATACTCTATATGGGAATTTATTCAGCACAAGCCAAGCATTCTGGGGAGGAAAAGGAATTTGTGAGTCCTCGCTTGGTGCCGCTGCTGCTGCCCATGCACTGCTGTGAGCAGTACTGAGCTCCCGTAGCAGCAGGCTCACTTCTCCAGCCAAATCCATAGTGGTGAAAAGTGATTTTCTTATGCCTCAAACCCACACTTCCCCATAAACATGGCAGCTCCAGGAGTTGGGGACGGGGCACTGGGGCAGCCCATCGTCAGTCACAGGCATACTGAGAGCATCACTCCAGCATCACTATTGAGGAACGTGGACAGGCCCATCCATAACTCTCTTTGAATGCACTGGGGAGAGAACATTTACTCCTTGGTTTAAAGCCATCTGAATGCCTGGAGATAAGCGCTAGCCACCAGCTGATACCAGAGCTTATAGTTGTGCTCACAAGAGTTTGAATGGGAAAGATGCTCCTTGAGTACACCCCCAGTCTACCACCTAGGATCAGACAGAGATATTTAACCAAAAGTGCCTAAAATCCATAGAAATCAAACCTATCGTGCCAACAAACATCTCCCAGTTAAAGTCTCCCATCCCCACACGTCAGCTATGAAGTGTCTCACAGCAATACCCTGCCTTCAGGAGATTGAAACCTCAATAGCAGTTCAAACCCAACGATTTCTCAGTTCAAAGCAACTTCCAATAATAAATAATAAAAATAAAATCAGAAAACCTATTTATGAAAACCTGCCTGGCTTGTGTTGACTGTCAAAAATGACAGAATGCTCAAATTTCAGCCTCCAGCTGCAAAATCTTGGGTTTAAATAAATGATAATAAATAAATGATTTTCAGGTTTAATACAAAGATTAACAAAAACTCAGAGAACCAACTCTTGCTTCTGCTAACAACAATCACGCTCAGATTTCCATCAAGTCCAGCTCCAGAGACCACGAAAGGAATTGAGCAGCAGATGTGAGGACAGGCAGGAACAGCAGCGACTGGAACCCAATAGCCAGGCATCCCCAGCTCGCCTCCAGGGTTTAAGGTACTTCCCAGTGATTTGGGTGAAAGCAGCAGCCCTCGGGGTGCCAGCTGCCCTGCCCAGCAGCACCATGCAGGCTGCAGGCGAGCACGGCCGTTGCCTCCCCATCTGGAGCCCATGTACAGCAAGTGGCAAGATTTATGTCGTGCTGAAGCATTCCACAGTTTTGAGCACAGAAATGATTGAACTCCAGATGTTAACAAGATGCAGGACCCTTTTTATTATTATTATTAAAAATGTGATTTCTTGTTTCGCTCATGACAAAGCCCATCAGATTAACTTATTAGGAGTGGAAATGCCATCAGGCTGGTGATGAGCGAGGACAGCTCTGACTGTCTGGCAGCACTGCCCAATGCAGTGGTTCCCCCATCCACTGCAGTGTAATGGAGACAATGCTTGAAGGAAAGCCCTCAGCCTGCAAAGGTTCTGCTCCTCCAGCAGTGGGAACCTGCCCGTTGTCATCTCAGCTCCTGTGCATGGGATGCTGTGCAGGACCATGGATGCTATGCTACAATAACCCAGCTCCCATGCTCCAATTCCCTACAGAGAGAATATTACCAATGCCATTTCCCATTGGAAAGGAACCAACTCCCCCAGTATTCCCACAGGCACTGCCGGGAGCATCCCTTGCACAGCCAACATCTGCATCCCAGAGCAGGGCTGGAAGCTGTTGCATTGTCACCATGTTATCACAGCAACTTGATCACACGCTCACAGCACACACGTCTTTGCGCCAGGAGATCAAACAGGTATGGGGTGGCCCTGCACCACACTGTCACCAAGCACTGCCCCACACTAAAAATAAATCCACCCAGTGGGAAGCCAGAAAACAGAGCTCAGCATCTTGCCACCCTCCAGGCCATGAATTGTGCCTTACTTGGGGACCCCATCTCCTTCCTAGTGTCACCACACGCCAGGTGAGCTCCAACCCTGCTGGCCCTCCTGGTTTTTCCCCTGATCCTGGATTTGCATCCCCACTGAAACAAGCACAGGGAAGGTTTGGGCTGCCCCAAGCCCCCCTGCTGATCCCCTGATGCACATAGATCAGACCTGAAAGCACATGGTGGGGTAAAGCCCCTACTTCTCACCCCTCCAGAGAGCTAGGAGATGATCACTTCCATTTGTTGAACCATATCCAAGACAAAATGAGTCTTTACTTTTATATAGCCCAATGTAAGTCATCCTTTAGTGCTCCCAGGTGCTCTATATCCAAAGCACATTGCTCCCCAAGCAGTCCTCAGGGGCTGCACCACTGCCATCCCATGAATGGGTGGAGCAGAGACCAAAGAACTCCAGCACCACAGCTCATCCGCAGGCAGAAGGCAGGCCCATCCCATGTGGACATGCATCCAGTGGCACAAGATTTTGCTCCCTCCACAACCTGAAGTGTAACTCAATCTACTCAACTGGAAACAGAACTGAAGAGTCCTTTCAAGCTCCTTTTCATAAAGCCAACATTCTTCCCTGATTCAACAAGCTCCCAAATAAGACTGCTTTCAGAGTGCAATCCTCCACCAGCCCCCATGCAGAGCAGCAGAAGTGACACTGAACCTAGCAGCCCCACAGCTTCCCCTTAGGGGCAATCCAAGTGCCACTTTCTGGACAATGCCACGGGGACAGCAGAAGGAGGCTATTCCCCTGCCCATAGGCTTTCAGCATCTGCAGCCAAACCGTACAGTATTGGGTGAGTTCAGGTGGTTTGCTGGATATTGGGGTTTCTTGGTGCCCAAGATAAGTAAGAAAAAAGGTACTGAGCAGAAGCAGCAATCAGGAGGGATCCAGTTATTAAATAAGAGGTCACACTTTGCAATATAGAAAAATTGAGTCATTAGGGTTGGACCAATTCTCATCTATCCTCATTGACCACATCCCTCAGTGCCACATCTCCACTGTTCTTGAACACCCCCAAGGACAATGACTCCATATGAAACCCATGGTGCTTCTAGCCATATCAGTGCATCAGTCTGGTACTTGGAGACCCTTTGCTCAGTTAAGTCAGAGAGAAAAGCACTGCACAGTGGCTTATACAGGGAGATCGCAGTTAAAAATGGGCTTAATTCAATAATTGTCAGCATTTGTTGTAACAGTAATCAGTAACAGTTAATATAACTTAAATGGCAATCTGGTATTTACTTTAATAATGCTAATACATAACCTATAAAACATGTTTGTGTAATCACACTGATAAGTTTCCAATCAGCAGTGAATAAAGTCTGTCCACAAAGCCTTACACAAAACTTAAAAAGTCATCTATTGAGAGAACAATTTGCAGAGCATCTTTGTGAGCAGGGAGAGCAGCGTGGCACTGATGGGTAGAACAAAGGGGCTCCATCCTTCCCCAGCCCCCACCCTGCTGCCACCTTCTGTTGATGCAGCCCACAATACTGTTGGCTTTCCAGGCTGCAAGAGCACACTACTGGCTCATGTCCAGCTTTTCATCCACCAGGACCCCCAAGTCCATCTCCCAGTCTACACATGTACCTACGATTGCCCTGACACAAGATCAGTTCCTTGCACTTGGTCCTGTTGAACCTCATTAGATTCCAAAATGCCCTCAAATGTGAAAAATATACAGATTCTTCACTCATTAAAACACTGCATTTTTTAAAAAAGCACCACTCAAATGGGTGAGGCCACATGGTGAGAGATGAGGTTCCCCTTTGGCTCCATCACAACCTCCCCAGCCTACACCAGGCATGCTTTGGGGCAGCAGCTGACCTTCACAGCCCCTTCCTGGGCTGTGGATGGATCAACACGAAAGCATCCTGCAGGAGGCACCTGGGCAGCCTGACATTTCTCAGCACCTTTACTTTCCAAAAACTTCCTTCCAGAACTTGGTAGGCTGGAGTGGAGTAGCCAGTAAACAAATGGGGCATAAAACAGTGAGCACTCACAATTTAGTATCCAGCTGCACACTGACACAATTGGAGTCATCTGTGATTAATTAGATAATATAAACACTCACAACAGAACTTTGGTTCCTATACTCAGCGAGACATTAATGGGCTTTTCTTCAGCCAGAAAATCCTCATTATGGTGATAAATTATTAGCCTTTTTTTCCTGAAACAGCGTGAAAGCATTACAGTGGAAAAATGACAAAAGGAGAAACATACCCATTTTTGGCAACGCTGGCAGGGAGGATGATGGGTATGATGGAGCTGGAGCCTGCCTTAGCCACAAAGCCCTGGGACTTCTCAGCTGGCTGCTATCACTGCTCAGCATCCCCCAGGCTAAGGCTGAAACTGCCTGAGATGACAAGACTGTCCTACTCTGTAATGGGATGGAGGCCAAATGTGGAGGTCCACAAGCTGTCACAGCCCATGGAGATGGGACAGGATGCTTCTATGTGCACCCCTGCCTGGGCAACATGGCACCTTCCCCAGCATCGCTCCATCCACGTGTAAGGTCGCGCATCCATGAGATTAGTGGAAACTAGGAAGGAGCTGCTGTGGTTTGGCTCCTGGAGGCATCTGGAGAAGCGCAATCTTCCCTCACCCTGAGAACAGGTTTGGGAAATTCATGGGAATGGCTTTTCTTGTGGGTTATCCTGGCACTAGTGGGACTGGGCAGGGCCAGGGGTGAGTGATGTGGGGCCATAAAGGACAGAGCATCACTACACCATGGTCACCAACCTGCTCCAGCCTCAATCCCCCCAACCACTTTCAGCCCTAAGGAGGGTTCAGCATCCTCAATACCAAACATTTTGGGGGTACTCTCCACGTGCAGTCCAACCCAATGCCAGCCATCCTAATACACCAACAAAGCCCAGGACTCCCCATTTCCAGACCAACCCAACGCCAGCCATCTCAATACACCAACCAAACCCTTCCTGTAGCTCTGAGCCCACTTCCCCTAGGACATCCCACCTGCAGTCCCCAGTCCCGCCTGCTATATCACAGAGCATTTAATGGGTCTGACTCAGGCCTTCATGCAAAGGAAGAGAACAAATGACTGCTGGGGGAGATATGGTTTGCATCATTTAATCACCATTTACAATAAAACGCTGCAGCGGCTCTGCGGAGGGTAAGACAGCAGAGTTCAGCAGATTTTATCAATAACGTCGCAGGATTCCTACTGCGTGGCTAAGAGAGTTGCCATGGTTATTATGACAGATTTACTATCACTGTAACTTAATTCACCATAATAAGTATCTGCATAGTTATTATTGTTTTACAATGATAACTATAATTCAACCGCAGCTTTATGACTAAATTTGTAACATCACTACGATGTTCTGGGAAGAATTGAAAGCAGGACAATTCACATGCTTTCTCAGAATATAGAAAGAAAAAGAAATTCTAGTTGGTTCCTTTTTCTCTCTTTTTTGATCGCTTCTTTGAGAACAATTTCTGTGGTTTGGTTACTGTTGGTTTGGGACAGGGTGCTCTGTTGGAATCAATGCACAGAGATAGCTGAAAAATGGGATTTTTCCACTGCAAAATTGATCATGGGAAAAAAAAATCCCTAAAGTATTTCAACATAAAGCTGCTAAAAAATTCCTAAGTGCTGCCAGTTGGGAAACAAATACAAAGCGCTGGCAAAGCAAATAAAAATCATCAGGTTTAATTCAAAAGGAATGACCAGATCATCAAAAAACGACCCTGGTAATCAGTGGAAACAAAGCACTGCTGGAAAAATAAATAAAGCCTAGGAGAGAGCTTCAGACAAATTTTAGGGCAAGGAGCAGGGCTCGCTCCAGGCAGGATCTCTGTAACACTGCCCAGATCCCTTGGCGACAAGTCACACCTGGGCTGGAGCCCACAGAATGGAAAGGAAAAATAGAATAGGATCATATAGATTGGAAAGACCCGTAGAAAAATCAGGTCCAACCCCAGCCTATCTCCACTGTGCTCATTGCCCATATCCCTCAGTGCCACATCTCCATGGTTTTCGAACATCTCTGGGAACAGTGACCTCACCACCTCCCTGGGCAGCCTCTGCAAGTGCCCAACCACTCTTTCTGAGAAGAAATGTTCCTAATACTCAACCTGAACATCCTCTGGCCCAACTTGAGGCCATCATTCATTAAATGAGCATGAGATGGTGTCAGTATTTCCAGCCTGGTGCCCTGCACCATGCCAACAAAGCTTTCCCCACCTCCAGGCTCCTTTCCTCCTTAGAGAAAGGGCCCCCAGCTCTGCAGCAAGTCCCCCTCAACTCTATGCACACAATCAAGGACTCAAAGCCATGTTGGGTTCCCACCTCTTTTACTTTTTGGGCAATTTTAGCCTCTTCCCTGGTTCTTATCCCAATTTGACCACATTTCCCTGGTCCTCAATCATGCAGAATGGGATGATTCTTGGTGGGATTGTATGGGACAATTACTTGATGATCTTAAGAGTCTTTTCCAACCAAAACGATTCTATTTCATTCAGATGTCAGGAAGATCTCCATGCAAAGTTAGGCTAGGCATTGGAATGGGCTTCCCAGGGCAGCAATGGAGTCCCCATCCCTGGGGTATTTAGAGAGATGTGGATGTGGAACTGACAGACACTGCTCAGTGACAGACTTGTAGTGTTAAGCTGATGGTTCACCCAATGATCTTAAGCCCTTCTCCAACCTGAATCACTATGATTCTCCAATTATAATCCCACACCACAGAGCTCCAAACCTGGGGGTTTCAGCTGTCCCTGCTGCCTGGGGAGACCCAAAGCAACCCCATACGCAGAACAAGCAATGGCTCCAGAGGCAAACCACTCACATGCCTGTCCTGCCAGCAGCACTGCATGTTCGCCCAGGCTTACATCACCTCTCTCTCTCCCCCTCACCCCCCACCTCCTGCTCCTGCAGCTGATATATGAGATCAGATATAGGAAAATCTACTCATAAAATTAATGGAGGCTGCATGAACTTGCAGATCATAAACTCAGAGGGGTTTGCAGCTTGCTTTTCAGGGAGGGGGGGAGGGTACAGAGGCAATTTAGTAGTGAGGACTAATTCACAGCAGCTGTCCCATCACACCCCACATCCCTTACTGGGCTTGGGGAGATTTAGGGAAATACAGCACTGAAGACCAGAGGTGCTGGAGCTGGCACCCGCTGCACCCTGCATGCTGAGGCTCTGCTCCCAGCCCAGGGCTTGTGGCCAAGCCATGCTCAGTGACAGCCTTCTGCTGCAGCATCAATCACTGGTGGTGCAGGACAAGGCATGAGCAGCTCCATCCCCTGCCATGTGGCCATGAAGATAACACTGTTCAGGCTGGGGGATGTGGGTAGGCACAGGGTGAGGAGGAGCTGTGCTGTGGCCTGGTAAGATGGACCCAGCATGTCTAGCAGAGAACACCATGCAAGGGACAAGGAGCTCCTCTAGCCCAGCTCAGGAGCCTCTATCCAGAATTCTCTAATTAGGGATATTTTGGAGTCAGTACTTCACAAGAGACTTCCCAGTAGCACATTATGCCCTATCCAGGGTCTCCAATTGAGGAGCAATGGCTGTCCCGAAGCTATTCCCGCCATACTGCTCCATGGCAGCTGGTCCAGGTTCTCAGGCAGAAGCACCCTGTGCCTGGCAGCTTCTCCCTGGGCAGGTCAAGCTTGAGAACTCCTCTCTGCCCAGAGGAGGCATGCATAGGCTTGGGAATGACACGTCACACCCCCATTCACCCACCTGCCCAAGGCAGCAGCTCAGTGGGGAAGAGGATGCAGCCCTTCCTTACGCCAGCATCAGGACACTGAGGACTACTCAGGCACCAAGATCTCTCTGAGCCACCAGCTTCAGGATTGAGAACTAGCTGCCCCCTCCATCCCTGAATCAGACTCTTGGCCTGTCCCTGCTCAGGTTCTCTCTCAATGCCAAGGGCAGCTTTTACTCTGTTCCATCAGAAACCATCTTGGCACCCAGCAGCTCCAGCATCCATGACTCAGAGTCCCACCCTAACCTCAAGGCTCCGCTGACTCAGAGGCAGGAAGAATCCCCAGACCCTTTCAAGTGGTTTGGAGCTTCAGCCAAAGCATCCACCCAAGGGGAGCTGAGCATCACATGCACCAAGCTAGCACAAACTGTCTTCCTTTAGGCTCCCCTCATAGACACCCCAAGTGTCATGTCCCTTCACATACCTACTTCCCAGCAAGGGTGTCCCAAAACTTCTCCAAGCAAGGCAACATAAAATAACCTCCATCCTCCCCAAGCTGGAAGCTCCCCATCCTCCTCTATATCCCGTTGCTGGTGGTACTGAGGAGAGGACAGACCCTGTTGCCTCACCTTCTATAGGGCCCAGTGTTCCCCAGATGGCTCCATCAGCTCAGGTAGGTTCTGCTGCTGGCCCACCTGTGGCCAGGGCTTCCTTTACTCCCCACGTGGAGGTGGTGTCCACAGGTGACAAGGAACAAGAGGGGCAGAGCTAGCTCTGAGCTGCTGTTTGAATAGACAGAGGTCAGGGGTTGCTGTCCTCCCCATATAGGATCCATAAGGTCTGAGACATGTTCTTCGAACCATCAGCATCCACATTGCCTCTCAGCTCTGGACAGCAGTGCAGCTGATGGGGAGACATCTGTTCCCCATCCAGCCAGCAGTGTCTTCCTGATCTGCCTCTTAAAAATTACAAGGCAATTTGGAGTTTCTATTTTGTACTTTCGATTTGCCCAAACACCTGAAACATGAGCTCTCAATCCAGGATCAAAGGCTCTCTCTGGAGCAACACAGACGGCTATATCCACTGCCATATTTATGCATGATTAGGAACGCCTGCATTGGAGAGGGGATTTGGCATGGGTGCGTGTGCTGCAAAGCCCTGAAACTCCATCCCCTCTGGAGCATGGGAAGTCCTTTAGGGTCAGGGCTGGTGCCCTGGGGTGACAGCTGGCAGGGAGGTGGCCCTTCTGTGTCATTTGTCCCCCAACTCCATACAGGACTCAGACCTACTGCTGGCTGGGATCTCACTTCTATGCCTTGTTCCACTGGTGGGGTGTTACAATGTGGATGCAACCCTGGTGCTATGATGTGGGAGACAGTGAGGATTACACCAGGTCAAGCAAAGGGTTAATGATAATGAACACAGTACATTAATGAGTTGGAGAGGTTATGGATTGAGACTGTTCCCTGTGAGTTCAGACTATTTGAGCAGGGCAGGGAGACCTTGCTCAGGATCTGTGGCTTTTCTGATTCTGCCTCTCACAAGGATAAAGTGCTTCAGAGGAGCAGGATGTGATCCTCATGTAAGGGAATGGTAGGCAGGGCATGTTGTTCATGGGAAAGCCAGCAATAAAGTCAGGAGGATATAAAGACACCTGCCTTACACAGGTAGCAGAACAGAACAGCCACACGTGTCAGACACTGGTGCCTTTCCCTTCCTCTCTCCTCCTTTCAGATCAATTTGAAACACTGAAAATGCAATAAAATGCCAGATGGCTCTGCCTTATGAACATAATCATTTTTGGATAACGTGTAATGAATCAGCTGAAGTCAAGACTACCAGCCCAAAGCTCAGATACCCTTAACTCTGCCCTTTTAGGTGGGAACCTGGTGCCTCCCTCTGGGCCAGCATAGGGTTAGTTTCCATCATGCCAATATGTAAACCAGTTCTATGCACTTTTATTAAAGCAGTCTAAAGATGCAGGCAAAGCAATCTAACTTCTCTCCTTGGGAAATTTGTTGGATTTTTTTGCCACAGTTTCCCCTGGTGCTGAGGGACCTCTGGAGCAGAGCTGAGATGAGGCACCCACGAGCTCTGCAGATCCCAACATGCTCCCTCCCCAGACTTTCAGGAGAGTTTTGCACCGGGAATGAGCTGGGAAGAAATTCTGCCACAAATATTTTCAGCAAATTATGAAGGCTTGAAAAAAGCAGATTTCAGTTCAACTGAGAAGTTTCTGTTTTGACAGATGTTTTAAGTATTTTTCTAAAAGATTTTTATTTCTTATTGAAAATAAAGGAGGTCTTGAAGCCAAAGACTGGGCCAAGACAAAAACTTTGAAAACATCTAAGCAAAATGTTTCCCTATTCACCATGTTCTCATTTCAACAATTTGGGGAATGGGGAAAAATTCACAGAATTTCACCTTCCCTGAATCTGTCCTATTCACCCAAAAAATCACGGAATCATAAAGTATGGTTGGAAAAGACCACTAAGATAATCCAGTCCAACCAGCAACACATCCCTACCATGCCCACTAACATGGTCTGGTTGAGAAACGCCCTTCGTGCCCCATTGAGCTTGGCTCCTTTGAACACTGTGGAGCCTATGGAACCCCCACTTCCAGCATGGCAGTGTGGTTTCCATGTCAATCAGCTAAAAACAACTCTCCAGGAGGTCAGACATTTTGCAAAGCCTGAAGGCTGCCAACGTAAAGGCAGAATAGGCAATGGGTGCCTATGCCCATGTCCCACCAAAGACAAAATACCACTGCCCATCTCATCCTTGACTGTATCCTGCACCCCCAGCTTGTTGCAAGGGTTTGAGGACCCCAAATAATTCTAGAGGCCTTGGGGATGTAGCACAACCCTGCAAGCAGCTCCAGCTCGGCAGCGCAGCACACGTGCTGGCAAAAGGAAGCATTTAAAAAACCGCTGCTGGGAACTGCGCGGTGCTATCCAGTGGGTAGCTGCTTTCCTTCAACGGGCCATAAAAATCCCATTTGGAAATGCAATTGCCTTGCTCCCCTCCTGCACCACGCTGCTATTTCAAGGGGGCCCGTCTAGCGCATTAAAGCACGCGCGGAAAGGACCGGGATCTGCTGAACCTTAAAACAATTATTATTTTTCGCAAGCCACGCTCCTTCCAAAACTAACATTATTCTAAGATGCAGGTAACATGTGACACGTTTTCTTTTTCTCTCCAAAGTACAACACCCTTCTCTTCTTCTATCCCTCCTTCCCAAATATCAATCATCGGCAAAGACAAGGCAAATGAACTTTTAATCAATAACAGCTACTGTTTCTTGTACCGGGACTGTTTATGATTTAAAAGGGGAAAAAAAAAAATTAAATCAATCCTGATGTGAACATTTTCCCACTTGGAAAAACAGTCCAATCCTATATGAAAAGGTTAAGTTTTTTATATGTTTTTAGAAGGTTTAAAAGCTAAATTAATTTTAAATTGTTTTTACATATCTTGCCTATAGACAGAACCACATCACATGATGAGGAAGGGTGGTCCACGGTTTATTAATGTTCCCAGTAAGTGCTTTAGCACCAGTCTGTCTGCTGTACGCACATTCAATACCACTGCTGTCTAAGCATCGGGCCGGCTCTAACCGCATGCAGCACAGCGCGGCCGTCCTGGCGCTGGAGCTGGCGGTCTGTCCCCTTTCCACCCAGACCAGGTATAGCATTTTGTGGTATGTCTGCAGGCAGGCAGCATCCAGCAAGGACCTCAGCCTAAATCCTGGTTTTTGTCAAGAAAGGAACAAGAATGAGACCGGTTTGACACTAAATAGATGTCTGAAACCAGCAAATGAAGAAGCAGGTTATTCCTGGACCAAGGGAGTCTTTGATGGCTCCCACGGATGATAGGATTCCAGCATAACTTTGTGGATCTGAGCCTTGGTACCTTAAAACAGGGTAAGGCTGCACGTAGCAGCTCCTGATTTCATTTCTGTTGTGGCAAAGGCTTGAACAATCAGGAGATGGAATTCATTTCCACCTTCATATGCCACAGCTCAACTGGTAATGTGCTGCCTCCAGCACAAGATTATGTGAACATGAATATCTGGTGCTTGATCTGGTGGGTGGCAACCAACCCATGGTATGGGGTTTGGACTAGATGGTCCTAGAGGTCCCTTCCAATCCAACCATTGTATGAAACCTGAACACAAATGGTACATGAAAAGGCACCCATTAGATTTTATCTGAACCCCAAGTGGGTTCATGTTGACCCCTTACAGCAATAGCATGTCCTGCTGACCCATCTGAGTGTCCACCTTAAAAAACAACCCCTTCCCTGCTGCCCCACCTTCCCTAGCAGTCTGGTGCCCAGACACTTCTGGGAGTCCCAGTGCTTCACATCTTTAAGCACTGAGGTCTGGAACATGCCTTTTCCCGTAAGCAACACGCTGCTGTGACTGACCCCTGTGCCCAGCTTTGGGACAAAGAGTGAAGTCTCTTTGCAGAAGGATGGAAGAGCAGTCCAGGAGCTACCAGGTCCAGGTGCAAGGACAGAACCCAGGCAGATGTCATGTGCATGGCCTCACTGGAAGCTGCGGCAGGACATTCGTGGGAGAGGCTGCTCTGTAGATGGCTGAGGGGAAGCGGCTCCAACACACATTCCTCAGGCTCTCTGAGTCATCAGCTGGGGACGTCCCAGATGGAGAAAGCTGGATGTGGCCAGGCTGGCCCTGGGCAAGCATTGTCGTAGCTAATGTCCCTTCCCTCTGGCTCGATGCTGGGATGTCAGACAGGGTGCGGGAATGGAGATCCTGGCAGGAAAAGGCTCTTGGTCTCTCCGTCTCCCCATGAACACATTTCCCCCTGCCTTACTAAGCATTGCTTCTCTGCCACCACCCTTGCTCAGTACTCTGTCCCCACGCTCCCTTCCTGAAGCACTGAGGATGTCAAGTCTGACATTTCCCTCACCACCATGGGATCAGTGGCTGAATCAGAGCCTGGACACCATTTCCTCAGTTCCCTTTCCCATGTCATGTTCTACTGTCCACCTTGGCTCTCGCACCACCATCCCCATAGCCAATGCAAACACCTCCCAGTTGTGCGCTGAGGTGAATATCCACTTCAGAGCTCTTCTCCCAGAGGAGAAGAAACATCAGGCAGCTTTTTAGGATCAGAACAGAAGAGAATAGACTAGATGTTTCTCCACTTACAATTTTGCCAGACTTTAACCGGGCTCCAATTTTCCACGCTGGGTTTCTGCCTCTGGCCATGTTTTGTTTTGTATTTGTCAAAAATTTCCATGACTCCATTTCCACCAGCCCTTTGATCAAGGTTTAGGGAGGTCTTTTTTTTTTTTTCTTATGCCCATGTTAAAACATTATTACAACCGTTTTACTGAGAAGCAGTGCTGCCTGGAGGCTTGGCAAGAAGTGTCCCCTGAGTGAAGAGATGGGCCTTTCTCCATCCTTGTGACAGCAGCCAAAGTCGGTCAGATCACGAGCCTCCGAAATAGCAGGGGTTGGCTGGAGTTTGGCAGATTGATGGAGCAAAAAGCCCATCTGCACTGAGTGCCCTCCATCTTTGAGTAGGCTTCAGGCAATGGTTTCACAACACCGCACCAGCCAACTGCGTAAACAGAGAGTGCAGCTTAAATATAGTGCTGGCCTTGAGGAACAACCAGTGCTGAAAGAGAAGAGCATCTTACACAAATAAACAAGGGTCCCGCAGAGCTTTAGCATTTGGACCAAGGTCAACAGAGGGAATTTGTGATCAGGAAAATTATTGAACCTAAAAACTGCACATGAGTTCTCAGATATGGATTTTGTCTGCTGGGAAGCACTAATTCAACTGGACTGGACCCATCTGTGGCTTTGGGTTGAATTCAGCAGATCCTAAATCCAAACAGTCGCAACAGGAGAACGGAGGAGGAGATGGGGAAGTGAGAAGGCCAAACCAAAACACTTTGTTTGGGGTAGATCAATTAACCTGAAATCCTTTTTTGTTTGTCTCACTGGGAAGATGGATGTGTTCTGCTGACTTGGCAGGACCTTTTCTTCTTTCAGTGCTTTGGCTCCAATGGAAGAACAAAAAACCCCGCAGTTATTCAGACGTGCGATCCAGGTAGCCTCAGCTCCTGAAGCAATTGGGGTGGGAGCCCCAGCCAGGCCCTGCATCCTACAGACCGCCCAGGCTCTGACCAGTTTGGGTTGCCAGTATTGCCAGGGCCCGAAATTGCAATTGCCTGATGATGCCAAACAAAGAGGAAGAAACAGGCAAAAACAGCAGTGGCAGAGAAAGCAACCCAAAAAAATACCCTGGTTTAGGACTCCAGGAAAATTGAAAGAGGAAGAAAAACACCTGCTTTCAGGAAAAGGGGTTGGGGGCTGTGCTCACCTCCCCAGTGCCAATGTTGATCTGAACTGTCCTAGCTGCAACTGCACGAAGGAAATCTCACTGAAGTTGGTGTTTGACAGCCAGTGTGCAGGCAGGAATACGCCTCTGCTCTGCTGGAGATGTTGTGAGGTGGCCAGAGGAAAGTAGGAAAGTAGGAAAGGCCAATGGGTAAAACAGCTGCAGCCGTACAACACCCAGCAGCAGGGTCATGTCTTGCCTTTAGAGGAGATTAAATTTAAGATCCGTCAACCCCAACGGAGTCGAGGTCAATTTTCTTCCTCCTCATTGATGAGGAACAAATTTGAAGCCCTGAGGTGTCATTCCTGCACGTCATTCCTGCTTTGAGTTTTTCCCTTCCTTTAGCCTGATAGACCTGTTCCCTTCCTGAAGACGATCGTTTTTCAGTCAAACATGTGGCTGTTCACATTCCTGAGTGATAGAGCACACAGCTTGCAAGGGAAAGGGAATTTCGTGCCGTGTCCTGCTGACCCCACCAAGGCACCATACACCCATACGTTCATTGCCATCCCACCCGCCCTCGCTAATGAAACCAACGAGGGTCAAACCATTGCTCAGGGGAAGGGGCCATCCCTGAGGAGATGCTGCAGAGCTGCATTGGTCACCATCTGCCTACCCAACTTTCCACGTGTCTGGAGCAGACCTTCTGCAAAGTCAAACATCTGAAAGCTCCCAGGCTAAGATGCATCATGCACAACCTGAGTTACTGCCTTCTTTTAGCTCCTCCACACTCTGCAGGATCAGGAATTCTCTTTTCTAAACCAGGGAACTGTAGGCTGTGTCCCACCAGCTTGTCAAAATGCCTCAAGGTACTCCTGCCATGAATAAGGACAGAACTTTCATACGTGCTCAGCATTTATCAACAGATTAAGGTTTTCTAAAAGGGAGGGTCTCTAACACTCAAGGAAAATATTTCAGACTCCAGAAAGCATACTAGGTAGAAAACAGCATACATAGGATAGCTGGGGTCTCAGCTTCCATGAGTGTTCATCCTGGCATTTCAGCCCATGCAAGCATCTGATTGTAAATACTGCTGTTGTGGAAACTTGGCTGGAGGGAACAGACAGAATGTCACACACCCAAAGCTGAGATGATCATTATCACGACTTGAAAGAGTAAACGGGCATGATTGGGAACAGCTGCATATGAATTGATATGTATGTGGGGGCAGCTCTGGGAAGGACGCACAATGCTTGACATCACAGGTACCTTTCTGCTGGCTGAGAAATCCCACTTCTCACAAGCCCAGGAAGACTGCAGAGCTGCATTGCTCTGAGGCTTCCAGCAGCACATGGTGGCCAAACATTCAAACTGTAGAAGACCCCGCATGCAGCTGGGTCAAAGCATGCCCTGTTGAAGGGAGTCATCCTGGCCAAGAGACCCAAGCTGTGTCTTGATGAGATTATCCCAGAACGCTTCCCAAATCTTAGGTCTGGAGGCATGCTTTGGCTGTGTCCCAGCTCTGCGCTGGGTATGTACCAGCAACCCCAGAGCCTCAGTTTGCACACAAAGGGAACCCAGATGGGTGTGCTGGCACACTGCAATGGCTCCCTGCTCCTCAGGGACCAGGACACAAGGTCTGGCAGGCAGCTCAAATGAGCTGGACATCTAGAGATTTACTCCTCTCCCAATCGCCTGTTTTCTTAGCAATGACCAACCCACATTTTATAGCCTCCTGCAAGGTCCCCTGAAGAACAACCCCACCACACAACATCTTCAACTTTACAATGGACCCAGTAAATCCCATCCCAACTAGTTTTGTACTGGGACAACTTCCCCCTCCCCCCCCCTTTTTTTCTCAATTGAGATGCCCTGCAAATGTAAGCCAAGCACTGTGCGAAAACCTACGTGGACTGTGCCACCTTGTCCCTTAAGGCGGCTGTCCCATCACAAACTGTGAAAGCATGTATTTTCTGCAAACTGCAGCTGATTGACTTCCATGCTGTGAGTCCATATGGACTGTTCCACAAGGGCTTTCCTTACAATCAGTCTTTCTGGACCCACGTCCTGCCAAACACAGCTTGTTTCCCTGGGTCACCTTGTTTAGTGCTGTATTAGCTCAGTGTTAGATATTTTTCCAGTTCCCTGGAACATCCCCAGAGTTCCCAGATTTGTTTAAAAATCAACACTAATGGTTCAGAGAGCTCTCGGGCCAATTTGTTTACCCTTTGATGCAAGATATCTGATCCTGCAGAATGTCTAACTTTAATCACTGCCGTTGAACACATGGCTTCGTCACTGACAGACTACGGAGTATTTCATTATCTCCGTAAAGCATGAGTGTGTCATCCTACTTCTTTCCAAAGAGAAAATAAAATGTTGAACAAATCACTTTTCTACACGCAGGCTGAATATTTTCCTCGTCTTGTCTGGGATCTCATTATAGGATTTGGCTTCTCTCGGTACAGTGTAACAATTTCTTATTAACCCTAGCGGCAACAGATTTTCCACTCCTGCCTCTGGGTCCTCTTTCCAGGTGTCTGCACACACTCATTGATTTCTGCCCACTGCAGATATCTCACATTTATTAACCATTATCATTAAACCATTAACATTAAACCATGAACACGCATGCGCGTTGGTGCCACATATTTATGCCCATACTTATCTCAGCATATACGTATGTTAAACCTACGGTAATGCTGTTCCACCTTCTCATTTAGCTGGGACTTGTTTATGTAAAGCAGTGCTGAGGCTCCCAGAATAGCAGTTATCTGAGAGCATCTCAAAAAACAGCCTTAAATGCTTCCCCATTATCAGCTGTTCCACATTTTTTTGTTTGTTTAAACAATTCTTTCCACTCCTAATTTTGCTTCTAACTATTTCCAGCCTAGGGAAGTTGTTCTTTTTCCAGAGCTAGGGTCTAGAGCTGGGTACCTCTGTGCTTTTAAAAATCTGGTCCCTCGCTGCATATAAATAGTAGTGGTCAGAGCTCATGCATGGTGTCATGCTTGCTGGCACGCTGACAGCCTGGGGATAGGTTATGCAGTCCCTGCCCGTCACCAGGCTGGAGAGATGCAAGCCCAAAAGGCAGAAGAAGCTGTGATTTGTGGGGGGATGCAACCCTCCTCAGCTCCCAGGCTCAACAAGAGGGGGAAAAGCCACTAGGGACTGAAGACAGCTTTCATCAATTGAGATGTTTTATTTTGTGTTGCCTTCTTTTTTTTTTCTTTTTTTTTTCTTAAACATCCTTTGTTTTCTAACAATAAATCATAACCCAAGGCAAAAGCCTTTAAAAGGACTGGGTATGGAGTCTGCTTCCCTTCCCGGGCTGGCGAGGCCGGCCACCAGCTGACAGCAGCCATCCATCTGCAGCTTGGCCATCCATCCATCTTCAGCCGTCAGCGCGCCAGGACCCCGCGCCCCAGCCCTGCCCCCATCACCAAAGCTGTAACCCTAAAGAAGGCAGCAGCATCTCCTCCGAACAGAGCGGTGCTGGGAAACCCAGCCACGGCTGAACCTTCCCACGTAATTTCTGAAATACCAATTCGTTTTTATTATTATTTTTTCTCCACTGGTGGCTATTCCTACCTCCTGTTGTTTACTGCCCAGGCTTCCAGGTTTGCTTTTTCACATCCGTGCTGCCAGCAGTCAGCAATTTATGGTGGCGCCTACGTCTTCTGTTTACCCTCTTATTATTGTTCCCCAAAGATGCTCCATTAAAGCCCTCTTAACTGCTCTACCTCGTTGTTATCTGGAATACTGATTGCTCTCCCAAGGAGATGGAGGTGGTCCAACTTCTGTGCTCCCTCCGAAAGCACTGATGAAGCTTTGCGAGCTGTAACACCTCTGCTCTACCCCTTCATTACACCTTTTGCCCCTTGGTGGTCTCCCTCTCAGTCTGCTTTTGCTTCCAAGAGGACCTCGCAGCTGAACATCTGAAGTTTCCACTTTTTCTCTTCCCTCCTGAGGTCCCTCAAGTTGTTGCTGATCTGAGAAGCATTTTATGAGGCAATTTCACTCATGCCAAATGTGTCATAAGTGATGGATCCCTGCCTGCAGCCAGCCAAATGCCGTTCAGCCGTGCGGCGATGTGAGCTGTGCCAGAGCCAGGCAGACCGCATGCAGACCTGCTGCTTTGCTGTCCCCTCCTCTGTGACAGGCGAGGCCCTGTCAGCCACCATTCATCAGGATCCAACTCAACATGGGTCATGGGGGAGGGTTTCAGTGGTCTTGATGCTAATTCAGGGTTAAGAAGTGGTCAAGAGCCACATGTTGGTGTCTGACACCTCTTCCACCAGCACACATCCATGCCTTCTGCCCATAACTTAGGTTTTCATGCAGCAAGGGTAAAATCTACTCAAAACCAGCTGCCAGACACATGAGATACATGGTCTGGGTCACCAAGCAGGGACACCTTCTTCACAAAGGCTGTCCCCAGTCATGGAATCATAGAATCATAGAATTGTTTGAGTTGGAAGGAAACATTAAAGGCCATCTGGTCCAACCTCCCTGCAGTGAACAGGGACACCTAAAGCTCCATCAGGTGTTCAGAGCCCTGTCCTGCCTGACCTTGGTTGTCTGCAGAGACAGGGCACCACCACCTCCCTGGGCAACCTGTGCCAATACCTCACCATCCTTATTGCAAAAAATCTTCTTCTTCAGTCTAAATCTTCCCTGTCCAATGCTACCATGGCCTGCCCGTTCCACAGCCCAAGGTGGATGGATCTTCCCTCCCTGAGGTGGGAACGTCCCTTGCCAGTCCGGCTTCTTTTGGGGCTGGATGTGATGCTGGGGTCACAGAGCACCTGGCTGCGGCAGGCATTTCACAGCTGGGGGTGAAGGAGGTGAAGACTTCTGAAGGAAAGGGAAAATCCTCCAGCCTGGATGCCCCTTTGTTCCTAATTGTGCAGTGGTGCTCAGGTGACGGGGCAGGGAGGGGTAAGTACAGCAGGGTCCTGACACGGAACCGCCTGCAGTCGACGTTCCAGCCCCTCTCAAAATATCCCAGAGCACTCGGCTTCACCTCCGATTAAGTCCAGTTGCCCAGGCTGGCGTGTACCCATACACGAGCTAAATGAGAACCACCCGTCCCACCGCCGTCCGCCTGGCCCTCCTCCTCCTCCACTCCCGCACAGGTTCATTAAGGCCTTCCCCAGTGAAAACAGGCTGTGTTTCGGGGGGACTGCCGAAGCGTTTGATATTTTCCACTCTGCGTGTCAAGGGCATTTACAGTCGGCGTCAGGCTGTTCCGTCAGTCTGAGGGAAGCACTTTGAAGTGTTTGTGGTAGAGGCCACATGTGCAGTCAAGATGTGCTCCCCAGCCTCTCACTGCCTCTGCATTCCCAGCACCATGTGACAATGAACAACACGGCTTAACCCTTTCGCGCTGCGGGAGGCTCCTCCTCGGAGCCTGTGTTTCACTTCTTGGCGGCATCCACAGGCAAGCAAGAAGAGCAACACAGCTTGGACAAGCATGGCATAGGGCACAAAGGGAGTTTGATGGAGATACAAGGTCTCAAAGCTTCTGCTCTAAGCTGATGCTAATCCCCACTTGTGCCTGGAGAGCTGCCAGAGGTCCTGCTTGGACGCAGCACTTAGAATCATAGAATCATTAAGTTTGGAAAGACAGCTAAGATCATCTAGTCCTACTTGACTTGTCACAAGCATTGCTGGGGCCAGCTCCCACCCTCACTGCTCCTTGCAATGGGCTCCAACCTATACCCGAGAAGCCACATGGAATGAATCCCAGTGGCGGTGACACACCAGGAATGCCCACAGTGACATTGCTGCCTGTCCTCCGGCGTGATGGATGGCACACGATGAATGTCAGCCGGCTCCTCCCGAGCAGTATGCGGAGTGAGCAGCGGCAGCCAGCTCGCAGTGGTGCTTTGTGGAGCTCTCCATGGGGCAGCGGTCACAAATGACTCCGATTTGTTTGTACCGGGCTCACACAGTAGTCATGTAGTGCTCAGCTACTGCCGTGGGCTCTACATTATTCTCATATGCCCGGAGTGCCCCGGAGAGGGACTTCTTTTAAAATGAAGCGGGAGGATCAGCAAGCAGAGCTGCCCTTTGGGGGAAGCAGAATAACAGCTCCCAGGCCACTCTTCAGCTCCCTAAGGGGGCAGAGTAAGGAAATTCAAGACATGTGGCATCAGGCGATGCTTCTCTGGTGCCGGCGAGGCACCTCCATCCCCAGCTCCTTGCAGCCCCTGGGCAGGAGCTGTGAGGACAACAGTGCTGGCAGGTGGATCTCCCACCTTTTGGCAGGAACACCTGGCTGGTTGCTCATGCCTATAGAAGCCCCATGAGATATATTCAACCTCCACTGCCACGCAAGCCTGCGTGTGCCGGAGCTGCAACCTCCACGGGGTGGTTTTAATTCCGAGCAGACTCCCAGTTTGATCTGTGCAGCCCAGACCCACTGCAGTGATAAAAAGGACGTGGCAGGCAACGGGGAAAGAAAGAGAGTGGTGGGAAAGGCAGGGGCCTTTCTGTGCAAGCTCAGAGCTCAGCAGCTATGAGCTTAGAGGACAGACATGAACTGTGGAGATGCACATCTCACTCTTTGCTGCTGCCTTGAGCATGGCAGTGGATTCTGGGAGCCAAGCTTTGATCTGAGCTCAACACTCGACCCCATATGCCTAGGGTGGTGGCTGCAGGAGCATTGCTGTTGGGGTGGCAGGGATTCAGCACGGGAAGGCTGCTCCAGCAGCTGCAGTGTTAGTGTGTGGCACACAACGGCATCATCGTTCCTCATCACTGAATTGCAGAGGGTAGAGGCCTGAGGGAAGGGTGCCACTGTGCTGGCTCTCATTTGACAGGGAAAAGAAGACTTCTGGGCTGCAGCTTCCTAGAAAAGCTGAAGCCAAAGCATTATCAAATGTGACTGCCCTCTCCTGCTTCCATGAAAGCTGCCTTTCTGCAATTAATTTGGAAGCCCTCGCCTTTCACTTTGCTTTGGCTGTGCATGGTAGGGAAGGAGCTTCAGTGCCAGGAAGCCAAAACAAAGCCAAAGCAGGAAAAGTGGGAAGGGTTGGATGGGGCAGTTTTCAAGCCAGTTTCCTAAGGAGACAACACCAAGGAACAACTCAAGGAAACAATGCCAAGGAAACAACCCAAGGAAACAACTATATGCTTCCTTACCGGTTTTGAACTAGTTGCCCACTTTTGATTTGGTCACAAAGGCAGGCACCTCAGCAACAGTAAGTTAATGACAATAAAATACCCTTGCAGGGGAGACAGATCCAACCCGGGGGCCCAAGCAAAGGGAAGACAAATAACCTCACTTTTATTAGACACCAGGAGGTAGACGCAGCAAAGCTGGTTTCATTGATTTCACAGACCAACTTGCTTTTATAGCTCTGTTTCAGTGTGGAGAGGAGGCCAAGTTTCAAAACCAACTCAAAAGGTGTGGATTAGGCCTTGCTGTACCACTCTTACTCCTGTCCTAAGCTCCTCGAGACAGGACTCAGAGTCTGCCAAGAGCTGCCTGGGTCACACTCGCCTAAACCCAACGAAAGGCACAGCATCATGAGAGCTGGCGCATTATGCCTATGAGACCTATGAGGTTTGTCTGCTTCAGGGATCTTTCTGATTAGGCTCTTTTTTTGTTTCTGCTGGAATTGATGCATGGGGTAGAAATCAGTCTTTTAGAGTTCTTTTCTTTCCTCAGCCACTCCCAGAGGCCCAGCTCTGCTCTGCTGGCCAGCTCAAGGCACTGAGGGTGGGCAGATTTCTTTCCACCCTGCATCCCACGTGAGACAAGTTTGCTACAACTGAATGTGGCTCACAGGCTCAGCTTTCCATCCAAGGACATGTGAGATAATTCCGGATTGGGTCAGGCTGTGGAATGAGAACAGCTTCCTCTTTTGTGCTTGTGACGTGCTGTACCCATTTGCAACCCGAAAGGTGCTCAGAGATGTAGTCTGACCTTCTGATCCATTGCACAAGGTGTATTAAGGGCAACATTTCACCCTTGTATAAACCCTTTAGTCAGAGAGTCACAAAGTTCTTTGCAGAAGTTTGCTTATTAATCCTCACCATGGCCCTGGGAAAAAATAAGAGACACAGGGGAATCCCCTCAATTGCTATGGAGAGGGGGCACTTTCTGGGGTAGAGCAGAGCTTATAATAGATGAGAACAGTGCTACTCAACATAACACACCGGCCAGGAAAGAAACGAAAGGAATTAAAACCGTGGTGAACAAGGGGACATTTAGGCAGGAATGGTGTGATTAATCACACTGAAACTTGGCAAAGACAATGGGGAAAGGCGCCATGTGATTTCCATCAGGCTCTGCTCAGAGCCCACTGTGAAGGTAACCCATGAGAAGGGGCTGGGAGATGCAATCAGGGCTCGGTGCAGGGGAAAGAGCTGGGGAGAACCTCCAGAAGCAGCAGGCTGGGTGGGGATGTGGGGCACAGCCCCACTGCTGCCCGTTTGCCCCGATGGTGCCAGAGAACAGCACCCACCGTGGCTGGCAGCTGTGAAGTTCTTGTTCCCTGTGGCTGTAGAGACACTCAGTCCCTAACCACGGGACACAACCGGCACCTGCTACTTCTATCTCACACACACCCAAGGTGCTTTAAACCATTCCCACTGCTGAAAGCCCATTGCATCAAGCAGCCCAGACCAAGCCGTGCCTGCTTCTTTCCCTGCAGCTTCATTTCCTTGTGCAACCTCTGTGTCTCGGGCTGCCTGCAACCCTTCAAAGCTTCCCTCGAGAAAAGTCCTCAGCTCAGTCATGCACCCAGTGAGCTGTACCTACAGACAGCACAAAACCAGAGGCAGGACATGGCTATGCAACCCTCACTACTAGCAAACCGCAAGGCAGTTCACAAGTAACCCAGAAACTCTGCTCTGCAAAATAGAATCCAAAGCCAGCAGTGCATAGTTGCAAGATGCACGCTGCCTGGTCCTTCACAGTTGTCCCAGATGACAATACTGGCACGGAAGAAAAGGTCACTCAGAGCTCATTTTCGCTCCCAGATTTCACGAGATGTGAATGTGCCAATCCTTCAATTCTAACAAGACTCCTTTCAGAGTAAATTACACAAGATCGAAGGAAACCAGGAGCAACTGGGGACGGTTTGCACACACATATTGTTTTGCACATGCTGCCACATTAGATGGCAGTGCTTCTCACATACCCTGCACAGCTCTAGATTGTGGCAGGAGGTGGAGGGTGACGTTATATAACTCGAATAAAGCAAGAGCTCACAGCCTTTCTTTTCTGGGCATAGATAACTTCAGAAATTCTCACTGCCAGCATCATGCCTCCATCCCAGCCACATACCACTCGGAGGTGGCTTTTGTATCTTCATTGCAATGAAGTATTTTATCCCACTACAGTTTATTATTCTTTTATAGACTGAAGGGCTTCAGACTAATCTTTCAACAAACAAAAGGAATCTTTCAACATTTCAATGCTGTTGTAATTGGCTCCAAAATAGCACCCTCAGAGCCACATTTCTTAATCTTCTCAAGTCCAAGGATTAACCTTTTTCAGAAAAAAAAATAAAATAAAAATCCAAAGACCAACTTGTATATTTTTCATATATTAATTCAAATAAACAAAAGACTAAAATTTGAAAGTTAATCTATAGTAGCTTTTCTTTTCTCCCATTTAACTTGTGTGCTTGCTTCTGTGGCCATTGGAGGGGAGGAGAGAGGGTTTACTATTGTTCCATGAGCCACCACTGAATGTTTTATAGATCACCAAAGGGCCATGCATCACACTCTGGAAAATGCTGCTTTAGAGATAAATGGGCTCCTTACTGGAGGCTCTTCTCCCTGCTCTGCTTTGTGGCTTGCGTTGCAGCAGACTGCCACATTAACTCCTTGATGATGCCCACTGAAGGACACTGACTGTGTTTCCTGGGGACCAGGTGCTCCACATCACTCACTTCACACTCTCCTATCCTTGCAATTACTGTGCATTTAGTTTGTACCCCCGGATCCATCCCAGTTGCTCCAGCCAGGTCAGTCCCAGGGCAAAGTACCACTTCCTAAGAGATGTAGAATAATGCCAGCTTGTTCTGTGTCTTAAAAAGGACAGTATGCATTAAACGCCCTTTAGCACAAAGCAGTCATAACAAGTCTCAGAGAGGATGACTTGTCTCCACTGCTCCCTGGTCACCCAAGGCAGAGGGAAACCAGTCTTGGTGTGGCTCCCAGTTCGATCCCCACAGCTCTCTCCCAATCTTGCAAGCAGATACCTTGGCACCTCCAGCTGCCTTAGGGCTCTGTTAGTATTGGCTGGCTGGGACTGATAGTTTCCCTCTTTTTTTTCCTTGTTTCATTAACTGTCACGTTGGAGGGTTTGATCTTCCCTGGAGCCAAGCCCTGTCAAAAGATTTACTCTATTGCAGTGCTCCGTTTCACATAATTGCCAGAGAAAGCTGTGCAGTTGGTAACAACCAAGGTAAGGAAACACACTAGATGCACTCAGGATATAGCATTCACATCTTGTACTTTCATAAAGGTATAGCAATGGAAACATTCCCTATTTTGATTGTCCCAAAGCCACAGGAAAAAGGGAATTTAAGGGAATTGATATGTCTGGGATAGATGCCAGCTCTGATTTACTCATATTTTTACCCTGATCTGAAATTCCTTGGTCAGAGATGGAAAACTTTTATGGAAGACGTGAACCAAATCAAGCCCTGAAAGTACGGGGATCCAGCTCAGAGCTGTCTCAGCTGGCACCATTGGAGAAACATAAAAACAAAGGAACTGGCAATCAAATGGGCAACAACGGCTCTGGAAGAAACTTCCTACAAAGGGTTTGGACATTCCAGTATCACCACGGCTCATACCTGCATTTGCAGTCTGCCTTGTGACCACAAAGTGCCTAAGGTACCAGAACACCAGTGAGTTAGGATGTAGGGGTTGGCCTCGCTCCTGGAAAGAGGATGTGCTTTATCATCAAATCCCAGCATGATTTGGTATGGAGAGGCACAGAGCGGTCAAGCCAGAGTGGTGAGCCCAGAACAGGGTTGCCTTTGGAAGCAGAATAAAAAGAAAATATCCTTGCTAACATAACCTCGCCTTCTAGTTTAACCTCCACGTTCCCTCAGAGAATGCAAACATGCCTGCACATATTTTAGGCAGAGCAACTCACTTAGGAAGACTCAGATGTAGCGTAAGTCCAATTAAAGCAAAATGGAATGAAAGTCCCAAATTGTTTCAATGTGTCAGAGTGAGGAGTTTGCAAATCCACTGGTTATTGCAAAGTTGTTCTGGGAAAAATACTTTCTGTATAGATTCCATCCCGCTTTGCTGAACTTCACAGGAGTTTTGCCATCAACTTCAGTGAGAGAAGGACCAACACATATAAGCAACCTTTAACCATGCATTAATTAATCATGCTTCAAGCCAAATGCATTTGCTCTTATGCCCCCATCCTGCAATGAATTTTCTATAGAAAGATCTCTGTCCCTGCAGTGATGTCCGCTGAGCTCTTACCAGCAAGATCTAACTGCAAGATCCCATTCCACTGCTCACAAACATAAGAACATCTGTCTACATGAATCTTGCTGAGATTAACATGAGTTCAGAAAGGAGCAGAGTTTGATGAAAATATCTCATTAGATATCAAGCTGGAGTGTAGATCAAAGCTTTCCTTAGCTCACTAATAAAAGAAAACGGAAATAGCCCTGCAGAGGAAATAGCTTGCTTGTTTGTGATGTCTCTGTTCTTTGGGAAGGTGAGCACAGAAACAACAAAATTATTACTGCTAAAATAACCCAAACAAAGCACAAAATGAGGCAAGTCCTTAATGCAGGATATCATCCATAATTCTTTCTGTCGTTAAAATTCCCAAACATCAGATAGTGTGGATGAAGTGTTCTGCCCACACCACTGACCTCCAACCTTTATTCAAAACAAGGGAAAATAGTGAAGGTCCTCTCCCAATTTATGAAGTTAGGCATCTTTTGAGTGCACATTAACATTAGCATGATCCCAAAATTCAGGGGGCTTAAGCTTGATTTACACTAGCTCAGCGTGCCACCCCAAAGATGTGTCTGTGGTTTCCCAAGGCTGTTCTCTGCACTCCAGCTTTCAGCTCTCTAAGGCCTTTCTTACACAGAGTTACTAAGGGTAGATACTGGCATGTTTTTTTAAACCTACCAGAAAGGCCATTTGCTCTCCCTTGAATGTAATTTATGTCATTCAGCAATAAGGTTTGTTTTCAGTACAAAATACTTCTTAATCACCTCTGTTAAGTCTTTCTACTTCATCTCGTTTGGTTCCTATGGAAATCTCAAGTCTTCCAGAACTGCAAATTCTGTTTTCCAGCCAATGTTAAGAAAACTGATTTTTTCCACTACCTTCTGAGATAGCATTTGCATATAAATACTGTTCAAATCTCTGAAAATATAGTTGAAATTATTCTTCTTATTCATTATACTGGAGACCTTCCATGTTTCCACAAGCAGCCATTAGATTTTGTCTTCCTTTCCACGTAAGAAAAAAAAAAAAAAAAAAAAAAAAAAAAAAAAGACCTCCTCTTTGCTTCTTTGTTAACTCTCAGCTCCGTATTTTACACAGAGCTCTTCACCAGAACTTGTTGATTTTCAAAAATCAAAGGGAAAACAATGAGATCCTTGGAAATGGCACCTTCCTGGCCAAAACCCATGACGACATTACGCTTGGTGAGGTTAGAAATGCCTGTAGCTGATCTGGATAACTAACTTCTCAAAGACTCTCTATTCAGAGTTGAACAATAACAGTGTAAGCGCTCCAAAAGACATAAAGAAGATTGGCAGGGATCTCTGCCATGGTTTGGGAACCTCTGCATTACAGAAGAGAGAATGTGTATAGAGTTGCATATCTTTTCTATGTATGAAAAGCTACAGTGAGCTGAACAAAAAGTGACAGTTCCTTACCAGAGAGAACAAGTCGCATATTAAAACACAGAGACCTACTGTGCAAGTCAGCCAGAACCAGTAAGGCTGCTTTTTGCTGTATCTTACCACCTCTTTTCAGAAGCACACCCTAATGGTATTGCTACAGGCATTCACTGAACTTCCCAGCCTGCTGCTGATGCTTTTTTCCCATCTTTAACTCCACTCTCCCTGTCTTCACTTCTTGGGCTGCACATCACTGCTGCATACACACACAGGATAGGACTTACAAGGGTAAAACCAGATGGAAACACGGGAAGGGACCATGCTACCCATTAGGCAGCCCAATGGCTCACCATGACTACAGATGGATAACAGGATTGTCAGAATAGGTGACGTGAAAGTTTGTCTCTGTTGCCAAGTTTAGCGAAGAATAAACCTTTACCTGTACTTGGGAGGAGGACCTGGAATGGGGAGGTGCAGTTGGATAAAGCTGTTTAGACTGAGCAGAGGGGAGAAACACATATTTTCTTAGTCTTCCCTATATGGAGCACTTCTGAAAACCCCATTTGTTTCGAACACTATCCCAAGCAAGAAGTAGGCAGAGCAGAGCACCAGATGAGAGCCACATGGTGAGATCAACTGGTGAAAATCTTTTCTGTGTCTCTGCATCTCTCCTGCAGGGCACCTGAATACCAGAGATTCATGAGCGTTTGCAAAGGATTTACTTTCCCAGCACATCATTCTTGAGATAAGCATAAAAACTTAAAAAACATAAATTTCAGCCGTCCCCTTGTTACCTCCGCACGCACCTTGGATTCTTCAGGGTCTTCTCAGCTGTCGACAAAGAAGCTCCTCTGCTTTAGGAGTGCAGAAAAATCAGGGTTGTTACTGACCTCATCAGGTTGTGAGATACGAAGAATTCTTGCAATCATCCTCTCTATCCCTATAAAGCAGCTAAGAGCCTGAGCCTGTGTCTTTTCATCTGCCTCATTAGATATTTTTTGGAGCTTTTCAGTGCTTGTGCAGCTGGAAGATAGCTAAAACAGTGCTGAGAGGGGCCATGGGTCTCTGGGTTTTGCAGTCTCAGCACCCATGCAAAGAAGACCTGACATAGACGCTGGCAATCATGGGTGAACCTTCTTTCAAAGGAAATGGAGACGCATTGGGAAACTCTCAAGAGAGCAAAGGAATGCTTCCAGACAGTCAGGTGGAACAGCCTGCTGGCTCCATCAACCTGACGGACTTGGCAGCCTCTCTGGCTCCAGCTGGCCAAGATCCTGGAGTCTGCAAAGCCGAAGGCAGAATTACGGAATTATTAGGAGAAAACAGATAGCTGCATCTGCTTATATCCAGTGATACACACACATGCATACATTTACACACATCATGGAGTCAGTGGTGTCTCCCCAGTAGCCTTGCAGGATATATGAATTTCTAGCAAGACTTAAACCCCTTTGTTTTATTCTCTAATGACTAAGCTGGTGTCCATGTCAAGCATGCTAACTCCACAGAAGAGCTCTGACATCTTCCTGGAAAAGACTGAAAGATGTATTTTTATTAGTTTTTGTAGAAGAAACGCTGACTAAATGCTCCTATCTGATGCTTGCCCAGTGGCCTCACATTCCCTAGGTTCCTCTAAGTCTGAATCCTCAAAGCCTTTCTGTATAGCAGAGGCCAAATCCCACTTCCAGCCCCAGTCTGGGAGCCAGGCTTGCTTGCTAGGCTTTAGACTTCTTCAGCCTAGAGAAGAGTTCCTGCTTACGTCAGCAGTAGTTGGCCAAGAGAAAAAGAGAACAATACAGCCTTTATAGATTAACAATATTTCAATTTACTGTAATTTATGCAGTATTTAATGTTCTTCAGAAGAAGAAACTGTCCTCTGGGATCCTTGCCTTTCCAATCCTTTTTTTCTCTTCCATCTCCACCTTTTCATTCCCACATCTTCCATCTTTCATCCTTCTACATTTTTACCTCATCTTCACCCTCCTTTCTGTATCTCACCCCTTCCAACAGATCCAACTATTCTTCTGATGGCTTCACTCCTATCCCTACTGCTACCATATCTGCTAAAATCACCAACAACGGAACATCTAGCAGAGATGCATTCCAGAGCTGTGGAAAGGGATATACGGAGCAAAGAGAACAGGACTGGAGGGGCTGGAGTACTGGAATACACAAACAATGTTATGGGTAGCAGTGGTCAGGTGTACATGCTCCATTACATGCAAGGGAGAGAGATCACTTCCAGCAGTGACTGAAAGACCTCTGCAGCATCTCCACTCGTAACTGTCAGTCCCAGAGAAATTATATTTCAAAATCAGAAGGAGAAAAATAATTAGGGAAGTGTTTCATCTCTGGAGTGTTAGATATTTGATCTTATCTGGAATGAGTGTGTGTGTACATTGTGCATACGTCACTGTTGTTATTTTATGAAAGAGTGCTGTTATGAAACTTCCCATTTCACATAAATCTCCCTTTTCAGACATGTGGTCACTGGTCTAGGGAATATTTACTGTTAAATGCCTCAGTTTTTTTGCAGACCCAAATTTTCTTGGTTTCATTCTCAAGACAACTCAGTATAACAAGAGTCTTGCCGCAGATGTCCCAGACACTGCTCTTTAAGAATTAATCCAGACCAAAATTGGTGCTTTGGCCTGTGTGAACTGCTAAATATCATCACAGAGCACCAATTACGCTATAAGTTCCTTACAATCATCGCCTCTTTACACTTTAATATTTAGGTCATGCGGATCAGTGTAGGACACAAAAGTGGTACTCACAGGCTCTCACATTTGTTCCAGCTCATCTTTGGTTCTCCACAAACAAAATACCCAGCTGATACTTGATGTGCTTTTTGCCTTACCTGTATGCCTGCTCAAGAAAGGGAATCTTTTTTCTCCACCTTAAGTACAGACCTTAGTCAATTCTCTCCAGATCTTGAGCCTCTGACATTCAGGAGTCACCACAACTCCAGTTCTGGGAAGATCCAAGTTTCCCACAGACCAGTCAGTAGCTTCTCATGCACACATCAGTGACTAGCAGCTACTGTGTACCCTAACAAAACTCAACTGACTCAGATACATTCCTGCCTAGAAATGTTAAGTTCTTGTCCTGTCAAGGCCCCCCAACAAATAAAAATATTTCTGAACAGAAAATTCCCCTGAGCTCATCACTTCATGTTGTCAGCCCACACTCCCCTTTCCTCTTTCCCAGTCACCCAGGACAATAGTTTAAACTCCTCGTTTAAATCTCCTCGCACAGGGACGTGTTTTCAGATCCCAGAGGAAAGCACAAATGCACACTGACCTCCTTGTATTCAAGATATTCATGGAGAACTCTTCTCCACAGATCTTCAGGAGAGTTCAAGGAGATAATGATGGACAAGATAAAACAAGGGGCTGAATTTGTCAGGGCCCCTTCCTTGGTGTTTGGCTGCCTGTCATAGAGACCAGCCAGTACCACTGAAAGCTAGAAACAGACTGCAGTGAAAAATGGTGTGAAAAAGCAATGAGAAGCTTCTACAGGATTCTTTACCCATTTCACTTGGGAGCTGCCTTAAAACTCTGACCCTTGCCTTTGGTCTTTGCTTCAGCAATCAGAGCTGGGGGCTGGTACCCAAGCTCTCCTTTCTGCAATGCACTTACCCTTCTTGACAGACACCAGGATGGACAATTTAAGCAGCCACGCTGGTCCCCAACCAGTGATGATCCTGTCCTCCAGGATATCTCTTCACAAATGACCCCAGGCAGAGCTGTTCATGATATAATCCACCAGGATAGGAGGATGTTGAACATCAGACAACCGCCTTTAAAAAAAAAACACAAACAAGGCATCAATCATCTTCAAATAAAGTTATAGGGAACTTCATTTCACACTCATTTTTCCTAAAATCAATGGGCTCTTTGTGCCAACATTACATTTTGACATCATCTTCCCTTTCTTTGCTGTTTTCTGGTCAGCGTAAAATGATATGAGAGCACAGCAATCTATTCCCTTTTCAGGACTGCGAGGATCAGAGGTAGTGAAAGCTCTTCTGGATCATCAGTTTCAGAGCAGGTCTCTATCTATCCCCCAGGTTTCACTTGCTGGAAAGTTACCCAGCCATATGTTTGCAATTAAAGTCTCAGTTCCTCACAGGCTCATGGCAAATAGTTTGCTTCACCTGGGTCACATCTCTAAAGGCAGTTCCCCCAGACTGGATTTGCAGGACATATTCGGTGGCAGCTCTGACATTGGTATTAGCCATAATGGAATCCATGTCAATTATGAGTTCATCCATTCATTTTTTTTATCCAGGCCTCCCACTCAAATTTCAGAGATCTCTTTCTAAAATGCAATTTGACCCATTTTGGAAGGGAGAGAGTTCCTTAGTCACTCCATTTGAGACCAATTAGTCTGTTTGATTTGGGATCCTTTATCCCTTAGTGCTCTTAGCCTGTCTGTTCCAATAAACGCTGCAAAAAATCCTGGTGTCTGAAATCCCTGCAAGCTTCACAGACTATTTCCTATGCAGTAACTGCACTCCCTTTATTCCTCTTTTACCATCCTGAGTCAATCAAAGACTCTGGGGTAACTTTGTGAGTGCCAGCTCCATCTCCCTGAATTGCCCTTCAACTTCTTGCCCACAAAGACCAGGAGGACAAGAAGGCACGACTGATTTGTCAGGCTTTTTCCTAGCTTAAGAGCTCAAAGCAAACTGTTTCGTGGCTAACCTGCCCCACAATGTGAGTATGCAATCAGAGCTTGCTTTTAATTAACTCCACTGGTCTGTTTAAAATATTGACCAAATTGTAACCATTTTTGCTCCCACTATCCAATGGACAGTACAATCAGCCCATGAATTCGGAGAGAATGGCAGCTTTCAATCCAAGGAGCAATCACAGATTTGCAGTGATTGCCGTAACTCAAAGCCTCTGCTTTATGTTTCATTCCCAGATGTTTCCAGCACCTAACAGCCCTTTAGAACAAATCAATAGCAATAGACTTGAGGCTGATAACAGAAACAAGGTCACAGGTTGTGAGAGGACATCTACCTGCTTTAACTCAACGGTCCTCCCACGGCACAGAAATAATTGTAACTTGCTCTATAATACAAACCTTTGATTGAGAAATGAGCCTGAGCACATGTTCAACTGTCATCACAAAAAAGACGGCTTTCCTCATTAGAGGCCCAGATGAATTGATACAGTAAGTCCAAACCTTGTTAAAGAAGAAGAGCTGGAATCAGTTCTTCCCCCCTCTGAGCCTCCATGAACAATGCTAAACTTCCAGTGAGGGAGGTTTGTTTCAGAACTCAAGCCTGAACCTGACACTGAAGTTGGCACCTTGCCCCCCATCCAGGCTGTAGACCTAAACTAGCTTATGCTTATGCAACAGAGAGCTCAACATCCAGATCAGGATTTTGCAGCCTGGGATCATCTCCGAGTTTCCCATCTTGAGAACCACAATTCCATTTGCTTTACGTCACTTGCCTGTTTGCTTTGGGGAAAAAATATATTAAAAATAAAAAGTCAATAACAATCCAAAAGTCAGCAACGGTCCCAGCAGCATTCCTCCTCACAGAGCAAGGAAGAAGACAATTAAGTCCAGCAGTACCCACATCCTTCGCCCTTTGGGCCTCACAGCATCTTTCCCCTCTTTCCTCTGTCTTTGTTTTGGGGTTTTATTTCAATTTTTATCGTTTTGGCTTGTGCTGCCTGGCAGGCAGGGGACTTCAGTGGTGTCCTTGGAGTGTTTACTCAGGATTGGAGCACACCCAAGACGTGGTCCTGAAGGCCCCTGAAAGCCTCCAAACCCCTCACACTGTGTGCTTGTTTAGCTGAGGGGATCGCCGCAGCTGGCTCGGCAAAATGTGCCCTCTGGGACAGGTTTGCCTGTTAGCCAGAGAGGTGCTGGAAGTAAAGCACCTCCATCTTCATCCTCTTCCTTTTTGGCCACGCTGCCAGCCAGGCTCTGCCCATCTTCTGGATGATCTCCAGGCTCCCAGCAGCACACAAACACAGCGCTCTTTAGGTTTTCTAAGCCTACAGCATTGCCGCCTTTGGTGGCCTTCCCCGCACATCCTGTCACCACCCAGTGGAAACCAGGCCTCCAGGCCTCTCTGCTTTGCTCACTCCAGTAATCAAAGCACACATCTCCTCTCTGAAGCCATGGAGCTCAGAATTAGGGGTCATCTCTTCAGTGCCACCTGACAGTCAAAGCCGGTGACGTGAGGGCTTTGCAAAGTGATACTTCTTACAGTAAGATTTTGTTAGGCTGTGTAAAACTTACAGATGGATCCAAACAAAGCATCAGTGCATCAGCATCCTCCTTTCTGTCACCACTGCTGCACAACTTATTGAGCTTGGGTCATCTCCAGTGGATAATCCATGCTCTTCCCTTTATGCAGGGCATACCCCTACCTAGCAATGTACCCTGCAAGCAGCTACATTCTGTTTTTTTTTCCCATTTTTAACCTTGATGGTTCATCATTAAAATCCTCCTGTTTTCTTGCGAAAGTCTTTTCCTTGGGTTCTCTTCATTGTCACCTTCCAGCCATATTCTTCCTCTCCACGTCATGCTCTTGCAATGTGGATAAAAACATCTGCTATCGGTGATAAGTCAATACTCAAAATAAGCTCCTAACAGTCAGCTGAACTGTACTGATACATGAGCACACATGCCTTCTATTTGGACACTGATTTTCTGAAACATTCAAAAGCAAACAAACAAAAAACCACCCATGTACATTTCATATAGGAAAATACAAAATTGCAGAACATTCAACAACTGTAGAAACAGAACATTTTGGTATTATAAAAATGTTTCACTTTGTAAAAAAATGGGTGTTCTTTGCTTTTCTTTTCTCCAAAATACATTCAAGACAGGTAATTTCTATTGTTTGCCTGAAAAATACCATGCCTTGTTTAAAAATGTTCTCATGAAAAATGTCCAGTAGGTCCCAGAGTTGGGTTCATTCCATGGTCACAATCCCTACTGATGGTGGTGAGATTAGTTACACTTGGTAAGAGATACAATGAAGAACTAACAAACATCCTTGCTGTTCTATGCTTGTCCCAGCTTTCCTCTGCTGCAGGCAGCCTGCTGTGCTCTGATCTCTTGGTAGGGGGGAAAGCAGTATTTGTTATTGGTTTAGCACCAACCATGGAGCCTCATTTCTTACGCAGCCTCCCAGGACAATCCTGGGTTCTTTTGCACAGATGAAATATGGCTCTGTTCGTGCATGCTGACAGGCCCTCTCCATGGGCAGCTTGCAAGGAAACTCACCCGTGGCAATCTGGCACCATCCTGAGCCCATTACCTCTGCTCCTGCTGCTTCTGCTTCCTCTGGCATTTTCAGTGTTACCATGGAATGAGGAGTGAGCCCCAGAAGAGGTGCATACCTATAAACATGACACTTGTCCCGCTGCTGCTAATAACTACTGACACTTGGTTTTCCACACCTCCATATAGGTAAATTAAGCTTTCTCTGTTGTGCAGAGCTCAAACTCAACCACCAGAGTGAACAGAAAACAGACTCTGATTAAATTTAGGTCTGATGCTGGAGCTGCATCTTTGCTGATAGCACAGCTTAAATCTATCTGCACAAACAATTCTGGATCTCTTCCCATCGTAGTTTTCTATGCTGCCCAATCTCTGCATGAAAAGTCAGGAGGCAGGCACAAAGATGAAGTGAAGAAAGGAAAAGTAATAGACAATAAATATAACACAATTCTAACAGTTTTCTAAGTTTCTTTAGGCTGTAGTTTTCTTTAGGTGTAGTTGTCTTATTGAGCTAGAAATTTTTCGATAACCATAAGGGCTAAAAATATAATGTTGAAAAACAGAAAACTTGAGAGGTTTGAAAAATCACATACCTCCAATGACTAGTGCCTCAGGAATAGTCCCAAACCTGATAATGAACCTCTAGTTAGCAACATCAAGATCTGTAACATTTCCTCACCTCATCAGTGAAAGATGTTTCCTGCTTGCACAGCAAGCTTGCATCTCTAAGGTAGGAAGCACACTGTAAAGTAAGGGTAGTGAAATATTTGTTAGCAGCTTCTCTTCTAAATTGGAATCAGCATGTTGTATCGAAGGTCATGGCCATCTGGCTGAAAACCAAACTGATTAATGACATTAAAATGAAATAGTCAAAAAATACTTATTGCAGGGGATTGTGAATCGTTCTTGACTTCAGTCGAGTTGGATTGGAAATCTCTGCGACCTTCTTTAGAGACGTGGCAGAGCACAGGGGGTCCTGGCCTTTGAACAAGGCTCTGTGACTATTGTAACAACGAAACATCGCAGAAGTAATCACATCTCAGCAAGGGCTCCAGCCTTCTGGCCAGAAACACTAAAAATCCTGAGCACCGAGAGTCAAATTTCCGCAGACACCTTGAATCAGCCTGACTCTGCTTCCACTGCACAATCAGTCACTGATGGTGAGAAGAACATCCTGTGCTTCTGAAAATTCCCTCTCGGATTTAGTTCAGACTGTTATAAACGCTTCTTCAATTTGCACATCAGCCTAAACATTTATTCTTCAGAATACTGAATAATTATTTTAACAATTATTCAAAAGAAGCGGCACTGTTCTCCATTCAAACTTTGTTTCCCAGCAATCTGAGACAGAACAGCAAAGCGGGTTTTGCCCATCCAGCCAAGAGCTTGGTTCAGAGCAGATCCCTTACTCCACCACGAGGCCCAAGCAACGCCAGCTAACAGACCATGTCCAAGTTCCTGATTTCACCACGGTCGCTGGGATAAGCCATTGGGAGTCCACTACTTTCCTTGGGGCAAGGAGTTCATGAATTCTTACACTACCACTGAGTTCAAAGGCCATTCTTCTCAGTGTCATGACTAAAGTCCTCCTAAAGAAGCCATGAGCTGCACTAAGGAAACTCAGAAATCCCAGCCTTTGCGAAACTGGTGCAGGAATTTTCCCTTAGTAACAAACCCCTTAGCATCTTTTGTTTTGGAAAACATGAAAATGTTTCCATATAATTTTTTTTCCAAAATGCAGCCCTCAGGATTCTCACGTTGCCCCAATGCTGAGAAATCCCTCTGCTCGCCCCAGAAAAAGAAAAAAAAAGACAACCCGCAGAGCGCCTGAAAGATGGCAGCATCCTCAAGCATCCCTAGCCTTGGGGCAGAAAGCTAATTCTTGCTAGCCCTGTTCTGATCCAGGTTCCCAGGGCTTTATGCCAGCTTGTCAGGGGTCTGGAATCTCTGGGGGGGGTTGTGCGGGTTCTGGGTCTACACTCTGGGTGTCTGTGAGTTTTCTGTCCCGCAGCAGGACTGAGCAGAGCACAGGGGCCCCAAACAAGGCAGCCGCTGGCAAGAGAGCAGGCTGCGCTCCCACAGACTTGTGGCTGGGGCCGAGCGGCAGCTCACCAAAACAGAACTGCTCTGAGAAGGATTTCAGCAATGACGAAGGACAATTTCCTGACGATGAGGAAAGCTTTCCATTAGAAATGTCCCAGAAAGTCCCAACCTGGAGGCAGCGTGGTTCTCCAGTGAAATGGAGAAGTCCAGCGGTGAGATGGTGAAAGCACAAGGCTTGGGAATCAGCCCTCAGCCCATCCACTGTGCACGCTGGACCCCTTCCAACCATCTTACTGCCTCCTGAAGTCCAGGGGTTAGCTATCATAGAATCACAGCATATCCCGTCGGAAGGGACCCATGAGGATCATGGAGTCCAACTCTCAGCTCCTCACAGGACCACCCAAAAATCAGACCAGAGAGCAGAGCTTCATGCTGCCCCTTCACTCCTTGTGAGGAGCTGCAGCCGCCATGATGCCTTTCCTCAGCCTCTGCTCTGGGCTGAACAAACCCAGGTTGCTCAGCCATTCGTCACACTCTTCCCCTCCGGACCCTTCCCCATCTTTACAGCCCTCCTTTGGACACTCTCTAACAGTTTTATGTCCTTTTTGTATTGTGGCACCCAAAACTGTACAAAAAGGATCTCCCGTCCCTTCAAGTGCCTCAACCAGTGGGCCTGTGCTGTGCCGAGCTGAGTGGGGCCTCCCAGAGCAGGAGGGTCCCCCGTTACCAGCACGGCTCACCCCTTAAGCTGGCAGATGGCTTCCACGTTCTCCCTCCTAACAACAAGGACAGCACATGGGCTGCACACAGGGAAGAGAACTTGCTTCCCCAAACCCATAGCTGTCCAACAACAAAAAAAAAAAAGACAGGCCAAGAACCCCTCCAGGCATTTTGGGTGGCTTTTTAATGCTACGTGCGGGCAGAATCTTCGTTCCAGGTTTTGCTTTGAGCTGATTTCTTAAGCATACACACATCCGAGCCGGGGCCTCCAGCCTCTTGGCTTGTGCAAGAGCTCTTTTGCATGTGAAGTCCCAACGTCCATGTCCTGCAGCTCTTTTGCACTGTACAGTGGGTTCTGCACAACACCGGGCAGACAGAAACGGTACAAAATCTGATGATAGATTATCTGTGGAAGGCCTGAACTCCAGCCAAGACAGATAAAAATAAAATAAATTAAAATAGTTTTGTGTGTGTGTGTGTGTGTTTTATGAAGGGAACATTTATATTTTTAAACGAGGAGTAATTGTATTCTGTATCTGAAATGGCATCTGAAAGTGATTTAGTGGAACAATGTGGTTTCTGATTGGTGCTTGAACTAGTTCCAGAACATTTTTTATAATAAGCATCATAAAGATCCCAATTATCTGATCCTTTTCCCTAACATGGTCAGAGAGGATGTTTCCAAAGAAAGGGCTTTGGGGTTGTTTTTTTCCCTTTGTGGCACTGATCCCGCAAACGTTTACATACAGGCTTAATCTTTTGAGTAGCCCCAGAGAAGTGAACCAAGGCAGCTCTCAGCAGCAAAGCTAATCGCAGAGTAAACTGCTAATGTTCACATTTGTTAATCAGAGCAACACATAGACTTGGGGGAAAGGTCTTCTTGTTATTCAGAGAGCCGTTCAGGATGCATTTATGATTCAATAAAGGAGGCCTCAGCATTACCAAAATAATTACTTACTTAAACAAGCCTGTAAAACTCAAGGACTGCCCCGAATAAAAGGAGGCTTCCCCCCCTCCAGTTTAATAACATAAATCTAGTGAAATGCATCTTGCTGCCATAAAATCAGTTCTACATGCCTTAGAATCCATTGATTTACTAAGTGGGCAGGGAGGTCAGATCCTGCCAGGGACTTAGAAGGCTAAACATATGGAGAGAAGTTTCAAGTCTGAAAGTTTTGTCCACCCACAGGAACAGAAAGCAGCTCACATCTTACCCTGTAACTCCACTCTCCAAAGAAAGACGCATAAAAGCAATGGGCAATACTACAGATTAAAACAGAACTGTTTTGGTGATCACTCAATCAAGAAAATAAGTAATAACCCTTGACCCAAATGCCCCTGCGAAACTGGCTTTGAGAGGCAGCACCCTGCTTGCATGGGGAGCCTGCAGCTGGGCTGGCTGCCACAGCATAGCCATTGCCTCCCTAGGCAGCCCTTGCCAGGCTGCAGGCACAGCTCCAGCACACACACACAGCGCAGCACTCCTACCACCAGTGCTGCAGGGCAAGGGCTGGCACAGCTCGAGATGGCAAGGCTTACCTATGGCTCAGACTGCCAGGATTAGCAGCAGGGCCTGATGCAGGGTACATGAATTCTCTGCCTTTTCAGAAACATCACTTTGACTTTTCATCCCCTGAAAAAACCTTCTTTTCTGAACTAACTGGCTCTGGCTGGGTCCTCCCTGCCCCACACCACAACATGGGGACTGTAGGTCATCCTGGATACCAGGTGTCTATTGTCCTTTCAAGTATTATTTCAGCGTCTCTCTGGTTTGGCCAACACAGGACTTTATCTGCTGCAAAGGACCATGACTGGGCACCTGCAGAGGTTCTTGTCTTATAACAACCTCTGTGTGGGATCCACCTTAGGGTCCTCTTCTCCACTTTCTCCTTGTCTAGAAGAAGGAAATTGCCTTCTATACAGTAAAGAAGAAATGTCCAAGAAGAGAGCAAGGGATGCTGTGGTTTTGCAGTACTTCACCCCTACCGCAAGCCCAACTTCCGTATAAAGTACTGTCAGACCAATCCTGGGAAGTCTGCAGCCCACGTAGCCCCCAGCACTATGCAGGAGCAATTACCCTGAGTGTTTGGGTGGACCTGAAGTGTCACCTAACTGCAGCAGCCACCTCACCCTCAGGTTGCCTCTGGTCATTTGGATCGTGTTCTGATGATGTGCGAACACAGAGGTGGCCAAAAATAAATATATAAGAGTCCTCGCTCCCCTGAGCACTGAGGATCTCACGCCAAGAAATATTCTCTCTTCTTGCTGCCTCTTTTTGTGGTGGTTTCCTGAGACTGAAAACGTTCCTCCACTGCAGAAGATGCAAAAAAATTCCTGCTGACCTCAGCATTGAGTTTCATCTTTTTGAAGCTTTGTTGCGCCTCTAAGATAATTTATGAGGTGTCAGGATTTTCCGACCACAAATGTCTTGGACGAAAACTGTTTTTACACTACAGATGCCATGAAAGAGAAGCAATTTCAGTCTGTTTTTTCTACAGCACTGTCTGTGTCCACAATGAAGTACGGGTTCAGAGCTCCTGGAGATTATTTGTGTAAGAGTTGTCCGGGCCAGCGTTCCACTGAGACTCAGGCAGGGTCTGATTCCCCACCTTTGCCTCATTGCCCTGATCTTCTCTGTTGGGAGGGGAACTCCCATTTCCTGGTGCTGTGCCACGAAAACATGAGCTTGCCAAGTTATTCTCTGTATGTGTGTATGTGCGCGTGTGTTGAACAAGCCAGAAGTACCAGAAGTAAAAAGATTCATTTACAAACCACATTTTGCAACAGCCATAAGGATCCCCAGATTTCTTGTCTGTGGATTTCTCTTCTCCGTGCTTTAGATTTTCGAAAGGAAAAAGAAACCAACCAAAAAACCCCAAGAACCCAGCTTAGCCGTCTCTAATCCAATATGCACCTCAGTCTCCATGAAAGTGTTCTTGGGACGAGAGCAGTATTTCCCTTGGCTGGGATGCCCAGCCTCCTGGCTCCTCTGGAGCTGCAGAGCTGTAGACATTCCGCTGAGTAGTTTGCAACCCTGCTTGCCAGGAAAACCCAATGTCTCCATGGAGAAATCTCAGCGGAGGAGTTTGATACTCAATCAGGGATGGAAAAGAAGGGAGTTTATGCCTCCTTGAGACCAATCCCTCCTCTAAAAAACTTTAAAAAGCAAGAGGAAAAAAAAAAGAAGAAAAAGAAAAGCGATCGTATTCTGATAAGCATGGCCCAGGCATCCCAGCAGTATTGGTTTTGCTTTGTGTCAGGGCTGCTCCAAGTCACAAATGCTTGGTCCAAATGTCTGTTTAGGTCAGTGGGAGTCTATCAACTTCGGATCAGACCTAAAGTTTGGATCTGGAGCTGAGCTTCCAAAAGTCTGGGCACGTTTGTATCTTCTGGTGAGGGGAGCTTGGTTTGGCCCAGCCTTGAGATAGGAACCAGCTGCAAATGCATGCCTCCAAACATGTTCTAGGAAAGAGGTTATAAAAGAGCCCCTTCTTGCTCAACACATTCATTCCCTGTGGGCCAGATTCTGACATCTTCATTAACGCTGAGCAGAACCTGCTCCAAGAGCAGTTACATTGATTTGAATGGGGCTATTCAGGGAGTCAGCAAGGGTAGCACCATGTAAGGGTCACATCTTTTTGCTTCCTTGACACAAATTATTTTTTCTCTTTTCTGCTATTAGCACACACAGTTACAGCAAAAGCACATTGGGTTCCCTTCTTCCTGGCATCTCTTCAGCAAAACTTCAGTTGCAGACCCTTACTGGTAACGAGGTAAGAAGCAAAAAGAGCAGGAGCTCAGTTAATAGCCCTGACAGCTAGAAAAATCCTTCAGTGATAATAGGAAGCAATGGTGAGAAAGTCAGAGTTCCTTCCTGAGCCCTGTTCTAAACACCTTCTGTCTGTTTTCCCTCCCAGATCAAAAAATAGTGCCCTCATGTGAAAGCAGAAGAAAGGCATTACGGCCTTCCTGCATCTTTTTGTAGCCATGTCCTAGAAGCCATCCTCCTGTGAGCCATCATCGCCCTTAGTCACTGAAATACTAACTATTCACTGTTCTGGATCAGTTTGACCAAGCTAAGTATCAGTTTGAGATAAAGGACTACTCCTGAGATTGCTGACAGGGGCAACAAGCTTTCTAACAGTGCCTACGATGAGCAGGCTGTCATATTCAGGAACTGCCTATCTTGCCACAATGACCTGTGGGAGATCTCTGAAAACTATCTGAAACTTTGCTATCTATCTATCTATCTATCTATCTATCTATCTATCTATCCATGTACCTACCTACCTACCTACCTATCTATAGCAGAAAGGCAGCAGAAGGAATCTCAAATTTAGATAATTAGGAGCACCTGATTGACTTGGCTTGGAAGTCATAACTACATCACAACCACTCCTCTGCCACATAACTGTATTTGTCAGGTAGATCTTCTTTTCCTTGTCCTTTATCCAGGAAGACAATGATATTTGCACTGTGATGTTTATATTAACCATCCAAACTATTTGCGCTATTTGCACTTCCTAATAAATAAGGCTGCTAAACCAGAATAGCTGTGTTTGCAAGGACAGGCCAGCCAATGTCAGTCCTCTTCCAGTTTTGAAGAACACCAACTGTGTAGCTCCCCCAGGACAGATGACTGCAGAATACATGCTCATGATTTTGCTAGTGCCAACAATGATCTGGTACGTGACAGTTGCGTGCTGTGTTGCAGTAAGCCCAAACAGTCCATTTTCTCCTTACTGAAAAGGAGAAAAAAGTCTCCACACTTATGATATTGTTGGCTTCCCTCACCACTTCCAGCAGTTAGCATGATTTTTTACCTCATTTTGCATAATATTCCTTCTTTCCTCCCATTCTTTCTTGGATTCAGTTCCATACAGCGTTCTCAGATATTACAAACAGGTATCCAAGAGTCTGCTGCTTTTCCAGCAGGCATTTCAAGATTTTACGTGGGTAGCAAATCCTCTGTTTCCCTGGTCTCTCACAGCAGTGTAATGAGAGTAAATGACACAGACTGTTTTTTGTCAAGAAAGACCTTCTGGGTGAAGTTAGGATGAGGATAACCTCTGCTCTTCTTAGTTACTATGAATGGACAGATGAGCAGAAAACAGTTGCCAGTCTGTGAAAATACAGGATCTGAAAGGGAACAGCTGATATCTGGAAAACTGCTGGCAGTAAAACTGGGATTATGTATCATTTATAGGGTGGGAGGGAACATAGTGGCAGGACACAGACATTGGTGCAATTGTTTATCTACATTTCACATGCAAAAAATGATTTTTACATGAGCAAAACATCCTCAGGGGGTGGTTCCTGCTTAAGACTTGAGATCCATCTCTACTTTAGAAGAGGGAAGGGATTATGGTGTTAAGGCCTGGCTTGATGTTCCCAAAGCCCAAAGGCTCTGCAACTCAAGTCGCACGTGAGTTAGAGACTAACATATATAAACACATGCAGTGCTGATGCACTTTTTTTTGGAGATGGAGAGCAGGTTAAGCTTATTGCAAGATACAGCTAATCATAGAATCCTTAGAGTTGGAAGGGACCTCTGAAGGCCATCTTGTGCAACTCCCATGAAATGCCATTGGTGCCTCAAGAAGAAAGGACGGGAGTTGCTCTACTTATGCATTACAAATGAAGGCATTAAAGCAGCATAAACAAAGCAGTTTGCACAAAAACAGACAAAGGAGGCTGCAGCATTTTCAATCCAGGTTTCTTGTGCCCCAAACTAGCACTTTAATCGCCTTCCTTCTCTCAGAAATGAGTATCAGAGAACGAAGTGAGCCTCCACATTTTTCTAGCCCAAGACAAAACTGTGTCCATTGTTGGGACTAGTCCCCCAGGAGGAATTATTTCTATTCAATTTGTGTGTCACAGCCAGATAATGCACTGGGTGGTATTTCCCTCTCTTCCCCCAATCTCTCTCTTTTATGACCACATGACTTCACCCCCTCGTGTGAGTGACAGTACCCATTAGACGAGACTCTGATGCAAAACAGCTGTGTGCCGAGAAGGGGAGGAAGGGAGTGGGGAACAGCAATTTAGAAAACAATTAAGAACATCAATTCCAATTCATTTGCTTGGCCAGGATAAGTAATTTCTAAGAGGTAACTTGATCTGCAGTGGACCGAGATTAAAGGCGAACTCCATTATCTCTAGTTTACAGTCTGGAGGAATTTGTTTTAAATGGTTACCAAGGAGGCTTCATTAAAAAAAAAAAAAAGAAAGAAAAAAAAAGGAAAAAAAAAAAGAAAGCAAGAAAAAAAGAAAAAAAGAACCTTTGCCTTAAAATGTCTAAAAAATCCTTCTGATTTCTTCTTTTAAAGGGCACGCATGGATTTATTAACTCTCTGAGAGTGTGGCTGCATTGCGTTGCAGGAGAAACAGTTCAGCTCTTGCAAACAGAATCCTTGCCCACAAGAGCTTAGAGATGTATTTGACCAAAATAAATTATGCCAGTTTTAAATTACTGTTAAGATTTTGGTGCAAAGATGGACTGGAAACATGAGACATAGGGCTCAGAAGTCAACCCAGAATTCTCCAGAGGAAGCAGAGGCTTCTGGAGGAAAACACAATGCATTGAGCACCAGGCAGCCCCCAGCTGTCTGCTGGCTTTGACACGGCTTCACTGTCTGGCTGTGAAAGGCAATGCCCCTCATTGTGTTAATGCTGCTGCCAGTGAAGGAGTGTTGGTGTACTCAGACACCTCTCAGAGGTGCTGTGAGACTCTGTGAGTAAATACCCCTGCAATACTTTGAATGCTGAGTTTAAACCCAGGCAATCCACAGCAAGTTGCTGTAACCCAGCAGACACTGAGTTTTTCTCTCTATTCATGGTTGTGTGGGAGATGACACCAAAAAACTCAGTACATGAGTGGTAGAGCCATGGATTTTCTACTGTCAAAGCCTCACACTCTAGGACTCTGCTCTCCTACATTCCTCAGCTCTCAGCGCTTTGCTTTGCCACAACTCTGAGTCTCAGTCCTCCTCTCCTGCAGTCCTCCTCTCCTGCCTCATCTCCTGCAAGCCTTGACCTCTTTTCCTTGCTTTGCAAAATGTAATGTTGTCAAGTAGCTGAGATGCCTTGCAACTCCAGCCCATTAAAATGCTGCTCAGACCATTTATCCCTCAGAAAGCCCTGACACCTGCCTTGGGCATTTCTCCCAGGATCCCAGAAACAGCAGCCCTTGTGCTCACAGGAACACAGAGGCCACGTGTGTCCCTGGATCTGATGTGAGGAGCTCAAGGGTGGGGTAAGAGCACACATGGAAAAAAGGATCCGTGAGCTGGCTCAAAGTTCCAAGTTGGCCATGGATCTGCATTTCTCTGGCTGGACCCAGACTTCTACCTCTCCTGTGGATCTTTGTTTGTCTTAGGGACAATCTGCATTGCTGCCATTGTGAAACGGCCAGCCCGTGCTTTATGCAGCTGCCTCCCTGTTGGCTAGCTAAGACTCTGGGGTGATGTAATTGCCTCTGGAAATAGGAGCTGGAGAATGTGATGTGACGAATTTCCCTGGACCACCAAATAAATTAAAAAGCAGGCTTTCAGCCCAGAAAGGTTACCCTCCCAAATAAACAAGTCCCAGCCTCCCTTCCTTACACACACTTACCTTCTTCCACACCAGGAAGCTGAGCTCCTTGCAGACTCCATTACAGATCCAGAATGAACAGGTTCTTCCAGCCAGTCAGCATCTCCCATACAGTAATTGCTTTGGTATGGGCATCTGAGTACAAGACAGAACTGTATATACTAGAAATATTCTCTTTGCATAAACTTCTCAGTAGACTTACTTTTGTCTTGTTGCCAGGAAATGTACTTGAGGCCTCTCGCTAGCTTCACATTTCTTTGATTAGAGGGGCACAGTCAGTTTGTTCCGATAGTTACAGGGCAACTGAGAAACTGGAAAATCCTCTCTAAGCACAACAGCTCTGCAACTGCACATAAGACCACCCTATTCCACCACCTCTCCTGTGACAGTCACATTTCTGTGGGTGGGAAAGAAGGGGGAAAAAAAGCCCATCCTGCACACATGCTTCTCCACAACAGCTTATGCCATGGTAGATAACCTTACAACCTGAGATCATTTAAGCAAAACAACGCATGGCGCTCCAGCATGGAAAAGGGGCCATGTCATAACCAAGAGCAACAAGTGGTTCTGGGAATCAGAAAAAGTCTAACATGGTTGGGTGGGTTGGACAGGAATTTAAGAAAGCAACAATATAGTCAGCCAAACTGTAGTGTGGCCAGGAAAGGAGAGTTAACACCTTTCCTCTGCCAAAAATCACCTCTTGGCCAGTAATGACAACTAATGGCCAGGGCCTTGGCATCACAGTCTGCCCAAAAAATTGCAAGGTGGAACACGCAGATTCTGTGCCCAGTTCTGGTCAGGTCTGCTTTGTGGCATGGAGCAAAGCACTTAGCTTCTCTCAGCCCCAACTCATCTGTGTGCACAGCACTCTGGGTTAGTTCTTGTCTCCCTCCTGAGGCTCAGTAACACTTTGTTAAATGCCTGTTTCTTCTAAGAGGCAAGGTGATCCAGAGAGTGCAAAGTACTTTATTTTTGTACTGTAAAAACCAGCTTCCTTCGAAGTCTCACTCATTAAGTCAACAGCCGTTGTAATCCAAGCTCCTTTGATGGAAGGAATAAGTGGGGAAATTGCCAAAGGCAGGATTAGCTGATGGATGTCTTGAGCTGCAAGGGTGTCTCATACGGATTTGTGGCTGGATTTTCACCTCAGCTGTCCTGGCTGGAATGTCTGTCCTACCGTACTGAGACACTCTTCTTGCAGACCCTGCACTGCCTCTAGCAGTAGGGCCCTGGCTGAGGACTGGTTGCACTGTAATTCCCAGCTCCCTTGCTAACTAAGGTATATGGCATGCCAAAGAAAACCAAGATCCAGCCTGTGAAGAACGTACCTGTCTTACTTGCAGGGAAGTGACAATTTGTCCACAAACAGGACTGATACAGGTGTGCTTCCCAACTTGGCTACTCAGTGATACGATGCTCTGGGCCACTGCTTCCCTTCTTCAGTAGGGATTACCATATGCTTTTCTCTGAACAGCAAATCCTTTGTGACCTAGGAATGAAAGTACTGTAAACTGGTTTCTACATTTAGGTCTAATTGTGAGTAAAGGCATTTAGAAGGAGCAGTCCCAACACATCCTGCTAGACTGCGACGGGCAGCAAGTTTCTTGCTGTTCCTCATTCATAAGGAGTGGCAGCACATTCTTTCTTTTTCCTCATTTCTATTACAGTGCCTCCTTAGTCCTCATCTCTGTCCTGATCTCAGATTTCTGCTACTGTGATTCCACTGATTGAAGGTAACAGCAATTACATTTGAATACTTGTGTGCACTCATTATGGGACAGAGAAGAAAGACACGATCTGCAAAGCCAGATTACACCCACTTCTCTATCCTCTATTTATGTGAAAATTTTCATTTTGAAAAAACAACTTTCTGACCTCTCACAATTCAGTTAAGCCTTAATGGATGTTAACTACAAATACATTCTCCTAAAATGTCATTATCTGAAAGTCATTCTTGCAATGGGGACACTGAGGATGAAAATACTCTAGCCTGTCAGTTCTCCTGCCTTCTATGCCAAACATCTCTCTCCTCTCCAGCTACCACCTTTGCAACTCATGCATGCCTACCTTAAGGTCAGTTTGTTTCTAGTTCCCAATGCTGGGTGCTATGCACAGCACTGTCTGCTTTTGTTTGACAAATGGCATGAAGCTGCAGTCAGGCAGGTAATCCACACTCTCTACATGCTGTCAGGTGTCCTAGATTTTCTGTATCTCATAGGATAATTAACCCATCTGCAGGTGATTGTCTACTTGTCTGCCACAGGACCTAGTGGAGAGAGGTATGTGAGACAGCTGGTTATGTTTTTGTTAAGAGGTTCCTTTGGATTGCATTTAGTAGAAATGTGTTTGTTTTCCAGAAGAGAATCGGTTACAGAAGCAACACCAAGCAAAAAGGCTTTCCTACAGCAGGGTTCTATTTACCATGTTCATTCAGGGAAAGTTATATGGGAGGAGAGAGGAAGTAGTTAAATCCTTGTTTACCATGCTGGAAACCAAAACTCCCTCAGTTTACATAAATAAGGGAGAAAATGGCTTAGTTGTGTGAGCACATGGCTGTAACTAAGGAGAGCTGGGTTCTGTTCTCCTCTCTAATGTGCAAAACTCTCCAGGGCTCTCCTCCCCTAACTGTGAGATTCAACTCGTTAACATGAGGTGTATGCCAAATCACTAGTTAACAGAGACAGATCTTCCCAATGCCAGATTTGTCCATCAGCATCGGATAGACTGAAAAACCTAGCAAGAAGTACTGGCCTTGCTTCCCTGATTACTAGGCAGCTGTAAGAACCAGCTGGACTAAGCAGCTGAAGTAAAATGAGATGAATGTAACCCTGCTTTCAGGGCTTTCTATACATGCAGTGAAGCTAACTAGTCCTTCCCTATCTGACCAGGGGGTTGGAAAGGATTCATGTGCTAATTATTACAACGTGTTCTGATGCCAAGATGCTGGAGGCCACACAATCCTCACTGTTATCAGATCTGTGTACTCAAGAAGGCAACCAAGAAAATGAGTCCACTGATTCCTAAATCCTTGTGGTTTGGTACATGTACCTGACCTCCCTTTTATGCGGATGGTTCAGATCACCAGAATGATGTGCTCACCCATCTTTTGTGAGACATTCCTATTTTATGTAGAGAATGAAGTCTGCTGGGGATGACAGCTGCCTATGTTGAAGGAGTTCAGAAGAGATAATTAGGGAACAGGCAGGGTTTGCTCTGCCCACTGAATCATAATTACTGCATGCCGTGAACTAAAGGTTGCATCAGACATCATTTTGGAGATTTGCAATGATAAAGGAGAACAGAAAGACAAGGAACGAATCCCACCAGAGCAGTGAAAAAACTTACTGGAGGCTGAGAAACTGCTTACTTGCTCAGAGTCCCTCTGCCTTGGCATCCAGCAAGGTAGGGAGGTTATATAGCATAATCCCAGAGCAGGGAGCAAGTCTGATAGCACCCAAAGAGAAGCCCTTTCAATGGCCTATGTTTTGTCCTTGGCAACTGGTCAGAGTTGCCTCTCTCACCAAATCAAGGCAGCCCCAAAATGGTTCCTCTGGGAGCATTAATGTTTTACTGAATCACTTAGTTTCTCTTGATGACTGCTGCTTCAGACTCTCTGCTGCTGGATCCCAGTGGGGATTTTGTTGATGGGGGTTTATTGACTTCTTGTTACCTTGAAGTTACTGCAGTGGCAAGAATCACAGGTAACTCCTGGAGTCTGTTTATTTTATGGGTTGTGTTTTTAAGAGTTTGCAATGGTACCCTAATTTCAGGAGAAGCCACTTGTTTACTTAGCAATGCACACATGCGCTAATCCATAAATAAGACCTAGAATCTTCACTTTGGTCCTCAGTAGAGATTTTTAAGATTTATACTGCTGGGGCTACAGAAAGGGCAGACTTGATTGTACTAACAACTAGTCTCACAGTGGACTCATAGAACTGCACTTCAGGTGGAATTCATCTAACCTCATTTAAACATCTAAGATTGACTCAGAAAAAGATTTAGGTTAGATGTCAGGGGGAAGTTCTATACAGAGAGAGTGGTGAGGTGCTGGAACAGGCTGTCCAGAGAGGTTGTGGATGCCCCGTCCCTGGAGATGTTCAAGGCCAGGTTGGATGGGGCCCTGGGCAGCCTGGTCTAGTATTAAATGTGGAGGTTGGTGGCCCTGCCTGTGGCAGGGGGTTGGAGATTCATGATCCTTGAGGTCCCTTCCAACCCTGGCCATTCTGTGATTCTGTGATTCTGTGACTTCTCGGAACCTAAGGAGCATGTAGGCTCCTAGTAAAGTCCAGTACATAGGATAACCATGTAGAAGATTTCTGGTAGAGCTGATCTCTCCTCAGTGACTGTAATGGGAAGTTTTGACAACAACCTTAAAATGTCTCTTAGATGTCCAAATTAGGTGTGAAGCCTCTCACCCTTGTTGTGCCTGTGTTTACTTGCAGCCATGGAGAAGGAAGCCCCAAGGTCATTAGGTTATTTTAGCTGATCCTATGTACCACATCACAAATCTTCATGATCGAGAGGCATAAGATACAGGCACTGTACTTCAGAGAGACTAGGGTAGCCCCGCATGGAAGCAAGACATCCTAGGTGTCCCTCAGGAGATCCTGCCACAGAGTGTTGGGATGGAGCCAAGTTCAGCAAATGGCATCCAATGCTGATCTGGAAATGTTCTTGGCAAACCTGCTGGACTATTTATTTGCGTGGTGGAAGATCCAGATTACACAACAGTCATCATTCTTCTGCAGCTGATGATCCATTAAAAGCTGACAAGCCACATATATTTCAAGACCACAGGTCACCTTAGCAAATACAAGCTGTCTGTTCAACATGTATGCAGCACATCTGCAAAAGTGTTAACCGTGTGCGTACACACACATACATATCTTCCTGTGTCTGCTTATAAGCACTTAAGGGCTTTCAAATCTGGTCTACCAGATAATTCTGTAAGCTTAGTCTTGAGTGAAGCTTAGGTTCTTAGAAGCCAGATCTTCAGAGACCTATAGGAATCTTCTGACCAGCAAGCATTCATTAAGTGCACTTGTAAGATTTCTTCAAATATCTCTGAAAACCTTATCTTAGGAGCTTGAGAATACCAGACTGGGTTAAAAAGCCCGCAAATCCAACATTTCTTGAAAGGAGAGACATGGAAGAGAGATGCTCCACCAATTTTCTGTCTTTATTTTTGCTGCAGGTGTACACCAGGTTGTACTGATGCTTTAACACGATCAGAAGCTGTACATGTTCGTGAGCACAATGTTCAGCCTGAGTCCTCTCTTTGCAGGACGTACCAGCTTGGCCTAGTAAGCAGGGTAACCACAGCCACACTGTTTCAGTCTGCTCTGAGCACAAACAGAATAAGTTTATGTCTGCCTGCAAAACACGCCGTAGTTCCTGTAGCGGCCTAATTCATGGAGGTGTTAATCACTCACAGCTCCCACTTACACAGAACTGTAATGCAGCCCAGATCACTCTTCTGTGCCTCAGTTTCCTTATCCAAGTCACAATGATAACATATGCTTCAAGGGTTGTACAGTGTCATTCAAATACTGTTATTATTTATGATGACGATGATAATGTGAACTTTGGTATAGAGGTCTGGGAGTGCCTACTTGACATCAACTGAAAAAGATGGGTATTAACTCCTATACTTGACATACAGCATGTTGTTATTGCTCTCAGATAAACAGAATTACCTCCTCTTAAAATCAAAGATAATCCATTTTATTTCAGTGAGATGTGAGATGTCCATAGAGAACAAATCATTTTTGGCAAGTGGAGAAGGAATGTCTTGGCAAATTAGAAGAAGCATGAAAAGAAAAGAAGAATGGGATGCAAGACAACTGAATTTAACCTGTTCCTCTGGCCAGGCCCACTGTCTAATATGCCATCCTAAATACTCTGGGGATCTGGATTAACAAAATGGAAAACAAACAAGGGAATGGTATAAAGGTGCTCAGGGACTTTAAGGTGTAACTGAAAAACCTTTTATTGGTTGGCACTATGTCAACTGATTGCAGTAGTATGATAATACTCCTCACATTAATGTTGTGCCCCAGTCCCACGATTGATTTTTAATGTGTGTTTCAATATTCATGCCCATGCTCTTTGCTGGTTGCAACAGTCACAGCTCCTCAGGTCACGCTGCACTTCTGCTTACCATCAGTAAAGAGATTATTAAATCAGTTATAAGGATGCACTTTCATTCCTACAGCCACTGAGGAGAGAGGGTACTCTCTTACTTCAAGCCAGTTAATTCTGAGCTGGTCTGAATTGCTCTAGAGATGCCTGTTGTTTTTTTTTCCTGCCCATCAAAGAGCCCAAGGTGGCTACTCCCTCAGCCAGGCACAGGGAAGATGCCTGAGCCAATGCAATACATCTGAAGAGAAACAGCTTGGGCAAATACTTCTTGACAAGACAGTTCTTGAAATTACTTTCCTCTGGAAACTGCTGGAATGTTTCACTAAATTTGGGGCCAGGAAATGCATGGAATTTATTATTTTGTAGGAAACTAATGTTTCACTTCAACTATTACAATGCTGTATTGTGTATTATTTAAGATATCATCTCACATAACCTTTAAGTTGTTAAATTATATTAATATCCAAACAAGAAATTCAAACTAAAAGTTTTGATATGATCATTTCAGTATTTTTGAAACAAAATATTTTAGAATATCCATTCAGTGATACGTTTCAAAACAACGGCTCTCCCTTCCAATCAGAAATGAAAAGACATTCGTAAGGTCTGAGTCGCTTTCTGAACATGAATAGCTTGAGCTGCAATGGTTGCAGGAGCTGCACAGTTGGGATTGCTGCTCAGACTGCTGTAACGACTGATTCTGTATTTTGTTTTGGTTCCAGCAGCACATAAGGACTACTGTCAGGGCTAAGGGATCTCTCTGGCAAGGAACCTCTTGTTCTTTACTTTACATTCCTCATTCATATGTTAAATGACACTGGCTTTCAGTCATGCAGAAAATAAGCACCAGTCCTGATATGGGACAACCTGACATTATGAAGAGTTTTGGAAGTGGCATGGCAGAAGTGAGCTTTAGCGTGCCTTAGCTAAGAGACTGCTTAAGTAGTTTGCCTGGGAGTAATATCTGATTGAATGACTAACTTGTTAATTCATTAATTACCCATCAGTGGTGAACTACGGTGTGAGCTTGCAGGATCCTGAGCATTCTGTGAAACTCGCTTCAGCTAGGGTACTGATATTGGATTAAATTCCTCTTAATGTTGAGATCAGGAGCAAGTACTTGAATGAACATCAAACAAATGGGATTCAAACTCCCATTGCAAACTGATAAGCTAAAGATTTAAATGCATGTTTTAAATAATCTGGAAGTTAAGGCAGAGCAACTGAGTTCTTATCCAGTGTTTGAACACCAAAGAGCAACCGATGCATGGATGGTTTCTAAGCAAGCTTTGAAATTTGTGATTCATTATTATTATTATTACATTCTATAGTAAAATCCAGAGAGGCCAGAACTTTTAAACCAAGAACGGCCCTTACCCAAATTCATGAACTTTTTAAGAGTGTAACACTGCCTACAGTGGTTAGCTGTGAATTTTTGAATTAAAATATACTTGGAAAAGGAGGAAAACAAAATATTATTCTGTCACAAGCAATCCCATGCATCTGTGCCCCTGGGGGGCTTGTGTTTCTTTACTCTTGAGGTTCATTATGTCACCAGAAAAGCTTTAATATTTTACTGTGGAAGCAACATAGCCATGAAACATTAATTTTCTGGAATGTGGTAACCATGAAATATGCTTTTTTCTACTAAGTTAAGACTTTACTTGGCTCCGTTCTCCATTAACTATTAACATAGTTAAAATAACTAGTTTTCATTACATGTTTATGCACATATAGTCTAGAAATTAAAGTAGGAGAGATGTACAAAATACAGAAAGAACTTTTTTACTTTGAAAAATCTATTTCACTGATAGTGATACCATACATTCATATTCTCTCTCTTGTTCTAGCCACTTTTTATGCGGTATCCACCTTAGGACAGCACTCCTCTGGTGTGTAAGTGAACAGGTGATGTATTCTGCACAATAACAGCTGGCAGCTACAATTTAGAGTTGTATAAAATTATTTACCTCCCTATTTCCACAATGCTGTTCTCTTGTCATTGAAGTGACCAACATCATTCAGATAAGCCTGGCACAGACATGAGGATTTCCAGTAGTTCCCGGGTATTCTGCACCGTGGCAGAAGTTTCTGGCTAGAAGAAAAAATGATGTAGAACCAATTAATTTGTAATGCATTTCTAGATCTTTTAAATATTTGTCTGTTATTGCTAATGAGTATAGCTAACTGTAGTTAGAAAGATGCTTCTTTCCTGTAAAACAAACGACTGGTTTTCCTTCAAATTTCTGCACATATTTGTATTCACCCAATGATCGCACCAGCTTTTAACTGGAGCTAAAATGAAATGAAAGAATTGCAGTGGTTTAATGGGAATTAAAAGCCCTTATTCCAAGGGACAATTCCTGAACAAAAATTTTCACCTAGTGTTTTTAGCATCGTATGTTACATTTGCAATCATTACCACTTGATTCAAACAGAAGAATTAGCCAAGACATTCCAGAAGAATCTGCATCATGGGAGCCATAGGTTCCTATGCTATATGACATGCCAGACTATTCAACAAATCACCAGCACATTAAAAAAAAACACAATTACTGGATAAGATTTGACAGCAGGAAGCCCTATGCCATAAATTGGGAATTCTCAACATATGCATTCATATTGCTAGAGAAGATAAGCTACACAATTAAAACGAAACTGGAAATCTGTTATCAAAGGATGGCAAAGAGTACTAAAATCCAACTGAGAAGTTCCATGTTGTCCCTTGTTGTCTTTGGGCTTCTATGTGAGTTCATCTAACACAGATGACGATATTTGACAAAGATAATTGTGCATACAGCCACGTGGAAGATGTTTCATCTGAACATGGATGTTTGTCATAACGCAATTTTTAAAAAAGCCCAGTAAGTTGTTCCAGAATTGCAGGTGAATAAAACAAGACAAAAATTCCGAAAGAGTCAGAACAGTCCATTCTTACATTTTGAACAAGCCATATTTCATTTACATTTTTTGCTGCATTATAATAACAAACATTTAAGATGTAAATTATTTTAGAAGTTTAACTCAATGGAAATATTTGATTTTGTCCATATTTCTCATTAGGACTATTTCTGACTATTTTCAAACAAATTTTTCTTGCACTCATTCAGAATGAAGCAGAATATCAAATTCTGAAAATCTTTGCAAAAGGAACTCTGTCCTCCCACAGTACTTTCTGTGCCTGTATGAAAGGGACAAGAAGCTCAATGTGTAATTTCTGTGAGCTCTAAGGAGACGGTATGTGTGTTAGCATTGTCAAATCCAGGCTTATACAGCTGCTGTTTGGATATAAATCATAGATGCTTTTGGGTTACTAACACCCTCTGCAATTTAGTACAGTTGTTAATTAATACAATACAGTATTAGTTCTTTTTGCATTCTAACTATTAACACCCCATGAAATCCCATTAGTTCTGCATATGGTGCCAGATTTGTTCTGAATGTGGGAAAGAAAGAAATTTACAGTGGTATGAATAATAAAGAGATGCTTTCAAGTGGTTTCCACTGTGAACATTTTGAAAAAACATTTTCCAGAAAGTGGATTGTGGGCCAATCTTTGCACAAATTTTCAACGCAAACATGCTTATATGTCATATAATCTTTTCCCTGGAGCGTGAATATCCTTATGCACCACTATTGTTATACAGCAGAAACATAAGCAAGGTAGGTTAGGTCTTCCAGAAGTTATTTGAATATTCTGCTTCAGTGATCTGACAGATTCTTTTTAACTTCCAGGAAAATATAGTTGCCAGTGAAAAACAGGCTTATTTGTTAACCCCTCCTACAAAGCACTCTAAAACATATAAGCCACTACAGAAACTTCAGACCTAATTATTTTCTACTTAGTTGAGTTTTGTTGTAGTATTGGCTCTTGAACGAAAGAGAAATCTGACAAGGAGCTGTCGGAAAGTCTTTTAAAAATGGTGAAGCAGGCAGGATTTAGAAGCAGACTATTGCCTGGAGAAGCTAGCTCAATCGTAATTCTCTCTGAATCCTTCAGAAGTTGCTGCCTTAGAATTACAGTGGTAGCAGTATGTAGCTAGTAGTATTCTAGCAGGTGCTTTTCTTCCCCTTTGTCCTCCCCAGCCCTGTCATTCATCCGTAGTCCAGTCTTTGCTGCCACATTATGCAATCAGGAATGGGCAGGGCGTTTCTGCATGGCCAACATCCAGACAGGGACGCATTGCTCAGGGAATCCCTCCTGCCTCTCCTCTTGCAGGATGATGAGTCCACTCATTTCAATGAGGCTGCGGAGGATGTTCAGGTCTCGGATCACACTACTGTCCAGACAATCCAGGATACAGCCCTCCCTGGCTACATTGTCCTTGAGAATGATAACACCATTATCCTTCAAGCCTTTCTGGCACCGGATGAGAAACTTCAGGAGATCTTTATCTGTCAGATATCCTACAGGTGAAAAGATGGAAAGTAGATCACTATTAACCATTCATACAGACTCCCTTCTGAACATATCATAACGGTGCCTTGATTTGATTTCTCCATACTCCTTTTATTGCTGGGATACTTCTAGAACTGCCAGATTTCAGAATGAAAACCTGAGCAAATCAATAAGACCATCAGTTACAAACTCAAATCGATATTTGTGATCATATTCATTGCAGCAACAGATGTAGACAGAAGTCAATGGGAATAGTGGAGAAAATAGTGGATGCTGAAGGGTTCCTTAATTTGGTGGTTAAAATCATAATAAGAATCACTGGCAGGAAGCTGGGACCAAACAAAGTCAAACTGGAAATAAGAGAAATGTTTTAACAGTGCAAGTAACTACCGATCGGAAGCAACCAACAGAAGTGGAGCACTTACCACCTCTTGAAGTTCTCAAATCTAGTGCAACTGACTTCCTCAAGATAAAGTTTTAATTGAACACAAACCATTCAGTACAAGGATAAAATAATGGAATATAACAGCAAATGATACAGAATAGGTCAAATTAGATAATCTAACAATCGCTTCTGGCTTTTTATGCTACAAATTTCTATATACATCCACCAAAGCAGCTGTGGATTACAACCAAATTGCCAAATAAACTCTATATTACTCCATACTGTTCTGATTTCTGCATATACCATATATGTATTTAAATACAGTAATTTTTAATATGTTATTGAGATTGTGCTTTCCATTCTTCCTTCTCAAAGATCAATAATTCTGTTAACATCAGGAGAGTGGGGCTCAGAGAAGCGCAAAATGAGAACCCACGTATGAAACCTATTTAAAATGAATTAACAAGGGCAGGTGGTCAAAAACTGAATGAAAAACTCAAAAAAGTTGCTTGTAATTTCTAGTCAAAATATTTAATTTTCTTCATGGTAGATCTAAACTTTTATAAATGCAAACTGTCATTTCAAAACCACATTTTGATATAGCTTGTCAGTTTTTTTTTTTTAACTACTTCCCTCTCACTAAAGAAAAAAAGACTCAGAACCAAAAACTGAATACCTTCCAAACTGTAGGAAAATTGCAATTTCAGTTTGAAATTTAAAGTTTCATTTTTATTTCTTCGAAAAGAAAGAGTCTGAGCTGATTTAATTATGTATATGTGAAACAAATCAAGATTGCACATGCTAGATTCTTTGAAGCATTTGGTTGCTCTTAACCTAGTTTTTAGCCCAGTTTCCTCCTCAAAAAATGACATGATCTTCCTTGCATTGCTAACTGCCAGTTAGTCCTGCTCCATTCTACCAAGAAGCGTTGAGCTTGTTGGCATTTTTCATCCAAATTCAAGGTAGTGGTAGAAGCTTGGTTAATACTTGAGATCACTATCTAGGTCATAGCAATTGATGGCTGAAAGGTGGAAGGAGATTCAGATCTACTCGACAAAAGGCATATGCTGCTTTTGCCATTGATAACACAAAAGTAATAAGCACAAATCCAGACAAGCCTTCATTCATTGTCTCACATTGCCGTGGGTTTGTTCATGAGATGAGAGCAATGATTGACTATTCAAAAAGAACAAGTACAAAGGGAAATGATACTGTTCTGAAGCAACTTGCTTGTATAGCTATAGAGGAACAGCCTATTCTAAGACCAATCTCATTACCTTTTAAGACTATGTATAAAGGACAAGTAACTGCTCTTAAGATCTCCCGTACCAATCTTTCTGCCTTTGCCCAGCAAGAAGGCATTCCCAGTGTTTTGACATGGAGTTGTTCAGGCCTCCTCTTGTGCTTTAGAATAATGAGTCCTGCCTGCTGAAACTGCACAAGGGACACTCTGCAGCAGTAAAGGTTGTAAAAAACAGCATGGAAAATATCTACTAAAAATGGTATTTCTGACTGATTGAGACAGGAGAATGAAAAATTGACTTTTCAGGTCACCTTCAATTCACTTCTCCTGTAGCTGTACGAATATTCTATTCACTTACAGCCTCACAACACTTCTCACGCAAGGATCACTGCACACTTCACAGAAGTAATTAATTCTCATACCATTGCTTTAAGTAGGAGGGAAAAAAATTTGGAACAAGGAACAGAGCCCATATTGTCTAATTGCCTATCTGCTGCTCTTACTGCTGCAGTGCATTCACTGAGTGACTGCAGGAGAGGACACATTTGTTATTTGGGAAGGAGTTGCTTTGGGACATAGCTAAATGAACCAATTTGATGAGTATTAGTGTATAACAGACACAGTCATCTGCTGATAGGTTTTGATGATTTCACCATGCCTTTTTCACAGCTTATTTCCTGAAATTTTCCCAGGTCTCAGTAAACAATCATCAGATTCAGAAATACCCCTCAGAACATCGGTATGAAGGAGGGACACTCACTGGCAGAGGCTAAGAAAGGACTAAAGGGGATATCCCTGAAGGGGCACTTAGCCTAATGGGTTCTATGTGCAAGGGGTACATGACATGCCAGGGATTCCCACAAGATCTTTGCAGGAAATGTCCAACAAGATGCCAAGCTACAGTGCAGAAGTGGTGAATCATGGGTGGAAAGTGACTTCTGGCAAAGAACCAAAGGAAACTATCCTTAAATGCAGGTACAGTCAATCTTGTAAGCAAAAAAAAAACAAAAAGAAAAATAACCCTACCACTCATCCTGCATCCAAATGCTGGGGCTGCCCTATCTACAAAGGGGCAAAGATGTCTCAAAAGGGCTCTTCTTCCTTGTGAGACTGCTTGGCTGTCTGGAGTACCTGATGACTCATGAAAAATATGGGCAAAGGTGTGTCCAAAATTGGCTAATATTCAATAGGCCAAGAATGAACGTCATACAATTCTCTCACGCGTGTTTTTTTCTGGGAGGCAAGCTTGATCCTCACATATCAGTACTGCCACAGTGTTACAGTCTTTCTCCCACCACATGCCAAATGTAGAGGTGTTGATGGATCATTGCACACAAATGAGGTCAATTTATCTGTCTGTAATATTGGTAGCTATGAGGGAGGGAGGATTCCTGCTCAATATATAAGGCCCATATATATGTATATATAGCCTACTCCCCCATTACACTATAGTATGCAAGCTGCTCCTTGTACCTTCCTCCAGTACACGGCTTGAAAAAAAAAAACCATCTTGATCTGTATGCACTGTGCACATGGCTGGGGAGAACTCCCAGAAGTCTACTGCAAGATTATTTTTTTCCCTGGGCTGACAGGAAAACATGACAAGTTTAAGAAGATATGGACTGTGGAGACTGCCTGACTCCACAGAAAAGCTTTAGTACTGCAGGAGTTTCTTTTCTCTTGTTTTCTACTTGCTTGTCCTAGCTGCTATGGGACCAGGCACTAGAAGTGAATGAAGGCAGCACCTTGTGCTTCCAGCACTTGTCAGTCTTGGCCTGGCATCAAAGATTTGATAATCTCTTTTTACAGCTGCACCATTCTTCTAACAGTAATTTCAGCACAGGCTGTGTAGTTCTGAGATGCTGGGCTGGATGAATCGTGCTGAACTAACCTGAAACCCACTGAATCCAGATGACATCATATCTTTGTGGGGCTGGAGTGAATTCCTGGAGACTTTTGCAATAATACATTTCTACTCTGTCCTCCTCGCCCTGCAGGTAGTTCGGGACCTCAGCCAGGAAATTTTCCATCATATCCACCAGTTCCACACTCTTGAAAATTGGTAACAGGACATGCTTGCTGATCCGACCTATCCCAGAGCCACAGTCCAGGGCGCGGTTGGTGCCAGCTTTCCCCACCCCCTGTGAAACACAAGAAAATCATTTGAAATCTGAAAAAATACTACCTGAAAGATCACAGCAACTGTGTTACCAGCTATGGCCTTTTGTCCACCAAACCAAGTATCTTGTCTCTTCACTTGTTCAGGGCAGTTGCAAGATTGGTGAGAACTCTGAGCGCTATCAGTACACCTTAGGATAGCTATTAAGCTGCTACGCTGCATTCCCAGATAAGGTCTGGATGCATTTTTCCTCCATAATTACTTTCCACAGCTGGGAGCAGAATCCAGTGACCTGCAAAACCTCACACTGCATGTCCAAGCCAGTAAGTAAGAGAAGACAAACCTCCCCTTGTGCTCCAGCTGGCACACACTATCCCACCCCTGAGCTGACATCGTCTGCACGAAGCTCTCCTCCTCAACAGCCAGCACCCCAGATCTCCAGCAGCCACCACTTATTTGGAGATGCAAAACAAAGGCTGCAGCTGATAGGATTTCTTCATTGCAGCCCTGCATTTATTGCTGTTTTGCTTGATATAAGAGAATATTTCACAAATTCCTAGCTCTCTCAGAAGAACCACTGGTCTTCACAAAGTCATTCCAACTCCATCGGTCATGAATTTATATCTTACAGTCAACTGCATGACTAGGTCAGTCTTATTAAATTCTGAACCCAGTGAAGACTCAATAAAAGAATAAGCATATACCAAACACTGCACACAAGAAATAAATATTCTATGCTCCACAAGTTATAAGGTGACCATGGAGACATCTGCAGAGACAGAGTGTCCTTGTGATCTGAGTGCAACTTTCAAAACAAGTTGTGTTTGAACAAAGATCTTGGAGACTTAGCTAACTTACAATAACACAAAAGTTTGGACTGGAGCATATTCAGGATTTCTTCTTTAAACATAGAGACAAGTAAAATCTACTCAGTCATCTTGCTTAACTGCTCTCTTTTTATTCCTAGAGATCAAACAAGAAAAAATTGTGGCACAAAGGATACATCTGTGAGAAAATAATGAGTTACTGTAAAAGGATCTTCATAATGAAAGCTGTATTTCACTCCTAAAGCTTCCATTCTAGCTATAAAAAGGCTCTTAAGAGCGTGCTGCTGTTGTGTAAAACAGAAAATTTAAGTCTGTCCAGGCACTGGCCATGGAATTGGAGCTCCCCTGGCCAAAGTTATCTGTTAAACAAATATATTAAAAGCAAATGTAAACAGCTTTTCCCTGTCCCTGGAAGTGAGAGCTGAAGCAAAACCTATGGGCCAAAGTCCCTGCTACAACTTCACTGCTCTTAAATGAAGTAAGTCCAGGAAGAGTCTAGCTCTTTCTGCTTACAGGGAGACACCCCCCCCCACCACCCATGTAATGACTAAGCATAAATCATGTAACTCACTGCTTTTTTGGCCTTGCTTCAGTGGGTAATTCAGTAGATTATTAAGGTCAAAGGACAGTACTGTCAGTGACATGACTATGAATAGCTCAGCTGAACATCTACAGTTACATGGAGTAACTGTAGAAAGAGCACAAGGACCTGAAAGGCTCTCACCAGCCCCTGGAGCTGCTGGTCCCAATTTGTATACCTAAGAAGATTAATCTCCTGATGTGTGCAAGAGTCCACAAGCCTTCAGCCCTATTGGACTCTGGAGACAACTTGTTTGTAGTTAGCCAGAAAATGTGAGCTATTCTTCATTCACAGGCTGCACTTAGGAGCACGTGGCTTTTACTGAGGACCAGACTAAGCTGTAGCAGAGAGTTCATGAGAAGAGAAGGAACTGTGTCTTTACAAGGTCAATTTCCATATTGTTTGATGGCAGATACACATAGACCTAAGTTGATGCAGTTAAGTACAACGCTTCAAGAATGCTGCTGAGAAAGCAGGAATTGTTTACTAAAAAAGCTAGAAAAATTAGTCTAAAAGCCATACAACTTCTCTGACTTTGATACCTGTGTTTCAGAGAACCTATAATCACAGTACCTTACCAAAAAATTGGGAATTCATCTCCTATGAGATGCGTCACAGCAAAGACCTGTGTGATGACACATCTTCATTTACCATCAGGAAGGAAAGGAAACAATCATGGGAGCTGAGGCTCAATCCCACACTTACTGACAGGGAGCAAGAGTACCAGGCAGTCAGATGAGAAGCCCTGCAAAGCACCACAGCACTGTTTGCAATGAAAATGTTGACATAATTCCATGTTCAGCTAATATATTTTCAGTTTGGGAGTGCTCGGAGCCTTGACAGGGTATTAACATTTTCTTTGGAAGGCAATCATTTTCCCAAAAGCCTAATTGAGTTGAAAACTGGACTTCTTATTTAAAGAAATAGCGTAAGTGAAAAATTTAAGCCAGAGCAGGCTTCAAAATTTAAGATTGACTGCTTCTCTGCTTACATGCTTCCTGTTACTCTGAATCACTGTCATTGAGGACATGTACACACCCAAATGTTCTGCTGTAGAACTGAATAGGGCACTCACGAAAGTTCATTGGGTATAAAAGATCTGTGGCATATGTTTTTGAAGGTGCTACTTCAGGTCTTAGAAGGGCAGGAAAGCGGTATAGATATGAAGGGAAAACAAAGAAACCACAGTTCAATAAATGGTTAAAAAACAGTTTTCTTTCTAAATTATTTATATAAATATCAGGCTTTGAACAAAATCTTTTCCATCTCCCTGATCAAACAGAAGAAAAATCACTTTCTAGAAACTTTTCATTCAGCAGGTCACCAATTAGACAGCTGAACCAAGGGCAAGACAGGGCAAAAAGGAAGACAGTTTTTTGGGGGTAGAAAGGGAACTGTAAGGACAATATAATCCCCATCTGTACTATTTCACACACCTGTAGATCATGAATGTTCCTGAATTAATGGTTCTTTATTGTTTTGTTTTTTTTTTTTTAAAAAAAAGATTACCTCTGGATTAGGCACTTGAAAACATGGTGTCTGTATGGACATCAAAGCTTGAATTGGCATGAATACATTGCCATAAATATGCAATGGTATAGCTCTGCTGATAACCCTTCAAGTATGACTGCACCAAAGACAACCTATAGCTTGTCCATATAGTGCTGCTGGCTCACGTTCTAACTCAAATGTTGCTCTTGGTTTGAGTTCTGCCCACACACACATAAAACCTCTTAACTTGAGCACAGTGGCACTTTTAACTCAGTTTGACTCGCCTGGGCAGGAGACAGGCTAAAATATAAGTGAAGTCCTTAGTTTTCTACTGCCTTTTTGCAATTCCTTCCATACACCCAGGCAAGATAAATTCTACCATGGTAAGGAAATCTGTAGCTCAGTTTACAGCGGTGCTAAAAAACATGTTAAGAAATGCCATACACGAAGGTATGCAACATCAGTCATGGAAGGGAAATGTCACTGTGTGGCATTTCCACACCAGCCAAACTAACTGAAGGGTAATTTGAGTGGAACTGGGCAACTGTTTTTTAAGGAGCACTAGTTCTGCCAAAAAAAAAAAGTTTTGGAAGAAGAAAATTCTGTGATATCGATACCTCAAATCTAGAGAACAGTTTTAGCCAAAAAACATGGGAAAGAATGTTGAAAATGTTAAGATATTTCTTTTTGACTGCATTCAAGGAAAAAAATAACTTGTCAACTTTTCATTTCTAAACAGCATTTTTCATTTTGGAACTGACATATCTTAACAACAGGAAATAAAAATCGGAGGAAAAAACAATCAAAAACCTAAATTAAATATGTACAGTTGATCTGAGACTAATTTCCTTTTCTGATTTTGTTAAACATAAGCATAGCTTATGTTTGGGTTAACAAATTGTTTTCTTCTACTTTGATTGCCTTATTGGTAAAAAAATATTTAGAGACAAACTTGGGAAGAAGTGGCTCAGATTAGCTGTACAATAAGGTCACTACTACAGAAAGCCTGTAAATATCTGATCAAGTAGGATTCAAGTTGCAGTAGTAAGGAAGGAAAATAAACCATAAGTAAAACAACTAATTGACTGTATCTTGAGAGAGAACAGGCTGGAATAAACTAAATCAGAATTAGCAAAACATGCAGATTCCTTTCTCTTCTATTTTTTTCCTTGTTTGATCTTGGCCATTCAGAATATCCTTTCTATCCCTGGGTAATAATAGGAGTAGAAGCTCTGCTCTGGAGTATTTTGTATCTGTCATCACACCTGATGCATTGGGTATGATTCCTCTTTGGCATGTGAAACTCTGCTACAGACTGTACTTCTTTCCTTTTCAGGTCTTGGAGATGAGAAAGCTTAACAGTGTGATATAAACTCGCTGTTCAGGAAACTGAATCTGTATGATGTCTAGGAAGCGTGAAATCTTTCCCTGAAGACAGGCTTGTCCACCATGTGAATTCCAAATATCCTTAAAAAAAGGCATGTAAAGTTTAAGGGATCTGCCTGGAGCTGGCTCTAACTTTACAAGTTATGTTTCGTTTTTACTGAAATCACCACTTTACTATCATTCATCTTCTGAACTTCCTTTGTTTTCTTATTTTGTAAGAAACCAAATACAGTGAGGCCTTGAGATGTTGTGAAGTTGCTTTACAAAAATCTTACAGACACAGCGAGGCCTTAAAATGCTGTGAAGGCATCAATACAAAAGACATGAATAAAAATAAAGTCGCTGTTCACTTAGGTAACTGTGCTTTGCTGGCATACTGTCCCAACAGTCGATCATACACAGTGAACTCTGCCATCAGTTGCTCTTCACTGCTGGACAGGATTTCTATCTGTTGTTAAACCACACTTTTTTTTCATCCAAATCCAATTTAACTGTGCCCTTTTTTTTATACACAACATCTCATTAACTTATTGAGCTTTTTTCCACAATAGGTCATTAAGGCTAAAAAAGAAGTCATCTAGTTAAGCAAAATTTGTACATTTGAGTAGAAAATGAAAGCTTTATGGTAGCATCGTGTAGAACTTGTAATTTCATGAGTAGGAAAATTTATGAAGTTCAGTTCCCTGTAACTTTGTGGGTTCTTTAGCATCTAATATAGTCGTTGAGCTAATTCAGCAGGCTTCTTATCCCCAGGAAGTTGGAAAACCTTTGGGCCAAACTTTAAAAAAAAAGAATAGATTCCTAACAACACACTTAGGCATCAATGGGTTTTCCCATTGATGGGAATTGAATGGCATTTGAAACACAAATGCCAAAGAGAAACTGCTATTAATTGCTGCTAAAATCCCACTTTGCATCTCTTTGCATCTCAAGTCAAAGCAAACCTTTGAAAATTCTTACAGACCTTTAAAGATCTGCCTTCAAAGGTCAACGATAATACTGTGGCAATCAGGAAATCATATTTTTACTAAAAGGTAGCTTATTCTACATACTGCTAACACAGAGGGGAAAGAGGATTGTATTTTCTTGCAGCATTTTCAGAAGAAAGATATCTATAAATAGGCAAAACAGAACCTTGGCATCTTGTCTCAGCCACTTTCCCAAATGGAATGCAGGAATTTGCACAAATCTCCCGTTGAAGCTAGCAAGGATTTTATAATGAAAAGTCTCAGCACTACACTGAGAATTTATCTCCCACCCAAGCTAAGTTTGTGCTATCCTTGCACAATCCTCTTTGCAGCTTCAGAGTGTAAGAAAAGGATGCAAAACAGGTAAACAACAACATACAGCCAAGCAAAATGTGTATTCATGATGATGCATGACCTGGCAGAATGCATGTAAATAGTATGTTCCTGGGCCCCATCACAGTCAATTACAACATGAGCATCATGCATATGAAATATGACATATGGTGCCATTTAAAATAAATGTAACTGGGCACGCTGCATGTCATTTATGACACATCACTACTGTCTCTTGCAGAAGATGGGATTAAATGACTCACCCCAACAAACTTCCTGAGAAACTCCCTGGAGGATTCAATGTCTATATTGGAGAGCTCAATGTAGTCTCCCATCATGCCCTCTTCTGTGGCTGGTACCTCCTGGTAGAAGTGTTTGGCCCTGGCGTAGAACTGCATCTCCCCATTGATAACTTGACTTGTTAAAGCGTAAAGTTTCACTGCAAGCAGATAAATCATTATTTTATTGTTAATGACACATGTTTCTGGGTTAGTTAACTGTTCTGGAGGCATGGTGATGAAAGTCTATGAATCTAAGCTGAGCCTCCAAATGAACAAACCTCTGTTTCCAAAGCTGAGGTGGAAGGAAAGGTGCTGGATTTAATCCTGCAAGGCTCTGAAGGAACACAGCAGCCCTTGAATATATTCTGTGCCTGCCACACTCAGAACTCATTTGTCATTACACAGTATGCTTTCACATCGGTGAAAAATCATTCCAGATTTGAAGATGAACATTAATACCAAAGAGAGCAGTGGGATTAGTTTACCCCCAGAAAAGCTGTGGGCAGTGTTTATTGCTGTTCACAGTCACCACTTCCGCTGTCACAAACCTAACAGCTCCTTACAGCCTGCAGATTGCCATATATACTTTCTAGCCATCAACAGCTGCACAGAGAGTGCACCAAGAGGAGTCTGAATGAATGAGGCACTTGCTTTGGTTTATTTTTAGTGACACTATAAAGTCTGGGGCACTGTAAGTAAGCCGAACCAAGGAGCAGATGGCAATCTCAGGCCTAAATGACTATACAGCAGGGAGATCATTTAGAAACAGAGTCCTAAATTTTCTCCTGTCACAGGTCAAGATAATCAGCGGGTTGGAAAGCTCCTGTGTGCCAGGGGGTTGGGTCTTTCCTTTCGTTGTTCTGCTACTTTGATGGTAATAATAGCAATGGTAAGTCTGAGGCCACTCAATTCAATCAGAACCTGTTTTGTATGGTTTAAGATAATTCTTCCCCATTCTTTGAAGAACTGAGATCTGTGCTATGCATCTAAGTTTTTCCATACTTGAAATGCATCGGTATATCAAAAGTAGTTGTGTTATATCTCAAAAGTTCAAATTAGGGCAGACTAGAAACTGTTTGTTGGGAAACAAGCTATCCTGCTGTCTCGTGCACATACAAGCATACAGGTGCTTCCCCACATGCACAGCTATTCCCAGCCAGGCCTTCCAACAAAAACGCAACTACAAGCCTGCGTGTGAAAGCTAAGCAGTAAGGAGAGATGGAGTCATACTGGGAATGATTCTGCAAGCACCACTTTGCATTGTGAGACCACCTCCACTGCAGATGCAGCATGGCTCAAGGGACTGGAGATGAGCAAGCAACAAATGGCTTTCTGGTTAATAGAGGAAACGGAGATGTCCCTGCAGGCTGTGCAGACAGGGAGCAGTGCCCGGTTGCTGTTCAATATCTACCTTAATGTGGACTGCATCTTTCAGCTTTCAAACTTCCCAAGGAGCACTGCTGGCAAGGGTCTAACAATGCCATGCCTTGCTCACACTGCCTGCAGAAAAGGAATTATGCCCTCCATGCACAGGATGAGAGTTAGGCCAGGGACCTGAACATAAGCCTGGAATGTATTTATGGAAGGCAAGCAAGCTCAGCAGGGAATGATAAGTGTATGCCTGCCCATCCCCAGCAGGAGAATGACATTTTGGCGGCAAATGAGAGGGGACAAAGGAAGTAGGATGGGGAATAATTACCACCAAGGACCACTCGGAACAGAATAGTGCTATTGGGTTACACATCAGCAGCATGCCCAGCATATCCTTCATCCAACAAAAGCAGCATTACCAGCCCCTCTTGTCATCACCTGCTTAAGTCAACTGCCGAACGGATACTATTAAAGCTTTAATCCATTACACATTTATGTTATGCCTGAGAAATTTATACCACAAGAAGCACTGAGCCCAGCAAGGGTCAAAACCTGGGAGTTTTACACACTCCACTGATTATATTCACATACTCAGAAGAAACCATTTAGCTGAAGAAATTAATATGAAGGAGGTAGGAGCCAATCCACTGTGCAACTTGGCCAGGGAGGCTCCCGGAGCCTGGGAAATAAAGACTCCATTGGCAGTGGAGATTCTTCCAGTAAATGATCTCCATCCTCCCCTGGGAGTGGCACCAGCTTATTTTCTCCAGGTCTCTTTTCTCCATTTCAGATGCCAGTCGGGTGAACAGAACTGAACCTCTGGATGCTTGCTTTACAAGCTCGTCTTTATGAGAGCCCAGCAATCATTTCTAGGGTTTGTTTAATGGACAGGGGACACAAAGACACTTACAGGATGTCTGCACATTAGGACAGGGTGTTGCAGGCATCTGGCAGCACAAACAACAAATATTTAGGGTCCATCTACTCAATGCATGAGCTGAACCTAAGGCAACACATGGAGACGATATGCTGCTGTTCAGGATATCAGATCTGTGGCATGTGCTCTCAGATTTCTCACTCAGAACCTGGATCAGACTCACAGGATGCCTGCAGGGATTTGCATGCACACACCAGCTGACTTCAGCTCCTCCCTGGCCAGTTGGGGCCCCACAGCCCTGCCTAACATACTGGCATTTGAAACCAGCTCTATTCTGAACACTTGAGCGTTTTCTTTACCCAAACCATGCAAAGATTTTTTTGTGCAAGTGCTTCACCTGAGGGCATGCAAGGACACAGTCCTGTACACAAAGCCTGTCACAGTGACAGAGTCTCAGGCACGCAGTACGTGATCTATCGATTTCCACCTCTTGCTTCCTCAAGTATTTCTCCTCCTTCTCCTGAATTTGCAACACTGCCAACTCTCCCAACCCACAGCCCAATTTTCCAGACACAACCAATCAAGCTCACCTCTGATCTGCCTTGCAGCTGTGCCTGGCATGCAGGCTCCAGCAGCACGACCAGAGGGAGCAGGAGGTTTGCCAGCTTGCAGGAATCTACCACAAAAGAGAAGTGTGAGGAATCACACGTCCTTGGTGGCAGTTAGTGTTGCAGCTCTGCTCTAGTGTGCCTGCCCCTCATCACAGGACCTGTTCTAGCCAGAGGAATCTTCCCAATCCACGATCCATGTGGGACTATCTCCTGCATCAGGAAATTAAATACTTGTGAGGTCTGTTACTGATACAGCCTGATTTCAATGTACTTTGCAAAGCAGGGCATAGACAGGACAGGATAGGATAACAGAGCTGTAAGTCTCACAGAGACTGGGGGGCAGCTTTCACAGACAAGATTTTCAGCGTTAAGTTAGGTGACCTGTAATATTTCAGGTTAGAAATGTGTTTCAAACAAAGCAAGCAGAAACCTTCTATCATGGTGAACCTGCTGGCAAGACCCCCAAGCAGCAAAGGCTAAAATGAGCCCACTGGCAAAGCAGGCTGAGCAGACACTGCCTCCCTAAAGGTCACCCCCAGTCAGGAGGTGTTAGCAATATTCAGTCACAGCAAACAGTCTGAATGCCAAAAAAGAGCTGAATGCCATCCCTCAGACTAGACACAGAACATCCACTTAGGCCCTTCTTCCCCCCCAAGTCCAAAATTTTTTTTTTTTTTTTTTTTTAAGGCTCAGCTCAAGATTTTGTTTTGCTGCATCTGATCTAAATCTCTAAGGCAATGGGATCCTTAATACATTGGATCAGTCACAGTCCCAACCTGCAGCAGACTATTTTACAGTTCTTGGTTGCACAGCTTGCTCAGCTAAATCTCCCTGGCAGAAATAAATGTTGCAAATAATTTTTTTGAAGTTTTTATTTGTGAACATTATTTTGTGGCTCCAACTGCTTTCTGCGAGATATTGAACTAATTCCATTTTGGCTAAGCATCCCTTTCAAATGCAACATCTGCTTTGCGCATCAGTTGAAAAATGGTTATCTGGGTGCAGAGCAAGATTCACCTCTCTGCTGTGGTCTGAGAACTGCTTTATAGAGGCTGAACATCAGCACACCCCCAAAGCAGGCTTCATTTACAGACATGTGCCTCACATATTGAAATATTTGGCTCTTTGGACTAATCATCTGAGTCTTTCACCGCAGATCTCACCCTCCTGGCACCAAGTCCCTCAGCCCCTGGAACCACATGCACAATTTCCAGTATCTGAGTAGCTCTGTTAAAGTCCACTGGGCTTAGAGGCATTCATACACATTTGAGTACACTTGAATCTGGGCCTAAATAAAATGCCTTTTATTTATAAATGTAATTTTTACAAGCTGGGGTGACATGATTCTCTTAGGCCGTGATATCAAATATGATCAGCTCATAGGTAAACTTGCTTAAGTGCTCCCACCACTGAACCTAGGAAAGGAGGGTGAGGGGATTGTAGAGTTAGCATAGCTTGAAGAAAGTTCTGTACCTTGCTGATCCTGGACTGCAGCAAAAGTTTCAATGTGAGGCCCGATTTCAGTGTTAATCACACTTAGGGTTAAGCATTCTGTAAAGAGCTCTGCTAGGTCACAGCCTTAGTGTTGTTTTAGTGGTTTAACACTGTTAATTCTGTGTAAGAGATCTCTGGATCTCATCTTGAAATACAGTTAATTTCTGCTCAGTTCCACTCTGAACCCAACTTGAAAATGCCATTGTGCAGATGTGTTTGGACTTGCCACATTTGCTCAGCTCCACATCACAGACTGCAGGAACACAGAAGAGACCAGATTGGAAGGCACCTAAGGAGGTTCCTGGTTCAAACTGCTCACAACAGGGACAGAAATGAGGTTCCTCTGGACTTTATTCAAGTCAGTTTTGAAAGCTTGCAGCAATGCAGAACAGCCTCCCCAGGCAACCTTTCCAATGCCCTGACAATCCACAAACACAAGTTTTTCCTTACAGTTACTCTGAACATCTCCAATTTGAATTTATATCCACTGTCTCTTGTCATCTGACCATAGTGAAGAGCTTGGCTCTTCAGATCACTGATAAAGATGTTAAACAGGACAGCTGCCTGTGAACACCACTGATCTCAAGACCAAGTACGACACATTAACCCTGACTTTCTAAGCCCAGTGACCCAACTGTTGTTACCCATCTGGTTGTCCACCCATCCACACCATGACATACATGCTGTGAGGATTCTCAGATGCGTCTCCACAGCACATTAGCTACCTCCCAGTGCCTGTCCTTATGCACCCTTTTACTCCATGACAGTTACCACGGCATAATGGATAAACTGCATGTTCACATGTAGGCTGGACTCACAGTACCTTTTCCTTGGGGTCTAACTGATTTGGATACACTGGCAACGAAATGGAAAACTTGAGAGTTGTAATAATGACTCAGAGCATTAAAAATCTGGCAGAGGGACACTTTAGTCTGACAGGTAAACATTTTAGAGAGTTTGTTGGCTGAGAGTGGAAATTCAAATAAAATTCAGACAAGAAATAAAATACGGTTTTAAGAGAGTGAAGCAATTAGACCTGGAAACAGCTTAATTACATACTGATGAGTTCTCAGTCATTTGAAGCCTTTAAGCCAAGTTATTTTTGTCTTCATAAATAAATACTGTGACTCAATCATAAATTACAGGCATGATCTAGAAACTTTTAGGTGAAATTTTAAGCTAGATATTCATAACAGTACCTTCTAGCCATAAAATGTTCTACCAGTACTTACACTAACAGTCACATTGTAGGAAATCCTGTTCAGTTTTTAATATGGTGTGTTTACTTTCAAAATAAATGAAAGAATAACATTGTCATCGACTTCTTGAGATTACACTGACCTATAATTAACTTCCCTTCCTTTCCATTTTTCCTTTAGTTCCACCATTCCTAGCTACCTACCACTAGGGACAGGAGTATTTACCTTGCATGTTTCATTTTAGATAGCTACAGATATCACCGTATATGTGAAAAGCCACATCAAAATACTAAGAAAACATGGAAATACTTTCTCTCTCTACAGATTCATGAATCCTAGCATCCCGAGCAGGTGCTTACTGGTATCTGTACAATCTCACAGAATCAGTTAAGATAACCCACCTTCCCACATGGATCTTTCAGTCAGGAAGGAGCTCTCAAAAAGCACAGTTTAGCAGGTCAGACACACAGCCTTCTTAAATTCCTACAGTTCTAACACTGAGTAGAGGCTGAATACTTCTGCTTGAAAAGTAACAACGATTCAAGTAAAACGTACTTTCTAGGTATCCTGTCCTAGGAAAAAAAAAACCAAACCTGGTTCTTAGGGTGAAATTTTCAAGAGAAATTAGCATTCCTTTTCCGCACATAAAATATTCTGGCATCCTGTACCTTTCATACATATTCGGCTATAAAGAAATATTTTGGAAGCACTTTCCTCCCAGATAACAAACACTGGTCTGGACAGCCTGCTGCACAGATCTGGATTACAGGGACTTCTGATAAAAAATAAAAATAATTACTTTTAAAGCATTTGTCCACAGCAGTGCATAATACAAAGCTGAGGACAAGTATCAGACAACAGAAAGTAAGGCCTGACAGCTCTGCAACTTTTCAATTTGTCCTTCCAAGTTCGAGTAGGTCAATTCATGTTTTATTTAAAGGTGAAAGTATCATCACCCCAAAATCAAACTTCCTTCAGCTCCTGAGGTCTTTCCCATGCCCTCCCTTCCCCCACCAATCTATGGAGTATTTAGGTAGAAAAATAAAACAGGATACTGAATTAGAGGGAGCTGAGAGAGTAACAAATGGTTTAGCTAGACTGTAATCTCTCAAGCAGGGCTTCTCAAAGCCACTATTTATTGTCACGAGTGCTGCACCCAGCTATCTAATATAACATGCCCCTCCAGAGCATAGTAAAGCACACTCAAATGCTCCTGCCCACCAGTTACTCACCCAGGGGAAGAGTTTCCAGCAGATAAAGGTAACACTGAAAGAAGTCATTCTGGATTGCCTTATGCAAGTCAAATGACATGCTGTGGCGACAGAGTTCTTCGTCTGTCTTGTGCCAGCGCGACTTAAAAGCCAGATGTGCTGCTTTATATGCCATGATGATGTTTTTCGCAAGGGTAGGCAGCTGTTGTGGCTGGTGCTCTCTGAAGGACCCGTCCTTCTGAAGAGGCAGAGGCAGTGTCATTTAAACTGTGGCAGCGTGCTGTCATTCTATATTGGGGTGTGTGTGTGCACAGTGCAGGGGGCGGAGGCGGGCAAGAGGGGAGTGAGAAATGCTGGCTCTTGGCACTTCCTCAGTGTAATCCCTGAAGTGTCGCCCTCTGAAGCAAGCAGGTGCTGGAAAGTGATAAAAACCTCAACCAGGAAATTGCTTAGCCAGGGTAAAAGTATATCTACTTCAAAAAAGAGTGCCTTTAGTTCAATTAGATTTTGCCTAATCTATGCAGCCTTCACTTCAAAGAAACTCAGATATTATCCAGGGTCTCCCATCTCTCTCTTTAATCTCACAAGGCAATTTTGTTTCTCTGTCTCCCTCTCAGTATTCGTTGGTCTAGGGGAAACCAAGAGGAAGGCCAGAAGATCAGAATGGGGCATGTGTCTCTATACATATTTGGCACCCTAATAAGTACCAATAATGATTATATATTATAATAACCTAATAATGATTGCATGCAACAAGAAAACAGTAGGCTTGTAACAATCAGATCAATGCAGTGGAATGGTGATACAGGAGGTGTAACAACAAAGGCACTGGTGCAAATGAAAAGACATTACAAAGGAAAAGTGCCCACCCATCTCTGAAGATCTAGGCTCACAGGGAAAACCCCACAATGGAGGGATCTCCAACCAGAAATACTTCCCCACTAGCAGCCAGCCCTTAAATGATGTCTAAGAGAGGTGCAGCCAGGCTCCACCCCTCGCAGTCACACAGCTGAAGTACCTTCACCTGTGCTCCCATGACTGGCCACTCCTTTCCCCAGGTGCTCAATCAGTGGTTCAGGCCATGACTCAGCAGTTACCATACAAGGTTCAACATCATACTTTGCCATTGTATACAGCAGGGCAAACCACTCTCTAGGACTACAGGCTGCCCAAGTTCATGTAATCTGATTAAATGGTACCAAGCATCTCATCCACAGAGGCTAGCTGCAGGAAACTGCTGTCAGGGAGCCAGCAGGTACAGCCAGGAAAGGGTAAGAGTTTTTTGTTTTAGCTATCAAAATACGTGGAAGAACAAAAGGAGATAAACTGTCCATTAATAAACTTAAACAAATGCATTAGCTGGAAAAGAGGAGGAAGTTGAGGCTTTTACAACAGCAAAATTGTAAGAAGGGAGTAGAGTCAAAAGCTGAAATGCTATTAGGATGGAGAACAGTACATTGCAGAAGGGAGCTGTATGCTCTAAGTGCACTACATCTCAGAGGAGGATCAGCCCCTCAATAAGGACAGATGCACTGCTTCAAAAGTTGTTTGCCACTCAGTAGCTCAGGCACTTGGTGTGGTGCAGCTTCAAGCATCCAGAGCTTGAAAGGTAGCTGTCAAGGAGATGGGGATTTTGTGATGATGGCACTGACCTCTATGCATTGTCTTATGAAGGTTTTCTCTTTCAAGCCTTTCCTTCCAGTTGTCTGCAGCATAAGCACACTACAACACAGCAAGGCATGGTGAGAAAGCTGGATGTTTTCAACACAAAAAGCCTCCTACCATATGTCCTGAGCAGTACTGCAATTACCAACAAATGTCTGATCAAGCTTCTGAGCAAGGAGCTTCTGCCAAGAAAAATCTCTAGTATTTGGCTGCACTGCTCTACTTTTTAAAGGGACACTGCCTTTATGAGATGATGCTAAGCAGCATTTAGCAAAGCATCAATTAATCACTGGATATTACTGCCTGTTTTATTTCTTCAGTTAACTTCCCTTAATACCCATTCTCACCTAAATGCATTGGCACACTGCTCTGCCAGTTGATCGAGTCTAATTGATCACGCAAGCATGTTGGTGAACAGATCAGTGAATAGATATAATGAAAGCTAATTCAGAAATATGTACTTTTCTTTGAAGCAGCATCAGTTCCTCATTCGTCTTCAGCTGACACAAGGGAATTCATCATATGCTACAACATGAAGTTCGAACGTTATCTGTGATGGCAGTGGCAAGAGTCACAGTACACAGCAACCTTGGCAATAATGCAGATCTCCTTCCTGTATCTTGTCAGATGAGTGCTGGATCTGGTCCTCTGAAAGCCAAATGTAATCAAAGTACTGGAAGATGCATTTCTATGGTCTGATTCCTCCCTGTTCTTGTATTCACAGAATGACCCAGGTTAGAAGGGACTAAGGATCGTGAATCTCCAACCACCCTGCCACAGGCAGGGCCACCAACCTCCCCATTTAATACTGGACCAGGCTGCCCAGGGCCCCATCCAACCTGGCCTTGAACACCTTCAGAGACGGAGCATCCACAGCCTCTCTGGGCAGCCTGTTCCAGCACCTCACTACTCTCTCTTTAAAGAACTTCCCCCTGACATCTAACCTAAATCTTCCCTCCTTCAACTTAAAACCATTTCCCCTTGCCCTACTGTTCTCTACCCTTTCAAAGAATTGATTCCCCTCCTGTTTATAGGCTCCCTTTAGGTATTCCCTCTGTTGGGGTCTCTGCCGTGCCTTCCAGCTTGCTACATAAGCTCACACTTTCTGTCTGGTCAGCACTGTGAACAAGCTCAGTGCAAAGCTTATAGTTGCCAGAAAAATGCAAAAAGAGACAGAAATGCGCAGCTGAGCACAGAGTAGGGAGAGTGGAATCACAGCAGAGATTAGATCCATTCTGGTGCCACTGATGCACCAGAGCCCAGACCTCCCTTGAACTATGTTCTATTCATCCTTAGGAACTCTTATCTCCTTCCTGAACTCTATCAGTGAAGCATAAGGTCCTCCCCAACCAATTCTGAAATCTGGCCCTTTGAGCTTGCCTATTTTCAGCCACACTCAGTTAATGCACCAGTAATGGATGTGTCAAGACAACACGAACGCTTTGGAAAGAGCTCACACATTGTCACTGACGAAAGACAGTCCTACAAGCTCCCAGCCCACCTGCTCCACATTTGACATCATGCTTCGCATTTGGCATGGCTGTGATTTTGGCAATACCCATTGTGTAGCAAAGTGACCTCTCTGCTTAGAGACTTCAGAGACTCCAAGCATGAAACCTAAGACCTGGTGTGTCCTAAGGGATTCAAGTGCTAGGACGGAACAGTTGAGCAGACAGATCACAGGCTCAGGGCTCCCCACAGCTTTGACAGTCACAAGGTCCATTTACATCTGCTAAGAGGAGGTGAGGTACAGAAACAGAGAAGGGCTTTGCTTCTCCTGCTTTCTGTGCACAAATGGGGTTTAACTCTTCCTTTGGGTCCACACATTTGAATTTGTCAGTGTCTCTAAAGCATGCTCCAGCAACTGTCTCTCCACTGAAGATCTCTGGATTTACACTCTCCAAGACCTAGCCAATATACACACAAGGGAAACTGGGCATATTTCAGGACAACACCCTTTTTAACATAGCGCCAAGATCTTCTTGTGACATACTCTTAGCCTCATTTCCTTAGGGAAAAAAAGATGCATTCTCTTTGCTTATGTATATACTTTTGAGTTTCCCCTGCTACTCCACATCCAAACAACATTTAAACCAGCTCAACTATTTCAAAAAAATTCCACAGATATTTCAAAGTTCACAACAAAACAGTAGGAGCAGTAGACAGAGGTTTCATTCAAAAAATGTCACCCAGGGACAGCACAAAAACTGTAAGAGGGGAGGACATGGGCATAACTGCACCTCTTTCCTAGGTAGCATTCTCAATCATCCAACACAAATCTGTCAGAAAGTTTTTTTTTTTTTGGTTGTAACTGCATTTGTCCTGCTCAAAAAGAGTGAATATCCATGGAAGGCTGTATAAAAGCTCATTATATTCATTCTATTTGCATGTAAACGAGACTAAATTCCTGTTCACAACAGCTTTGAAATCTAAGAGAGGCACACTGCATCTTCAGATACTGATTAAGGTGAGTCACAATAGCATGAAGCCTTTTAAATCATTTTCAAAGCATTTCCTTCTGCTGTTGAAGGTTAGAAAGAAGCAGATTTATGTCCAGAAATGCCTGAAGAAAGCCACATAAATTGCACCTTTTTTTTCCAGAAAGTGGATGCTACATTTTTTGTGTATTTGCAAGCAGCAGCATTTCATTATCACCTGCTAAGAACCACTCACAACTCTGATTGCTTTACACTGCCTCCTAACTCCTTGCTTTGAGAAGAAGCAATACTGATCCACCTAGGAGCTGCAAACATGTAATGCATTATTATATAGCCTACATCTCCACTAACAAGAAGAGTGGAGGTTTAATATAGGCACAGTGGCACCTGTACTTCTAGTGTCACTGTTTGAATATGAGACAGTACTTTCCATTTTAGCTTCCTTTACTGAATGGCCATTTGACTCTTTCTGAAGTTTCCTGAGGCAGAAAGTCTACTTTTTTGTTGATAGCAGAGAAAACTAAGGGTCCAAAGCTTTGGGTAAACTGAAGCCCTACACTAAAATAACAGTAGAGACAGCCATAATGCACAACAGTCATTGTCTTGAACAGCTTCTGGTCTAAAATAAGAATGTGTTGGTATTTAAGTGAGAAAACAAATACTTCTCCATCTGTCATCTTCATCCTCCCTGTAAGATCAAGCAGTCCAAGGACATCAAGTTCTTCATAGATGAAAATGAAGAATCAGAGTTACAATACCAACAAATGGTCTCTGCCTGAGGATAGTAGGTTTAAAACAAGTTATCAGATGCTTTATGATTCAAAGCAGATCTGTTTGTTGGAGCATCAGGGAGAAGCGGGACTTCTATATTAATAGGTAAGTCTCTGCAGATCTGAATTTACTTGCTTCTTCTGAAACACATCAGCTGCACAGAAGAACATGTGCACCAGCACTACATATCACACAGGTCACAAAGGGTCAATTTGGCCTTTAAATTACTGTGTTCTGCTTAGAGAACACCTGGTATGCAATGTTATTTCCACACAGACAAGCCATCAAGATTGTTGTAGGATGTCTCTTTATCTTAAAAAGGCCTTTATATTAATTCTTCTCTCTCATGCTCACAGCTGGAATATGATGTCAGGAATAAATGTGGTTAAAGCAAGTAATTTTTGTTTTATCTCTGACAACAAGTTTTTAAAAGTTCCTGAAAAGCCACAGGATCATGTTGACAAAGGAGGCACAGGCAGAGAGCACACATGCAGTTAGGACAGCAGTGAAGAACAGCTGCAGGTTGGACTGCAGGTGGTAACCTTTACAAATGACTTTCCTGCAGCCAGAAAAGCTGTTCAGACTGCAGCTCCAGTGGCTTATTCAGAGCAACAGTGTATGTCAGCATGGAGGTGTAGAGCTGGGAAACAGTAATCCAACAGTGAATGAGCCAACTGCCTGATGCTGCTGAAGTCTACAGTCACCTGTAGACTGGTCAGTCTCAGAAAATCACTCAATGGCAAAAGGATCCAATGAAATGAAGAGCAAAACATTGGGCAAAGACCCAGTTCCTAGGGTAGAACTTGTGATCACTCAAGAAAAATCCTCTCTTTGAATACATTTCCAAAGCAGAGTTCACTGACTGTAGGTCAGGATGACTCATGCCCTTCAGGGCATATCCTGCACAATTCCTGTGCCCTTTCATGGGTACAGTGACAGCAGCAATGTGTTATCATTTATACAATTGGAATTTAACAATCTGGACTTCCATCTAAAGCAACAAAACACAGCATGTGAGCCCTATGGGCAAATACATTATAATACATGTAAATGAAATTGGCCAGAAATTTATCCCTATGGAGGGAATACAGTTCTTTCCTTCAAATCCTTCTAGTTCTGGGGCCAACGCTAAATTATGTTTTTAAGGAAGTGGGAGAAGTTGCTCTTAGGTGGGCATGAAGCCTGTCTCATCCTGTCTCAAGCATGGCAACAACCACAGTGGGGCCCTGAGCTGGAGATCCATAAACAGTATACTAACATAAATTGTAATATTTGGGGGGGACTTCTGCATGCTTTGGTTGTGAGGTTTTTTTTTGGTTCTGGTTAGGGACTCTCAGTAATGCTGGGGCTAGAAGGAAAGAAGGGGAGGTTTCCTGATGAAACTTCAGCAGGGGCTGCTCTGTTGTTCTTGATAAGCATGACAGCTGTGCCCACAACATCTGGTTTTCATTGAACCCTAGTGAGAGTCCCTTGCTGAGTCTCTTCCACCCCATATGTGGTGGTTTAATTGATGGAGCCTGAGAAGGTTTTAGGTCCAGCATGGAATGCCGCCTTTCACTGTGATATGTGATTCCAGATACAGTAAGGGCTGGGCTGCTTACAGTCATCTTATAAAAACATTTCTTCTTGATATTGTATTTTGTGTACATTGCCCTCTGTTGGCTCAAGTGCAAGATAAAGATCTTTCTCTAGGTAAAAGCTAATAAAAACCTCCTTCTGGCTGAGTGGCACAGCTTGTGGGTTTTGGAAAATGCAGAATCAAGATAGCTGCAGCCTTGCATGTGCATGCATAGCTCACTTCCCCAGAGCTCTGCCTTTAAGAATGCAGGCACAACTCTTTCAGCAGGGAGGAAAGAGGTCTGGAGACTGGCTGGCTCTGCCATTGTGGACTGCGTATAAGGAGAGAGTTTTAAGGACTGATCAGAGGGCATAGTGGTTTGGTGAGCTGGGATAAAGAGGATTTTGCACACTCGGGAAACAGTATGAAAAATAATACAGAAAAGCCATGGGAGAATTAGGAAGGTGGGAGATAAACTACACAGTCTTTTGCAGCTCTGGCATGTAACTGCCAGAAACACTTTGCTAAAAAGTCACTCAAAGAGGCTTTATTTTAAGTTCCAAAGCAAAAGAGATAGTAAACCACACCAAAGCTCCTTCTGCACACAGCACTGCCAGAAAAAAAAACTCTCTCCCACTTCCTCTCAGTTGGATCCCTCCTACCTAAGGCATAAGACTGACCCATCTGCGCAGACCAAAAAGCATCCTGCCTGGTTATCTCATCTTTAACAACAAATGGCAGCAATGCCTTGGAAAAGCAGCCTTAACCCATTAGCTAAGAAATATGCTTTGTCCAACCCTTAGCATCTACATGCTGCTTCCTCACAGCCAGACCAAGCACTTCCCTGAACTCTTAAAAGCCCAGGCACAAAGGCTCCTATTCTGGGAATACCAGAGCACACAGCACATCACAGTGATGTGATGGAAGAAAGATAGTTGATGTCACAGAGACAGTCCTTCTCTGCAGCACGAACAGCATGAAAATATAGGAGCTCCAATCTGAAGAAGTAAAGGGTACAATGGATAACAACAGATCTGCAGAAATAAGTGACATGGCCAGGCCATGCTTCAGAGAGGTCATTTAATTTTCTGCTATTCGCTAGGGATGGACATGACTTATTAAAGAGGCATAAAGATCCAGGCTTCCAGATCTGGAGCTTTGTGGATCCCACTCTGCTGTTGGCTAGGATTGTAAACATTAGATTGGCATTTCCCTAATCTGGTAGAGCAGCATGTTTCACAGCAGTGGTGGTGAACATCCTTTTTGTTAAAGCAAGACTGGAAAATGCATTTTCTTGTGAGCTGCAGAGCCACATGACATGTGTCTCACTGCTTCTACCAGAAGTAACCCCCATGCCTACTCCCACTGGCCATCTACTGTGAAAGATATATCCTGGACATGAAACTGCCTGTGCTGCAGCCATCTTGGAGCTGCACTGGGACAGCTTGGTCAGTCCATTCATTTGTGCTGTCTAGCTATTATGCAACGAGTGACTGACCTGTTACTGCTGCCAAAAAGCTGAACTCTGCTTCACTCTCCCTCAGTGAAGTTCCTATCATGGGTCTCTCTCATCTACCTGGCAGCCAGATTGCACAAACCTCAAGAAACTCAATTAACCTTCAGCCTCTATAACATCTTTCAATGGTGACTGCACTTGGCCAATATGTCAAGAAGTTACTAGCAGGAGGAAAAAGAGACCTGATGAATGCAGGGATAAGACAGACAGGATAAAATTCATTTCTTGAGAAAGCCAAAGGAAAACAAGCTGAAAGGGACAAGTTGACTGTGGGGAGCAAATCTGACCATCTTTTCCACCTTTAGGTCCTAAGGTATGTCTGGCAGAAGCCAGGGAGCACAGACTCTGAGAACTAGAGATTAGAGAACAGCAGCAGCTGTAAGCAGCATTTTTACTACATCAGCAGAAGTAGTACTAATTCTAGCATACTAATCCCAGCATTTCAGTGGAAATTCATAGAAATTATGATATTGCTGGCTTGAATGGCCTTCATCTTTAAACTATCTCTGAGTTAGATGTAATTTTACAATAGCAGGAACTACACAGTTAAATCTTGTGCACATCTTGGAACATTAAACTCACTTTCTGGATGACTGATACATATGGAGGGATAAAAAACCTAGATTGAGCTCTACTCCTTAACAGTGTAAATACTACAAACATAAACTGCAGGGACTATAAACACACATCTTGTGAAACACAGCTTCTACACACAGTAGTGGCTCAAAAATTTGCAAATAACACCTTTGTTCAGCATTTAAAATAGAAACCAAAAAGATAAAGGCTTAGAAATTCCCTCCTTTGCACAAACACTTTCTATCTGAGGGCAGACTAAGACTGTTCAAAAAAACAAATAAGTGTGCATTGCTCTTTGGAACTGCAAAACAATCACAACATGAAAAGCTTGAGACAGTTAATGTTTCCTCCAGAGGCTGGGGATTAGAAGTCTGGGCAAGTAGCAGAGGAGAAAAAACAAAATGAGTAAAATAAAGAAGAAACTCTTTAAGTGATCTGACAAGGGAAACTTAAATCTTATTTTTAAAGGGTTAGGTTGTACTAAAGCTTGAAAAATTAAATCCACAGCTGTCTCCAGAGTACTATATCTCACCAAGAAAGCTTCAAGTAAGTTTATCATGTATCCAACACCTAGACATTGGTCCTCAGGGACCACTAGGATAATATTTCCTCTGGATTAGCAAGAAGGCTAGCAAGTGACATCTGTACAAGACTAACTTTAAGTGTAAGGGGTTTTCTTATTATAAAATGATAAATGAAGAATGAGCTTACTGGGAAGGAAAGCTCTCACAGTTTGTAAATCTAACACATCCCTACTTTTGCTTTAAAAATTCACTGTTATCTCCTAAATTAATTTTATTTTGTGACATCAGTAATGTGATGTTTCTAAGTCTATCCTCCTCCCAGTGAGGATCAACATGTTCTTTATGAGTAATATTTTTTAATCCTGTAATCCCCTTTATGGGAATGCTTTTAATTTAAGAGACTATGAGCACTGGCATTGAGACAATATTATATATACAAAACAAATTCAAGAATGAAACTATAGGAAATACAGGATGGATCTGGCAAAATTACAGCACTTTCCTTCTTCTGGGATTCTTCAGTATTAGCCAATAAAGCCCAGGACATGTTGGAATGCTATTAATTAACTCAACTTGCAGTGCCTTGCCATGACAACTGATACACCCTTGGGTTCCAGGGAAATCTTACAAACCATATGAGATAGAATACCTAGCCTGAGCTAGGTGATCTAAGGACAACTTAATGCATTAACTTAGAAACCTGAAAAGCAACAGCAAACTGAGTTTGGTACATAAAGCACAAAATGAAACCATGACAGCTATACAAATACCACAGTTAGTGTTTCATTGGACAAAGCTCTATTTATTTATGCATTTTGCACTTTGTGTTTGTCTAAAATCCTTTGCTGGAAAGAACAGACCACGTGTCACTGGAACAGAATGAGTACAATCCATGCATGGGCTAGCATTAACCTAGCATTATCCCTTCCTGCCCTCAAAGCACATTGGTGACAATTGTGTCTTCTATGTATTGGAAAATCTTCTGAGTTACACACCCATATACTCCTCTTTGCCTGTACAGATGCACATGTAGGAGGTGTAATAAAGAAAAGGTACATACAGCAAAAATAAATGGTGAAAGCTAAACAAGCAAATTGCCTAAACAGCTCACAGATGGTAAGTAAATTACTTGAAAGCTGAAGGATTGTTTTTTCAACACACAGCTCAACAGCACTGTATAACTCCCATTAGTATAACCCAGAAGCTCAAGAGAAATAGTCATTACCAGAGCTTAACTCCTTGGCTCTTGTATTTTCTTAACCATGGCTGTCTGGACCAGGGCCTGATCCTCTCTTCCTCTAGCGCTTTCAGGACTTCTGAAAACTACAAGTAGGATGATAAAGAAATATTCTTGACCTCATGTTCCTTCCTTTCTCTCCTGCCTTTTGCTGTCCCCCCAGTACAACTTGTTTCAAACATAATCACTATCCTTTCCTGGTGCAAACTCTCTTCCAAGCACCCCCTACACTGTCCCAGCCAGCAATCTCTTTACCTGCTTCTATGCTGAACTGGCAAAGACAGCACCGGGACACACAGCATTCAGGCTACCAGCAAGCCATGACTACTCTAACCAGAGACACTTTGGGAAGCTCTTAGAAAAAACATCTTGGGTCACCGTCTGCTAACATCATACCACACAGAGCTGATTACTTCATCCCCATAAAAGCATGAAGTCATCCTCCTTATCTATCTAACACAGTAACACAATAGAAAGCACAGTAATAACAGCAGAATAGTAAAATCCAAGGCTGGAGCAAAAAAGAACAAGCCCCAGAACAGCAGTTATAGGCACAGAAACAAACAAAATAATCTACTTACCTTCAGAAGGCTTCATACACACCGGAATCTCCAGCCAAAAGCCTCTTGCTCCACTGCTAACCCTTGAATGAGGTCTGGGAAGGTTCTCTTCCGTCACTCAGGTTTATTGCATACACTTGAGCTCCCCTGAGTTGGCCCTGCCTTCCCATCTGGTGTTCAATCACTGCTTCAAGTTGTGTCTCACCATTTCTGCTATACCTGTTACTACTTTTAGCTGAAAGGTAGGAAAGCCTTCAGCTGAGCTACTGTATCCAGGTTTGGATACAGCTCTTCAGGACAAATGTGGGCCAAGTAGCTTTGATACGAACAAGAGGGAGAAAAAGGTTTTATTGCAATAATGGCAATTTAGCCATGTAACAGATTCCCCGGGAAGACTAAAATGTCCATCACTAGAGGTGGTATTAGTGATAAAAAAGAACATAGGTGCTATAGCAGAAATGCTAAGTGACAGCCTGAAGCAGTGATTGAACACCTGGTGGGAAGGCAGGGCTGACCCAGGGGAGCTCAAGTGTGTGCAGTGAACCTGAGTGATGGAAGGGCTGGAGCCAGGATCCACCCCTTCCCAGACCTCATTTAAGGGTAGGCAGTGGAGGTGAGGGTCCCTCTTGTTGGGGGGGGGGGGGGTCGTCTCTCTGCATATTTGAGACCTTTTATAGGTAAGTAGCTCTTTTATTTCAGCATTTGTGGCTGCTGTTTTTGAGCATGTTCTGATTTGATACATCTAAAAACTTTACCACCCTGTAATTATCCTATTGTAGCATTTCAGATGGGAAGTATTTCATCTGGGTAAGAGTATAGACTGAAAGAGATTGCTTCAAGCACTACTTGCTATGAAGCCATGAATGACATAGGCTGAAGCCTAGCCATTTTCTCCTGCTATAAAGGCTGATGATAATGGGGATGTTTCTGATTGTGAATGCTATGGAAAGTTATTCTACTGGTTAAGTGCTATCCTCTTAAAATTTTATACTTGCTTTTAGGCCTGAATTAATCTAGCATAAGCGTGTTTGTTGCTGCTATGTTTCTCATGTGCTTTGGTTAAAATTAAGTAGAATCTAATAACATGATTTTTGTTATTTGCAGACTTGCCTTGGTTAAAAAGACTTTGCATATAAAACATTCTGTGAAATCTTCACTTTATTTTAAGATAAAGGTCACTATCTGAAATTCATAGTAAATATTGGAAACTGAGAAACTGAAATTCTCCTTTTGAAAGTATTAGAATGAGTAACTTGTTTCAAGTCAATTGACACCTGACAATGTTTCTGCTAAGGTACCCATTCCTTACTCTTCCTCTGTCCTCTCTCATGTCTTTTTGACAAAACCTGAAAACAATGGCATTTTAGGGAGTAAAGAATTTGATGATCATACTTAAAATCCATTTCCTTATGGGAGGGGGTGATGAAGAAAAGGGGGAATTCCTGATTTATGTTCAAATGTAGGCTTGTTCCAAGTGTAAAGGAGACTCGTTGCAAACACTTAAACTGGCATTTAACTTTATTATTAACTTTATTACTGTGGCAAAATTAAGCATGTGCTTGAGTGGTTGCAGAGTCAAAACCATAAAATGCCATGGCCTTTATAACCATGAGCCTGCTTTCTGCCCACTGCATTTAATAAATGTTGAGAGGTACAATTCTGTGCCCACTGGGGTCAATGATAAAATTCTCATTGATGTTAAAGGAAGTAGATTTAAAGTAAGAAATCTGCAACACTGTCACAGTGACCCATTGGACAATATAAAAAGAAAAACAATCTGTTTGTTATTGTACACTGTTATATATTGAAGCTGTTTTCTTTAGTGCAATTAAAATGACAAAAAATGAAAGCACATAATTGGCTGTTTGGATAAGGATGACATTTCAGGCCGTGCATCAGAAAATAAGCAGCAATCAACTATGCAAGTTCTAGTATACAACATAGAGAGTATACTGAAAATGTACAATCTGTCTTTCAGTTGCGTGCACCTCACAGCAAAATTCTCTTAAAGAGCTGACCTTTTAGGGGGAAAAAGAAGGTAATTAGCACCATTGTGCTAAATCTTATAGATTCCAACACATTTTGATCAGCCTTAGGACATGAGTTAAGTAGTATGTTTTTAGAAGTAGCAACCTTAGGATCTCACATCAGGCAGTGAAAGTCTACAAGATGATTGCTTTCCACATCACCAACTCTGGCTGAGCAAGGGGACTGTATTCCTGCTTTGCAGGCTTGTGCAGGGGTGCAACCACAGAATCTGTGACACTCCTGCTGCTGAGGAGCACTGTGGCATAAGGAGGTAGAGGTCACTTTACCACCAACTCAGTGTAATTGCTCAGCCTAGTGAGCAAGAGTACAAGGCCATCAAATGAAGTTGCTTTCATGGGATTGAGCAATCTGATTTGAATAAGCTGAGAGAGAACTTTGCTCAGTAGTGTCTAATTAAAAGAAAACTCTGCATCTCTATGAAGAGGCCTGCTTCTTTTCACATGTTTAAGTATTTTTTTTAATGTCCCAAACCTACAGCTAATTCTCCCCACTAGTTTAAATGAGCTGCAAATTGATGCATTTACTGAAGTCAGCATTGATATTAGATAATGTAAAATAAATAAATCAAGCTCTCTGCAGAAACTCTTGTTTTTCACTTCTATCAAGTCTCTCTTTCAAGGATAGGAAGAGTACTCACGTGTTTCATTGGCAGTGTCCTTTGCTTGTGTAGACAGCCTTGTCACTGCTGATCAAAGAGGCATTCCAGAACCTGTGTCCCGAAATTCATTTCGTCGAGAAGAGCTGCACCAGATATTCCCATTGCATAGCAGGTTTTAATTTTCCTCATCCTACTTCCAGTATGAACGTAGAGCCCGATGTTATTACCTCCATGCCTCAACCACTTCCTATGGGGCAGCACATCAAACCAACGCCTGTGTCCCCTGGGTGGCACAGCGTAATCACCTAAAATATTTACTCTGAAAGTCACCCTTTCAGATTTCCATGATTTCTTTCAGCTAATAAAAGGCATTGTGGAGTTTTACACACAGGTCATTTTTAGGGGGGTGTAAGATGTCTGCAAATTCACTGTCTTTTTTTTCCCTTGAAATCCACACGTTCTTCTATTCAAGAGGCAGATGCAATCTTTCAAGGGGAGATTACAGACCTTAGGGCGCGTTTCTTAATTTCTGAAGGGAAGAACAGATTCTAATAAACTTTCTATAGGAAGGCAATGTTGCTTGTTTAGTTACTTTTTTTTTTCTTCATGATGATGCTGGGATTCAATGCAGTTTTCAGCAACCCCATGGCATTTGCCTCTGTTATATACCAAAGGCCATGCGGGGCTCATCACAGACCGTGAAAACAACTTCAGAATTAGGCTGGGCATCAAACTGGATTACCATCGTGATCACTTGGCTTAAACTGCGAGAACAGATAGGAAGAAATAAAACAAAGCTACTGAGGCACGCGGTGGGTGCTGCTCCCACACAAAGAGCTGCTGGCTGGTGTGCTGCTTCCGTGTAGGTTAAGGGCACTTAGCCACGTTTTGAGGGGAAAAACAATCTGAATTACGCTTTTTGCATAAAAGCAAGTGTTCTCGGCGATGCGGGAACGCGTTCCTACTTTTAAAAAGCAAATAAGGTTGGAAAGGGCGGCCTCACGCCTCAGGGGCCGCCCCGCCACACGCAGCCGCGCTACAGCACTGCGCATGCGCGCTCACCCGCCCTCCGCGGGCAGTGGCGGCGGCGGCGCCTGCGCACTGTGGGGCCGCGGGGCGGGGCTCGCGTTCACCCTGGTAACAGCACCGCTGCGGGGCCGCGCCCTGCCCGAGCCGTCCCCGCCGCCATGCAGGGCGAGGACGCCCGATACCTCAAGAGGTAAAGCGGGAGAAGCGGCTGGAGCGCTCGGGGAGAGCGGGTGGGGGCGGCGATCTGCTGCGGTGGTGGGGGAGGTGCTGAGGAAGCGAGGCGCGGGACGCTGTGGTGGAGGCGGCGGTGCTGCTGAGGCACCGCGGGGTGCCGTGCTGGTGTCGCTGGGAGCCAGGCTGGGTGGGGGGCTGCGGTGAGGATGAAGCTGTGGGGGAGGTTGCTTTGTATGTGGGTAGGAAGGGGGTCGAGTGGTGGTGGTGGTAGGGGGGCTGTGGGACACTCGCGGGCTCCCAGCCGGGTTTTGCTGGGGAATGAATGAGGTGGGTGGCGTGCTGGTGGAAATCGGTGGGAGGGAGGTTTTGGAGGGGTGCCCCGGGTTGGGGTGACTGGTGGCGTTTTGGGGTGCTGAGGGAGCGGCTGGTGAGGGGTGAAGGGGAGCTGGGTGCGGATAGAATGGCTGAGAAAGGTAGCAGGTGGGTAGGTGATCCTAAGGGATTGATGGCACTTTTATCTTGTGTGGCGGTGAGGCCAGTCAGACTACAACGTAGGGTCTGGTTGGGGAACTGTAGGATCAGTGTTGTTGTTGTAGAGCAGAAGCACTGGCTGGCAATCCCGCAGATGTCACGACTCCAAGGCCTCCTTTAGGCTTGGGTTGTGAACAGTGTTGCTTTCTCCCACTGTGTGAGTGATGTTATCCATCTCATCTTGAATTTGATGGAGTTCCTTGTCCTTTTTTTCCTTCCTTTTCTGTGGTGTTCAGCAGCATTTGCAGATCTTGTTGTTAGGCTGTCTGGGTTTTGCTTTTTTCCCTGATATGTCACATATTAAGACTCTTAATTGGAAGTGGTGGGGAAAAAAACCTCTCAGTAATCTTTGACACTCATTAATGCTCTCCTGTACATGTGAAAACAGGTACAAATCAAAGGGCTGCCTGTAAGGAAACAGCTGTGATTTCATAGCAGTGCCCATTTCTAGCTTTGCGTGCTCTGTGCCACCTTATGTGACCTTGCAGGAATCTTCTTTTGTAGTTACCACTGTGATAAGCATCGTTTTATTGTTTTAGGGAACATGAACCAAAAAACAGCTGCTGTGCTGTTTAACGTGACAAGGCTTGTGTGCAAGTCCAGTGTTTCTCTGATCTCTGTTTCCCTTTGTCATCCTCCTTGCGTAGTCTTCCTCCCACCGTGTCAGACATGCAAGGATTTGTTACTGGATTTTCAGCTTTAACCACGTGTGTGGTTTGTGCCACTTTTAATTAGGATAGTTTGATTTTGCTTCCCCCCCCCGAAGGAATCAGTCCATAATGTGCATTCATGCACCAGCTTTGGTTATGTGAGCTCAGCTGGCACTGCTTTGTAGAAAAGGCCTTCCTCCTTTCAAAACTTGGATAGAGTAGGATTCTGGTTGACAAAGCAGGCAATGAAGGGGAGGACAAACTGATGTGTGCAGACACTCCCTGGTGTATTGCTGCTTGTAGCAGAACATCTGTATGCTCAGTTGGTTTATGAAGTTATTAGGTGCTTGCAAACTCAAGATGGATAGAAAAATCACTAAAGCAGATGTTTGTTCATTAGGAGTGAAAGAGGGGCTCTTTAAATAAATATACTTTTTGTGGTGCTGGCATTCTGTATACAGTGGTCTCCAAACAGTATGCAATTTTAGTGTGATGCATTTCAGTGTAGGTTTTTAAGCATTTCAGAGGAAGAGATTGAATGTGAATTGATTTATGAATCATACAGCCAGGAAGTAGCTCAGTGAGGGTGGTTATCAGGATGCGAGGACAAAATCTCTGCAGCTGTATGTTCTTTAGCTTACCCATCTGTCCCTTTTAAGGAAGGGAAGGAAAAAAAAAAAAAGCAACAGGAAATGTTAAAACTGTTTAAGCAGTCTTAGGCTGAGATTCTGCTGGTAACTAAGCTCATCAGTGGCTTACTGCTGCCAAAAGGAGATCTCCTGCCTTCATTTTTATCCCTGCTCATAGCTAGAAATTGTTATTCCGTTTTTATGTAGCACTTTAATTGAGTAACACGTGGAAAATCTGCTGCTGCCCAAAACATTATGAGTTCTCTGTTAACCTGCTGGAAGAGGCTGTGAAGGGGTTTGCTTGTGTTGAACTAAAGTGACTGCTGGGAGCAGGGAAACCATGGGAAGATGAAATTCTTTTTGCAGTGATAAGTTGCTATTTCAGATTAGTTCTTGTATACACTGCTCCTTCAGGCCTGCTTGTTCACCACCCAACCTTTTCTTTATGTCTGTGTAAATGACCTAGCCATCACTTAATAGGGGTTTGTCTGTCAGGAGGAGCATTTGTGGTTAGGATCTTCTGGTATGTGTAAATATGGGGGAAATACATCTAGGAGTAAAGAGAGGGTGTTGATTTCTTTTGAAATAGATTCCCACAAGCTTTTTGCTTTCAGAAGACTGAACCTCATGAGGCTTCTATATGAGAACAGCCTGACATGGAGCATCTGCTCCGAAATACCATTAAATGAAAACACAAATCTTTTCAGAAGCGTTAAGTGAAAAATGGAATTTTGCTCCAGTCTCCTCAAGGAGGATGTTGTTTTTCAGCAGTGAGCTGTATTTGTTTGCCCTGTAGTTTTATGTCTTTGTAAAGCTTGTGGTTGAACTGTGCTTTCCTTCCCACAGTGGTCCTTTGCAGGGTTATTTGGGTGGCTGTGAATGTCTCAAGAAGGAAGTACTTTTTGCAGTTGCATCTCTGCGGAAGGAAAAGCAGACACCATAACTACTGAATGAAAGAAGGCATGCCTTCCAAACTTTTTCTGTTGAGTGGTTACACTGAAGGCTACATCCAGGTTTACTAACATTTTTAGGTCTGTGAGGCATAACAAATCTTCCTTGATCTAATTGACCCTATGCCACCACTAGCTGCCACCTGACTTATAATGCTTGCAAAGTCACCTGTAGATGTCATAAAACATAAGTTGTATTAAAAACATAACAGCAAAAACCAAAAACACCACAACCAATCAAAACCAAAAACCAACCCACATTACAAGTGGTTTTTTCACCTGCAGTGTTTTAGCAGCTTGGTTAATGACATAGCTGTGCATAGTCTGTTGGCAGTACTAAGGAAGAAAAGATAAGTGTTAGCTTTACCACTAAAGACAGATGTGTAAATGTATGCTATGGATGTGGTTTTGTTGTCACTTAAGTACATGGCCTTCATAGCTCAGCATGACCGTGGTGAAATAAGCAAGTCAAACACTTCTGTCAGTGACAAACCCAGTGCTTTCTTTGGAGAACATTTTTCCCAAATACCTGTCGCTGTAATAAAGCAGGTAGACATGCTTGACTTACACCTGTGGATGGCAGCTGTTGGTCTGGTTTTCCCCTAAGCCTGGCAACAAACACCGTGAGGTGAGGAACAGCAGTGAATGGATTTATGTTTCAGGAGAGAATAGTGAATTTGAGACTAAAAGTTTATCATGAGTGAATTACAAATAATTTGAACTGTCAAGCTTTAGATAAGCCTACTAAGTTAGTCTTAGAGCAAAAATTATCATGTGTAAGTGGCAGTTCTTGTACCACTAGATCAATTAGCAGAAGATTTTGCAGTGTAGATTAAGGAATCTGGGAAATTCACCTTTATGAAATGCATCTTTGTTGTTGTTAATCTTTGTAAACGTTAATCCTATTTCAACCAAGAACGGCCAATGACTTGGGTGTTTCTGTACATATTAGAGGTAGTACTTAAGAATAAGTGTTGGTACAGCTGTCTGAAATGAAGAAATGTGGTGTGGAAGGAGGACAATGCTTGGGGTGAGGATATAGAAATGAAGACGGGTTGTTCTTAATGATCTATGCTCCGACATGATTTTTGAGCCTTTCAATTTATCAGTAATTTGTTTTTTCTCCTCAGGAAGGTAAAAGGAGGCAACATAGATGTCCATCCATCGGAGAAAGCCCTCATTGTTCACTATGAAGTGGAAGCAACGATTCTGGGGGAGACAGGAGACCCTATGCTGGGGGAGCGCAAAGAGTGTCAGAAAATGTAAGGTCGTAAGTTCTAGGTTTGTTTTATCTCTGTCATTAATTATTTCTGAAAATTTGAGCTGAAGTGACTACTTGTGTGACTGTGTGTAAGAAAAGCAATAGAGGAAAAGAATCCTGAAACTGTTCTTGAGGGTACCAGACATGTTCATCTGTTTCATAACTCACATTTGCAATTTGCTGGAATTCATTTTTGCTTCATGCTTTCGTTAGTACACACAGAGATTTCTTACTGATAATTGCTTGTGGGAGTTTTGCTGTAGGTCTGTCAGAACTGTGAGATACTTCTGACACTGGATTTGCAGGCACTGTGAAAAAAAAACTTCCTTGTGTAGCTCTTAGATGTGTGTAAAGTCAAAGGATCCAAGATAGAAGGATCTAAAATATGAGACCTTTCTATCTCTTTTGCAGCATTCGGCTAAAGAGTCTCAATGCAAATACAGACATTGCTTCCCTGGCTCGAAAGGTGGTTGAAGAATGCAAGCTCATTCACCCCTCCAAACTTGCAGAAGTGGAACAGCTGTTGTACTATCTACAGAATCGCAGAGATGCGTCAGCAGGAAAAGGTAAATAGTACAAGAACAAGGTAGCTTGAGGCTGAGGTCCTTCAGTGTTAGAAAAACTGCTGTGCAAAGTTTTCTTTAGCTGAGGTCCTAACTTGCTTGGTGTACAAGCTCCCAAGTTAAAAATTGGGAAGATGTGTAATTAAACCACACTTGAAAAAAAAAGAAAGACAATCATGAAGTGATGTCTGGAGGGGGGTTGGGCAGATGGAAGCTAGAATTGTCATTTTAACTATCAAAATACGTGTCTTGGCCTGTCGCAGGGCAGCCTTGCTACATTGGCAAGCAGATTCAAAACTATTACAGTGTCTTACTGTAGCAGTGAAGTTTTTTTTGCTCCAGACTAGCACTAAAGCTTATGATTTGCTTTCTTCCCAGTTACTGGGCTGTAACTGGTTATTTAGACTGAGGAGTCAGAGGCATCTGAGGGTTCTTTTTGCTGCCTTTGGTCTGGTTAGCTTCAGAAACATGACACACAGTAGCTGTGTGTCTAACAGGTCAGCTGGACGCAAGAGGATTTTGAGCTTCATTGTACCAGAATGTATACTCTTGGAATAAATGTGTTTTTGTCTATAAATATGTGTAAGTTAACTGCAATTATGTCTTTTCGTTATAGAAAAGAAAGAGAAATCCAGTAAGCCAAAAGATCCACCACCATTTGAAGGCATGGAGGTAAATATTGGTATTAGATGAGAAAGGCAAAAAAAAGTAATTAAAAAAAAAAATTACTACTAAAAAGTGGTTTTATAAGTGGGGAGGGGAAATGCGTAATTCTGTGTGGTGGTGAGTTGGTTTTTTTTTTTTTTGTGTGTGTGTGTGTTTCTTTTCAAACAAAGAACTTGGTTTAGATATATTGCACAATGGAAAAATCATCTCCATAAAGGGTAAAATATGTGACTTTCATACTTCCTCATCTGTAGCACACAGCAGGACAGCAAGAGAGGTCTGGAACATAGGACAGGATGCAGGGAGTCATGTCTGAGCATCCTTTTGTTTTTTGTAATTAAATCTTCTCAGATTTCCTGATGCTTGTTGGCTGTGATTCTGTGAGTTGATTTTTTTTTGAGTGTTTTATCCTTTCCAAATATCTGAACTCAAAGCTCTGCTTTGTTTCATCTTGTGATTGAGAAGCATTGTGATCAGTCGTGTTAAACTAACATCTCTTTATCTGTAACATCGTTGCTTATGACTGCTTTCAGATTGATGAAGTTGCCAATATCAATGACATGGATGAGTACATTGAATTACTGTATGAGGACATTCCTGACAAGGTGCGTGGCTCTGCCCTCATCTTGCAGCTGGCTCGGAATCCCGATAACCTGGAAGAACTGCTTATTAATGGTAACAAGGGTTTGAAACTTCTCTTAATGTTATGTTGCTTTTGTGGTGCATTCTTGATGAAAAAGCAGTTTGTCTTTCATTTGAGATTTTCTGTAGTTTACATTATGCTATAGCTAAATGTTATGATTGCTCTCAATAATATGCTAGGTTATGCTTCTTAGTTCATAATGAACTGGCTATCAAACTCCAATTAGATCTCACCACAAATGGACATAACTTAGGCTGTCCATAGGTGGACCAGAAATCATCCAGGTTCAACTTCAGCTGTTTTTTTTCTCATCTTATTAAGTTGGCATTGGTAGTGGAGACAAAAAAAAAAGAGTTGCATTCTGAAGATCAAGACCCTAGATGGTTTGAAAACAGGATTTGCAGTCTCACATAATTATAGATGTCAGGTTTCCAAGAGAATAAATTGACTGTGGATACGTCATCCAACTATTTCACTAGTGTAGCATGCTTCTTTTGTTTAAGGATCCATTTTAAAACCAGAAATCTCTCAGTGACATTCACGTTGTTGTCATCGTCTGTGTATGCATGTGTGCTGCCATGCATTATGTAAAGGTGAGTGTGACAAACAGAAGATGCACTCAGTCCAAACCAGACTTTGAAACAGATGATAGGCCCATGTCTTGTAAACTTAGTTCTCTCCTTCGTTGTCTCCCATGTGTCTTTTATTGATTCTTCTGTCCTCACATTCATTAAGTGATTGTAGTGGAAAAGCCAAGTCATGGCTTGAAGCAGTGATTGAGCACCTGGTAGGAAGACAGGGCCAACCCAGGGGAGCTCAGGTACATACAGTGCACCTGAGTGGTGGAAGGGATACAGCCAGGATCCACCCTTTCCCAGACCTCATTTTAAGGGTTGGCAGTGAAGGTAAGGGTATCTTGCTGAAGGTCCCTGCCTACCTGAGGTCTTCCAAAGGTAAGCAGCTTTTCTTCCCTTGTTTTGATGTCCACAGCTGCTGTGTTTGGGCTTGATCTTATTTGCTGCAGTCTAGGATTGTGCCACCCCATTGCTATTGCTGTACTTCCCATCATGTTACACCATTACAGCAATGACTGTGCTATGCCCATCCTACAAAGTCCATAAGTAAGATTATTGCAAGAATTGGGATGGGTGTAACGAAATAGAAAGTAGTGAATGGAAAAAGAGGCAGTTGTTAAGACAGAACTGAAATAGAATTTGAAAGTGAATGTGTTGATTTTATTACTAGGAGCCAAAGTGTAGTATGGAATGCACGGGTGATAGAGGTCACAGCATTTCAAAGTCAATAGTAGGTTTAAGACTGTATTAATGTTTGGTTTCACTGTCCTTTCTTATTGCCTCTTCTTGATGCTAGTGGATAGCCAGTGAGGGTGCTGTTTATACCATCTGCAAGCAGAACTTTTTGAGCAGTGTTACTTGTTAAAGTGAGAGAACTCTGAAAAGCTTCTGCTTAAACAAACAAACAACAAGACGTGCAGAATAAAGTGCATTCAGACTTTGTCTTTCAAGAGAAAAAGAGGGATGTGAGATGCTGGTGCTCATCTAACTCTTGTTTTGCTATAGAAACGGCCCTGGGTGCATTGGCTAGAGTGCTGCGAGAAGACTGGAAACAAAGTGTGGAACTTGCTACCAATATAATATATATTTTCTTCTGCTTCTCAAGGTAAGTTCAGAGTCTCTGTGTATTGGAACATAAAGAACATTTATTTCTCTGCTTAGTTATTTTTCATTTCTTTGCACTGTGCTACAAAACCTTACTGAAACAGGGGCAATATACTGCTGATTTAATAACACCTGTTAAACGGCAAAATTGAGGCACAGAAAGAATACCCTTGGTGAGGTGCTTTGTAGTTGAGCTCGGAGAAAGCTAATAAGGATTTTGACCTGTGGGTAAGATGCCTTGCTACAATCTTCTATTTCCTTCAGCATGTCTCACAGGGAAAAAAAAGTATCCAGAACTGAGGTGAGTGCTTGCTCTTATTGGATATGCCAGCATTCCAGCATACCCTGCGTATGATTTGCATTGCAACTTGATTTTGGGTCTCTGTTATAGTTCTTGTGAGTAGAAGATTCTCTGTAGCTCTTACAGCATGAGAACTAAGGTTAACTGGAAAACATTTTCCTTATGCATGAAAATTAGAACACATGGAGGTGTCTGCGTTTCATCCTGTATGAAGAAGGAATTTCTCTTTGGGACTGTAATGTCAGATCAGAAATACAAGACCTGTATTTCTATTTTATATTTTAAGTTCATGCCTTGAAGTACTTACTACTACAGTAACTTTTTCCTCTTAACTGTTTTGCTGTGTCATCTTGACTGTGCAAGATGCTTTCTTGTACTTTTGAAAACTTGAAAAGAGTATTCATGTTTTGGATCATTGTTTTGAAGTAATTTTCCAGAGAGAAACACTCTATAATATTGCAGAAAGTGAGTAGCTATTTTTTTAATCATAATCACGTGGTGTAGCATTGGAACTTTGCTATCCTAAATGTCAGAACAGTTTTAAGGTTGTTTGCATTTACTTCTTTCCTTCTTCAATGTAGTTTTTCTCAATTTCATGGCATAATCACACACTACAAAATTGGAGCTCTGTGTATGAACATCATAGACCATGAGCTGAAGAGACATGAGCTTTGGCAGGAAGAACTTGCTAAAAAGAAGAAAGCTGATATCCTTTTGATGGGCTGGGGCAGCTGGATGGTTCTTGCCTTGTATTGGTAGCTGTTGTTGAGTTACACGTGATTAGCATACAGCAATTACTGTGAGAGCAGTAAAAAAAAAAATAGAATTGCAAAATATAATTGAAGATATGAGAAATGTAGATATGTGAGAAGCTTGGGCTATTGAAGAGATCATTCTAAAGTTATTAAACAACACAAGTGTATTATTGTATGAGCAGTGTGTCCTGAGAGTATTTTTGCTGAGTACTGAGTATAGACTATACCCAGGAATAGGGGGGAAAATGTACTGCAGATGACAGTGAGTTGTTGGGGCGATAAAGTCTTTCTACTGAGGACAGCAGTTATCCAGACTGTTTAACTTCTGTCTGAACTCCTTAACTTCTGCAATTTACTTGATGAAGATCCTGAAAATCAAACCTTGAAGAAGGACTATGAGAAAACCTATAAGAAATATCAGGGTCTAGTTGTCAAGCAGGAGCAGCTACTCAGAGGTATAGAAACCAAGTTATTGCTTAATGTGGGTAGAGAGTTTTCTTGGACGATTGTTATAAGCATGACAGCTTAAACATACTGAATGTGTGGATGAATGTGGAAGAGCTTGACAAAAGAACAGAGAGAAGACAAATACTTAATCAGAATGTGTGACAGCATGTTAACAATTTCTTAAAGTGATCTGTTAGTCTTGAAGAAAACAGAAAGCGTTCAACTTTTTTGTTTCTTTTAATGGTGGTAACTTCTTTTTTACATTTAATAGATTTATTTGTCTATTTTTAAGTTGGCCTGTGTCTGAATAATGTCTCGGTTTCTGTATTCAAATATACTTTAATGTCAGACTGAGATGGTCTGGAGTAGCAAGGCTATCCTGGAAAGGCTTTTTAGTGACTTCTATTGTACTTAAAAGGAAAAAAAAAAAAAAGCTTCTAGTGGTCATAAATCTTATGATTTTAATTTTTATAAAATTACTTTTAAAAATCATAATTTTGTTTTCTAAATAGGAATAAAAAGCATTTATGGTCAGTTTGGTTTAAAATGCATTAGGAAAGGAGTGGAATGCTTCTGAAAATCTTGTCTTAAGTACTTAATGTGTATATAGAGACTCAGGTAATTCCATTGTCTTTGACCTGTTGGTATGATTTGTATTGAATTTATTAGTTGCACTTTACCTGCTCCTGAATCTTGCGGAGGATACTCGCACTGAGCTGAAGATGAGAAACAAGAACATTGTCCACATGTTAGTGAAAGCTCTGGATCGTGATAATTTTGAGCTGCTTATCCTGGTTGTATCTTTCTTGAAGAAACTCAGCATTTTCATGGAGAACAAAAACGATATGGTAAGGTCCACAGCACTCCACTGCAACATCAGAAAATTATGCACAGTGTCTGAGAACTTTGTATGGCTGGAAGAAAAGGGTATCTCTATTGCCACCCTAATTGGCCCTGATTTTCCTGTTTCATTATGAGTAAAAGGAAGGAAATAAAGCATTAAGCTGCAACGTGCTAGAAAAATATCCTGATGCGCTCTCATTCCAAACAGTGAAACTAAATACATGGAATTCCAAATTTAAGTTATCTTTCCAGAGTTTGTCATACCTGTGCTTCTGGAGATGTCCATGATCCTTCCCCTGAATTAGACTTGTATGATATTGACTATCCCAAGGATTGTCTTGGAAAGACAGTTATCTTTTTACAGTCTGCTAGACTACTTTGGCCTTCAAGGGCACCTCAGAACTGTTGCTTTATGCTGCCAATACCTCACAAGAATTTAAAGCAGTGATGTTTTTCTTAAACTTTTGAAATCTGAAACTTCTGAAATTGTAGGATTTTTTTCTTCCTGAAGAAAGCTTCCTTATGCTCCAGGCAAGTATCTGATTTACTGAATTCCCAGTGGATTTTAGTAGATGCCCGCCTTTGTTTCTGTGCTTTTATACAGTTGTTGAAATAAAAATGATAAATTTTCCTTATCCAAGAGGTAATCTGAGATTAATGTCAGACATGAGAGATGAGAAGATCTGTGTAATAGAAAATTAATTGCATCTTTGTTACTGGAACTCTATTATATGCTTGCCTAAGCGCTAAATACTGTCGACAGAGTGCATCTCCTATATTTATATACAACTATCCTATTTCTTAACGAAAATAAGATAATGTAGACTATTTACCAGGTGATCAATCTTTTATTTATTTTATAGCTGTCTGGTGCCCTGAGGGACTTTATTAGGAAAATAAGGATTACAGCCCTGCTTATCGCTGGCGTGCTTTGAACATTCCATTTGATTCAGCAGAAAGATGAATGAAACAAAATTGTTGGGTTTACTTTATTGCGGAGTGTTTGAAATGTAGCATGCAAATCTTTTAAAAAGTTTTTTCAAAACAAGTCATCTGCATGAGTATCTTTCTGATAAAAGACGTGTGCTTTTTTTTTTCCCCTGAGTATTATGAAGGAAGGATACCTATGAAGGACATGTTCTCATTTTTATTAGGCTGTAATACACAAATATTGAAGGCGAAATAAGCTAAGGCAATTGTGCAATGTCTGATTCTAAGTAAAGCTAAGTAATCCACTTATTTATAGCACATTCTTTCATTTGAAATTCAAATGCAGTATTAAATTCAAAGCAGTGAAGTAGGAGTTCTTGGTATCTGATGGTTTCTGATCAAAAGGATCCAGTTGTTTGGTTGTTGCACTATGCCATGTGAGGAGAGCTGTAGTTTCTTTTCTTAGAACTAATCCTCTGTGTATTTATAACTGGAGTGCTAATTACTGCCCTGCATTATTTTTATGTTCCTCCTTCTGGCCAAGGAAGGTTCCAGGAGAGAATGAATGCTGTCAAAAGATTATGTCAAATAAAAGCAGACAAATGATGTTTAAAAACAACAAAAACTTTCTGAAGTCTTGCCATTCAGTGCTCAGATGCCTCTTCTGACTGATGTAGTGGACTGGATCTCAGGAACAGATAGCAATTCTCAGTTCCTGGATTCCACTTCTTGATTTGAAAGTGATACATGTGAGAGAATGTGAAAGTTCTGTCTAGGGGTTCATGTTAAATTCATAATTAAAGATCTCAGATTCTTTTTGGGCGCAGATTCTGTCTTTCTTGGTTGGGCATCTCCCTTACTTCAATATCAGTTGCTGTAGGATTGTTCCCATTTAAATGGTTAACCATTCCTCTTTCCCAAGTTCATCTTCCAAGTGATGCCCTTAGATTATATTCTTACAGTATTCCAATTGAGGTATATTTCTAAGATGTCTGAACTGTTTCAATTTTTTTTAAATCAACTTGATGAAATAAACCAATCCAGAAGGCTTTAACCATGAAGACATAAGAGAACCTGTTTCACATAAAAATGCATTGACAGTTACTGTTAAGTGTAGAAATTTCACCTGCACGTGTGCATGGCTGCATGTGAATATATAGCAAGTTCAGAGGGCTTTTACGTTGAAGATAAAGTTGTGCTAGGATGGATTATGGATTTTTCTTTTTCTTTATATACAGGTAGAAATGGATATTGTTGAAAAGCTTGTGAAAATGGTACCTTGTGAACATGAAGACCTACTGAACATCACCCTCCGACTCTTACTGAATCTCTCCTTTGACACAAGCCTGAGAAATAAAATGGTGCAAGTTGGTCTGCTTCCCAAACTCACTGCACTCCTAGGTATGTTTTGTTCCAAGGTGGAAACTTCAGCAGGTGGCAGCAAAGCTGTCTTACATCATGATGCTGAATTCATTTTCTCTTTGCCAGGGAACTTCTTCACCACTCCCAACTTCTATCATTTAGATAATCTTTTGAGATGCAGGTTTAAATGAAAGTCTAAAATAAAGCAGTTCCTAGTAGTTTTATTGCTAGGTTCTCTTACACTGTTGATAGAGTCTTTAAAAATAACTTTCCTGTCTAGGTGAAAATCGTTTGTGCTGACTCATGGGCAATGCTTGTAATCTTAGGGGAGGAAAAATAGAAATACAATAGGAAAAACAGCCTGCAATTTCAGGGAGCTTACTTGCTGAAGATACCAGTTATCTTTTTTATGAAGCTAGCTGTATGTGCTGCTTCATGTTAGCGTAGTGGTCTGTATAGAGATCCAAAAACTCACAGCTTTCTCAGCCTAGGCTGTGGACAACACTGACATTTTATTCTTAGACTTTGCGCTCAACAGTTTGTAATGTGTTAAGATTGTGTGAGAACTTGACAACAAAAAAGTTTTCCTACTTTCACTATAGAGGAAAGCTACGGAGACTATGAGGAGTCTGGGAAAAGCAGGAGACTGTCTAACTTGATTCTTATTTTACAGTAGAGTTTCTCGAAGTTTCATTACTTCCTGTGTGTTCATTTGGCTGATGCTGTCTAGAAACTGCTCTAGTAGATATACAGAATGTTTGGCTGTAAGGATTGCTGAGTGTTCATCTCTAAGTGAGAGTTGAGGATCTTGTTGTGAAGCCTTACATGCATAAAACACTGACTCAAGGCATTGAGTTTTCTGTGATTTGTTGGGTTTGGGATATCCTCAATCCAGTATCCAGATGTGAGAGATAGTGTGGAATGCAATAGTGAGCTTTCTCCTCTACCTTTGTACATTTCTTTAGGGCTGTTTGCTTTCTCAGTTCTACAGTAAATCTCAGCATGGCCTTATTCTTTTTCATACTCATCATGAAAACTTAGAGAATTAATGTTTTGAGTTCAGCATTAGTGATTACTACAATGGCTATCTGACATCTCCTGAAGCTCCTCAGTTGTTTTAATGCTTTCTGTCCCACAGCTGTGTTTGCATTTGATGTCCTTCTCTAGCCTGAGCTAGGAGAAATAAGAGAAATGGAATTTGGAATCCATCTTTTTGCATTTTTTTCCACTTTCTCCTTGAGATCGTGCTTTTTGATAGTAAAGGAGGCCAAGAAGTGGAAACTGGTCAGGAAGTGTATTCTCTTTTGCTTGAGATGGGGTCTTGCTAGGTAGTCAGGTTCAGCTTTGACTGTGGCTTCTAGGTACAAGTCACCCCAAGCAGTGGCACAACACAAACCACTGAAATCCCTGCTTACAGAAATTCCCTGTTTAATATAGGAGTCAGACTAAACTCATCAGTTAGATATCTGCTTTCTAGTTTCCTATTTTAATGTGGAGAAGAGAATCTCTCTTCAAATGCTATTTCCTTGGGCTTGAATATAGACTTGTAAGAAAGGCTGATTATCTCAGAACTGGCTGCTAACATCACGGTCAGATCCTGAAATGCCTGTTAAGGCAATCTATGGCAAGTTCTGCTCGTGCTTCCAGTAGCTTCACTGTCTGCACTTGGCTCCTTGAATAGTTTTTTCCTTGTGTAGGAAGCTTTTAGCCCTTTTTTTGTGCTTGGAAGCGTGTATTGCTTAACCTGGCTCCCTCCCATAGAACTGTTTGATGCTTATTTTGTGGTGTGCTGATTAGAAAAGAAAGTAATAGAAAATTTTTCTTCTTAAATTTTCTAAGTCAGCTATGTGATTAGTAAGAATTTTCTTGATAAAGTGATTTGTGTCATTCTCCATGACGTTGCTTTGTGTATTCTAGCTTAAGGAAGCCTGCAACCTTAGTAATATAATAATTTTGGGCTAGAATACTGCTTTTATACAGGTTACTTGAGCATTAAACACATTATTCAAGTCAGTACCCCTCAGCTTACATTTGCAGGTCACCTTAAAGTGCTGACAAATCTCAGCAGCTGTTGACAAGTCACCATACAGCTCCTAATGCCAAGAGGTCAGGTTTGTTGACTCTGCCTACTGAAACTTAACATTTGTGCACGCTGTGCCTTTCAGTCTTTTATGCTGTGTTTGAGATGAGTATAAATTAAGTGTAGTAGGTGCTTAAGGGGGGAGTTGAGATTGCAAGGAAGGGAAGAATGGGATTTGTCAGGCAGCAGTTTAAGACTGAGCACTGAGATGGCTTTCTTTGACAACGTTGAGTCCTGGATGACATGCAGGTTTCCCAAGGGACTCTGGATGGTTTGGGAGCAGGAGTGCTCTTAATGTAGCTTGAAGTTAAAAGCAGAAGAAACAGAATGACTTCAACCAAGCTAGCAAAGGAATGGACTAAGTATGACATGGATACATTGGAGAAAGGCCATCTTCTTGTCTTTTGCTGTAGCGTGTTGAGGCTGCTGTTGAAAGAAAGGACATGAGAAATTCTGCTTAGTCTTGGTTTCCATTTTAATTAGCCTTTCTTTTTAATAGTGCCAATGCCTGCTTCCCCATGTGGCTTTGCCAGTCAACACCACTTGCTAGTTTTCGCGGCTTCTCTTCACAAGTCTCAAGTATTGTATGTGACAAGACTCCTCTTGTTCCCTCCAGGAGCCCAAGTTAATCAACTACAGCTGATCTTTGTTATATTGTGACTCTCAAAGAGCTGGGTACAGTTGAGGGAAACTTGGCTTCAGTGTTACCAATCAAGAGCTGGAGCAGAGCTGTGGAGGCCTATGGGATTATAGTCTGGTGTGTTCAAGTTTTTCCATGCACAGCTATTTGAAGTATGGAAGAGATTTTGTTGCCTTCAGTTCTTGAATAAAACCTTGTAATTGCCAGTCACCAGTGCCTTGCTTAGAACTGTTTTGTACTGATGGCCTTGCTTAAATACCTAGAAATTATACTTACTGAGTGATCTTATTTTTATGCACTCTCCATGTGTACGCTTTATGTGCCAAAAATACAGTTTCAGTGGATTTAAGTGAGAATCTGTGAATCCACCGAGTGGTTTAAACTATTTGCTTTCCTGAGATGTGAAAAACCCAGATTCAGTGCCCTCTAATCATCACCTTGGAATGAGAGACCAAAGTTGTGCATCATAGAATATTGTGTGGAAGTTTGCTTTGCTCGCGTTTTGCTTTGCATGACATAATTCAAAGGGAGTATAATAACAACTTGTTCCAAATGCAGTAAAGTTTGATGGTAATTTGCTTGTGGAAGTTATTCTCATTGAAAGGGTAAAACATAGAGCTAAACTTTAAAGGAAGGATATGAATTTGTTTTCTTAATCCCTGTGAGCATCCTACTGTTGGACAAAAGGGAAATGCTACCCTTCTTTTTTCATAGTCCTTGCCCTGTGTGATTGGTGTCTGCAGTAAACGCTTTGGCAGCAGAGAGGAAAAATAAAACATTGTCTACAAGGAAGAGTGAAATAACTATTTGTTTGGACCAAATCCACTTTGTTTTTCAGTTAACTGGCCAAACCAAATGCAAAGTTTGGTACAGCTCTTAAATACATGCACAGCTTGCGATTCACATTATTCTAATAAGGGTGCTCTTTTGTGCTGTGTCTGAGTGGTTTCTTAGTCTTTGTGAAGTGAGACAAATAGTTCTTCATTCTCTCTGAGACCAGCAGGCAGCTTGCTCAGCAGAACCAGCTGAGTGCTGCTGTGCGTGTGATGGCAGGCTGCATATTCTTCTTGGTAGACTCCTGTTCAGAAAAAGCTCCTGGCAGTAGAGGATGTGGCAAGCAGTACTGGGGTTTGTGTCCTCCCATGAGTTAGTAATTTCTCTCAAAATGAAAATGATAGAACTGCTAGGGAATGGTGTGGGAGCTCTTACAGTGGGAAATATATTGCTCCGCAAAGGTAAATGGGTAGGGAAGATCTGTTCCTTGAAAGAGCAGCTCTGGCTGCATGCAGGGAGTGAATGGTTTGTGATTTGTGCATTTGTCCTCTTGAGCTGCTGGACAGTTCTTAGGGGTATTGAATGTGTATTGTCTTGAAATTTTTTTTCATTCACTTCCCAGTGCAAGCCATGTTTAAAGAACTCAATATGTTGGAAGCTAAGCTAAAGTATCTCATCATTGTTGCTCAGAATTATGAGCTGCTTTTTAAAATGAAGCTCTCATTGAACACAGAGATTTGTGAGCTGAAAAACAGAGTTGCGGAATACTGCCAGTTAAAATTTCAGCCCAAATGGGACATGGAGTGCAGAAGGGTTATGGATGTGTCTGTGGAAGTGTTAGGCAGTGCCAGGGTGTTCCACCTCAAAAATGATGAACATCACAGGTTATTTTTTTTCAGTACCGATTACTGTGACTGAAAGAATTGTTTTTATGGGTTTCAATTTCCATTTAGCCAAGTAGTGTTGGTTATACATTGCAGTGAAGTGCCATGTGATCAGTCCCAAGCACCAAGTAGTATAGTTTGCCTGGGCACAGTGCGTACTGAGCCTATGTACTTCATTAATGTGAGCATCCTGGTCTGTGTCCTTAATGTCTTGGTGTTCCAAGTCTTACTGTCAGCATACTGAGAGGTAACAGCCACCTAATTTGTGGTAAAAGTCTGGGAGTTGTGCAGTAGCTTACAAACTCTAAAGTAGGTCAAACTTTTCCTGTATTCAAACTCTTGATTTAAGCTGGAGGATAGGGATGGTGAGCTACTTTGTCAGTCTGTGACTTTTTCTTCACTGAAGAGTCTGCCTTCACTGGATCCACTAACAGAACTAACAGAATCTTTGAGTTTTATGGTTTTTCTTTTTTTATCTATTCTTGCTGCAAACTGTTGAAATTTGTTTGACATTTTTCCACTCCTTAGGTTTAATGAGCAATCACAGAATTGCCAAACAGTTGTATTTTCGATGTCTTAACAACCAGGTCTTGATAATGGTATGCAGCCAAGGTGTGTTGTATGTTGACTGCTGTTTAAAAACCCAAGAAGTAGTTTGCTCTCTAATTAATGGAGTGCTGTGGGTTTTTAAATGTTCTATTCCTTTTATGAAAGTTTCTTTTAAGAAGGCTTAAAGTAGATGTGTTCTCTTTATGAGTTTGCTTGGCCTTTTTGTAATGAACTTATTATGGAGCTTCACACATCTGTTGGAAAATGGAGCTTCTTATAGGCTACTGCAGTGTTTTTTCTGATTTTAATAGGCCTCGTTTATCCTATAAAGAAACATACTTTTTTTTACCTGATCAAGTGAGCAAACAATAGGGGTCAGATGTGGCAAAGACCCTAACAGAAAGCACATGTCCAACCATCAGGGTGAGGTAAAGTCATATCGGGATTGCTTGAAGTTATTAATGGCAGTAAAATTTATGCTTCCTCCTGTTTTCCCAATTAAATTGAGAAACCTTTTTTTCCTAAGGTGGCTCTGCAGCACCTGGTTCCAATACTTGTTGTGTGAATATTGCCTGGGGTGTCTCCATTCCTTTATAGTAGAGGCTGGCTGTAGCACATTAAGTAACAGTTCAACTACGGGGACTGGTCTGTTGGAAAGCAGTAATTATTAAAGGATTTCTTTTAATGGTAGCTTTTTTTTTATCATTTATGGTGAATATGGCCAACAGTTTAAAATAAATAAAAATCCAACCCTCTTTAGCATACAAATTTTGAATTCATATTGGATACTCAAATAAAACTAGCATGTCTGACTTCAGGAGTGTGTTGGGTACCCAGTGCCTGAGAACTCAGCACTTACTTACATACTTTACTATGGATTTAGATGGATGACTTTAGTATTACTAAGAACAACTGGCTTCTCGTGCTGAGGAATATAAAACTGAAAATAGAGAGGCTTCAGTATCGTTAATATTTTGTTTGAAGAAGAAATAATCTTAAGTAATTCTTTTTATTTCTTTTTAACATAAAACTGTCTTGTATCTGTGCCTCACGTTACTGGAAAACTGTTGTAAGTTATCAGTAGGACTGACTGAAATTCATAAAATTATTTTATTTGCTTGCAAACTTTTAAGCACAGCTGTATAAGACTTCTGCATCCTCTAATTTAGTGCTGTTGACTTAAAAACAAAGTATATTTTCATTTTGTAGCCATTACAGGTGGAACATTGCTAATCTGGATACTGAGACTTAGATGAGTGAAAGCTCTTTACTACGCTATGTTGCTCACATATAGGTATGTTATTAGTTTTTTGTTTCTTTGAACTGAAGCAGATGACTTTGGGCATCACACAGGAGAAACCAACTTCATGGATGTTTACTGAAAAAGGAAATGCTTATGGGTGACAGCAGTGAAGGTGCTCAGTGGAGAGATGGGAACATATGGCTCAGCTGAGGTTTTTTTTTTTTTTTTTTTTTTTTGGAAATCCACAAATAAAAGGAATTGCAGGGATCCCCTGAGCCTGTATGTCTGCTGAGGAGCTTACAATTCACGACTAAGTGAATTGTTTCAGTTGTTTCTTTGCATATTGCAAGAGCAGTTTAATTCTTATCTCTACAAATCAAACCTCGTCTTTTACACAAGCTGCTTATATCTGAAAGCTTCACAGATTTTCTTAGAAAATCTCCATAAGGTAAGGCGGTCTTACTCTTTGAATCATAAAATCATTTAGATTGGAAAGACCCTTAAGGTCATCATGCCTTAACCATCTAACTTGCACCATCGAGCCCGCCCACCACTTGACCATATCTCTAAGCGCCACTGCCACACACTGCTTAAATACCTCCAGGGGTTGGGGTATCCACTTCCCTAGACAGCACATTCCAATGTTTAAGCAACCCTTTAATGAAAAAGTTCTTCCTGATTTTCAGCCTAAGCCTCCCTGGCACAACCTGTGGCCCTTGCCTTGTGTCTTATCACTTGTCACCTGAGAAAAGAGGCTGACACCCTCCTTGTTGCAGTCTCCTAGCAGGTAGTTGTAGAGAGTTACGTGGTCTCCCCTCAGCCTCCTTTTCTCCAAACTAAACAACCCCAGTTTTCTCAGCTGCTCCTCATAAGTTTTGCTTTCTGGTCCTTCCACCAGCTTTGTTGCTCTTCTCTGAAGGTGTTCCAGCACCTTGATGTGCTGCTTGTAGTGAGGGCCAGAAACTGAACACGGTACTTGAAGTGCAATCTCACCAGTGTTACGTAAAAGAGGACAATCACTTCCTTGCCCTACTGGTCATGCTATTTCTGATACAAGCCAGGATGATGTTGGCCTTCTTGGGCACACTGGTGGCTCATATTTTAGAAAAGGAAAGCTAGTCCTTTTCTAATGTGCGGCTTTCCAGCCACTGCTGCTCAAGTCCGTACTGCTGCCTGATTGATTGGAGGACATCCTAAGTAACACAAAAAGCGTTCCTTTTTTTCCTGTAGAAAAAGCAAGCCTCAGAAAAGGATGTAGCAGTATTTTGCTTACTTGGTGGCTACACTGTCTTTTGTAAGTAGCAGTACTGCAGTGAAGAGTTTACTGTATATATTTCAATCTGATTGTCTTGTGTAGTGTTCCAGGCAAAGAAATTGAGTTTGGTGCTCCAGATGTGCAGCTTTGTTTTTGTCTATAGCTGTAAGATTAAGTAACTCTACCTAAATTAGTCATTTATGACTCCTTTGGCTTAGAAGTTATTGTTATATTTCTGTCTTTGTTTCCTAGGGAAAAATAAGTATATCCATATTTCAGATGTGTGCATGTGCTTGCTGCTTTGAGGAAGGAAAACAGAGAAAAATGTGTATTTTAAGTTAGGCTTGTGGTAGGAAGCCAATTTCAAACATAATAGAGGTGATACAAGAAGGGTTATTAGTAGGTAATTAATAACATTATTTACATAGCCTAGTCTTTCTGAGTATGAGCAGATTTGCGAAGTCTTTAAGGTTCTCTTGATAAAATAAACTGGTATATTCAATATGATTTATATTTACATATGTAAATCAAACCAATATGTGTCTAAACCACACGTGGAGTGACTTATTCCAACTGTTTCAGTGCTGCTTGCAGGGAATAATATTAGACAGAGGAAAGTTGTGATACCTTTCTATTATGGAGACGTAATTCCCTCCTTGCTAATTTTAATGTACATGAATATGCTCGTCTTAAATGTAAATGTACTTTTCTGGCAGCAGTATGAGATGGTATGTAGGTGCTATGTTTAGTTTGCTACGTTTGTATCTGCTTATATTTCTTACTTGTATAATATTGCAACAGATTTGACTTAAAAGTATCAGAGTTTGAAACTGAAATGAAGATTCACTCTGCTATTTTAAGAGATACTTACCTTCTTTTGAGTTCTGGTTTTGATTTAGTGTAGTTAATGTTTTGCATGTGAGTTGAATGGGGCATACGTCACATCTAATGTTGGTGCATTGATGAGTCCATTAGAAATGATGGCTACTTGAATTACTGATACTCCTACATTTGAATAATTTAACCCACAATTTATATTCTCATTGTTACATTAGCATTTGAAAGTCGAATGCTGCTGCTGAAACTCAAATCGTCGTTTCAGTTTTACAGCTTCAGGGTTTCTCTTCTGTTATTGTGGAGCTAATGGAGGATCTTTTATTTTAAGCTCACTACAGCATAGGACCAGATCTTGTTATCAAGACATCACTTCTTCAGCTTCAGCTACTGGTACCATTCGATCTTTAATCCTAGTAAGAGCTCAACGTAGAATTCGGGCACTGGTCTGTGGATCTGGCACATGGCTTCTTATTAATGTTCAAAGGCTAAAAATCTGAAGCCATTTTGAACTCAGAACCCATCGTGTATTTATTTCCCTCTCTAATTTGCAGAAAACTAGTTGTGAAAACAGCCTGAGGGACCTGAGATTTTTCCATCCCAGCTGCTCCAGCTGAACTACAGCTGCAAAAAAAAAAAATCTAAGTATTGTTTCTATAAACTGTTGAGTGTATTTTATAACACAATAATTCCCACAAAATCAGTAACTGCAGTTAATGACCGGTTTGTTAAGGCATTAACTGCACTCAGCTGGGAATGACCAATTTCTCTGGAATGGCTGTGTAAGAACTAAGGATAATTCAGTAACGCTTTCAAATAATTATTTGCTTAATTAATGGTAAATTCTTTTGGAAATCCTATCAAAGTACTTGTGACCCTTACATTTAATATCCAATGAGTTCATTATGATTCATGTTTTATTGCCATACATACCAGAAGAATCCATAATGACTAGACCATTATTTTCCAGGGCTGCCCTTGCTGCTTTAGGCCATTTGGCTATTCCACCTTCAGTGCTAAAATGCTTGATGCTCAAAACTGCTTGCATTTGTAGGCCACAACTTTCTGGCACCCCACCAAAACTTCGGTGATTTTTATGAAAGTGTTTGGCAGAGCCTTTTTTTCCTTCTTGCTTTTTCTGATTAGGAGAATAATTGGTGCCTACTGTACCAAGTCATAGGGAATTCTCTCTTACAATGTCTGCTTTTTCATGTGTGGCCTTTCGTAGCAGTCACAAATAGCAGAAAAGATATTGCTCCCATGTTTTGCAAGGCTGTTCTTTGGGCAGGTTTTTAAAGTCTCTAAACAGTGACTGACTTAAAGCTTTATTTATCATTGTTTAGGTGAATATAAAACAAAACAGGAAACAAAAAAGTGATTTTTGGTACTGGCATATTTAAATAATAATCAGTGTCTGTAAGTTCATGTTTTTGAGAATGAGGTCTCTATGTAACAGGATGGCACTTGGCTCGTTGGTGGATTTGTTTCAGTCTGTTACTTCTTAAGGTGATACTTAGTGTTCATAGCACTGGAGCTGTTGAATCTCTTCTGTACTGAAGTATAGACATAGTAATTATGCAGTTTCCAATCAATTTTCCAGTAGGCTGTTTGCTTTCTGGCTGAGCAGGGGATTAACAGTTGCATTAAATCATGGTGGCTGTGCTAAAGAACATCCACGTCCTCTTGATTTTCCTGAAGCATTTGATTGTTTGGATGAGGAGTTGCCGCTGTTTTGCAAGAGGACTGATGAAAGTGAGAAGATTCTGCTTCTTCTCCACCAAAGTTCTTTCATAAGTGGGACAGAAGCTTCTTGAAATTGGTCTGAAATTGTGTTCTGAGAGATTAAAAGGGAAATGAAAGTTAAAGAAAACACATACCTTTAAATCCTTAAAAGCTGGTTTAGTTGCACCCTGTTTTCTTTTCACTTCAGATCTGAGGTTTGTTCTCATCCTCAAGTTAGGAGAATCCATGCTTCTTTCCTGCATATTCACAACTGAAAAGTACTTCCTTACTGTGCCTGTGAGTGCCCTCAAACCCTCTCCATTCCATTAGCTGCCTGTAGGACAAGGGCATTCAGGAATGATGGGTCAGTTCACTGTGGAGCAAGAAACTATTTAAATTCAACTCTTCTTTTTAAAATTATGACTGTCTTTTCCTTTTGTGTGTCATGAAATCTGTCATATGGAACACACTTTGGGAGAATGATTTAAGTGCTGGCGAGTGAGTTTAGATAAAATGATTTAAGTTTTAGGTGTTTTTCATGCTTCAGGTGAACGTGTAGGTCTTTTTCATTATTTTTGGAAGTCTAGAAATAGAGGCAGTGGGTCATCAATACCAAAGATATTCCATGGGTATCAGAAATGACAGTACAATATGCTTGACTTTTGAAACAAGGAGGGAGAAGTATGTGAAGAGTGTCTTCCCCCCCAAAAAAGGGAAGACTTTGGATGTTACAGTAGCTGTCTTATTTAAAAGCAAGCTACCAGTGTTGCCAAATTAAACTATGGATGCTACCGTATGTAAGGCTTTCTCTTAGCACAAATGCAATTTGCAAAAATAAGGTGGGGGAAAAATATCCATCAAATAGAAAGGTTCAACCCTTCTTGTTGGCTGCCTTGCCAGTTCATACCTGCTGCAAGTCTGTCTCAATGTCCCTCTGTTTTCCAAGTTACTGTTCTGGGTAGCCAATTTTCTGACATTTTTACTAGTTTGCCTTTTACTTCACATAGTGTTTCCTGCATTACCCAGCAAAGTGTAATTGTAATCTGAGTCTTAAATTTGCAACTTGATGTTTGAGTTTTAAATGGAGGCATGGAAAGAAGTGTTAAGAGCAGTGTAAACAGCTATTTTTCCCTACGAAAACAGCTTTTTCCTAAGAAATTTCTGGGCATAGCTTACTCTTTACATTTCTATATTTGCTTATGAGAAGACTTCAGCTGTATGTGTAGTGTGGGGTTTCTTTTTCCATGCAATTGTTGGGTTTACAGTGTCACTACAGATGAACAGGTAGGCAAGATGACAAGTCACCAGAGAAGTACAAGCGAGTAAACACTTTGTTCTGTTTGCTTTAAGCAGTATTTGTATGCTTTAGTATCATCTGCACTTTTCTTTTAATAATAGCCTCAACATCTTTTGAAGTTGGTCCTTATGTCTTCTTTAGCTGTGAAAGCGCATAGAAGGCTGAAATGCAAGTCAGTATTGGTGATTTTTGTTTTTCAAAGCAGGTAATATGCTGGGAGGGGCTGAAAGGTCAGCTGTGTTTTCAGATTTGGCATAGGAAAGAACACTGTTGTATAACAACTACCAGAAGGGTTTTGTGGTGTTTTTTTTCTTGCTAATTCAATTTTGTAAGAAGTCACAAATGCGCATTCTCAGGATAAAGTCATCACATCTTTGGTGCTTAAAGGAAATTGCAGTTTCCAGTGATGTATGGAGAAGAAAAATGATTAACTGGGTTGGTTGCTGTTTGAGATCTCAATGCTTTGCCAAAGCATTAGAGAGATATTCTAACTTAGCTTAAGCCAAAGTGGGAGGTAAGGTATTTCTGATCAGCTGCATCAGAACTGTGAAATAATTCTGAGTTGAAACTTGATTGCAGACTGGCCTAAACTTTCAGTTGAGTGTGTTATCCCATAGATAGCCAGTGTCCTGCTAAAGTGGGGCTAGAGGAGAGCTCAAGAGAGTGCTCAGTCCAACTTTCAGCAGTCAGAATCAAACCATCAGCCTTGTTCTTACGATGCATTCTTAAGTTTGTCTAAGCTGTTTTGATAGAATCTTTCTGTTAAATAGTTCACAACCTATTTGTGTTAGTTGCTATGGTTTCTCTTCCAAACCTTTATTTGGGAAGTACTAATGTGCAAATATGTTTTTTCTTTCAAATGTATGGAACATAAAGCATACCCACAGTTTAAGATTGTAAGACAGTCAGTGTGTGATTTGCCTGAAAGGCACTGGATTCCTTCTACAACACTTTTTAGAGAAATAATTCTTGTTTCTCTTACACTGCATTCCTTGGTATTTCGCTTTGAAACAACCTTGTCATTTCAACAGGAATATCCACAGCTACATCAGTGTTATACTTGGTATTTAATTTCCTGGCTGGAATCTGATGAAGGCTTTCTCTGGATGGCCCATCGTTATCAAGTGTTCCACTTTCTAAGGCGCAGATTTTCTGAAAGGAACTGAGGAACTCCTTTGAGGTGTTGGGGAGAGGGGTAGTAGTTGGCATTGCCTTTATTCCTTCGTCACACAAATATATTGTTCATTCTGACACATCAGTTAGGATTCTTTCATCAATGTTTTCATCAATTCCTATTTTAAATGTTCCTTCCCTTGACTGGGATCGTTGTGCTTTTCGGTTTTTTCCTCTTTTAAATGTTAGTGATACCTAAAACACAACCTTCATTTGGATTTTTTTTTCCTTTTAGCAAATGAAAACTACAAGCAAGTAGCTATGTGTATTCTATATCACATAAGCATGGATGATCGTTTCAAGTCGATGTTTGCGTACACGGACTGTATCCCACAGGTATGTACATTCATATATGATGAGGTGGCAAGATGCATCTGTCCACGGGCAAATCTTTTCCTCACTGATAGCAGAGCTCACACTGACACCCACAGGTGAGAGTGGGAACAGGCAGGATGCTGCTGAGTCAGTAGTGAGCATCCTATTTGTTGGGCAGTCTGACTATTCATGCTGTGTTTTGATGGTCCTCAGAGAAAGGATGGGTGACATATTATTTGTCAGTACTGCTGACCACAGAGCTACACTGATTAATTAGTAAACAATACATGTGACCTGATGAATCTCTAGGAAAGATTGGAGATGCTTGAAAGAAATGAGAAATTGTACACAGTAAATCCACAAGGAACCTCATAGAAAGTATTTCCTTTACTTTTTTAGAAGGCATTCTTTTCTGATCCCATTGGGTATCAAAATTTCAGTGTCTTCAGTGTTACAGGATATGAACGGGAAAGCTGCCAAGCAATGTTACGTCGCCACATGACAACTCCTTTCCAACTGCAAACATGTACAACAAGCTATCTGTCAGAGTTTTTTTCATAACTTTTTCTCTTTAGCAATATTCCCTCACCCACGCACAGGCATAATTTCATGTTTTTGGGAGGGATTTTTCTGTGTGTTTCTTTTGGTCTTGGGTTGTGGTGTTTTGTTTGCTGGTTGTTTTTAAACACTGAATCCTCTCTTACCAGCCTCTTTCCCAGTCCTGGTGAGGCTTGGAGCTGAGAAAGCTTGTGTTACATAAATGTAGAAAGCTCTCTGGTAGCCTTTGCAGAATTGCACCACAATATCTTTTTTTCCTGTCAAACATGTTTTTAACATCAAATGCATCTAGAATAGGAAGTTGCCATGGCAAATTTTCAGGATGTTTCTGGTCATCACTTCATGACAAAAATTGTGGTATTTTTCCAAATAGAGGAGGATTTTGGAGAAAAGGGATAAGTGGTGGGAATAGCTAGTGTATGTTGCCAAATCCTCTTGCAAACATCCTGATTTCTTTTTCTGCCCCTTTGCTCTGACATCTGCATGATACAAAGGACCCGTTTTTATTTTTTTCTGAATGATCACCTGCCAAATGAATTCACGTGCTGTGTTTCAATGTTTGCTTATTTCATGCTTGCAGGAAATCTTGGCTTGCATCTTAGATCCCCAGTTTCGAATGTAAAGAGCTCTGGAAACTTCAGTGATATCATACGCTGAGCTTTAGTGAACCTCATTGTCCTGACTGGCAGTGGCTGCTCAAAGTAGTGCTTGCAGGGCATTGTTCAGAGCCTAGTGGAACAGGGAACAAGCTCACAGACTTAATTAGATTTTGGATAAAGCTACAAAATTTGAAAGATTTCTGTTGCTATTGATTCCTTAGTGCTTGATGTAATTATGCACAGATCACATCTGCAGACTGTTCAGAAAGGACCAGCTGGACAGTCACACTTTTTTACTGGCGAAAGTTGAAAATTAGGACAAATATTAACAAAAAAAAGCAGTAGAAACAAGGGGAAATTAGTATGGCATCAAGAGAAGAAAACAGTCTTTTCAAAAGCTCTCCATTATCTGATTCTATTCTGGAAAACTGAATTCTCTTTTCAGTAACAGCATATGCCCTTCTGTGGGTTTGTTTCCTTTTGAGGAAAGGTGTACGTCCAAACTGGCAAATACTCAATACCAAATGTTTAGCTGTTGTGGAAAGCAATTGGGAAATCCATCCCTTGTTGTCATTCTGTACGTGTGAGGTGCCTAACAGGCTTGCATGTGCTGTCCCAGGTAAACATCCATGCGGATTGTAGGAGTTAGTGGGTGCTATTCTAGTAACAGTTAAAAGCAAGTATTAACAGTTCATTCTTGTTTAGACCTCAGCAATGCGTGTTTTGTTTAAATAGGTGCAAATGCCATCCAGATGCTTATAAAAGCATTTATTGGTAATAACCTGGCCAATCAAAGGGCATGGTTAGGCAGTGATGTCATGGTGATATTTAATATTGTACCGCAGAGCGGTGCGCAAGGTTCTCTGCAGCAACCCACATGTTTTCCACCACGGTTGTCCTGTTTGGCCCCTCTTTGATCTGTAAGCTTCTTTTCAGCTTAATGCTGGTAAACGTCCTCTCTTGACAGCACCCTTTGCTCCTGTCCGCCATTATCTGCTGAAGTTCAGAAACCAGAGCATCACTTCAAACAGCAGAGTTAGGGAGTAGCCGGTCAGAAAAGATTCCTGAGGCATGCAGTTCTGGCATAATCATTCAAAGATGTTTGAGCTGGGCTCGGGGAGGGGGTTGGACAGAGGTGTATGTGAGCAGAGAGCTGTGGGGGTTGGCCTCTGGTCACTGGTAAATAAGTGAAGGCAGGTGCCAGAGAGTCTAGACACAGTGATTTCAGTCCTGGTCTGTGGTATCTGATACTCAATATGGGACTTGTCTGATTGAACACTACTGCCTCTTCATTGCACATGCTGCAGTCTTTTTACTGCCTTCCTGTTAAATCAGTAAAAGATGACAATGGACATAGTAAAAGCAGAACAAATTTAATTTTAATATTTCCTATTTGGCAGCAATTATTCTTCCTTTTGAAGTGGCACAAGAAGCAATCAAATTAAATGAAGACATAATGGGAAACATGGAGCTTGTACTAAACTATTATTTTAAAATTTGAACGACTTTAATTGAAACTGGATATATTTTTCCTTTTTATGGAGAAGTAGCTCAGTAATTAACAGTATAATTCCTTCTTGTTAAACATCTGATTTCCACAGATTTTGTATTGTGTACGTAATGAGAATGTTTCCCTTCAAATTACTTGAAGGGTTTTAAAAAATCTCTTTTTAAAGGTTTTGTAACAGAATAGTCACAGGGGGTGATTTTGGAATACTCGTGTTCCACTTGTTAAGTGGCAACTTTCTTCTCCGGTTAATTCATTCTTGTGTGACTGTCAGGCTTACAAATTTAATAAAGTAGAGGCTTTATAAGTTCTTTTAAGAACCCGGGGAAATCTGAGTCAACTTCTTTTAAGAGATGGAGGAAGAAATCAGTGATGGCTTTTAAATCAGTACATGAAAGTCCCAGGAAAAAGAGATTTGTAGTTGTTGAAACATAAATATATATGGCTTTATTTGGGGTCCGTTTGGGATGACAGCATGCTATCTGGTAAGAGGTAAACCTATGATATTAAAGTATTTCAAAGTAAAATTCCTGCAATCCTATTGTTCCCAATTTTATAGTTTTCCCCTCTATATGAGTTGTTCACTCACTTTTTTTAGTGTTTAATGTATTACAAACTGTCTTGCCACCAGGGGGCAAGCACACAAATATGTAATGTTTACTTGCAGCTTTTTCCTTTCCATGCCTATTTGAGATAAGTTGAGCTCAATATACTGTATTTTCTGTCCCACTTATCTTTAGGTTCAGTTGTTTCTACTTGCAGTAATCTCAGTGTTGTCATCACACTGTGTGCATTGCAAACTTGCCATGTCTTATAACAGAGCAGGCTGTAGTAGCAAATAGGGTGATGTCCTGCAGCCCCATGTTGGGGAAGCAGTGCAACTGGAAACAAAGAATTGAAACAGATGTATTTGAGTCACGCTCATGTATTCAGTGTGCCATTTCAAAGAAAACATTCTTATGGAACAAAATGAGATGAGATAGCTTGAGATGTAATGGACTACGCAGGCACCAGATGGGTGTATAACAGTAATGTAAAGGTTATGTGCCTGAAGAATCTGGGAATTTCAGTTTGAACAGGGTTGTAGGTGATTTCTATTTGTATCAACTTAGGTTGTTGCCTCCTATTACTAAAAAACAGCATGATTGCTAATGAGAAGTTTTTGGTATACAGCAGCGTTCTGCTATAGCACTGAAAGCTGCAGAGGTGAAGTGCGTTGCTGCAGCTAATCTGCCTACAGGCAGAGTAATCTGAAAGCAAAATAGCAGTAGATCATTCTGCAATTAATTGATCTGTTTACGGAATCATGATTTTATTAAACATCCAGGTGGTATTTTCTGGGGAATTAACTTGTATTTTGTATTATATCTACCTGAATGTTAAAATAAATAAAAATTATTCACTCACAAGTTTAAATATCAGAAAACCAAAGAATTCGGTGGTAGCAATAAAGTAACTTGAATTGGTTACAGGGTGATGAGTGACTGCCGTCTTTGGCACTCTGTAAGAGCTGTAATCCCCAGATCACAGAAGAAGACATCCCGTGCCTTTGGCTTCTGTAACTTTACCGTGCCTATGGAAATGTTGAGTTCTTAAAAATATGACAGTTGACATAACAGTGCTCGTTGCTTTGGAAAAATTAATGACTTAAATGTGTTTGTGTTTCTTGGCAGCTGATGAAAATGCTCTTTGAGTGTCCTGATGAGAGAGTTGACCTGGAGCTTATTTCTTTCTGTATTAACCTTGCTGCTAACAAAAGAAACGTGCAACTTATCTGTGAAGGTGAACGTACTGAGATTTTACTGTTTTGGGGGGGATGAAAAGATTCTGATAACATAAACAACTCGAATAATTATTTCTGCATATGTGTTTATATATGTGTGTATTTAAAATAAATATATGCACCTGCTTAGAGTGAGACTGCAAATATATGACTATATCCTTATCAGTTGGTCTTGATGGCACTAAGTAGCCATTTGTGCCCAGATCTCTCATGCAGTTCTATAAAATACGTATTACTTTAGGAAACTATGGTTGTATGAAAAGATCAAGGTTTTGTTCAGCCTGATACTTAAAATCCACCTTCAGCTAACTGGGGTTTCACCTACAAGTACAGAATTAGTAGCACAGTGATGTTCAATTGCATCTTTCCATTCTTTTTTTTTTTCTAGTTGTGTATCTCTGGCATTCTAGTATATTGTTCAGTGGTACGGATGTCTACATTTTGTTTAGTGGCTCTCTAAATTGCTCCTTAAGTTCCATTATTTGCATTTTAGCAGCTTAGAGTGGTAACTCTCTACCCAGCTTAGAGTGGCACACTGCTATTTATATATGTTTATTTATAGAGTGGCACGCTCTATATTTAGTATTTAGTAGCTCTAATTTTTCATTTGTGCTCAGAATTTTCACTATGGACTGCTGTAATACGTTTTTAGATGTTAAAAGGGAAAAATGCAATCAATTGATTTTATGGACAGCACTTTAAAGTTTTCTGTGTAGCTCTGTAAAAGAAGGATAAGGGAGATCCATTTTTATATCAAAGATGTAAAAACAGAATTCGAGCCAATACCAGTTTCAGGCAAGGTGATCTTTTGGAAATGTAATTGTGATAGTGCAGCTTGCTCTGTGCTATCAGATCTGTGTGTCTGTATGTATATTCCCATATTACATGTCTGGTAGATAAGTCTCGTAAAACAGTTATGACATATTTTAGGATGAAGAGAATGATTCCTGAGCTGGTACCAACAGTTGTGCTGCACCTCCACACATAATAGGATAATTATTTGGATCTAGAACCTCTCTTGATCTGAATAAGTGACTGAGCACACCTGAAGCACTATTTTTTCTGACAAAAAGTCAGATGTCTCACCACTACATACTGTTTGTTGTTTTAGAGAAGCTATGGAACTTGTGCAGAGCAGGTTCTATCTTTTCAGCTATCTTTTCTTTCAAATTTTAAAGCTATTTTGCTCTTCTTTTCCTTTTGGCCAGTATATTTCTCATTTGAATTTGAAGGGCTTCCTAACTGGTTTTCTTTTCAGGAAATGGTTTGAAAATGCTCATGAAGAGAGCGTTGAAATTTAAGGACCCATTGTTAATGAAGATGATCAGGAATATTTCACAACACGATGGGCCTACTAAAAACCTGTTTATTGTAAGTACTGCCTGTTGCCTGTGATCTCTGATTCTTCTTGCTGGAAAAGCCTGGCTGCTGTAGTTTTCCTTTACAGGTGTCATGGGTTGGTGAGTATTTATATTTTATTTTAGGAGGATTTCTCACTATAGAGAAAACAAACAGACCTTAAGCTGTATCCAATAAAACCCTGTTCCAAAATGAACAAGCAGAACAAAAACAATTGCTAGTGTGCATAGCAATTTTTAATTAAGTTATTAATGTATTAATGTATTAATGTAAAATTAAGTTATCCTGTATCTCTGCTTTTATAGCTAGTGGGCAAAATAGAAGCTTTTTTTCTTCACTTGGTTAATTGGTTTGTGTTGATATTCTAGATGCTAAAAAAAAAGGAGGGGGGGAACGACATAACATCCTAAATGTGTAAATTAAATGTACGATTAAAGTAAGAATTAAATATCAAATTGTCTAAAAACAGTATGGATAGTAAATAAAATTCTTGACTCTCCTGTATTTGAAAACCTTGTAGCCATTTTTCAAAATCTTTAAGGAAGGTGACATCATTGCTGTCACCAACAAAGTATGGTATTCACTTTCTTCATTCTCTTAAATCTTTCTGAAACTTTCAGTGTATACAATAGTAGCTTCTTCTAGAACATATGAATAAATTATTCATACCCCTTACAAGTGAAAGACTGAGGAAGAATACTGAAATCTTGAGTCATTTTTGAACTGCAACTGAAACTGCCGTATTAGCCTTAGTTTCACGGGAAGAGTCTCTTTAGTGTTTGAGAACTAGTTTTGATTTGACTGAGTTGTGAATCCTTCAGAACCACAGATTGTTTGCCTTTAATGCTTGTTATCCTTCTGATGTGTTTTCGTTAGGATTATGTTGGTGATTTGGCAGCTCAAATATCAAATGATGAAGAGGAAGAATTTGTGATTGAATGCTTGGGAACGCTTGCAAACTTGACCCTACCAGATCTGGATTGGGAGCTTGTGCTGAAGGAGTACAAACTTGTTCCATACCTCAAGGATAAACTGAAACCAGGTCTGTACAAAGGTTGGTTAGTCTTTCAAAGTGGTGTCTCTGGGAGAGTGTTTACATATTGTTCTTTCAGAGTAGAGTCTGTCTACCTCTAATTTGTGGTGGTTTGGGGAAATGTAACACTGAAAAGTAGAATTGTATCTACAAATAAAAATCCAACTGACAGAAGATGAAAAATTTCTAAGAGGCAATGCTTTGTGTCTTTTGACTTCCAGGTTCTGCAGAAGATGACCTTGTTTTAGAAGTGGTGATAATGATTGGAACTGTTTCTATGGACGACTCTTGCGCTGCTCTGCTGGCCAAATCTGGAATCATTCCTGCCCTCATTGAGCTTTTAAATGGTATTTTGCCTTGTCTTTCACAGACATTTGGCTGCTATAGCTGTGTTGTAACTAAATGCTCTATTCCTCTTTTCTTGTGAGATAAGGCTATGGTTTTTGTATATGAAAGGAGGAGCGATTACTCTAATACAGATAAGGAAATACTGAACTAGTGGTATAATAGATTTGAGGTTTTTATTATCAGAGTTAGTGTTGCAGTCTGATTTTTCTACTTGACTGCAACAGGGAAGGAAACACTCTTCTATTCTATTGTCAGGAGTTGGATTTTCGTGCATACCACTGAACAGTCTAGCTGATAGTGTAAGAGCTGGGCTTTCTCTAACCATCAAGAGCATCTAAATGTGAGATCTTAAATGATATATATTCTTTTCTCCCTCGCAGCTCAGCAGGAAGATGATGAGTTTGTCTGCCAGATCATTTATGTTTTCTATCAGATGGTCTTCCACCAAGCCACCAGAGATGTCATTATCAAGGAAACTCGTATCTTTTTAATGATCAAACATACAGAATTACTGTTGTTAATTTGCTATTGCTGTTATTTGGCCCATAAATTTCTTGGTTTTAGAAGTCTTTGTAAATGGTTTATTTCAGCTGAAGAAAAAATGTCAAGTGGAGTGCAAGATGAATAGTACAGATTCAGATTTGGTTTGCTTTGAAATGGGAGGGGGTGGGTAACATTGGGCTAGATGAGCCTTTGTTTCCTGTCCAATCTGAATTATTCTATGACTTGTTAATGATAGTCTGTGCAATAACTTAATTAAATATGGTGCAGCCCAAGAAGTTTGTCTATTATGTTTATATGCTGCATAGTCTGAAGTGAAGTAAACCGAATTACCTTAATAGTGTGTTTTCTTACATCAAACTAGATACCATAAATAATGCCTGCCATTTTTCATCCACTTTCTTGATTAAAATGTTATGTTTGGCATATCAACTTTTGATACAGAACTTCTATCTCCTCTTCAGTCATTTCTTATTTTTTCAATCATTTCTGATGTTTATGTTGACCTTATTCAGGTGATCCAAAAGCTGTGAAAAGAGGCTATCTCTGTGGGCATTAGATGAATGTGAAGTTGTACTGAACCAGAGTAGGTTGAATGGGACAGCAGGTTAATGATTATTTTGCTAACAACATAAGGGCTACCTCATAACGTCCTTACTTCTGTTGAGCCCTGAGGAATATCTGAAAAGCTGCTTGGGATGTCATTCTCCTGTTTTGACTCCTGAGTGTCTAGATTTTAATACAGCGCTAAGATTCAAGTAATGTTTCTCATTCAAATTGAACTAATAATGATACTTTCATTTGCAATATAGACCTCTCTTTGGTATCTTTGAGCCAAGTACACTGGAAACTTTTTGACAATAGAACTCCTGGAAGATTACGAAAGTAATGTTCTTGAAATATTAGACCATTCCATGGAGATGAACTAACATGTTAGACCAAAAGGCATAGATGTACAGATAGATATACAGATTTCCTTGTAGCAGATTTCTTGGTAAGAGTACTTAATTCTTCATAAATTTTGAAAATTATTGGCATATCTTAAAAGGTGATGTAAAAAAAAAAAAAGGTGGTAAGGGAGAAGGCTGCTGAAATTCACACGATAGAAAGTTCCCCGCCGTGGTTCTTAAAGAAATTTGTAATTGGAAGAAGATAGGACTGTGCATAGAAACCCTGGCTTTTATCCTTAACAGTTTCTTTCTAGAGGCTCCAGCATATCTTATAGACCTGATGCATGATAAAAATGCTGAGATACGCAAAGTTTGTGACAACACTCTGGACATTATAGCGGTAAGTCTGATTTTTCTCATCTGTCTTTCAAGAGCATCTCTACGTGACGTAACTTTCAAATAATAACCGGATAGCAACATGTTCATACTTACAAACTGAATATGTTTTCCATGTGCAATCACATAAGTAAAAGCTGAATTTACACAATCATTATTCAGGGTGGTGTACCAAACTTCCAGAAAGCACGTATATACTTAGAAAATTCATAACAGTTAACTATACGCTGTGTACACTTTCAAGAAATGCTTTTTTAACCTAAATAAAAATAAAATTAATCACAGTGCATAAGCATGTCAAGCTTTCAGAAATCATAGTTCTCCAAACAAATGGCTCCTGTTACCTAGCAGCTTTTATTCAGCTTTTTCTACAATGCCTGATGCCAGTTTTTTGTTTTGTTTTGTTTTTTTGCAAAAAGAAAACATGGGAGGCAGTTCTAAAGCTGGCTATTTTCTGCTGGGGTATCAGGCAGTATAACAGTGAACTTTTTAATATTGTCTCAACTCTACGATAGGTTTCATTTCAGCTTCATGGCTTAGTTTGTCTAATTATCTATTGATCAGAAGAAACCTTTGGGACAGCTATTTTATTTTAAACTGTTAACTTGAGAGGAAAACTAAGAATATTGAACTTAGAATTAAAGCACTATTGCTATATAGAAAGAGACAATAATATGTAGTAAATATAGTCCATTTCTGAGTATCTCTGTCTCTAGAAGCTTTTACATTTGTCATGGCATTCTTCCCAATGCTTTTACCTTAGTGATGTAGATTTTATGTGAAAGTTGCATTTCATTGTTAAAAGTCCTGGGCTGTTTAATCCAATCAACTTCTATTGACAAGAAGAAATTCTGGCATTTAAGTCTTTTAGAATTATGTAGAATATACACCTTTTGTATGTAGAGCAGCTGCTGTGAAATTAAGTCTTACAAAGAGATCTTGACTGTGAGTCAAGAGTAATATCAAAATATTGGACTACGTTAATGCTTTTGCTGTAAGCTACTTAGTTTATTCCTCTGTGGAATTATGCATATTGCAGCTTGTTCTCTGTAAGGTTTAATAATCTTCTGAAGTAAGAAGTAAAATGACCTAACACTCTCTGTATTGGAATTCTTTTTGTCTCTCTGCTTTACTTCATAGAGATATAGGATGACAATTGTGCCTCACTAATCAGTGGCAGCTAACATTCATTAAAAGCAAGATTTAAAATAAGATGCATTAGTACTTATTTCTGAGGAGTATTACCAGGATCAGTCACTTCCAGAGGCCTCTCCAAGGGAAATGGTAGAAAGAGTTTATCCATTGGATGAAGCTGAACATTTATCAATGTTTCCAACACCTTTTTTTTTCTTTCTTCTCCTTAGGGCCAGTGTAGTTCCCAGGTGTCTTAGGGGCTTTTATGTTTGTTAAGGGAGGCTTTGCAATATGGGACTAATTTTTCAGTTAGTAGATATTACTATGGTAGTAGTATTATTCAGCAAGCTTTATTTTATGGAATCCAGAAGAATAAGTACTTTAAGTCACAGCTTCACATTCAATATGAACTTCAGAGTAAAATCTACTCAGTTGTTTTTTCCTTTCTTCCTGGGAAGAGGTAATCTTCATGCTGCTGCATGAGGAAAAATTGAGGAATACAATAATAATAAATGGATAATAAATGGGAAGAGCCACTCTGAACTTGTGAGAAGCAGGCTTCTCACAGGCCTTGAGGAAGAATAAAAGGAGAAAATGATCTGATTCTGCTGATTTTGGGGATGGGGGAGAAGATACACATACTGAGTATTTTGTATGACAGTAGATTACTTGGTAGCAAGGTTCATTGGCATATTAGAAATACCTTTCTGTGAAGGTCTTTTCAGCTTTATCACTTAGTTGTTGTGTTATAAGTTGCATAAGCTGTAGCTAACACTGTGCCTGTGTGGGGCACAGGAAGCACAATAACAGCCTATTTTCTGGAAGATGGAGTACCACTTCTTGACTGCTTCCTTGGCTATGTTATGGGCTGGTAGCACTCCATTTTCCAGTACCAAAAAAATCACAGGCTATAAAGGCAACTCATCCTAGATGGCAAATAGAGAATGTGTGAATCAGTAAGTTCTCAAAACCCTCAGGTCTTGAAAGACATTCTGCAATGTAGCTTCTATTATATGATAAAGTAGCCTATGAACACTGTGATGTTCAGCTGCGTGCTGTTCTTACACTGCCTTCTGAAGTGTCTGAACAGGCATAGTCTCTAGGATTCTTGAAATTTCTTATCAGTGTTAAATCCACAACAAGAGAATCTTAAGTTTGCCGTCTTGTTCCATACATGCTGACAGGGTTAGTTCTTCTGATAACGGAATTCAGAAAGTAAATGATGGAGAAGAGATGTGATAGTAATTTCTTCTCAGGGAGACAAATGCTTCTTTCACTCATCAATGAGCTCTATGTAGTGTGATTGAAATAACACTGTAGAAAATCAGATGCCTTATATGCCTTAGGGGAGATGTGCTTACTATAGTAAAGTAATTGTCACAGAAATTATGGAAATGTTACACTAGTGATGATTTGTTTAATACAGTTTGGCTGGACTCTGCTATTGATGAAGTGAAACAGATGTGTTGCTTTAGCATAATATGTTCTGGGAAGTCTTGGCTTTTTGCTGGTAGAAGCAAGATACTGCTTTTGTCAAAAAAAAAAAAAAAAAGTCTGTTGATAATTTAGAAAAGCTTTGGTTTTGTGTCGTGTGCTGAGTCTTAACACCAAGCAGTTAGCTGAGTGTAGCTGTACACCTAAGGCTGGACAGGTTGTATGGCTCAACTGAAAGCCTGGAGTCAACAGTGGGATTCCCCAGCAAATGAAGTTTGCCTTTCCTCTGGTCCTGGACATCTGTTCTTAATGCTTGTGAAATAAATGTCAGTTTACTCAAGAAGATTTTACTCTGTTCACTTCAGACAGTATTATCAAGAGCTGATGAAATTATTAATGGCTCCGTTTTCTTGTCTTCTGTTTTTTGCTTTCCCTTACTGCCATTAAATGAATTTTTTTTTTTTTTTTTTTTTTTTTTTTTTTTTTTTTTTTTAGTTTATTCAAAGGATATTTAACCATAATCAGATCTTTAGACTTTGGTCTAATGAGCTTCCCCACTCCCCAGTTTTCAGACAGATTTCCTGTTCAGTATCTTATTTCCCTTATGATGTAGAGTGAATTACTGTCCTTTGTGCAGAAGTAAAAAACAAAGATATAGCTGCAGCTCTGTGATCTAAGGGCCGTATGCTTAAGGTATTTTTAAGGTGTGGTGTTTTGGTTGTGGTTTTTTTCCAGCTCACATTGTTTTCCCCAAATACTTGTAATGAAAGCCAAGCAATGTTTCTCAGATGGAAGGCTGTTGCAATGAATAGCTTGCATCTTTGTCCATTGGCCAAGTGCTGGAACCCAAGTTCTCCATATTGCAAATGCTAGAAGTTCACATAAGAAGGAATGTGCTGTGAATCCTCAGGGATTTGGGGCCAGCTGTTCAAGATGTTGACCAGCTCTCTGAAAATCAAGGAAGAGCAGACCACAGGGATTTAGCACGGGCTTTATTTGAATAGGCACCATATTCTGAAAACAGATAACCTTTGACTCTAGCCTGGTGTCCTCTTTTCGTGAGTGCTGTACTCACTCCAGGAAAAGAGTTTTTACCTTTGTTTGTCAGGGCTCCCTTTTTCCATGCTGTTGCGTACCTCTGTTATCTTCTAACAGTCCTGAATGCAGAGAGGTGGGCAGTAGAGCAACTATGGACTGCTGGCCATACTGTTGACTAGTATTTTCAACTCCTGCATTATGAAATTTGAAATCAGTCTACTTCGGTGCTGGTAGCTTTTTGTGGCAAAGAGCAGCCAGCAGAAAGACTCCACATGGACAAGACAAATAACCGTGCTACAGGGCACGTGGGTTCTGATTCTTTTGTCTTCATATAAACCTACCTATACAGATTTCATTCTAGCATTGGTGTTTACTCTTTGGGATTGAAAAACTAGGAAGGTGAGCCAAACCAGTGGTCTCTGTTACTTCCGTAACAGTTGGCCAATGAGATATCTCTAATTTCTTCAAGGAAAAAAAGAGTTAAACTCTTCAGTTATTGACAGTATAGGAATCCTGTGCAAAGTGTTTTTAATGTCGACTCCTCAGCTTAGGAGACATGAATGTTTCTTCTTTGCCTTTAATTCCATTCTGTAGGTTTTTACTGGTCTGCTATCAGCAGATATTTAGCGATGAGCCCACTTGCAGAGAGGTAACCATGAGTTGTGCCAGCAGAAGTTATAGAGTTTTTTTGACCTGTCACTGAATTGCCCTCTGGTACTACTTAGCCTAAGGTAGGTATCATAGACGCCCTCAGAAGGTGATCCATACCATCTGTTTCTATCCTTGCTTTATAGAGGTGCGTAGTTTAAATTAAGTGCCTAAATTCTGGTTAGCTAGACAAGATAAATCTTTCCTTAACTAAAAAAAATGGTTACTTTAACCTTTCTTGTAAACTATATGTTTTAGGAATGTTTAAATAATGAAGAATGTAACATATCACTTTACTGACTATGGCCTTAAACATAACGAACGTCCAACTTACTGTATAGCAGTTTTAGTTTAGTATGAGGAATCGCATCAAATGAACCCTATTACAGACCCAATTAAAGGGCAACCACATTAAAGTGAAAAGGAAAATCTGTTTTTCATCAGCTGTGAGAGAACACAAAGCAGATCTGTGTAGCTCTATGTTATCCTATAGTGTGTTAATCAGATACAAGGTGTGACGGAAGCCAGTGACAAAAGGGACCCCTGATAGGGAACAGACACGCTCTGATAATAGGCCAGTTAACGCTTCATAATATTTCAATGGTTCAGTAGTAAACAAAGTTGGAAGCAGAACTTCAAAAAGGATGGCACATTCCTTGCAGAGTCAAACCATACATCTTCCGTGTCACTTCTGGATTTATGGAAACCGAATGTTAAAAACAGTGATGTCAGGGAGCTCCAAAGAGAATAGAATCAACCTTCAGGATTCCTCCTTTTATGTTACTGCCCATGCTGTATTTGGGGTGAGGGGTGGAGAATAGGCACATTCCATCCACCGCTTTTCTGGTGGACTGGTGTTCAAAAGCACTGGAGGGGACAAAGCTGTGTTTGTCTCCATAATGTTTAGTTTTCTGGTTTAATTTTTGCAGGCATTCCTTAGTTTCAAGAAGGCGCGCTTCATTTTTTTTTTTTTTTTTTAAAAAGCTTTTAATAGCTGAAAGTATAATTACTGGAAGCCTTACTGTGTTTTAGGGAATTGTTTTGTCCTAAAATTCTTTAATTTGGTTTCTTTAATTTGGTTTCTTTGTGCCTTCTGGCTGTAGTCCTGCATTTACAGCTTTTCCTCCATTCTGATGTTATTCCATTAATCATTTACCCAGTGGTGTTTCTGCACATTTCTGTGGAAAATCTACAGACGTATCCTCGATCATGCAGTACTTAAATGAACTTTTTTGTGTTGAGGTTATGTAAATCATTTGAGATTGCTGCAAATCATCCTTTTCTAGGATTGCTGCCAGAATGAAACCCTTGATACAGCTCATCATTGATCCTATTCTGGCATGGCCATCTCCTTGTTCTTATTGGTCATTCATAGTGAAATGCAGGTTACAGACCCAAAAACTAGATAATCTGTTTGAACTGGTAGCTTGGGATTTGTAAGTAATGTGAAACTATGTTCAGTCTCATAACCAGTAATTTGCCAGTCAGTTGCTCAACCTGTTTTCTAGAAGTTTATGGATGATTGAGGGGGAATGCCTGCAGGTTTGAAGCCTCCTAATGTAAGAAGAGAAATGTAAGATGCATAGGGGTATTCTATCTTGTTGCTGTCTAAATAAAAATAATTAAAACAAACAAACAAACAATCCGAGTGGTGTTAATTGATTTTTTTTCAGGAATATATTAAGTTAATGCCTATTTGTAGGAAATGTCCAGCCAGTTTGAATAGCAGTGTGGAATGGGACAGTGGTGTTGGCTACGTGGGATTCCTTTGTTTTTAATTTCTGGGAGGTAGACCCATTTTCAAAGTTCACTGATGGTAGATGTGAAATAGAGATTTAGCTACTGGCCTTTATGCTTTTGGGAACTTCTAGAAGTAAACAAGGTAATGTGAAAGGAATTCAGCTTTCCCATGGATTAATCTAATTTGCTGTTTGTTAAATTTGTTTCTTTCTTCCACCTCTTTGCAATCGTGATTTCTGGGAATAGTTTTGCTAAGACTACAGTGTGATCTTTGGCAGTTACAAGGTGTTTCTCTAAAGCTTGTAAGTAATTCACAACTGTTGAGGGCTGATATAATAGTCCACATTTTATCTCTGGCAGATGTAGCAAAGTAGATGTTTCCAAGATGCTTGTCGGGTGGTACTGAAACTCCTGCTTTCATTTTCTTTTTTTCTGGCTCATTTTATAGATTTTGATGCCTAGCCTTCCTTTCCCAGAGAACACTCTAGGATTTCTGTTTAATTGAGAGCTGAAGTGTGCATGTGTGGGGGAAATATCAAGAAGCAGAAACAGCATGAGGTGTTCTTTTTCCTAATGGTGTGAGGTGTGAGGTTGGTTGATTTGTTTTCCTCCCTAAGGATACTGCATTACTGTACAGTTGACAGGAACTTGGAATTTTGCTTGAGGCTAGCAGGGACTGGGAACCCCTATAGATCCCACAGGTGATGCTTGTTCTGTGCATGGATGCTGTGCACAAGAGCAGGTGTTGAACAGAATTGCTTGAGTGCCAGGGTGGTGCAGAGGGGAATTAGAAAGATCACATAACTGCTGCTGTGGATTCTGAGAAATAGAGAATGATACCACAGACTGATCAGGGCCCCATATTTGCAGCGTGTGTGGATGTCTCATCAAAAAGGAGTTTACCTCCTGTTGTAAGCCAGGAGGAACAAACTTGTTCTTCTTCCAAGTAAAACGGTCTTGAAACCCACTGCTGTAGCATAATGGTTTGTGGTTGTACAATGCAGCATGATTCCCCATGGGATCTTGGAGCCTTGAGATAGGCTGGTTAGCAGTGTTGGAGAGTCTTCTGTTAGAAGGACTGAACCAGCTGGTTTTTGTGTTACCAGCAGTCAGAAGGGTGGAAAAGGCAAAGGCTAGATAGACAGTGTGGTACCCATGTCAGGTTAACAGCAGTGAAGACAAGGTATCCTGACTATAAAGTAAGCTTAAAAGCTCAAATTCGGTCCATAGGGGTTTTAGAAGTTTAACCTGAGCTACTAAGCCAACTTACTCTGTCTTCACTGCTATTTTTTTAACCTCACATTGTAGACAGATCTGCTTTTGCATGTCTAGCTGGAGCAGTTTAAGAAATTACCACTTCTGCAGCCAAGACGTTGTTAATTGTATGAACAATCTTCCTTCCCTTCTGGGCTAAGTAAAATGGATTTTAAAAACCTAAAAGTGCTCCAGCTAGATCTCAGAGGGAAGTCTGTCTAGAGCATATGTTAACTATCTTGAGGTAAGAAATGATTTTCAGTTTTTGTCTCTCTTGGAGTTAAGTCAGAAGGCAGTGAGGTGCATGTGCTGGGACCTGCCTCACAAGGATGTTGCTTCCCACAGACAGAAATGCTTTATTGGTTATGAATGTTGTTCTTGGTCACAGTTTTTTTTATTAAAAAAGGTAATAGCCACTGTGCATTATCTGTGGATCTTCCTAAATTGATAACACCTGTAGCTTTAATATGTTCACAAGTGCCTATAGTTAGTTGTGTCCTATTTTTCCAGTAGTATTGAAAATGTGAGTACTACAAGGTCTATGATTGCTCAGTGGTAATCAACAGCCCAGACAGTCTGGTCTGCTTAGAGGAGCCTTCTAAACAGCTGATTGCACTGACTGCTATGCCTTTTCCTTCTGATATTCCTTTATATTGAATATCACATCATCAGAGAGTGTGGTTAGGCTGTATTCCAGCCTGAAATTTCATGACCACCTTTTGTTTCCATAGTAGCCTATACCTATTATCCTGTATCCCTCAGCGTTCTGGAGAGGTTCTTCTCTAGCTTTAGTTTTGTCTTTGCTCCCCATAACCTATTCAAGAATGTTGTGTGCCAATTTTGTGGGTGTTCAATATTAAAAGTAGCAACCTATTTGGAAGTTTGACAGGAAGCTGAGAATTAAATCCTGTTTTTCTGGTGCTCGTGAAGCAAAGACTTTTAACTGGTTTTATCGCAGCCTTTATTGTTCTTCTTGAGTAATTGGAACAGGTTGCTCAGAGAGGTTGTGGATGCCCCCTCCCTGGCAGCATTCAAGACCAGGCTGGATGGGGCTGTGAGCAACCTGGTCTAGAGGGAGGTGTCCCTGTGTATAGCAAGGGGTTGGAACTACTTGATCTTAAAGGTCCCTTTTAAACCCAAATCATTCTATGATTCTAATGAGATCAAACAGTATTTGGCCAGTGTTAGTGTTTAATTCCTGCATTCCCTCTGAAAATTGGCAGTAATAGGCTCTTCTTGACACTCCAAGTGAGGAGACCATGATGGTGGGATTCCCTTGCTCAAAGCAAGAGAATTTTCTGGACAGTACAGAGTTACAAACTGAAGAAAAGGTTGTACTGCTGCTGCACGTACAAAACCAAAGTGAGGCCTAGTGTTTGGAAAATCATTGCCTTTTTAGCTCAAAGTATTCTACACACTTAAAAGATTTAAGGCTCCTAGTGCTGAAACTTGAATCTTTTGCTGATGTTAAATTCCTCTGCTATTTCCTGTTAAACCAAATAGGTCTTTGTCTATTCTTCATCACAACCTCTTGTGTGGTCATTTTTAGTGTTTTGTTTTTTTTTTTTTACTAACAGGAATATGATGAGGAATGGGCAAAAAAAATCCAGAGTGAGAAATTTCGATGGCACAACTCTCAGTGGCTGGAGATGGTGGAGAGTCGGCAGATGGATGACAGTGAGCAGTATCTGTATGGGGATGATCCTATTGAGCCCTACATCCACGAAGGAGATATTCTGGAAAGACCTGATCTCTACTACAACGCAGGTAAGCAGCATGTATTAGTAGTATTCAGTGTTGGGATAGCTGCCTCTGTTGGTACTTCAAACCAGGATCTGGCCTGTTGCTGTAGAAAGAATGCTCAAACTGGTACAGCTGCCTCTGTGTGTCAGTGGGAGCAGTGATGATTTGTATTTGCTGGGGATTTGTTTGTCCTTGCTAAAGTGTTAATGAAGAATTGAGTGCTGTTTTTCCATGCACTTGGAGTACAAAGTGTGGCAGGTCCTTAGAGATATGAACAGGTCTACCTCAGCTAGTAGAGCATGATACTGATCTAAAGGATGGTGGCCCAGCTGTGTTCCCTCACAGCTCTTTCTTACATTCATAGCTTGTTTGCTTAACCAAACACAAACCTTGTCTCATTGCTGTTAAATTCACAGAGCAGTACAGCTATGGGATTTGATGCTGCATTTTGTTCTGCCTTGTTTTAGTCCTGTAATGAAACTTTCTTGAAGAACTTGATGCAAGATCTCAATTAAGCCACATGTATGCTTCTGAGCAGAAGGCAATCGTTCTGTGAATCATTGTCTAACTGTGCTGTCATATATCTAAAGAAGCATGTGAATTTGTAATGGGAATTCTATTTTTTTTGAGATCGTTGTATGAAAAGTTTTATTACTTGATAATTAAAATTGAGAGGAGTCATTTTCATATTGAAGATTAGTCCTTTTATATCTTCTCAAGGAGTAATAGTAGCTTATTCCCACTAATGGTGCATCCTGGCATAGCTCTGGGGGATCTCATTTAGAATTTGCCCTTTCTCTCTGTAAGGATTTTGTAGTAAGAAAATAGAAGTGGGCATACTGGATTGAGCCACTGATGTATCTAGTCCAGTATCCTCTCTCCAGGGGTTGCTCTTGCCAAACCTTCCAGGTACAGTATCACCCTGCAGGGAGATCTCATGAAATAACTTGCCCACTGGATTAATGTCTTCATAACCTTTAACAACTAGGAGTTGGCTTATGCTCTCAAACTTGTGGTTTTATTTCCTTTTCAAACTTCTGCATAGCTGTGTATGTGTGTGTGGCTTTTGAATTTTCCATACGAGTGTCCAGTCCTTTGCTATGAAGCGTGAGTCACAAAACTCTGACTCTGGATGAATTTGCAGGAATATTAATAAGAAAAATAAAACCACTGAAATCTGTAAGTTTTATTTGTAGTTACTGTGAGAAAATAGATATGCAATACCTCGGTAGCGTTTCAAAATTTATTCTTAAAATATATCAGATCTTAAGGATTCTTATTCATCTGTGTGGTTATGTACATCAGATGTAGCAATGTGCCTCTGTAGTGGTAAGTTTTATTTTCCTTTTTGAATCCTGCAGCTTTATTTCACTGTACTGGACCTTCAAGATAAGCAGTGTAAGCCATGTGTAGTATGGTGCCAGGTTCTCTAATTGCATCAAGTCTTTTTCAGGCTTCCTGAGTTAGAGATGTGACAGTGTGCCTGTTGTGGTGTTTGCTTTACAGGCAGCAAACCTTTGCTCATTTCACAGGGCCACGTATTTTCCAAACAGTATGAGCTAGAAATGGAAACTCACTGCTAACAGTGACACTCCTAGTTTTTAAGCGTTTATGTTACGTGCTTAATGTTACCTGAACAAAGATTTTTGTGTTGGAATTGCTACTTGACCGGTAAGGAGGGGCAGATTTCCAGTGATATGTTCTGCAGATGTTTGAAAAAATGCTTTTGTTTTAGAAAGTATTAGACTAAGGGAATATATTCAAAATGCAGATTCTCTTCTCAGGTTCCTTCCAGCAAGTGCCAGTAATGGTGTGCTTCTAAACTGCCAGATTTATGCTTCTGAGATGTGGCCAGAATGGATGTAACTTTTCTCTAAAAAGGCTACAGATTGTTGTACCAGTTGGACTAGGCATTTGGGTTTCTGAAGGACAGAGCTGGTCAGAAATGAGAAAAAGTAATAGCTTTTGTGCAGTCAGAAGTGACACGTTTGCATTTTGGTGACCTGTGCTGATAGCTCACACAGAACATATCTGTCCTCAGCCCTAACAATATTAGTTTGCTGTTGACAAGGTGAGTTACTATTGTAATGATATATCAAGTATCTCTTGAAAAGTGATCTAACTCTACCTCAAAAACTTGGTAGAATCTCTGGAGTTACCTTTGAGTTCGGTGTCTCCTTTGCTTTGAAGGTACTTAACCCTAATTTGTGTTGAAATGTACATAACAACAGATGGTCCTTTAACTGTAATCACGTTATTTGGTGCTGCTGATATCCATGTGCTTCCATTTTCATTTAAATTCATGAGCCAGAACTCTGAGTGCTATGGCTGAATCTTAGAGTGAAGACATTTTTAAGCAGAGCTAACTCTGATCTCAGAGTAAAAATATAATGCAGTTTTATTAATAGAAAGGAAGTGAGATATTTGAAAGCAGATAAACTTATTAAGTTTTAAGCTCACCTCTTTAAAACACAGTCACTTATTTGATTGTTTTTCCTGTGGAATGTTCCACGTGCAAAAATGCCAATATGAAAAATACACAGATAGGAAACCTTGGCATGTGTCAATAACAGCCATTTCAACTTTCCTCCCTTTTCTTTGCTCCTTTTCATTCTTGCACTATCACAGAGCCTGTGTGTCTATCTGAGCATGCTGAAAGACAGTAATACAGATCTGTGCCAATATGTTTGCTTATCAAGTAATACCCTTTCACATACTGTATGCACATGTATACAATTAGAATATAGCCATTTACAGCTATCTTGTGCAGCTAAAATGTAGTCTGATCATGGCTAGCATTTTTCATTTACAATCTGTTGCACTGTATTTGGTCACTTTCCCATGAGGTATTATCTTCTAAATGAATCTCCGTAGCACCTCATCAAACGTCTGCTGGAAATCTAGATGTGTCAATTCTATTCCTTTTATCATTTGTCACTATATTATCTTCAAAAAACATCAGGTGAATTCATAAAGCACAGAGAGATTTGTTTGAATGCCTGAGTCGTCATCTTTAAGCCCGTGTGTCTGTAAGTAACTTTCCACTGCTTCCTGCACAGGCAGTTTTAGTAGATTTGAAACCACAGAGGTTAAGCTAAGTGGCCTGTGATTCCCTGGGTCTTATCTCTCTTTCTTTTAAAGTGGAATGGTATTTGTAACTTCCTAGTCATTAGGAATCTCTCTCCTCTGGTAAACTATTAAATTGTCCATCAGAAGGTACCTGTTTCTGCCTGGTTCTTCCTGGGCTGCTTTCTACTCTATAAAGCTTGGATCACTTTCATACAATAATGGAAACGAACCAAGATAGGCTCTGTTTTAATTAAATTGTTTTACCTAGTGAGAGCCTATTATTACCAGGTAATATCTGTGCCCTCAATTTTAATAACGAATGAGTTTGGGGGATGGGAACAGGAAAGAGTTAAGCTGGGCTCTCATTCAGCTGGGGTCAGTTTGCTGACTTCACTTCAAAGACTCTCTGGATTTACGCTGATGTAACGGAGGGAAGATGTCAGCCCCTGATTTCCTTTTCTTTATAAAGCGAGGAGAGACTGCAAAGCCTTTAAGGAATACTACTGGCCTTACAGATGTTTACTTCTTTGTATGCTGATGCTTTTAATATAAAAGAAGCAAAAGAAAACAGTAGTATGTGTTCTTGTGAGTACATCATGTAAAAAGACCGGTTTTTTAGGAAATAAATAGCAAGAAGACACTGAAATAGTGGATGTGGGGAAAAAGTTGATTTTGAAGCTGCTTTCCTGTTGTTGATTGTTTGCTTTCTTCAACCAATTTTAAAAGATACTGTGATGAGAGACAGAGTCTTGATGAATTAAAACCTTTGTTGCTCTTCTGCTTTTATGCTGTTACCGTAGACCTGTGTTTGACCCTTCTCATTACTTTTTCCTCTGTGCTCACTTTCATTGATGGGGCAGACAGTATGGTTCTTGATATAGTCTCTCCAGATCATAAGATGAAGAGGTAAGAGAATTTTCCTTGGGTACAGCTGTGTTTTAGGGCAGTAGGCTAGTTGTGGAGTCCCAGTGAATTTTCTGTTGTAGCTGAAGTTGCTCTTTTTCAGTATTATTGTTGCTTGACATTCCTCCCAGAAACATTCCATGTTGCTAACAAATTTCTGACACAAACCAGCACAGAGTATGTTGCCCACTTGCCTTGAAATTGTGCTCCTTCTTACAGCCTCTGTATCTTCCTTGTTTTTATAGATGGCCTAATAGCACCCGATGGAGCGGTGAGTCCAGACTTCTTCAGTGACTATCATCTTCAAAATGGAGACCTCGTTGGGCAGCATCCCTTCTCTAGCAGGTAAGTTGTTGTTTGTAAAGAATGTGTATAATCATAGAATATCCTGAGCTGGAAGGGGGAGCCCTGAGGGTCGTAAAACCCACATCAGAAAATGGCTGATCAGGTTTCTTTATAGGGTTTTATGTTGTTCAGTTTTTGCTCTCGTAATGGAAGTGATTGATGCTGAAAATGCAGTTTTGGTCTGCCTTCTTGAACTGCATGTTTTTTTAATATGTTAACATACATGTTATAATCCATAATAGTGTTCTAAAAGCTACTGAAAAGTAAAACTATAATACATTGTCGTAACTACATTATGACAATTACTGTAATGTTCAGACACTGTTATTTAGACCTACTTAAAGACATTTTTCAGGTGTTGATTACCTAGAAGAATACTCTCTCCTGTAGTCTTAAAATGTTGAAAATAAGTATCTCAGTTACCAAAACTCCTTCTGCACTTTTTTCCCTTTACCTTAAGTCTTCCCAAAGTATTCTCTGTTCTATTACTCATGGTGTTTATTTTTGGTGATTGGGTAAATGAGCTAAAGATACCTGTTTTGCCTTGACTTCTGGGAGGTGTGGTTTTTTTTTTTTTTTTGAGTTATCCTACTGGTTAATGACCTCTCCCTGCCTGCATTTAGCAAGCTATTGCTGTTTGCATTTCTGAGTAGGCTTCTCTCACAGGTTCAAAATAGAAAAGACCTTTTTCAAAGAAGAGGGTCCTTTTCTTTGTAGTTCATGAAAGATTTAGGAAACTTCTTTTATAGAGCATCATTGACCTCTACTCCCTAGTAGAAAATACTTGAAACATGGGATTCAATTTAACTTGATGCTATTTGGACATGCCCAGAACTGTGGTTGGAGTTGCTGCCTTCCAAAGTGTTAACACTGTTTTCAATGCTTACAACTCAAGTCACCGTTTGTAAAATATGAGCAATTTAATTTATGCATAGGTGAAGCAAAAGCTTTTTGTCTTACCTTGGCTTCTTGTAGTTTTCAAAGGGCAGTGGAAGGTTACACTCATTTCTTCATTCTACCTGTAATGCACTAGAAAGCAGAATGTTAAGTTAAAAAGATGGGTTACCTTGAGGGGGAAAATAATGTTTATACTCAGGATCAAGTTCAGATCAGTGTGCAACCCTTTGTGTGCAGCTTATGTTTGAGAAGGAGATACTGGTACAAAATTCAGGAAGAGTTTCCTTGCCAAGTAATTTTGTTGCTAAACCTCCAGTAAGAGTGATATTGTTAACATATTTATGAAGCATGATTAATGCTTTAATGAAAGGGTCAGTGATAGGTTGGTATACACCATGTTATCTGATTGTTTCCAAATGGGCAGCCTTCATCTCAGGGCATGCTGGTGATTGAGAAAGTGACAGAAGTGTGAGCTTTATGGAGTCTTACTATGTGGCTTGTAGTTCACAGCTTTAGCATAGACACACAGCCTAGGAGACAACAGGTTTCTGTATTAACTACAACACTGTATGTCTATGTATTCTTGATAGTCTTTGTGCCATCTGGGAAGGATCTTCAGTGTCCATGGGTAAGAGTTAAAGTAGATCACTCAGCCTCAAATTTCAAGCCCTTTTCAGGGAGTTGCATTGGTAAGATGCGTTTTCATCTGATTGTCTTCCAACTAAAATGAGTAGCAAAGCATACCTTGTATATCCTTAATTAAAATAAACATTTGTACAACTTCTTTGTAATGTCTCTAGGGGTTTTTGAAGGCCTGCCTCAAAAACAGAGGACAGAAAAACTAGTTTGACTAACTACGAACTTAGTAATTGCCTGCTGTTGATAGCCCCTCTGAATATTCCAATTTCTCGTTACAATTCTGTTTTCTAGGAAAGCTTTTTTTTGTATGATTGCTCCATGGGTTTATCTGCAGTCCAGACACAGTCTAATTGGAAACAGCATGTACTGCTGCAAACGTTCTGTCCCATTTGTAATAGAGCAGGACTGAATTGTTTGATAGAATAGATACTGGCAGTCGGACGGCGAATCCTAGTTTTCAGATGTGTGTCATTATCGTTTTGAACTTCTTGGCGCCAGAAGCCAGGATTTCCTGATGCTTAGAGCTAATGTAAAATGCATTATTGCTCTGAGGCATGAGCTGTGGAATTGCCAGTCCCATGAGCTTGAAGAGTCAGACCCTCCCTTTTCCCAAATTTGAATTGGTGTTGGAAGGTAAAACCATACGTGCTAGAGACCCTAATTAAAAATAATAGCAGCAAGTCAAGGCTCTTTTTATGTGTTATATAGTGTACATTTCATCCATACCAAAACATAATTCTAGGGTATTTTTATGCTTACAGTTTAAAGCTAACAAGAACCTTATGTCAGGGATTTGTTTTCAACCAGTTCCAGCTTTTAATAAATCTAGATTTTTGTTATAAAAATGGGTCGTGTTTCTATTATTAATATTTGGGTATGTTTTCAGAAACTTTTTTAAAGAAAGTTGAGTTACGATTGTCAATTAATGGTAACATTTTTTGTGAATTTGAAGGGGGGTGGCTTTATAATGAGTAAATGCATGTTTTTCAGTCTTCTCATTTGTTATACTTTATTATGCATTTAGTCATTGTGTTTCTGTCTTCTGGTCTTGATTTTTATATATATATATACACATATATTAGGCTTTATTATTTTCTAGTAGAAAGAGCTGTTTACTAAGCAAGGGGGCGAGCTGGTAAGGAGCCTTCTCCATTGTGTAAGCGTGGCCTGAGAAATTTGAGGTAGGTAACGACCATGAGGAGACTTTTCTACTCAACTTTGAGTAATTTTTTCTTCTTTTTTCTGCAGTTCTGTGAGGAAGAGTTAGAATACATCAGCACTTTAATTTCTCTGATGGTATTTCTTAGCTCGCGTCATGGATTAGGGCTTCTCCTTGTCTTCAGGAGAGCCTGCATAAATGTACTTACAAGTCAGTCATAAAACCTGACCTTTCTAGTGCCTGCATATCATTGAGAAACTGCTGGTATTGAACTAGTGTTGGTGCCCCAGTACATTTATAAGGGAGGCATTACTGGGACTGAAGCCTGTCTGATCACTGACCTAATTTTTTAGAGCCAAGGGAAGGGATCTGTAAGGAAGGTTTTCAAGGACCACAGCCAAACTCAAGTTGCCTAAAAGATTTTCACCATAAGCAATATTCAGTAATACCTGTATGAGGAAAGTCAGCCCACACCAGCTGCCATGTATCAGATTGTTATACCAGTTATGCTGCATGGAGCAGATGGTGAAAACCACGTGCTTCTTTAGTTGTAGACTGTTAGCTCTACCAGAGGTCCAGGGACTGCCTTTGAAGTTCCACCAAGTTGTATTCAAGAAAATTCAGGGGAATTGGAACAGCAGACGTATACAGATGTGTAATCAATGAAATTACTGACTTCTGTGTAACCCAGTGTGGACATCACTGCAATCTTCTGTGGAGTCCCTGATTAAGAGAGACAGTATCTCCATACCCAGACGTGCTGCACAGTCTTATGTAGGTAGGCATGAGTAAAGCAGGAGATTAAAAAAGTTGTTCATATGCACCTGGGCTAGCACAGGGGTTTTTTTCCCCATTATTTTTTAACAAGGAAGCATGAAGTAATAGTATTAGCAATAAGAACATCTACAGATTTGTTGAACCAGGTGGAATATCCCAAGGGTTGAATTTTTCAAAGACATTACTTTCCCTTTATAGGGTTGCTTGGACTTCCCTTTGAAAACTAGACTACTGACTACTGTCAGAGTTGAGAATGCTGCCTTGGACGATGAGTTCCTGCAGTACAGAGCAACTTTGAAAAGAACTGTAGGAGTATCTAACCCTGAATTTGTTTTGTAAATTTGCATGCTATTCTGACCACATCATAAAGCAGGTGAGGATAATTGTTGTTTCTGGTATTCATCAGCAGAAAGGAGAAGTTGCACATAAGCACAGACCTGGAATCAGACACACCTCATTTTAGGGATCCAAGATGCTGTTAGAAGTGTATTACCAGCAACATTTCTATCTTGTGAGTTTCACAGCTTTAGATTAAAGCTCTTCTTTCTGAACTATATTCTGAAAAGAGTAGTAGTGCTATGTAAGATATCTATAAATAGAATTATTTTGGAATACAACGTACTCAGGAGTGATAAAATACATAAACAGCATCTCCCGTTTTCCTCCAAGCTTTGGAGCAGAGTGCAAACAGATGATCAGGTATGTTTTCAATTCAGCAGAATGTATGTTGCTGAGGAGGCTGCTTTGACAGCTTGTATCCAGGTTTTTCCATTGGATCTGTGATTACATTATCAGCTTTGAATCGCCATACTGTCTTTCAGAAGCAAATGTTTATTAGGCATAGGTTTGAAATTTTCATCTGTTACTAAAAACTGTATTCACGGTTTCTGGTACTGATAACTCTTAATATAGAGTGAAAGCTTTATGATTGTAGCAAACAAAAAATCCTTCACCTTTGGCTGAAGCGATGACAGCTTGGTGTCTGAGCTGCAAGGGAGAAAGGCCAGTTGAAAGAGAGCTTCAGGAAAATCTGATCATTTGTCAAGTTTTAATTACTTTCTATAAATTATTTCTTAAAACACAGGCATAATAGCAGTGGCTGAGTATCTTCTAATGGAGATTTCCACAGTATTTTTCTTTCCCACTGGGGAAAAATTTTTTTAACCTCTCTCAGCTGTAACTAGATAATAATACAAACTCCAAGTGCGAAAGCCAATTTGTTGTAAAATCTTAATCAGAGTTCCCAAGTTCTCTCTTTCTGTAGCTTTAGGAAGATTAATAGTTAGGAATGCTGGAGCTAGCCAAAATTCTTTCTTTCTTCTTGCAGAGGAAGTTTTCTCCAATACAGAATCCTTTAACCCCATTACAAAGCATGGTAGAGCTGTCGCTGCGCTTAGTTCTCACTGAGACGAGGCATTTCTGTGTGTGTGCACGTCCTGGTGTGGGAACTCATGTCCTCTCAGCAGAGTGCAATTGAAGCATCTTCCCAGGAAGCAGTGAGGTTTGGCATGTCAGACAGACTCTGTTTTTATGGGATGGCTCTGTTTCTGTCCTTGATGGGACATCTTTGTTCTTGCCTGGATTCACAACCCAAATCTGTAGCTGTTTCTCCATGGTAGGTCACTGTGATGTGTTGTGAGTTAATTGTATGGAGCCAGGACCTTACAGACTGCTCTGCGTTAACTTCAGTTAAGCTGTGTCTGTTGTTGGGAAGCACAGGTATACAAAACTTAGTTTGTGTCTTGGGTTGGTAGAAACTGGTGGTCTGGGCTTCACTGGCTCAGTACATGGCCATGGGTGTTGGTGGCAGCATGGGGAGCACTGTCACTGTGGCTTCAGTTCTCTCTAGCTAAGCTACTCCTTTGTAATGTCTGCATGTACTAACAGTCCTACTGGATGGCAAGAATAGTCATATCCATAGGCTTTTTTGCTTGAGTATCCTGATGAATATAAGATGTGAATATTCTTAGGGGGAGAACCTGGGTGGGGCTGTACCCCAATATTGCTGTCAGCTTCTGCAATGCTCTGCAACCTCTCAGTCACGTCACAGCTGAATAGCTCACGTTCCAGTCAGATACAGCAGCTGAATCATATCATGCCAAATAGGCACTTTATAAATGTTTATCGACTTCTTAAATTTGTTGGACGCGTAACTTAACTTCTATGTCAGCATTTATACCTGTCTTCCATATCGATCATCATCTTCAATTAGATTTACAGAAAGCAATTTTGTGTTGTTGTTCTGAAGCACTGAAGTTAGGATTTCATCTCTTGCTTAGTTTCTAAGCCCTACAAGATACCTTTCTGATAAAAAGAACCTTCTTAAAGAAATGACTGGAGTTGAGAACTGTGCTATGGAGTCTATTGGATCCTCCTTTTGAAACACCACTTTTCAGCATCAGGCAGTTTGTTTAGAAGTCTGAGCTTTCCCTTCCCAGCCTTTCACCAGCACAGTGCTGTCTTGGGAAAACTGATGTGTGAGTAGACAGTAAAAGGTGGCTTTGGTTTTTGGTTGACTTTACAAAAAAAAAAAAGGGGGGGGGGGGGGGGGCAGAAATGACCATATCTGCATCTTCCATTCCTCCTTATTTGAATGCTTTTCTGCCTTAGAGGTGGGACTCAGAGATGAATGTACAGAAGTATAAAACCTTTCAATTAGTGAAACTAGAAGCCAGTAGAGTGTAAATTGTTATTACAATATGATTCTGCTTTCAGATGTTTACTGTAGTGATGTTATTTAGTTCTGTTTTACTTTTTGTTTTCCATATTCAAGCTCTATCTAAAAACCAAAACAATAACAAAAGCCCCATGTTTTCTTTGCAACACAGAGAAAATGTTGTACTCTGCTTCTACCATTTGGATGCTATTTAATTTGCATTTCCCAAGAGAATTGAATTAGTTTTTACTAGTAAATTGGGCCTATAACCTTGTAGGCAAGTTTTATTAGTTTATCACACATCGGTATTAGCAAATTGTAAATCCCACTGAAATGAAATTGAAAAGTCCTTAAAGAGAAGCCCAGAACCAATGAAGTTTCTTGAGATAAGTAAGGTTTTCTGTTTGTTTTTTTTTTTAACCCACAAAAATGTTGTTAGTTTGTAGCTGTTGTATATTTTTTTTTTACTGTATTCCGTTGTACTGTCTGTATGTTAAGTTTTTTAAGAAGATAAACTGTATGTGATCAGGAAGCTTTCACTAAATTTCAGATGCAGCTCTGTATGGCTTGACACGATGATGCATGCAGAGTGGTTGGTGCAGCCTTTATGATCTGCTTGTGTGCAAGAGATTTCTTTGTATTCATCAAAACAGCATCTGCTCAGGAGTTATAAATGCATGGAGTGAAGATCTTGCATCTAAAAGATAGTGGTAAGGATCTGCTGCCCTGTAGGGGTTTTGATTACTGTAGCACAAAGGAATGGCTCCAGCACCACCTTGATTTGGGAACAGCCAAATAAAGACAATGTTCTTCTTAAATGGTATTTATTATACAGCACTTTTCTTGATGCGCTTGGTTGCTTTTTCATTATTCCTGTGTTCTCAGTCTGTACCAGGAGAAGCTTCCCAGCACGCAGCTCATGTCCGCAGCACAGCACACCACCCTGGCCGCAGAGAGCCCAAGGTGTGCAGGGCCCAAAGGCAAGGAGAGGTTTCTCATCCAAAGTCAGGTGCCGGAGCCTCCAGCAGAGCAGAGCTCTCCTTACTGCTCGCTGCTCTGTGACCAGACCACACCACTGCTCCGAGGTGTGTGGTCCGTAATCATGAAGGATCGTGTTGCACTCATTTAATTTACTGTAAGGGCTATTTAATTGCTCTGAACAATTGCCCTAGTATGCTAATAGGTGAAATAGCTTGCTTAGGAATATTTTAAAGGTGTGACTTCTTTTTTTTTTTTCCCTTCAGCACAGCGCAGATGTCGTTTGGGAAGAGTTAGCATTGAGGTTTTAATGCACTCCAGCTCCTTTAGAATATCAGATGCTGGGGCCTCTTTCACTCGCAGTCGTCTCTTACATTTTTTTTTAGTTGCTTTGTATTTTATTATATTCCACCTGCAGTTAGCCTCATTTAACCGGCATGGTTTAGGTGGCTATTAAGAATGTGAAAAGAATGCCAAAATGCAGCAGCAGTTAGCTCAACTCCTTTGGAATGTCTTACCAAAAAATCCCCCAAACCTGAGTCTGTCTCTTCAGAAATGTAACATTAATTAATTCCCACGTTCTGTCTGCCACTCTAGTCCCTCCAGATGTGCTGCTAGGAATAGACTGGCTCCCTGCTTACAAGCCATCTGGGCTCTGTAAACTGATTTGCACTTATATTAAACAATAAGTGAACAGAATGCGGAAGAGTTATTAAAGCAAATGTACATTGCTTATAAATCTCAAAGTAAAATATTAAAACGTAGTAAATGGGAATGGAATGTGCAAATGAAGACCTGCCTGTTTTTAATGAGTTTAGCTGTGACCTTCTCGATTTCAACCAAAAGAGAAGAATTTTATTTTTCTCTTTAAAATAAAAAAAAAAAAAAGAAAGAAAAGAAAAAGAAACTATAAAACTGCTTACAGAAGTATCTGAGACAAAAACAAGGAAATATAATGTTCTAAACTTGACTGGTCCAAACCACTCAAGCTGCTGTGACAGCTCATAAAACTGAGAGTAGTTTTTAACTGGACTCTGTTTTACATTGCCAGAGTGAATTTTCCTTGCAGGAAGTAGCCAGAAGGTTTATTTAGTTTCCAGACTGCTGCTTTGATCTTTCCATTCTGTCACTTCTCAGGTTACATAGCCCTTTTTCACTGCAGTAAATCTGCAACAGTTAATGAGAATAAAATTTCCTCCTTCTCACTGATCGCATGCTGTTAAATGCCAAACCACAGCCAGCAGCATATTTGCAGAATTCAGCTGCACTGTACAAAAACAGCACAATCAGTTTAATCTTGTTGTTTTTGTAATTCGTTTTATTGAGCTTTCCTTTTTCAAGTGACCTATTTTATCAAGACAAGCGGTTGCGAGGCCAGACCTGGAAGAAAGATTTAAAACTGTAATAAAGTGAAGGGTGTTTTGTGTGCTGTGCATAAGCGTGCTCACAGGATTCAAAATGAAACCTGCAATGAGTCAGTTTTATGTCCCATATATCAGTGGGATATTTCTAATGGTTGTTGTCTGAACCAAACATGTGCTGCAAACAAGTCCCTGGTATACAAATTAATGTAACATATCCATTTCTTTTGCCAAACTGCTGGAATTCTGCTGATTGTAAATCTCTTTATCAGTCTCAGCCCTGCGTGCATGGTGACAGACCCATCCTTCCCCCCTCTTTCCTCTGGAGAACTGGAAGATTTCTTTAAACTGCGGGGTTAAAACAGAAGTTTTGAAGCCTTTATTTGCCTTCTGGCTTTTAAATCCTTTAAGCTTTGTCCCTGTTTTTTCCAAGGCACCCTACCCAACTTTTAGTATGGATACGTTTTATTTTCATTCTGCTCGAAGTTGAAAATTTTTGCATAATAATACTACTCCAAGATAGAGATCTCTAAGAAAATATGCAACATCTGTGCCTATCTGGCTCATTCCCTCACAGCCAATGCTATTGGGAGAAAAAAGTGCTAAGAGACATTGAGATTGACTTCCTTTTTGATTTACACTGAAATGATGACTGATTAGGGATGAATTTTGACAAGGCTTCAGTGGAGTCCTGTGCTGATAAACAGAACTGGTTCAAATCTCCATAACCATCCTTGGTGGCAAAAACATTTCATGTTTGTTTATTGGTAATAATGCTCCCCTTGCGTTGTGTGCTCTAGTGAACGCTGCAAATCCCGAGTAACGTTAACTTGCAGAAGAGACTTTGAAAGCTTTTATTGGCCACAGCTGTAAATCAAAGCAAAGCAGATTTTTTTGCCTCTCTCTCTCTCCTTCGCTCCAGCATCTGGATTATCCTCCCTGCTGAGCTGCCTGGCTCTTGGTGCTGAGCCCTGCAGGCAGCACACCTATCAGCCAGCAACCTGTTGTTGTGGCTTGGGGTGTTTGTGCACAAGAGGGAATGCTTTTTCCTATTTGTGAAGAGCAGAGCTAAGTGGCAGTGCCTGGGTTTGAGGAGCTTGTGTAGATAATTTAAGGAGTAATTGTTTGGCTAGGAATGCTTCAGTTCAGGGCACAGAGAACTTGTATTTCCATTCCAACAGCTTATCTGGGAGTGCATTTGCACAGTGAGCTTGCTCTGTTACACAGCACAGGAAGCAGAAACACCTTTCATCTGGAAAGTGGAAGGCTGCTCAGAAGCATGTGGAAGATGCGGACCAATCCTGAGCTGATTATGGTCAGTGAGAAGTCACCTTTGTGAAGCTGCCACTTCAGGATCTCATTCTGGTCAGGCTGTTGGCTGAAACTTCTGTACCCAACTGACATCACTGAAGCTCAGTAAAAGAGGCCCGAAACCGTCCCAAGCCAGATGTATTACTAGGTTAAGGTTAAGGCAATGTAATCTTCAGTTTATGGAGCTGACACACATACTTTGGCCTGCCCAAGGAGAGCGGGGGAGGAAAAGACAGAAAAGATATCTTCCTTGACTTTTATTGCCTACTTCTCAGGGCTTTTTTATTTGTTTTAGTTTTTAATTAATTTTTTTAGAAATGGCTATATCTAATCAGTGGGTTTGGCCAGATGTTGAGCCAACAACACAGGAGATGTTTCGGTCAGGCTTACAATGGAAAGACAGAGCTCCTGCTTCCCATTCCAGCTCTGACTGCACACTTGAAAGCTGAGAAACTCCCTGCCATGTGGTGGAGCTGTAAGGCTGGGTGAGGGAGTGTTAGCAGAGTTACTCTGATGCCTTGCATGGAAACAGGATGGCTGTGTGAAACAGCTGAGTGGGCTGTAATCTGGATTGGTTGCTTTTCTACCATTTCTTGCCATTCAGTTGGAAATTTATTCGTTAATCTAGCTTTTAAATGCTGCCTTCCCACCTGTGAATTTTGGCATGCTTGTTGTTTGATGCATAGCTGGAGCCTGACACAGAAGACATAGTGCTCACTTATCTGCAATTGTCAGATTTGCATTTGTTTATAATTACATGGAAGAAGCAGTGGCATTGTGCTGAGATACAACTGGGCACCAAGTCCAGAAACAACTGGAAACTTTAAGTCATCAACTGCAGTGAAGAAAACTGGATCACAGGGAAGGGGAGCCATGATCACATCCATAGAAGCTGTATCATCGTGCACAAGGGAGCTAAATTAGCACTACGCAGGTTCATTTTTGACATTTCTTATCTTTTGAGCAGATGCAGTGTTATTATTAAACGAAGATTAGTATTAAAATGCTAATGTGAAGGCAGATCTAGTGTGCGTAGGCAGAGTCTCTGCCACAGAGCTCTCCCACTTCAGCTTGAAGGATAGAAAGTATGGAAAAAAAAGCTTCACAGATAGGGGAGAAAGTGGGGCCATGAGAGACAGAATTTAAGAGACTTGTGGTTTATAGTTTAACGTCATTACCAGTAGTGGGAGAATCTACAGTTACAGAACATTAGGTTTTTCTGTGTGTTTTTAAGGCTTTTCAGTTGTATGCTGTTTCTCTATAACTGATGGTTTATGTTCTTATTCTGAAGGACAGAAAATTTATGGCCAGTGAAGCAAAACCAAAGTAGTAGCTGGCACAAAGAAGTAAATCATCTTCTCAGAGAATCATCTTCTCAATCACTGCACTCTGAGCAGAGGGAACATCTACTGTTTCATGGTGTGTTTTTTTTTTTTAGTTGGTAGCAAATATCAACAGAAAGAGAGGAAAATCCACAAACTTTGCAGTTCTTGTTGGTGAGTATTACAGTCTCTAAGCAGCATCTCAGTTAAGCAGCTTATAATGCTGTGCTTGTCTTAAATCTGGACTGGTGCTCCATTTCCATGGCTTTGGTACCTCCCGAGGGGAAAAATACAGCCTTTATTGGTTTGAATGTAGCTTACTCTGTTATACACAGGAACTTGATACGGCATTAGAGATGATGGGTTTATGGCATGAAAGTTTATATGGAAATGTAGGATGGTAACTGTACCATATGTTATCAACAGTGCTGTCAAACACTGGTAGGTTCACAAAAATGAGACACTAGGACTCCAGGGATGCTCTGCACCAAACTGAATGTCGTCTGGGGGACACATGGGGGCTGTTTTGACAGTTACAACTGTTTTTTAGAGACAGTAAGGTATGGGTGTCCAACCTTCTGCCTTGCCTTGGGTCATGCTGAGTGAAGAGCAGTTGTTTTGGACAGCATATATGTAGGTCACTCCAAAAGTAATGCCTCCTACTTACTTTTATGGAAACAACAACAGATACAAAGAGCACAGTAACACTGAGCAAATTCTCAGCTACAAGTTTTTTTCCACGTAGCCACCACCATTAGCTCTGTTTTTTTGCCAGTGATGAACAAGAGCCTGCATGCTGTTCAATGGGAGCTGTTAGGTCATGGCCTGAACCAGTGATGGAGCACCTAATGAAGGGGCATAGCCAGCCCTGGGAGCACAGGTGGAAGCAATTCACCTATGCAACCAGAAGGGGTAGACCCTGGGTTCACTCCAAAACTTGTATCCCTGTTGAGCAACTGAGAGTCTCTTGGCACAAGCCTGGTGTAAGCCTTGTTGATGTGGAATCAGGAGTGGGTAGATGGGGCTTTTGAACAGGGTTAGAGTGAAAAGAGAAACAGCTGAAATTGTGGAGGAGATGAAAGTGCTGTACATGCTCAAGTAGCATTTATCTCTGATTTCATCTTCAGTGGTCACTGATTTTCAGGGTGTTTTAACTATAGACTTCCAACCATGAAGCTGAAAGAAGTTTAGGTTCTAAAATGCAAGCTCCTGAAGTGATAACTGACCCACAAAGGTCAGGGCTGTCTTCCTGGGCCATGCTCACCTGCTCAGGCAGCCACCCCCCCTTTCTTTTGGGCACAATCCTTGCTGTACTGCTGCATGCCTCTTTCCCAAGCAGTGTTTTTTGCTGGGTTTGCTCCAAGATATATGCATTCCACGTGTGGGTTTCTAGTTGGATGTCAAGGTGCTGCTTTTTACTCGGGACTTGCCTTTCTGAGGCCCTGCTTATGCCGGAGGAATTAGTACCCATTTTAGAGCAGCTTGTCATCGCCAGCACCGTTAACAGTGTGAACGCTAGTGCAGACAGGCTCAGGTGTCTATTGCATCAGGAAAACTTCCAGAAAGCAGCTCTGCTCTGTGGTCAGTTGCACCCAGGTGTTGATGATCACAGTGCCAACCTCAAGAACCTCCCTGCCTGCACCAGGCCCACGTGAGTTGCAGATTGCTGTGGGAATGTCCAGAGGGCTGCTGGCACAGTGTGTCCTGCCTGAGGCTCCTAGACAAACCACAAAGCCTGTCACATCTCGGCAGCTCTGGGAATGGGGCGGGGGATTGGGAAGGGAAAGGAAGGGAAGGGAGGATTTTGGGGGATGCTGGCCGGCGTTTCCTGCCTTAGGTTGGTCTCTTTTAAATGATGTCAGGGCACCCAGGATACAAGATGGGTGGGTTAATTTGGATGTTAGGAATCAGAGGCGAATATCATAAGCGGAGCTGTTAAGAAATCTCTCTTCACTTGTGCACATCAGGAACATTTTCCTCTTCGGCATGTGTTCTTCAGTTCCCCAGCAGTACAAGCAAATTGGAAAGTTCAGCTGTCATTTGGGGAAGGTCATAGATCACACTAGCAGCCCGAATAATCCAAGAGGTTTTAAGTATCATAGCATTTAGTTTAAAGTGAAATTTGCTCTGACAGGGGCTGGCAGACCAATAGGAAAAAGAAATATTTGTGCTTGGAGAAGTGCATGTGTAGAGACCGCGAGTATAACTGATGGCTGGAAGTGATTTCAGTCTAAAAAAAACAAATCATTAAGAGAGTGCATAGGGGTAAAATACACAGTTCATATTTTAAAGGGTCTCAAAATGAACCAGCAACTGAGGTTAGCAGTACATAGTAATTAGCTGTGCTGTTCACTGTTTAACTCCGTCAGCTCCAGGCGTGGTGATAAACTTTGCAAAAGCAGACAGTTATGCTGGGTTAGTGAGTGCGGGTCCCTCTGCATGCACACATGTGATGCTGTGAGGAAAAAACTCCTGTAAATAACTGGCAGATTAAGGCAGCTGTGTAATTAATTTATCTGAGAAGTCTGCTGTGATGCTGTATGGTGCATATCCATTATACAAGTGCAGGGATTGCTCAGCTGAAGCATGCACTGAGCACAGTTTCCATGTAGATGCTGTATAAGTAACGCCAACACATTTTACCTAGGAGCAAGTCTGGAAGTTGATTGCTGGTATAAATCTGTGAGCACATGGCACAAATCACCATCTCAGGCCAACCATTAGCCAACAAGCGTTTACAGCTGAAAGCTACCATCTTCCCTGGCTGTGCCCTTCTGCTGTTCTTGGCAGGGCTGACAAGCATTCAGCAGGACTTGGTTTTCCAACCCTGTGTCCAGCTCCATGGGTTATGCTCACAGAGGCACTGCTCTTGGCCTGCCAGCCTTGTGCCAAAGCGAGACTTCAGTCCGGAGCCATGTGTTTGCAGTTTTGTTGCCCAGGCTCAATAGTCTTTCCTTCATCCATGAGGACAAGTTTTTGGCTATGTTTGTCAGCCCAAACAATCAAATAGGTGAAGCTGGTATGTTTCAAGAGTACTAAGATGTAAAAATGAAGCCAGCTTTGTTTTTGAAGCACAGACAAGCATTCATTTACCGATGAGAAATATTTAGAGAGAGTAGTGATTTGATCGAGGTGTCTTAATGTGATTTTCTATTCTTTCTTTTTTAATTTTTTTTTAACTGTCCAAAGCAGTTATCAGCTGATCCATCTCTTCCAGTTTTCTTCAGGACACCAACATATGTCTAAGCCATTTGGAAATAACTGATACTTCTCAAAGTTTAAACTCTGGGGATCTTTACCTAATTACTTACACATTTATAAAGGAAAAAAAATATATAAAACAATGATTTGCTGAGAATGTAATTGAAACCATATTTTCCTTGCTCTCTTTATCAATTTAAGTATATTTAAAAGTTCTTTGAGGATGGCTGAACTGGAAATAGCTGGGATAGCTCCAGCTGCAAGGATAGAGACCCACTGCCACCCCGTGGCTCGGCGATGTCCCTGCACCACACCCGTATTTGTCACAAATAATGGAGTAACAGAAGACCATCCATCCTCTGACCGAGGGGCTGTGATGGCAGATGTTGGAGCACAACGTTGGGTGTGCCTGGAGACAAGAGTTAGATACCAAGGAAGTAATGAGGTTTCTTGTAATCCCTTCTTCCAGGAGTCTTCTACGGCTTCGGGTCTGCTAAGGAGGAAGCTGTTATATGCCCGGTACAAAGGAGGGAGCTGGAGGAGGCATCCCAGATGTCAGCAGCTTGTTTCAGAATGGGCTGAAAAAACAGTAATTGGTCTTTATAGGAAGGAATGGGAGGACGGAGGAGAGCGCAGAACCACAGCCATGTGTGCGCGCTGCTTTGTGCTGCCAGCACTGCTGCTCTGCTTCCCTTTGCTCTGCAGAAGGGACCGCTCAGATGTAGGGTCAGACTGATGGCTCCACGTACAAGTTCTGAGACAGAGGCTCTGCCAATTCAAATACAGACAGGCAGGCGTGGAAATAGCAGTGTGCTTTCAGGGCACTGTGTTCCTCCAGAAACATTTAGGTGAAACAAAATGGTTTTCTCTGCATTTGGGCTTCTTGGTTGTTCCCTCTCTCTCTCTCAGAGGACAAGTCTCAGGCCTTCCACCCTCACATGATGATCAGAGTATCCCATATGGGAATGGGTTTCCTGAGAAACCGGGCACGTGGGGTCCTTTCCTAGGCCCTCCCAGAGGCACCGTGAGAAAAATACACTGGTAAGGACAAAGTTCTTGGACAGGATCCCCCAGCGCTACAGCTGAGCCCTTTCAGCCCAACCAGTTGGGCAGTGCCAGCTTTTTGGTGAGTCAGGGCCTGGGGCCCACCCATTGTACATCTTCTGGATGGGTCATTCTTTCCCAGGCCTTGGCTGTTGCATAACCCATGTTCCATATGTATAATTGGCAGTAATGAGGTTCAGCTTTTCCCCACTCCAAAAGCACTTTGGTTCTTTGTGTTTTGACAGACTTCTGAAGGGAAGTTCAGCTTCTTTCAATGCATCTTTAGTCAGACAATAAATTAGAATTCTTTTCCATTTGTCCTGCTGAAGTGGAAGTTTAAAAGTGACACAGCTAAGAATAGGCATTAATCAAGTGTCTTAAGCAGTGTTCATTTTCCCTCTACCTCCTGCATGAGAGTTATTGTTGGGCATGAAATATGTGCCACTTTTCCCTACACAGTTCTCGTGCTGTGGGACTTTTAGGTGTAAAAGATGCTCTTCTGTATGACAAATGGCTCATTGTGTCTCATTAGAATACAGCTACTCAAGTATTTGATGAATTCTTTCTGCCATTTGGCTGTCGGTCTCGTAACCCACTAGAAACATTGTCCTTCGCTGAACTGTGATGCTATGCCATATATTGTCACTTTCGCGTTTCTCACTGGTCTGTGCCCTAGGGCTTCAGAAATGCACTGTTTCTGGAAGAAAATTGGATTATTCAGATCTGCTGTGTAGGACAAGGCTACCAGTGGGCTTTGCAAGATGTGTACTTGAAGTGTCTCCAGAAATAACGCATCAACTTCAGTGTACAGGTGGAGAAACTGAGTCACAGAAGCAAAGCTTTTCTGGTAAATCCATAAAAGAAGAGTTCTGTTTCTTTAGGGGTTTTCTTCTGAGCTGAAAGTCAAAAGCAGCTCACGAGAAGCTGTTTAATTCCACAATGCACATTTGCCATTGCCTCACTTTCAGAAAACAAGAAGGAATTCATGCAGGGATTTTTTTTTTCCTAGGCCTCCTTTTCCTGGAAAAGAGTTGTTGATTTCTCTGCAGCTTTTCTGTTTTACCAGAACAAAGGACGGAGCAGTGCTGGCTAGGATGAGGAAGACGCTAAGCTGCCTCTAAGTTGGAAGAGTTGGAGCACCCAGCAGCAGTGCACCTTCCCCACCACACAACAAGCTGAAGTTTCTTATAGTTTCTCTCCCTTCTTTTTACAGTGTCGGTGTTGATGGCTTTGGTCAATCCCCAGGAGTTCCTGGCCGTCCAGCAACTGCATATGGTTACCGCCCTGACGAGCCCTACTATTACAGCTATGGAGCACGATAAAGAACCAGGCTGCTGCTCCCTGCCTGGAGGGACCAGCGTGTGCATGGCAGGTGGTAGATCTGTCCCTTGGTAGTGCATGGTTGTACCACAACGGGTCTGTCGTTATGTATCCTTTGGCGTGTGTAGCTCCAGATAACCCCAGCCTTTCTGGGTCTGCTGTCATAGTGACTGTGTTACTCTTCAGTTGCTCTTTAATACCTTTTTTGTACAGGATTTGCTCTGTGACTTGAAAGCAAGTATTGAAAAGCTGCTGGACTGGAAAGTGTCATGTTATGTATATTAAGCTACTAATTTAATTTCTATTAAATACAAAAACCTGTGTGGTCAGTGTCGGATGTGGTGAATGCATTTCTAACCCACGTACTGTTTGTTTTCCAATGTGTTTAAGAGGAATGCTTCATGTGAAGTGTTTAACGTGGGCTGTTTCCCTCTAATGCTTGAGTAACACGAACACTCTTCAGCCCCAGCATCTCTTGGCACTGCCTTGACACATAGTTACTGCAGTCTGGTCTTTGGCCTGACGACTTTAATAATGGAAAGATGGCACAGATTCACTGCCTTTGGGCTTCAGGCATTTACAGTCTAGTTGAAAACTTAAAATTAGAAACCATAGCACACAAAAAAATACCTTTACTGTGAGTGTTGAAACACTCCTGTAGGTTGAGAGAAGACATCCCCTAACATCCTGAGGTCTAGCAAGGTAAAAAAAAAAAAAAAAAAGTATTGTAGCTCATTTCAGAATCCAGGTGCAGTCTTTCCCCCCAGCTTGTCTATCCTTAAGTATGGTTGTATCCCAGCCTACTTGTTCACATGGGTTTAAGCCAGATCTAAGCACAGAGCATGGACTGAGCAGCAGACAATCCAAGACAAGTTAGAAATACACAAGCAGTGCTGTGATGAAACTGAGCCATGTTTGAATCATGCTATGTGAAAGCAGAATTTAGGCTAAAATCTTGTACCCTCACCCATAACAGATGGATGCAGGCGTACAAATGATGCTCTCTGCATGCCACTATCTTGAAAGCAGTTCAGATCCCTTTTGAAGTGAAAAGCTACTCCCAGCTCATCAGTTTTAAATGGCTGTTGAGTTGCAGAATTGTGCCCATCCTCTTTTCCACACACCTGGCTCAAACAGCAAACACACTTGGATGAGGGGCTGGCACTACCAGAACAGAAGCAGTAGTCCCTTACGGATGGTGTATATGCTAGGAAGGTGGTTGTTCATTAGATTTGTATTTACCTTATACCTTTAATATCTTTGAAATCAGGATTGTTCTTAAGCCTTGCTTTTGAAAGACGTGCAGGTACCTTCATATGCACTGCTGCTCACCAGGTTTCATTCTGTGTGACTGGAAATGATTCTAAAATTAGTCCTGGTGTTTCTTACAAGTTTTCAGCCTCCACCCTGCGCTGGCTTCACGTTCATGGCTCCACTTACTGGAGGTAGGTGGAAGAGCAGCCTTGCCAAGATTAACTACTATTTTTAAAATAATTTTCTACACAATTGTTAACTAATTCATATGCAATTTCTTAGAAGACTTAAGTTCTCTCTAGAAACACTGCAGAAAACGTGAATTAAACTGACGTGTGATACTTTTCATTGGCCTGAACTTACACTCCATCTGCCTGGCAGTTGTGCCACGTTTAGTGGGACCCTTTCAGGTATTTTATAGCTATAGCTGTAAGAGGAATCATCCAAACTGCAGTCAGACACAGGCTTTCTTTTTTTGGGACTGGTACCCACACATCAGGATTTTCCAGAAAATCAGCATTAAGTTATTTAAAGTGGTTGCCCTCTTCACGGAATGTGTTTTGAGTGGAGGGGGAGGAAAAAAGTGAGTCCTTAGAGCATATTCAAACTATCAATGAAACTGAAGGAGCCTTTAATTGGAAGCTTCGAGGTTAACGAGGGACTGCAGTTGAGCCTCAGCAAATGGGTGGGTGTCTGTAATTGTAATACAGCTGTGACCACGCTGAGAATAAATGGCAGTGGAAAAATCTCTGGCTGCATTTTTAGTATTCAACGTTAGGAGTTTATGAGAAAAGAATAAAAGATCAAGTACTTGTAGCTTTGCCTGGCAGCAGCTAAGAGAAGAACATCATTTATCTGCAAGCAGAGCTTGGTAAAAATTACTCAGCACTTGGTAGCCTGAGGACAGAGCCTGCTAGCCAAGATGAAAACCAGCTGTGCCACTATATTCTCTACGGTGGGAGAGAGCCTCATTTTCTCTTTAATTACGGTTCCTGGGCCAGAAAGGGGAAAAAAGATATGAGCACATACATTTTTCAATCTATATCACATTTCCTGTGGGTGTCAGAGGGAGACCCTACGCTTGTCTGACCTGTAGGGTAACTTTTTAATTATCTGCATTTAGAGATTCAGTCCCTGAGTGGTGTATCCTGCATAAAATGGGGCAAGGAGGGATCTGTTTTCTTCTAGCAACTTCTACTTCTTCTGCACTGCCTACCTTTTCCTCATTTCTCTTCCTGACTTTGATTTGCTCCCCTTTGCTTCCCTGTACAGCAGGGATCCCTGTCATTGGGATATTCTCCTTCGCTCTCTGCTGCTAATTAATTGATGAGCTGGGCTGTGCAGGTGTTTTAGATGTAATCAGGCTGTAAAGTTAATAGCACAGTGAAATAAGCGTAGGCTGAGAGGTTTGTATGTCTGGTAGCTATTACTCAGGCTTTCTACAGCTCTGCAATGTACTTTCAGAGATGTTTTACTTAATGCAGCACCCTAAGATCTGTTTGAAATTAAGGAGGTTACCGGGCAACACGGGGTGGAGAAGGGCAGAAGGGAATGAACGTCCTCAGCCCAAAGGAAGGACCTGATTTAACCGGTGTGTGCATACAGTGCTGCCTGCTAACAGCTCAACATGTGTATTTCATTCTGAGATGAGATTGCCGCGATTCTGCTGAATTTAATCCATTTTGGATTAAATTAAAGAGGAACAAGATGTATCTTCTGGAACAAGCAAGACAAGCTCTTTTTGGATATGACAGATTTCACAGCCCTCTGGCAGGTTCCTTAATGGAATTCCTGTAATACACCATCGGTAAATTAAACCCTGCTCTGAGAACAGCTCCAGCTTTGTCAGGACAGATAAAAGACAGTGAGGCTGACTTACTCACGCAGCCCTTGGAGCTGCTGTGGCCGGCTCCCTTCTTCCGAATGAGACTCAGGAGAGCAGCGGCCTACTTCCCTGCCTGCCTTTTGCCTCTGCCCGCAGTCGTTTGGGTCTGACGGCGTCTCTCTGCCATCAGACGCACGTGCAGAGGGGACAGCTAAAGCCCTGCTCTGGTTCTCGAACGACGCCGCGCTCGGTGAGGCCATCAGCCGCCACACCGCGCTGCTGGGCGCGCCTGCGGGCAGCGACCGAACGGGCGGAACGAGCGTCGCTATGGAGCGTGGGACAGCGCGGGGTGCAACGCGTGCCGGACTGCAGGAGCCGAGTTACGAGCGGCTCGGACCACCTTAACGCACTGCATCGCCGTGGGTGCGGGCCGTGCCGCCGGCCCTCCTCGCTCCGAACCGCCCTTCGAAGCGACGGCGCGAAGCAAAGCCCAGCGCCACCTTAAAGCCCGGCCCGCCCGCCGCGCTGCGCTCGCCGCTGTCAGCGCTCCCCCTGCCGTCCGACGTACTCACGCGCAGTCTCTCTCCGGAGCCGTTCACTCCGCACCGACGGCAGCGGTTAGTTTTAATGGTTCCGAGGAAGGCGTCCCGGCCTGCGCGGCCTCACGCAGGGCGAAGCGGAGGAGGAGCCAGCTCGCCCACAACCCAAATGGCCGCCCTGCCCTCGCCCAAGATGGCGGCCTCCTTCTCGCTGGTCCTCCGGGCCGGCAGGGGCGCTCGCGGCGCGCGGCGGCGCTCTTCCCGCCCTCCTCGTCTCGCGCCGCTGCCGGAAGCGGAGTCGACGGCCGCGCCGTGCGGGAGGGAGCGAGCGGCCGGCGGGGCAGGGGAGGCGGCTCCGTCGGGCCGGCCGGGAACAGGTGCGGAGGGGGTCGGGACGGGGGTCGGCACCTCGCGGCGGGCCCGGAGCCGCCGTCGCCGTCTTAGGTGCAGGGGGTGCGGGCCCGGCACCGCCGTCCGCGCGTGGCCGCGTCCGGGCTGCGAGACGGTCGCTCTCCGGGTGCCGGGCAGAGCGGCAGGTCCCGGCGTTGAGCGCGGCGGCCCGGCCGTGCGCACCGTAATCCGTAATGACGGGTCTTCGCACGGTGCGGTTGTGTGGCTGGAGTTCGTGTCAGCCTCACAAGCGCTCCCCGTCGGTGTCAGGAGCACCGGCGCTGTGCTGCCGCGGCTCCGGCCGCCGCCGTGGGTAAACAGACGCCCGCGGTTGTGCCGGGAGGAGCGGGGTTACGGGGTGGGCGAACAGCCCTTCCGTGGTCTCGGCGCTGTGAGCCCTGCCTGGGCCGGGCAACTCACACGGAAGGCCTTGCAGACACGTCCAGGCTGTGCTGTTTCCCTCCTGCTGCCCTTCCGCGTGGCGCTCGGAAGTTGCGAGCCCGAGTTCTGTCTCTTTCCTAACGTTCACACGAAGGGAATCGGTGTGGATGAGCTGCCCTTAGTGCTCTTTCCAACCTCAGTGGTTCTGTGGCTGTGTGCTCGCTTGGTGCCATGCGGCACGTTGAGCCCTGTTACATCAGTTAGAAGCTGAACTGTGTTCAGGTTCCCATAGCAAATGTGTCCCTGTGGCTCCTTCCTCCCAGCACGGAGCCCAGTGGGAGCTGTGCCTGGCTGCAGAGCTGTGGCTGGAGGTGAGATGGGGAGATGAGACGTGAGCAAGGGGCTGTGGAGGTGCAGTCTCCTCCATAGAGAACACTCTTGAAAGAAGTCCCGATTTGCTCCTTGCTAATGCTCCTGCTGCCTAGCGGGCTGTGCAGTTGGGATGGTTTATATTTATTAAAGATATTAGATCGTAACGCGTTGAGTCTAGGAGGCTCTTTTTGTTGTTGGTTTAGATAACTGATAGGATGAGGTTCTTCATGGCTGTCTCATGCTTTGCAGAAAATGCTCTGAAATTGAACAGGATAGTGCCTGCCTCAACTCAGTCTGCCTGAAAAACTCTTCCTCCGCCCGAAGACCCGTTTGTCACCAAGAGGGAACCTCTCCAGCAGCCCAACTCGGCGAGTGATGGGCTCGGAGAACAGTGCTTTAAAGAGCTACACGCTGGAAGAGCCGCCGTTCGTGCTGCCAACTGGACACACCATTTACCCGGCTGTGCTGCAAGATGGGAAGCTTGCTTCTGTCTTTGTGTACAAGCAGGAGAACGAGGACATGGTTAATAAAGCTGCCAAGGTACTGTGCTGGGAAAGACTTGTCAGAGCTGTGCTTCCTTCTTCTTGGAGAGGTGGGAAGCGGTTAATGAGAGCCAAAGCCTTAGGAGTGAGGGAAGGAGTTATTGGGGTTATCCCTGGCCATGTGGTAGGGAAGAAGGAGGTCAGCAGCTGCAAAGCTCTTCCTGCAGTGTTCAGATAACAACACCTGCAGGCATTCTCAGAGCGCTGATGTCTTCCTGCAAATCTAAAAATCAGAGAGCCTTTCTTAGCCAGTCTCAAAGTATTGTATTTATTCTTCTGTGTCTAGGTGTGCTATAAAGTACTTTGCAATGAGCCAGTGTGCTGAGTGCTCGATGAGCAGCAGGGTTGGCTGTCTAGATTCATGTAGGAAATGTGGCTAAGCTCTGCAGCCAGCAGATGACTGGATGGGATGTAATAAATGTTTTTGTTTCTGGAAGCACCTGAAAACCTTGCGCCACCCATGCCTTCTGCGCTTCCTCTCTTGCACTGTGGAAGCTAATGGGATCCACCTGGTTACTGAACGTGTGAAGCCTTTGGAGATGGTCTTGGAGACACTTTCTTCTGCAGAGATCTGCGCAGGGATCTACGACGTGCTGCTGGCACTCACTTTCCTCCATGACAGGGTAGGTACCAGCAGCACCAGGCTTTGGTGGGAGCGAGAAGTGGTGTGGCTGGGGAGTGCTGTAGCTGGGCTTGCCTGGATGACTCTCATTCCTAACTCCTTGCAAACACACTCACCCGCTGTAGTAGAAATGCTAAGTCACAGCCTGAAGCAGTGATTGAACTGGGTGATTGGCAGGGCCAACCCAGGGGAGCTCAGATGTGTGCAGTGAACCTGAGTGACCAGAAGAGCTGGAGTCAGGATCCACCCCTTCCCAGACCTCATTTAAGGGTTGGCACGGGTGGGAGGGTAGGGGTATCTTGCTGGAGATTCTTGCCTAACTGAGGCCTTCCAAAGATAAGCAGATTCTTTCCTTTGTTTCTGCACTTGAGCTCTTCCTCGCTTGCTGCAGTCTGGACCTCTGCTACCCCACTGTCACTGCTGTGTTTTCCATCACATTATAGCATTACACCTGAATTTTACAGTTCTTTTAGGCTGAAACTGCTAAAATTGTTGACTGCTTTTTAGAAGGAAGGGTAATTGAAAATAGGATGGCTTTAGGAAGTAAGGTTTGTAAATGGTGAGCTGCTTGCAGTGCTTCACACTTATGGAGGGGGATTGCTCAGCCATTGTATTTGTTTACAACTGTTGCCATCTGTCAGAGGTTGGTGTCACTGCTCCCTGTTCTGGTACTGTGTGTCCAGGACTGAACGTAAATTCCAGCTCAGACTGAAGTTTTTGAGCTTGTTCGTAGCTGGAGGTTTTCTTTGGATTTACAGTTGCTCTGTAGAGACAGTCACAGTTGGAGCTTTGTGTGCTCTAAAAACCCAGCACTTCAGTGTGATATTTGCTGGTCACCTACAAAATCCCAAAGGGCATGTAGAATTGTGTCCTTTTTGGTAGCTTTTCTTCGGTTCCTCATTAGCTCTGATTAAGATTTTTCATCTTATGTCATTCTTTCTTATGTTTTAGGGAAACCTCACTCATAACAACGTCTGTTTATCGTCTGTGTTTGTAAGCGAGGACGGGCACTGGAAACTGGGAGGAATGGAAACAGTCTGTAACTTTAATGAAGCCACCCCAGAGGTAAGAGCCGAGCAGAGCACACCCCTCCAGTGCCTGGGAGGGGGCTCCTGGCCTGCCAGCACTGGGAAGGCTCACATCCAGCTCCCAGCTGAATCACTGCTCCAGGAGCACTACAGCTATTCATGTCATCTAGATAAACTGAAACTCATTCCCACTAGCCCAAAATCAGCTACTTTTCTAAGGGAGACAGCTGGCTGGAGGGTAGGTGAGGACTGGAGAGAAGGAGAACTCTTGTTCCTTTGGGCTGACAAAAAAAAAAAGCATAGAGCAGGAAGATCCAAGTTGAAATAAATCAATAAGAAAAATAATTTAAATAACTTCAGCTTTTGCTGTTGGCATCTTTATTGCTTTTATTGGTCTTGGCAGAAAGATTCTTGGTTTGACTTCTGCATGCTGCGCAGTCATTACTGCAACCTGGCACTGTGCAGTGTGTGTATGTTGCCTTTTCTCCCAGAGTGTCCATGAATTCTTCACAAACTGTGCAGTGTCCCTCATGTATCACCTTTCAGAAGGGATCAGACAGACGCACAGCTGGTGTGTGTGGTGGTGCACAGCAACGCAAAGAGCCCAGCAGTAAAATCTGACTGGTAAAGGTCATGATATCCTACCCCTGCCCAGATGGATCATGGATGATGGGACCTAAGACATAAAAGAATCAGTTGGCTGTGGTGCCTTGAAGTAGCTTTCTGTTAGCCTGGTGCTTCATACCTGATGCATTCTTAGCATTTCCTGTCTGCGCAGAGCACAGCACAGCCTGCCCTGGCTGCCAGCTGAAGGAGCAAGGGCACATGTTAGTCCTGGCCTGTGGGGAGAGCTCACTCCTGCTGCTTGGCCCAGATGGGTCTTGGAGGCAGCTCACATCTCCCCTCTTCCCTTTCCAGTTCCTCTGTCATGTCAAATCAGTGCGAGACCAGTCGTGCATCCCATGTGAGGAGATGGTAAGTGGCCTGCCTTCATGGAAGAACTTGTTGCTGGTGACAATGACAGTACCGTATTCAGAAAATAGTTTTCATTCAGACACTGTTTCCTTATGCCTGAATGGGAGGAGGCGGCTGCTGGATAATATCTGAGGTTTATTTTCCTATCTCTGCTTATGCTGAAAGTTGTTGACTTATAATTGCAGAGTGCATTCAGGGGGGAATTGTTATACCATGATGCCATTCCTCCTTTGGGTTTTAAATTCCTTGGTGGAGATTTTTTTTTTTTTTGCAAAATGCTCTGCTTATTGGGTACCTGGTGGAGTTTTGGAGCTATAAAAAGAATTGGAGAGCATCTGTGGAGGGGAATGGAGGTCTCTGGCAAGTATTGTGAACTCCTGCTTTGCTGATCTTGGTTTTTGGTTTTGTCTTTTGTTTTCAGTCTGTAGATTTCAAAATTCTGCCCAGCAGCTGTGGGCATGCAAGGGATGCCTACGCCTTTGGTGCCATGGTTGAAAATCTCCTGACAGCCCTAAATGATCAGGGTGAGCAATGACGTGTTTATTTGCAAGAGTGCAGTTTATCCCTTGTGTGTGTCAACTGATGCAACTCTTGCTGCAGTTGACACGTGTGCTGCAGGTTTAGTGGCCGTCGCTGATCTTGGTGTTTGCTAGCTTGAAATCCAAACCTCAGCATCTCCTTTATTCCCATTTTCCCCTGTTTGAATGTGATCAGACAACACAAGTGCTCCCAGATCTGTTCTGTAGCAGAGATTTGCACAGCTCTGCTCCCACCAGAAACTTCACTGAGTGTTTAGGAATGCGAATACATGGCACATGGGTGCTGTGTTCCACAGCTGAGCAGGGGCAGGAAGTTTCTCAGAGGACAGTAACACTCCTTGGTGCCCTGATAGACCAGCAGCATAGGGAGAAAGATGAAGATGCTATTCTCTCTTCCTTTGGGAGCAAATATGAGTCATTTGCTGTCAAACAGATTCTAAAAGTAAGTTTTCAGGAGAGGTGGAAGACTCCTGAGCATAGCTTATCCAGTGGAGAGAGAGAAATCTAATTGTAGGTGCTCTGGCTTTCAGTTTCAGCAGATATTCTCTCCAGCTTTCAGCAAACCCTGCACTGTACGCTGCTGAATCCAGATCCAAAGTGTCGTCCTCCACTGTCCAGCTTACTGTCTCACGAATTCTTCAGGTAAGGAAGATGCTGCCTCTTGATACTGCTTGTTCCTGTGTTGCAAATGTTTTCACTTAGTGAAGGCATGTTACTTAGCTGATGGGACTTGATCCCTACCTATTATAGGGCTCTTTGTTGAAGAGGGTCCTTAAATTAAGAAAGCATTATCACCTTCCAGCTGAGGTGCTGAGTTAGCATTGGTGACAGTAATGACAATCTACTTTTTTTTTTTTTTTTTTTTGCTTAGGAATGATTTTCTGGAAGTTGTGAACTTTCTGAAGACCTTAACACTAAAATCTGAGGAGGAGAAAACTGAATTTTTCAAGTAGGTGAAGGAACTGTAATTCTAGAAGCTTATTTCAGAAATGCTTCTGTCACACGGGCATCAGGCAGAGCTGGGAAGGCTAGTTGCCAGGGAAGTGGTTCCTCGGGTGCCAGATTTTGATTGCTTTGGCAGAATATTGTTTGCTTTGTAATGCTGTTTGTACTTTCCTTCACTCCCTTTAGCAGCACTACCCCCATCTCCCATTGCGCAGTGGCAATCATTTGGAAAGTGCATTCATCTGCTGTCGTGCCACTAGGGGAGGGAGTGTGGTGTAACAATCTTGTATGCTCAAGGTGGTGATAAGCCTGCCCTCTGGCTCCTTGCTGAGCTGCTCCAGGGTCCTGCTGCTTTACACAAAGGCTATCTGCCCAGTTTCACAGTCTAAAATATCAGAAAAGTTGTTTCAATGTAGTGGAGGAAAAGAATTTTTCTCTCAACTAATTATTGGAAGTAGCTTTATTTTGAGTATGACTTTGTTAAAAAGTGAAATGTAGCACCAGACACATTGAAGGCTGAAATTTTCTTTCGTGTAGGCAGATCTTAGTAAAATGATAATGAGAATTTTGGATAAGACTTATCGAGTGAATTAATTTTGTGGTCCCAGCCTTGTGTGGGCAAAGTTGTTGTCTGTAACGGATGTCCAGGCTGCTGAAGTGCAGCATCTGCAGGAAATCCTATTGTCATATTCTTCAGATTTCTCTAAGAGAAGCTTTCATTTAGATATGGCATTACCTGGCCTGAGAAGGGCTGAAGCGGAATTTTTCTTTCATGCTCTGCTGGCTGCCTCTAGATGTGATTTCAATATGGGATTTCCTTTTTTACAAGGGAAACTTTCCTTATGTAGAAGCTAAGGTAGGCCCCAAAAAGAGGGGAAGGCAGTACAATGAGAAATGGTCATAAATGCATGAGAGGCCACTTTGATACTAATTGCTCTCTCCTGGAACACAGGTTCCTGCTGGACAGAGTGGCTGGCTTGTCAGAGGAGCTGATAGCATCACGGCTGGTGCCTCTTTTGCTCAATCAACTTGTGTTTGCAGAACCTGTAGCTGTCAGGAGTTTTCTTCCTCATCTGCTGGGGCCAAAGAAAGGTGACCTTCAAATACTTTCTTCAAAATTATTACTAGTTTTGGAATTAACTCAGTGGTCATTCCGTTGAATCATATAGTGTTGCTTGTTTAACCAGAACAAATTCTCTAATGTACAAATCTCTCCTCTCCAGTTCTGAAGTGCTTTTCCACTGCTTTGCTGATGCTGGGTGAGAATTACAAATTGCCCAGGCTTTTTCCCGTGTTTAAGTGTCACCCCACCTGCCCAGTGAGCCACTGAGAGCCTGGGTTGATTCTCTTCTGTCATCTCTAAGGGGGATGTTCAGCATGTCTTGCTGGATCTCCGGCAACCTCTGGCCTACTGCTTGCTTCCCCTCTCTTACAGTTTTACCTAAATAACTATTGGTATTTCAGGCAAGCAGTACCTCTTATGACTGCTGCTAAGCTTTCAGAGACATTGCTGTCAGGCAGAAGATGCTGGCTGTCTCTCCTCCCCCCATTTTTGATGTTCCAAGCCAGCTGTGTTGGCAGCTGACAAAAACTCAGACTTGGCATTGGGGTGACACTGTAGATTTCAGCTGTGACAGTCTCTCATGGAATAGCTTTTGGAAGAGTTGCCTGTGGTTTTCAATGCAGTCTTTTCCCATCTCTTCCCTAGAGCAAACTGGAGAAAGCCAGACCAGCTGCCTCCTGTCGCCAGCCTTGTTCCAGACTCACGTGATTCCTGTGCTGCTGAAACTCTTTGAGGTTCATGAGGAGCACGTGCGGATGGTGTTGCTGTCTCACATTCATGCCTATGCAGAACTGTTCTCTCGGGAAGAGTTGAAAAACATCATATTGCCACAGGTTAAGGATAGGAAAGCAGTACATGGTGTATATCTGAGTATATGGGATTTCTGCTGCTATATTGGCTCTTAGTTCAAAACTAAGTTCTCATAGCACTGGCAGCAAACAATTTCCAGCCTCCTTTTACATAAGCCTTAAGTATGACATCCCACCCTGATCTGGAGTGCTGTTTCTTTTAAACCTCATGCCTTCTGTCACACCCACTGCTTGTGCTGATTGATACCTGTCAGCTTGGACTGCAGCCTCACAAGAGATGGCATTTTTGTTTCACAGAACACTCTACAGCTGTCAGCAGGGAGTGACCAGTCTGAGCTCTCCAAATGCTACAATTGTAATCTTTAGCTTCCACACAAAGTGGAAGGCTGATATTCTGGCATAGAATACTGTCCAAAATCCACTTCAGGAGATCTTAGAATTGAAAAATGCTGCAAATATAACATGTATAGACGGGGGAAAAAAAAGCGGGGAAAACAGGATTTTCTGTTCTTGATAACGTTGTCCCATTCTTGCTGTAGGTATTGCTGGGCCTTCGAGACACAAGCGACTCTATTGTGGCAATAACACTACACAGCTTAGCAGTTCTTGTCTCCCTGCTTGGACCTGAAGTGGTTGTAGGTGGTGAAAGAACAAAGATTTTCAAAAGCTCTGCACCAAGTTTCATGAAAACTGCTGATATCTCCCCGGAAGGTGAGTGAGTGATGTGGTTTGAGTGCTCTTGGGATTCGTGCTTGTTTTGTCCCTGCAACACAGGTAGAATTTCTTGGTTGAATAATCTTTTTGTGTTAGGTTAATTGAAGGAAAACAAATTTGCCCCTAAACTGCAAGGAAAGATGTGCAAAGGAAATTATGTTAAAGTGCAGTTGCCTTTAGTGGAAGAGCTGTACTGTCCTCCTGTGAGACTGACTGACTTACATCCAAGTAATTGTTCAATATTTCCTCTGTCCTTCGTGTTTTTAAAAGCAGTAAATTTCATCCTTTTCCCCCAATTTCTGTTTGTAGATTGGAAAAGAAATACAAACTTCCCTATTTTCTCAACTCTCTGGAGGCTTTTCACCTAATCCAAATGAAGAAAGTAGTCCCTACACCTGTTAGATAACGCAGAACCAAGTGTACTAAGGGAAAACTTTTCTGCATGTTGAAATAATACCTGTAGCTGGAGGGAAGAATCATTTGCTATATTTTAGACATAAAGCAGAGGAACCTATGTGAAATGCATGATAGAGATGAATTATTATTTTTTTTCAGTGTAAATGTTTTTGTCCTGCTTGTGTGTACTGATAACTACCGCTCCTCATTAAAATCTGTGGATGGTTCATTGCAGTGTTTTTTTGTTATTGTAGTAGTCTGCAGTAAATAAAAACCTTCATCTTGTATGCTAAGAATAGATGTATTTTTCAGAATATATTTAAAATTGGACCTGACTTAACTGTTGATGGGGGAGGGTATTGAAAATCAACCCTTTGTCCTCAACAGTGAGTGATAATGTACAAAAAGGAGTACTAGATGCTGAATAGATAACACTTAATGAGATGTTTGTCTATGCTCCTGAAAAGTTGTACTCTTTATGGAGGGCTCACATTTTGTGTATCAGTTGCAGTCCTTTCCTGTGCTTTGAGTTGGCTCACACAGCATCAGGTGGAGACAGCAGTGATCCAAGCCCTTCTATTCCATCTTTGAAGGGATGGGAGCAGGGGCTTAAACAGCTGAAGCCAGTGTTAGTGCATCAGTGACATTATGTTACAGCTCCCCCAGTGATCTGGAACCAGATGCTTGTTACACTGTTCCCACTGGTCCAGGGAAACAAGCCTGCCTTGTGCAGCTTCAGTGTGCAGCCTTTAACATTCGTTCCACCATACCTCACCTTGAGTGCATCATACAAGTGAGGCCTTTGGGATGAAGCCTCTTGTTCCTGCTCTGCTCATGCCCAGGCATACAGGGGATTTTGTGCAGTGGCATTATGCTTCAAATTGTGACTCTCAGTGCTGTGCTTTCATATGAGGCAGATCAGGAGATTGGTATTGCCATGCATCCAACTGGATCCAGCCATGTGGCAGACAGCATTTTCTAAGCATCTAATTCAGATCATGTTGTTTGTTCACTGTGTGTACCTTGAAAGAACAGAGCAGCAAAAACTGACTCATTTACAGTTGCCTGAAGTTTGTACTGGCAAGAGCTGCAGGAAGAGTAGTATTGTTATGTAATGTATAGATCAAGAGGTGCAGTTTTTGCATTGCAGTGCCAGTCTTTGGTATTCCTCATCTCTGTAGTAAATAAAACTCCAATGCTGTGGGCAGTTTCAACTGACACTGCCAACACACCTGTTGGACTTAATGGCCTTTCTTCTATCCCGCAGACTCACCAACTCATGCTGTAAGCAATCAGAGACACCAAACCTCTTGGCCTTTGAAGAACAATTCCAGCGTGCTCCCTACCTCTGGAAACGCAGTTGTCAAGAAGCATTCTGTGCAACAAGACAATCCGCTGGCTTTAAAGACAGGTACAACTTTGACCTATCTCTTCCTTTTTAGAAACTAAGTGTCCTACAAATGAAAAGTTGTTTGAGAAATGTAAATCTTGCCCATGTGCTGTCTGAAAGAGATTCAGAGATCTAAGGAAGGTAATAGTGAAGGAAAGAGCATGTGACCCTTGACTTTCTAGGGAATAGTTATTTGGGAATCTGATTTATATGCATTGATGCTTGGCCTGCTTTGGATTTTTGTGTTTCCGTAGTACAGGATCTCTGCTGTGCTTTTTCACCTCTCCACAACATGGCAGATACCCTCCTGCAGACTCTGTGATTATTCGTAGGTCAGCTCATTCTCTGACCCCAGAAGCTGATACTGTTTGCTTTTATGGCCATTTTTCAGTCCTTTAATGGCCTTTTCTCAGTCATTTAATGATGTCTGCCAGCTGCCAGTTTTTAATGCCCCCCACTTTGCAAACAGGAAGATAGCTGCGCTTTCTAATTTGAGAAGAGCTCAGCACTGAAACATCTTTGCAATTGCCATTACTTTCTGAACTGCCAACTGCTTTATGTCCATGCCAGGTGCCACTGGTGATGTCAACTTGGTCACCACACTTGCTTTTCTGAAATGAATATATAACACCTTTATCCTCCACAGGTGAGCAAGCCACTCAGCTCCCCCTGAATGGAGTTCCTGGGAGCAGCAGGAGCTCTTTAACTACCTCCGAAAAGCCAGCAGAGGAATGGCCAGACTGGAGTGAGCCAGAGGAGACAGATACTGAGAAAACTGTGAACATCCAAATTCAGTCCCAAAAACCACAGGGCAGCGCAGGACCTTATTTTGTTGAACGTGACGTAGATGAGAAGCCTTGGGATGACTTTGAGCCCAGCAGCCCTCATACTGACCTGACCTCAGGAAACTGCCTCACTGTGACACAAGCTGATGCAGCTGAAATGCAGAGGACTCTACTGGGTACCCACCAACAGAGCAAAGAATTGGAAAGCCTCAAAGCGAATCCCTCAACGAAGTCCCCCCCTGGGAACAGCTGGAACAATGACAGATGGGACCATCAAGGACAACTAGAAAAAACTGTGCTGCCCAAACAGACCTTAGAGGAAAGATTGAAGTCTTCACTGGAGTCTGGCCTAGGAGAAGAATTCACCATCAAAGTGAAGAGGAAACCAGTGCAAGACCCCGAGCTGGACTGGTTTGCTGACATGATACCAGACATTAAACCTTCTTCAGCAGTCTTGATTTTACCTGAAGCAAGGACAGAAGCAGTTGTTCCCAGTCACCCTGGTGCAGAATCCAGCAGAGAAGGTGCCTCCCAGAATGCGCTGTTTTCATCCAAATTTGCAGCAGTTGATGTTATTGAGGTAAGAGTTTACAGACAGTGGGGTTTAAACGAATGCACATTTGAGAGGATTTTAAAGCACATACATCGCACAACATACTGTTGTGGAAGCAGCAGGCTCCATATATCATACATCATATATCATACAGCTGATAGCCTGACGAAGTATCAGCAACGCAGGGCTGTACAGTTGAGTCTTTGCCTGTGAATACAAGATATCTAGTTCTGGATGATGCCTCTTATCAGGCACTGAGTAATTCCATGGGCTGCTAGAGCAGCAAGGCAGCCATGTTAAGAAACAGTAAGGAAGTAGATTTAACTTAGAATTCCTTAATCAATGACTTTAGGAGTATACAACTCCTGTTCTTAATTTGTGCTGCTGTATCCTGCATGCTAGGACCCTACATGGCTTTAGGGTGAGTCTTTTGTCAGACAGGGGAAGTGAAATAAGGCTGCATACTGTCTCCTGAACAAACATGGCCCTAAGCACTGAGAGAAAGGGGCTTCTAAGCACAAGAGATATTCAAGACTCTGTTGCTGGTGGCTATTTACAATGCTAGTAGGTTTTTCCAGAAGAAAGAGTGAAGAAATAATACCTGAAATAATAGAGAAAAGCTTTTTGGAGGCTTTTTTTTTTTTTTTTAGGAAGGATTAGGTGAGGCATTTCTCCCATTCATAGACCCATGAGGCAGTTTTATAAGCTGCCTTTCAGGGTAAGCGGATAAATCCATCTAGCCCCAGCTCTAGGGCTCCACAGGCTTCCACGTACCTCCATAGGGAATAGATTTTGACTTCAAGTTGTTTTGCTGATTTAGCCCCGGGAGAGTTAGCACAGTGGTACCATGAGGAGAGGAGCCTTATGTCTAAACTGAGGTTGTTTACAACATTTGGAAATAAGAGACTTGATTTTTTAGATGCACTGTTGTGATATCTACCTCATTTTATGGGATCCACTTATTGTAGTGCAGACAGTGCTCTTGGAGTAGCTGAGAATGAGATCAAAGTCACAGTGCTAGAATACAGCAGGACAACAGCTGTTTCCTAGGAGGAAGGGAAAGAAGTCTATTTTATAGCATCCTGTTCTTAACAAAAAGTGGTTTTGATAGAAACAAAGCATGATTTAAATTTAGGAGGAAACCATAAGAAACTCCTTGTATTTAAAGTGTTTCCTTTTACAGATAGAAGTCCTTTAAGATGAAAAGCTGTAAACTCCAGTGCTTTGTTTTTGGTTTTTACGAGGGGCTTTCTGTATAAAGCCCAGGTGCTTGAAGGGGCAAGGAAAAGGATGCCTTTCTGTTTAAGAAAAATGTCTTGCTCTGCCATCACAAGTTGGTCTGGTTACTGCCTGTCTCCTGTAGCTGCATTAAGAACAGAAGTACAGCACATGTGCCTTAATGTTAATAATTTTACATGATTCTAGGCTGAAGCTGCAGGCTGGGGTGAAGAAGAAGAGTTGAACTGGGAAGATGATGCTAACTGGTAATGGGATTGAAAGAGACAAAGGCAATTTATGCTGTGTTGGAATCTGTAAGAGAAGTTGCTGCTTCTACAATATAATGGATAAGTACCTCAGCACTGCTTTTGTGAAAAGGCAGGCACTTGCTGCAGCAGCCAGCAAAATCCCAGGGGGCCCAATCCCTTCTAATGGATGCTCCTTTCCAGTCTGTGCCAAAAAATGCAGGGTGGTGAGGCCTGCACTCGAGCAATAGGCCCAGCTGTGGTGTGTGTCACTGCTACTGGAGAGAGGAACAGCAGGATAGGTGTGTTGGTGCTGACATGCTGATGGAGGCTAAGTGGTGGTGCAAGCAAAACTCATCTCTGCTCTGAAAAACTGATGACAATAAATGAAAATTACTCTGAGTTACCCGTTTATTGGGCTTATTATTTTTGTTGCTTTTTTTCTTCCTGGCAAGAAAGCCCTTAAAAATTGATCCTTGTAACATTTTAGCTGTAAGATGATTTTAAAATGAATCTGTACAACATATTTATTTCTGTTTATAAAACCCTTTCCATGAATTGCATAAAAGGTGCTAGGAAATGCACGGTGAAGGACTGTTCAACTCAAACCATTTAAGCGCCACATTCATTCTCCTCTTAACTGTGATGAATAAAGATTATTTTTAAAAGATGACCCCAGTCTGGAGTGGAACCAGTAGTGTTCAGAGAACAGTATAAAGCCTTAAGTTATTTTTAAGTGTATTTTAAAATTAACACACGACATTAACACATGACACTTACTGCTCACTGTAACTGTTACTTTCACAACAGATTCAAACGTAGCAATATTCAAAATAAAATTTCATGAAACGTTTATCATCACACCAGAGCTTAACCTATACAGTGGCAGTGTACAAAAGGTCAGCTCAGACGCACAGTAGTGTCCATTAAAGCATACTGCTCATCCAGACAGTAAGTATGAAAGATGGGCCTCAGTTCATTTGGGGATATTAACCAAGACTTAGCAGTAAAGCAGAGCATCACCTCATGTCACAGTTTTTTTTCTTCTCCAGCAGCCATGGTACAAACAAAGCATCAGTTCTCTCACAACAGAGAGCTGAAATGTTTCAGCATTTCTCTAACCCCATTACCACCTTACCGTACGCTGTCTCTGAGGATGGCTATAGCTGTATGTAGAGCCTCCAGTTTCACTGCAACCCATGCAGGGGGTGATCCTTTCTGCAGCAGCAACTTCACAGCCTCCACTGCCCCCTCCATTGTGCCCACTGCTGACTTGTACTGCTCCTCAGACGGAGGGTGACACGCTCGTTTTGCCAGAGGCTGCAAATTTAAGTAAGCATTAGACATTTCTAATCCCTTATAGAGGTGATCAGAATGCACCCAAATGCAAGAAACCCTCAGGAAGTGGAAAGCTGCATGAAACTCCCTTGTCTCATGAGAGTTCTTTCTGGCTGACAGGCAGAACAGAGCACGCAGCTGTAATACTGAGGTCCAGGACTGCACACAGCCTTTTGTTCCTAGAATATGGAAGGCAGCAAAAGCTGACTTGAACCTCTTCAGATACTTCCCCATTCCCCCAGAAAATTGCAGAAATCTACAATAGAGCCAAGGCAGTTTAAAGAAGTACACATACCTCTCCTGTTGACTCCAGTTCTCCAGCCATTTTCATAAAATGTGCACCACAGGTAATCCTTTCTTGCTTCAGGCGTTCTATACGTGCTTCTGTTGTCTCTTCGCCTTGCCTCACCTAGGGAGAAAGCCACAGGAGAGGTAACCAACAAGAAGTCATTACCAGCCTTGAGCGGTTCTAATAAGTACCAGAACAATTAGGGAAGTAATCTGAATGTGTGAGTTTACAGAAGCTGATCCAAGAAAAAAAGAAAGAAGGAAATAACAGTGTGATGAAATCACTGTCTTTTTTCATAGACACCTTATCTGCCTACAACAATAACTGCAACTTTGCCATTTATTCTTTTTTTCTTGAGGGAAACACAAAGCATTTGAAATCAAACTTCAGAAGTACTGGAAGAACACCATATGCATAGAAATAGCATTTGATTTAAGCAAATAGAAAAGTTCAACCAGATCCCAGTTTAACAGAACAGTTTATTAATTTACACTTGGCTAATCTGCCTGTAGATGATGGCATGGACACACTCATAGCCAAAACCTGCATGAGTGTGGCAGTGAAGCCAGGCTCATAAATTGTGGATATGTGCAACATCAACTAAGAAAGCAGTAAACTGATTCAACAACGTACCTTAGCCATAAAATTAACAACTTTATTCTTAATTTCTTCAGAATGAAGGCACTGAGGAACAACATCTTCATGGATTGTTTCCTGTCAGAAATGTTGGGTAATAGATCTTTAGTACATTTCATATTAACAAAGAAATATACAGATAAAAATGTTTCTGTGACAATCTCAGAAGAATTCTCTGGTGACAAAGTATTTTAAACAACCATCCTCGTTGCAATCAATCTAAGCAGCCAACATTTCATTTTCATTCACTTCTAGCTCCTGAAATCACAGGTAACTGCATTAGGAGATGACCTATGTGCAATAGCATTGTAACTAAGATCCAGCATTTTCAGTGAAGAGCAGCAAATGTTTAAGATGGAATAATCCCTGTATGACCAAAGCTATGTACATCCAGAGTTCTGCTGTGCTTACCTCTGCAAAGCATCTGAATGCCTCCAGTGCGCGCTGATGAATCAACCATGTTTGGTCAGCTAGCAGAGAAGCAAACAAACAGGACAGCTGGGGTACAACTTGCCTCTGGAAAAAGACCAAATATCTATCAATTACTAGGAGTTAATTGTATCTTAGCAGCATGATTTATTTATTAAAGAATTGGTCTAAGCTCAAGGCACAGGTTCATAAGATGTGAGAGTGCTACTGCTCTGTCTGGAAACAAATTTCTGTAATGGAGGTGAAATGCTTTCTTCTCAGGAGCTCAGACATAAGTCCTTTCTAAACAGTGAGAAGCAATGAGCAAATAAATAAACCAATCATCTTACATGCACTCAGGGTGCCAATGAAAAATGAATCTCCAAGATGATTATTAAGACATGGTACATCTGGATGTATTTAACTCAATCTTTTATACTTAAATAGTTGAACATCCTTTCACTGTAATTCTAAAGACTAAGTAAAACCACTATTATTATTACCTGTACTTCTTGTGGTATAAACACCTTCCCCACAGAAGAGAGAAAATCCAGCATTGCTAGACGAACGTGATCGGGGGGATCCATCCGGAAAAGGGCAGACAGCAGGGAAAAAACCTGCAGGAAACAAAGCCCAGCAAACAGAATAACAGATGAATGCTGCTCTGTCTAATCGTTGAATCTGAGGATGTTGATTTTATGAAGTGGGACTGAAAACAAAAGATGTGCTATTGCTTGAGGAAAACTAGCGGGGATAAAGACCAAACCATGGGATAACTTTGAGATGTCACTACATCACAAAGCAAGCTTTTCATGAAGTAAAATGCTCATAATTTTTTGTTGTTTTCTTTACCTGGCTGATTATTAGTTGAGCATCTAATGCTTGGATGAAAAACTTCAGAAGATGAAGTAATAAACACAGCGTTTGCTGGAGACATGGTTCATCTGAGACCTTCAACAAATCACAAGATATTAGCAAATGCATTATCAGTGTATTTTAGTTTATGGAATAACTACCTAAAGAATTTGCAATAGCATCCTAAACTACACACTTAAAGCAATACATCATAAGCAGCAGCAGAAAAGATTAAAATAGAAATATAAATACATATTTCTAAGTAGTTGTATTTTTTCAAGATCCTTTCCTCAGATTTTTATTAATGATCTTTCTTAAACCCCTTTTCCTTCCTCCAATCACCAATATAAGCAAAGTAAAGAAGGGAGCACCCTCCCTTCCAATATTTGTGTACACTGATAAGATCTTCCCAAAACTTTTCATCTCTAGGCTGAACAGTTCCAGCTCCCCAAGCCTCTCCTCACAGGAGACACACTCCAGTCCCTTGATCACCTCTGTGACACTTCACTGGACCCTCTCCAGGAGTTCCACCTCTCTCCTGGACTGAGGAGCACAACTACAGGAGTGGCCTCAGGAGGGGAAGGAGCGCAACTACAGGAGGGGAAGGATCACCTCCCCCAGCCTGCTAGCAACACTCCTCCCAAGAGGCAATCCAGGCTATTATCAGCCTTCTTTTTCCCAAGGGCACATCGCTGACTCTTCTCAACTCCTCTCCTTCAGTTTTTTTAATTTGTTGTTTTTTTGTTGTTGTTGTTTTTTGTTTGTTTTTTTTTTTTTAATCTGGAGTAGTAACTGTGACAATTCCTTCTTTTGTTTAACACCAGCTGGAGACACAAATGGTTAGATATGTAGTCACAAGGGGGAGATCACCCTACCCCCTGTTCTCAAATATGAGAGGAAAGTTACTAGCTCTGTAGGCTTTCCTGTGCTAAGCAATATCAGCATGGGTTTTGTTCACTTTCTAGTAGACATTTAACATAGGCCAAATATGTAATTGAGATGAATCAGAATGAGGTATTTCAGACTTCTTGTTAAGCAAGTCTGCAACCGAGTGACAAATGCAGTAGGGAGGAGCCATGCATTTGGGAAAACTCAAACTCCATTTCCTACAGCACAAGCCTGTCTATTAGACAAACCACCTGACAACAGAATTGTGCTTTACAGAAATGGTCCAACCCAAGTAAAACAGCTTAGTAACAGACAAGCTGTAACAGCAGCAGCAGCCTCCCACAGACATCATGTTTTCACTATCAGAACAGTAAATCCTCTCACCTGCTTAGCCTGAAGGAAAGTCCAGAACTGACCAAGCACTCCCAAAATAGATGCCCGAAGTTCTGCCTCCAAAGCATCACCAGAAAAATTGCAGGTAACCAGCAAGACAGAAAAGGCAATGTTCTAGTAGGAAAAAATGTTGTATAAGTAAAACAAAAACCCCAGGTTCACAGTAAGTATCTAAAACAATACCAGATGGCAAGAAGCCTAATGGGTTGTACCACAGCTGTACAGCACAGCTAATCCACCAGCCCCATGGCCAATAAAGCTTCCAAAGTGAGGAGAACCATCTGTAACTTCTGTGGGATCTCAGATGGTGCTATAACTGTTAGCTGCACTGCCAGGAGGAAGCTGGCAGCCAGTACTTCATGTGGAAACTTCTGGGTTCTCTCACTCTCCACTTTTGCCAGGGAGACCAGTGAACACCTTTCAGATTTGATTCCACACAAAACCATCCAGACTTTAGAAGTAGTTTTATAACATAATATAAACTGGAAATTGTAAAGAAAAGCACATCTGCTCACCCAGGCAGCAAAAAACAACTAGAGTAACAAATAAACCACAAGATCTCTGCTATCACCCTCAGAATAAAAGCCCCCAAGGCATTCCACACTGTAAGAAACATTAAAATTGGAGTTCTTGATTATGCATTTGCTGACTAGGTATAGAAAAAATAGCTGTGCAGCAGATAGAAGAATAAAACTGAGGCAACAGCCACAGCTTCCTCATGGTCAGCTAACGCAGAATTCACATCCTTTCACAAAGAGAACCAAATCTCCTTTACCACAGGTTGGAGCTCTCCCCAAGCACGCCTGCTGTTCAGCCACCGCCTGCACTGTGCCAGTGCTGCCACACAGAGCTCCTGCGCCACTCGCTTCCCAAGATCAGGGTTCAGGGCTCTGAGGGACACGTGCTGCCATATAGCCAAGTTTTCCACTTCTTCTGGGAGAAATTTGTGAGCAAATTCCACCTGTAAATAAAAATATAAAATTCATTCGTTCATAAAATAATACAAACTAGTGGGATCAGAAAAGAATTTAATAACTCAAAAAGCTGTGAAGCCAACTTCCTATTTTATAAAAATATTATTACATATATTTATATAATAATATATATTATATATATAATATTATATTACACATATATTATATATATTATATATAATATATATTTATATAATAATATAAACATTATTATTTTATTAAAATATTATTATTATTGCTTTATAAATATTATATTACAACATGATATAGTTTTCAAGAAAATCCATTTGTTCAATAAACAGAAAACAAACAAAAAACTCAACAACAAATTACAGAACTGCCACCTCCCTGCCAGAAATAGGACATCAGAACCATTAAGCTATTTATGATCTCAGCTACTTGAAGAAATGGCCCAAGATATTAGAAGAAAGAGATGAAGGATCATAAATGTGCTAAACCAACCCCCAAATCATACCAACAGACTATATTAGAGAACTTGAGAAACTCTCATTTCTGAAGAGCAGTACACCAATAGGCTTGCTTGCAGTAATCAGTCTCTTTACTAATAATGAGTGAGTTCTGCTGACATCCATGTAAGCACTAGGAGCAGTCTGAACATTTGCCATGATGAATCTTATGAGCCTGCAGAAGCAGGCTGTTATTCTTCTTACTCTAAGACTACCTTGCAACAAAATTGGAGCCTACTTGTCTTTTCACAAGCAACACAGTGAACGAATAGATGATCAGCCACTACTGTCACCCCATGCAGCTGATGCAATCTGTCTACACAAGTATATATAAAGAAAAGCTAGACGTGTATTCCCAAGTACTGAAATTACTTTAATACTCTTTTTTTTGTGTGTGTGTTGATTTTCTTGGTATTAGTTATGTATTGCAGCATGACTCTTCATCATAATCTCTATTAAATGAATACAAGTGATGACTACAAATTAGATTTTATGTACTGTGTACAATTTCAATGATAGCAATACAGTTTCAGTAAATAAGGGAGATGTGCTCTTTCCATACTTAGTCAAAAAAGGACTTCACTGACACACTATTGTGTGTCACTATTAGAGAAGTGTACCACTATAGAGAAGTGTACATGCCTGCCTTGCTTTGAAGAGCACATCTGCACAAATTAGGATCTAACACTAACAAATTTACACTAGTGAGCACTCAACATCCTGACATTTCTGAAGGACAGGAGGAACATACTTTGGACACAGGGCTCTGATTCAAAGCTGTTTATTAAAGGCACGTGCTGGTGCTGTACTTGCCTGATGATCTGGAGCCATCAAGAACAGCATGCGCTTCAGCAGAACACCCAAGACTGAGACCTGATAACACTCATTGGGCCACGACTTTATCTGGATTAGGAAAATAGGAAATGAATCTAATTAAATTAAGAAAAAAAATCACCACTCAGCAAATGAATTCTGTATGAATGTTCCAAGAATTGCTACGTGAGATCACAATAGTAACACTACAAAAAACAATGCAGGACATGTCAGGAATACCAGCTAGATGACTTTGTATTTTCACAGTACTGCTTTTGCTAACTATTAGCCCAATATGAGGAATTAAAGTCATCTCCATTCTGGATTTGGATAAGAACCATTAAACTCTCATCTTTGGTGATTTAGAAATTTGCAGTAGAACCAGGATTAGAACCAGTGCTGAATTCCAAACATGACTGATTCTTACCAAGTGAGCAATCACCATACAGTGGTGAGCACACAGTTCAGCTGTTCCATACCTGAAATGTGAAAAAAAGAAAAGTTAGTGAGTCTGTATTTCCTACACTTGTACAGATTAAATATCATACATCTTGTCTCAGAGATGGCCATTTCCCCTAGCATATTTAAGCACAGATAGAATTTACTTGAGAACTGCTCCAGAAAGCAATCAAATAACAGAAGTATGTTCTCCTTGAATGAATGTGAAAATGGCTAAGCTATTTCCATTCCTAATTGTCAAATTAGTTCTATATTTTAAAATAATTCAATGCTGGGACAAGTTTGTCTTAAAATTCTCTCTCATGCAACAGAACTAACTGGATCTGTGGAATCCTGCTTGATTTGTAATAAGAACCTCTTACCGAGCAAGGAAGCACCATGAGTCCATTGCCAGCAGGGATGTGATCATACTAGAACCCAGCACAGCATCCAGCAGAGCACGCTCCTGAGGAAAAAATACTCATCTAAATTCAAGCAGAAACAAATTGCAGGCCTACTACTACTATTACTCCATTAATTAGCACAGTAGGATTTTCAGCTCACCCAATCTGAAATGTTTTAACAGCTGATTGCCACGCTTTCTACTCAGCTACAATATTAACCCAGAAGCTATGCCTTTAGTTTTACATACTTGGAACATGTGCATACATTCATTACAAGGAGCTGAAGATGCCCCACTTTTCAAAATATTTCATGATGCACATCTCTTCTCTGCAAGGCAACTGCTACGTGTGTGTGTGTGTATGCAGATATATGTATGCATACTTAAACAACTGTACTGCTACTTTTTTTTGCCAATTTTATTGGCACTTTACTTAAATACAAATCAAACCTTTCCTCATAAATGAAAGCACTGAAGTTTTCTTAACAACTTGGTATCCCCATGGAAAGAGAACAAGAATTCCTAACACAATAAGGTTCCTCAAGAACTTGATGCAGTTTTATTTTCCCCCTCCTTCACAGGTAACATTGTGTGTGTAACAGAACCTCTGCATTTTGAAGAGGAAATCAAAGCACTTCATACTCAATCGTTTTTTCAGCTGCATCATTAGACATAACTCATTATTTTAAAAATATTATCTTTGCACCACAACAGCTGAAAAGATGATAAGCAACATCAGTCTTACCAGATGAGGAAATTGTGATGGGAGTGTGGAAGCAATGAAGGAGCACAGATGGACGCAGACATAGTGGTACAGGGTGATGGGGACTGCTGGCTGTCCTGTACTGATCACTTCTGGCAAACAAACAGGGAGAGAAAGCTCTGCAAAACATTGCTGGAAACTCTGGAAAAGAGCTGAGAGAAAAGACAGGCTGGGGGTGGGGGAGTGAGGAGGAAGAGGGGAAGGAAGAAAAATGATAACGGTTGTGTTACAGATAGGCAAGTCCCAAATCCTGCAAACACCATCTCTACTACAGATGCTTTGCCTTCAACTAGAAACTACGGCAGTATCTTCAGTGCTTTATTTATATGCTAGATTTATATTTTTGACTATCTTCCTCTTTCACAAACACTATTTACAAAGACTATTAGAGCATTCAGGCATAAAAATGCAATACTTTAACTTAGCAAAGTGTCAACATTATATACATATCTCTTGTTTTGTCCTGGACATAGTCTAAGTATCATCCCTTTCTTGAAATAGAATCAGAATCACAGAATGGCCAGGGTTGGAAGGGACCTCAAGGATCACGAATCTCCAACCCCCCTGCCACATGCAGGACCACCAACCTCCCCATTTAATACCAGACCAGGCTGCCCAGGGCCCCATCCAACCTGGCCTTGAACATCTCCAGGGACGGAGCATCCACAGTCTCTCTGTGCAGCCTGTGCCAGCACCTCACCACTCTCTCTCTGTAAAGAACTTCCCCCTAACATCCAACCTAAATCTCTCCTCCCTCAACTTAAAACCATGTCCAAATAAGAAAGATACTCATAGAATCATAGAATGGCCTGTGTTGAAAAGGATGACAGTGATCATCATATTTCTGATCTGTATCCTTCAGTCCTGAAGCAGAATACCAATTTCTGTTTTTCCCAGCATAAGGATGTCAAACTTTACAAATCTGTGAGGGAAACCCTAACAACTGAGCCCCATTGCCTAAACAGACTGATCCCTCTAGTGAAGAATTACAGTGAAAATATTTTTGGTACCGTTTTCCTGTGTTCCAGAGAGTCTGCACTTCTTCAGGCTGAGAAGACAGCTTGTCCATGATGGTAATCAGAAGGAGACACTGGGGCAGCTGCTGCTCAGCAGAAAGACCTGGAGAATTGTTTTTGAAATGTGCTGTTAGTCACCCTGGTAAATATATATGGTGCTTAAACTAGCTTTTAAGCAATTGAACAGAAGATGAAGAACTGGTGATGCAAAAAAGTTCTCAGTAAAATAATCCAAGGTCTCTTATAGACACACTCAGAATAAAAACAGAACGTTTATCATGTTTGAAGTGAAAATAAATGCAATATCCTTTACCCATTAAAAGCTAAAATACTGTAGCATTGCTGCAAAGAATTACAATCTATGTGCCTTGTGCTTCCTATCTCTTTGATGGCACTGGATGAGACACTGAGTGCCCAAAGTTTTCTCCTGAGTGTGTCATGATAACCACAAGACCACAGCACACATGTGGGAGAAGCAAGCCAAGCCTACACAGAGAGAAGGAGCAACTGATGATCATAACTCTCACAATGTTGCATAGCTATCCAGAATTATAACACGCAGGTCAGTGTAGAAATGTTAAAGGTGGTTATGACAGAAGGATCATCTTTTATTTTGAAGACATACAGTTTTTCACAGAAAAAAAAGAAATCAGGAAAAATGTCTGCCTCAATCAACAACACAGGATAAAGAGATTATCCTGCTTTATAAGTTAGTGGCAAATATGGAATGAAATCGTGCAAAACAGCACAATTAATAGGATTTGTTAACCAAATTAATTGCAAAGTCATTGTGAGCACTTTGGAAAACATGCATTCAACAGCAACGTGAACTTCTATTCAATTCATCTGAATTAGCATTCAGCTGACTGTAACATAGTAACAACAAAAGAAACAATGCAAGCAAGTCAGTAGAGATTGTGGTCCAGAATGTCACCAAACAAATTCTGGCCCCTTACACATGGTTGCATAGCACTGTACTGATGGTAGCTGTGTTTTAAACACACCTGAAATGTCCTTTAGCACTTGCTCCATAAAAGGGCTAAAGGGAAGAAGCTGACTGATGAGAGGATCCAGAGCCACAAGAAAGACCCGTGATATTTCATCTTGATGTACCTCTGAGATCACTGGAGCATAAAGACTGGGAGGAAATTTGCTGAGGAAAGAAGAAAAAAACCAAACATTCTCAGTGGCATTACTTTTCAAAACAACTACAGAAAAGCCAGCTCGTGCTCTCCCTCTTACTGTTATATAAATGAGAGTAAAGACTCCTCATTTTTTAATATCTAGTATAGCCTAAGAGTTACAACTTTGTATTTAGTCTTTCAGCTCAAAACTCAGCACTGTTCTAAACACTGCAAAGAAAACTTCACATTCTGTGAGCTTTAAAATGTGTAACATATTAGAAATACAGACAATGCAACAAACAGAGCAAAACTTTTGAAAGAAAAGCGATAAGCTGTTTAGAGATTAGGGAAGGAAGTACTTATAAGCATCACATAAATAAAAGCTGTTGCCTTAGGTAGAACTGGAGTCCCACTGGGAGCATTTAAGAGATTGAAAGCATGACAGTAAAGCTGGGAAAAAAATCTCAGATGTTCTGAATTTCACTTACCTGTATATCTGAAGGAACAGCTGATGCAACTGTGAGCATAAATCAGACAGGAAAGGAAGAAATTCCTGCAAAAGTCATTAATTTTGAAGGGTACTTGAATTATAGAACAAACAATTAAATGTTTTCTTTCTGTTCTGCTATATTAGTGTGTGAAGTACTAAGCGGATCAATTTCTAACAATCCACAGCACAAAACAAGACCATCCTAGGAATGGCTTATTGTTTAATTACCATGCATATATACATATATAATTTAGTGAAAATAATGACACTTCTAGATTTGTTTTTACAAAAATAGTAAGAACAATTGTAACAGCCACATGTTAAATGCTCTGACATACACTGTAAGGCTGTCTCATCCAGTCAGAATGCTAAAAATCAAACTCCTGCTCTTACCCCATGGGACAAAGTGGATGCAGAACATACCACCACTGCTTCTCCTAGACAGCAAAATTATCTCAAATACTTTCTAAAAATGGGTCAGTTTACGGCATCCTTTCTACTAATGAGGAAACTTAAACATAGCAACTAAGAGGGGAGGAAGTTAGTGTCAGAACTGGTATCAGTACAGTGGCATTTCTTACTATTAACACTGCATCCAGACCATTAGACTGTGCTGCATATTAAAGTATGCTGGCTTCAATCTGACACCACCAGAGAAACCAAATAAAACCTACCTTGGTGTAGTACACCAGGGAATTGGCAAAGAATCTGCACAGTTTGACAGTCTTCTGGAAAAGCCTGAGGTCAGTGCCATCCTGTCCAAAAGAGAAGGTCTAAAACTTCAAATATAGACTAACAGGATTCAGAGGAAGTTTAAATTGCTAGCAGTGCTCAAAACCCATTTCACACTTGACTCTCTACAAACTCAGCAGCAATAGGAGACAAACTTTAGAAATCTTCATTATGTCTCAACATTTTCATATCAATATTCAGAACTGAAATGCTACCTTTTGATTGACCTTGGGATTTCATCAATTTAGGAAATAAGCAAAACTCCCATAGAAAATGGTGGACATTTGTTTCCAGTACCAATACAAATGAAGTCAAGGGGCCTGATTTTCATACAGTTTCAAAAGAACAAGGTATTCTGCCCACCACACATGAGCTAAAAAGAACATTTAAAGAAATAATACCCCAAGCACAGTGAATTTATCTTCCAGAAGCTCATCGGCATCTTTGGAAGCTTTTTAATTCACCTGAATGTCAGACATCTTCATTTCCTCAGCTAGTTGTAAACTGGAGTGAAAAGAAAGCAGAGTATCTTTGCACAGATCACTGAGGATGTCACTGTGTTTCAGATGGCACTGCAGCAGAGAATGGTGCTTCAGGCTTTGCCTAAAAGAGGAATATAATGAGATGTTTAATTGTCACAAGCGATCACACACTAAAGTAGTACAAATCCAAACAACTAATTCTTCTATTTGAGCCAATTTATACCACATTAATCTGTGCAACATCCATGTACAAGGAAACAGACTGAGAGAAAATTGCCCTCCTCATAGCTGTGACAGAAGCACAGAGGGCAGGTCGAGTGAAAGTACAAGATAGCAACTTAAGTTAGAAACATCTACAAAACTGCACGTCTGAAGTCTTAAGACTATTTGTTCAGACAAAGCTATTTCAGATGCTCAAGTCAAGCTTGTATCACTTCTTCATGCATAATTCCTGTTTTCACTGATGGTGCATTTCATTCGACTTACTAGCTAAACTTTCAAAGAAATTGAGTTCTCTAATTTCAATTTCGTTTGAAACTCTGGACATAAAGCTAGTGAAACTCTGGTTATATAGAATTATGGTCCGCTCATATTGCAATAAAATTCAGGAGTTTATAGACATACTTGATTATGAACTTCCATGTATTGGCATGAAGAGCATGGTCCATATTGGAAATGACAGAGCAGATCTCCAGCACAGTGTGAATTACTATGAAGGAAATAAGAATAGCGACAACTGAGTTCAAGCAGAGCCATAATTTCACAGAGAGGTTTTTCTGCTAGGAAGACAAATGCAATCACAAACACTAGAGAATAGCACCACACTGACACTGAATCAGGAGAATGGTTCAGTTCTTAGGGATGCCCCTTTCAAAATACATTCAACATTGCCCATCTCACACATAGGGTTTCAAGCAGCAAAATACTGCCTTCTGAAGGGCTGGTCAGGACTGCAGAAGCTGAACTCAAAACCATGCTTAAAGATTCAAACATTCTTTCTATACAGAAAAAAGAAGAAAAAAAAAAAGACTGAGCAAAACGAACAGAACCTCTAGATCCACTTGTACCTGACACCATATCTGTGATGTCATCTTCAGTAGATGCAGACCCCACAGAAATCTGATCAAACAGTTCCATCAGCTGTTTCTGAAGAGAGTAAGTTTCCTTGAACACAGCTTGCAGGAGGTCAGAAATCAAGTGTAGCTTCCCACAGTACACTGATTCGCTATCCTATAGGAAATGGGGAAGACGAGGTTAAAAAAAAGTTCAGGAATCACAGACTGACCTTTCAAAAAGAACAAAGCATAGATATACTACTTTTACTCAATATTCAGCTAGATCTGTAGCTTCTAATACTGTATGGGAACTGCTGAGTCACGGCCTGAACCTCTGATTAATCACCTGAGGCGAGCAATGAGTCAGCCCTGGGAGCACAGGTGAAAGCAATTCACCTGTGCTGCAGGAAGGGGTGGAGCCTGGCTCCACCTCTCCTAGACCCATTTAAGAGCTGACTACCAAGGGGGAAGGATCTCTCTCTCTTTGGAAGATCCACTCCACTGGTCTTTTCTGAGCAAGCCCACGATGCGGGTAAGCTTCCTGTTTATTCTCTTTGTCTCGCTGTGCCTAACTCTCTTGCTTATTTCATTATTATAACATCTTAATATTATTTGATTATATAATATTCCTTTATATAATTTTCATTGATTATACAGATACCCACACTTGCTTGCTAAATATAAAATACTATTCACCTGCACAGCCTCATCAAGTTAGTGAAGTCTGTCTGGCTCTAGTGAGTTCAGTTGGCTTTGGATTAGCATTTGATTTATGAACCCAATATTATATTTCTGAACAAAACAGTACAGCTGTAGAATGAAGGAAGTAGCATTCCAAACATTTCCCAAAACTTCAGAATTAAAATTGTTAAATAAAAGGTATGGCACCTGAGTTCAAATCTGGCTGTAAATGCTCCAGTAAGAAACAAAAAGTGAACAGTGAAAGTGAAGGCTCACCAAAAGCTGTTGTGTCCTTACAATAACCTTGTTTCATATTCACTGTTGAAGTGGGAATTACTGTTACATCTAAAAGCTGATACATGTTACTCCTTGTAAATAATGAGATGATCTTCATTTCAACTTTCAATCCACTTCGGAGCACGCACAGAAATAAGGCAAGTAGCACCGTTTTCATCACCATTTGTAGCTCTGAAAACTCCTGAAGCTATCAGAAGTGCACAGATGTCACAACCTACATTCATAAGCAGAGTGTTCAACTGACACTGAAGCAAAATTTGGAAATAGCAGGGTCTATGCCTGCCACTAGCAAGTACAAACTGGTAGGCAGACCAATGAAAAATAACTTCTGTACTTGTACGTGCTGTAAATGATTTAATAGCAATACAAATAAGTCCTACAGCAATATTATTTTGAAACAGGATCTTCTTATAAAGGGATCATCTCCCAGAAAACAATCAGTAAGACAATTTTTCTCCTTCTAACACAGGCCTACCTTGCAGTGTGTAAATGTGTTCTTTATTACATAAAGAACAGAAGATGGAAGGGTGCGGATACTCTCCATGGGCACGCAGTCTTGCAGTGTGCAGATGTACCGTACACAACCGGTCAGAGTTTCCAAGAGTTGCACTACAGTCTTAAATCAAGAAGAAACAACCGTAATTAATGCTTTTCAACTCCTGCAAGAATTTCAGAAGCATCTTTTCTTAGCAGAATTGTGCCTAGATTTTATGACATTCGAAGTTCACCGCTATTTGCATCCATAAGTAGTTTATTAAAAATGTAAAATATCAACAAATTCAATGCTTTTTCTGATACCACTCCCTACTTCTTCTTGCTACTGTTCTCTACTTAGAAAACATCTTAATTCTTAAATGGCTGTAATAATAATTGCCACATTTAGTCTTTAAATATGGAGAATCACACTCAATTTGCATTAGAAACTATGCTAAACATAGTCAAATAATTCATAAAACTTTAACTGAACTTTAATTGTAATGATGTTTGGATTACATTTTTACCAGCTAGTTAGCAAGTAGCACAAACACTCAAAAAAAACCAGTTAATTTTTTAGGTAAAACCTAAGCATAATGGACTTGCCTGTAGAAGATTCCTTACAGTACTGCGTAACTCTGTATTCTGGTCAGTTAATCCTTTGGCTTCACTGGAAAGTTCATACATCAATTTATCATACAACTGTAGAGTCTGTCAGGAAAAAAAATCAAATAGCTTTAATATTTTATTTATAAACATGCACATATTAAATAGTAACACCCTTCTATATCTGCGTGCTTCCTTGGACTGGATTCATAGGCTACCAAGATAACTCATGGGAGAAAATGATGCTTTCTAGAATATAAGTTATAAAAAAAAAATGATATATCAAGATGTGAAAACCATCTATTCTTCCCAAATTATAGACAATGCCAGGCAAATGCAGGGTACGGCACAGTAATACTTGTTCAGGAGATGCATGCTATGAGCCACTTTTCTTATATCTCTAAAATTTGCCATGGGACATTCAGGAAAGGAAATGGAAATCAGCTGGGAATTTTTACAGGCTTGTAAAATACACAAGATGAGGCCTGAAACTTTAGTTGGCATTTCAGCACTGCTTTAACACTATTAAGATATACGCACTGAAGAATATAATACAACCACAGCACAAAATATCATTTAATCAAAAAAGAGAACATACTTTAGGTCAGTACTGCCTAGAGGTTTATTCAAAGTATTACTCACAAATACAACAAAAATTGTGATACGAGTTTTGGGTTCTTCAGCTTCTTTAACAAGAAAGCTGGCCTCAAGCAAAATTCCCTGTGGTTGTCTTATATAAAGCCCAACCTTCTCAAAAAGAGGGGAAAAAAAAGTGATTCTATTATTAAATAGAGAAAATAAGACAATGTTCAATCCTCTCCCCGCTGTAAAGAATGGTAAAAATCACAGAAGCAATCCAGCAACTCTGTTAAATTTTTAACTGCCAAATATTTATTTCAGGCTTTGCATGTAAAGTAATAATTCTCTAGTGAGCCCTCAAAAGAAAAACCAATGCACTCTAAGCAGGTTTTCAGTACTGTACTGACAGAAAATGTCACATTGAATTGAAGGTGGCACACCTTAGGTAATACTTTAGAGAAAAACGTTTCTTCCAAATCTCCAAGGCTGATATGAGGCAGAAACATTTCAGTCAGGATCCTCAAAACACCTGCAGAGCAAAACATTTTTAAAACATTATTGAAAACCAAGTGATTGTCTGAAGTACATAGGTACTGAACAGAGCTGATTCTGAGAGAAGAAACATAACACGTCATTTATTGCATATGTCACATTGGCTGAGAAAAACAGTAGCAATAATAGCTCTGACATGCACAAAACCATCAGTAACAGCATCACACTGGACTGTACTTGGTTGAAGGCTGAGTACAGTTGTTTATCCATAGCCTGGCACCTAGATGCAACTGGAAATTTCCATATTCTTAATCTCAGATAGTTATAATCACAACAGTTTGATGTGCTGGCTAACGCTGACACACAGCTGAGCTGTGAATGTTAGCAAGAGTCCTAACACCACAAAAGGCATCACCCCCTCTTTCAAGAGCCTAAAAATCACAAACAGAGGCAAGGAAAAGGCAGCCTTACATGCACAGCTTATGAGATTTTATGAAACTTATCCAGTGTGCGATTCCTGTAACACACAAGGTGCAGGATTGCTCAGGTCAGAAGAGTCACGGGTGAGAGCAGAACTCATTAACTCATGCAGAACTTGTAATGTAAGTGCAACACAGTAAGCCTTAACATAAAGGCAACCAGCTGGCTGCTACTTACGGATGTGTTCAGTCCAGTCTTCGGATTCTTGATACATAGAGTAGAAGCGTTAAGGAAACTCAGGTTCTGCAGTAAGACTGGATTAAGGCATCAGCAGAAGCAGCTGCGGCTTTTGCCCTGTGCGGGCTGCACACCCCACAGACCGAAGTGATGCTCCACAACCAGCACAGGTGCTCAGCACCCACAAATCAGAACACTCCTGTGTTCTGGGAGCGTGCTTTGTATGTCGTGATTTTTTTTTTTTTTTTTAACTTTTTTGGGGGGTGGGAAGGAACAGAGGCAGTTACTAAAAGCACGCTATTTCTTGCCTTTTATGTTGGCGAAGTTCAGCACTCGCTTCCAGCGAAACCCCGCACCCACCCACAGGCTTCCATACTTCAACTGCGCATGGCAGCCCCGCCATCTCGGGGTACCCCGCGTGGGTTCCCCCGGCTCCCCCCACGGCAGTCCCGCCCTCCTCCCACCCCTGAGGAAGGATATGAGGAGCCGGGGCAGGACGGCGGGCAGCTCCCTGCGGCACAGCTCCCAGTCCCAGCCGCCCAGCTCCCGCAGGAGCAGCTCGGGGTCGGTCTGGGACATGGCACGCGCTCCGCTCCCCTCAGCGGTGGCGGGAAAACTCAACTCGGCGCCGCGCTCCCAGCAGCCTCTGCGGCCGCGGGGCCGCTGCGTACGTATTCTACGCCCCGTTTTCCCAGCGGTGCGCATGCGCACATGGAAACGGAAGCCCAACCACGTGTGCCAGGCGGAGGGGGACTGAGCGGTGCAGCCCGTGGTGGGTATAGGGAGCGGGCGCCGGGGAAAGCGGGTGCTTAAAATGCGTTTAGAAGCTGTCCTCTCTTTTAAAAAAAGAGAAAATTAGGATGTCGATATCAGTTTGCTAGCGTTCTGGCAGTTTGATACTATGTAAAGATGCTTGCTCTGTTTGCAGGAATCATTCGCCTGATTCATTGGCAAAGCAGCGGGTATGCTGCCCACCGAGCGCTCGTTCCCACAGCGATAAGTGCCTGAAAACATCCTCCAAAAGAGAAATAAAAGAGAAATCAGCGCTGCTTTTAGATGAGTACTTCTGGCTGCGACTTCCCAGTCTGTTATTCCTGAGAATGGATTTTCGATTTAATTTTTTTCCTGATGAAGATGAAAGCAAAGAGCCCAACGCTCACAATGAGACAGAGCCCTGTTCTCCAATACATGAGCACCAAGAGATGAGGCTGCCCGAGAAAAAAGCCTGCATCAAAGCTGCCAAGGAGCACTATATCCCTGCAGATGTCAGTAAGGTACTGGAAAATAAAGTCCTGGAAACAGTATCAGGGCTGTACTATGTAAATACGTCTGTCGTGGAATTGACGTGCCAAGATGGCACGCATGAAGAAGATATTGTGTCAAAAAGTGTTTCTTCTCACTCTGATCTCATACCAGGAGTCTATGAGGGAGGACTGAAAATCTGGGAGTGCACCTACGATCTGATGGATTTCCTTTCTGAAACCAAAATCCAGTTTGCCAACAAGACAGTGCTGGATCTTGGGTGCGGGGCTGGACTGCTGGGAATAGTCGCCTTAAGGGGAAATGCTGAGAAAGTCCACTTTCAGGACTACAACAGCACGGTGATTGAGGAAATAACCATGCCTAATGTGGTGGCTAACTGTATAAATGATGGCAATAAGGCAGACAGCGAAGATGACAGAAAGAATATTAAACCTCCTTCAAAGAGGCGCAAGAAATCAGAGTGCCTACCTGACAAGCTCACCAAGTGCAGGTTTTTCTCTGGAGGGTGGTCTGAAATCAGCCAGCTCCTGTTAAGCAGCAGCAAGCCCTGTTCAAAATACGATCTAATTCTCACATCTGAGACCATCTATAACCCCGACTATTATGGTGCTTTGCATGATACGCTGGCTCAGCTGTTGGCTAAAAATGGCCGTGTGTATTTGGCAAGCAAAGTGCATTATTTTGGGGTCGGTGGGGGTACCTACCTCTTTGAAAAATTCCTTGAGGAGAGGAAGGTGTTTAGGAGCAGCATAATGAAAGAAGTTGAGGAAGGGCTAAAGCGCTTTATTTTGGAAATAGCCTTTAAAGATTCCACTTAACATGAATTCCAGCAGTGCTCCAAAATTATCTCGATACAGACAAACTATTTTTGTCCTCGTATGTATTTTTAAAAATTTTACTTATTCAAAATGGATGAGTTAATGCTGTTCTTTTCTAGCTACTGAACTGTTTGACAAATTCTGATGCTTGACTGGAAGTGAAGGACTTTTCTGATTCTGGTAGGAAAGTATAGTTCTACATAAAGTATCATCTCTTCAGCCCATTTTGTTACTAGTATGTGTTTAAAAATAAAGCAAGTCACTGTTCCCAGTCTCCCTCTCACATTCCTTGGCAGTGCCAGCACAGCCTGAGGGCGATCATTTAGCTCTCTGATATAGTGCAAGTAGTTCTTAAGGGCCAGGCTCCCATCTTAGCTATGATTCAACTGCAGCAACAAATTTCAGAATCAGCTGCATACCTGTGTGTTCTGCTGCTTTGCCACCAGAGGGGGATGTGATTGTATTTATTGCTTGTATTCTAACCATCTGTACTACTTTCTTTTGTAAGACCTTCACAGATACTAACTGCCCACATGCTATGGCCCATTTTCCAAACTTGCCTTCTTCCATTACTGTAATTTCAGGCTGCTGGGGGCACTGCTGAACGCTATCATAACTCTTCAATCTTCTGAGCATTGGGCAGGGCAGCAAACTTTCAGAAAAGTCTGCTTACAAGTCACTGTTCTGTGCCCTAGGCTGAAGATGCTCACAGTGGGACAAGACAATGTTGCTCAAGAAATTACTATAAGAAAAACTGCAAACAAAACTAGAGAACTACAAAATCCGTCCCAAGTGTTTGGAATCACCAACAAATCACAAAGAAAATAACACTGTATAATTATTTTGGACAGAAAGCTATTACACAACTGTACCAAGTACATCAATCTTACCTCTTGTCAGCACACGCTGCTTTACTGCTGCAATAATGCTTTGGGTGTCCTTGCAAAAATAAAAACTTAGAGACGGTCAACCATTACAGTAAACTGGGTATAGGGAGACTGTATAAACTCGAGGCAGAAAAGACAATCTGAGAAGATGGAAAAGAAATTACTACAACAGTGATTTAAATCACATAGTATTACGTAAGTTCCTGTCATTTCTGCGTATGAAAGCCAACTGCAAGGTTCCTATTTTGACCATGTTGCTATTAAGATAGCCATAGAGGATTTCCCATACTTTATTAAAGAGTCTGAACTAGAATTGTTTATGGAACAAAAATAAGTAGACTACTTAAATGGATGCTTAGGACACTACTGAAGTGCTCTGTAACAGCAAAGGGGAAAAAAGCAGTCACTTAATGCTAAGGATGTGATTGCACTGCAACCTGCCAAAGACAGACAAATGCTGACTGCGAACAGGGGAACAAAAAAAAAAATTTAGCTCTGGCACAGCGCAGTGAAGTCCTGTTAACAGTTCTTTGTCAAAAATGGGAAACTGGAACACCACTACTACTTGCTATTTTATATACCTCAGCCTGAAGACAAATCATTGCTGGCACTTACTGACTGGCCACCTGCTAGGTGCTGTTACAGAGAATGGCACCTGAAGCAACAAAAAAAAATTTCAACTTCCTGTAACAATGAATATAGTTAAGAACAAGAATCTCACGTATTTATGATGAATAAAGAAGGCACTTAAAATCTTAAGTTATAATGCTTCCTCTTGAAAATATTCCTTGATCAAACTCACCCTGTTTCAGGTTTAATAACATTCCCTTGTTCAGCATCCTCATTTTATTCGTGGATTGCTCAAGCAGCTCAGTTTTCATGCAAATACAGAATCAGATTTTTAGGGCTTTCAAGTGAAGACTGCTAGAGCCACAATCACACAGTGATTGCACACCTACAAAAAAAGAAACCTAACACATTGTAATTAAGTTCCCATTTTAGAATGATAAGAGAATCAGTATAGGATATTTTTCTCAGGTGAAATCAGCATTGAGTTTTCCATAACTCCAGATGAATTCTACTCTGCTTTTAGAAATCAGCAGACACACTGAGAGGAAGCAGAATTCAACACTTAATTTTGTGAGTTCGTTGTTCTATTGCTGTTTCAGCATCAGTAAAAATGTTGTTCCTAGATTAGGAAAGCCAGTAAGACTTTTCTACTTGCTAAATCATCTCCACCCTTGTGACCAGTTTCCTGCTTCTTTTCATGATCTGGAATTAAAAAAAAATCTTCCACTTACTTGTAAGACTTAAACACTTAATAGGTAAACCATTGTATCAAGCCCAATTTCTTTATCATGAAACAAAGAGGTCAACTGGCAACTCAATTTTCAGTTCAAGTCTCTCCTTTTCTCCCCCTGCCCCCATCCCCATACTTTTTGAGAGAGTCACTGCAATAAGAAATCCTGTATAAATTATGTCTTTCTCGTAAGTACTGTAGTGGGAAACATTAAAGTCTGTCATAGAGTGTTTCAGGAAATTAAATTAAAAAGCCTGTTTATTTTAACATGCGCTACCCTCAGCTGATGACTTCCTCCTGAAGACCATCTGATGGTTTTGGGAAAGGACAACGCCAAAAAAAATCCGTTTTGTATACTGGCACCAACTAAAAGCATCCGTAGCAGTTATTTCACTGAATGTTAGGGGAAAAAAAGCCCAGAGGAAAATAGAACTGGGAAGTGCTCAAGCTGCAGATTAGTGACTTGCATGCTATTCTTGGTTACTAGGTACCAGACATACAATCACTTTCTGAAGTCCAAATTTTGCACAAAGCAACGATCTGCAAATTAAGAGATACCTGGGGATTACTTAACAGTACAATAAATTAAAGCAGAGTCCAGTATTCCGGGTTCATGATAACATACATTCCATTCTATTTATTGAAGCTCAACTCACAGAAAGTTTCCACATTTGAACTGCTTGTCACATTCATAAGTAGCCATTTTATTTCTTGTCATCTGACCATGTAATTTCATAATCTGTGTACACTTTTTTCAGTATCTCTACAGTCACCGAATGATCTGCTTTTCCATAGCCCTGCAAGAAAGAGCAAGAGTTTATTAGACAAGTGCAGAAAGCAACTCCACAGGACCATTCAATTGCTCTCAACACAAGTTATTCAGTTACAGTTTGATACTGCAGGTAGCTCAAATAAAAATTAGAAATAAATGCACGTTCTAAAAAAAAAAAAAAAAAATAGTTGCTCTTGCAGTACAGCACTTCATTTTTCTATTATCATCTCCAATTTCCCTCAACCCAATTTGCAGAAAAGAAATGAGTCAATCTCCAGTAACAGGATGCATTTTATACACCACAATTTCTCTATCAAAAAGCTTACTTTAAAACACTCCCAACCCCTCAGCCACTCTATTTACTGAATGTTCTTTTTAAACTACAGACTGTATTGACCCACATCAACGTATGAGCATACAAGCATCTGCTGTAGCTCAGCTGAAGGAAAACAGAACAGGAAGCCATGTGTGAACATCTGAGTGCTATTCCAGTCACCAAAGTGACCAGAGTCTTTATATGCTATCTCTCTGGCATAATTTCATGCACAAATAATCATCAGCCACTACAACTCCAAACTAAAGCAATATCAGATGACTTATCTCATTTTTAACTCTCTTTAAATCATTGATCACAGTTTCAGTCTTTCACTGAAATTTAAGAGTTGTGATAGAAGGTGCACTTCCATTGTTTTGACTGCCTGAAGTTACTAATCTTGATTTCTTATTTCAGAACTACAAATAAGTTTGTCACCTGTCAAAGACTTCAGTCTTCTGATAAAAACCTGTTATTTCCACCTTACTGCCTTTTTCAGTAATATTCAGCGAAGCCCATTTAACTCAGGAGACTGAAAGAACCTCAAGATTGCTTGAGCAATTCATACAAAACACAATAATTCATTACTGGCTCTATCTCAGAAGGAATAGCTTAAGTAAACTAGCATTTAAGCTGCACAAATTGAATTGAAGCATTAGAAAATGCATCAAACTCTTCAAACTACCAGATAATGGAGCTATATAAAAAAATACTGCTGCTTTATACTTTTCATTTTAAATCACAATTCTACAGATCACTCTTGCTTTGGTAACTGCTTTGAAGACCCCCATTCAGCTTTGCAAATAACAGCACAGCATCTACTTCAAAAGAAATGTTTCTTTGGTCTTCATTTTAAAAAAAAAAAAAAAGATAATCTTCTTTTAGAGTCTGACAGCAAATCTCCAAGTGAAGAAAAGCATCAAAATGATTTATATACCAACTTCTGACCTACAGCTGAAGTCTTCCAAATCTCCAGGTCTCTACTCAACAGATGCCCTCCTAGTAGTAAAACCTCTGCTTTCACCTTGTGCTCATCTGTATGTTTCAAGGTACCTAAAGGAATTACAAAAAAAAAAAAAAAAAAAGCACTTTCCATAGGCAGTGTGTTTCAAGAGCTGACTGATGCTTCTAACACTAAATTGGCAGCTAAATTAGTAATGCAGGTGTCAAACCTCATCTAATAATGCAATGATGACAGGCGTTCACAATCAAGAGACTTGAGTAGGGCAAGTGTTATCCACTGTCTTCTTTCCCTAGCAAACTCCGAAGGTGCTGAGTTTTTTCGCATGATTCCAGCTGGCAAGAGTCAAAGAATCACAGAAAGAGCAAGCAGCTGGAATGGAAGAGCCAGAGACACAGAGATAGCAGAATCAGAGAACCATGGAATGGCTTGTGTTGGAAGGGACCACAAAGCCCATCCAGTTCCAATCCCTGCCATGGGCCAGTTACCCTCACAGATCAGGCTGCCCAGGGCTCCATTCAGCCTGGCCTTTGGCACTTCCAGGGATGGAGCACCCACAGCTTCTCTGGGCAGCCTGTCCCAGCACCTCATCACCCTTTGCATGAAAAACTTTTTCCTAAAACCTAATCTGTATCTTCCTTCTTTTAAAACCATTCCTTCTTGTCATCTTAGAACAGGGAGGTGGTGGAGCTACAGGATCTGGTTTAGTGCTTGTGGTAGCAGTGGTGATGGGAGGACAGTTGGACTAGATGATCTTGTAGGTCCTTTCCAACCTTGTGATTCTATGATTCTATAACATTTAACAACAGTTAAGCAATAGGGACTAGGCCTTGAATGTGTTATCAGCTTAAGGTTAGCAGATTAGAAATAGTTCTATTAAATCAACTGAATTTTTTTTTAACGTGAAGTGATGACTATTTTGTTCCCATCTACATTAAAATCAAAGAACCTTTGCTCACAGCATTACTGCAGAAGCAGCTATACTTCATCACAGAGCAACACAAGAAACAGACAACGGTATGTTCCCTAAATTCAAGAAATTACCACTTCAGTTTCTTTATGAGAAGACTCAGAACAGCAACACTCAGGTTTCCACACGCAGAGCCACTTCTATTCTCACAAAACAGATGTGTGCACAGCTGTATCTTCACCCACTGAAAACCCACCCCACCTACACTGAGTGTGCCCTTCTCACACGCACAGACTATTCACAACCCAGCTGGCCAGCTGCCAGCCAACATTTCCATAGACAAAGATCACACTCCAGCTGAATCGTGACCCCATGGCCATAAAGAGGCTATTCCTGCTCTGTCACTAAGTCCGTGAGCCAGGAAACGCTGATTTCCACTTTTAGCCTTGTTCGTAGTTATCATTCCATTTTATCTGCTCCTTTGGCTTTGGTCTCCTGCCCTTAAAGAAGTGTTTTTCCCACAAGGGAACCAGGCAAGATTCCCAGAGAATATTTATGCTCTGATTCGTTACCACACTTATTTACTATAAAACAAAACCCCCGGAACAACGGAGATGGAAAGGAACACTAGAGGCACTTACTGTAGACAGCCCAAACACCCTAATTTTCTTCTCTTTGCTATTATGATCAATTTTCCCTCCTCCAAGGCACTTGCACTCGTATCCCAGCTTCTCCATCTCAGGATTTACTTTCTCAAAGATGTGATCTGCGCAAGGAGAACAGAGCCATCAGAACCCTATCACAGAACCGTCAGCTATTTGCAACCAATTTTCCCTCCGTGCCGAAGGGGGGTTTCTCTCGTGAGCAGTAATTAAGGCTGTACGGCGAGCTCGGTGGGCTACACGCGGTTTGTGGCGCTTGGAAATGGCGGGTGAGAGAGGAGCCGGCACGCACGGCGCTCCCCGCCTCAGAGCCCCGCTCCCGCCCGCCACGCACTGTGGAACTCGGCCGCCTTGGTGCCGCGCACGATGTCGCGCTGCTCCCCGCCGCCAGGCCGCTGCAGCCGCACCAGGATGTACTTGAACGTGCCGTCAGGATCGATCTCCACGTCCCGCACAGCCGCCATGGCGCTCCCACAACCCGGCAGCGAACGCAGGGCCGCACGTAGCACCGCCCAGCGGCTCGTCCTGGTTCCTGAGCGCAGCGCTGGAGATCCTTCATGCTTCACGAGGCAAATGCGGTTGTTATACGAGAAGCTGTCCTATGGTTTGTTTGGTTCTTACTAAGGGAAAATTGTCAACTGAGTTACTTTCTGAAGTCTCAGTGAAGATTTGTAATGTTTTGTTATTTTAGAAACAACTTTTAGTTACCTTTTTGGGTACAGGCTAGTGTAATTACTGTGAGGAAACAAATAAATGACCAAAGTGCTGATAAACTAAGCCAAATTCCTGCTAATTAAGCCTCTGAGAGTGAGAAGGTGAGGAAAGGCAATAAGTAGGAGCCCAAGCCTGCCATCTTTGCAGTTCTGCATGGACGAAGTGTGGCAGGGAATGTGACAAAATCTGTCGGTGAAGCACATTACAGAATCATTAAGACTGGAGAAGACCTCTCGGATCATCCAGTCCAACTGTCAACCCAGTCACCACCATGTTCAATAACCATGTTGACACGTAGACATAAAGCAAAATCGCTTATGCAAACCATTGGTCTGACACCTGCAAGATCATAGCACTTATGCAGACACAACAGGAGCCTTGTAGTAAGAACCAGGATGGAAACCAGTCAGCACCAGCACTGTGGTCTCAGAAACCACTGAGCAAGCCAAAGGTGAGAAGTACACCAGGAAGCCTTCATGAGGAAGATCTGGAGAAGACCCCTGCCCAGGACGACCAGAGAGCAGCATGCATGTGCACAGAGGTGGGGCATAGTATAATGATTTCCCCGAACTAATAGAAATATTATGATGAGTTATTGGGACTCTTTAAGCAAGCTCAACCCACCTTTTTTGTAATCCTATGCACATGTATGATTTTGCATATTAAATAGGTGATGAATAGGCGGTTTAGTGTGCAAGTTCTGAGGAGCAATTCCCCTCGCACCTGGTGCCATATTAAACATAGCTGCTTTATAACCTTTTGTGGGTTATAGAGTTTGATTCCGCACATCAATTTTGGCAAGCCAGGAAGGAGGCACTCTGTTCGGCTGTGGGACCAGCTGGAGGGAGGGGACCCCATGGGCACACCCCAAGATTTCTCAGAAATACTCCCTCCCCTAACTGAACACTGTAGGAACACACAAGAACTATCAGCGGACCAGGTAGGTTTAGATTGGAGGGGAATCTGTAAGTCGTGAGGAGATGTCCTACAGGAGGTGTAGAAGAGCAGGGAATATTGAGTAAGAAACCAGAAATATAAATGAAGTAATGGGACCGGTTATCATCATTGAGTATTCTAATTGTCAGACCAAGTGCTTGATGTTTGTAGAAATTGAAGAACTGTATTGCTTGACTCGTGGGTCTTGAAGGGAGTGGGACGAATTGTTTTAATGGTATATGGAAGTGTAATTGAGGGTACGAGTAGTGGAATTGGGGAAAAAATGGCGAAGGACTTAAGGAAAAACAGTGAGTTTGAGATATTAGAGTTTGTGATCTGCACTGGCCAAGGCAGGTAGATGCTGACATGAGAACACCCCCATAGCAAGAGGTAGAAGAAGCATGTTACTTACAAATGGGAGGGGAGTAAAGGTGAAACTGAAATATGTTAGTAGTGTTTGTAATTATGAAAGTTTGGAAAGTAGGGGGAGGGGAGGAGGGAGGAAAGGAAAAAAAGATTTAGAAAAAGCACAGGTTGAGGAAGGCAGAGATGAGCAAGATGTAACAGGGATGTGAGGACCGAGAAGAGAGGTGAGGGATCTGGAAAAATCTGATTGAGGATATTAATGAAAGAAAGAAACTGGGAAGAACAATAGCAGCTGCTACTGTTGCTGCGCTAAGTCAGGGCCCGAGGACCCAGAGATCCCCTTGGGGAAGAGGTATGGGGTGCCTGGAAGGACCCAGGGAGGGTTCTGCTTCCACTGGACTGAAAGCAGTGTGCAAATAACAGGAAAATGGGACATTGGTGCAGAAGCTGTCTCAAGCTGAGGGAGAAGGGAACCATCTCTGATCGTAAAAGCTGAATGACGGAATGACGGAACCTGGGAAGTTTCCCAAACTGGGAAAAAAAAAACAATGTTGTACCCCCAGAAGTTAAAGAAATCTTGAATTGTTTACACCCAGGCATGTAGGCACTGGGGACACCTGGCAGAACCATAATGCAGCCCCAATAGAAGTTAAGTTAAAAGAGGGAGCCAGCCCCATCAGGGTAAAGCAGTGCACCTCTAAGGATACAAGACTGTAGAAAGATAAAAGAAATAATAGAAAACTTTTTGGAGTTCGGATTATTAATTGACACCCTAATCTTGACAGTGAAAATCGGACAGCAAGAGCTATGATTTGGTACAAGATTTGAGGTCAATTAATAGAATTGTTGAAAATATACATGTACTGGTGGCAAATCCTTACACTTTATTAACCGAATTAAGGAATGATTAGGTGGGGTTTACTGTTCTGGTTTTGAAGCATGCCTTGTTCTGACTGATTTTGCCAAAGAAAGTCTGAAGTTATTTGCCTTTGAGTAGGAAAACCCCAATATGGAGAGGAAAGACTCAACCTGGACAGTTTTACCCAGGGTTGTGAGAACAGCCCAGTGATTTTTGAGAACCAGTCAGCTCATGAGCCTGAGACTGGGTTCCTCCACCCCATCGTGGAACTTTGCTGCAGTATGTGGATGCCACAGTAACAAAAAGAGGACTGTGTTCAGTGGACCGCGAGTTTGCTGAATTTCTTGGTTTAAATGGTTATCAAGTTTCTCAACAGAAATCCAGAAGGAAGAAATCATTTTGCTGAGCACCAAGGGCACCAGTGTGGAGCTACCTCAGAGCCAGGAGTGCACGGCTGCTTGAAGACTGTCTATGCCAATCAGCCAGACCTACAGGAGGAATCATTGAATGATGCTGGCAATTTCTGGATTCATCGATGGAAGCAATTTTGTGAGACAAGGACAAAACCATTACCTGTGGGGAATTCTGCTCCGAAGGCTGAAATAATTGCCTTGACAAGAGCCTTAAATATGTGGACAGATGCTAAATATGCATTTGGGGTGATACACACTCATGGTACCATCTGGAAAGTGCAAGGATTGCTCACACACATGGAAAACAAATTCAGCATGATGTAAATCTATCAAAGAGCGTGGCTATTATACATTGTAGAGGACATCAGAAAGGTAACACTACACAGGAAATTGGAAATAAGATGGTGGATCAGGTGGCAAAACAGGCAGCTGAAGGGAAAAAAATTAGTGAACTGGCTTGTAAACTTTAAGTCTTTTAACCTGAGTCAGAACCTGAAAAGTATTCTAGACAGGATAGGAATCTAATTAATGATTTAGAAGGGAAGGGAGCAAGCTGACAGATGGCTGCATACCCAGATAGACATGTTGTTGTACCCTTTAGTGATTCTGAGGGAACATAATAAAACATATTGGGGAAACAGGCATTCTTATAAATATTTGAACAAAGTAATTGCATGATCCTGGTACCAGAAACAGGGTACAAGTGGGGCCTATTGGGAAAGGGAACCTTCCAGGGCAACAGTGGCAAATTGATTTTTGGAAATTCCAAGAAAAGGGGGGTTTCATTATATGCCAGCACTAACCAATACCTTTTCAGGGTGGCCAGAAGCATTCCCCTGCAGGACCAATAAACCAAAGAGATAACCAAGGTGTTGCTGCAGGAAGTAATTCCAAGGTTTGGGGTTCCTGCAACAATATTCTCTGGTCTGGGAAGTTTTTCAGTTCTCTTTTTGAAGGGGAGGATCCCAATTGCATGGGTGCCATAGCTTCATAGTCGGTACAAATTGGGAGCAGGATACTGGTGGCTGTGTGGAGATGGTAGGGACAGAAAGTCTTTTCCTGATCTTTGGAAAGAACATTGCGTGGGAGGATATCTGGCTCCACAAGATGGGATTTTTAAAGCACCTCGGGTGTTGAAAACCCTTTGGTAAAATATAATACTGGATATCATAGTTTTATAAAGGCTTTTATTACTACTCTGAGGGTAGCCCAGCTAGAGAGAGCTATTGTAAATATGTCAGCAGAAATGGAAATAATAGCAAATGCAATGGCTGAAGCACTTGCAGACTAGGTAAATTCATTAAAGGAAGTAGTCCTCCAAAATAGGATGGCATTAGATATATTAATCGCTTATATGGGAGGTAGGGGTTGCACCCTAATCAATACCAGTTGTTGCACCTATATTGATGAGCACAAGCAAGTGGCAACTAACATCAAAAGAATTTGGGATCATGTGAAAACCCTACATTTGGTCACCCAAAATGACACATCCTGGGGTAGTGCGTTCTCCAAGCTATGGGAGAAACTAACTTCCTGGTTGTCAAACCTAGCCTGGATCAAACAGCTGTTCGTGATCCTCTTGGCTCTGATTTTCGTGGCTCTGATAGTCTGCCTCATGTTGAAATGTCTTATGTGAGGATGTAGGCAAACTGGGAATAGCTATGAAATATGGAAGAAGCATTGACTGCAGCGGAGAGTGGAGGAAGGTAAATATTTTGCTAAGACCCTAGAACAGAAATGGAATTATATAGCAAAAAAATTTGCTAGGGTAGGAAGAAAAGGGGGGGGGGGTTGACATTGTAGACATAAAGCAATTGCTTATGCAAACCAGTAGTCCTGACACCTGCAAGATATAGCACTAATGCAGAGATAACAGGAACACTGTGGTAAGAACCAGGATGTAAACCACTGGCATCGTGGTCTTGAAAACCTGAATCTCCCTAGGTGCAACCCAAGGCCATTATCCTATCACTAATCACCTGGGAGATGGGAGAGAATCTTATGTAGCTGAGATGATGGCTGCTTGAGCTTGCTTTGTTCAGATTTGTCCAGTCCAGTAGTAAGGCCTGCTGGGTTATGGTAGTGGTAGCCTTTTAAATGTGTGTCACTCAGTCTGAAAGGCATGGTTTTTGTTTTGATAGCTTCTCTGTATATAACTTGCTTGTTAGTTGTTTTGTCTACTGATCTGATGTGATATTTGATGATGATCTCATGTTTCTCTTGTTGAAGTTAGTGCTTAGAAGACTTTGTAGGAATTGCTTGTTTGAAAAAAAAACCTCATTATTTTTAACTGGAATAGGGTATTTCCTTCCCATGAGCACAGAAGTGTGTTGTGCAATCTTGGCTCTGGAAAAAAAGCATTGCCCCGCATCGGTTGTGATACACAGAAAGAGCTAGCAATAAACAATAGCAGTGCTGATGAGCAAGGGTGGAGATGGCAGTAGAAATCCTTATGGCACACCTCAGTCAGGCTAAGCTTTAAAGTGATTTGTACTTAATAACAAGAACAGGTGTCTGGCCTTGACCTGAGTTGAGTTTGAGTAGAAACAGGCAAAGCTGAACTTTGTTACGTTCCTCTTAATGCTTTTGTCTTCTTAAGCACACACCTTAGCCAAGAGTAGTTTCCTATGCCATGTTGGGGTATAGGAGTTTCCTGTTGGATTCAAGGCTAAAGACAAAACCCCTGTTGTTGGTAATTCCTACTGCGTCACTTTGTGGGCCTCAGGAGTGCAAAGAGGATGGCATAGGGCAGCAGGGGTCTCAAACCAGAGACAGGCCGACTCCTGCAGAAAGGGACTTTCCTTTTGTAATGGGCTTACTCATATCTAATTGTGGCAGAGTTTTCAGCAGTACTTTCTGAAAAATGAAAATTTTCTTCTTTCCTTGGCCAGGTGACATATTTGTGTCTTTACCGCGTTGTCCTAAAACCATTGTTCTGAGGAAAAGAATCATAAATATCTCAAACTGAATAGCAGAGAATGGATGGGGTGATGATTAAAATAAGGCACTGGGTATTTTTCGTGATTAGTTGTATCCAGACCATAAGAGTAAATGTTCCAACACATTTTGTTTTCTCTTCTGTGTTACATGCTGGGCTTGCTTTCCATAATGATTTGCAGGCTTTGGATTGGACCCAAATGACCATAAAGTGTCACCATGTATGCATTTCCTATCATCTACAAGTCTTGTAAAATTCCCCTATTCGTATGTTGGCTTGGTTAGTGCCAGTATTGCACTGTATTATTCAGTGTATTGAACTGTTGGGTTTAATGGTGCTTGAGTGTGACTGCTTACGTGGCTAGCTGTTATCAGACTGAAACTGGCGCATCCAAACCAAGTTACTGATTGAACTAGTGCATACAAACCTGGTATTCCTTCTCTTTTCTTCTCTTCTCTTTTCTTCTCTTTTCTTCTCTTTTCTTCACTTTTCTTTTCTTCTCTTTTCTTCTCTTTTCTTCTCTTTTCTTCTCTTTTCTTCTCTTTTCTTCTTCTCTTTTCTTTTGCTATAACGGTACATGAGATGGCTATTTAAGACCCTGCTATCTGGATTCCTAAAACTTTTATTTATGAAAGCAGAAGGGTTGAATCTCTTACTAACCCTGCCCATAAAAAATGTACGTGTACAAAACAGGGCAAATTTAAGCTCCAGGATTACTGTGAAATCAATGAAGAACTGTTTGCCTATCTGTTTGTTGTTGTTGTTATTCTTCCTTTTGGCTTGTGTGCCAGTGGCTGCATAAATGGACTTCCCATTTAAATGTTTTTGTGCATGCAAAGATTAGGTGTTCACAAAAGAGCATCTCCACAGAAAAAAGGTTCAGAGCTTCTACTGTCATTAGTCCAGTTCAATTCTGTGTAGTCAGCAACAGTATTTTTCAATTGGAATAGACATGAATGTTCTTTTAAAGTTCAGGCAAAGCACTGTATGCAGCATTTCAGCTCTTGTCCTGGGTTGAGTGTCAAGAGTCCACCTCTGAGACTAAATTTCGTTTTGCCTCTGTACCATTCAGAGGTTGAGTGTCTGAGATGACTGCTTTCCCCTGCATTTCTTTGTTCTGTGTTTTTTAGTCTTCAACTAACATTACTAAGCTGAAAAGTTAAGTTGCTGCTGATTACAAAGAAAGCACACTGGCTTCCCTTCTTGAGTACCCCAGTAACAAAAAGGACCACTGGAAAAGCCTGGGTAGAAAGTTGAACTGGGTAACTTGTGCATGAAGATTTATGGTATTATATCTGTAATTAAAAGATAATTTGGCCACAAGTAGAGTTTCTGAGGGCTGCTGTTAACTAGTAGTCAACTGTCACTTTGTTTATGTGGATTGATGTGAGGGATGGGGAGGAAGATGTGGCCGTACTTCAGTTGTAATGCAACAAGCTGAGGTATCAGAAGCCATCTGCCAGCAGAAACGTGGAGCTGGTTTATCCTGCCAAAAAAGAAGATTCTTTCTATGGTGTGGGTCTCAAATCTGTTATTTCTAGCTTGTTTTCAGTGCTCAGACCGTCCTGGTTAACTTGCATAACATCATAAAAGAAGGATGCTGACTTGTGTTTTAATATCAAATGTAACCTTTCATTCCAACAGGAAAAAAAAAACACCAAACAAACAAACAAACAAACCCCACCCCAAATCTTATTTTACAAGAGTACTAGAAAATAAATGTTAGTGTTTAACAACTGTGTTAAGTATACAGCTGTGTTGCAGCACAACTAAGGAGCTCATCATGGGATTCTCTCTCAAGCCATTAGACCAATCCAGGTTATCAGAATCAGGAAAAGGGAAACAATCAATTTGAAGTTCAGCATTATAAATTTTTCCTTTTATTGAGTTCTGTGACAGGAGTGCACAAGATGTAAGGATGTGTTTCATCTGTTTTTGTATTACAGGAAAGCATTAAGAAAAGATTTTTGAAGTAGGTGATTTCCATCATGTGTACCTCTCATACAAGAAAGAAAATAAAATGAGGGTTAACTTTCAGCTGTTCTCTAGAATTCTTTATCTCATGCAAATGAAATACTGTTGTACCCTATACATGTCATGGACACCTGGGGCCACAGGTCTGCTTTGCTGCATGGCCCACTTGTTTTAATAGGCTTTGAATGAAGATTTTCCTTCAACAACCGTTGCTTACCAGCTCCTCAGATTAGCACTGAAAGCCAGATCAAATACAGAGTAATAACATTATCTCTCTGCATATAATCATCTTCTGGATCTGTGTGTGTATTGGCTGTGTATGTCTGTGCACAGAAGAATGCAAGGCAACCTCCAGGATGCAGGATTGTACAGGGTGTCTGCAGGATCCTTTATGTTTGACTTTTCTGGATAATGCTCTCATACAATCCCTTTCAGAAACTAAAGAATATTTGTATCAAAACCATCACGTTTTTAAAATTTCTGCTTTTTTCTGTCCCCTCATTGCTCCGCTGTCTGGAAATTCATCCCTAATATCCAGTTTTCATTTGCTCACAGATGGTTTGTATCCATTTGGGCTTTGTACTAACTTTATCCATTTGTGTACAGAAGGCTTACAGTCAGCTCCTGTGCTTACCTGGCACTTATAAAAAGTCCATCCCATTTTGTGAGCTTTTCTAGCTGCTGCTGCTTCCCAGGTAGCTGGGAAGACACTGCTGCAGGGAGACACTCTGTCCCTCCTTAGTCATGGTATTGTGTGTGCAATACACTAGATCAAAGATAAAAAACAGAATGGAGAAGATGAATGTGAATGTAATTGTACAAAGACTTACTTGCAGAATTCTGGGTATGGATTGATTGGGAAAAAACAAGTGTGTCTGCTCTCATTTTTACTAATGAAGAGAGTACAGATCTCCTTTGACTTAAGCTTTAGATAAACCTAAGTCTTTGACTTCATAGAACATAGAGCAACTGCACTCCCAACTTACTTAAACCTAGATATTTTCTTACATTTTGACAGTAGAGTAGCTTGTCTTTTGTAGCTTATACAATCTAACATGGATTTTGTCACTTAGAAGAAGTACAAATAAGCTGAACTCATACCTGCTTCAGGTAAGAACATTTCTTTCAGGTCTGGTATTATTTTACAGATGATAAGTAATAATCCCTTCACTTCCCATTGATCCAGTACCTATTATGAAAGTATTTTAAACTGATTATAAAGAACCAGACTCTGCTACTGATCACAATCAGATGTGATTATAAAAGATGAATAAATGGCTATTGATATCATTTACCACAAAAGGAAAAAAAAATCAAACTAAATAATTTGCAACAAGAAGGCTAAATTTGCATCAAGGATGGTGGAATGAGAATCCGTCCTTGCTTTTATTTGAGAAAACTGTCTTTGTGTGCATTGCTCTTTAGACTGGAGTATAAAAAGCACATCAAAAGATTGAGTCTAGTCAATACTCTGTTGCCTTTCCATGAAGTGGAGCAACTTCAGGGTAGATGATACCCACATTTCCTGATGAGTCAAGAAATCTAGAAGTGGTGGAAGAGCAAACACCTCACTGGAATGTTGAAGTATTGTTTTCTGGCCCACTAAATAAACAATGTTCAAGTGACCTTGATACCAGCTAACAGGAACTTTAAAAAGCCTTGTGGCAATGTTACTTGTACGGGAAACAATAAGAGCATGGAACTTAATACCATTGTTTTCAGTGTTAGCAGTGAACTTCTTTACTCTTAAAACAACGGCTATACGCCTCAAGTTATCCTCCATAGTGATCCTATGTTAAACATTGGTTTAACATAAAGTTACTTACCCAGCTAGTGGACATCTACTTCTTTCTTCAAATAATGCACAGATGTTACAGTGACAGCAGCCTTGTGGTGAAGTGGGTAGAGTGCTCTTGAATGAGTACTTAGTTCAAGAAATTCTGTTATCTTGTGATCTGAGGAAAGTCATGACTACAGTGAACGGTATCAGCCTTTGCCAGCTGATCCTGGGTCAGATTCTCATTGCTGCACAGCTGTTCTTGCTGCAACTGCAAGGAACATTGCTTCAAAGATTTCAGATACTAAGTGGTAAGATCTCACTTCACAGTATGGCTGATGCTTGGGTGACGATTCTTTCTGCTGCTTGGTTTTATAAATGACATTTAACTTTAATGATAGTGTTTAAATGTAGAGACTTAAATATGAAGGCCAGCATCACCCAAAGCATCTTTAGGATACAGAATCCAAAACTTCTAAATACTTCAAAAATTTGGCTATAATTTTCTGCAGATAACACTAGCAGAGTTTATTTACTTCTTGTGTCCCATTAAAAAAAAAAAGACTGAACTATTTGTACAGGCCCCATCTGAAGCTTGTTTAGCAGATATTTCTTCCTAAAGCAGTAGAACTCACGGGGTGTGTAATTTAGGCTGAAAAGATCTGCAGGAACCTGAGAAGTTGTGGTATTGAAGTATTATCTAAGTGATTTAGCTGTGGACTGAAACACATTAAATGATATGTCCCTAAGTGTATGGAAATCTACCTAAAACTGATTTAAGCACTGAAAAGAACAGACCTGAAGCTTGGGTATCTTAAATCAATGGTGGGATATGTTAAGCGAGCAAGGGAAAACACTGCTTTCATCTGTTTTTGTTGTTTCTCCTTCATAATACTGCAGACAGAATGGAAAGTTACATCAGCGTTCCAGTGCTACTGCTAATTCATCTGCAATCTAATAAATCAAAATGGTATTTTCTGGGAACTGAGGAAGTCAGAAGGCTTGAAAAGAGTAATTACTTTTCCAACTATTCCTACAGTCTTTGTGGGAGAAACTTAGAGAAAACATTTCACACAAAGACCACTTTCACAAGAACCAGCTGCCTACTTGATCTCTTAATCCTGAAGCAACTTTTTTACTCCTCTCATTTGCCAAAAGTTTAGTTGTTCTCCTCGCAACCATTATCCCTTCCAGTATCTTACACTCAGGCATCTCCCCTGCTGAGGGCATGGGAGTATGGAATGGACCCGGGCAGTAAAATTAGCACTGCTTGATCTGTGCATGGATCAGTCATTCTTCCATCCTTGTGTATGGAGGGTGGGAAGGTTCCAAGCCACTGCCATAGGATCCAGCGGATAATTGTGTTCAGCATGGTATCAGCTCCACCTGCAACCACAAGCAACTAAGTTCTAGGTGTTAAGACCAGCCTCACTTTTATCCTAACTGAAGGTGTGAGGTGCTCTGTCACTTAGCAAGTTGTTTCCTCTGCTCCTGCACTCAGCTTTCTATTTCAGTGGACTGAATCACACCTTGCCAGTGCAAGTGATGATCCAGCCTCTGGCTGGATTGATGAATGTGAATTTTGGCTGGTTTAGAGGAAATTGAGCGTTATGAGTCACATCAGAGAGTTCCTGAAATAAGAAGAGATAAGATTTTTGTCTCCTGGGATTTTGCTCCAGACAGAATGGAGACTGTCTTAGGCATCCTGGCAAATTCCAGCTTACTTTGTAGCAGTAGTTGTATTACCTACTCTATTCACACTTAATGAGACGGAGGCTGAGGGATGAGTATGCCTTCAGAAATAATCTTTTCTTCCCATCAAGACCTCAGGGAAAACATGTACATTAGCCCTTTTGTCTGTGAATTTCTAAATAATTAGTGTTTCAAGCTCCTGTCTAAACAGGAAACACCTTCACTACTGGCACCAGAACTCCTTTTCCCCTCAAGGCTGGCTACAGCTTTCCTCTTCTATGGAACGAAGAGGAAGACTGGAGTTTTTTTCCAGGACTTCAACATTTTATATAATTTTACAGCTCTTTGCCATGGGATAAATGTCTACCATACAAACTATTTTGACATAAATACATTTGAAATATTTTCATATTTGAATGACAAATACGCCTTCTATGCAAGAAATGGAACTGAGTTGCTCACAGTTATTTAATTCTCTATTTTGTCTGGACATAAAAGCATAGTTAACATGCTTTAAGAGGAAGGCTAGCTTATAAATGTATAAATGCAGGTGAAACCTTAGAGGTAAAGAACCATTCTTTTAAGACATAGCCAAAAAAGTCTGAGTCTATGTCTGTATTTACATGTATACACTCAAGTTATCTGAGAACCTAAAGTATCTTGTATCTGTCTTATTTTTGTAGTAATAGCAAATTCAGTTAAGACTTTTAATCATTTAAATAACTGCCTTCCATTTCCATAAGCTCCTGATACAGACAAATCTTTCCCAAGCCGAGACTTAAATCTCCAGAGGAAGGAATGTCTCCACGAAGAACTTCTGTTCTAGCACTGCATCTAGAAAAGGCTTTAGCATCTAAAAAAATGTCCTTTACAATTCTATCACTATGTATCAATCCAACCCCTATTTCTTATACACCAAGTGGGCATAAAGAAACGTACATTGAATTCCTCCTAAATACTCTAACACACCATATATATTTCAGAAGATCAAGTAGATTTCTGCTGTCTGTCATTCTTTTCTGGCTGGAGGAGTGATTAAAACAGTTATACAAGTTGCACTTTTTGCTCTATTTTCTGAACACACATTACTGGAACTGCAATGCATTGAGAACTGGTAGTTGAGAAGATTAGATCACTTGCAATATGCTTGCAGGTCAGGCAAACAAAATGAGAGTGTCAGTAAGAAATAAAACTTTTTCTCGTATTTTCTCATTTGAAAATAGTGCAGGATGTCAGGAGTATGGTATGGTCCTCAATTCTTTAAAAAAAACAAGAATAAATAGAACTTTGCTCGAGTCAATAACGTATTGACTGTGTTGCTCAGGATTTTATTGCATATTTCAATTGCTTTCCATAGTATTTTCCAATACAGTTCAAGTATCGTTCTAGGTAGTTGTGTGGAGAAGTTGGCTTCTAATTACCTTTCTCTTTCCTTTCTTGATGTAGAGAGACAATATTTGCTTTTCGTCAGCCTTCTGATACATACTCTCAAAAGTAATTATCAAGAGATAATTTGGTTGGATCCTTAAACACTAATTTGATCATATATAACAAACCTAGAGGAATCTTCACTCCAGATCCACTCTGACCTGTTCTCTTTTCCCACTGCATAGCACTCTTGCAGTGAGTGTCTGCTAACTTTTCTGTACGTAGAAAGAAATTACATTTGACATGTCCTCTGTCAGTGGCAGTCCCTCTTTCAATAGAGGACCTGAGTGGTTTTACTTATTCTTACTCCTAATATGTCTATATAGCTTTTGCTTGCCTGTTATTTCATGTAGTGTGTTATCAACTATACTGTCCAAATAGAAAATTAGTTTCTATTAGCTAATCCTTAATAGGCATCTATGTCTGTAATGGAAAATAGGTACTCTGGAGTATTCCAGATCACTTTAAAAAAGCTAGTTTTTCAGTTGTGGAAATGAAGGCCTGGAGCTCATAAGAATGAGAACATTTCTAAAAGCTTGACTTAATTTAGATGTAGTCTCCCATTTTTTTTTTTTGACAGAGGAATTGGATTAATTTCATGGAACTGTGTCTGCGTTCATGTAAGGACAAGGTGGGAGCAAACAACTGCACTCAGCTCAGAGCAGTGCAAGAAATGATGTTCTTTATTAAGTTCCCAAATCAATTACTCAAGGAAGAAAGAGTGCAAATGAGGATCAACAGTGAAATGAGAGGCAGGCTGCATGGCATTTTTGGCTTGAGTACCTGCAGTTGAAAAGACACACTTGAATCAGAAGTACATTTTTTCCTATAATATCTATAAAGCTTACAGTTCAACATGAGCTTTCACTCGCAAGAATCCCAGTCTTCCTGAATAACACAGGAGCTGAAGTTTTTAAGTGCCTTTAACTTTAATGAGATTTTAACCTCTGAGTTTTGTGCTTTTAAAAACACTTCTTTTTCTCTTTTTTGTCCTCTTTTGTGTGTGTGTGTGTGTGTGAAACTTTAACATTAGTATTTGTATTCCGTTACATCAAAATGAGATAATATTATCCTTGGATTAAAGAATTCCTGGGAAAAAAAAAAGAAAAAGAGCCCCATGTCGGTGATGCACAGGGAAATGCTGCCAACAAAAAGAGGCATTCTATTTTAAGTGAGAGTCTTTAAAGACACATTGCTCTGGGGCTTGAGTGGTGTTTTTTAGGGTTTTTTTTGTGTGGGTGTTTTTTTTATCTTCTGCAGACAAGAGGTCTCGAGCAGTCCTTGTAAAGGAAGACTATTGTAAACTGTGAAACACACTCTTCCTTCCCCTGGAGATTCCGCTGGTGAAAACAATTCTGATATAGTTTCCTCCACTCAACTTCAGAGCTTCTGCTGAGAGAAGAATGAGCTTTTACCAGTAGGAAGCTCATAACACAATTCGAGGCAGTGAATCTCCAGGAATGTGTAAAGGATTTTTCTCCTCCTGGATCTGGAGAGGATATAAACTGTTCTGGAATTGCTTATAATTCCTCTATGCCTACAATTATAACAGCTGATCAATATTTTAAGAAAAGAAACTGCCCTCTCAAAACATCATTTGTATTAGTTCAACACTTAACAAACCCTATGAAATTTTGCCCTGCTCTGTGATGGGCCATGCAAGCACTTTGTTAGGAGACAGCACTAACAGGCAGGCTGGCAGACAGGAAATGTTTTCATTCCAATTTTCAGATGAGCAGCTGAGGCTGAACAAATCAATCCTGTCCTGATGTTCTGTAAGTCTGGCTGTAACAAGTGAGGCTGGCCCAGGCCTGAGGTCACAGAATATGGCTGTAGAAAAGTCAAGAGTTAACCTCAACTTTCTGGAGTTTCTTGATGGTTTGTCTGTGAATCTAGCTTTGCTAGATCTCACCTGCTAGAAAGTACACCTCTCCCTGCAAATACTCAGTGTAAGGTTTTAATTCTCATTCTTAACATTAACTGATTTTGCCAAGCTTTCAAGGACTTCATTGCAGCTTCTAGGAAAGTCAATTTTGATAGTAACAGCTGACTGTATACTACTTACTGTGTTCTCTTTCCTTTGATGGCTTCTCTTAATTGATAGAGATTTATCAAGCTATGTGTTCTCACAGATGTTTTACTTTTCTGAATAAAGCAAAAGGTAGTCCTTGAAACTGCTTTATGCCTTTACCCAGTCTACCTGTTCTGCTGTAATATTTATCAGCAGCAGCTCCAGGTGGAATAGAATGCTGATAGCTTAAGCTGTCAAGCTGTCAGCTGGTATTGAAAGGAATATCTTAACATAGTAACTCGCTTAGAAATAGGTTGATATATTTCCATTCTTAGGCACTTGTTATGCTGAGTTCAAAGAGAATGTGTTATGCCTTGTCCCAGTTTTGAGGAAAAAATCTGCTGAAGTGTATTCCATATACCTACTACGAGTATACCCTACATGTGTCTACCCTTGGAAATACCCTATAGATAGCCTACGTGCATCCATCAGATAATGGATCCCATTTTCTGTATCATATGGTGTGGCAATGTGCTGTCAAGACTGATGTGCATTGGATCTGTCATATCCCTCACCATCCCTGAGGGGATGGGTTAGTAGAAAGGAGTAATGCTTTTGAAACACCAAGTGAAAGTTCTCCTTCACTCAGACATGCTGAGAAACTGATTTACAGTGTGAAGCCATGCAGCTGTGATCCTGAATAAAAAAGTCCAAAGTTCAAACTCATACTGGTCATCAATTGCTGCTAGGAAGCCAGCATCATGAAGAGCAATACAGTATGTACCAGGATGCTGCTGCTGCTGATGATGAGTTGGGATCTACATAGAATCATAAAACATCCTGATTTGGAAGGGATCCATAAGGATCACTGAGCCCAACTCCTGGCTCCATGCAGAACCACCCAAATATCAGACCACATGACTGAGAGTGTTGTCCAGACACTTCAACTCCTGCAAGCTCAGTGTCAAGCCCCTTTCCCCTGGGGAGCCTGTTCCAGTGCCTGACCACCCTTCTGGTGAAGAACCTGTTCCCGATAGCCAACATGAGCCTCCACTTAGTACTTCTAGGGGAAATGACATCAACTAAGATCTTAGCTTGGGATCCAAGAGCCACTGAAAGGACAGGCTGAGCCTTCAAAATATGTGTTTCAACATGTGCAGTATGAACTATAACTGTTTTACAGATCTGAAAGACGATGCCCTCTGTCCTCCTGTTGCTGACAACACTTGTTGAGACCTTTCATTGTTGAGCCTTGCTAAACCTTACCTGTAATGGTGAGTCTTTGTGCCTGGATACTAATTTAGCAACTGAACCATGTGCTGGAGTCTTCATGGTCACTGCCTACGTGGCTGTGGAACAAGGGATGAGGTGTCTCTACTGGTCAGGGCACAAGGGAATAATGCCACTTCCAATTGACTGGAGGTGGGACTGCTGGGGAATGTGGACCCTGCAACACATCTTAAGTATCATGCCTTTGCATAGGCTGGAGAAACAAGCATGTTCACCTACATACAGCCCTCAGCAGTACATGCTTTGTATCCAAAAGGACACATAGATGTATGGATAGCCCATAATCCCTCACCAACCAGCTCTAGCACAGTGTCCATGACTACCCAGGTGTGTGCCTTCATACCACTGACACCATGTGACTGCACTGTGCAGTAGTGTAATTAATCAGTGTATACACAATCAATGTGGGTGGATTCAGTCTATGACTAGCATATTGTCTTGTCCACCTGAAATATTGTATGCACCTGCTAAGGAATTGTAACTACTGAGATGAGGATATTGGAACGTATTGTCCAAGGTCAAAGCTAAGTCCACATTCTGCACAATGTGCTGTGTCCCACAAGGAAGAGGTTGACCAATGCTGCAATTTTAATCTTTACTCAATGCACTAGTTAACCAGCTTTTAATTGTCAGTGCCTTTCTTACTGAGATGCCAAAAGAACTGGTAGCAGCTTGGTGCAAAACATTCTCCTAGGAGAAAAGTTGGAATCTATTTAGACAACAAACTCTTAACTTTCTCGCTCCTTTCTGATATCCTGGAATTGTGTGCTTCCGTCAGTAAAGCTGTAATCTACCATTTGGCAGCTTGGCAGCACAGCATGGGAGGGCTGATTGGCAAGGGGAAGCGTCAAGCTTCATGTGTGAGGATGTGATCCTGGGGTTTTCCAAGAAATTTTTTCTATGTGGAATTTCCCGTACTATGAACAACAGGCTGGCTGAGAGAATAAAAGGCTGTACTAAAGGCAAGGGAGACACAGTCCAGACACTTTGAGCTGAGCTTTATCTTCAAGTCCGTGTTCAGCAGCTCAGCCACAGAGAGCAGTCACTGCGAAATATTACAGAGGACTTCCACAGCACCTCACCAATACAACTACAACCTGTGAGTATAAATTGGCTGTTTTATTATATTCTATGTCTCAGCTAGAGGAAAACTGGAGAGAGAATTCTGTGCTCATGGGTTTTTTTTGTTTGTTTTTTAAGAGCTGTTGAAATTTAAAAGCTATCTTGACATAAAGAGCTGTTTTAAATGGTTGATCTCGCAAGAATGGAAATCTTACTTAATTCTTAAGAATGATTCTTTAAAAGTATGCAGAAAAGATTGCTCAGGCAATATTTTATATTGGATAGTAAAAAAAAAGCGGTGTATATTCTATACAAATGTGTTCCTTTGATCTTTCATAGCCATCTGCTTAAAAGATAAAGAGAAAACGCTCAGAGAAATGAATTGCCTGTGGTTCCTGTCTCTTCTTGCTTACGGTAAGTGTGTATGTGTCTGCAGAAAACTATTTGAGTGGCAGGGTTAGTGTGCTTAGTTTTGAGTTTAGAATTAAACAGATATTTTTTGAATCTGACTGAATTGGCTTGAGGCTAGATTCACATTGAAAAAGCTGTAGCTGCAATGGCACTTTACCCTGATTGCCTGACAAAAGTGTAATTGGCTCCTATGATGTGATATGAATTCTGCAGATCTTTGTATGAATGGACATAGTTTGACAGGTTGAAGTTGCTATACTTGATGGTGACTTGCCTGTTTTGAAGCTTGTTGGTTAATTACTTGTAAAATACTTGTCACTAAATTTTAATGCTGTTTCAGATATTGACAAATGTGCAATGACAATAAAGTTTTATGTATCCTTTTCTAGAGAAAGAGTTTGGAAAATGTCCAATACCAACTTTTTGCCATCTTCTCATTCTAGGGCTTACAATACTAGAGGTGGTGAATTGTTGGACATATCATTATTCAGACACAAACATGACCTACAAAGAGGCAGAGTTATGGTGCAAAAAGAAGTATACTAACATGGTTGCCATTCAAAATAAGGATGAAATCAACTATCTTAATGACTTCTTACCCTTCAATCCGGGTTACTACTGGATTGGAATCAGAAAAATTAATGGTACATGGACCTGGATCGGAACAAACAAAGAACTGACAGATGAAGCAGAAAATTGGGCTTCAGGTGAACCAAATGGCAAAGGGAACAATGAAGACTGTGTTGAAATCTACATCAAAAGAGGGAAGGATGACGGCAAATGGAATGATGAGAAGTGTGAGAAAAAAAAGGTTGCCTTGTGCTATACAGGTATAGTATCATAAAGTCCATTTCAGTGAGCCCCTGTGGAGATGAGATAGTGGAATGGGTTGTTTAACCTAGTTTTACATGCTGACTACCTGACTCTGTGAACATCCTACACTTATTCTTACTCACAGGGCTGAGACTGCTCTTTTTCTAAGAGCTAGATTGATCTCACTTACTTTTTAGCCCCCAGAGTATAAAACATCTTTTCTAAGCAAGCCATCAAGCACTATAATCAGTGGAGAGAAAATGGCTCTTTCAGAAGTTGGCTTTCATCAAGTAATTGTCTGAGCTAGATAAGAATTGTCCTTTTGAAGGTATCTGTCTCTCTGCTGACTATAGAGCATTGGGTTAAATCTAACATCATGTCTTTAAACTACACACTCTATGTGGAGATTACTAAGGCTAGGTAAAAAAAAAATATCTAAGTCAGATATCTTCCAATTCAGAGCTGAAGTAAGGAAGAATGCCTCTGCTGCGGTTTTCTACCTACCTCACACATATTGTTCCTTTTGCATTTTAAATATTACTAATATCTACCTGAGAGCAAGTGGACTTAGAGTTTCCCTTGGAATCCTTTTACTGTGAGCTAGTCTGTCAAAGGCATTGATTTCTGAAATGCTTCTGTAAAATGGCAGAGTTAACTAATATACCAAAATTTCCTGCATTTCTTTTGCTTCACAAACTGCTTCTTTAGTGACAGAAAGATAAATGATGCACAGACCAGATTTAATTAGTGGCCAATGCTGATTCTTTTATTTGATGGACTTCTTTCTTTCTTTCTTTTTTTTTGCAGCTTCTTGCAACCCATCTTTCTGCAGTGGCCGTGGAGAATGCATAGAGACTATTAACAATCACACCTGCCAGTGTAACCCTGGATTCTATGGGCCAGATTGTGAATTTGGTAAGATTACTACATCCTTCTTTCCAACCGGGGAGATGGTCATGCTAGCTTAGTTCCGTTTGTCTGGCTTGATTTGCCTGCTTAGCCAAAGAGACTGACTATGTACCTTCTTGTGTTTCTTTGAAGTTAAGACTTGTGATCCACTAAAGAATCCCGATCACGGAAGCCTTGAGTGCAACCACCCATTGCAGAACTTCAGCTACAACTCGTCATGCACGGCTCAGTGTGAAGAAGGCTATGAGCTGAATGGACTGGAGTCAGTATACTGTATGCCTTCTGGAAACTGGTCTGACACACTTGCATCATGCAAAGGTGAGCTTCTCAAGCAATAGTAGATGAGATTTCTGCATTATACATAGCAGCACTGAAGTCTACAGAGCTCTATTAATGGATACAAACTGAGATTCTGGCCTATATAACAGCCTAAAGCTGTTTCCATGCATAAGATATGTTACTAAGTTTCAGGAAAGAAAAAATGCTTTTTTTAAATTTATCCCAACCTCTGTGCTGACTGCTGTTATGATCTGTGCGTTGCAGCTGTGAGGTGTGAGGATGTAAACTGGCCAGAAGAAGGTACTGTGAGCTGTGCTTCTGCAGATCTCACCTATGGCTCACACTGTGATTTCCACTGCCAGGAAGGCTACGTTTTGGAGGGTCCATCCAGCATTAAGTGCATGGCACAGGGACAGTGGTCAGAGCCATTCCCTAAATGCAAAGGTGAGATTTACTGGGTTAGAAATCATCTGTTAAACTTAACACTAGCTCTGAAAAAACTGAATAATTCAAGTATTGTCAAATAATAATAATCATCTCTGGTAGGTTTATAGTATTTCTCTTCAAAAGGTTTCAAGACAAAGATCGCGTATCCTGTTGTATTAAAGTGGAAATAGCAATGCAAGTTGAGAAACTACACTTGGGAGCTGTACTCCCAGCAGAAGTGGTAACAGACTGTTGAAGTGGGGTGTTCTGACAGGAACTCTTCATCTTCAGATGGGAGCTTACACCCCAAAAATGCACCTCACAGTTTGGAGCCAGTATTAGGAAAAGCTTGTATGCTTTAAATACATATTTAAGAGTTCTGGCTCCACAGTGCAGCATGCTGTAATTCCTGTTTCCTGAGACATTGCTAGGGGTGAAGGGCAGTACTATGGCTCTGCAGGGGAGAGCTCCAAACAGGACACATCTTGTCATCTGAAAGAGGAGCATTTATTCTGACCTACTTCAAGCTAATCTCTGTGCTGTTTTTTATGCTTTTAGCTGTGACCTGCCCTCTTTTACAAATACCCACTAATGGCTCTCTGAACTGCTCCCGTCTGCCTGGGGAGATTACCTCGGGTACCACCTGTGAGTTCACCTGTGAGGAAGGATTTGCTCTGACAGGACCATCCATGCTGCAGTGTGGGTCTTCTGGGGCCTGGGACAAGCAGCAGCCATCCTGTGCAGGTATGTTTTTCCATGCCTGCCTTAGCCCTTGGGCTATCAGCATTGATTGGCAAGTTGACTTCCTGAGACCTCTGTGCTGACTGCTGTTATGATCTGTGCGTTGCAGCTGTGAGGTGTGAGGATGTAAACTGGCCAGAAGAAGGTACTGTGAGCTGTGCTTCTGCAGATCTCACCTATGGCTCACACTGTGATTTCCACTGCCAGGAAGGCTACGTTTTGGAGGGTCCATCCAGCATTAAGTGCATGGCACAGGGACAGTGGTCAGAGCCATTCCCTAAATGCAAAGGTGAGATTTATTGGGTTGGAAAATGTTTTCTTGTTACTCTGCAATACTCTGAAATCCTATCCCTGAGAGTACAGGTTCAATTCAATAAATATCCAGCACTGATTCAGTGCACAAGGTAATATCATGGCCTCAGTAGAGGTTAGTTCTTGGCAGGATATCTCTTCTTGTGAGCTAAAAGAGGAGTATGTTATTCTGACCTGCTCCAAGCTAATGTCTGTGCTATCAGTAATGCTTTCAGCTGTGACCTGCCCTGTTTTCAGAATACCTGCTCATGGCTTTCTGAACTGCCCTCACCCCACATTCAAATGATTTTGAACATACATAAGTGTACATTTATTAGTGCAAACAGTAGGGTCAAAGACAGGAAGGTCGTTTATGTCTCAACCGTTTTTTTTCTTTATTTCAGTTGTACAGTGTGAACCACTAAAGTCTCCTGAGAAAGGCTCCATGGATTGCATACATGGTGCTGGGAATTTCACATATAACACAGCCTGTCACTTCAGCTGCCTAGAAGGATGGAATCTCAGTGGATCTCATGTTCTTGAGTGCAGTCATTCAGGAAACTGGAGTGCCAGTCTGCCCATATGTGAAGGTATTCTAACTGTGACTAGTCAGGAAAAGATCTCACTAGGTTTCTGGCCAAAGTAGGATGTATGGAAGGGTGGAGGGGATAACAGCAAGCAATGAGTTAGAACTTGCAGTGCAGCCCACAAAGGAAGAAAACTAAGGAAATCTCTGAATATGATCCTTGAAAATAGGAGGGAACATTCCTGATGGGTCTTGATGGGAAGCCTTGGTTTTTTTATCAAAACCGAAAGCCTCAGCCTGACTTTAGGCATTTTTTTGTGTGTTTTTAACTAAAATATTTCTCATGCTATTTCCATGTTAATAAAGAGCTTTTCTAGAGAAGTAGAACATTACAGAAAAATTTGCATTAATCAGTCTGCTTCTCAGTAAAATAAGTTTGTAGATTTATAAATCTGATGTGATAGCTTCTTGAGTGAGCTCCTCACAGAGCTTTTCTGTGGAAGGCTATAAATTTACAGGTCAAAAGTCTCCCTTTCCATCCAAGGCAGTAAGAGCTCTTCCCCTGTCCCCACTAGGAACATGATTGGCTCACCTGATGTGCCTTTGCTGTAGGTCCCAAGAGCTCAACTTCACTCTATTTGGGCAGATTTCAGATCTGTGAATGATTTCATTGATTTCAGTTAGACTCTCAGAGAGGAGGAAACCACATGCCTCTTGATCTCACTGCAGCTGTTTTTCTTCTTTCAGCTTCTCAACAAGTTGGCTATGTCACTGTAGGCATAGCAGCCACCACTACCTCTCTGCTTGCCACAGCATCATTCCTCTTTTGGCTTGCAAAACGGTTACGAAGCAAAGGTGAGCAATTGGACTGTTTCCGTTAATTTTATTTACCTTTCTGAAATTTGTTTAGTGGGGAGGAAAAACCTCCAGACCTCAAACATTTGCCTTTTGAAAAAGTGAAAATATTCACGTAAACAAATCCCAATGTTACTTTCAGGAAGCCTGCATGACATGTTTGATTTTATGATAAACATTTAAAAATCTGGAAGAGTTAAAAAAATAAAGAAAACAAGAATTAGAGGAGAAAAAGCCAATGGTTATTCATCAGTTATTACTGCCAGGGAAAGTGAACGGGAGTTTGAGTAGGGACTAATGACAATATAGTAATAAACTAGCTGTGAGATTTCTGTTGCTAGATAAATGGGTTTTTATCAAATATTCAGATAAGATTTTTTAATAGGAAAAAAAGTTTGCAAGAGAGGGCTTTCGTCTTGAAATGCTAATATTTTTTTCTTTTTCTTTTTGCAGTAAAGAAATTCACTCCTGCCAGGTAAGTTGTGTCTCAAAAAGCAGCTTGAAAAGCATTGCAATCACTTTGCTAAAATCCAGCAGGTATAGAACAGTTGTCACTAAAGTACTCTTCATTTCTGTTCTTATAGCAGCTGTCAGCACCTCACTACTGAAAGCCAGAATGTCTAACTCCAGGTGTTTCAGGTAAGCACACGAGATAAGTGCATTCCCAAATTCTCTTCCTTCTAATCACAGAAGTAATCAGAACCTACTAATTGCTACACACTTGCAAAAACAGCAATGTATGCTTTGTGGTACCTAACATGACTTCTGCCATTGCACCAAAGTTCCTAAGGAAACTGATAGATTTATTGATTTAGAAATTGTCATTCAGCTTCTAAGGGATTATTGTGCTATGCTGTCTGTCTAGAGGTATATAACAGTAGGAACACTCTGGTACATTTTTGCTTCCTGTTGCATACAAAATTCCTCTGATGTGACAGCAAGTACAAATCTGTGCCAATTTTTCCAATTTATAGAGGAATGTTCTTCTCTCTGCAGGAATTGAAGCCATCTTTGCTTATGTCTTAGAGATTTCCAGGAAATGAAACTGCATGCAGATCAGCAGCTGACCAGATGTTTTTACCTCTTGCTGACAAGATGATTCACCTTGTGTATTGCTCAAATTTCGAACTCAAGCTGTCTGGTATTTCCATAGAAGACTAACAAGCAGAGAGCAAAACTCTGGCCTTCTGGCAAAACACTGTCTACATTCAGTCATGTAGTTATCATAACTGGGAGCTTGCCATGTCTTGTCCAGATGGTGAGCAAATAGTAAGCTGCTGCCTAAGGAGGAGACTGGTTTCTCCTCTGGTCTACTAGGTGAGGTACCTAGGTGAGGTGAAGACATGCATTATTTCACATCACTTATTACACTGCTGGAGATGTCTCCTTTGGAGACATATGGGTTATGCTGGCAGAAACAAAATAATTGGGGTTAAAAACATTCTCTGAATTGCTTTGAAGCCACTGATCTGGCTTCTTGTTGAAGTCATTTTATTTTAAGATGTTCCCATATGCCTGAAATGATATAGGTAATTATCTGGGTTTCTGCTGCATGTTCCAGAAAGCCTTTGGACTTTACTTTTTGTTGATGGCACTGGAATGATAGTGCTTGTACTAGGTACTCTGGTTTCTGAATGCAGCAAGTAGATGGGAAGTTCTCATCCCCATGGGATTGTGCACTGTAATACAGATGTGTGAATGTAAATATTTAATTTGTTGTGTAATTTTTACCAGGGGTATTTCTGTGCTGTTCATGGCAAATATATTTAAAACACCTGATCCTGATCTGGACCCAGGACATTTTAAAATAAGTCAGAAATATGCAGGCATGTAATCTTATGAACATAATTTACAGATAAAATAGAAGCCTCAGATTTTTATATATGTTGCAAGTATGACCTATTGTGCTGTTAAAGGACTTCAAGTGAGAGTCTTAAGTTATGTTTAAGTTATAAATTAATCATCTCTGCTAGACTTAGAATCTGATGTGTACTGTCCTATTTGTAGCAGTATTTAATAAAATGTTTTAAAGAAAATGCTCCCTTTCTGAAAATGTCCATCTTTTAAGTATGCCCTGTGGATATGACTTCAGCAGCAAAAAGTCAGGATGTGGGGGAAGATGGTTAAATTTTAAGACTGGAAGCTTGTACTTAGCTTTTCGTGTCTCCGTAGTAGTCAAGGAAAGAGCAGCCAGCAGATGGCACTGACTACCTGGGAGCCAGCACAGCCATAGCTGGACTCAAAACCAGCATTCCTGGTCCTGAAAGGAAGAAGGCTCAGCATTGCATCCCATAAAAAAAAGTGCTTGGAACAGCAGTGAGCTTTGAGACATGCAAGCTCAGGAGGGAGAGGAGAGCAGAAGGAAAAGCAAGTGGGTGACCTTGGTGCACAGTTAACAGCATGAAGCACTTAGCTCATACAGGCCTTTTGCAGCCTATTCTGCTGGGAAGTTAGCAAAGGGCTGGGAGGAGAGCATGTGCTAGCAGGTGAAAGCACAGCTCTGGGGACCTCCGCTACTCCCACTCTGTCTTGGGCTGTACCAATACTGCCCGAGGGTAGTGATGGCCAGCAGCCAGGGATGGCCAGGTGCTGCTGTGGCTGCCCTTCCCCAGCCCTTGACACATCCAAGAAAGCTGCACTGTGGCTCCAGCCCTAGGCAAGGCTCAAGAGAAGCCATCAGGCCAGCTAGCAAAGACAGTCAGAGGTTGCTGCACCAAGATGAACAGGGTCCATTGCTGTTTATCCCAAACCGATTAACAAACCGAGAGCGGCTGCCAGCGCTTCCCCCCGCCTTGACAAGGTGGGGCCCAACCGTGTGAGCAGATGTAGAGCAGTAATCCTTCAGGTTCCCTGAGGGGATGTAGAGATTAGCCCGAAACGCCCTGCTCTGAATCCCTGCAGGAGCTGTTTTGAGAGCTAAACCACCACATGGGTCTCCCAGCCTGTCCTTGTTGTTGTCCTCTACATGCACAGTCCTGTAGCATCCTCTGGAGGCAGCTGCTCAGGCCAGCATGGCTCCTGCCATTCAATCAGGGCAGCCCAGCTTCTCTCCCAGGAGCTGACTAGAGCTACTGCTGCTAGCAGCTTTTCTTTACTTATCCTGGGATCTTATAGGACTGGCACTGTTTTTTCCTGCTTCAGGACACAAATTGAGGGACATGGCTTCTTGGGCGTGGTGGTGATGGCTTGGTGTTAAGACTAGATGATCTTAGTGGCCTTTTCCAACCTGAATGATCCTATGAAATTACCAACTGTGATGTTATGGCATGTCCAGCCTATAAGATCTTCAGGGAATGTAATGAACACATCCCTGTTATGGTGACCATGAATGCAGCAATTCTGTTGTTTGATGTCTGTTTGGATCCTGCTCTCGCCAGAGTGGCTGTGGGGATATTTGCTGTAAGATGCTCTCTAAATACCTCTGTTGTATTGCTCACATCACCATGGGACCACCAAAGCTCCACATATTCTTTGCTGGAGGAACTTTCCTTATCTCCTGTTGTTCTATTTCCCTTGAATTTCTCGGTTCTTAGTTGGGCCCATGGCAGTATAAGCCCTGCCCACATTGGGATTGTGCCTTGTATTTTCATAAGCAATTAGCCATCAAACAAGCACTCATTTACTAGGGCCTGGCTGAAGCTGCCTTCCACAGCTCCGGTTTACAAGGGTTGGAGAGGACCCAGCATTTGGCCAGCAGTTCTTAGCTCACAAAGGTAGGTCACTGCTACAGGCTCTGAAAGCTGCCAGTCTTTGCAGCTCCTCGCGTGCTTTGCAGAGGACTGGCAGCAGGAACTCTGAAGCTCCTGCAGGAGTTAGAGTCATGATCAAATCACTAACCTGCCCAGCTCCTGCTCTGGGAGCTGTCAAAGGGCATTAGGGCCGGGATGCCAGACTGTGACATGCAATGTCTGTGCTATGTGATGTGTTCAGGCTCTTTATGAGCCTGTTTTCTGTCCCGAGTCTTGCTCCTGTTTGCATTCCTCTGGTTTTTGCAGGGAAACTGGCTGCTGCTTCCTGGCCTGAGCCTGCTGCTAATGTGCAGCTGCTGCTGGGTACCCTGTGAGGGGTCTTCAGCCCAGGGGCCCAGAGGAGTAGGGTGCTATGGTAAGTGCTAAACCTGTTGGTTAGGGACAGGTAAGAACACAAGACAGTTGCTCCTCGAGAACCATATTTCTCAGCAAATGAATATAACGTGGCCTTGCCCACAGGCTGGCAGGCCAACCTCCTGTTGGTATTAGGCAGAAAAAGCTTAGCAGAGGGCAGAACAGACACAGGTATCACAGTCCAGCCTCTAACATTTGCACAGTCATATTATGGGGCCCCCTATCTCAGTTTATGGCTTCTCACATGCACGCCTCTCTAGGGTGAAATAAGGAAAATTGCAGGTTAAATTTGGCCAGTGGAGTCAAAATTGGTAGGTGGTTATTGCTGCTCACCTGGTGCTGTTAAATCTTGCCTAGGAGAGAGGCAGACCTGGCCAGCACAGTTGAGCTGTGACTCCAGTGATAAGAAAGAAATCCACTGCCCAGAAAGTGCTTGCACAGCTGATGATGGCCAATGCTTTCTCCAGCTCAGGAATACTGCCAAGAACAGGGCAAAAAAAGCACAAATGCCTCCTCAGCAAGGCAGCAGATGCCCCCAGGCAGCTGCCAGCAGGTTTTCTACCTGCCTTCCCACTTCAGGAAAGGACGTTCCTTGAAAGGCCCAACAGTTGCTCTGACTTTCAGCCTGGGCCAAGTGGGACCTTCATCAGCTTCTCGCCTCACCAGCTGCCACAAAGGCAACGAAGGCAGGTGTGAAATTGCAGGTGACTTGCTTGCTTCTGGCACTCCAGTGCTGTCATTTTGGGCTTCTGACAGCCTTTGAGTGGGCAGGAGGAGGGAGCATACTGAATCCATGCCTGCTGGAGCAGGCTTGTGTCATGGAGCACTTGGGTGGAAGGTAAAGGGTTAATAGAAAGACAGGAAACACTGCGTTCAGGGCTTATTCCACAGTGCGATTTCTGGGAAAGGAGGGGCTGCAATCAGGCAGGATGTTTTCTCTTTGGGATCTTGGGAAATCGAGCCCAGCCTGACCTACACCAAGAGGGAAACAGAGCACAGCCAACGCTGCACGAAACAGTGACGTCCCCCCTTCATCTTATCTCATATCAGCGCAAACAACTCAGATAACATACAAATCAGACATGGTGAAATGCTGGGTTCACTTGGGTAATGAAATGTGCCACAGGGAAATGATACCATTTTAGCCAAAATGACAGCAGGCGTAGTTCTAGAAAGTCCTATCCTAAGAGAGACGTGGCCCTATCCCATCCTCACTGCTCTCCTTTCCCATTCCTTGCTGCAGCTGATGCCAGTGTGGCTGCAGTGGGAGAACAGAGTAAACCTTGCTACTTTACACTGACTCTCTTTTGACCAAGACACAACTGTTGGAAGCAACCAGATGGAATACATGATATCATTTTCACCCCTTGGCAAAGGCTGAATTATTAAACCTATAGAATGCCCGCAGGTTTGGTGGGGGCAGGGTCTGAAGAGAGCTGAGAGACCCTCACCATGTTCCTTTGGAGGGACAGCAGCAGTTTGCATTCCATGGGTAATTGGCAAAGCCACAGTGCATTTTGCATGCACTGCTCAGACATCCTCTTCATGCAGAGTATACTCAGGTTGGTGGTTCATTTGAATCCAAGCCAGGCCAGCTGTTCACCTGAATGCATTTATCACGCTGCTCCTTTGAACTAGGGCAGGTAGATAGCACTGCTGGGGTCAGTACAGATCAATCTGCTTCATTTTCTTTTCCCTCTGTTCGCTTTTCTTCACGAATATTCAGCACTATTTCCTTGCCCAGTTGGAGCAGAGGGTATAAGTTTTGCTCAGAGCGGTGTAAAACCCCACCTGACATGCCAGAAGGTTAAAAACTCCACGTCTTCCCTCATACTGACTTTAAAATCTAGTTTTTAAAACGCGGTGGAGGTAAAAAGTTTCTCGTGCAGCAACTGCAATTACTAAGAAACAAGCACCTTGCTCCTCAAAGCCACGCTGAGTGCAGAGAGCACCGTCTTACCCAGACTGCAGGCAGCATTTGCTCAGTTTGGCTGCGCTGAGGCCATGGGCGGTTCCTTTCAGTGCTCATGAGTATTTCAGATGCTGCCAGAGGAAGCTCATAACGTGCAAATGTTCCTGTGTGCACACGAATGGCAGGCTGGCCCGTGTTTCTCTTTTGTCACTTTTACTTCCTGTTTCCTTGCAGATTTCAGTTCTTGCCTCATTAAATGGTGAACGACCCGTCACAGCATCCTTCCCTGTGTGCTGCCTTGAAGGTCAGCCTTCTGGCCATGGAAACTGGCGACAGCTCTGGGGTCTTTTAAAGCACTTTATTCACGTTCTAGCAGGAGGCAGGAACGGTTAGAAATGGCAGATACTCTCTGCTTTCATGTCAGCATTGAAGCCTTGCTCCAGAAAGTGATCTGCCTCTGAGAAATAGTAGAATCATTCAGGTGGAAAAGACCAACCATCAACACATCTCCCCATGCCCAAGGTAGCAGAAATGCTAAGTCACAGCCTGAAACAGTGATTGAACACCTGGTGAGAAGGCAGGGCCTACTCAGGGGAGCTCAGGTGTATGCAATGCATCTGAGTGATGGAAGGGCTGAAGCCAGGATCCACCCCTTTCCAGACCTCATTTAAGGGTTGGCTGTGGAATGAAGGCTTTTTTTGTTTGTTTTTTTTTTCTTCTGGAGATTTCTATGCATCTGAAGCCTTCTGAAGGTAAGCGGATTCTTTCCTTTATTTCTGTACTCACAGCTGTTGTGTTTGAGCAAGTTCTCTTTTGCTGCATCCTAGGACTTTGCTACTTTGCTGTCATTGCTGTGCTTTCCATTGCCTTGTACCCACTGACTATGCCCCCTAGTGCCACATCCACATTTGTGAGCAGTGGAAATGCTCTGGGGAAGGATGGACTGTCTGTCTTAGAAGTGTTTTGGGAATATGGACTCCTCCAGGCTTTGTAATGAACAAAGCTAGTTCTGAAGAGTAGGTTTTTCTCTGAGCTTGTACCTGGGGAAAGAACTCGTCAGAGCATCCTAAGAAATGAGATTCGAGGGGCTCTGAGAAGTCACCTACTCCAAAGCCCTGTTCCTGGCTGAGTGATGGCACTGCAGGTGGAAGCTGACACTGTGCACTGTGACTCTGTGCAAAAATCAGGGGCTTTCTGAGTGGGACCTGGGCAGCTGCAGGGATGTTCCAAGGAATTCCAGCGACCTGGATCCATGGCTCCTGGATAGTTGGAGCAATTTGGTGTCTGAAACTCCAGCTCTTTCAGAAATCCTAATCCTATATCTATTAGCTGCGTTGGCTTGGAGGGATGAGCGCTAGTTTTATTTCCCAGTATCACTGATGGCTAAATCTGAGCAACTTCTGCCTCCGCATTATGCCAGCAATCTGTATCAGTCCTCCTTCTGCTCCTGTGTCTGGTGCAGGCAAATCTGTGCCGTTGTGGCCTTTGGATGCTGTGGGAACAGGTGCAGTATGGCACTCAAAGAACAACAGATCAGAAAACATATGGGACAGCCCCAGCTCTTCATTAACCTAATTGCTATAGCTTCCACCAAGGTCTGCATGTTTGCCTCGCGTGTTGCTTCCGGTGCAGGCAAGCACAGTCTGTGACAGAGTGCAGACACAGTACTGCTATCAGCCTCCCCTTTCTTCCTAGAAGGGGCCCAGCTGTCCAGATCACCTCCATAAAACCTAGTCAGGGGCTCATGCCTAAGATGTGCTGCCCCAGAGATGCTGTAGGCATCTCTGGGGAGACTGAGGGGGTGAGAGATGGGGTTTGAAATCAGTGCTTTGGCCTGCCTGCCCACCCTCCATCAGAGGATGCTGATTGCTGCTGCAGGGGCAACGAGTCAACCCAGCTGCAGGTGGCTGGCTGATGAGGGGGTTGAGCCAGCACACCTGCATCCTTCATAGCAGGGTGAAACCAATAGGTGTTTATAGGAAGAGATTGCAGGGAACCTTCCAAATGCTCTTTGGTTGAAGAGCATAACTGGGTTGTAGGGGATTCCTGAGGACTGCAGAACAACGAGAAGGAGAATCAACAGTCTTTCCTAATCTCTTTTGATGCTCAAATAACAGAGGTCTTGCTTTAAAGAATCATTCTTTCACATTGGAAGTGTCTGGGGGAAAAAAAACCAGCACTCCCAACTTAAAGCTTTGTCTTTTCATGACACTGAATTGTAAATAAAGCTGCATTTCTAAAAAGGCTACAGTTACCTCAGGGTTGTCTGAAGTTCAGATGCGTCCTGTAATGAAAATCCTTGCGTTGTGCTCCAGACTGACATTTGAAATGAGTTGTCCAGATGCAGCCCAGCCAGCTGGCCCACACTTAGCAAGGGAGCAGCTCTTCCCACCGACGTGCTTCACTCCAGCAGAGCCTGGATGCTCTCTGCAGCTCGGCGACCTGAAGCACAACAGAAGGGGCTGCCTGAGAGGTGCAGAGATGCTAGTGAGAGAGGAGGGAGAATGCAATATCTGATGTGGGCACATCTTGTCTGGCCAGCCAAGCCAAATGTTTATCACCTTTGGAATCGCCGTGCTGCCCAAAAAGCAAAACAGACGTGTAGTAGTGTTGGCAATCTCTGTAGGAACCTCCTGTCTGCCAGATTCCCTCTCCCTGCTCTCCCGGCAGGTGCCAGCTGGGTTTTTGCTTTCTTTCATCCTAGGATCATGTTTCATCAAAGCAAGCACAGTCAGGGGACCTGGAGCCCAAAGGCTTGCTAAAATTAGGCCTGATCTTAGGTCCTGTTTGCAAATTGTTTTTTGGCCTGGTGGCATCTGACGTACAGAGGGGCTAAAATCAGAGTTTGCAAGTCCTAAGTGCAGCTATGTTCATGTTATTGTTTGCAAAGTCCTTTGGAGCTGCTGCTATGGGCCTGTTAGAATGAAAAAGCAGAGTATGGGCAGATCAAAGAGCCTCTGTCAAATAGATTTCGACACAGATGAGCAGCCCACGCTATCAGATGGGCTGACAAAGGAGGATCACGGGACAAGCACCGATGTTGATACAATCCTACCATGCTCAAGTGGGGCTGTGACTCGGTACAGGAGTCAGGCAGGTTCGCTGTGGAGTCTGGATTTCCTGCAAAAACAGCCAACGGACAAGATGTGAAGTCCCATTTGAGTTAATGGGGCTTAAACAAATCTTTTAAGTTGGGTGGAGTGTTTTGAGTTTGAGTGGGTCTGGATCTTGCTGAAGCTTCCCTTCCTATTGAAGCAACTTTAAAAAAAAATAATAGTTAAAAAGGAACAACTATGAAGAACAGCTCAAAGCACACGGCTGCAATTACAGTATGTAACAGGTGTTTGGAATTACGGTATGAAACATCTCCAAAAAGGTGATGAATAAGCAAAGGGAAAGAAGGAGGGAATGTGAAAAGTGTGGCTTGTGCCTGTTTTATTTATTTATTTATTCTCTCCACATTATCCTGTGTGTTTTTGAATGAAGAGGAAGCATTGATGTCAGGTCTCTGGTTTGGCTGTGACTGCCGAGCATGCTGCCTTGGAAATCAGTGCCCATTAGCAATGCTGTCCTCACACCTTGATATGCCAGCTCTGCCCATCCCCGGTGTAGAAGACCATCCCTTAGGTGCTGATCTGAAATAGCAAACCATCCCAGCTGCAGTCTACAGCATGGGTGATAATTTTGGTCCAGGTCAAGTCTTCATGAAACACTCAGATGGTTGGCAGTGTTCCACCAGTCCCATGCCTAGCCTGTAGAACAGCCTTCTAAATAGCATGAGCCAGGAGGGAGATGTTGTACCTATTTTGTAGCAACCAGTGTTTTACCTGCTATACAGTGTCCCCATGTACTGTATCTTGTACAAAGGAAGGAGTGTATGGGGTGTGTTGTGCCCCAGGGCAGGGATGGAGCTCAGGTCTGGTATCCTGGTGGGAGCAGGAAGCACAGTGAAAATAAACAAAGGGAGGTGATTTTCCTCTCTTCATTCACCTGCCCTCCCAGTACCTCCATCTGCACCCTTAGGAGATGTGCAGGTGGCAGCTCTGGCTTGGGAGAAGGGCTGGGTTTGAAAAAGGTTGGCCCCAAACCCAACATCCTAAACTACACCTGAACACCAATTTGAAATCAGGCGTAAGGGATGCACTTTCAGGAAGCTTTGCAAGGCATACTCTTATTGCAATATCTGTCTATAAAGGTCTACAGGCTCTCAGTTGACAAACAAACAACAGCATTTTTTTCTTCCTAACAAGGTTTCCTTAGAAATGGATCCACTGCTGAATCCTGAGTCTGCCTGGCATATTCCGGGGGACATCTGGCATAAATTCTTCATTATTAGATTACATTAGTTGCAGCAATAATCATTCACATGGGATTATTACATCCAAGCTTGTCTCGTTGCCTTTATCCTTTCACACATTGTCTTTCCTGGTTCCCCTTCAAAGGGCTGTCGTGAGCCTCTGTCAGAGTAAGAAATTAACTCGTTAGTAATTTATGCATCATTTCCTCCAGCCACGTGTATTTAGGGCAAGATCAATAAAATATAATAAGGAAGCGGGTGGGTATTGTCACTGTGGGGCTGAAATAATTTCTTTGGTATCACTGTAAATCCTTTCCTCCGTATGAAAACTTGCAGTCCTGTCCATCATTAGCTTATTTTGCTGGGCTGTAGCAACAGGACATCGATTCAGTTCCTTTGTGCGCTGGCAGAGTTCGTGTCCTGCTGCTTCTGCTCTGAGCTCTCGGAGCAAAGGTTTCAGTTTTTGGAGGAGCAGTGTTTCATAGCCTTTCTGCTGGCTCCAGTGTGTAATTAAAGCTGTGCCACCTAACACTGCCTGATTTCTGGAGCGGCTCCACACCCTGGATATGTGCTGTGATATGTTTGGTCTGAGAAAGGGAGAGGGAATGCAGGAGGGATGTGAGCAGTGCTGCTTGGGGCACGGAAGTCTTGCAGGCTGTGGGATATGGAGAAGCAAATCTGAGGTGCATTAAACTAGCAAAGTTCTATTTGATGATCTGAGGGCCTGGCAGTGATGGAGAGGCTTCAATTCCTGAAAGCCTCGAACAGGATAAGTCTCGAGATCGCTTTGCACTCCAGGACCTGCATGTTTTGTTGCCTTAAACATGGAGCAATCCAGGAGAAGATGTTCAGAAACCCCTCGTGGGTCTGACTCATACCCAGAGGAGCCCTGCTGGTGCAGGGTGCTGGGCTGGGTAGCACATGGAGTACGGGATGGGACAGCAGGCAGTGCAGTCTTGCCCTCCCCCAACCCCAGTGATGTTGACACAGGCTGGAGTGGAGTGCAAGGAGATGAGTTCCTGAGATTATCAGTGCAGACAGGGAGAGGAATGTTGTTTGCTTGTAGCTCCTCTCCATCAGGACTGGCAAAATCCAAACACAGAGGGGAGATGCTGGTGGACACCCACGCATGGTCTGAGTGTAATGGAGATAAGCAGGCACAGGGACAAAGCCAGATCTGACTGCAGCACAAGATAAATGGATTGCAGCACAGGCTGGCTGCCTACTGCAGACACGGGTCTGTCCAGGTCACCCACATGCAGACAAGGATGTTTCTCCTCATCAACTGCCCCCCAGGCACTGAGACAGCTTCACTGAGGCCAAAGCCAGCTCTGCTTGGTCTCCACTGGAGTCCAGCAGGAGTGTGGCTAATGCTGTGTCCTTCCTAATGGCAAATGTTGTAGAGCAGGTATGTTGACAGATAAGAGAAAAAAGGCCAACTGGCAGAGAGAAAGCAAGAGAGAAGGAGGAAAGTTGAGCTGAGGGTGCTTGTGATTGGGATGACTGTTGTTTTGTGTGGTTTGGTTCCATCGGGAGCCCAGGTTAGAATCTTAAAGGTTGTAAAAGACCTCTAGATCATCTAGTCTTTGTGGCCAGCCCTCCCCCCAGCATTGCAACACCTTGAAGGGACAGGAGCCCAAAGAGCAAACACAGGAAACCCCAGCCCTGGTCAAGGTCTGGGAGGTAAATTTGTAACTTGGGACAGATTGTGAGGATGCTGCTGTGTAATGCACAAGCACTCCTTTCTCTCTGATCCTCTCCTTCTCCAGCAGCCTGGTGTGGATGGGAGAGCTGATCCCGAAACTCCTTTCATGGTTGAGTCTTCTGAAGAGACAGGACGTGGGTTGGCAATGCAGCCGGGCATGCAGGCTCCTTACTCCCTGGAGATGGGCTCCTTCCCTCACTTCTGTAAGTCCTTGCTTTGTCCCCACATGAGTCTGCTGCTGTGCATTGGGTACGTATACAGAGGGATGGTGGGACACCAAGAGATGTAGTGCTTGCCCAGCCCTGTGGGCACGCACCAGCCCAGGGATTGGAAAGGGGGCTGTGCTTAGGGGTGAGGGATGCAATGGCTCATACTGAAGGAGTTCTGGGGATTGGCTCATGAATGGGTTACACATAGCCATGATATTTCTATTTATTCTTCTAATGGAGCGGCGTATCTTACTGGATAAATATTGATTTTTGTCAAAAGGATTCACTGTGTGTGTGCATAAATGCATATACTTACACATACATGTCTGGGGTGGGAGAGAATTCCTCTGAAAACTGTTGAATTCATTTCAGATCTATTTGAAATTCATGATCCTTGAGGTTCCTTGCAACCTGGGCCATTCTGTGTTTTGAACCGTATACATATTTCTAAGTCACATGTGATTTAAAATGGCATCTTCTCTTGTTACTGCCTTGGTAAATGTATGTCACATACTGGGCACATTGGTGATGGGTTGATGGTTGGACTTGATGATCTCAATGGCCTTTTTCCATCCTTAATCATCCTATATCGATATCAAATTTGATTAGCATCTGATGATCCATTATTGTGCTGATTCCTGTATATCAGGTAAACCAGTGCTGGAATTGATTTTCCTGGCAGTTAATTATGGCTGCAGCAGTCAGTGGATGCATCATTTCAGCCCAGGATTATGGGGGGTAATTCCATTTCTTAAAGAAACTTGCATAAATAGGTGTGCATGGACATGAAGGACAGATATCTGAGGCTCAGAGTCCTGAAGAGCTGATGTGATCTGCAAGATTCAGAAGGGCTTCCATCCCACTGGCCTGCTCTCATCCCTTGGGACAAAGGAATGCTGCCTGGTGCCAGTTCCAGGCTTTGTCCCCAGCCTCTGTTGCCAGGAGGTGACCCACAAAGGGCTCATTGCTGGCTGCAGCTGCCCAGAGTGGAAGCCTAGCGTGCGCTGCCAAAGCCACCTGGCAGGTAACTCCTAGGTTAGCCCCTTCCTCTCTGCATCTGTCAATAACACAAGCAGCTTTCCCTTGCTGACTTTTCCCAGCTGACCTTTCTAAGCACGGCTGTGGGTTCTGCCCCATCTTCCCTTTGACAGCTCTGAAGACTCACTCTGAACTTTGCAGCACAGACCGGCTTCTGGCAGGAATCAGCAGCGTTCCATGGCTGTGGGCTCGCCTGCTTTTCCCTTCCTCAGAGCTGAGCTCAGGAGCCCTTGCGACCACTTGTGAGGGACGCTGCCTTTTCAATGGATGGGGTGATCTGGCTTTTGCACAAGGAAGAAATTTCTGCACTGAAGTCAGGGAGCCAGGAGATGAAGTTCTTTAACTCACTGATGGGGACAGGTTTCTCCTCTGCTGCACTTTGTGCGACCAGAGGGACTCCTGTAATACCAGTGGTATGGAAAGGGGTGTGTGTGCCTTGCTGAGGGTTTGTTGCAGGTATTTTGAGTCTCCTCGTGATCCATTCCAGCTGATAACTCAGAGTGGTCTCCCAAGGCCTTTTTTCACTCAGAGGAAAAGCCAGAAAGTGTTTTGGACTCCTGCTTCCCTTGCTGTGGTCCTGCTTGGTTTCTGCCTTTGCTCCTATTGCATCTTCTAGCTGGGGCTGTTCAAAGGCTGAGATACAAGTTGTCACTGTGTGCATGGTGTGATGCCTGGCTCTGCTTTTCCCTAAGTTTCTTGCTTATGCTAACCAATACCTGACTTTCACACAGCTTCTGATACCCTAGGAAGGGGTGGTAAGGCAGCCCCTGCGAGAGGGGGAGGTATGGCAGCAGAAATCTTGGGGTTTTATGAAGGCTTCACCTCTACTGCCTGATATAGGTCATCTCACTATGGCTGTACGTACCTTGTCATGGGAGCCAGCGAGGTTACAGGAGGATAGAGCAGTGCTGGGGGTAGTGAAGGGGTTAAAGCACAGCCGTTCTGCCCAATCAGTCTGCCTTGCCTGTAATAACCAATTAACAGAGTGTAATTGTGCAAATCCATATGTGGCAGTAATTACCAGGGAGATTAATGGATTCCTTCCTTTCCGAGTGGACCCCACTGCTGCTTGCCAGCATCCTCCTGCCACCCAAAAGAACTCAGTGGGGGGGGGGGGCTGCAGGAGCTGCTCCATGCTGGGTGCTCTGTGATGAGCCCAGCAGACAGGGAGGCCCTGTGGGAGCTGCCCTACGCCTCTTGAAATACCCCTTTTCATCTGCCTGCACTTCCTTACGTGCTGCCTGGCTCGGACCTGGCTGCCCAAGGACAGTTTGTGCACAGCCTGCTGCGTGCCTGCCCTCTTCATTGTCCATTCATTCCCTACACCCCTTTTTCCTATTTAGCCCTAATTGCTGCGGAATATCATGTTTGCTTGTCCCTTTTTTTTTTTTTTCTTTTTGCAGCTTTGTTGCTTTAGCTGCAACGGGTAACCCAGCAAACTGCTGCAGGCATAAGCAAGGTGAAGAGGGATGGCAGCCAGGAAAGCAGGGCGCTTTGTGCTGTGTTTGGGGTGGGTTTGCAAATGAAGTTGCTGGCGTTGTGTTGGGAGAAAATTATTCTGCAAGCAGGCTGGGCCACCACATCCTTTGTGATGAGCTCCCTTTGGACCTTATGGCCATAGAAGAAAAGAGTGACCCTAGAGCAGGGGGCTTCTTTCCCCCCTATGTGCTCTTAGGGGTGAGAAAGAGAACACTGATTTCTGCTGAGAGAGAAGCAGATGCACATGGGGGAACTGCTCTGGGCTCTTCCACAGCTCTACCACCTATTGGGCACTCAAGCTGCAAAACTAACTGTCCCCTCTGCAGCTTTGCCTTGGTAACATGCGTGTGCTGTTCAGTGGTGCGGGGCAGCTGGGAGAAGCTTGGCCCTGTGTCTGTACCAAGCCACAATCCCTACTCTGACAGCTCGAGCAGGAGCTGGGCAGGGTGATCTCATGGAGACTGATGTGCCGGCCGTCTCGGCACGCACAGGGCTGCGGGTGCCTTGGGGCAGCTGTGTGTGCTCAGCCAGGGATGGGGAGCCAGGTGCCCTTTGGAGCCTGGGAGGGCAGGGAGCAGTCACATCACATCTCCATGTCAAGCAAAGGTCTCTCCTCCTCGCCGCTGTCTTCATCAGGCCAAAATGTTGCATGAGGTGCTCGGCAGAGAGGCGAACAAAGCTGCTCCCCAAGGAGGGCTGCAGGTAATGGAGGTGGCTTTGGGAAATGCTTGCCCTGGAGGTGATGGGGATGCACGGAGAGGTACAGCTTTCTAGAGGAGAAGGAGGGGTGTGGAGCCCTGACAAAGGAGCTGCTTTTGACTCTCCTTGGGTTCCTGTGGGCGAGAATATCCTTTGCTGCTTTTTAATCCAGAAAGAGACATGAGTGCAGCTCTGGGCTACTGCTGATGGGAGATATGTTTGTTGGAGAGCTGTGTCCACTGGTGTCAGCTATTTAAGCTCTTCTATTTCACCTGGCCGAGGGTTTGTCAACATTCATCCTCCCTTGCTGTTGTGTCATCCTGGGTTAGAGGTTACGTGTGTAGATAGCTGTGATTTAAGGGATCTGCTGGTGAAATAAGCCAGGGTAGGTTGTGAGGGCAGCCTGCTCTGTGTGGGTATGGCTTGGCTCTTAAAAGCTGTCAAATTTCTCTGTGAAAACAGCTCTTGCCCAGTGCTGACTCCCAGCCTGCACTTGGGAATGGCATGACGGAACGTCTGTGGTTGCAGCCAGCAGGACAGACCCCGTGCTGTGTAGATAGTGAGTTCACTGGTAGGGATGTAGTCTTTAGGTCTGCTGGAAATGGTTGTGGCAAAGAACCCAAGACACTAACAAAACTCTCTGCGAAGTTTAAGATCTCTGGATTTTGCAGCTGGGATGCGTTGGGCTAACAGAGACAGCTCTGTGTTGGAGAAGCTGCCCTGCCATCCTCTGAGCTTGCTTTAATACTCAAGCTGGACGTTTTATAAAGTCAGTGCACATGGATGCAGCGCAAGTACCCAAGAGTTGTGGCTGTGCCCATGTGAGCTCATTCCCCTTCTCTCCTCCTGCTGCTCCTTCTGCTCAAATGGATGGGGCCAAAACATGTGGCTGTGGGCAGGCACTTGCTGTTTCCTTCTCTCCCTTTCTACTGGGACGAGGTAGAGAGCAGCTATTTGACGGTGCCAGCAAATGTCAGCACGTGTCCCTGCCAACTCTTTATGCGTTTGCTCTTTGCTGCTGTGCTGTCTTGGCTCTCTGCATGGTGTGGTCTGTGCTCGCCTTGATCCAGGGCTGCTCCTTTCTTTGAGGCATGAGGAGTTGTAGTCTTTAAACAGCAGTAGATTTTCTATTTGAGGGGGAACGCGTGGCTTTCAGGAGGAAAATATGTTTGAAAGGTGATGGAGGCTGTTAATAAGGAAAAGGATGCTCAGTGTTGCTGGCTCCTTATCTGCCCCTTGGCTGCACAATTGTTTTGAGGGGAGCAGATCTCATGGGGCTGTTCTGGCTGAGCTCTGTGTTGTGCTTGTCTCCCTCTGGCTGCTGCAATGTACGGAGTCCCAGGGGAAGGGCTTGCAGAGAAGAGATGTGTGCATCTGTCAGAGCAAGGCAAAGCTGCTCGGTGTCCTGAATATCAAACAGCAGGCTTGTGGGCTCAGACCGATGCTGGCTGGTGTGCTGCTGGGCAAAAGTGCCCAACAATCTTTTGTTTTCTTGGTGGCCCAAATGCATTGTAGGGTGAGCTGAGAGGCTCGCAGTGTTCAGGATGGCTGTACTGATAGTGCTGGGCTCATTTATAAGCTGGTGGTATTTGATTTTCTTCCCAAAGAACAGGCTGGGTCTGCTGGAGAAGAGTTAAGGGGCACTATTCGGTGTACAGACCATATTTGAGCAAGCCTGGTGCTGTGGCCTTGGAGAGAATGTGGGTTAGAATGGGATGTGTTGGCCTGCCCCCTGTGGCATGACGCATAAGGGAATGGGATGGGAAGTCCTATGATAGATGTCAACCTTCAGATCCTGCCTGCTGTGGCTGGGTCCTTGGGGATGGGGATGGGGCTATGGCTGGTGATGGCTACTGTGCCCTCAGCCATAGAGTTATGGCTGCTAGCCCCTAATGGGATGCTGTTCCTCTTGGATGCCTCCAACCCTTCCCTCCCTGAGGAAGTAGCTGCTCAGAGCAGAAATAACCCTTGTTACCTTGAACTCAAAGATCCACGTTTGCCTGGCTGGTATAAATAGACCATGTGAGGCAGCCAGATGTGATGGAGATTGACAGGTTGTCTCTGGAGTTTTGCACTTGCTGAGGCAGGAGGAAATGTAAAAGCACGGCTGTGGGGATGCGTGGAGTGAGAACAGCAAACAAAGCCCCTGGCTGCACTGGGGCTGTGATGTGTGCCCCAGGGGATGCAGGTGGGAGCTCTTCATGGCCTCATGCAGGCAGCAGTGCCCCAAAACCTCCCCAGCTTCACGCCATGTGTAGAGGAGGACTGAAGCAGGGTTTGCATGTAGATGATAATTTCTAAGTACTGTAGCAATGTGATGACAAAGTTTTCTTGCAGGGCAGTAACAGGAAGATATGAAGTTCCTGTTCACCTATGTTAACTCACCAGTTCCCCCACGATCCCCAACCCCAGAGCAATGGATGCTTTTTTGACAGCAAAGATCCACATGGCGATTTCTTTGCATCCACCTTCCCAGGAATATTTTGCTGCATGCTTTTCCATGACGCTCCACCACTGACCTTTCTGCTCCAGCAAGGGGGGTAGTCGGGAAGCACATAGGCAGTGATTCTTCCCCATACAAAGGCTTGGATTGTTGGCAGCTTGACGCCCTAGAAAGTGTCTAATTGACTTGACTCTCTCTTGCTGGGCTCCGAATGGATTTTCTGCCTCAGGATATCTCGGCGTTATAGTGGACCTGTTGTTTTTGCTCCTTGTGTGATATTAAAAAGTGCATTGTTGGAGCAGAAAGCCTGAGTCAGAGCGGATGTGTGTGGAGAGCTGCGTGTTGCCCTGCAAAGGAGTGCCAGGGCAGAGGAGCAGAGCATGGTAGGATCCCCTCCAGCCTCTTTTAGGAGCCAAAAAGTTGCTTGGAGCATCCTAGAGAATGTCTTTTGGCTTGATTCTCAGACAACAATATTCAGAGATGGGTGGATGGAAACCTGTGTCTTTATTGCACTTTTTAAAGCTGATTTCTGTATGTTTGCTCACTGCGGTGCAGGTTTGGCTCTGCGTGCCCTTTGGGCTGGGCAAAACCTTCTTCAGGTGCCTCTGTCACCCTGCCTTCTGGCACCAAATTCTGGGATCATCTCACCTGCATCTGTGTCCAACAGCATCCGTATGGGGAGGTAATTCCTGGGAGGAGTGGGCAGCTGGGACCCGCACCAGCAAAGCTGCTGGAGGAGCTTAGGCAGCCCTAAGAGGATTCGGTGACACCGCTGATTAGCATCGAGGGCCTCATTACGGTGCTGGTAATTGAATGACTCCCGAGGTTAAAACAGACTGGGAATTATCTGCCCTCGGAGGCTGTATGGGACGGGGTTTTCTGCAAGGTAGGCTGTGCCCTGCATGGTGCTGAGGATGATGCCTGCTGCTCTCTGGACCCTGAGCTGCAGCAGGTGCCGGCCTGTGGGCAGGGGATGCGTGGCAGGAGGCAGCTGGGGAGGAGGAGAGGGCAGGCTGTGTGGCTGCAGGTGAGGTGGTGCTGTGGCCCGACTGTGCTGCTGCTGGTAATTGCATTAGCCTGGTGGGGCTAATTTCATTAGCTTGGTGTCCGTGGTTATTGCTTTGCTAGAGGGTAGCGGTGAGAAAGGGCAGGGCTGGGTGAGGAAGGGCTGATGCACGAGCTCCCTGCCTCTTTAAGGATCATACTGGCTGAATTGACTTATCCATGTCTCTGTGATAGGTTGATGGTTGGACTAGTTGATCTTAGAAATCTTTTCCAACTTTTATGATTCTGTGACTCCATGCCAGTACCAACAAGTACGGCGGATAGATGACACTGCAATGCTCCATTGATAAGCCTAGAGAAACTCTGCTTCGAGTCCCTGTTCTGGCCTGGAGGAGGCATCTGTGTCCTCCCCAGGAGTTGTGTGGGGAGGGCTCATGGACCTTGTAGCCCCGCTGCACCTTGGCTGCTGTCTGAGGGGAGCCTCCACCTCTGCCACCCACAGCTGTGAGCATTGGCTTTGAATGCCTACAGCTCCAAAGCATTGTGATGGGAGAGAGCTGTACGTGCAGTTGTAGAGTTAGGAGGGCTGCAGCCTTTTTATTTACATCTGCTGTTTCTTTAATTATGACCATGGTTTGCCTCTGCCTTTAAACAGAAATGGGATGGGGGAATGATGGGATTCTTTGTCGTGTTTAGGGGTTTCCTGGCTCAATCCAGTGTTTGGAGAATGGTAATCATATTTCATCTCTTCTTTCCTGGATCTGAGATGGAGTGGGATAAGATTCTTGCACTTTGGACCTCCACTGTTTAGGGTCTGGCTCCAGGGACTCAAAGGCTGAGTGGAGCTGTGCTAAATCTTCTGGATGCTGTCCCAACATGCTGAGGTACAGTGACTGTGAAAAAATGATGGGCACCTGAGCAAGGCAGAGCCCAGTGCCATGTTAGCATCTCAGCTGGCAGGAACCAGTACTCCGCTCTGGCCGATGGCTGTTGGGAGCACTGTGTCCCATCTGGGTGCAGAGTGGCAGTGGTTTTCCTTGGTGGCAATCATAATGTATTCTTTTACATAACAGGAGGGGAAAACCAGAAAACCTTCAGGAGCACAAATAGTGATTTCTGCTGTGTCTTGCAAAAGCTGAGGTCCCACAGCACTTGTCAGGAGAGGATGAGCTGGCTCCTGGAGCCTGTCATAGACTGAGCTGTATACAAGGGCTAGAGCCCTCTCCCTACCCCGAACCCATGTGTTCCCCAAAATGAATTACCTGATGCTTGCTTATCTTGAGAGGGGTTTTCTTTTGGGGGTGCTCGGTGTGCGTGTGTTCTGCAGCACTAAGCACTCACTAACCCAGATCTGCTAAAAATCAATAAGGTAATCCACTTACAGCCTGGGACTGTGGCCTTTTTAGGGAGCTCGGGGCTGTTTTGTTTTCTCTCTCATTTCTTATAAACTGGAAGAAAGGAAAAAGGGACGGGATGCTGGCTGAGCCGTGCTGCACTCAGGCTCTTTGCTCTGGGCAGATCAATAAAAATAATTCCCTACTAAAATGTCATTAGCATGGAATTAAAGCTGCTGAGATCCCGTGCTGTGGGTAAGAACTAACGCTGCTGCTAAACTCAGCACGCTGGGCGCTTAAAGCTCAAAGCAGCTTTGTTGCTCACACCTCCCAGTCCCAGGGCAGCCAAGATCCATCCTGTGCAGTGAGGGCACAGCCCTCGTGTTTCCCTGGGCAAAGAAAAAAGAATGCATATATGAAGCAGAGCATTTGTTGGTGCGTTTTTTGATTGAAAAGTGTTTATCAGACTTGTTGCAGGGTGGGGAGGGGGGGGAGGAAGCTTTTCCTGCTGAGAAATCCAATTTTCCATCTGGAGATGGAAAGAAGCCACCTTGCAGCCCACTACTTTGCTGCCTTCTGGGTCTCATCTGCAGGGCCAGGAGCATCCCTGCAGGGCAGGACATAGCACTGCCTATGTTAGTGCCCTGTGCAATGGTGTGGCAAGGAAGCTGATGTTTGCATGTGATGCTTTATGCAGTGCACGTGAGGTTTTTTTTTTTTTAGTTATTTTGCCCCTTCCAGCTCCATCCTGTGTTTCCTGGGGTGGCTGCAGTCCAGCTGGATGCTGAGAGTGCAGATGGAGTAAAGCTTCTCACGGGGCAGGAGCACGATGCTCCGTGCCCTGCACAGCCCTGTTCCCAAAGCACTCGGACGACATCCTTTTTGCATGGTAGGAAAACACCTCCACATGGCTGGGGCCGGCGTAACTAATAGTCTGCATCGAGCCTTCACTGGTGGGAAAGCAGAACAGCCCCCTCCTCCTTCACGATGCTCCTCCCCTAAACAACTTAACCTCCCCTCCACCTCCTAATTTCTGTTCTGTACCAGAGCCAGCATGCATCCAATTGCGTCTTAGCCGAGCGGTTACGCTACCGGGACGCTCCGTCGTGAATTCTCAGGGAGCTCGGATAGCTGAAGGCAGGAGCCGGCCCTGAGCTGCTGGGAACGGGAGCGAGTCTCATCCCGGCCGACAGCTGTTCCAAGCAAGGATGGGACCGAGGGAGGAGGCAGCTGCCCCGCAGCCCTCCGAGAGCCCCTGCAGAGCCGTGCCCCGAGCCGGGCGGGCAGCACCGCGCTCCGGGCAGCTTTGAAGTGAGAGGAGACGGTCGTGTTTTGAAAGGCGAGAGATGAACTGAAGATTAAACATGTATGGGAATTATCCTCACTTCATTAAGTTTCCTGCGGGTTTTGGCAGTGAGTATTTTCCTTGTGTTTGCAATCGGTGCCTGCGGGGTGAGGTGGAGAAACTGATCCCGCGGTGGGAGCGCGGGGAAAAAGGGAGTTTAGAAATGTGTTTAACCTCTCTTGTGTGTGGCTGTAACCTCCAGAGCCTGCGTGCTGCTGGTTCAAGTTGTCCTGTGATTCTGGAGTGGATGTGTGCTGTGTGATGAACTGAACCTATTGATTGAAAGGACAGGATCTAACTGAGGAAGCATCTTTCCAACTGCGTTTTTATTCATTGGGTTACTGGAGGAAAAGAAATATCCAATGTTCTTTTAGACATAAAACAGCTCCCATCCTGGCCCAAGGCAACCCACAGAGGGTTCTTTCTGTGCCCAGTGCCTGCTTGCTGCCCTACCCACATGGAACTGTGTCAAGTCAACCAAATGGGGTTGGGAACACAACAGGGCTCTGCCTGCTTGTGGGGCTGGAAGCAGCGTCGGTCCCCTCGACACCAGCAAGACCCTACTGCAGAAACCAGAACTGCTCTTAGGAAAAAGTCTGTGCAGTTCCAGAGCACACTTATTATCTTTATCTGAAATGATGTCCCTTATGTCCCCTAACTTGAGGGGAGCGAAGGGGGATTAATTTGAAAGGCTGTTGGGTGCTGCTGGGTGATGTTTCTCTGCTGGAGATGAGGTTTGGGCAGGGGTTGGTTTGCATGTGGGTTGTTCCCACTATGTATAATTTTCTGTGGATGCTCACCTCCAGTCATCCTCCATGTGCAGAGAAGTCATAGGTATAGAATCACTTAGGTTGGAAAAGACCTCTAAGGTTATCAAGCCCAACCACTTGCATAGCACTATAGCCAAGTCTACCACTGAGCCATGTCCCTAAGCACCACATCTACACAACTTTTAAGTAACTGTAGGGATGATGAGTCCTGAAGTACATTTTTAGCCCGTTGCTGCAGGAAAAACAGACTTCTTGTTGGAGAAATCTATTGCTCGCTGGCGTTCTTAAAGAACAAGAAAAGCAAAGCCAAACTCCTATTGCTGCAATAGGAGTGAAACAATGGAAATGTTATTCGTGTTTAATTCCTTGAGTATTACGAATTTATGAGGAGACATTCAAACTGCTCTTTGTAGGAACCAGGCACAGATCCCTGTAGGGATAGGGGTCACAGTGCTCTGCAGAGCATTTGGGAGGCTGCTGGGTGAGGGAATAAGAGGCATTTCTCCTCCACCAATGGTGACTAAGGCACCAAGTCAGCATCGCAGCTGCAGTTCATCATACCAGGATGTTACCTTTCATTTGAAAGGGCGTTTAACCAATATTTTAGCTTGATTTAGATAAACCAAGTTTGTGTCAGAGAATGGATGTGCACACACTGCTAATAAGCATGTAATTTGCAGTGAGGAAAAGCACACACTGAGTGTGTAGTACTGCAGAGGAGAGCAGAGTAGCGGTGTTACTTTGGGTTGGTCACACTCGCACATCCAAAGTGGGGGAAGTGCATTAAGCAGATGGGTTTGCCTTCTCAGCCTGGGCTTTAGGAACATAGAAAGTATTTCAAAATGTGGTCTTTTTTCCCAGAAGGATGCATTTCATCTGGTGCCCTGCTCCCAGGGCATGGAAAGATGCTGTGCTGGTTTGTCCCCTCTCAGAGCACTCTGGCACAGTTGGTTAGGGACAAGAACTAACTTGGCTCCTCCACAAAGTCTCTTTTATGAGTACTCATGTAACTTGGCCTGCAGCCACACCACCTCTGGCTGCAATCTTGTCAGCTCTCCCAGGCGAAGCAGGGTTAGACCGGGTTGCTTGGTGGCTTGGGAGAGCTGTAGAGGAAAACCCGTGCTGTGGGCTGCCCGTTTGGTTGGCACCCTTGATGGATCCAGGTTTTGGGACCTTTGGGCTGCTTTTCCTTTTGGTGTCACAGCTTGCCATGTCTGAACCTGCAAGTCCCTTATGTGAGTGTGGTAAAAGGGTCTCTGACCCAACAGGAAAATGTGTGAGAAAATCCAGTGACTGGGCAAACTCCTGCAGCCCAGTGCAGAGGTTTTAGTTGTGAAAGTGGGAAAAACCCATTCTCAGTTGTCTTCACAGAGCCATAGATCCTGCAGTCCTTGAGATGCTTTCCGATGGGGACATCTCCAGGAGCTCAAGGACCACTGTAGGAATTCATGTGCATACTTTTTTCCTTGGTGGGATCTGTGCTGGAGATCCCTCTGGTCAGGTGGGAAATCTGATCAGACCATCACGTGAAGCACTCCAAGCCTCAAATTCAATGACTTCTCTTTCTTTGGGAATGGAAGACTTTTTGTATCACTCTCGTGCACTACCATGGCCATCTGGGGGATGTGATACCTTGTTAGGTTGAGTGAGGCTTGCAATCTTTATTTTAAATACCTGGCAAGCAGTTGCTAAGGGACTCTTTGGCTGGGAAGATCCCCGTAGCACAGAGATACCCTGCAATGAGTGGTTCCCATCAAAGTCATGGCAAAACGTGTGTTGACATCTGTGGGTTGTGTTCCCTCCTTCCTCTGGCTTGGTTTCTCGAGGAGAAGAAGAGCATGTGATTACACCACAGGTGTGTGTTGTCTAAATGTCCTTGGGCATCTTAAACTGTGAACACACCGTTCGATTTCAATCAAATCAGACCGAGACCTTAAAGTGGCACCTGATGCTGAGTCTGCCAAGCTGTAGAATTATAAAGGTTGGAAAAGACTGAGATCATCTAGTCCAACCATCAATCCAACAAGCCAGGTTAAAGCCTCATGTGCTTCCACCAACTGCCAGGTTTTAGGTGGCCTTGGTTTGCAAAGCAGTGGAAGAGTCATATAGCTTACAACCAGAGCTGTTGGTGGCAGCTCTTTTCACCACCCAATGAGCAAAGGGAAAATCTTGCATGTTCCTCTCTGATCTTCTGCAGTTCTCTCTACCCGCCTCCAAAACTTTGTGTTCCTATGTGATGTTAGCTGTCAGGGGAAGGCTGCATTATTTATTGACTTGCAGAGCAGAAGGCAAAGATGGGAGCACAAAGGTTACTGAACCTTAAAAGCAAGACAAAGCCAGTAACCTTTATGCAGGATATCAGCATGGGGAAACATGCTTGGACGGTTATAAATATCACCAGAAAGGGAGTATTTTTTTTTTTGTATTTACTTCCATATTTAAATAAATAGGCAATTGTAGCAGTAAAGCTTTGATTCCAGCTAACAGAGTCCTTGCTACATAACTGCATTTCATTTCAGGAGCGTTTCTCGCAGGTGTGTCCCTAAGAATGTTGTCCCCAAGGATGATCCTCCTTCCAGGCTGTCTCCCATACACCACATGTTCCAGTGCTGAAGCCCTTCCCTACACATCCCTATTTGGTGTTCTTGGGTCTGTGGAGGAGGGGGAGGCAGCACAGCTCACACCTCTGACCCTTCATGCCAATGAGATGATCTCTCTCTGTGCTTATCTGGGTCTCAGAAGCATAGGCATGTTCTTTGTTATTCATACAGTTTGCTCTACCACTTGATTCTCTGATGCCTAAAGAACAAGTGGAAAGACTGAAAGAATGATCATCCCTGGACTTGCTATTTATTTGCATGTCTCAGGAGGTAGGCTTGCACTAGGTGCCTAGGTAATAGATTGATGGTTGGACTAGATGATCTTTGTGGCCTTTTCTGACCTTTGTCATTTTATGGCTTAGTGGGCATGGCATGTTAGGTTTGTGGTTGGACTTGATTATCCTGGAAATCTTTTCCAGCCTTCATGATTTTATGATAGTTTAGTGGGCATGGTGCTGATGGGTTGACAGTTGGACTAGATGATCCTACAGGTCTGACCCAAGCTTAATGATTCTATGGTTTCATGGGCATGGTGGGGATGGGTTGGTGATTTGACTTGATAATCTTGGAGGTCTTTTCCAGCCTTCATGATTTTATGATTCTAGATCATAAACGCAATGATCTTTCTCTAATTAACATGGGCACCTTTCTTCTCCTGGCTTTGCTGGACATTAGAGCTGAAGAGGCTTTAATCAGTGCAAACTTACAACTGCTGCAGTGGCTATGAGGCAGTGTGTAAGGCTTGGATGTTTCTAGTCTGTGTTCTTTCCACTTTTTGCTCAAACACAGTTGGTGAGATTGGTGTCTCCTGCTGTTTCCTTGGGTGAAAATCAAGATATCTTGATGCGTAGCAGGCTGGGCACTTGTCTTCCTCCTGCTGCTGCCAAGGCACTTGTGGTCACTTGTATGCTCTTATCTTTCCTTCCAGACATGGCCCAGCTTTCCCCTGGGAAGTGCTCACAGCCCAGATGGTCCAAGCTGGCTTCGCTGAGCCAGTGTTAGTCGTGGAGCAGCGTTCTCCCAGCCCAGGCTGCTCAGCACTGATGTGTGGGCTCTGCATCTGCACCTCTACAGTGATGGAGGTGGCATTTCTATATTGCCAGTTCTATGAGGCTGTTCATGCAGAGCTCCCACCCTCGGCCAGGATTTTGCAGTGGTGGAAGAAGTGAGGAATCAAAGCTATGCAATGTCCTTGCTTATCTCCTCTTTTTCTGATACAGGGCTGCCCTGTGCTCCTCAGGGCCCCGCCAGAGCCAGTCGAGTCCCCAGCACTGCATGTCATCTTGCATTACCTGATGGGCAGGCTGCAGGTCCACAGTGTAAATGTCACCTGGGCTGGATGCTGCCACAGAAGCAGCCATGGCTGACACACTGGGCTGGCTCCTGACTCTGTGGTCCCCCCTGTGTCATCTCACAGCTGCATCCCTGTGGAGCAGCTCCTCCCCAGAATCACTGCAGCACGGTTGCTTCTGTTCACCCTCATGTGATGGGAGAGAATATCTCGGGGGAAGTCCTTGCAAGACTTCTGAGTTAGTTTCAGCTGGGAGACACGTGACACAAGTAGTATTTTCTCCAGGATCACTTCATTTAATCTTTCCAAACCATATTCAGCACAAATTAACAAGGCCTGTGATCTCTATTTATGCTGTCCAAGTCAGCCTGGGTCTTGGGGAAGGACTGGAAGTCAAAGAAAATCCCAGACCACTGCTTTGATTTTTGAGAAGGATTTGTATTGCAATTTATTATGGATACAGATATTTGTATCTGGAAACTGATGGTTTTGGCCAATGTATTTGTCCCAGCTTCAGCAGGATAGTGCGGCCAGTGTGGGAACAAATGCATTGCTTTTGGGGGTATTCCTGTCATAGCACTCTTGCCATGGACACAAGCATGCCATGGAGCTGGCTCTAGAAAGCAGTCGTCTTTGCCTGAGAGCCTTCCTTTGCATCTTCCTAAAGCTTGGATCCTTTCTAATAAAGAATGGTGTTTCTCTTAGGACTGGTGTAAATATGAACAGGTAAAATGCCTTTCCTGGGAGTCTTTTCTTAGTGACTTAGATTTTCTATGTGATACTTTGAAAATGCCCTTTTCTGTGTTATGGAAAAGGATGAAGAATTGTCCCTCTTCTCCTTAGCTACTCTGGTGTGGAAGACCTCTGCCCCATCCCTCTTCTAGTGGCTGATTTCCTAAGCAGAAGAGTTCTGAAAAGTATCTCGCTGTTTAAAGCGATGTGAAAAGCAATTTGTTTATAAGCTTTTGTTTACAAGCAATTTGTTTATAAGCTGTGTATCGATGCTGGGGAGGGCCCTCCAGCAGTAGGATGGAGCCCTTTGCCTGGGCACTGCCTCCAGGGCTTCTGCTGCTGTCATTTTGCTGGCTTCCTCTTGCCTCACGTTGCTTTCCACTGGGAGAATTGATCCAAAAAGCCAAAGCAAGAATTGACAAAGACCTTTTCTCCCCCACCCTCTGCAGAATTAAGTCTGAAGTGGGTTGATAACGGCAGATCGAGTCCTCCTTGACTCTGACAAATGTCTTTAATGTTATTCAGCAAGCTGACCTTTTCCCGTCTTTATTGTGCATCTTCCCTTTGAATCAGATTTGATTGTTACTTCAGGTAAAATAACAAACACTGTCACGTAAATAACTTTGCAATAATGTTAAAAGGATGGGGAGGAAAAAAACCAACAACAACATGACGCCAAACCTCTGCATTACTGCAAACGCAAGGGGAACAAGCATCCTCTTTGCCAGCTATGGAAAACCAACTGTGTGACACTGCCATACAACACCTTGCCTTTGCTGCTCCAGGGAATGGTCTCCTGTGTTGAAAAGCCAATGAAGAAACAATGGCTCAGAGAAATGTTAACGAAAGCCAATGCTTACTAGGGTTGCTAAATTTTAGGGAAAGGGGAAGAAAGGTTGTGTGTGTATATCCTTAAAATGCAGCTAGACCCTTTGACACTGGTGGGCATTTTGTGTCAAAATAATCTTTGGAGATGGGTCTTGTAGAGCTGAGTTTCTTGGCTCCAATGTCTTGAATTGGAACCTGAGGAATGTGTGAAATAGCACAGTGGAGAGGTATGTGGGTGGGAAGGGAAGAGATGAGCCTTGAGGAGAGGAAGATGAGCCATCATGGGAAGTGAAGCACGTTGCAAAGCACAGAGAGATGTGGAAGTTCCAGCCTGGCTGCTGGGGATTTCTTCGCTTCAGAAATGCTGTTCAAACTAGCTCTGGAGACAGTGCAACTGTGAGACCTCAGGGAATAGAAAGTCAGCCTGAGGCAGGCAAGCAGCAGTGCCTTTTTCCAAGTCAGCTTAGGCACCAACGCAACGCGAGAAGATTTGATTATTAAACATTATCTTCATAACATGTTTTGTTGCTGTAGGTAACCTTATTTCCTGTACCATAAACAACGTTTTGTTCTTTCCCTTTATACAATAAGGCATGTTTGCTTGGCCAGCGTCTAAGCTGACACAAGCAAGGCAGGGCAGCAGACCGCTGTACAGGCAGGCGCATCCATATAGACCTCATCTCTCCCTGTAGATTCCCCTGTTCACGCCAGCTCCACGTCTGTGAGCCCATCATCCAGCCTGTCTGTGGGGAGCACAGTGGACGGACACCACAACTACCTCGAGGCCCCCACGAACGCCTCCCGGGCGCTGCCATCCCCCATGAACACCATTGGTTCTCCAGTGAACGCGTTGGGCTCGCCCTACAGGGTCATTGCATCCTCCATTGGCTCGCATCCCGTTGCTCTGTCCTCCTCAGCCCCAGGCATGAACTTTGTGACCCACAGCCCACAGGTAGGTAGATGGGCATGCTGGCTTCATCCCCAGTTTCTGGTGCTCAGAGGCTGGGTGAAGACTGAAACTGGAGGGTGTGGGCTGGCTGGTGGGGAGTCCTTGGTGTGGTTTGTAGATTTGATGTAAAGAACAATTGCCAGCGTGTGAATCTTCCTGATTAAATCACCTTGACACAGAAGATACCTGTCTATATTTCTACATTTCACAGAGATGGGGGGGAGGGAGATGATTCCCATATCTTACTATAGAGGCAATCCCCTCTGCTGCATCTCTGGCCATATGGGTTATTATTGAAATACATGTACAGTACAATAGGAAATAGTCATTCCCATTCCTCCAGTAAAAGGGTATCTGCTATGTTTCATTATATGGAAAGGATGCAGACTTTCTAGAGAGACAAATGTTAATGCTAAATGCCAGCTACGTACTCCATGCTGTGTGCAGACTTTGCCTGAAGAAAAATGAAATGCTCTCATCCTTACTGCCTGAGCTCACTCAAGGGCTGACGTTCCTCTCCAGGTAAAGGAGGATCCCTGGAATTGGGGTTTGTGTCCCCTCAGGGACAGAGTGGGGGCTCTTTGTGTGCCTGTGCAGTGCAAGGACCCTCACACCACTCAGCTGTTTCCCGGTGACCAGGCAATTCCCATTGCCCATGGTATGCCAGGCAGGTGCTTGATGGTGGTGGAGCTGGTAGCAATGCTGGCTGTATGGAAACCTTCTCCTCTGGGTCTGGGGATGCTCCAGGAAACAGTTTTCCCCAGTCCAGGAGTTTCCCCACGTTACCAGCTCTGAGGAGAGTTTTACTCACGTTGTCTCTAATGCAAGGAGACAGCTGGGCTTTGGGGATTTGGCAGGGAGGCTGCTAATGGATTTGGGTTCAAGCAGTTGTCCCAAATATCATACATGATTGCACTTAACCTGCAGGAGCCAAAGCTCCTAGACACTGATGGCTAAAACTGTCCCAATTCTCCCCCTGCGTCTATGCTGTTTTTGTCTGCGAGTGCAGCAGAGAGAAAAGAAAGGTGATAACTGAGCTCTGGATAACATTTTAAACCACAAGAAGTTCCTCCTGACTCAGCATCTTGGCAAGAAGTTTGCAAAGTACAGGAGGCTGCGTGCTTAAAGGGAAGGAAGGAGCTGAGTTGGTGTTGAGAAGGATGAGCTGATGGTGGTTTTGGAGAGATGTTGTTTTGCCCAGGCAGCTTGAGAAAAGATATGCTCAATGGCCCTTCATCCTCACTGCCCTGCTGACAACAGCTCTAAAGCAAACAGTTATTAAAGGAAGTCCTGGGCAATGTCAGCCTTTGGTCTCTGATCGATTTCAGTTTGCAGCCTTTAACTTGCAGCAGCCAGGAGCAGTTCCTGGGGATCTCAGCCGGAAGCTCTGGGCTGTTGGCCTGCATCTCAGTGCAGCTCGTTTTAGATGTCCTGCTTGCTCCCTTCTCAAATCTGGTAACCCCAAATCTGCTCTGTTCTCCAGCTTGTGACTGAGTTTGGAGTCCCAGGGAGGGACTGGGATTGCCACGTTTTCATGCAGATTTGTACATCGTGAGCCACAGGCAGCTGATGACCAGCATCCCCCTGCATGAAGGAGGCAGGATCCCACAGGAGCTGTTGTTCAGGGGCTGTAACTGAGCAGCTGAGAGTCGCTATCCACTCTTTTCCAGCTCTGCTTAGCCCTGCCTTTTACTTGCAGCATCAGAATGGGATAAGGGTTGATTTCTGCTACCCAGCTTCTGCTTAAATCCTTTCAGCTGGATTTGCCAGAGGCTGTTGCTCTGCACATGGGCTAGGGGTGAGCTTTGGGATGAGCCTACTCTGAGCATTGAGGAAACACTCATCTCAATTTGGGGATGGTTTCTCTGGGATACAGAGCTAAACCATCTCTTTGTCTTCTCCTCCTACAGCTCAATGTGCTCAACAATGTCAGCAGCTCAGAGGACATCAAGCCCTTGCCAGGTCTTCCGGGGATTGGGAACATGAATTATCCATCCACAAGCCCGGGTTCCTTAGCCAAACACATCTGTGCCATCTGTGGGGACAGGTCCTCAGGTAGGAGGCTTCCTTCCTCAGGGAGGGCTTTGTGCAATGACAGCTGCCCTGATGCCCTGAAGGCTTGCACAGCAGTGAATGTTGTCATCAATTGGTGAATGCTGAGGTTGTGCTGGTATCACAGGGTTCATGGCTGGGTCTGGCTTACCTAAGGGCAGACTCTTCTCTAGGTATCATCTCATTTCATACCTTTAACAAAGGTAAAACATGAAAATCACTGTGTTCCTGTTTACCTGTGCTCTTTGTAGCACTAACAGCTGTTTTGTAGCTGTTCTTAGGTTATTTCTCCTGCCCAGAGTCCTGCAGCCTGGCTGAGCCTGGCAAACCCCACCATGTCAGTGCACCCCAATCATGGCTCCCATCCCTCTGCTGGGATGCAGATGGATACGGTCCTTCCTTATAATGAGAAAGTGATAGCACAGCAGCATCCTCCTTGACAAACCAGCCCTGTCAAGTTGACTCCCTGCAGGCTCTTCCTTCACCTCTGGGGTCGCTCTGAGCTCACCCACGCTGACAGCCTGCCCTCACGTCCCTAGGGAAGCACTATGGGGTGTACAGCTGCGAGGGCTGCAAGGGCTTCTTTAAGAGGACCATTCGGAAGGACCTGATCTACACCTGCCGTGACAACAAGGACTGCCTCATCGACAAGCGCCAACGCAACCGCTGCCAGTACTGCCGCTATCAGAAGTGCCTCGCCATGGGGATGAAGAGGGAAGGTACACACGGGCTTGGAGACTTCTTTACGTGTGTGCTCTGGGCGTGCAGCTGTGATGCTTTGGCCCGTTCCCCGTAGTGCGATCAATTCTGCGCTGCCCCAAGCACTGAGGGAAGCTGGGGGTTGTATAAGAGCAGGCTTGATACAAAAACCCAATCTCAGGCACAGCTCTCCCTTCCTGCTGGGTGCAAAGTGGTTTGGATGAGCACAGAGTCGATGCGACTTCCTTTCACAGAGCATGAAAATGCAAACCCCAGGCTGCTGGTGGGCAGTGTGAGGACAAACCTGTGCTGGGAGCATGTAACATCCTCCTCCCAGCAGCAGTTATCTAACTGAGGAAATGAGGATCGAGCTCTCAGGCAGCCTTAGGGCTTGTTGGAGGCTTGCAGAGCCGGTCCCTTCCTTAGCATCCTCTGTCCTCCTCCGATGGTTTCATGGAGATGCCTTCCCCACTCCTTCAACCACTGCCTGCTCAAGGGGAGAAGTCATTAAGTTGTTCAACAAAAAAAAACAACATTTGCATAACAGGGGCTGGCTTTGCATCCAACTTCTCCCCAGTGAACCTTTATCACTTCATGGTTATAAATGCCTACAACTCATTATTCATGACTAGCCCAGCCCCCCACCTTTCCTTCAGGGCTTACTCTGCATTTTGGTACCCTGGATGGTGCTGTGTGGTCATACTGAGGCAGTGATGCTGGCTAACAGGGCTGTTCTGCTCTTTTGGTACTCTTCTCCCCAACAGTGAGCTAAACTGATGTGACACCTGCTGGTCACTTGCCTTTCCTTTCTCCCAAAGCAGGATTTCCTTATGGGTTTGCCAATACAAAATTGGCATAAGACTTGGCATGCTGTGTGTACACATCCTACATTGACCTGTCCTCCACATACCCAGCAGCCCTGGGGGTGAATAACTGATATGTCACCCATCAGCAGATATCTTGGGAAATGATAGAAGAGTAGGATTGCTCCAAGCTTGCAGCAGGAGGAGCTCCCTGCATCGATCCATGCCCTTATAGATGTGGAGGCCCCAGTTTGGCTCAGGAATTGGGTACGCAGCAAACCTTAGTGGCTGGGAGATGGGGTCCCTCCAGCAGCTTGTGACCACTGAGCTCAGGCTGCCACCTGGAGGCATTACCTCCTTCTTCCTCTCCTGGAGTTTGGAGGTCAAGTTTGGAAGTCACCAGACTGCAGCAACCCTAACCTTACTGGAGGGTGACGAGGACAGAGTGGTGATTGCGCTTTGGTTGGACCTAAAGTATCTGTTTATTTTTTCCCTACCAAGAGAGTTCCTCAACCAAGAGGAAAGGAGATGCTTAGCAAGCAGCTGAGTGCTGCCTGGGTGTAAAGAGCTGGGTTTTTTTGTCCCTTAGCTGTGCAGGAGGAGAGGCAGCGGAGCAGGGAGCGCAGTGAGAATGAAGCTGAGTCCACGAGCGGCGGCAGTGAAGACATGCCTGTGGAGAGGATCCTGGAAGCCGAGCTGGCAGTCGAACCCAAAACTGAGGCATACAGTGATGTGAACACAGAGAGCTCAGTAAGGGGCACTGTGCAGTGTCAGTGATGTCACACAGCCTGGGATGAGAGCATTTGAGATGTGATTTGAAGGGACAAATCCTATGCGTGCTGGGGCTGCGCATCTCTGGGCACAGATTGTCTGCCCCATAGCAACAGGGCTGATGTGGGATGTAAGATCACCAAGTCCAACCCCAACCCACTCCCACCACGTCCTTCAGTGCCGTATCTCCACTTATCCAATCTGAATCTCCTCTGGTGCAACTTAAGGCCAATTTGGCTGAGGAGAAACAATAGTAATAAAAATTTCCTCTCCCCAAAAATGCACAGCTGAGATAACTGGCAATGTGATCACTTTATTTGTGGCCCTGAGTATTGCTAATGTGATTTGATGCTGTGTGCAAAGTGGGTGGTGGCTATCAATGATTTTACATTGATTAATTCTCCCCTTTTCCACCCAACATTGCTGTTCCCATAGACAAATGACCCTGTCACCAACATCTGCCACGCTGCTGACAAGCAGCTCTTCACTCTTGTCGAGTGGGCGAAGCGCATCCCCCACTTCTCCGACCTGACCCTGGAGGACCAAGTCATTCTCCTGCGGGCAGGTAATGTCCCCAGCTTTTGCCCTTTTCTTGCTATCCCCATCCCTTCTTTGGGTTGTGTGTTTGTGGGGAACACGACACCCTGAGCTGGTCCTTCCCTGCTGGTGGGGCTGCCTTGTCCCAGGCCAGGATAAGCACTTGGCAGAGTGTAGATGGGGCGCTGGGAATCTGATGTTGAATCAAAGGGCAGAAACCAGCTCCCCGCTCTGTATGAGAATGATGCTTGGCTGGCAGCTGCCCTCTTGATCCCATACACCTCCCTCTTGCAGGCTGGAACGAGCTGCTCATCGCATCCTTCTCCCATCGCTCTGTGTCAGTGCAGGATGGCATCCTGCTGGCCACAGGCTTGCATGTGCACCGCAGCAGTGCTCACAGTGCAGGCGTGGGCTCCATCTTTGACAGGTATGTGGCCAGGTTGTCATCCCCAGCAGCAGGGCCCTGCAGGCCCTCTCCCCACTGAAAGGGAATCAATGACCCCTTCCAACTAGAGATATTCTATTGTTCTATGGAGAGCTACAGCAAACCCAGGATGATTTGGGGCAGAATTAGGGGACATTTGACTGGCTTATGAAAAACACAACAGAATGTAATGAAAACACCTTGAAAGGGATTTGCAGCTGCAGAAGCATCTCTGTGGTGAGTGTGTTTGTGCAGGGGGAGGCTGCTTCTCTGCCCTCCCCTTGAAGCTTTTGCCATAACTGGATCTAGAGCTAATACTGATCAGCAGATCTTTAGCTAGCAGAGCCTTAAGCCCCAGCTTGCAGTTTCTGCCCATGTAACAGCCATATATATACTGTCTGTGCCATGTCTGCTCCCAGCCCAGCAGGATGTGGCGGTGCCACCCTGTGGAGGAACACCCATATGATTTTCCTCAAACACAAAATTGTTCTTCGTAATTCCAGCAGAGCACAGAGCCCATGTGCAGAGCAGAGCGAGAATGGAAGTAAACTTAATGAAAAGAGCAGTGGGTGGCATTGCTGTCCCTTACAGCCACCCCTCCCTGCAGAGAGGGGCTGGGGGGATTCCCAGTGCCCGTCCTGGATGATTTCAGCCCCTGTTTCTGACTGTCTGCCCACTCATGTCCCCCACAAGCAGAGTTTTGACAGAGCTGGTGTCCAAAATGAAGGACATGCAGATGGATAAGTCGGAGCTGGGGTGCCTGCGAGCCATTGTCCTCTTCAACCCAGGTAAGTTGCGGAGCTGTCACACAGCATCACCACCTCTCCCCTGCGTGTCACTGGATCCCTGGCAGTGACTCTCTTGTCCAGACGCGAAGGGCCTGTCCAGCCCCTCCGAAGTGGAGTCGCTGCGGGAGAAGGTCTACGCCACGCTGGAAGCCTACACGAAGCAGAAGTACCCCGAGCAGCCGGGGCGGTGAGTGTCCCCTCCGTCCTGGGGCTGAATTAACCCCAGCGAGGAAGGTCTGCAATACAAAAACAAACCACCGCCCGGGGCCGCCCCGCTGCCGGACCGCAGCCTTTGGGATGCCGACGGATCCCTTCCAGCCCGGTGCAAGCCCACCCTCTGCTGGTTGCCGTGCCGCAATGCCGCGCTCCGGTCCCGGGGCCGCAGGGTGCAGCCGCAGCATCCTCGGAGGTGTGGGGAGAGACGAGAGGGCAGCTCTTCCAGCATCCCTGAACCAGGAGGGGAGGGGTGTTCCATGAATGGTTTCAACGGCAGAGAGGAGATGCAAGTCACCGGTTCGAGCCCTTGCTTTAGGGAGAAGCCGGGTTTTACTTTATTTCTTTGATCTTTGAAACGTGTGGATGCAGAATTCCTCCCCCATTTCCTTTTCTCCCTCCTTTCCTCCCGAATAGTCTGTGCTCTGCCCTCCCCAGCTCAGGCTCAGACACGGGTGGCAGTGTGCAGCCAGTGCCTCCCTCACCGCTCTGCCTTCTCTCCCCTTTCCAGGTTTGCCAAACTCCTCCTGCGCCTGCCAGCTCTACGGTCCATCGGACTGAAGTGCCTGGAGCACCTTTTCTTCTTCAAGCTGATCGGGGACACCCCCATCGACACCTTCCTCATGGAGATGCTGGAAACACCCCTGCAGGTCACTTGAGGGTCCGGTCCCCCCACCATATCCCCATACAGCTCCCACTCCTCCTCTCCGGGCTGCAAGAGCTGCCTTCCACCCTCTGCTCCTCTTTGGTGGGATTGTTGTGTCTTTGTACAGCTGTAAATCGTCTCCTTTAACCCTCCCTGGTGGGGTTGTTGACCCTCTGCCCAGCTAACCACACACCTCCCTGTACAGATAATTGCTTTAAATTATTTTTTCACTCTCAATAAAAGCCAACAACAAAAAAATAAAATAATACATGAGAGGTGCTGGTTGGAGCCTGCAGGGCAGTGTCCTGCTTTGCTGTGGTTATGGTTCTGGACTGGGCTGGGGCAGAAACATCACTTTGGGGTATTGCTGCCTCTGCTGATAGAAGTCTTCCACCAGGGTGCCACATAGCGTTGCTTCTTGCTCCTGCTAAGCAAAGAGCTGCTTTGAATCAAAAACAATTTGTTTTGACATCATGCAAAGAACTCTTTGGATATATATTTTTAAATCATCTCAAATTTAAAGTGACTTCGTTCATGTCTTTTTCCTGTCCTGAGCTGGTCCCCATCCCTGCACGGCCTGCAGCTCTCATTCCATCCATGGGTCACACTGCTGGGGAGGCAGTGCTGAATGCCTCATGGGATACAGGGACCACAGGGATGTGGCAGGGCAGCTGAAGGGAGGAGTTACCCAGGAGTGTTATGGTTGGGGTGGAGAGGTGGACAACATTTTGAACAAGCTCAGAAATCTGACTTTGGCTGCTCTTAGAAAGCACAGTGTTTTGGTGTTTGTTCCAACATTAGCTTAGGTTTTATATTTCTAAGATTTGATGGATCCTGTTCACAAGGTTTTGTTTCCTGGTGTCTTTGGTTTTTCTACCTTTCACACTTAAAGCTTGCTATTCAAACCCGAATCTATAATCACACTCATCCTTAAGCAAAGCTTACAGTGCACAAACAACTCCCAAACTCCAGCTGTGCTTCCCCCAGCCTGCATGGCACTGCCAGACCTGCCCATCACCAGAGCTAACCAGAGCCAAACGAGTTAAAGACGTGAATTTGTTTGGGGTTTATCCTGGTGGGAAAATGCCCTCCCAGGAACCCAGCAAAGCTGCCTTGCACTATTATTCATAAAACAGGTGTAGTGTTAAGTGATCTGCCCCCTCTGACCCGCGCATTGCGGTGCGCTGAGCTGCAGCAGGGCTGCGTCTGTCCGCCTGACAGATTGCCACGCTGCGGCATGGGGAGCATCGGGGGAAAGAGGGAGGGATGGAGGGGAAGAAAGAGGGATGCAAAGCAAACAGTTTGATAAAGCTCCCACACAGGGATGTGATTAGTTCTCCGGGATTTTGCTGCGAAGAGGAGAGAGAACCAAAAGAGCAGGAGAAAAGAATGAGATGACAGGAAGAAATTCTTCGCTCGGAGCGGTGAGGCGTTGGCAGTGCTGCCCAGAGCTGTGGGTGCCCCATCCCTTCAGGTGCTTCAGGTCATGGATGGGCCCTGAGCAGCCTGAGCTGCTGGGGGGCAACCTTGCTCGCAGCAGGGGGTCGAGGCAGGATGGTCTTTGAGGTCCCCTCCAACATAAGCCACTCTATAATAAGGAATTCGGGCTGCACGTGATACCAGAGAGGGCTTCACAGCTTGCCTAGTCCCATGGGTGTTTATCTTGGCTGGCCTCATGCTGAGCTTGGTCCACTGTCTGTGAGGAAATCCAGATTGCTGCCTGCAGTGTGAACAGCGCCTTTTGAAGGTGGAGGTTATAGGGGATGGGGCAGAAAGTCTCAGAGTGACTGTGGCTCCTGAGCACCTATGCTCTTGGCAATCTGCGTCAAGATTGGTGGACCTCAAGTTCCTGCAGAAGGACATCAGTGTGGCATGACTGGAGCCTACCAAATCTGAAGCCCTGCAAAAAACTAGTCTATGTAAAGTAGTAACAAACACCACCACAGGTAAGTCAAAGAAAACTTCCTCCCTTGCACTAACACTGACCCCCAGCTTGTGTAGCTTTAAAACAGCACATCAAAGAACTCAAAAATGGAGGAAGACCAACACTTGAGCCTCTTAAATGTGGCTGTTTGTCCTTGCACGTGTGTGCAGTGGTGCCCCCAAAGCCCAGGCACGAGGAATCAACATAATGAGGCCTTCTCTGCCTGCTCACCTGGCTCCTATCTCCTGCAAATTTTGCTCTTCCCAAATCCCAGCCACCACTTTGAATCTCCAATCACTGTTTCCCTGCAGTCTCTGATTAAGCTCTGATATTTTTTTTCCTTTTCCAAAATGAACCGTGCTCTGGTAATAACAGATGCAAGGCAAAGTATTGCATTCTCTTTCCCACTGCACATCGCATCTCGTGAGTTCTCAGAGTTAGCAGCATCCTCCTGCACCATGGGTGAGCTTTGTTTTAGTGCACGTGCCAAACATTTCAAGGCATTGATTAATTCTCATCTGCTCACTCTGTAGTGTTCCATGGAGGAGGAGTTAAAAAAAATAGTGGGTTGAGCCACTCACAGTGATGACACATGGAAAGGAAAACAAACCGCGCTTCCATTCCATTACTTTGTCTAAGCTGGGTTTGTTTCTCACCCCGTAATGAAGCCAGAGGGTTTCCCTGCCCTGTCTGCTTTGGTTCTGACGCAGCTTCTTCATTTGCTGCTGAAATTGAGCAAAAACTGGGAAACAGCAGTTCTGCCTTGAGAATAAAGGTAAACAGAGCACAAGCCACGAAGGTCTGAGCTGGTTTGCATTCAGTTCAGCTCTAGGTTCTGTGCTGAATGTAGAGAGCCAAGGTTTCATCCTGCAGACCCCGGGTGACTTCAGCCACCCACCCCCTGGCCCTTATGGGATGCAGTGAGCTGGCTGCAGAACTCCATCTGCTATAGGGACATTGCTGGAGGTGAGGGTGTGTGTGGGAGGAGAATTGCCAGGTGACGCTTTGAATGCTATCAGTGAGGGGGAGGAGAGGGGCGGAGCATTTATCTTTTATGTTTTACTGCTCCACCTGGTTACCACTCTTTGCATAAGGTATGGGGAGCTGCTTTCACTGAGCCCAGAGTAGCACCCTTCGTGTCCCTCGGAATAAGGGCAGCTTGTGACATGGGATGCTTACACTTTGGCTTTCTGCTCCCTGAAGGGAGAGAGAGGGGGAACGAAGCCAGTTTTGCTGTGCCCACACGTCTCTGCCTCTGTGCTGGGTTTTTGTCCTGGAAGAGAGGGAAGGGATCACAGGTGGAGCTGTGCAAACCATAGTGAGACCCTGCTGCAGACCTCTGGTGATACCTGCTGGGCTGATCCCATAGTGACTGAGCCAGCAGGAGCTGCATGGCACAGTAACACCCACTCCTCACTTGGAGATGGGGAAGGGTAAAGCTGTAGTATGACAATATTTGGAGAGCAGCTTCTTTCCTTTTTTTCTGACGTGGAAGGACAGGGAGCTGAGCCCTGCGGGGCGGCTGTACAGGTTGAGGAGTGGCACCTGGAGCCTGATGGCATATGGCTAATTGTAGAGTTGGTGGGAGCTGCTCTGAGACCTTCTGGAAAGACAAAGGTAGATGCATCAAAGCCTAGCACTGCTCTGCTGCTGCTCAGCTCACAGCTGCTTCCTGCTGACCTTTGTGTGGTACCGGTGCCTTTGTACTGGGGTGTGCTGGGATGCACTGGTCCTGTCCCAGTACCCCAGGGGATGCTGGCAGGGCACTGAGCCACTTGAGCTCACCTGTGGCCTCTCCTTGTCTCCAGCTCCCCGAGGATGTGACTTTGTTACCCACATCACACGAGGACCTTCTGGTGACATGGATGTCCTACTGCTAAGCTCACCAGTGGCCACAGGAGTTGCGGGTCCCCTAAAACCTTCACAAACTCATAGCAGCTCCGCAGCTTCCCCCGGGTGGCGACCGGGATGGGCTCCGGGTTGGGCTCAGGAATGGGACAGCGCCGTGGCAGCGGGAAGGCTCTGTATTTCAGCTTCCCGTCCCTGGTGGGACCTCCACCCCCCGGGGGGTACCCCTTCCCGAACCCGGAGCTCTGTCGATGCGGTGTCCGGGGCACCCCTCCGCCCGCGAGATTCCTCTCTCCCTCCCTTCTGTCGTTCGTTTGCCTTAAGCGCTGCTCCGGCCGCTTCCCCAAACCCTCATCTCGAGCTTCTCCGCCAACGAGGAGCAGATTTCAGCTTCTCTCACTACCGGGAGAGCCGCACCGCCCTCTACTCTATTATTATTACCACTTTTTTTTTTTTTTTTTTTTTTTTTTTTTTTTTTTTGTCTTCTTTTGGGGTTGCTTTCTTCGAAAGCTCACACGTAGCCGGGGAGGGGCCGGGGCTGTCCGTTCGTGCCCCCCGCAGCCGGGCAGCGCTCCGGCCCCTCGAGGCGTGGCGGGGCCGCTGCTGCGGGCGGGCGGACGGACAGGAGAGCGGGGAGGAAACTTCTTTCGAGTGGGGTGGAGAGGGGAGGGTAGGGGGTGGGGGTCGGGCAGGGAGGTATCAGCTCCGGGAAATGTGTCTTGGCAGCAGTCGGACGGGCGCTTCCCCGCAGGTCGCCGCGTTTCTCTCCGCAGCCGCCCGGGGCTCGGCGGCTCCCCCCGGTTCGCAGCCCCAAACCTCGGGGAGCGCGGGGCCGCCGGGGGCCGCGGCCGAGCAACCCCGGGGCGGTGGCTGAAGGCGTGGGGCTGCCCCCCCTCCATCCCCGAGGCCACCCCGCCGGAGCCGCCCAAGGTAAGCGGGCGAACCCCCGACGGCAGCTCCGCGTCCTCAGAACCCCAAACCTCTGCGATGGTGGGGAGGACGCGGGAGGAGGGTTCGGGGAAGCGAGGTGCCCCGGGGCTGCCGTAGCTGAGCGCCGCGTGTCCGGGCTGTGTTTGCAGGCGGGCGGTGCGGCCCCTCGCCCGGCCCGGCTCCTCACCATGCTGGACGGCTTGAAGATGGAGGAGACTTTGCAGAGCGCCCTGGACCCCGCCGCCCCCTTTTCCTCTCTGCTGGGTAAGTCGGGGAGCCCTGGGGGCTGAAGCACGGTGGAAGGACCTCGGTAGAGGGGAGTCCGTGGGGCTGCTCCGTTCCCGGTTCGCCCCGGCCCGGCGCCGCTGCCCTCGGCCGCGAAGAGCCCCCGGCGACCGCTTCGTTCCGCGGTTCCACAAAACCGTGTGTCCCCCTCTCCAATCGAAACGAAGGCTTTCCTTTCATCCCTTTATTTTTTTTCTTCGTTTTCACCCCGCTGCCAAACAATCGCCATCTCTCCGAGCCGCGGCTCCACCGCCGCCTTTCCAAACGGAACGAAATCGGGGCCGATCCCCCTCCCTCGGAGCTCCCCTAAAGCACGGGCCCATCCCCGCAGCCGGGAGCAGCGCCTCGCACTCTCCTCTCCCCCCCCGCGGCCCACCCGGGACCCCCAGCCCCTCTCCGACCCGCGGGGACGCGGCGGCGGCGGCTCCTTTGGTCCGTTCCCGTCCGCCCGGCGCTGCCACCGGCCCCATCCCGCAGGCAGAGCCGCGACGCCCCGCTCCGTGTGCGAAGGGTGCCAGCGGGTCATCGCCGACCGCTTTCTTCTGCGCCTCAACGACAGCCTGTGGCACGAGCGCTGCGTGCAGTGCACGTCGTGCAAGGAGCCCCTGCACACCACCTGCTTCTACCGAGACAAGAAGCTCTACTGCAAGCTGGACTATGAGAAGTGAGTGTCTTCTCCTTGTCCCCTTCCCTTTACCCACTCTGTTCCCACCCGCAAAGTGCTCGGTGGCCCCGAGTGGGGAAAAATCATCCCCACTCACCGCGTCCCAAACGTGTTGGCATTGCTGTGGTGCGTGGTTGGTTTTGGTTCTCCCTCAAAGCACAGCAGCACCCACCTCCCTGGGGGGGTTCTCCCCTTTTTTAGAGTTGTTTCGTTGCCTTTGGGAATTTAGGAACCTTTTGTCGGGAGCTGGTGAGAGCAAAGCGGTGGAGCAAAAAGCACTGAAAAAGGGAAAAAAAATTCCCCTTTCTTCATGTTATTTTCCTCTGAGCATCTGGAGAAGGAATGTTACAATCTCTCCGGCCCCCGTTCCTCACGGAGCTGTTTCCCCACTGCCCTCCAGACAAGGTGACATGTGGGCCCCCTCTACTTGGATGGGGATGCCGAGACACAGGGCAGGCACAGGGTCCTGCTGGGCTTGGTGCTTGCTGCCGTGCGCCGGAGCCTTCCCCTGTACCAGAGCAGGAAATCAGATGTAGGTGTCCAAAGCGTCTCCTTTGGAAAGTGTGGGGCTGGGGGGGCTCTGTGTGTACGAGGAATGAGGATGGGAATTTTTTATGTATATGTATTTAATTTTTTTATTATGTGTATATATATATATACATACATACATATATAAAGAAAAGCCAGTGGGAAAAGGGAAAAAGTTGCAGAGATTCCCTCTCCTGCAGCTGCTTTCTCTTCCTCATCCTGCTCCTGCTATCGCCGCTGCTCCATGATATTCTGCTGGGAGCCCCACCGGGGCCCCCCACATCTGTGCCATGGGGTTAGGGGCTCCTTGCCCTTCAGAACTCAGCATTGGGCTGCGCATCCCTCTGTACCCTCATGGTTCTCCTGGCTGGCTTTGGGGCTGCTGGATGTGCCTCTGGGCCGGTTGCTGGTTGTTTCCCAAGGCAGCCGTACGCGGGCCGGGCTCCTCACTATGGCAGTGGCACACATTGGAGTGCTGTGATTTCACTCCCAAAGGAGAAAAACTTATCCGGCTCAGCGCTGGGACCAGCCCTGCTTGGTGCCTGCCTCCCGTTCCCTCGGTCCTGTATTGCAGGGCTGATTTAATTGCTATGGATACAAGGAAAATTGAAAGCAGAATTTGTGTGCATGGCCTTGTTTTCAAGTGTTTACGGAAGAGTGGAAGAATGAGCTGCCGTGGGGTGAAAAGGAGAGCGTTGCGTTTTAGGCAAAAATTTTGCAGAAATTGGGTGTGCTGCTTGCTTGGCTGTAGAAATTCGGCTATTGGTTCTCCTGGGTTTCCAATGCAATTTACTACACATTTTCTTCTCTAACTGTTCCTCTGCTTGAAGCACGTAGAGGGAAAAGGGGTGAAATATTGCTGGAAAAAAAAAAAACAAAAAAACTCCTTCCAGCTTACAGCACGCATATGTTTTGCTGCTGCGCGTCCCATGCTGGGGGCTGCAACACAAAATCCTCCTCCTATGTCTCTCAGCCACGAAAGAAATTCCCTTTCACTGTACCTCTCGCCCAGCAGAGCACCCGGTGCCATAGGGTTGGATGAGAATGTGTGGAAAAAGGAAATAGTCATAACTATTTACGTGCTCGGGTGGTGTTGTGCTTGCTCTGGGTGTTTCCCGGCTGTGTTGCGGCTGCTCCTGCCTAGGCAAAATGGGGACATGAAGGACACGGGGCAGAGCCCCATGGAGCACTGTGGCCTTGTATATATTGTGTATATATCATGTATTTTTTGCTTGAACTGCCTGTTCTCTTCTGGCTGGGCTTTCCCCATTGCCAGTGCATCGTTGGCGATGGTGTTGGAAGAGCTGCTGGGGCTGATGAATTGGGAACAACAGCAGCACCCGATGCTCCGTGCGGGCTGGGAATTAGTGTGGCCTCAGCCATAGGTGCAAGGATCCTCCTTGGGGCATGCTGTGATTTGTTGTTTTTTAATTGAAAGGAGGGTTGGTGGCTGTTGGAATGCTTTGCTGAAGAGCAGTAGGTGCGGTATTTTTTGACACTGGGATGTTTTATCAAAGAGCCATATATGCGGTATTTTTTGTCATTGGGATGTTCTACTGAATAGCAGTAGATGCAGTATTGCCCGACACTGGGGCATTGTACCAAAATAATAGGTGTGATATTTTCCTCCATGTCCTCACTCCATCCGTTCCAAGGCTGTGGAGGGTTAATGGCCAAGCATGGGACTACCGAGCTATGTGTTCAGTTATAAATACACCCGTGGAAAGTGTTGCAGGGCGGTTTTAAGCAAGAGGCTGATTTGCTGGACGCTCAAAATTGATGAATCATTTATTAAACCAGATGTTTTGCATTTCTTAATCTTTCGTGAAGAGGTCGAGAACCTGCAGAGAGATGGATTAAAGATTGAGGATGTTGGGCCGGGTCTCGGTATCTCCTTGGGGCATTTCTCAAGAAGTTGGAGTGGCCTTGGGGGAAGCTGGGGGCCAGTGCCCCCCATGCTATACAGTCTGTGCAGAGCCGTCATGCGGGAGATTTCTTGACCTACACGCTTAGGACAATGCAAATTTGGGACAGAGGACATTTGTTACGGAACATCTCGAATGCCGGCGCTTGGCCAAATCTGATCTATCTGAGGATGATGAGGTTCAGGCTTCACCCTGGGGGTGACGCTATGGGGACAGCCCCACTGCAGGGTGATGCAGGAGGTGAGGATGGGCTCTGGAAGCCCCCGTGCCCATGAGCAGCAGCGGTCATGCCGAGGGGCGCAGCTGGGGAGCGCGGCGATGGCGTGTCGGCTTGGCACATCCCCAGCCGCGGCGGGCGGGAGCAGATGGCCAGCACGGCTCGGAGCAGGCTGGCATGCGGGTCCCCACCGCCGCCGCACTGCACTCCCCGGCCGGGGCAGGCAGTTGTGTGACGCCGGGGCCGTCTGCGCACCGCGTGATGGCTCTGTGCTGCTGCCAGCATCTGCGGAGAGGTGCGAGTCCCAGCTCCTCCACTCCTGGGGTCCTGTGGGTGTCTCCGTGAGTGGAAGCGTGATGGTAAAGAAAATCCCCTCCTGGCCTTGTGTGCAAAAGAAAATGCCTGTGAGTTAAACTTGTAAATCTTGGGTTGGAAAAATCATGCCCAGTACCTTTGTTTGGGAAGGGTGCGTTGGGGGGCACAGTTTCTGGGAGGGCCCTTCCTCAGCTGCAGGAGATGCCAAAGGGGATGAGGTCCTAACCTGGGGTCCTGCCTGCACTCCCACTGCCCTCCAGTCTCTTTTCTGACCTTCCCCATCCTTCCTCACTACTTTCTGTTCCCACTTACCCATCCTCCTGCAGCAAACCCCACTTTGAATCCAGCCTTGGCCCCATAACGAGGGTGCCTTTGGTGCCTCATCCTTGCCCATAGTTAGGTTTGTGCCTTACAATTAACACTGTGTCTAACAATCCCCAAAAGGAGCAACAGCCTCATGTGCCAAAGCTCCTCACCACCCTTCCCGCTGTGCTGGGGACCATCAGCACGCAGCGATGGCATCTCTGTAAGGTGTCCGTAGATGATAGAATCGCTTCCAATCTTTGTGAATTTGGGGTCTGAATTGAGTGTTCTCCACTTGCGGTGAGTGCCAAAGGGATGTGTTCCAGACACCCTTAATGCTAAGGATGCTTGAGAAAAAGGAGGCTGGAAGGATGTGGAAATAAGAGGCGTCCCAGGCACTTTTAGGTGAATTTATCTAAGAAAGATTCAGCCAACGTTGCAGTGATTTGAGCACCTTCCTTGGGCTTAGCTTTCCAGGCTTTCTCTGGGTTTGCCTGGTTTTTGTGTTTTGCATGCTGACGGATTTTCCACCTTTACACCAAGTTGACCAAAGGCGGTGTTGCAGGGACTGTAACTTCTGAGATAAGTGAACCATGAGGATGGCCAGAACCTGGAAAAACCCCCTAGAAGGGCAGTGCCATCCATGCAGAGGAAGCACCACTCCTGCCCCACTGCATCCATCCTCCGCTGCACCATCTCTCGCTGCTCCCTTCCCCACTCCTTCCCTCGTGGGCTCCATTTCCGAGCACCACTCCCAGGGAGAGCTTTCTGTCCTTGACAGCGGAACAAATGCTTTTTCACGCGGCCATCGCTCCTCTGCCCATTGTCCTCTTCCCGGCCTCCGCCTCCGCCGCCACCGTGGAAAATCCCTGCGGGGAACCACTGCCTCCCGGCCCCAAACCCCTCCGGGCACGGCTGCCAGACCCTGTGTGTGCTGAGAGCTCCTGGCCCTGGAGCAGCTGAGCAGGAAGAGGGAGGCTGGAGTGCTGTCTTTGCTATTGAAAGCTTAGAGAAGTGTTCGGGATGAAAAATTTGGAAAGAGGAGATAGCTTGACAACAGCGCTCAGACACAGCAATTTTTTATTAGAGAGAGGCAGGGTTGTCATTTTTTCCCTCTAGATGCCCCTATCCTGAATACATAGGGGTGTTCTGATTGTTGACATTTCTGCTCAGCACTTGTTGGCTCTGTTAAAAATATTTAATCCTGCAAAAGAATGTGTGAAGTAGAGATAGTCTCTGCAGACTTGGCCAAAGCCATGGGTGGAGGCCCTCGTGGCTGGGCACTGGTGGTCTCCAGTGTGATAGGATGGCTCTGACTCACTCATGGCCAACTGGGTTGGCAGTGGAGAAATGCAGTGCTTAATTATGTATATCTGCCCGGCAGAGGACTGGAGTGCTATCGAGCATCATCCTCTTAAACAGCACTGTGGGTGCGGGAGCTTGGTTAGGAAAGCCATTAAGTGTTTGAATCTCCTTGATGCCTGCTCAGGTGAATGTTGCTCCTTCCTTCTGCATCCATAATTACAAAAGAGTGAGCCCCAGTGGGCTGGCTTAAAAGTTTAATGATGTTTAAAGTCTTCCAGATCGGAGCCTGAGCTTGCTTCAGCTTTGGCTTGAGGTGAAACAGAAGGGAAGAGACGTTTCCTGCATGCAATGCCTTGAGGATATGCAAAACTGTGGAGATGGGAGGATTGGGTATGGAGATGGGTTGGGAGAAAGTGATGGGACAGGAGATCCAAGATGGGTGAAGGACCCTCATGGTATCTTCGTAGTTCTGTGTGAATGAGGAGTGAACTCTGATGTGATTTTTAGGCTCTCTAAGCAAGGGGAGAGGAGTCATCTGTACTATGAGTGCGATGCAGCTGGGGATACGGCTGCTTTCACGAGGCCACTTCTCCATGGCCACTAAAGGACCCCATGGCACACTGGTGCACGATGAGTTGGTGCCACCTATCCCATAGGAAGTCACGCGGCGAGCCTAGTATGAACCTGGAGAGCCCAAATCCACCCGGCTCTGCCGGGATGGCCCACCCCTTCCTGCAGAGAAAGCACAATTTTGCTGCCAATAACGTCTCTTTTTACTGTTTCCAACGGCACAATAACAATCCCAGCAACTCCCTGAACCCTTGGCTTTTCGACTCAACCTGCCCCCACCCCGCGCTGATTTATTTCGCCTGTTTCAGGCACTCCTGCCTCCAAACACCAGCCCTGGTCCTTCCCTCCCCATCCCGGCGCCGGCGGAGCCTCGCGCCTCACGTCCAGCTCCATCCATCGGGGAAAGCGTTGTGGGTGAAAGGTGCTAACGAAACGAGAGCCGAGCCCACGCCTTCCCCTGCAGCCTCCTGGAAAAAGGCAGCGAAAGGCAACCGCCAGCACATCCTGCCGGAGCTGCGTGGCTTTTTCTTTTCCATGAGGATTAGTGGTTCAAGAGCGGGGATTTTCAAACTGACAAGCCCTTGGCAGAGAAATAATTATGGACTTTTTTTATGCTTTGTGTTTCTTAAGTAGTTCTAAATGACTTTATCCCTCGAGGCATTTTTTTTTTTTTTTTTTTAATAAATTCACAAAAAGGGGAAGGGAGGTGGGGGGGGAAAGGAGGGGGGAAACGTGCATTTCTTCAACGTCCTTAAAAGTATGTGAGATGTTTTTGGAGTTTTTTGCAGCACTATGGTTTTTGCGTGCCTCTGTTTAACTGCAGCCAATCCACCGGAGTTTCTTGGACGGTGATGCTTCAGAAACCGGAGATGGAGGGAGATAGATGTGGTCATTTCTTGGACATCCCAGGAATGTGGGTTTCTGACTCGGCTGTGGGTTCCCGGGGGCTCTCACCCCACTCCTTTCTGCAGGAGACGATTTCTGGATTGCTTTTCCCCCTTGTTTGCTCATGTTGAGCTGCGTACAAATGGTGCAGAGGGTGCAGGATGTGACCCTAACAATGGCCAGGCTCTGCTGTGCCTTTATGGAGGCAAGGGAGCCTGTGGTGGGAGAGAGGGGGTGGCATTTGGGGTCATTAGATGCGCTCAGTTTGAGGGGCAGCAATGCCCATGTCCTGCAGATGGGACAGGTGACCCTCTGTGCTGCCTGTCCTGAATCTCCTTGCCCCAGCTACAATTCTTCAGGTTGGAAAAGCTTTTTTTTTTTCCTCATCTTTCCCCAACCAGACGCTGTGAATCCCACTAAAACTTCTGACTGGGGCAGGGATTACGTGCTCAGGTTTCAGCCCTTGTCTGTGAGCGGTGTAAACTTTCGGCCGGCACTCGAGTGACATTTTGTGGGAGATAGGAAAGTATTAAGTGTTGGGCCCTGCAGATAAAAATAGCTGACCACACTTTCTGGCTTCTCGTGGCTGCTCTGGCCTGGTCCCATTACCTCCACGCTCCCCACCTGCTCTTTTCTATGCGTCACGTGCTGGGACACCCATGACATGACCCAGCTGTGTCCCCCCAGGTGTCCCCACCTGACTCCCACCAGCATCACAGGGGATGTGGCTGGAGCAGTGCTGCCAAATCCCTACCAACAGCTTCTCTTGGGTTTGTGGGGCTGGAAGGTGATCCCTGCTTGCTGGGAGCCTGCCCCAAATGAGTGTAGCATCCCCTGAAACCCATAGCTCAGAGCAAGTGCCCCAGATCACCTGTTGTCCCAACCCTGATGTAGGAGCGCTGCCCGTCATGGGAATCTTTGGCTGTGCACATGTGTCCTGTCTGTTTTCCCTGTTGCTGTGTTTTGGAGCTGATGTTTTCATCCTGAGGTTATGGCCAGAGCTGGCTCAGGGCCCCGCAGCAGTGTGGGCAGATCTGATTTTGTGCTCCAGAACCTGGGGCTGGGGCCAGCCAGAAGGGACAAGGAGAAAGAAGAGGAAGGGCAGGGTCTAGCTTGCTCTGTCCTGGGACCAGCCCTGTGATAGAGGTGCTCTTCAGGCCTCTCCAAAAATGCCAGCCTGGCTCTGGAGGCCCTCAGGTGTAGTGGGAAGGGAGGCTTCCAGCTTCAAGCGTCTCTTATGATTTGGGAAACTCCAAGGAGTTGATCTCCAAGGATCAGCTCTTTCCAAGTTGTTCCTTGAGGGATGCCTCCATTCAGATTGTTGTTCTTGCAATATCTGCTGGCATGCTGTGCACCTTAAGAATCATAGAACGGTTGGGTTGGAAGGGACCTCAAAGCTACCCAGCTTCATTGCCTACGATGAGCAAGGATGTCCCCTGACAGATCAGGCTGCCCATGGCCCCACCAACATGGCCTTTGGCACCTCCAGGGATAGGACATCCACGTGGACCTCCTTCCTTGCAGCTGTAGGCTTATTTATAAAAGACCTTTCTCAAACAAACGATGGCATACGAGAGCAGCATTGATGGGAATCTCTTGTTGTGTATGCTGCCAGCCCACCAGCCATAAGGACCGAGTTGGTTATCTGGAGCCCAACCAGTGCGATGGCACTCGGCTGCTTGCACTAGTGGGCGATTCCTGAGCCCCTGCCAGGAATTCCTCCTGTGGGATTGGGAATGCTCTCGGGTGTTAAATTCGTCTGACGGCGTGTCCTCTCTGAGCAGAGCCCGCCGTGCATTGGGACCTGTCATATGATGCCAACCATCTCAACCCTGCGCTTCAAGGTCAGCAGGGAGCTTGGGTACTGGGGCTCTTCTTGGCCCCTTTTTGGGAGCCTGAAAACCAGGGCTGTTTCACGGGGTGCCTGCACTGTGCTGATCCCATACATGTGTATCACACATGGCACATAGAAAATATTCCCCGACTTCAGGACTTCCTCAAAAGCTGGATAAATCATGCTAGGCAGCATTTGCTGGCCCTTCTCTGGGAAGAGGCAGTCCCTCTTGTACCAACTGATTTAGGTTGTATAAAGCCATTGTGAGGGGCCCTTTGGATGGCTTGTTAAATAAGAATTAGCGGGGCTTTATAATATTAATGGACAATTGGCCCTCGCAAGTTCTCTTGTTACAAGAACGTTTCATTTATAATTTGAATCCAGGTTGGGATGTGCTGAGAGATGCTCGAGCTGTGCATGAGGGTTAATGCGGTGCTCGCTCCTGCCAGAAAATAATAGAAGCCAGGGACTGGAGCAGGAAGGATTAGGGAGAGGATGTGCACGAGTCGGGCTGCAGCTGCTGGGAGTCTTGTGCAGAGGGTATGGCTGGAAATCACTGCTTGCTGATGGCTGAGAGGGGCTGACGTGGGAAGGGAGCATGGCTCCTGGAAGCTTGGGAGCTCAGCACCCAGAGGGTGGTTTTGGTGGGGAGGCTGTGTTGGTCAGAAAGGAGAAAGATCTGTCAGAAATGTTCTTCTGCCTCTACTTTCCTTGTGCTGCTGTTTTTTTTTTGTTGTGACAAGGGAGTGATGGACTCCAGGGGTGGGGATTTGGGGGTGAGCCAATCAAGCTGGGCTCCAGTAGTAGGGATCTGGGGGGTTAATTGAGAATGCTGGGATCCAGGGATGGGGACCTTTGAGGTGAGCAGATGATGCTGGGCTTTGGGGGTGAGTAGGGGATGATGATCTCCAGGGATGGTGCTTTTGGGGTGAGCCAACCAAATTGGGCTTCAGATATGGGGGTTTTTGGGTTGAGCCAACCAAGTTGGACTCCAGGGATGGGAGTTTTGGGGGTGAGCAGAGAATGTTGGGCTTTTATGGTGAGCTAACCAAGCTGAGCTCCAGGGGAGGGTATTTCAGCTTTCTGCAGGATGCCTGGTGAGTATACAGGTGCTGCCGCGAGCTTGACTTCACCGTAGCCTTATCTTTGTTGTCCTGTTGTTCTTAAAAGCTCAAGATGCCACAATAAGGAGTTATAATAAAGTCCTCCCCTGCCTCTCAGTGGGAGCATTTCTGGCTCTAGGCTGATCTGGAAGATGCTCAAATCTCATGTCAACGTTATCTGTGCTGTTTCCCGAAACACTCCCCTCAAGCTGCCTCAAGCCCCATCTCTCAGGGTTACAGGTGTGTAAGAACTCCAAGAAGAAGCCCAATCCATGACCTCCTCCTGGAGGATCGCGGCAGCATCTGAACTCCCCAAAGTGAGGCAAGGCTTTATGGCCCTCGCCCAAGAGAAGCATGTTGCTTTTGTGGCAACTATTAATTGCTTCCTGAATTTAAAAAGCACAAACAAACGCACTTGCCAGGGGATGAGTTACCCGGCGCGTAAATGCTCTGCCATTAATGCACTGCTGACCCTGACGATGATGCGAGCACCAGAAGGGCTTTCAAAGAATTTACCAGAAACCATTTCAGAGGAGGTTGTGTTGTAAATCCTTAAGTGACGGGATGGAGGGAATTAGGTGAGATAATAGTTTGCAGAAACTGGGCGCGATTCCCCGTTGAGGACCTCGAGGCTATTAGGAGCATGGCGAGGTTAGGCTCTGTCCCAGCAACCAAGGAGGGGTTTTACAACCTGGAAAACGAGATTAGCGGGGTGGCTGCTGGGCTGGATTCACACAACGCTATAAGGAAGACTGGAGGGGAGAGAAGAGGGGTACTATTATATCTGAAGCACACTGGGATGCTGCCTTCAGCATCCCTCATTTGAAAGGGGCGTTGTGGGGAGGGGGAAAAGTGCTTCACCTGTGGCAGAAAGTATTTCCCAAATCCAATATCTATGCAATGAGAAGTGCTGCACTGGGAATTGCACATCCTTTGATGGGGGAAGAATGCAGCCTCTTGTCTGCCTCGAGCCCTAATAACAGCCTTTCTGCCTGCTTGAGGAACTGAGGCTTGAAAAAGCAAGTCCAGCTGGTGATTGGGTGCCCCGGGAGGGTGCAGCATCAGCCCATTCAGTGACATGGGAGTCCCTATGCCTTGCCCAGCCCAGGAGGTGTCAGCTTGGAAGGAGTTCAGCAGGTTGTGCAATAATCAGTAGGTTTCAGAGTTAACGCTCTGTGGGAGGTGACAGTGGCAGGCTCCATAGCCTGGGGGGCTCCATGATGCTTTGATTCAGACTGTTTATTCTCCGATATTTATTTGCCAAGCTCTCGGGAAGGCTCTGACTTTGCATGAGAGCACCTGTGTCTCCCCACACCATGCTAGGCTGGGAAATAGGGAGAGCATCTTAGCCAAGTGAAATCTGAACCCTGCAGATAGGAAGAGTCCTTGCTACACACAGCCCCAGTGAAGCCAATGGCAAGTTTTAGGGTCTCAGGACCTCATAAGCTGGATGTATCCAATATTTTCTGTATCTCCACTCCACGGAGGAGGATTCACGGTCCTCTCAGCTTGCTGGCCATGGACAGGGAGGAGGAGAGCATCCCGCCCCGGCCATTTCTGGACGAGTAGGTCATCTGGGCGTGGGAGGGGGACGGTGTCCAAGGCAGCTTGGAGAGGCTGAGCTCTGGGTGTACGAGCGATTTGGGGGAAAGTGAGAAGGGATTTCTTATGAGAGAGGAATGTGAGTTTCCTCCTTCACATATGTCTCCCGTTCTTCCAGTTTGCAACAAAAGTCATCCCATTGCCCAAGACCTGGCAGCGAGGACAGCCCAGGAACAGCCCACAAATCACTGCGGAGCATCTCCCTCCTCCCTTTCTGCCTCCAGCTACTCGTGCATCAGGAACCACTTTTAATCCCCATTTGGGTGATAAAACTCCTGCCCTTTCCTGATGCAGGGCTGCTGCATGGCCAAGAGCATCCCAAATTTATGTGTGCTCTAGCACCGGTCCTAGCTCCGGTGGGAGGAATTGACTTGTCCTCAGCTTGGTTGCACTGTTAGACCCTCCAGAGGGCCAGGGGAAGGCCTGGGGTGCTGTGACATCGGTGCCATGGTGGGGACACAGTGACAAGGCTGGCACAGGTGTATTTTAGGGACAAGGTAGTATTTAGCCAGCTTGGGTGCTCAGCTTATGGGAGCACACTCAGCATTGCTTATCCTTTGTTATTCTGTGATCTCTCTCCAGGGCCCCCTTCCCATCTTCTCCAGTTTATTATCTCCTGCTAATGTTATTAACATGCTAATTAAGTCCCTTGTTGCGATCACCGATGAAGATGTCAGATAAAGGCCAATGCTAGACCCGATCCCTCACATTGCCCTTTTTCTCTACATTCTTTTCCCATTGCTGACATTATTTTACAGGTTTGCTTCACAAAGGGATGCTCTCCTCTTTCTTCCTCCTGTAAAGGCTCTCCCAGATGTGGTTCACAAAGCCTGCAGGGGCAGGTCTGCAATGCTGGTGTCACCAAGAGGGGTTTTCTGTTTGACCCCAAAGGCAGAACACTCGCAGGAGGACTCAGTGACGTCCAGGAGCAGCATTTGCCATCACGCGCTCAGCAGCTCGGTCACCTCCCCACGCACGTGTCTATAAATAGGGGGTAAAGAGACTCAGGGAGCCCACGTCTGGGGGTACCACTGAGGCACAGGGGCTGCAGTGTGATGTGGGACTGTACGGTGCAGGCAGGGGGGTAAAATGTGGCTCTTGACCGATTGCGAATAGATCAGGGTCAGGAGCTTGACTGCATGCCAAAGAAACCCAAGGGGATAAAATACGGTCTCTGCACTGACTCTTAGCAAACAGCACGTGGGCTGAAATCTGCTGGATAAATTTATGCCCTGTGAATTGTTCGCCCAGCTGTGGTGAAGGGACGGCCAGACCCAAGGCGAACCGATCGCCATATGTGGTGGGCATGCTGCTGGGGCTGACCTTTAGTGGGCTGAGGGATAAGGGCCAGGGGTGACATCGCAGGGATGTCACCGGGAGGAAGGGATGTGCTCGATGTGACGGGGGGGATGCAGCTCTTGCTGCCCTACATGGATGCAGTGCTGGGTACCAGGCGTGTGCCCCCTCCCCCTCTGCACCTCCTCCCATACCTTTGCCTGGGGCTGTGACTTTTGGCACGGGAGGGACATATTTAGCAGTGTGCTCCCAATGTACACGGCCACCCTGTCACCTCCACCCGCGCTGAGTAATGGGATCTGTGGTGGCCTACCCCATGCCCGCCCCAGCCAAGCGCTGTATTCAGTCTCTCAGTGAAAGAAATGTGGATTCTGATGCTCTGCTAGGGGAAGGTGGCTTTGGGGGTTGATGGATTCAATCTACCTGGCCACGTCTGTTCGTGTTGTCGGCAGTATCTGTTGGTTGCAGTCATTAGGTTTCAGAGTGAACAGCAGGCACCCCAGCAGTGAGTCAATGCCCGCAAAACTTTGCCTTGCTGCAGTGCTGTGCAATGTCCTTTTGGCTGATGTCTCCCTGGGGGCCCTCACAGCCCCTCATGAGCTCCCACAACACTGTTTTGGGGCCAGGAGAGCCTCCTGGTGTGGGGCCGACAGTGCTGAGCTGCCTCTGCTAATTGGTACAACTAATATTTGTTTTGCAAACGCGATTGGAGGGGAAGAGGGATTGTGAGAGCCAGAAATCCAATTGACCTGTAAAAAACAGATACGGTGTAAAGGGAATCCTTCCCCTGCCAAGCAAATATTTAGAAAGGAGAAGCAATAAAATGAATAAGCAACAAAGTAATATCCTGCCTCGCCGGGGGCTGCGGGGAAGGGCTGTGATAACCCCGTGTGAGCAGGAGGCAGGAACCCGTCTCCTGGAGAACGCGTGTTTGCTTTTCCAGCCCAGTATAATTATTTTATTCTATTATATAAATATATACAAGTATACATTATAGAGATAATGATTATCTGTATATGTGATTAAATATTGTACGGTGTATCATGTGCAAGTAAAAGAAGGGAGCTGAGTTCATGAGGGCGTGCCGAATGAGCCTCAGTGCTGAGCTCTTGTAGGATCCCCGAGCGTTGTCCCTTTGATGGACACTGATTCTTACACTTCTATCAGGGCCTGAGGCTGCTTTGCACTTGCAGGCACCAACCAGAGTATGAGTCTTGAAGGATCAGCACTGCATTTTTCTCTTTAGTGGTAACTGCGGGGCTGCGCTCCTGTGGATGCTCAGTGCTGTGGGATGTGAAGGGTTTGTTACTCTTGGGAGCATGCATGGGAGAGGGCTGCAATGTGAGATGAGCTCGAGTTGGGAGGAAAAGACAGCTTAAATGTAATGTTGTTTCGGATGAATATTTCCATTCATTCGGAGCTCGTGCAAAACCCTGTTCCAACAGTAGCTGCCCCGAGGCTGAGCCCATAGAGATGCAGGATGCAGCCTGGCGAGATGCAGTTTGCCATGCTGGTCCCGAGCAGCTGGCTTCTATTTCAGGCTGCGCTGTCTCTGTTTAGATTTCATCCAACCCAGTGGTTTTTACAGCCGCTGGAGCACCGGGAAGCACCCTGCAGCACCGCAGGATATTGGCTACATTGTGCCCGTGCCTACAATCCCCCCCGGTTGGAAGTGCCTTTTTTTTTTGTTTTCCTTCTCTATTTTATTAATCTTCCTTTTGAAATTCTGCAGGGAAATTCGCTTTTCATTTATTTATTTGTTTGTTTGTTTTCATTTTTCAACCTGAGGAAGGGGATGGAAATCGCTCTTCTTCTCCCCCAGCAACCCAGTGCGCCGCCAGCACCCCACAGGGCAGGAAAACGAGCACGCTGTGGGGTCATCCAGCATTCCTGCTTTCTGGAAAGCAAGGGAAAAAAAAAAAAGAAAGAAAGAAAGAAAAAAGGATTTTAAGAGAATCACATTTTAATCTGCCAAAAAATGAATGGCACCAACAACATTTCCCTCTCCACCGGTGCACTGCCCAGAGCCACGTTGGGCTGCTGGTGGCCACGGTGCATCGTCCTGCTGGTGGTGGCTTTGCTGTTCCATCGTTTGCCTCCCCATTAATCTCGGTGCAAACAAAGGCTCTGAAAAGCTCCTGGGGGTCCGTTGAAATCAGCTCTTTCTAATAATGGCTGTCGACCTCTCCGTGGAAGCACCGCTCCCCTAGGAAAGGACGCGGAGCGGCGGCCGTGTGCTGAAATATGGTGGGGTGTAATTAATTCTGACCTCTGGCTCCCGTGTGCTCCTCTCGATATTAAATTGGAGCGGTGATATTGTGGGGTTTCAATTATCCCTCTTTTCTTGGGGGCACGTTGGGGTGGGAGCAGCTGAGATGCACTCCACTCCCCATGTCCTTCCTGAATGGAGGTGCTCAGTAGTGCTGCATGGGGCTGTTACCCTTCCAGTGGTTCAGGATATTACAGATGGGGATCCCCAAAATTCAATGCTCTATGACTTTGCCTCAGAGCTTGCTTTCTGCCTGTGCGTTTGGCTGGGTATGGAGCTGGGAAGGGGTTTGCACTACAGGGCAGGAACTGGAGTGTATGTTTGGTGAAATGCTTCTTGGGGTCCCCATACGCAGAAGTGAGGGGGGGTTACTGGGAAGCAAGGTTGCTTCATTCCCTCATAGGTCTGGGATGTATCCAGCCAGCGGGACAGAGCCGGATCGGGGGGAGGAGAAGGGAAATTAAACAACAACAACAAAAAAAGGGAAACGGCACTTGCTGCAAAGCGAGCGAATTCCCCAATAAACCCGAATCTGCTGAGAATACATTTTACAAACATGCAGCTAAGTTGGCTGCTTTTGTTTGGGCGTTTGTTAAGCATTAACTAAAGAATGCCATGGTCCAGCCTGCTCGGTGTGAAATCTAATTCTCCCCCTTTCTGGAGCCATGGCATGGAGTGCTCAATTTTTTTCTCTCTGTAGGACTGCAGCCTTCTGGTACTGCGGCCAAAAACCACTCATATTTTAGCAAGCTTAGCCCAGGCGCCGTTGCCAGGCAGTAAAGGGAACACTTGTCCGCCTCGGGGGGAGGAGGGAGCAGCGGGGAGACAGAGGGGTCAGGGGACAGCCCAGGGTGTGGGCTGGGGGAGCACTGGTGCCCCACTTTGGGGACCTATGGGGACAGGAAAACCAGGAATGAGCCACATCCCAAACCCAGCGCCAAGTGTGGGGTTGACAGCGATCGGTGTTTCTCCACGGCCCCACTCCCGCTGTCCCCTGTCCTGTGAGTGAGGAGGTGGCTGGGTGCCAGGACATCTCAATTCGGTGGCACTGAGCCCCTCTCCCCGTGCCTCTTGCTGTCCCCATGCGTCTGTCCTCTCGGGGTGAATGTGCCATCACACCCGCTGGAAGAAGCCATGCCCCATGGCTTTCCATGCCCTAAGGATAGCCCCTGTGGCTGGGGCTGACCAGGGAAGGGAGCACGGATGCTGCAAGGAGCATCCCAGGGGGATGTGAACCCACCCGGCAGAGCTGCACCGAAACCAACCTCAGTGGTGTTTGGGATTTGTCCGTCAGTGTTGAATATCACTGTTCTCAACCCGGAGGGGCTCCCGTTTGTATGCGGCGCATGCAGGCAGCCGGAGACAGAGAGCAGCCGGGAAGCGCCCGTCAATCACAGCCCATTTCAAAGCATCACATCCGCATAAAGGAGTACAGGGGGTGGCGGGTGCTGCGTCGGCCCCATGGGAAAGCATGGGTCAGGGTGTGGGATGTATGATGTATGTTGTGGGATGTATGATGTGGGATGCAGGACACAGGATGTGCTCCACAATGATAGTTTTGGGCTTTGGCCACGTGCAGAAGCTGGCAGCTTTCAGTGATTCTTTGAGGATGGGGAACGCAGATAAATACTCTCTTCCAGGGTTTTGCTGAGGCTTTCAATGGGTCTCTGAGCACCTGGTGGAGCTGTAGGTGACCCTGTCCAGTGCAGGGGGATTGGACCAGATGGCCTTTAAGGGTCCCTTCCAGCTCAAACCATTCTGTGATTCATTCATGAAGATCTGCTCGCACTGTCTTAGCAGCTTATCAGTGGTTTATCACTGGGAACACAGCAATCCCAACAGGTAGGGCTTGCACTCCGTTTAAACAGGATGAGGATGCATTACCCTGTGGGTACAAATTGCCTCCCTTTGACATAAGAGAGACGTAATGACAGACGGAATGAGTGCAGCGCTGACACTGGGCTGCCTTCCTCAGGGCTGGAACAGCCGAAAAGCACAACAGGTACCTTTAGGGACACTGTGCCCTATCTCTTGAGCCCTCAGCACTCAACAAGGGTGGGAGCCCTCCCTCCAGCTGTGTGCACATCTGACAGCTGGGGGCAGTCCCTTCCCAGTGCTTGTCCCGGCGGGCATCGCTGGTCACTGAGGCAGGCACAGATGCCACCAGCTGCTGCATGCTCGTCCCCTCAGGCTTGCACAGCTGAGAGACACTGAGTCACTGTTGGGTGAGGAAATGAGAAGGGGAAAGGAAGATATTTCTTCCCTCCCCCCCCTCACCCCCCCCAGTTTTTGATGGGTTTATCCCATACATCTTTTCCTCTCCTCTTAGCAGCAGGTCTGACTCAGCACTTTGCATTCCCGAGGTGTTTTTTTTTGGTAAGTGCACCCACAAAATAAGGGCTAAAAGTATGGCGCTTGGGCAGGCAGTTCCATTCCTAGAGACCACGCAGGGATGAGGGAGATGGGCAGAGGAACCAGCACCCAGCACTGCTGAAGTGTTTAATCAGAGCTTGATGACCTTTTGTGTTAAAAACCAGTAATTCCAGCAGTGAGCTGAGGGTCTGAACAGCTGAGGTGAAGCAGCGGTGCTCCCATACAGGTCCTGCCTGGGGAACACATCCAGGGCACCAGGGATGCTCGTAGATAACCTCAGGATATGTGCTGACTTCTGCCTTCTCTTTCTGGGCCAAAGTCATCAAAACAGAGAATACTGATGTCCTGTTCCCACAGATATTTAAGACGAGGCTGGATAAGGGGTGAGGTTTTTGTTTGTTTGTTTGTTTGTTTGTTTGTTTTTTATGGTATCCAAGCCAAAAGCATAGATGACTGGGGTAGTGGGGAGGTTCTGGTTTGATACCTCCAAATTTTGCACTGAGCCCTCAGCCCAGGTTTGACTCCACGCTCGGTTTCCCCAGCTATAAATCAGTGATTGTGCTCCCGAGCTTCTTGTTCGGGCACTAAAAGTCAAGGACAAGCTCTGCTTAAAGCTATAGGTTATTGCTATCATTGTTATTATTAGGGACCATACAACTAAGAATGCTGCAACTATTGTCACATCATTGCCAAGGAACAATCTGAGCTTCTTTTCCATTTGGTCAACAAGTCATCAAGACCATCACGAACAGCAGAGGTGTGGCACCATGAGGGCCATGGTCAGTGGGCATGGTGGGAGTGGGTTGATGGTTGGACTGGAAGATCTTATGGTCTTCTCTATTCCACGATTCTATGATTCTAAGTCTTCAGTTCAACCCTAACCTTAATGCCCTGGTGAAGTTTGGGGACCCTCAATGTACCCTGTAGCCAAGATGGGGCCATGGCAATGCCCTGCTGCCAGCCTTGGCCATCAGTTATGGCTGGACTGGATGATCTTGGTGGTCTTTTCAACCTTAATGATTGTGTGATGTGGTTTGGTGGGGTCTCCATGGCAGCCTCCAGTTGGAGACATCTGGATGGGTAGGTTGTCTTCCTAACACTTCCTAGTGATGTGTCCTTCATCCCACGGTGGGAATTGGGCTGTTGGGTTTGGTGTTGATTTATTTGGCATCCGGGTTTTGGGGTCTTCATCTTTCATGGTTCAGCCATAGCTGAACATAATCCACCAACGTTGACCCAAACCAGCATCCCCCACATAAGGTCAATGCATGACGTCACACAGTCATGCGTGTCCTTTTGGCGCATCCACAGACGGGGTGACAAAATCACTCTGTACTGATGCCCACCAACCCCACCGCAGCTCCCTGGGGTGCATCCCATGGGGTCTCACCTTGTTCCCGCAGGTTGTTCGCAGTGAAATGCGCCGGGTGCCTGGAGAGCATCGCGCCCAGCGAGCTGGTGATGCGTGCCCAGCAGAGCGTCTACCACCTGCACTGCTTCTGCTGCTGCGTCTGCGAGCGGCGCCTGCAGAAGGGCGACGAGTTTGTGCTGAAGGAAGGGCAGCTGCTCTGTAAGGGCGACTATGAGAAGGAGCGCGAGCTGCTGAGCTTGGTGAGCCCGGCTCTGTCGGATTCTGGTAAGGGGCCGCCTGGTGTAGCATTGCCCCGATCTGCTCCTTGTGTCCTGGGGCCACTTCTCTGGGGGAAGAATTCCTTTGTAGAGCTGAGTTGGGATGCTGTAGGAATAGGGCAGGGGGTGGCATCCCTGGGGCAGACCCAGTGGGGGGATAGCAAGATCAACATTTAGACCTGAATATGCAGTTGATGCAACTCATGTCTGCGTGATTCCCAGGATGACAAATTTAGGGAGAAACCCAGCAAAATTGGAAATGAGCTGTGAGCAGAAAGCACTGGGTTAATGTTGTCCCTAATAAAGGCATTGGTGCTTCCCAAACTATGTAAAAAGAAGGTCGCTGTAGGGGAATCTGGTTTGTGGAGGGAAGGATTTACCTTTGCATGGATGGGACAGGGGTGGGGATGAGGCAAGACAACAGCTCTTTAATCAAACTCACCCGATCTCCCCCCCCCATCCAAAAAAAAACCCACAAAAAAAAAAAAAAAAAAAAAAAAAAAACTCTCCCCAAATAGCAGTGATGGTAGCAAAAAGTGAAGGAGGACAGCAAGGGTGGACCACTATGCTGGAACCCTGGGAAAGTGCACTAGGGATGTCCTGGTGGCCGCGGCACAGCGAGTTCTGCTCTATGGGGGATGCAAACGCCTTTGGTTAAAATAGGAACTGAGGAGGAAATGTCAGGCAGGAAAAGAACAGAATCAGCTGCTGATCCCACAACAATTTGGGTTTGTTCCGACTGGGGGAAAAGGGCACTTTGGGAAAGGTTGGGGAGCTTTTCTCCCCCGTGGCTCATCAGCCTGTGGCCGGCCCCGCTCCCAGCAGCTGGCCAAGATGAGGGCTTTGCATTGCAGAAATTCCCCAGGAACACACTACTTTCAGTAGAAAAGTCCCAGCGGAGGGATGCAGGGGGACAGCATGGGGCTCACCAGTGCCACGCACCCCCTCGGATGGTGGGAGCCCATCCTGAGCCCTCAGCACCTCCAGATCCCTCATCCAGGGATGCAGCTGGGTGTCCCCGCGGGGCTGCCAGCCCCTCCAGCCTCCCCATTCTCTGCACAGCAAAGGCCACTTTATGAGAAAGTGCAGATAAAAAGCAAGCCATATGTTGCCTGTAATCTCCCCAACCCTCACTTCAATTACTGCCTCCTCCGAGCCCACCCCAGCCGAGCCTAAGCAAACAAGCCCCTCTGAAAGAGGACCCCGGTTTCCAATTAAAAGCGTCCTAACTGTTCTCCTCTCCCTAAATCCTCCCAGGCGAGGAATGTCCCGGCCCTGCTGCGGCCACACTGGCCCCCCCGTGCCGGCGAGTCAGGCTGGGGGCATGCACAATGTCCCCCACCCTGGCCCCTTCCCAGGTGACGTCAGGGGCAGCCCCAGACAGTCATTAATTTCCCCCCTCGTTGGGGAAAGGCTTGAAAGGGAGAGTTAATTAAAAGTAATACCCAGCCAAATCCGGCTCCGCTTCTCCTTTGACACATGGAGGGATTTGGGGAGCAGGTGCTGGGGGAATGGGAAGGGGGGTAGTGATCGGAGTGGGTTTTTCCCCTTCCCAGAGAACGGCAGCATGGGCCTGAGCATTGCGTGCTGAACTTATCCCCTTTGAGACTAGGGATACTGGGGTAGGCACCCCTTGCTGGGGCGCAAAGGCATCCCAGTGTCTCCATCAGTGCAGGTCTCAAATCCTAGTGTTTGTTAAACCTCTTCCCCTCCACCAAAAGTAAACTCAATGGTGAAACTCACATCCAGATCCCAAAAAGCCACTTAAATACCTACTGGGAGTTGATTGATTGGTGTGGCCATGGGCACAGCATCCCTCTTCCTTGGAACCACTGCTTCAGTACCTTTGGGGGCTACCAGTGCTATGTTGCATGCAGAAGGTGTCTCCCAAGATGATGAGCACAGGAGACATCCCACAAAGCATGAGTGAGTGGGGATCATCCTCACACTGTGTCCTCCTGCTATGGGCATCAGATTTGCATACTGCCCATGCATCCCAGAAACACCGCAGTGCCACAGTGGGACTTGAGGCGGGCAACTTCTTGCAGCCTGCTGAGCACTGCGTGGTTTCTAACAAGCAACTCAGTTTTGTTAGCAATTAACAAATAGTGAGCTTGCTGGAAAAGGCTGCAAGTGATTTACAGCTCACGAGGGGGAAGGATGTGTGTTGGCCAACCTGCGTTGCATCTTGGTGGGTGAAGATGAAGATGGCACAGCCATCCAGCACCACAGAGGGACCTGAATCTTGGTCCCTTTCTGTTGTTTGTACCCATTCCCAGGTAAAAGTGATGATGAAGACAGTGTCTGCAAAATGGGCCCGGCCTCAGCAAAGGGAGCTGAGGAAGGGAAGGACCACAAGCGGCCCAAGCGCCCGCGCACCATCCTGACCACACAACAGCGCAGGGCCTTCAAGGCATCCTTTGAGGTCTCTTCCAAGCCCTGTAGAAAGGTATGGGGACACTGGGGGTGGCCTGGGGGCTGGGCAATAGCTTTGCCCCCTCCTGAATCCCCCAAATCTTGTGTGAGTCGCACTGAGATGTTGTTCCTCCTCCAGGTGCGGGAGACACTGGCAGCTGAGACAGGGCTGAGCGTACGTGTGGTGCAGGTCTGGTTCCAGAACCAGAGAGCAAAGGTGGGTGCAGGGGTCCCCTCCTGCTCTTCCCCCCAGCCGTGTCATGACCCTCTGCTCTTTCCCCTTCTTTTAACCCAGATGAAGAAGCTGGCCAGGAGGCAGCAGCAGCAACAGCAGGACCAGCAGAACACGCAGCGCTTGAGCTCAGGTACCCAACCCTCCCCATTTCCATCCCCATTTTCCACCCAAGCCTTCCCACCAAAAAACCGCACCCCCACCATACCAACAGCTCTCTCCTGTCTTGCAGCCCAGCCAAACAGCAGTGGCCCTGGGGGGCTGGAGGGGCTTATGAACTCCTACACCGCTCTGCAACCCCCACAGCAGCTCCTGGGCATGGAGCAGGTCTACAGCTCTGACCCTTTCCGGCAAGGGCTCACCCCCCCACAGATGCCTGGAGACCACATGCACCCCTATGGTAAGGCTGGGGGGGGAGAGGGAGGGGGGGAACAAGCCACAAATCCCCTGGATTTGCACTCTTCACTCTTGCTTGTCCTCACAATATCAAAGGGTGGGCTGCATGACAGGGGTGCAGCAAGTTATGGGAAGGCAGCAATCTCTGCTGCCATAAACCCCCACAGTGCAAAACTGGTGGCCAGCACCATCACCCCACTTAGCAGCTGGACTCAAAGCAAGGGGAGCAGAAAGCAGGAAGCCCTGGTAGGAAGGTTATGGGTGCCATCTCCTCCGTGATGGTGCCACCTCCTTCCTAATAGTTCCACCATCTCTCTGCTGATGCCATCCCAGCATCTCTGACAGTGCCAACACCTCTCTGATGATATTAACCTATATGGGTTTAGCACCCTGGCATGGGACAGCACCCCCAGAGCATCTCAACAGGTTTTTGTTGTCCCAGCAGGAGCTGGCTGCAGATGTTGGGAGCTGCAGCAGTATGCGGCATCCCTTCAGCACTGCTCCTTCCTTTCTCCCCAAGGTGCTGAGCCCCTCTTCCATGACATGGACAGCGACGATACCTCACTGAGCAACCTGGGTGACTGCTTCCTCGCCACGGCAGATGCGGGACCACTGCAGACACGGGCAGGGAACCCCATCGACCACCTGTACTCCATGCAGAGCTCTTACTTCACCTCCTGAGCATGGCAGAGCCCTGCAATGGGACGTTGTCCTGCGACATTTTGTAGCTCGGGATGCCCAGGGAGCCAACAAATTTTGGGTTGCATAGTTTCATGTTTCTCTTAGGATCCTAGGGTTAGGGGCAGCTGGCGGGTTGGATTCAGGTTGCCGTGCAAATGTAGAAGCCTGGAGACATCTCCCCAGGATGTGGGGCTGAGTGTATGTGTGTGGCACGCGTGTGTGCAGAGCCGTGTGGCTGTGCGCGGGGATGTCCCGCCAGATTGTATCCACAAAGTTTATTTCTAAGTCTATCAGAAATTTACTGTACAGTGAAAGTAACTTTATTTTCAGCGTGAACCATATTTAAGGAAATACTCAATGCACTTAAGTTATAAGATGAAATAATTTACTTTTTATAAACGTTATGTTTAGGTTGCAAAAGCCCAGCGGCAGGGAAGGAACACCTGTTTGTTTCAGGAGGTAGGTCTGGGTTTTGGGGTCGGTTCTTTTCGGTGCTCTCAGGTTACCCCACTTGTTTCGAGGTGAACTCCGCAGCAGGCTCCTCACCAGAAGGGTGGTGGGGACAGCAAGGTGACGGCATCCTGTCCTTGCCACTCAGTGTGGCTGGTGCTTGGTGCTGGAGCTGGAGACATCCCCACCTCTCTCCTCCAGCACAGACCCATCCCGTACCCAGAGGTGGGTGATGGGGTGGTGTGGAGTGATGTCCTGGCTCCGGGAGGCACCAGCCCATGCCGCCAGGAGGAAGGAGCCCTGCATCTCCCACCTTACGCACGGGTCCATCTCTGCAAGTTCTCCGGGTCGAGCTTTCAGCCGACCATCGCCTCATCCCCGTCTCGTTTTCATGCGTTGTGTCCTTTTGTGCTGCTGTTCCCAAACGATGTAAAGACATGCGATGAATGGCTGCGAGGCTCAGAACACTGGTTCATTGGCACAGCTTGATTTGACACTGAATGTAGCAGGGTCTGGAGGTGGCTGACCCGGCAGGAGACACTGACGCTCTGTCAGGAATCACGTAGCAAGGTGAAATTAAAAGACAACAAAATCCCGAAAAAAAAAAAAAAACAACAGACATGTCTGGTCTCTTCTTGTGTGGAGTGTCCTGTTGACTCAAGAGGGAAGGGTTTGGATAATCTCCCGAGTCAGCAAGGTGTTGGGTATCACTTCTTCTCACTGGGTATTAAATATATGGGGAGGGTCAGGTTGGAAATCAAGAAAACATTCTTCACCAGAGGGTGGTGGGGACAGGCTCCCCAGGGCAGTGGTCATGACACAGAGCTGCCAGAGTTCAACAAGTGTTCGGATAACATTCTCTGTCATATGGTCTGAGTTTTGGGTGGTCCTGTGTGGAGCCAGGAGTGGGTTCCACGATCCTTATGGGTTCCTTCCAACTTGGGATATTCTATGGTTCTATGATCAAATATTGTCTGTCCTGGGGCTATGCTGAGCCTTGAGGGTCTCTGCAGTCAAGGAATGGAGGTGAGTGGCTCTAGAAGTGACACATCTTTCACCAGTGCCCACAACCCATGGGGATAAGAACTGCTCCATCCACCTGGCACAGGAAAATAACTGGAATTTTCTGGTATGAACAGGATGGGAAATTACTGCTTGGGATTTCTCTGCCACTTGGCTTAGTGATCTTGGAGGAATGCTGGCTGGTGCTAGCGGGGCGGAGGGGATCTGGGCAAGGTGATATTCACTGTGGGATGAAAGTGAAGATGTGCTCTGCTTGTGGGAAGGAGGCTTTAGGAAGGATGGAGGATGTGTGGTGTGGAGGAAATGCCATGAAGCCAGCATGAGCCTGATTTGTAGGATCCAGGTGTACATAATGGCTGGGTTAACACCACCCAGGCTTGCAGTAGAAAAATAGATGTTTCCACTCATGATTATTAAAATTGCCTTAAAAATTGCCTCACTTGGATGTTTCTTAAAACATTGCATTTTAAGTTTTTTTTAAGAAAAAAAGAAATGTTTTAAAGATGAAAGGTTTGCCTTCCCCACCCACAGATATCTCCTATTTGAAAAACGTTCATCTACATCAGTCTGCCTTTCTGTCAGCCCAACTATCAATTTATACTTATGAAATTACTTCCCCCAAAATAACCCCCCCATAAAATCCATGTCACACAGACAGCTTGCCTACTTCTTTCAAAATCTTGCAAATATATAGTGGCAATATAATAACAGTATCTCAAGGCATGTGCATATACATGAGTAGGATTATTATATACGTAGTGTGCATATATATTTTTGGGAAGGATCAGTGTTGTGGAAGGGGGTAGAATGTCATCTGGCAGAGTTTATGGTCTTAAACCTTCCCTTCTTCTGCCAATTGGTTTGTTCCTGACACAGTCCATCATGTAAGGATGCAATCCAGCAGTGCACACATCCTCCTGTCCACCCAGATGTGATGCTCTGGTGTGCTTTATTTTAGAATGTGGGCTGCTCCTGCCAAGGAAAACCATCTGGATTTTATCTTCTGAGGAGACTTAGTCACACTGTGGCAGATGACTTCTTGTCAAGGCTGCTGGGGTGGTGGTGGGCAGTGGGTTTGTTGCACCTTGGGCTGGCCCCATTGGGTGAATTACTGTGATGCTGTGCTGCCATACAGTGCTCCACACCTGAGCCAGCTCCCAGCCCACAGAGCAGCTCTCGGGGGTGAATGGCAGCTTCTTGTCAAGCCCAGGAAGAAAAGAACAAGGTCATGAAAACAGGCTCTACTTCGCTCTCCAAGGCAAGGGCAACAGCAGGATGGGGTTGGGAGCCAACCTTCACGTCCCCAGTGACTTGGTGAACAAAGCCTTCTCTGTTCAGGAACTGCTCGGTGGCCGAGATCGAGCCAGAGATTGCCTTTCAGTTGAGGACGCTGATTAGATGATACCGATAGGAGGGAGCAAGCTGAGTGATACTGTGTTAATTAACTCGCTCTTTGTGAATGGATGGTATAGGATCTTGGGGCAGAGGCAGACTTGGAAGAAATTCAAAATGGTCTTGGCCAATATTGGCTGCGTTTGCATTTGGAGATTTAAACTGTGCTGGTATTTCTAGGTATGTGCAGACATGGAGTGGAGCAAGAAGCCTTCCTGCAAGAGTGTGACCTTGGTAGCGGAGGCTGTCTCAGAAATCTGCCCAGGGAAGACACAGGCAAGGTCTTTCCCTGAATCAGAGATGGGAGGCGGCAAATGGTGCTTTCCTGGTGGGAAAAGAAAAGGCTCTGGTTGTTCCTGACACCTTTCCAGAGCGAACTCATTTGCCAGATGTCTGATATCCAAACCGATGCTGTTCTGGGCATAAAATGTCACCCATCATTAGAAAATGCTTGTGCCTTGTGACACATGATGTGGCTCAAACCACTGAGGACGAGTGCCTTGGCCTTATGGTAGGTGTGTGAGCAAGATCCTAGGTAACACCAGCTGTCCAGATCTGAGACTTGCATTTGCTAAGTCATTTTCTTCCACTGCTTAGCTGCATGGAAAGTTCCCTTAAAGAAGCTTGTGTGAAATGGCCAAGACTTGCAACGGAAAGGCAGGAAAAGGGCGAGGAGCTCTTCAGGTGCAAAAAGGTGAATAGTAGTTTCTTATCTAGTTGGAGATCATACCGAATTCTTGTCTCCATTCCTCCGAGTGGCAACATGTTGGTCATGAAAAGGTTATCCTGTCAGCTATAGACCTCCTAGACACCGACGTGGAGGCTGACATGCACTAGCCTGGTTGACACGTATAAGTTCAGAGGCTGAGGACAAGCGTATCCAACTGCGAACCATGTCAAAACACTCCAACTGATCAAATACTGACAGCACTTTCGGTGAAGAACAGCAGATTCCCATTGCCTCAGGCCCTCTGTGCTGCTGCTTCAGAGGGGAGCTCAGGTTTCGGCCTGACCCCGAGAACAGGGGGTTCATTCAGAGGATGCTTGGTGGGTTGGATCACGGGTTTGGGGCGGTGTGAATCCCTGCCAGAGCACGGTGATGGGCAGCAGGCCCCGTGCCACAGATGGGGTGCTGGTGGCAAACCCTGGTGAGCAACATCCTTGCGTCCTCACCAGCTAGGTGGCTATAAATGGGGTGAAGAGCCGATGACCCCGTATTGACCAATCTTCATTAGGATTATGAGAGAGTCCAGGCAGGCTCGGTGCTTTGGAGAGCCATGCTTTGGCAACTCAGATGGATGAAACCATCTGGCCCCCAGTAGTTCTAACTCTCCTTGTGCTCTGTTTCTTGCAATAGTATCTGCTTCAGAGAGGAGGGACTGCGAAGGGAGGTATCCACTGGTTTCTCAGTGCTTTCCCAAGAGCATCTGTAAGGAAACAAGCCTGTGCTCAACACAGGCTCAATAACATGTGAGCATGGTGGATCCTGAGGCTGTGCACGGGAGGAGGATATGGAAAATACTGAAAACCCAACTGTTTGCTGAGTGAGGCATGGACCGTGTGGAAAATATAGCATGAGGTCATGGAACTGAAGATGTAGCGTAACGCCTGTGCCTTGGGTGGCTGATTATGTTGTCCTGACAACCCAGTGCTGGTGTCCCGGGGTTGGAGGGTTTGGCTGTGCAGTCAGGAACATGTAGGTATGTGGGAAGTAACTGGAGAGCCCCCGAGGAGTGTGGGGAGAGGAGACCAGAGAAACTCTTCCAAAAGGATCAGTTGGAGCGTGCCAGAAGATATAACTGCCTGCTGGCTGCTTGGTCTCCTCCTGGAGTAGGTGGAGGGAGTGAGGAAGGAGCGGTGACATCCCGATGCTGCCAGGAGGGGACACTGAATCCAGAGAAATGCATTGGTCTGGCAAGGAGATAGACCTGCTAAGCCCAAAGGTGGGTGATGTCCTCGAGGGCATCCAACCTTCTGAGCAGCAGTGGCGGGACTCAGAGCCCTTATGGTACCCCAGAAATGGCTTAAAAACTGAGCTGCTTTGTCTCTTCCCTGGGCTTTACATGTCCCATAAATTAGAGGCTAATCACTTGCTTCAGAAGGCTTTTAAGTGCAAACAAGCTTCATCAAGATGGTGAAATTGCCTCTTAATTGATTATTCCTGCAGTTTAACAGCTGTCTCCCCAACTTGCTTAATTTCTCCTTTCCTCAAAACACAAATCTGCCGTTGGTACAACTAGCTCACCTCCAGCCAGGAGCTCAGGAGGAGCTGACAAATGCTTGTGGCTGTGCTGGCTTCTGCAGCCGGATCGCTGGGAGTGGAGACATTGGACAGGGCTGGAGCTGATAGGAAAAGAGCTTCCCAAACACACCGGTGAGCAGCAGGGATGCTGTGGTTTTAACCCTCCCCATCACATCCTCAAAGCCACTGTGTGTCAAGGGGAAGGGTCCTGTTTCATCCCACAGCCCCAGGCCACCCGAGCTTAGGTGCTGCCTGACCATGTGCGCCGGGCCAGCCCTACTGATAGCATCGGGGTAAGTACAGTAGGGGCTTTGTGGCTGTGGGGATCTGGTTACCTGGGAACAACTCTGCACCCGGGGAGGATGATGACAATGTACCCGGGGAGAACGGGGACTTGGAAATAGGATGACAGTGCCAGCTAGTGAGCTCCTACGTGATGGTTTCTGGGTGCTTCCCAAGCATGCAGTCTGCAGGACCTCTGCTTGCAGCAGGTGACCTGGTTTGCATCCACCCCTCTTGGGATGCTGTGGGGACTCTGTGCTGGACCACAGCCCCTACAGGACATGTGTTCCCTTCCCAGCTGCCCTTGTAGGTCCCACTCTGCAAACCCAGCAAGGCTACCTCTTGTGCCACTCTCTTTCCCAGCAAATGTTCCTAGCTGGCTTTTATTTTAATTTATTTCTTCCTAAAAGGAATAAATTCTTCACTCAGAGTGCAGTGAGGTTCTAGTAGTGCTGCCCAGAGCTGGGGGTGCCCCATCCCTGGAGGTGCCCCAGGCCATGGATGGGCCCTGGGCAGCCAGAGCTGGGGGTCAGCCAGCCCATGGCATGGGTGGAGCTGGGGGGGCTTTGACATCCCTTCTAACCCAACCATACTGGGATTCTGCTCAAAACCTGTGAAATTACCTAACCTAGTTTCTTTGCCCCAGTAGTTTTTTGTAGTTGTTGGATGATTTCTGCAAGTTCTGGTAAGTTAAATAGGTTTCTATAGATGGACAGTGGACAAGCTTCTTTCTATGCAGATCACTCAAGTCACCCTCATGGTAACTGCATTCCCTGTGGCATTTTCTGCGGCATGGATGTCAGGTTGAGGGAGCAGGATCCTTCACTAAAAGGCAAAAGGTTCGGGAAGTCCGTGGGAAATACAGCAATAAAATACAGAGACAGTGATGAAACTTGGCCATCTGCTCCAGAACAAGGTGACTGCGGGGAACATTCAGAGCAGTGCCAACACAAACTTGCTCCTGCAATGCGTTCACAGCCTCAGTGGTGTGGGAACCCACCGGATGCAGCATCTCAGCTGCCGGTCCCTGACACAGCCTGCCGTGTTGGAGACAGATGGGGAGCTGCCCTTCACTGCCTGCGGGTTGCAGCCCTGGTGTTCTGTTGGGCTGTGTACTGGAGGTAACTGGTCGACTGTTCTGGATGAGCCACTTTTCCAAGGACAACACGCCTGGTTGTCCTATCTGTTGGCATCCATGGGCTGGATGCCACTCTGCATGCGTGACACAGCCCTGCCAGGGCTCAGTGGCAACTAAGCCACCCTCAGAACCACAGCCCGGCACGGACCTGGGCAGATTTCCCTCGCAGGGTGAACGGATCCAGTTTCATTGCTAATGGCTTTCCCAGGATTTGCAGATGTGAATTACTCACATTCCTGACTCCAAGGTGAGCGCAGGTGCATCGGACGGTCCTGCGAGCACACAGAGCCGCTATTGTGCGGCTGGGAGCATCGCCCAGTGCGTGCCAGCTGCCCGTGGATGCTCCAGTGCTGCTCAGTGCCTTCTGAAGGGCTCTTCTCTTTCTCCTCCAGGCGAGGAGAGCCTTAAAGGGGGGTCAAGCCCCAACCTTGCCCTTGGGCTCTTGATCTGGGGTCTATGGAAAGCAGACCTGGCTTTAAGCCGCCCTCCTCAAAACTCGCTCTGCTCAAACTCCAGGACTATTTAACACGCTTCAGCTTCTTATAAAGTTTCTGTCAAGAAGGATTAGCAGCAGGCTGACAGATTGCTATTACAGCCCCAGTGAACTTTTAATACCTGCCAGTAAGTTCTGCAAGTCCCTTAAATCCCCCTGTGGATGCCTGGTCTGGGGCCGAAAGGCATACACGGCTGCTATGAAGGGTACCTCCACCACTGCCAACATGAAGGAGTGACCTCTGGGGGTTCTAGTGTTGTTCATGTATGTGCACAGATGTTTATGCACCTTCCCCTACTACTGCCATCATAATTGAAACATTATCAGCTGAGGGAGGTTCAAGCTGGATACTAGGAAAATATTCTCAGAAAAAGTGGTCATACGCTGGCATGAGCTGCCCAGGCTATTAATGGAGTCACTTTCCCTGGAGGTGTTACAGAACCGTGGAGATTGGCACTGAGGGATGTGGCCAATGGTGGGGATGTGTTGGAGTTGGACTTGGTGATCTGACAGATCTTTAACAAGCTTAATGATTCTGTGGCTATGAGTGAGGAGGAAATCTTGGTGACTTTCTCTACCCCCCAGCAATGGTGGGGCTGACGTTACTACCTCCATGGTGCTGCAGCTTAAGCTGGGCCCCATCCCTCCTTCGAATCCCACTCCCCTTCTCCCCTCACAGATCTTTTTGTCTTCTAAATCCCCATCTCTTGGAAGCGTGGCAATGAGCAGGAAGATATTTACTACACTGGATAGCTTCCAGTTGACCCAGCCGTGGAAAAAACTTTGAAACTGCCTTTGCCAAACGTCTCAAAATCAGGGGGCAGAAGTCACCCAATACTTAGTTGAAGGCTCATGAATTTTTACATGCTTAAGACAAAAAACTGGAAGCAGCTTTTGGCCAGAATCTTTGTCTCAGAGTGCATCTGAATATGTTCCCTTTGGGTTTCTCAAGGTTTTGCCTAATGGGACACACGTCCTCCCAGCAAGTAACTTAGATCCCGAGTTTTATTAGCCTTTTGAAATGCCATCTTTCTGTTGTGCAGTGTTGGACAAATCTGTGTAGCTTGGCAGAGATACCATCATTCAACAAGAGGCTGCAGCCCAGCAAGATGTCTTGTCTGGCATGGCCAATGCAGTGCTGCTATTTTGGCCTCCTGCCTGCAGGACGTGCCTCCAGGCACCCAGTGAGAGCTGCAGAGAGGGATGCTGTCACCCTGTTGCTGTGGGCTTGGATGCCCTTGTAGAATTCAGGGGTGATGGGTCTGAATCTGCTGCTACACATCGAGTGCTTGAGCATGAATAGAGAATGGGAGCCCTTGGTTTCCCGTTGCTTGTCTCTACCTCAATCTGGGTTAACCTGGGCGGCTGCTCTCCAAGTGTCTTTTTTTTTTTAATTGCACAGCCAAATGCTTTTTGGAAAGCCAGGCTATTATCCCCCCAAACAGCCAACTCCGAACCCAAAAGAGAAAGGGGCGAGGGGAGGGAGGGAGCACCAGAAAGGGGCCTTTGAAGTGAGCTGCCCAAACGCGACGTGTGACATCAGAGAGATGGCAGATAGCTGGCAGAACAAGGCTGCCTTTCAGCCTGCCCTGGCCCCGGCCAGTGCACACTTTACACCCCACCTCCCGACGTGGGAGATGAAAGATGCCCCAGGCAGCCTGCCTGACCCCATTGCCTCTGCTATCTCCACTTGATTGCACAGTGTTTTGCTCCAAACAATTCTTCACTGTCTGGGCTGCACAGGTGAATCTCCCAGGTTGGCTGGTGAGCGGGGATGCCGCGCATAGCAGGGCTGCCTGCTCACGGGGTGGTTTCTTAGTGCAGGCATTGTTCCGCAGCAGGGCATGCAGGAGTGGTGGGGAGAAAGGGATGGGACAGGAGTGGGCAGCAGGGACAGGTCAGGTGTGCTGGGGGTAAGGAGCATCCTTGAGGACCTCGCAGGGTGGTGAGCAGGTCGGTGAGTCCAGCATTGTGTTGGGTGCTGTGGTTTTCACTCCAAGAAGGCAACTGAGATGTGAGAGCAATTGTCTTCTCTGTTTGCTGCCGGATTCAATGCTTTGTGTCCAGAGCTTGCTGGACTCCTCTCTTGAGGTCATTGCTTTACAGAGGTAGGAAGGAGGATCTCTGCATGCACATCCGTACTGCAAACAAGCCCTATTGCTCTCTATTAGAGAAGTGGTTCCACCATGAAATACATGATGAGTTTGTGCAGAAAATAAGATATGGTAAAATGACAGCAAATTCAGGATGTGTTCAATGGCTAGGGGAACCGTGGGTCTCTGAGATACCAAAGAGGGACATGGGAAAGTTTACACATCTGAGATTGAAGCTATTCTATAAGAATTTATGGAAGGAAAGGCTGGATAAATACAGGCCACAATGACTGTGTGTGTTGGGGGGGAATTGAGGATCTGTGGACCATTATTTATTTGTTGTCAGTTGATTTAAAGTTTGGATACCTGCTGTAAATCATGAAACAACAAACAGGCTCCTTCTGAGTCTGTCTCTGAGCATCTCCCAGTGGTGTCAAGGCCAGATGGGACTTGTCTCCTAGACACCCACTAATGGATCACTCATGTCTGTCTGTCGCACTCCTATGTCCTTCCAGATCTGTTGGGCCAGGTGGGGCAATCATCCTGCTAGTGAGAGTAAGTACAATGTTTGCTACCCCTGTGACAAATCAGAGGGCTGATCACCATCAGTTTCTAGTTAGAGCATGGTGGAAGGGAAGTGGTTCTAGAGCTAGAAGATCAACATCCAGTGAAACTCAACTGCTGCATGATCCGTAGATGTGCTCAAGAAAGCTTTGAGTGTTCATGTAGAAACGAGAGATGTGTATACATAACCTTCTCAGCAGGTTCTTCTCGAGCAAATGGGTACTGAGAGGCCTGGATATCCACAAGTGGGGTAGAAATCAAGGCACCGAAGGGTATTTGAATGGTTGAGCTCTCCTAAGATCTGAGCATCCTTTTGACCTCTACCAAAAATATCAGAGCCAAGTTTTCCCTTGCATTCAGTGACTTGTAAAGACTGAGTGCCCTAAAATCAATGTTACCACTGGGAACATGGAAATTAATTGTGTCAATCTATCACTCATCTTGCCCTATTACATTCAGTGATTAGAAGTTGGCCTCAAATGCATGAACAAAGTGTCTTCTGTGACAGGTAACTGCTGGACAAGACATGATTCTATAGCTCTAAGATTCAATGACCTTATAACAGCCACTTGGGCCAGGCTCTCTGAAGGTGTGAATGACAACGGTGTTTTGGGTATTTGTGTGTGTCCAGCTACAAAGTTACCCTATCCAAACCCAGCTGTAGGGATCAAACAGCATTGCTGGTGATCTTTTTGACTTCCTCTTCTCCACACAGACAGCTAGCTTGCAGGCTGGAGGTGGGGATATCTCTGCCCTGGCTGAGAAACAGCTGGGGCTTCTGATGACTGCAGGGTGGAGATAATGAGCTAATGGCATGAGGATGTAGCTGGGCAGCCGTAACAGCTGTAGCAGCTCAGGGCTGATTTGGGGTGAAGTGACTCCACCTGGCTATGGTTATAAGTTCAAATGATGTCGTGCTGAAGAGCTTTTCTAAAGCAATGCAGGAATTTCAGCTTTACTGTGTATGTAGGATGCCTAAGCATCACTATTTTGATCAAGTCAAAGGCTGCTGTTCCCTGGCATCGTTTCCACATGCTCCCTGCTGTCTTCTAGCAAAGCCTGAATCTACAAAATGGAGTCAAAGTTGGGGTGAAGAAGCCATCTATTCAGCAGTGAGACAGGTACGTGAGGTCTGTGTTAGTCAGGATAAGTAGGCTGGTGGGCACCAAACTGAAAGCCTCATGCAAACACCTGGATGCAGCTAGGTAACACCAGAGCCACTCCATGCCTCAGTTCCTCTACTTTTCTCTTTTCCAAAACTCAGCTTCTCAAACCAGAGCACATTCTCAAGGTGCATGCATTTTGTAGAGACTGGTGGGTGCTGCACACCTCAATAGCTTTATGACTCCATCCAAGATTCCACTTTGTGCACCTGGTGCTGGGCGACCTTGTGGCTCTGGGTTTTTCCAGCTCCTTGTGAGCCTTTGCCACAAGGATGGGGCTGCAGCTGTCCCCACCCATGGGACCTCGGTGGTTGGTGCCACGTGCCCCCTCCCTGCCTCTCCTTCATTAAGGCGCCGATGCCTTCCCAATAACGAGGGGGCTTCTGTTAGACAAAACCTGCCAATTAGTCATTCTGGCTGGGTATAAACGTGGCACTTGAACAGCTGAGGGGACGGCGGGCAGTCCTGCCCCTTCTCACAGCATTGCCAAGCTTGCCATTAACACAATGTGACAACTAATCTCTCTATAGCATCTGACTGAGCAATTTTAATTAATAGCTCTGTACGCCTGCACACACGGCCGCACCCCCTCTGCTGAGCACAGGTACCACATGCCTTCAAATCTCCTTCCCTTGAATTGCAGCCTGTGCTGACAAAAGGAGGAAAAACTGCCACACATGCTCTGGGTTTGGTGTGCTGGTTTCCTTTAGGAAATCTTGGTGGAGGGGAAGAAATTGTTATGATTAGGAAATGAGCTGGAGCTTTCTGTTGAGGAGCATGGATGGAAAAGGTGGGCTCAGGAGGAGAGGTGGGATGTCAGTAGGGTTTGGGGCTCAGAGGGATAATCCCATCCTTTTCCCAGCATCTTGACTCGGTGTTTTGGTGCTCCTAACCCAGGTGGTGCTGGGAAGCTGAGTGCAAAAGGGTTGGATGGTCTGAGCAGGAGGACATGACCCGAGCCATGGTGTTGGGGGCCCGTGGGAATGGTGAGGGCATGACCCAAAGCCACTTTGTTGGGAGCCCTCAGGAGCAGAAACACCTGCTGATGGTCTGCAGGGCTATCAGTAAGTCATAAACGTGGGAGCCTTCTCAGTCAATAGGTGCTTATGCCATACTATTTGATGAGCCATTTCTGGCTGGGAACGTTCATCCAGCCTGGAAGAGTTGTTCATTATGGGTAAATACAGGGGTTTGTGCTCTTTCTTCTTATGGAGTGAAGTGTCTCCCCTTGGGAAGGTGAGAGGCGTGCAGGGCACTGGGGTAGTGACAAGGACATGGTCTCCTGGACCTGCTGACCAAGCAGCCCTTCATCCCTCTGCCTTGCTCCTTGCTGGTGCCTCCTGGCTATGGTCCATTGATCCCTCTGGGACAGTTACCATCAGAGCATGCCTCTGCCTTGCTCTTGCAATAAATCATCCTGCATGCAGTAGGGCTGGGGCTGCCCCAAAGTATCCTCGGTCCCCAAGATAACTAGTAACCCCATTTTGGGAGGGCAATGGTAGGATGTCATCCTCGTCTTGGGGAAGGGGGGGGGAGGGGTCACCTGGCTGTTCTGTGCAAGGGAAGCTTTGCTGCCTGCAGATCGCTGAGCAAAGAAATCTCATGCCTTGGACAAGCAGCTGGGGTGGGTATCTCCACCCTGAGATGGAGCCCAGAAATAGGGAGAGGGGGGTTGGTGTGTGAGCCCCCAGCCCGGCAGCGGCTTGTGGCCACAGCCCTGCCCCATCTGCCCGCACGGCAGCGCTGCGGGGAGCTAATGAGAAGCAAGGTGAGAGGCAGGAGACGCGCTGACAACTCTCTGGCTCCGCAAACTGCGGACGGCAGAAGGACGGCATCTGCCCCCCCCGCCACCCCTCCCGGCATCTCCAGCCTCATAATGAGGTTATTACCGGCCTGCTGCTTGATGGCCGGCACCAGCATCCCTTGCCTCGTCCTCGCCCCAATTCCCACTTGTGGCTGTGGGATGGGAAGGTTCTCCCTACCCTTGATTTTTGGCACGGGGGTGTGATGGCTTTGACCTTGCTGGTGGAGGAGACAGTGCTTGTGCGTGCTGCCTGTCCATCGCCTTCGTTATCTTGTGAGTGCTCCTGGCTGGGTTTGGTGGTGGGAGAGGTCTCAGAGATAATTAAGTTCCTACAAGTTCAGTGATGATAGACAGGAGCTGGAGAGAGGCAGGAGGGCTCAAACTGAGGAGCTCATGCCTGCTTGTTCTGCAGGCAGGGCTTACTCTGAACATGGGAGATGAGCTGGGGGGGTGGTTCCTGCTCTGTGTCTGCTTGGGAAAGAATGGGGTCTCTTGGGATGAAGAGTCTGGTCTGTGCTCACAGCCTGCAGTGCAGGATTGCTGCTGCAGGGCACCAGGGACAGGTTTGGAGGGACAAAGCACAACCACTGTGCAGTGGTTGCCCTGGGGCATTGGGTGCCCGTTCCCTGTGAGCAGGTTGCCAAGAGGTGGTGGATGCCTGGTCTGTGCAAGCATTCAAGGTCAGGCTGGTTGGGGTTCTGAGCTGTAGGTGTTTATTGCAGGGGAGTTGGACCAGCTGGCCTTTAAGAGTCCCTTCCAACTCAAACGATTCAGTGCTGCCCATAGCAGTGCAGGCACTGTGCTGCTCATGTGCCAGGTTCTGTCCCTTCCACCATTACTACACTGACTTGGAGCCAAAGGAAGAAACAATGCTGGCACTAACCTGGCACTACACAGCTAAAGGCAGCTCGCCCTTCTCCAACCATGAAAGGATTGGAAAGGGAGCAAAGCTGCCTCATCCCTAATTAATGATCTGAGTGGGGTGGGTGCAGAGACCCAGGGTCCGTCCCCATTTGGGTGTCTGCAACAGGGCTCTGTCCTTTGGCTGCATCATCCCTGCAGAGTGGTGGGTGACTGCAGCAGGGCCCCGTGCAGCTGAGTGGTTGCATCTAGTGGTCGGTAGCCCAGCCGCGGCAGGGATTGGTGCTCGGTGGGTGATCTTTAAGGGCCATTCCACCAAATTCTATGATCTCTGCTCAATCTCAGCTCGTCGCTGCGATGAGCCCGAGTCCTTCCTCTCTGCGGGCCGGGCTCTCCCTCTGCTGGCCGAGCCCCGAACGGCAGGGAGAGGGGCGCAGGGGTCGGGCTGCCCGATGGTAAACTCTGCCTAACCCAATAGTCAAAGGAGGGTGATCCCAGTGCCATCCGCTTTCCAGCCTGATTCTTCCCTGCGATGGGTTTTGCACGGATTGCTCTGAATTTAGCACCTCTGGTTGCAGCCTCTGACGTATGATCCTTTCCCTCTATTGCACTGTGTGTTGCTGTTAAGAAAAGCCCAGACATTTCTGCAGCTGAAGGTGCTGCAGAGGGCTGTAGCTCTAAGAAAACACTCCAGTTTAAAACTGGGCGCTATTTCCAACTGGAGCTTTCCATTAGGAAAAAATGTCTGTTCAAGGTTTGTGGTCTTGAAACTATAGGGTAGAGAAGATAATCGTGTCCCAATCCAAGGAGAGAGGGGAGATGATGTGTGTCCCTACAGTGTACCCCATCCAGAATGGGTTGTGCAGCCTCAGAGCAAGCTCAATACTATAGAAGTGCATGGGACACCTCACCCTGGTGTCAGGACCTGGAGGGGTGGCACGGAGCCCAGCACTGTGTTGCAATGGGAACCCTAATGAAATGATACCAAAACAACACAAAAATAGCAATGGGAGGTGGGATTTTTCCCCTTTCAGATATTCCATGGGGGTTCATCTCTCCTGCTCTGCACTTTGGGAGAAAAGTCCCTGCAGAATGACAAAGGCTCATAAATGCTGCAGGACGGTTTGGTCCTTTCTGGAATAAATCCGGTTGTTTGCCGAAGTGGGGTTGGGAGTTGGGTGTGACATGGGGTAAGGAAAGTTTCTGCAAATGTCTGTCTCTTAATGAATATTAATACCTCTCCAGCTTTTTATCTTTGCTTTAAATAAAAGGAATCCAGCCATGGCAGAGTTCCCACCGCATTAAGAAACTCACGAAAGCGCAGTGATGGATGCTTCTGGAGATGGCTCTCATTAATGTCTAATCTTTCCCATCAGCCCCACTTGTCCCTGACACTTTGAGCTCGTTAACCATTTTTGCAGCATGTTTCAGGGGGATTTGAGTTGTACTAGTTTGAGTTTTAAACAGGAAAGGCATGGAAGAGAGTCTCTGGTTTGGGTGGAATGAGCAGCTCCATCCATCCAGCCATGCCAGGTCACTGCAAGGAGGGCTCACCCAGGCACAGCATGAAGGAGCTTTAGGGGGCGAGTAGTTCCTGGTCCTCCTGAAGGAGAAAGAGGACCCAAAACTGGGACAGATATACTTAGAGAGTGGCCAGCTACAGGAATGGCCTGCTCTTCCTCGGAGGTGTGGCCATGGTACTAAGGGCCATGGGTTGGTGATGGGACTCTGTAGGTTGGGCTGATGGCTGGATGTGGTGAACTTGAAAGGCTTTCCCAAGCTAGAAGGGTCTTAGAGCTCCTTACTCAGGGAGCCACTCTGCATGGAAGTGCTCAAAGGAAAAGCGGATGTCACACTGAGTGATGCAGTCTGAGTGATCACAGGTGTGGCTTGGTGGTTGAACTAGATGAACTTAGAGGTCTTTCCAGCCTTGATGATTCTGTGATCCTATGCCTTAGCTGCATGCATCCGTGTTTGCAATGAAAGCGTTGGGTTTAAGCACGTCTCGTGGCCCAATCTTGTGTTGAGGCTTCACAGTAGGTGGATGGAAAATGTTATGGAGTAAATAAGCAAAGCCCTTCCTTTATGTGCAGCTGCTTCTGTCTGCTTTCCACTAGAGGTTGCTGGAGCCACACACAACAGTGCCACATCCCAGCCCCACAGCAGTGTCGGTACCAGCGCTCAGCCTGCCATGGAAGGGTGTATCCAAAGCAGAAGGAAGCTCCATGCAGCCCCCTCCTTGTGGTCCATTCTCCCCCGAGCTGAATATAAACCCTGTATTTTGGAGCATTTTGTGAGCAAAGACAAAAATTCTCTCTGCTGCTCACGCAGCTCTTCAGCCCTAGGGACAGATGTCTGCAGTGCTGGGGAAGAGTAAACTGCTTTCAGCTGTTTGTTCTCACAAAGGAGGAATTGGGTGGGAGTTTAGTGGTTTAAGGGTGCATTTTCTGGAAATAATGTGATTTTTTTTAATTATTTTTTTATTTTTTTGGGAGGAAGGAGTGTATTGTGCAGGGTAGCCACTGCTGGGGAGTTGCAATAACCTTGCGAAGTGAGGAGAGAAATAAGGTCAGGAGGAGAAGGGATTATCTGCCTTCCCTGCTCCCAAAGGGATTGGAGCCCTGACTTTTAATAATAGCAAGGAAAGAGGCAGACTTTGTGCTTACCCAGAGGAAAAAGGCCCACGTAGCACAAAGGATAAAGTAGAAAAAGCTCTTCTTATCTCACTTCACCTTCCCCATGCAGGTGGCCATGCCAGGGGATGCAGTTTCTGCCCCACACTGCCCAGGGCCTGCAGCTGTGGGTCAGGTTCCTCATGGTGCTGGGGATACCTTGTGGCATCATCCTGGCTGATGATGGGGACAAAGGCATTGACACAGCTATGAGGGGTTGGCCTTTGGGGCAGAGGTAGAGTTGGGGCCACCGTGGTGACCAGGATTTGTATGGGATCAGCAACTGTGTCCCCAAATGGACCAGGATGGAGTTGGAGGGGCTTCTGCCATGTTATCCTCTTCACTCGAGTCTTTTGGTCACCAACTATCAGTCCTGTAAGGTCTGGCCAATGCCAGCAGCCACCTTGGTGAACTGGGCAGGAGGAGGGCAATGGGTTGAGTGAAATGAGCTTTTTTTTATGGCACTCATGGCCGCCTGCTTGTGACACCTTTCTGTGTTCCATTCCTCTGCAGGGCTAAGCCTTGAAACAACGCTCAGATTCTCTCCAAAAGAAGCTGTTGATTTCCCCAGCCATTCTCTGTGGACTGGGTGGTATTGGAGGGCAGTGGAGCTCTCTCTGCCCGGTGGGATGCCAGGGAGCTTTGACAGATGGGAGACCGTTAATATTGAACACATCATTACGCTGGCCACAGCCTCAATTCCTTCTGCAGCAATGTGTAAGGAGGGCATCAATATTAAGGTGAGTTACTAAATGTGTCCTAAAGGTGAACTGAAAGGCATTTTGGAGGCTCCCATCCTGGTTTCGGAATGGTTTTGAATGGTGGCTGCAGGCAGTGGGGCTGGAAAAGTGGTTTGGGTAGTGAGGTGAAGCTGGGGATCTGATTGCTCCCAATGGGAATGTTGAGTTTTCTTTTTTGATGAAGGAAAGGAAATAATTTCTCTCTATCAAAAATGAATGAAAACTTGAAAAATCTTGAGCAGGTTTATTTATTACCTCATCTATTAAAATAGCCACGTATCTATTCAAGTGTGGGGGCTGCAATTTATTTTACCTTTTCCATGAGTCACAGAACATCTTTTTTTTTTCTTTTTCTTTTTTTCCCCAAGGGAATAATGTTGCTGAGTTTCTCCCAAGGGGAAACCATGGAGGGCACAGCTTTCCATGGGGCAATCAGTTAGGGCTGGTCCAAGGACACCAGCAGACCCTGCACTGAAGCTCTCCTCTAGCACTATGTTCTCAAATGTTGCCCCATCAACACTGTTCTCCATCTGCCCCCTGCAGATTTGGGCATTTGTGCCTGAATTTCTCTGTTTTTGCACAGGAGTTTGTCACCAAACTCATGCTATGCACACACTGGGCCCAATGCGAGGGCTGATGGATTTGTGCTGGAAGGAGCTGCACTTGCCTGTTCTTATATCAGTTGTCCAAAATACATTAACCCAAGCCCATGAATAGAACCCCCCCTTGTTTTTGTTGTGTGAGACACAGACAGATTTAGAGTAATAGAATCATTAAGGTTGGAAAGGACCTCTAACATCACCAAGTCCAACCATCATTTACTGCATACAGCATCTTATTTATAAGTTACCCATAATACTGCAAATGCTATTTGCTGTGTTGGGCATTATTGCGTATTGTTATGGCTTTTTCTAAGGATGGTGAGCACCAGTTCTGCCTGGGCTGCAACCATGGAGCCTTTTCTCATAACACGGGGCTACCTTTGACTTTTTTGCTGTGTTTTTTCTCAGTGTGGCTCATGCAGGCACAGTTTCAGCTGCACCCCCAAGAGGCCGTTTCCCTTGTGAGCCCCGTGCCAGCCCCCACACCGCACCCAAGAAAAAGCTTTATTTATACTCATTTAGCTGCTTGCCTTTTACATAATTGCAATCATTAACCTTCTCGCTTAATGAAGAACGTGCCCAGGGGCCGGTGCACCCCTCCTGGGCCGCGCTGTGGATTCCTGCCCATTGCAGTGAGTAGGCCAGCTGAGACATCCTTGGGAGGTGGCCTCAGGAGCGGGGCCCCAAACCTGCTCCGCATCCCAGTGCTGCCAGCAGTGGGACTTTGCCTCACGGTGCCCATGGGGGCGGCGGGGCTGGCGCTGGCATCTCGTCTTGGCAGAGAAGTCATCCGCGCTGACCACGGGGAGGGCTTTTTGCCCGCTGGGTCCCACTTTGCTCCCCTATATTTAGCCCGTTATGAATATGGAATAGCGTTGAAAATGATTCGCATAGACATCCCTCTGTCCAGCCGAATAACGTCAACGGCGGTCGCAGGGAAGGCAGAGCTCGCCCTGACAGAGGGCCCAGTGCTGGGCAACACAAAGCCACACTGGTGGCCGTGCAGAGCCCACCCCTGGGATGCTTGGGGTGCCATGGGGACCCAAGGGGCACAAGCCTTCTGACTGTTGTCCAAGATCCCAGCTGGCTGGGGTAGGATCTGAACGGTGCCCATCTCTGGGGGCAAGGCCATCCGTGGCCACACGATGCAGTGTGTGGAGATATGGAGCTCAAGCTTTAAACCCATGTATTGCCCATGGGTGTGCTGAGTTGGACAAGATGGTCTATGGTTGGACCTGATGATCTCATTCCAAGCTGAATGATTCTATAGTTCTATCTATGCTCACCATCGTGCTTGGCTGGGGAGCTCTTATCTTCCCCCAACAGCATTTGGGTATGTTCTGTCCACCTGCTCCTGTTGCCCATGGGGTTGGGGCATCCCAATGGCTAGGGATTTTGTCCCCAGGAATCATCAAATCATTAAGGTTGGAAAGATCACTAAGATCATCTAATCCAACCATCAGTCCATCCCCACTGTGTCCCTCAATGCCACATCTCTACGGTTCTTGAATGCCTCCAGGAATGGTGACTCCACCACTTCCCCGAGAGGTGTTCTTCCTTGGGACAGTCCCAGGGGGAGCTTGGTGGCACCAGGAGCATTACTATGGCTTGGTGTCCCCGTGTTCCCAGCAGAGACAGGCAACAGTGACAAGGGTCATCAGCTTGGGACAGCTGGCCAAGCATTTGGTATGGCTTGGTACTACTGCCTCCATTGTTGCCCTGTCCCAAAGCCAGGCAGAGTAGAGGGTGAGTCCTGCCCCCCAGCAGTGACCCACAGCCCCCCCCAGCTCCATTTTGTTGCACTGGGATTTGAAAAGCATTCGTGCAAAAGCTTTTGGGCATTGCAGGAAAGAGGGAAGCAGCTTTATCTGAGCCGTTAATGAAATGTCATTTGTGATTCACATCCACGGGCATCACGTGGTGACAGCCCCCAGTTGTGCCAGCTCGGGGGGGCTTTTTATGGGGAAAGGTTTTGCAGCACCGTGATGCAGCAGGGGCCAGAGGAGCCCTCCTACTCCCTCTGTGCTGAAAGCAGCTCTTGCCCTGAGGGTGACTCTGCCCATGGTGATATGGGTATGGTTTTTCTATCCCCCCTTCCTTTGCCCATGCTGGAGGTCGAGGCAGAGGACGGACCCCCCCAAACCTTCCTGTGCAGGAGGAGCGCAGCCAGCCTGCAAAATTTGCACCTCTGCAAGGCGAGAGCTCTGGCTCTCATTTGCATTTTTAATTAGCTGGGATCTGCAAGCACCTCTGGGCTCCCTGCCCTTGCCAGGGTGCTTGTGAATGGGGTTGACTTTGTGGAGATGGAATATTTCAGGGGCCCATGGGGACCTGAGAACATGGAGATAGCTCCCAATGCTCAGGACAAGGTGCGTAGACCATCATTTGTCACCCTTGTGCCCATCGGGCTCCTTCCTCCCAGCCCTCCTCCTCCTCCATCTCACCCCTATATCAGCTCTGACGCTTTATTATCCCACTCCTGTGTCCCTCTAAAGCCATTAAAGCTCAATCTCATTAGCAATAATTAACAGGTATAGCACACATTCCCAGTGGATCTCCCTGCAGGTTGGGTTGCCCTGTTTGTCCCAGCCTTCGTGATGCCCGAGGAGGGCAGTGCCATCCCTATGCCCCATCCCCATTGTGCCACCACTGTCCCCTGCCCACATGGGGCTCTGCCTGCAGCTCCCATGAAATATTTCCCTACAAAGCAGAATTACCCCAAAGAGTGATGGGCTGGCAGGAGAGACCCACTCCCGTTGATGGAGGCCGTAAGTTATAGACTCCCTGTGAACTGGAGAAAACATAACAATCACCTTTTATAGGCGAAACTTCCCGCAATATATTAAATTCTCCAGCAAACAGACACGGGCTTTACTGCCAACTATAACTTTAATGCCTCCCAACCACTCAGATATTTTGGAGGGGTTATGGATAACTAGGAGTGCTGCGCCTTGCCCTGTGCCAGGTGATGAGGATGGGGACATTCACCAGCGTGTGTGCCACCCCCAGCCCAGGCTTTTTAGGGCCATTTCCATGGTGGAACCCACAGAGACCTGGCATTTCTGTGCTGGGAGCCGGGATGAGCAGTTATTAGAAGGAAACAGCTGGGAGCAAGATGATATTTAAACTGGTATTAGGAGAGCACCGTTGTAGGGAGATAATGCCTGGGGCGGTTTTGCAGCACCGGTGCCGAGGGGCTGCTGCAGCCAGCGATACAGTTAATTTGCAGCCGGAGCTGGAGGCTGGCCTGCACTGATATTGCTGTGTTATTTAGAAGAGAAAGGTCAGGCCGGAGATTGAATAATCATTGACAAGAAACCCACAGGGGAGCGCGGGCAGCGACGCCAGGAGAGCTCGGGCATCCTTGTGCTGGTAGGGATTTTGGCTGACATCCTGCATCCCATATCATACGTTGCACACCCTGCATCCCGCGTCCCGCAGCCCGTATCCCTCACAGTGCATCCATCCTGCATCCCATATTGCAAATCCTGCATCCCGCATCCCGCAGCTCGCATCCCATCCTGCACTGCATCCCGTATCCCATATCTTACCCTGCATCCCACATCCTGCATCCCACCTTGCTTCCCAAATCCCACTAGCTCTGCTCCAGAATGCCTGGCACTGGGAAATCACCCTCCTGGGGGCTACGCTGAGCCCCCCGTCAGCCATCAGCACCAGTGCAGAGGTGCCAGAAGCCCCTGCCCTGGGTCAGAGCTGTCCTTATGAAGCATGAGGATGAGGTGGTGCCTCACTCTGGGCACCCAAATCTCTTCCCTCCAGCTCCCAATTTTTACTCCCAAAAAATACGCCAGGATTGGTTTAAAGATTTTTTTTTTTTTTTTTTTTTTGCAACAAAAGAAACTATTTATTTGGAATATGCATTACCAGTACAAATCAGGAAACTGTAAAACCTACACCTTGTTAGTATCGTCATAGAACATAAAAGTCTCAATTGGGATCAGAAAGACAGAGGCCTTTTTCTTTACAGAAGCAGAAAAGCTTAAAGTTTCAAAACCAGGTCGGAACAGAGTCTTTTTTTTTCTTTTTTTCTTTTTTTTTTTCCTTTAATATTTGGAATCCATTAAGAAAAGAGGGGAAAAAAAAAAAAAAAAAGATGGGGGAAAAAAAAGAGAAAAGAAAAAGCAACTCAGAACAACGGCATCGTCTTTACAAGGGACAGAAAGGGCTCTGCGAGGAGAACAAAAAAAGCAAACCAACAAAACCAACCCCCCAGGCAACATCTGATTTACATCATCTGAATAATAATAATAATAATAATAATAAAGGTGTATGAAAACAAAAGGACTCCAGGAAACCTCGGGAGTAAAAAGAACGCCCTGAACCCTAAACCGTTCAGTGATGTGAGAAGCTCAGGTGTTTTGGGGGGGCGGAGTGGGGAAAACCATCTTCGAAGAAGAGATTTCTTCTCCATGAGCCCCACCTGCAGCCATGCAATGATGGGAGACCCATGCAGGTGCTTTGGCTGCATCCCCTCCCTCGTCTCTTGTTCCTTCCCAGGGCCCTGCGGCTTGCCGGCACCTGTAAGATCCATCCTCACCCAACACTCAAGGTGGATGGAGGCCATGGGGGTTGGCACCTCCATTGCTTCCCATTCCTTACTCTTGGGTTGAGTTGGGTCAACCGGTGCCTCCAAGATGGGCTCTGGAGTAGATGCATGGAGTGACGGCGAGGGAGGGATGCAGGGCAGAGAATAAGGGCACTGAAGCCCACAGTTTTGAGTTTGGGGGAGAATTCATGGCTTCCTATCCCTTCCGTACAGCTCAACACTGCACATCACCCTAAGGCATCAGAACTGCAGGCTCACAGCTGTGTCCTCACATCCCATTGGGGCATCTACTCCCCAAACCCCAAAGCCATTGCCAAGAGGTCTTGGGTGGCCAAACAGGTGGAAAACCCATGGAGAAGAGAAGCACCCCCTCCCCCACCCCCCCAAACCACCTCTAGCACTTCTCACATCATTTGGATCCCAGCTCTGAAGCCAAAAGGAGGGGAAAGCTGCAAGGCCATCATCTCAGACAGGTCAAAAGAAAGTCATCATCAAAGACCCCCCACCCCCCCCAAGTAACGCCAAAGAAAAAACCAAAATTCTTTTTAAAAAAGGAATTTCTGGGTCTCAACGTTAAGAAACATAAAGTGTTAGAATGTACCTATTAATGCTCACTATTCCAACCATCTTTTTTTTTTTTTCTTTAAAGTTTTACAAAATGAATTACCGTCACTTTTTTAAACATTGTGTAATAAGAAATGAGTGTGCACAACTCTACACTTTTCTAGCATTCTGGAACTAATTCACAAATGCGAGGAAACTAAACAAAATAAAATAAAATAAAATGGGAAAAACAAACAAAACAGAACAAAACAAAACAAAAAAAAAAAGAAGATGAATGTAGGTAGTCTGATGTTATAAACTATACAGGAATGAAGCGCTTGTTGCCACAGGAAGAGCAAGGATGGACCTTCCCCTGCTCCACTTTGCGTGCTAAAAGGGCCATTTTTTATTCTTTTATTATAAACACTATTAAATTCAGACTGCGTTTTTGGTTCTGTTTTTTTTTTTTTTTTTTCGTTTTTTTTTCTTTTTTCCTTTATCTGAATATACAAGAACATTCATTATCAAATGTTCGTTATCATCAATACTACAAAGAACGAGACACAAATCGCAAGAAACAATGGAAAATGTTAATAAAGCTGAAAGAATCGTCGAGTTTTGTGGTTTTTTTTTTTCCCGTGGGGTTTTTTTTTTTTTTCATTTTTATTTTTTTTCCGAGTTTCTGCAGTTTTTTGTTTGTTGGATTTTTGTGTGTGTGGGTTTTTTTTTTGTGTGTTTTTTTTTTGTTTGTTTGTTTCGTTTTGTTTTTTTCTTTTTTGTGGGTTTTTTTTTTGGTATCGAAGTCAGGTTTTGTTTTTTTTTTTCTGGGCAGAGAAAAAAAAAAAATTAAAAATTAAAAATAATTAAAAGAAAAGAAACCACAACACTTTTTAGGTAGAGGGATGGGCGGAGAGGGGATAAAACCGTTTTAAAAAAAGCACAGACATAAGGAGTGCGACCGACAACGCAACCCAGAGGGACGAACCTGAGGGTGCAAAGTACCATGGAGGAGTGAGCGCGGTGCTGTCCTCGGTGCTGTCCTCGCGTGGGACCAACTCGCTCCTGGCCCTCTGGATTTCGTGCCCTGAAGCAAAGCTTGGCAGAGGCAGCCCTTGGCCTTGGGTGCTGTATGTGCTGCCTGCAGCCCGGCGCTCTCCGATTGAGGCGGCACGGAGTCTCTCCTTTGGGCTGAATCTTTCGAGATTTGGGGCGTTTGCTCCCTTTTGTTAGCAGTGGGAAGCGTGTTCGTCCCATCACCGGATCAGAAGGAACCACAGAATCGACGTTTTGTTGATCTGGAAGTCACCGACTGCACGCTCGGGAGCCCCTATGGAAAGCCATGTCCCCACGGCCACCCCCGAGCTGCTGGCACCGGGCTGAGGGCCAGTGCTGCTGCTTCCAGCAGAGGGGTGGAAATGTTTCTGGCAGAGCTTTAATGTGAAATGTTTGCTCTGCACCAGCCAGATTCCCAGCTTAAAGGAGCCAATGCTGGTGTGGACAGAGTGCGAGCCGTGGACGTGAGCCGAGGTTGGGAGGCCTTAAGGTTTGTTGCCAGGTGCCCCACGCTGCCGACAGAACAAATTGCTGCCCATCACCCATGACAAGAGGCAGTGGGTACCACTGCAATTCCCTCCTGCTGCCCAGAATCCCGTTGCAGCAGGACAAAGTCCTGTTTCCACCCATCACCAGCTGTTCCTAAAGCAGATGGGAAAAGCTGGGCAGAAGACCCCACGATATCTCCCAAGGCTTTAGGTGCCACTTCTCAGAGTAACTCCAAGCCACAGCAGAAGGACAAACCCCAAAGGGACGTCCACTCACCTTGCAGAGCTTCATTCTCAAGCAAAGCCATTGTATGACCCATTTCCAAAGGCACCCAGAGTGCATCTAGCCTGTGGGGTCCCTTGCACCAGGCAACAGTTTGGGGATGCAGAGGGGGCCACCAACCCTTTCACCAAGAAACCCACATTCTCTTTTCCCTTTGCAGCTGGTGGACCTGCAGGGGGAAGCACGAGCTAACACCGTGCAATGCCCTCTGCAGAACTCTATCTGCTGCTGGCCTCCCTAGGTGAGAAAACTGCTCGTGTTCCATCCATCATTGCTTGATCATTGCTTGATCACATAAAGCACCATGGCCGTGCTCAGCACTTTGGTTACCAGCAATGACCCACCTGCCTCTGCTTCCCGCCCTCCCCACCAGCATTGCAGAACAGTGGCCAGGAGGGATGCTGGCAGGGTGCCACCCCTCAGGGTCAACACATTTGGGAGCTGCGGCAGAGCAGGGCTGGGAGAAGGACAAGCAGTGCTGCTTGGGGGCTGGCAGTGGGTTGGTTGGTACCTCCATAAAGCAGTGGGGAGCCCCCCCGGCTCCGGCTCCTACATACAGCAGGGTTTCACTGCTTGCCCTACAGCCCACAGTGCACGGGGATGGCTCCTGGGGCACAGCATGGGTGCACTCAGTGTCCAGAGCAGCCGAGGTGAGGGTGCAGCAGGGCAGAGGGCTGCCGAGACCATTTCCTACGGAGAGGTAGCGAGAGAGGAACAGGGTGAGCGGGGCTGCTTGGTGGAGAAGGAGCGAGACCCGACCGAGGTATGGTTTTGGCTCAGTGCGAGGCCATGCACTGCTTTTGGTTCGGTTGGTGTGGCGGTGGTTGTTTTTTTGCTTTTCCTCCTTAAAATCCTTCTAGCTGTCGAAATATCCTTCGGTGGGGAGATGGGGGGAGGGAGGTGTTGTGGCGGCGGCAAGGGGAGGGGAGAGCGGCTTCTACCCAGAAAAGAAAGGGAAGAGAGTATAAAGAAGTGTCCAGATTGGCTGAAAAAAGCATCCCGACGAAGAGAAGAGAAGAGAAGGAGTCTTCTTGTGTGTGCTGATTGGTTTCACCTCCAGTCTGACTGCTGCGGTGTTAGGAGAGGCCCCCTCCCCTCCCGCCCCGCCGGGGCCGGATCAGCCAGGGATGCAATTTGCTGGGAGATCAGTTGGAGGTATCAGAGTGAACGCTGCCAGGGCCTTCTGTGGGGGAGGTCACCGACGATGGGGTAGTAGCGTCTTGCCAACCTCCATTAGCCTGCGGGGAGAGAGATGGGCAGCCGTCAAGTCATGGCAGCACGGAGCCCCACTGCAATGTCTCTGCCCACCCCAGGTCTCCATTCGGATAATGGAGTGGTGTTAGGGATGGAGGGCAAGGATCCCCCGCTCTGTCACCCCCATCCCATTGTGGACACCCAAAGTACAAGAACAGCTCAGGATAGCACTGATGAAAGCTGGGGGATTTGATGAATTTCAAGCCTTCACAGAAATTCTGCTCTTTAAAATAAGTATGGGTTTCTGCAGAAACCCTGACTCTTGGTTTTTAACACTACAACAGGATCCTTCCCAATAGAAGAGGAAAATAGCAAGCAACTAAACAAGTTTGTTTTTTGAACTTGAAACCCCTTTCTGGTACTCCATCTGGACCCAAGCGCTATGAAAATGCAGAACAAGTGCTGGACACCAGCACACGAGGTGCACTATGAGTGCAACGTGTCCACACCCCCCGGCTTCCTCCGGCTCAGTGGGTTGCACATCCATCCTGGAGCTCCCACTTGCACCATACACACCGATCCTGATGCTACCTCAATGTCCTGCAGCGTTGTCCTAAAACAGCTGGCAGCAGAGCAGCTCACCCAGAGGTGCAGCTGAGCATCCTCCTCATCCAAGAGGACATAGAGCAAAGGCAGGCAATGCTTTCCTCCCAAAGCCAATGGGTGCTTTCCCACCTAAAGACCCAGAGCTCTGCAGGGCAGAGCTGGCTGCAGGCCCCCAGCTGCCATGCACGATAGCTCACAGAAGCTGCTTTTCTCTGGCTGCCGACCCCTTTGGAGAGGAGCAGATGTTGCCCCCACCTCCCCTGCTCACTCTGACATTGATTCAGTGCTCGGCTAATTAATCCACTCCGACTCCTGCCTGTGCTGAGCCAGCAGCAGCAGCCATCCCGCTTTGGATGTGCCCAGGCCGCTCTGCCTGCTCTGGCCATCCTTGTGCCTCCTGCTCTAGGACATCCATCGCTGGACCCAACAGTCCCACACGGGACCTCACGGGAGGAGAACACAGGGATGTCTGGGAGACATGCGGTCTCACCCACAACCCCACACGCGTCCACTGCGGCCCCACTGCACATCTTGCTTCCCAGGACGCAGCACCCACCCTTCTCCACGTCTTGGTCCACTGCAAGAGGCAGCAATTACCGTAGATTATCAGCCCCACAATGACAGGCCGCGTAGAGAGAGACACAGAGCCAACTCCGCCGCCCAGAGACTGGCATATTCAAGTACACTTAGGACATTAATAGCAATTTACGTGCCATCAGTGAGAGAGAACCACAATAGCGGCGCTGGCAGCCTCTTATTACGAAGCCTGTTATTTGTTGGAGTTACAAGCTATAATCACAACAGAAACTTTCAAAACCCTTATCTTCCGTGACGCACCAAATCTATTTCAGAGCCGTAATTGCTATGTCACCGGAGAGTTTGCTGCTTAATGCACTCAGATGCCATTTAGTGTTTGCAGGGTCATTACAGTGAGCAGAAGGGGGGAGAGGCGGAGGGGGCTGCTCGGAGCAGGGCTCGGTCCCTATTGTGTTGCACTATTTTTAGAGGCTTTTTCATGCTTGCCGTGGCTGAGAGGAGCGAGGGGGAGAACATCTTGCAGACAATGGCTGCCCTCTCTCCCTGTACCCCCAAAACGCTGGGCAGCCCTTCTGGCCTCAAGATTGGGAGCCAACCTTCTCCTCTGGCAGAAAAGGTGGTTTTGTGCCCCGATTGTCACCTCAATGCCACGTAGTGGGAAGAAGAGATGCTGCTGGGCAGGTGCTGACCTCTGCTCCAATGGGTTTGGCCTTGAAGATGCCCCACGCATCACAGTCTCACATTCTTCCAGCCACAGTAGCCCCAAATTACAGCCCAAGCGTTGGACAGGAGGGGGCCTTGTGAGGAGTCCTGCACACAGCTCTGACTTCTGCAGGGGGAGCACAGCCAGACACACAGCAATAGTGTCCAGGATGTCTCTTCAAATGTCACCTTCTGATGCCAGAGCACTGCCGTGGCCTTGGTGGTTGTCCAAGCGTAGAGCCAGGGTGATGGATTGCTGAAGTAACTGGGTTTGGGGCCGGTTTCTGCAGGTCTCACAGCATTTTTCCTCCAGCAAGTCAGGCTGGCTCCCAGCCCGGCCTCCTGCATGGGGCTGATTTTCTGCCAGTTCTTCAAGGAACTTGCAGCTTTGCACGGAGCCTGTCACCACATCCCACTGTACGTGGCCAAATCCTTGTCCCACCAGCAATGGGCCAGGAAGTCAGTTCAGCCTCCCAACAAAACAGACACCACGTCTGACAGAGGGGAACAGGCTTCAAAGAGCCTGTAGAGAGTGGAGAGGTGCTGGCATTGCTGCCCAGAGCCGTGGGTGTCCCATCCCTGGCGGTGCCCAAGGGCAAGCTGGATGTGGCCTCGGGCAGCCTGAGCTGCTGGGGGTCTCACATGAACAAAGAAGTCTCACCTCCTACAGCCAGCACGGCCACTGAAGGTCCCTGTGGTCCTCACTCCCAGCTGGCAGGTGTGGATGTACAACCACTGTGCAACGGAGCACCACCATCACAATGAAAAACACTGCTGTTTAAATAGGCAGAACAGTGTTTTTAAATCAAAACTCCTGCACACTGATCAATTTTAAAAATAGCCTCCCATGTTAGACTTTGCAATGATTTATAAACTAGCCTGCTCGGTTTTCTTCATTAGAGGGTGAGGGACGGAGGGCACAAAAGGGAGAAGGAAAGGAGGAGCTAGGTGTCCAAAAAGAAATTTTTGACAGGATTTCTCTTTAAGATGACTATAAACTACTAATTAATTAGCAGACTGATCAGAGTCGTTGCAACAACCCAGTCTGCATTAATAGCGTGCTTACAGGCAGATCCACGGGAGCAAGCACAGAGCTCCCTGTGCACATGGCAAGGAGGACGCATACAGAGACATCCTCTTTCCAGATGTGGTCAATGAGAACTTGAGTCCTAACCCACCAAGGCCAAAAGAGACCGTGTAGGGATGCGCTGCCCAACACCATCTCCACCTAGAGATGTGAGGTCGGTTGTTTTCGCTCTGCCTCAGCCATTGCTGCAGGTCACAGAGATCCAGTGGCAGGGACATGGCTGATCATCCTGCTAACGATGCACAGACAGTGCCGGGCGGGCTGTCAGCCGCTGAGCAGCTGCAACCAGCAAGACAGGCTCACAGAAGAACCACGGAGGAAATTGGGCTCTGGGTGTATTTCTGTCCTCAGCTGTCACGACGTGCATGCGTTTAAAAATTCATCTTCCACCAAGGAAGGCGAGCCTTGTGCGTTGTCTCCCCTGCCAAGCTTTACAGCGGTGGAGCTGGGCAACCTGCTGCTGCCTTCCCAGACCTGACGGGCTCCAGGGATGACTTAACCTCAGCCCCGTGCAGAGATCTTTGTGACAGGGCTCTTGACTCGGTTTCGGCTCATCTCCTTCCAGCAGCTCCCAGGGATGCTTGGGTTAGGCAGGGATCGCAGCTCTCTGCGTTGCTGGCAGCTTTCCTCTGCATCCCGCTTCATTTCTGCAGCATTAAAGGGGTTGAGGAGAGGCAGGGAAAATGTGCCCACTGCTCTGGCTATGAGACAGCCCCTGCCTATATGGACCAACACCAGCAGCTATGGGACCCAGCACCAGCACATTCCAGAAGGCAGTCAGGCTGCAGGGGTGGCAGATCACTCAGCTGGGGGCTGCCGAGCACTTTGGGATCCGGATGGATGAGAAGACACGATATCACACGCAAAGGGTCTGGGGAAAGAAAGGCAACCCAGAAGTGCTTCCTAAACCTTCTAATCTCTTCTAGACTGGCTCCAGATGCTATCTGGGGAAACATGCTAGCTAGATAAGGAGTCTCCCCCGAACTGGGTGGGTTGCTTACCCACTTGCCTCCCTGCCTGTGTCTGTTTCTGACCCTCATCCTTCACAAGCCTAACCCTTTTAAGCGACTTTGGTTTCCTGCCTCCTAGAAACCATCCAACACACATGCCACTCATCTTGGGTCACTATTTGGGAAGCTGCTGCCATCAACTCCCAGTGCTGCTCCCATTACCACCACCACTGGCTGCCAGAAATACCAGTCCATCTGCTGATGTCCTACTTGGCTTTCAAGTTTCCACTCCTTCTTTCTTCTCCCCTCTCCTCCTGTCCCCCTTCCTGCCTTGTAATCCCCATCAGCAACCCTCCCCCCCAAATTTTGGCTTAACCCAGCCCACTGTTATTTTCCAAGCCAACTGCAACCATAATCAGCTCAGCCTCTTTCCTTGGGGGTATTTTAATTTATACAAAAGTATCATCTCTTATCATGATCAGCCTCCGATTCATTTACTCTTCAAGTATTAAAAAGCCAGAAAGGGAATAAATTCAGCGCACAGAGAAATTAATGCGGAACGATAGGCTCTTTCATGTGGCATTTCCAAGCACCGTTTTTGCAACGGGCTTATGTAATGAGACATAATTATCTGCACATGTTCAATTACATTACTTCACAAATCCTCCCTGGCTCTGCCTCGTGACGTCAAGCTGCCTGCTAAGCTCCGGCACCCGGCAGAGTGGGGAGCGCAGCCCCCATCCTGCAGCCCCTTCCTCCTCCCCCTCGTGGTCTCCCCATATCGGCGGTGGTCTTTCAGATACCAAGGGCCCCAAGTTGGTCAGATGCAAGGTGCCAAACGGCAAAGCCTCCTTGGAGAGCGGTCTCCTTGGAGGGTGAAGGGACTCGAAGGGAGACGTGGCAGGGCGAGGTGCCCCGTGGTTGGCAGCTGAGGCCATGTTCTCCCGTCCCTGAATGAAAGGCAGAGGCAGGGAAGGGCTGGAGGCTGTGAGGAAGCTCTTTTAATGCCTCCTCATGTATCACGTCTCCATCTCAGCGCCTTTGTTTCAAACTGACAGGAAGCCACAGACGCTGGCTGGCAGAGCTGGAGCTCCCTGGGCGTCCCTTGGCCGCCTCGCCGCAGGCAGCATTTTGCTGGAGCAGCCCATGCTGCCACTGGCCCAAACCCAAAGCCAAGGTTGGGCCTGACCCCCTCTCCCCAAAGACAACACTCTCTCAGTCTTCCAGTCAGCTACACAGGCAGCAAAACACAACATGGCACCCACCACTTCCCTGCACAGCCCAAGACTGCCCCACCTCAACCTTCATCCTCCTCACCACCCAACGGGGTTGTGGTGCATGCCGACCATGGGCCACAGCCATCCTCCTCCCCTCGCCAGCCTGGCCACCACCACCACCACCACCACCCACTCCAGGAGCACAGCCTCCTTTTCCAGGCTGCCCTCTTCTCCCAGCTTGCTGTCACCGCCGCTGAGATGGTGGACGATTGATCTGAGAAATGAAGTTGGATTGCTGTCCCGAATCTACACTCGGTTCTCCTTGTGTGTGTCTGATCGATTTCACCCTGTACGACACAGCTTGTCGCTACGAATTTTCATGCTAGTCAGAACCCGCCAGCGCACCCAAGAACAAGGAGAAGATGCTCCAAAGCCCTCCCTCCCCCTCGCATCCTCCCCCAGTTCGGTTGGGCGAGGTTTTCTTGGGTTGCGCTCGTTTTTTTCCCCTTTTCATTCTATTTATGACCATTACCGCCGTCAACCCCATCATCGCCGTGCTTTCAGCCCCCTCCCGTCCGCCCAGCCCGGCTTCAGATGCTGGCCAGGGTTGGGTTATTTTTAGGTGGCCGCTGCAGGATGCTGCCATCAGCCTCATCGGCGTGGAGCCATCTCTGGGTTAGGGTGCTCGTGGTGACATTCCCCACCGCGGTTACGCGAGGTGTCACCTGTTTAGCAGTTCCTCTCAGCCGAACGCATGTGGCCGCAGGTGCCACGCGAACGCTGATCGGCTCTGACAGTCCTAGACGCCAGCTGCCTGCACAGAGCCTGCCCAGTCGCCACTTTTTTCGTGGGCAAAGCTCTGCCGTTGGCGTGACCGATACAGAAGCAATAAACTAGGTGACCGTAAAAGCAAAGACAAGTCCTACTAAGTGGCATTCTGAGCCCTATGGCTTTGAAATAATTGGTAGTGAGAGAACAAAAATGAAAGGGAGGGAAAAAAATAAAACAAGAACCCAAGCCTATTTTTTTTTTTCTTACACTGATGCCCTGCGGACTATACATCTGACTTGCTGCGAGTCCGTCACTGTATCCTCCTGTCTGGCTGATAACATGGCGAAGGGTATCCACCTAAACAGACCAACGACAACAAAGACACAAATTAGAGTGAACGAAAGGTTAGTGGGCAAAGCCGCTTCGGTTCATCTTTGGCATGGTAAAACAAATAAACAGTAATAATAATAGCACTAATAAAGGTACGTATTTACAGAGGGGAGGGAAAAGAACCGTGGTCAGACTCCCGGTGAGAGTCCAGTCGGAGGAGCGTTCCCTTGCCTCCCCGGTGTCCTACCCCTGTCACACTCTTGGTGGCCCCAAGCCCTTAGACACCAAGAGCGGAGAGGGAGAACAGCGTGGCAAGCACAGGCTGGCACCTCCTGAGGCGCATCGCGGGGGCCAGCTCCAGCATCATGCCCAAGGACCCACAGTCCTACCCATATCCCCTTCCACCCTTTGAGCTCACGGCAGTAGAAGGAGATCTTTGGAGCTGGGTGAAGACAGCTTCTCCTTCCATTTCGGAGGGCCCAGAGAAAATATACCTACCATGGCAAGGCACCGTCAGCTCTCCTCTGTGTGCCTCGCTCCTCTCCCTCCACTACTCAGCCCAGCCCTGGCAGCAGTACACACAGTGACGTGCATCTCTGTGTCCAGCACTGCAAGGGGAGTGACCTGGGCTTTAGAAAGCTCTCCTTGCCCAATGTGAACATGTCAGACTGGCTGTCATCTCTCAACACAGAGCCTTAGACACCAGAGAGAAGACTCGTGGCATATCTGGACATCAGGTAGGAAGGGGAAGATCTAAGTGAGCTACCGGCTATTTTAAATTCTTTCTTCTTCAAGCATAGGTTGATGTTTCAGTAACGCTGCTCAAAGCTCCCTCACTTTGTCTTGCTGGTGTGTACGTGGGCAGTGAGTGTCTATGCTGTGGGAATATGGGGAGACGATGAGGGGTGACTTTTAGTTTCAAAAAAAGTAAAAAAAAACAAACAAAACCCTAGCTGTGTATTTGAACATTTCTCGCCTTGCAGCAGGCACCTGGTTTGGCATCAAAAGAGTAAGTGGAAGCCATGTAAAACGAGACACCGGTCCAGACATCTGACCCCTTCCCTTGGAAGAATAAAGCATGCGGAACCTAAACCTCATCTGCTTTTGTTTGAGTACGTCTGTTCTCCTGAAGCTCCTTTCCTCCTGTTACAACTATCAAGCCAGAGCCAAATGCATTCACAAAGTGTGGGCAAGTCTCCTCAAGACCATGGTTGGTTTGGTTGGGGGTTCGGTTTTGGTTTCTTTCTGATTGATTTTTTGGGTGGTTGTTGCCTTTGCTTTTTTTTTTTTTGGTTGGTTTGTTGGTTGTTTTTTTGGTTTGCTTTACTTTTTTTTAAGTGTTGGTTGTTTCGTTTGTGCTGGTTGAGATTTGCTCTTTTCGGACGGAAGGGAGAAGTGCCAATACAATCAAAGGCTCCTCCAACACTAATGCATTCACTGGCAGTACATCGGATGGGTCCCTACCTGTGACTGCACGTTGGCTCCAACCTGGGCCCCTTGGTAAGAATCCCCATTGAGAGACTGCACGCTCATGAACAAATCTCCAGAGTTTGACATGTTAAAAGAACTGGAAGAACCTGGAAAGGAAAGAGTGAGGCACCTGAATCACAGAAAGGAAAAAGATCCACCCCATGACTCTCAGCCAAGAGGAAGGAACAACATGCAAAGCAACCACAAAAACAAAACACACAATCAGGTTAGTAGTATGAAGAACAGAGCAAGCAAAAAAAAAAAAAAAAAAAAAAAAAAGGATGCACTCTTGAGGTTATTCAAAGCCACATGTTGTTACAGCTCAATGCCAAGAACATTCTTCAACAGCTCCTCAGCTGGAGGAAGGATTCTTCATGCTCTGGACTGAGATAAACAAAACCCAGCCTGGAGGACTCAGACAGCCCTTTCTTTCATTTCAGGGCATCAAAATCCTTCAGGCAGTTTTGCAGATCTCAGGTTTTGGAGATGTCTACCCGGCAGATTGCACCGGAGAATAGAATTACCCAAAGAACGCCTCACTATCAAAAGCAGAAGCCACTTCAGCACGGCTAACTGGGCCCATGCTGCTGCTGTCTCTGAGAAGCTCAGCTTAGTGTAGGTAAGTCTAGGCCATGCACCCTTACGGGGCCCTTCTGCCAGGTGACCACATCCAAGCACCATCCCTTTCCATGCCCAGAGCTCCCTTGAGGAAGCTGGGCATGGTTTGCCTTCAGGACATCAGGATCCATCCCTGGGGTAAGCACAACGCACCAGGAGCGAAGGTTCACAAAAATATGAAGGCACCTGGGTCAGGCTCCCATTAACTGATCTTGTTGACAACCTTCTTTCACCTCAATGGGCTGTGGGAGGACCTGGGTGTCCCAGCCCCATGGGGCCAGCTGCCCCAGAACAACGAGCTCTGTAAGCAAATCCCCACTGCATGCACCAGTCGCCAGCGTTACGCTAAGAAACAATAATGGTGAGGACAACTGGGTGGGATCAGGAAAAAAAAACAACCAACAGATGATAAGGAAAAATAAAAAGGGCCCCGCTTCCAGCTTTGAGATATCTGAGCACCTCCTTGACTACCGAATAGGAGAAACAAACCTATTGTGTAACTGGAAGGCAGGTGAGGAGGGAAGGGGGTTAAAAATAAATAAAAAGGTTGTATGGGATTATTTCAGAACTCATCGTGCAGATCAGCGCGTTAAGTGTGAGACAGCTCAACGTGCAAGGTTTGGTTATATACATGACGTTAGCCTTGGAAAGGAGAGACTTCAGGGGCCCAGGTCAGCTCTGCTTTCAGCTCCAACCCAAAATACGCTCTCATCATCTCCGCTGCTGCTTCCAGCTTGGAAGATTGGCAACCACAGTCCTGGTGGAATTGCCCAACTATGGCTCATGCGTGTGCTCTGAGAAATGTCCAACAATTCCCATCTGCTGCTGGAGAGGAGAGGGGAGAAACCCTCTGGGCAGTGCCCAGGCTCTGCCCTGGAAATGAGCCAGGAAAGAACCGGATGGAAGCCAACATCAAGAAGGCTCAGGGAGCAAGTCCACAAGTAGGAGGGCTAAGTTGGAGAGTTCATGTTTACGACACTCTACTGCAAAACACCTTACCCTTCGCACATGGCCCTTTTAGCAGGAGTGCACACGGCGGAGCAACCCACCAATGCTGTGTGAAGTAAGCAGCACTAGGTGGCAGGGCTGCTGCCAGCACCTCCCTGCTCAGCTGGTACCCAGCTCCTGTCGCCTCCCCACCTCTCAGGTTCTAAAGGCAAAAAGCTATGGATGTCAACCAGGAGACTGAGGATATCCCCCGCTGACACTGCTCAACCTAAAGCGTGAGGATGGACACTTACGTACAAAAAACTGCTTCCTACTGGCTTTTCTGAATGATCACTTTGACTACGAGCACAAAGCCCAGAGCAGTGTGATGGCTTCTGTGCTCCTACAGTGGCTGGGAACCGAAGGATTTTGCAGTTAACCCTCACAAGAAGCAGAGAATATTCAGCAATTACTTTAAGGTGAGCAAAACCCCTTGATACGACACAAGCAATCAGTGTCAGAGCTGGAAAGAGGACTTGGGAAGCCCTGAGCACCTGACAGGACTCCACCATCACTCTACCCCCAAGCAGAGCAGCATTTCATTCCAGCTTTCCCTACCAAAACAAGATGATAATAATAATAATAATAATAACAACAACAACAAAAATATCATAAACGTATCTGGTCTTTATGGAAATTTAACAAACCTGCCCCTTAAAATTGAGACTGGGAGGGAGGAAATAAAAATAAACAATCACAAACTCTAGTTCTGTAGAGCACCGGTGTCTTGGAAACCATGAGGAGTGCTGGAGATGTCACTTACAAGATATACACTGCTATCGGCACAGGGTATTTTTACAATATATGTGCATATCTAAACGGTAAATATGTCTTGCTGCTGATGTGGATGCAAAGATAAATATGCGCATACCAATGGCCCGCATGTATGGATGCATTTGTATCAGAGCCATAATTGCAGAGAGCCCTTTGAGCTGCTACTCTGCTGTTTCAGCACTCTGCTGCCTATGTGCTAGCCATGTATGAAAATTACAATGGCCCAAAGCCTCAGAGACACAGCTACGAGGGACTGATGTGCTGGGGTGGAAGAGGGGGGAAGGAATGCAAAGAGTCTTCAAAATTAAGACACTGGTATCCTTCACAGAAACAAGTCGTATCTGTCTGCTGGAGGAGGCTCCATCCTTAATCTGATCTGTCCCTCTGAAAGGCTCCGTTGGAAACACACCACAGCAGTCATAGGCTGACACAGAACTCCTTGAGAAGTGAAATGTAATAACCACCTTTGAGCTTGTGGACCCACAATGAAAGGTCTCTGAACTCGGCACATGTAAGTCCCTTGATGCTTCCATACACAGACAAAAGAAAACAGGAAGAAACATCCGTAGTAGTGTGAAACAGCGGTCCATCTTCAGCATCCACACACCTTATCAAACTCGAGTCTAATCACCATCGTTCCTTGGTGGTGAGCTTCAGAAAAAGTGGTGGCAATGCTTAAAAAGAAACGAGCTTTGGCACTCAGATCTTGCCACTGGGTGAAAACCTACATCAGAGCAATGCCAACAATGAGATCTCTTCCACTTCTCGCATTTATATGCTGCTTATTCCTACCACCTACCATCAATGAGACAAACCTTATCCTGAATCACTGAAATCAACTTTGGTCGTGTACAGGAGATTCCTAATTAAAGTCAATGGCCGTGACCTATATGCATCAGGAGAACTTGATTTAATGTAACTTTTACTTGTGTTTCTACCATGGCCAAAGTTAAGGGAAGAAGATGATGGACCATGCAGCAGCTCAGATGGACAAAGTCCCTTAATCTGACACAAGGTCTAAAAGCAAACATAAGCCTGGGCTGGTCCTGCAGGACACCTGCTGTTCTTTTTCACCTGCCAAGAGACGCTGAAGACAGTGAGACCACGACGAGCATGGTTTCTTTGCTCACTCTGGCATCCCACAAAAAGCAACTGACACAAACAAATGGGGAAAGGCAGAGAAGATACAACCATCAGGCTGGTGCCTGATGAAGCATATTTCCAAACCCTGTCCATCAGCAGCTGTGCATGAAGATTTTTACAAAACAAAAAGGATGAGCAGGTAAAAAAAAAAAAAAAAAAAAAGTTCAGGATAATTTTGGCTGCTCTGCATGGAAGATTTCACTGGATGTCATCACCCATGTGCAGTCCTCCAGGACTCTGGTTGGCAAAAGGGTCAGTCCACATAAAATAGCTCTCATTTGCCACATGGTTTTTGTGCTGAGATTGTCCACACAATCAAAGTGAGGATGGGGAGTTGTTAGCCCAAATGAGCCAGACATCTCAGCTTATTTGAACATCTGGCTGATAAAACCCAACTGCGTGTATTCAGGATGAAAAGGTGTTTGACATTCAGGCCTGGGTGACTGAGGGTGGGGGACCCTGTGCTGAAGGTGCCAGATGGCCAGCCAGATGCAGTCCTTGCCCTTGTCAATGTGTGGCCAATCTCTTTGACTGACTGTAGCCATTCACCGAGCTCCGGTAACATGGCTGTCAATGCAGAGAACAGATGGGTCTGCACGGCCACAGCAGAAATGAATTTAGCTCCCGTCCCAGGTCCCAACACATCCAGTTCCACCTCCTCTTCCAACATCATGGCCCTCCAGGGACTACACTGGTGGTTGTTGCCTCCTTCTCATGACCTGTCCTCTGTCTGCTCCCCTTCTTTCCATGTGCCCTGTCATGTATTTAAATCAGAGGACCCTACAAATCACCAAATTGTTCAGGCTCCTTCCTCACCAAAATCCCTGCCAATGATCTGTAAACAGAAAAAAGACCGTGGTATTAAAGGAGAGGTATCATCCTCATCTCTTCATCTCTTCATGCACTTCCACATTCCTCCCGGGGCAATGCAGCACACCTGGATGGCTCACAATCCTTGGCACCATCCTCCAAGTCTTTGACAGGGATTTCAGACCGAGCATGCACAGGTGTGCTTTTGGCTGTCAGCACCTACAGCACAACCTGAACAAGGGAAGGTCATTCGACCCCAAATGCCACTGGGACACACCTCTGCCCTACAACACGACAGTATAGGGATGCTTGGCTGAGCTGGGGAAATCTCAACCTGGGGTGCCACTGCTGGAGATAAAGTCCCAAGGCACTTCCATCTGTCTTCTCAAGAGAGGATATAAGGACATCCAATCCCACTGTCCCTGCTAGCCTCTCTAGAGACTGGGCTGCAGGGTCTCCCTGCTCTGCCACTGCCGCAGCATACAGGGACAACGGTCAGCTCAGAAACACTTTGATTCCAGCACGGCAAGGACCTTCAAAGTGCAGGAGCTCGTGTGCATCAACAAGCTGCTTTAGCACTGCCTCAGCACGGGAAAAGGGGTGGTGTTCCTGGGGAGTGGAAAAGAGAGCAAGAAAGAGGACCCAGGAGCTCATTTCTTACATGTTAATAACAAGAGTGTTTGTCCTTCCTTGAAAGCACCATGTTATCCAGGGAATATCTCAGCCGTTTACTGCAGGGTACTGGCCAATCTATCACTGCAACAGCCATGTTACTGCCTGTGGGGATGTCAAGGAAACAGACTCACGCTGGAGCACTATTTAACAGGGCAGGCACTGGGGAAATGCCTACCTCCAACAGCCATTTCCAAACCTATTTGAGTCATCTGAAGCTCCTCCCTTGCCCTTCCACACCTTTGGGTCTGACTCCAGTTGAAAAAGGCAGAACAGGAGGAGAGCTGTGCCTTGTGGGCTCAAGCTGTGTGTGCAGGGCAGCAGGTAACCATCCTCCCAGCACACATAGTTCTGCTCTCTGTCCTCCAGGCTTTCCTAAAAGGCCTTAGCCATTTAAGCAGGTAGTAAGGATGACATTTTTCAAACTGCATTTAGATCTTCTGCAGTTACAGCAATGGAAGGAAAAGGAAAAACAAAACAAAACAACAAACAAACAAAAACCACACTGCTGGTTTTCCCTTTGTCTGGGCTCTGCTTTCTCTGCCTCCCCAGACCTCCAGATCTGGAGGTGCAGTTCCCCTGACACCTTCTACCATGTAGATACTGCATTTGCTATGTGAGCACACGTCCCAGCAGCAACCAGCATCTGTATGGTGTATGAGTGATGGGCTGCCCAACACCCTCCCACCCCTACAAAGAAAAGTTGCACACGGATATTTGTCTGGATAAGTGTGTGGCACCCACAAAAATGCCTTTTTTTGTTCCTTTTCATCAGGTCTCAGTCTTCCATAGCTCCTGGGAGCTGGGCATAAGCAGAACAGAGCATGCCAACCACAGCCTGGCATGGTTTTGTAGTCAGCCACTACAGTGAGCATCGTTCTCTAGCGGAGGAGTTGAAAGCTGGGCAAAGTGCTCTGTGCCTTTGACCCTCAAAACAAACAGATGGAAACCACAGCAAATGGGCAGGAAAGGGGGAACGGGAAGGGAACAAAGTGACCCACAGGTCTCCCTGGGTCATCCTGACACAAAGGGAAAATAAAATTCACACAGAGCACACTCTTGCAGGTGATCCAGACATCATCATGTAAGCAATCAAAGGTAACCACAACAGAAAGAAAAGCAACGGACAGAAATCTGCCCCAAATGACTCCCAAACGGCATGAGTTCAGACATCCCAGAAATGTTGGGCTTTATTAACGAGGGCCACTCATGCTTTCTGCCCCCAGTGAAATGGAACAATTGGAACAAGGATTTTTTTCTCCTTTTTTTTTTTCCTTTTTTTTTCCCCCTCTTCCCAAAGAGTTAACAAACCCAGCATTTTTTTTTTTTCAGGTCATTTTTCTGCTTTTGTGTCTGTGCATAGAACCCAACACATCGCCGTCACTCACATGGTCTGATCACATTGCTTTTCAAATGAGAACCAGAACAGAGAAGGGGAACCAAATAAAAAGCTTAAACAAATCCCCCCCACACCCTCCCAAAAGAACCCCAAACACCAAACACATCTGTCTTTTTCCTTTTCAAGACCACAAAAGTGGGCCAACCAAAACCAGAAAATAAAAACTGAAATTACCCAAAAGAGAAATCGAGAGAGAGATTAGAGGGAGGGGGGCAAACAAACGGAAAACCAAACATTAACAACCCAAAAGAAAATAAAACAAAACTAACCAGCTGAATTGGGAGTTGAGGGTGAGTTAGCCTGGCTTCCATGGGCTGACACATTGGTAGCCGTGACAGCCGTTTTGGCAGCATAAATATTGGCTTCCTCTTGAAATTTACCTATGTTCTTCTTGTACCGGATTCTCTTATTTCCAAACCAGTTTGATACCTAGAGTGAGTTTAAGAAAAGACAAAAACATTAACTCTTCTGCTCTGGAAGGAGTGCCTGGGTGAATAAAGTGGATTAGCTCAAGTTAAACAGTGCATCGTAATTGTTTTTTCCCCATTTGTTCAGCCATGGGAGGGAGCACCTTCTACCTACAACAACCACTTGAAAGACAGTGGGAACACTTGAGAACAGAGGGTTTTTGTGGGTCCATCTGGTGCCTCCAGGGCAGGGCTGTGTGCCTGTCCCTGTGTGCAGAGCAGGGATTGCCTTAAGACCTAACTTTGGTCCCATGGAAACAAGTGTGCCCTTTGGAGGTGGCAGAAAATGATGGGCTGGATGTAAAGGCAGAGAGAAGCAGTGCAGCTGTGCTCCTTCCAGTCCTGGAGAGAGCTGCCTGCAGGAATGCAACATGACAGCAAAAAGCCCCAAGGAGAGGTGTGAGCAGGCAATTCCTGCAGCTCAGCGAGGTGACATCGTGGGCTCAGTAGTATGCATGCCTCAAAGAACAGTCACTTGGCCATCCTGCCTGTTGTCTAGACAAACATCCCAAAGTTTGCACATTCAGCACAGCAATAGGAAGCTCTGAGTCTTAGAAATTAGGCTGTGGTACCCTGCCAGGGCTGCTTCTCCAGGGAAAAGGCCAGGGAACCTCCAGAACCACCCAGCGTTCCCCACATCCCAGTCAGTGCCTTGCTGACATAACCTTGTGCACTTGTGGCAGCTTCATTGTAGCCAACAATTTCAGAGATGTAAGGAAGATTCAGTCTAGGGCTTGGGATGCAGCTCCCAGCTTCCTTTTTAAGAACATGGAGAACTGGGGGGATGTCCTCCTATGTGCAGGTGTCTAAGCAGAGACTTGCAGTCATTCCTGACCTTGCTTTAGGAAGCTCAATAGGATGATGGAGATGGGCAAAGGCCAGAGGATGCTGTAATTCTCCAACAGAAGTTCCTCCTGGGGTTGACTGGAGCTGCCATCTTGAGCTGGGACTCAACAGATCAGCCTCTTTGGTGGGAATCAAAGCATGGTCTCCTCTGCTTGCTGGTGAGAAGCTCATCAGTCCCCCCTCCCTCAAACAGAGCACCCCGGTGCCAAGTCAGACAGGCTAAGACTGGATGTTAATTCTGGGAAGCTCACCGCTTTTTCCTCATCTCACGGAAATTGTTTTGACTTGAGCATTGGTAACTGAAAGTTTTCGAGATTTATTCCTCTGACGTTTTCTGTCTGGAATGCTCACAGACAGCTCAGCAGTTTCTATAGAGAATCAGCTTCATCCACCAATTTACCTGGTACTGAATTGCACCTACTGCTGCCATGTAGGAGGAAAAGGAAAATGTAAAACGCAGAGACTCCAAGGAGGCAAAAAGCAATAACTCAGATCAGCACCCAAGCCAGATCTGGGATGGAATACTCAATGGCACTTGGAGCAGGCACAGTTTGTTAAGAGCTCCATTCCACTTCTCAGTCCAGCTTTCTCATTAATGGCAATGTGCTCCATCTCCAGCTTCCCACTTAGCTCATAAGCACAGCATTTCTCCTGGGCATTTTCTCTCCACCGGGGAGAAGTTGTAAGTGCGAACAGATGAATTAAAAGTGAGAGGGGAAGCATCAGGACAGCTGCAGTTTTACTTGAGCCAATATGTCCTGTCTCCTGCAGGTAACTCTGGACAGAATCAATGCTCGGATCTTCTGGCACAGGGGATGCAGTCGGAGTGGCTCAGCGGGCATTCGGCACAGTGACGACTCCTACCCTCAGATGCTGCTGCTCCTGCTGAAGGCAGACATGCTCTCACAAGGACACCAGATGCTGCCGCTGTCTTCAGTTTACTCAAGTGATGAGCAGGCATGTGCCCTAGGGCTGGAAGGAGGCCCAAGACGGGGAGTGCAACAGGAGCCTGGAGGGAGCGCTAAGCTCACACGAGGACGAGGACGAGACTACCAGAGGCAACATTCCAGCCCTCAGTCACGAGGTTTGCTCCAAAAAGTGAGAAAACAAAGGGCAGGCCTGAGTGATGTACAGCTGAACACTTCAAGGACTGACTGTGCTCCTCAAAAATCCCCATAGCTAGCAGTTCAAAACTACAGACTCCAGGAAGTACACGGCTGCTTCAAATGCATGGAAATAATTGTCTGCCTTTACTGATCACCTTTCTTTGAGGGATAAGCAAATCAGGGAGAAACTACCCTGAGAAAGCCCACTCTCCTCGAGCACTGGCTCTAACCATCAGCCTGTTTGATCCTACCTCTTCCCACAAGAACCTTGTTCCTTCTGCCTCATCAGGCAAACTCTGCTCAATCCCTCTCACTGCCTTCAAATCCCTTGCCCTGAAGAATGGTCTTTCAGCTCAAACGAGCTCTCCTTGCAAACCAGCATTGATTCCCCGAGGAGAAAACTGCCTCTGTGCATTGTGTTGAACCGTTTCTGTGCTGCTGACACCTTGACTGCACACACAGTCACACATATTAAGTCTTCATCCCATCTAAGTCCTCTCCCAAACACTCCTTTTTCACCCATGGCTTGATCCTGTAAGTCTGCTGTCTACTCTCCTACTCACCAATCTACTCTGATCCCATTTAGCAATTAAATGCTCAACAGTAGGACATAAGTAACTAGACTGAGGTCTGAGTGCCCTTCAAGGTGTTCAATTTCCCTGAGCAGCAGTTGTCTTTGCTGTATTTCTGGGCTCTCTCACCTGTGAGACTGTGATGCCGCATTTCTTGGCTAGCTCTTCTTTGGCTTCCTCACTGGGGTAAGGGTTGCTGAGATGGGAATAGAAATACTCATTCAGGATTTCCGTAGCCTGCTTGTTGAAGTTTCTTCTCTTCCGCCTTGTAGGGAAGAAGGAAGGAAAAACAGATCAGTATCAGAGATCCAGAAACAGGAACTAACTTTCACAGAATCATTAAAGCTGAAAAAGACCACTAAGATCACCTTGTCCCACCGTCAACCCATCCCCACCATGCCCACAAACCATGTTCCTTAGTGCCACATCTCCATGGTTCTTGAATACCTCCAGGGACAGTGATTTCACCACTTCTCTGAGCCTCTGTGAGTGCATCATCACTCTTTCCAAGAGGAAACTTTAGATGCTCTGAACTTCCCTACTTGCCTCCCACCTTTCCCTGCTCTTGGGAGCAGAGGGTGCAGCAGACTCATGGCAGGAATCCTCATCTGCACTTTGCTGGGGACTCCACCCTCAGCACCTTCCAAAGCAAGTATATCTTATCCCTTAACACCAGCACCCAGATCCTGCACCTGAAAGGTGACCCCTGACACCTGGCTATCGTAGCAGAAGAGGTCAGTGCTGCTCTGCAAAGCTCTGTGCTGAGAAAGCAGCCACAGATAAGTCCTTGGGGAAGTCTGTTCCTTTTACAGCTGGATACTGTCAGCTATTTCTTCCCAAGTTATAGCTGCCCAGCCTCCCTATCTCAAGATGCAGCCCAAGCCCAAATCTAGTCTGCATCTAACCAGCTTGGAAAGTGAATAAACTCTAAAGCACATTGAGAATCTGGGACAGTGCAAACAGAAGGAAAAGAACAGGAAGCCAGAAGGGACAGGACGGGTTGCAGGATTAGCTTTCATCCCTAACTGAAGAGTTGCAGCAGAATCAGCAGTGTGTAGTTCTCAAGGGAAGGATAAGGAGGGCACAGTCCTTGTGGCTCAAAACCAGGGGGCCCTGCCCTTCCCAGGCTCCCTAAGTCACTCCAGAAGCTCTTCCTGGCCCAAACAAGGCTGCTCATTGGATGTGGAGAAAGGTCTGGGGAAGTGAACTCACCGTGCGTCCAGAAATCGGGAGCGCAAGATCATGACGGCTTCACACGTGCTTTGCTTCAACTGCATCTGGATGGAGCTGAACTTGCGGTGGATGATGCTCACCATCCGCTCTATCTCCTTTGGTGAGATGGGCCGGGTCCGGCTCTGCTCACGCAGCAGGTTCATCACGTGGGTGGTGAATTCGTTGCATGCCTGGGATGGCAAGAAAAGCAAAAGAAACCCCAGGATCGGAAGGTCATTCGATGGCGTCAAGGAAAGCACTGGAGCAGAACAGCTAAAGAAGGAGATGCAGGCAGTGGCCTCAATGGCTAAGGGCAGACCTGCAAAAGAGTGCTGGCTCTCAAGGGGACGTGTATTCCTCTCAATGGAGGACAAAATCCCAATGCACACAGAGCAAAAAGCAGGAGTTAACTGTATGCACTCAGATACCATAGATGGAACTGGTGCAACAAGCCCTAGGACCTGTCAGGATGTCCCAGCCCTTGTACTTCTCCTGGATAGGGCTGGAGGAGCTACAGATGAATCTGAGAACCACAAACCTTTCAACTAGTACCATGTGTCCTCCAGAGCCCCTTCTGCTTTATAGGAACAGCTCCACAGAGACACAACCCTGCCCTGGGCCCTTAGCACTTTGAATGAGAAGCATGGAAGGATAATAACGATAGCCTGATTGAGGCAGGAGTTCTGACATACAAGTGCAAGCAGGCAACAATCACATTAGCTTGCTGTGGGCACAGTACTGCCTGCCCCAGCATATGGCAACCACTTGGTGGCTTGAGAAGCTTTAGGTGCTCCCGAGACACATGCAACTGCTCTGGGGAGCATCACCAGAACCCATCCCATGAGATGGAAAATGGGGCTGAAACACAGATTGTGTGGACTGGTAACCCGAGGTTGACTATCTGTCTCCCATCCCAAGCAATTTCTCCCCCTCTGCTCATCGCCCCCAGGGTCAGCCCATGGGGAGGTGATGAACCTCGCAGCCAACAGCCCTGACCTGCCTTGGCTGTGGGGTTGGGTATGAGAGCTCTGAGCCCAGTGACTCTTTGCTCCCAGACAGCTGAGCAATTTCAGCTTGTCTCCTCTTAGCATGAAATAAGAGCATTAAAGGAAAATTGCAGGAGAGTGCTGTGCTGTCACAGTGACAGCCAGACACTATGTGAAGCCAGACAGAGCTAGAAAGAGGGGGGACAGAGGTCAGGAGAGCCATCCCAACCCGTGGTTTTGTAGGGCTGCAGATGGTGGTACTCGCTCTGCCTCCTGCAGCTGTAAAAACGTGGCCTGGCACATTCGTTGCCAAAGCATCCTGGTGGTAAAAATGACACTGGAATGGGTTGTGAGAAGGAGCAAGCCACTGGGAGGGCTATGCTTGGGGTGGGATGCCAGAGGACATGGGGTCCCTCTCCCTCTGCAACCAGGGGCCTGAAGGATGAGCTGCGACATGTCTTGTGCCCCAGCCATGTGAGTCGGCCACGCTGCCCCGGGGCAGCGGAAGCAACGGCTGAGGACAGCCACAAAGGTCAGCCAACACCATGCACCCCCTCACTGCCAGCCCTCCTCGCTCCATGGCATAGGTCTGTAATGCTGAGGCCGTGCTCTCCTTCTCTACCCAAAAGGAGGGATGCTCGGGGTACAAACCACACTCATCACAAGAGCGAGTTGTGCAGCCAGGAAAGAAGCTCTGCAGAACATCTGGAAGCGTTTGAAAGAAAGAGATTCAGAGCTTTGCCTTGCAAAGCTTCTCATGCAATTGTCAGTGTTACTAATAGCTGCATTCATGACCCAAATAGTTTGTCCTTTTTTTTTTTTTTTTTAAAAAGAAAGAATCATTTGCCACAAGAAAAAAGCCACATTTTCTTTTTTTTTTTTTTTTTTTTCCCCTTCTGGAAAATTAACTTTCCAAGCAGAAGTAATACTCGAGAGATTTTGATTCAAGCTTAAGGGTCCTTGGAAAACTGCCTGCAATGAGGCTAGCGCCTCAAAGAGGAGTCCCCTTCAACAGTGCCAATTTTTAGCCAAACGCAAAGGGAGGAGAGAAGAAAAAAGACTGAGGGGGGAACACATGCTGAGCCTATTCTCATAGCACACCCCAGCGCAAAACAAAAAAGAACTGTTTCAGTGCTAAGAAGGCATGTTTCCACTGCTGTACAAAGCAACAGCTTGCACCGCCCGCACTCTGCTAACAATAGATGTCAGTAGTGGTCCAGGCTGTTTGCCTGGCGTGGGCAGCAGCACCGTGCTCTGCGCCGGCCAGACCCATCCCATCCCATCTCATCCCATCCCATCCCATCTCATCCCATCCCATCCCATCCCATCCCATCCCATCCCATCCCATCCCATCCCATCCCATCCCATCCCATCCCATCCCATCTCATCCCATGCCACGAATGAGCCTGTTACCTGCTCGTACTTCTCCAGCTCCGTGTGGTAGATCTGCCGGATCTGGGACAGCTTGGCTCTGTAGTCAGAGTGCTCCACTGAGTTGTCGGATCCGGCTCCTCCCGATGCGGCAGCAGCAGCGGCAGCAGCAGCAGAACCCCCTCCTTTCTCAGGGCCCGCGACGCCCTCGGCCAGCAGCATGTTGTCTAACCGCATCAGCTGTGGGTCTGTGGGCTCCTCTTCCTGTGCACCCCGGATGCTCAGCACTGTGGGGACACAAAGGGAAGAGGATGAGTTGCATCGGTCTAGAAGGTCGGTGCGTGGTGACACACATGGCACAGCTCTAAGCTGAGAGCTCCCCATGGCTTCTGCTATTTCTTTCTCCCATTTCTGCCCCTTTTCCTCTTGAAATAGGGCAGAAGCAGCAGGAACCTCCCAGCAGAAGTAACCCAGAAAGCTGCATTTTGCTGCAAACACACAGCAAAGCTGCTAGCTCGCAGCCTGCATTTCCCATCACATCTGCACCGACATGATGCTCTCACAGAATCAAAGAATCATGGAATCATTAAGGTTGGAAAAGACCTCTAAGATATCTAGTCCAACCACTGACCCATGACCACCATGCCCACTAAACCACATCCTTTCTCGGTTCAGTTCCAACAACACCAACCGAAACCACACTGAATGTACCAAAACTTGCTGAAATCAGTAAAAGGGACCACTTCCCAATTCAAGCATGGGATGGAAAGGCTCCAGCCCAAACCTCATCTTGCCCAGACATCCTCACCCCAGAAGGAGGAGGAGGAGGAGGAGGAGGAGGAGGCAGCACAGAGTGCAAGGCAAGCCATGCCTCAGTTTCCCTGTCTCTAAATACGGGTGAAGCTGAAGCACAAGGAGCTTTTAGCCACTCAAGGAAATAATAATAATAAAATGTATGAAATAAAATGTATCATTTGCAAAATGCCTTTTTTTAGAATCTGGTCGTTTGAGTGAATTCCAAAACTGTGCTAAGAAAAGGGGCATCAATAAATCAATCTGCACAGAACGACTTGCCAAGGAGAGTATTCTTTTCCCCTCTTTGTACTCACTGCTTCAATTATTGCTCCCAGTAAAAGTCATTTTCGGAGTGTTTCCCTCTACCAATTAATTGTGGGGTGCTCAGCTGCTGGGTGCTGCTCTGCCTGCAGACTGGACTGAGGAGGAAGGAGGCATACATGGACACAGATGCATACCCACGCAAAACTCGAGGGTTTTCATCACATGGAAATCTCACTGTGGTCCCACCTGCTGCCTGTTTGCACACACAAATGTGGCCCTCGCTTTCCACGTGTACACAAACAGGTGTGCGCATCTGCACAAAATAAAATACATCCTTGACAAGCCAACAAAAAAAAGACATCTCAGACGAGAAGCAAATTGTATTTTCCCGTCTCATCTGTCACAGGGACTCAAAACACAGTGGAAGCGCGTGAGCATCCCTCACGTGGAAGCTTCTGCATTGCTGGAGCTGGGTGATGCTGTATGGGCTTTAGGGAAGCGGTGCCTGAGGTACCTGGGATGCTCATCCCATCCTTTCTGAACCCCAGGCCTCAGCAGCAGCAACAAGAGCAAGTGATTTTCAGCACATTTAAAAGCATATCTGAAGGCAGTTGCCAATAAGATGTAAAATCAGAGTAGATAAGAAACAGAGCCAAGCAAGGAGTGCGTTCCTCCTGGCTCTGAGATACGCTGAAAATCACAGAATCATCAAGGTTGGAGAAGACCAATATTAAATAACTCCACACTAGACAATCATTTATAAGAAGAGGGATGGGGGCATGGCACCAAACTGGGAAGCAGAGGCCAATTTCCAGCAAGAGGAGTCCCCAGCAGATGGGTCCTGCACTCCTCATGCCGGCATCGCTGCTCTTCCAAAAGGGGAAGAAGTGACAATACTCACCATATGAACTTGCTATGGAATAGAGAATAAATTCCTATTCTCCTATTAAAAAAAATCATAGAACAGTAGAGCATCAAAAGCCCGAATACAAATGGAATGCAACCCAGGTAAAACACTAATTAAAAAAAAAAAAAACCTGAAAACAAATCAAAAAGAGAATTGCCGAAATGGCTGCATCTGGATTTCAAAGTGGAAATATTTTTAGATTAAAAATCTCGGGAATCATTGACCTGACAGGTAGGCACAAGTGATTAATTAGTTTATGTTTGGCGAGCTGCTTCGTGATGGGAAGCACGGGACACCTCCGTGCCATCGCCGTGCTGCAGGAGTGGGAGCCCTGGGATAGCTGTGTACTGTGGGCATGCCCAGATACCTGTTCCCAAAACCCAGCTGGGGCTGGGGGCCACGTGGAATAAGGCTGCTGGGTGAATAAATGGGAAGGGCAATACGTCTGCATGGAACGGATGCAGATCCCGACAGGCCACATCCCTCAGCCCAGTACCCCAGTGCCCACCACTTGCTGCTCCTGGTTAAAGAGAGGGGAGGGGGAAGCCAAAGGAAAGATGATGACCGAGAGCTGGGGCTGGGGAAGGCAAATTCGTGGCAGAGCTTCTAGCTTTGGCTGCTTTTCTGCAGGCATGGCAGCCCTGAGCTGCAGCAAATGCCACTAGAGGGTGCTCAGCACTCGCCGAGGGCCCCCGCTGGCACAAAACACGTTTCTGTATGTATGTATATGCATACACAAACACACATAAATAGATACGTATCTATATTCTAAAAATCAAAGCAAAACCACATACCTTGTCCCCATTTGCACTGCTGCAAACCATCCCTCAGCTCGCTCGCTATGCGCTGAGCATGGCCCCTCCATGGCCACTGGTGACCAGGGTGACCACTACCAGCAGCTGAGGACCACTGAAGCCACACACCACGGCCCCCCCCCCCCCCCCCGGGCCCACAGAGCCGCGTTCTCCTTCTCCTGCTGTCCCCAGTGGTGACCCCCAGCCAAGAGTACCCAGCAACCAGCACATGCCAGTGGGTCTCATGCACCAGGTCAAGGCCAGGGAAGGGATGGGGATGCCCTGGGGACAGCTTGCAGGAAGAAGACATGGGACACAACAGAGGCCAATCCAGGTGGTGATATAAGAGCTGGACACCAAAACAAGCCAACTAAAGAAAGAAACAAGCTGACGGCTCTGAAGAAGTAACAGAGGGCCCCTGCCCAAGCTGGGATGCTCCTAGATGGCTTTTCTGCTGGCTGTTCCCAACTTGCTGCAGTGCCTTTTCAGGGGGATGTTTAAAGGAGAAGGAAATTTCAAGTAAATGATTGCAACTTATCGAAAATAATGTGCTACTTAGCATTGGAGACAAGCATCCTGGCAGGCAGAAATGGGAAGCCGTGCTGGAGCAGATGGGAGTAATTAGGTTGTGATTTTCAGAAGGGTTTTCTTTCCTGCCTCCACTGTGCCTAAGATGTACTGAGGGGGGAACAGCGCAGCCAGCAGCAGTTGCAGGAAAAGCAAGCATCCCTCTGCCATGGCAGTGAGCTTCCTGCTGCCTTTTCTATGGGGAACTGGGAGCAGCAATGCCACTTGTGGAGCCCTGCTGGCTGCTCTCACTGGCTACTTCCATACACACGGACCATCCGGATGCCTCCTTCTGCACCAGCACATTACATCTCCCCTGGCAGCAGATGACCAAGGTCTTGCCCAAACCCTTTCCTGGACCGGGATGTGCCATTAACACGATGATAGCATGGCAGCTCCTCTGGGAACGCAGTACTCCTGTGTGTACCCACATAGCAACACATCAAACATCAACACTCTTCCCACCTTTTGCAATTCAAGCACCATTCGCTCGGGTTCAGAGAGCCCCAGCTTCAGGATTTACACCAGCTCGCTGTTTAACGAAATGCTTTTAGTTCTGAAACAACAGCCAGCAACCAGAGGGACTGCTGTGATGCCAACAGTGTGCAAACAAAACCACTAACGAATCACATTATTTCAAGCTACTCTCAATATTCCCCAGAGCTTGGTTCTACATTTGTGAACATTTGAGATCAACACCACTGAACCTGGTACAAAAATACTCCCATCTGCCTCATGTTTGAGGACAGTTAAAACTGCAAGGACTTCACACATGTGGGTGGCTTGTGGCCCGCTGGGGCTCACACCTGTGTGATCCATGATGGCATGGCCTTCAGTTGCTCTTCCCAAATTTTGCATTTCAATACAGCTTCTAATCACCGTGCACCTACCTAAATTCCTGCTGTTTTTTCTATTCAAGTATATGTGCAGCTTGCTTTCTTCTACAACAACAAAGCAAACACAAAGGAAAACACAAAATTCCCTAACTTGGAAGCCCTGAAGCTTGAGATCCTGCATAAGCCAAGCTAATGTACTCACGCTGCACCAAGCACATGTTCAAAATACATATAGAAACTATGGCCATACCTCAGCCAACAGCTTGGCCAATGTAGAGGGAGGCATTAAACTGCAGACCTCCAAGTCACAGCCCTGTAAAATCATAATCACAGCCAACAAGGTGGAGTGCTTCCATGCTAAGTCAACCCAGAGCCTCTGAGACCTCAGTTGGGTACGTCCAGCGTGCAGAGCAACTGAGAAAATCAACATCAAAACATCAATACTAATTTCCAACATGAATGGAAGCTGGTATTTCCAAGTAAGCAGGCACACGCCCTTCCAGGAAGTGGGAATTGAGAAAAGTTGTTTTTTTCTTACAATTGACATAAAAGTTCCCCTCCTCTCTCCAACCTTTCCAAAACTTACAAACGGATGAACAGATTTTGCTCAGATTTTCCAAAACAGGCTGCCATGAGATGAGGCATGGAAAATTTCAGCTGGCAAAACAGCTTTTTGTGCATCTCCTTATTTATTTCACAGAGAAAGGAGGAACACTGTGAAACTGACAGGCCACTTCTATCACCAGCTTTTGCAGTCTAAAGCCATGAAACAAACCAACAAATCCCAGCAGCATCTAAAAACAGTGGCTCACACCCATAAGCTTGGCAAACTCAGCCCAGGCCTTTGCACAGTCAACTCCTCTCTCAGCATGCGGATGTCCATCAGGGGTGCTTGGAAACCAAGCACTTCAATGATCTTGTGAGAGGATTCTGAAGGTTGGAGAAGTGTTCATCCAGTTCATAAAGCACACATGGTTGTGAAAAAATACATAATCCCAAACAGGCTGCAGTGAGGGGTTGTACAAGAGGCTAACTCCAAGAAGAAGACCTACTGACCACAACAGTGCTGCCGAAGCACCCGGCCATGCAACACTCTGTCACCAACACAGAATGGCAAGAAAACACGCCCATCAATTGCACAATGACCCACAAGCACTGTGTCTGCTCAGATTAAAGGTCCACCCAGCCCAGAGGCCAACTCCAGCCATGGCCAAGAAGCCCCATTAGACCCCATCAGGGCCAGCAGAAGCATCAGATGCTCCAGCACTCCCTAAACATCACGTTTGGGTAGCTTGCATCACAACCCAAATTCAGATAAATCAAAAAGTGTTTCCTGAACCAACAAAGAAATCTCTTTCCATTTCATGTCATAATTTTCTCCCTCCCTCCTTTTCTTTTTAATCAAAATTTGGGTCAGCTTCAAAAGAATCAAAAAGCGCTTCAGAAAATAATAACTTTGCATCTTTCTGGGGCAGAAGAGGCCAAATTATTTCCTGAATTCAACCCAAATACACACAAAAAAAAGCCTGAACTAACCTCACACTGTAATTTTGGAGTGTGGAGAATGGGAGGGGGGGTGGACTTATCACATGCCAAAACATCTCTCATCTCCCAACAGCAGCTTTCCATCACTTCAGGGAGATGTAGCTCATGTGCTGTGCAAGCTGCAGAAGGGAGAAGTGGATTGCACAGGACGGGGGGAATCTGCCGCAAGTTTTCTCCCAGCTCCTCCCCAGTGCCAAACCAGTTGCCATAGCAAGAGAAAATCTGGCAGCACAATGCTCAAAAGGTCTGGAAAATTATCACAAACACAGTGGAAAGAAAAATTCTCCAAAACTGAACAATGACCTAAAATAGCCCTTTCCACAAAAAAAACCAAACACACAGTATCGGTGACTGGTGAAGACCCGATTCCCCAAGCAGTGTGACTCCTTGGGCAGCAGAACGAGCACACGTGGGTGCTTCTTTCCAGCCCTTCCCCATGCTGACCAGGTTACTGCACGGCCAGCAAGTGAGCTGGGTACAGAAACTTGACTCCACGAGCCCAGTTAATGCTATGTCAGGTCCAACAAAGCACCCTGGATCAAATTTCTGTATTTCCCAATCTCCTCCTTACAATCCTGGCACCACCAGCCATGCTTACCCATGGGTCTTTTGATGCCATCCTGTCCAGCAGCAAAACCACTTTCCATGCCCACATGGGAGGGACTTGGAGGCACGTGATGCTGGGAATCAATCACTTCAATCACTTGAGGGAAGGAGGGCAACACAAAGGTGCCCACACCTTCTGGAAGGTAGCTGGGACTTTTTCTAACTCCAAACTGTGATATGGGGCAAAAAAAGATGTTGCTGTTCCAGCAACTCAACATAGGGCCCCACATCCATCCCTCAAATGGCAGTGCCTACAGTGGTGGAACCTCACCCTCATCTGCTGGAGCCTGAGACAAAGCACAGTCCCAAAAGAAACTCTTCAAAGGGCAGAGCAAGCCATTGCACCCACCCCAATGGCTCAGACGTGGCACTGGGCACACATGGAAGTGGATACGGGATTCCCTAAGCTCTGCAGGAACAAATCAGCAAACAAAAGATGGGACTGCTCCGAGGACAAGTCCAGTCATTAAAAAAAAAAAAGAACCCTGAATGCCAGTTGGGCTGGGATCTGCCTCCTGCTCCGTGTGGTGCTTTGCATATGAATTCTCCTTGCTGAAAAGAAACGGGTCCTTTGAATGAGCTGAATCTACTAATGAGAAGCCGGGGCCTCTGCAGCCCCTCTGAGGACAGGGGTCCCGATCCCACCACCCCAGGCCAGGCCCGGGGGCCCGGGAGGAACAAAGGGAGGCCTTCCCCAGAAGGAAGCGGTCTTTCCAGCCGCTCTCCTCCTGCTAAGGTCACCTCCCTGCCCCGCCATGCCTGCTGCTCCCCATACAAAGCAGCCAGGCCAAGGGTCATAGGTGAAAGGAGTGGCAGGAGTGGCCAAGGGCCAGGCACAGGAGAGAATTTCCAAAACTCGGCATCAAGAAATAGCAGGAATTCTCAGAGCTCAGCCATGGCCCAGGGCTGTGCCTTCCAGAGGCCTCCGCAGAAACAACCATCACCTCCATAGAAACAACCATCACCTCCATGACCAGGATGAGATGTAAGAAGAGAGCAGGCAGGGACAGACAACATGCAGCTCCCACTTGAGCCCCAAACCTATCACAGCTGCAAACTGATGCTCAAGCAGTCCGATTTTGCTTGGAATTTCAGCAAAGAGGATGCACTCAGAGCGATGCTCAGCCCCTCGTGCCACAGAATCACACAGAATGGCCAGGGTTGGAAGGGACCTCAAGGATCGTGAATCTCCAGCCCCCCTGCCCCACGCAGGGCCACCAACCTCCACATTTAATACCAGACCAGGCTGCCCAGGGCCCCAGCCAATCTGGCCACCACACCAACCCTCTGGACTTGGCCACACGGGCCAGGCAAATCCCAGCTCACTGCAAGGCAACAGCCGGTCAGCAGCGTTTTAAGGCCAGAAAGCAGCTCCGAACGTTCAGTTCCTTTTTTAAATAAAGGCCCCTTCTGTAAATGATCTGTTAGGACAGGAGGGAGAATGCTGCAAGAGTCCAAGCGCTTGTGAAATAGGATCGGCCACGTTCGCTTCGGCTCCATGTGAAACATTTGGGGGAAGAAAGATACCCAAAATGGGTCTCTGCCTTTGAGGGGTGGGGAGGAGAGTGGAGAGGAGACCATCCACCTCCACGTGGCCTGGGAGACACCAGAGAAAATGGAGAAAAATCGTTAAAAAGGATCAATTAATGGCATTTCTGTTTCAAGGCGTCTGTGTCTTTTAGTTATATGCCATGCAAGATCGCACCGACACACATTTCCATGCTGTGGGGCCATGGTCTAACAGCATCTGGGCTGGTGTACCCCTGCAGCCCCAGGTCCTCCCAAAACTGGGCTGAGTTGAATTGTACGGGCACAGCTAGAAGGATGCAGGAGACCAAGCAGCAGACCCAACGAGGTGATCAATGACCCTGGACAGCCCGATCTTGGGTCTTAAACCACAAAGCCATCCTCTCCCACCTCCCCGCAGACTCTGGGGCTGATACCAGGTCTGAGGTGGGGGGCTGGCCAGACAGACTGACGCACAGCCCCCGGCTCCTCCAGCCTTCTGCGAGAGGCCCACGCTATAAACAGGCAGGAGATTAAAAAAGGGAGCAAAAATCTTCAACAAACTCCGGCTGTGTCCCAGATCAAAGATCATCTCCAGCGGGCCATCTGGTCCTTGTAAATGTAAAACCAAATTGAAAGCCCTGCCCTCACCTCCTCCGACTCCCCTGGCAATATCGCTTTTACCGTTCGGAGATGAGGAAGGAGCTCGCAAAAGGCATCTGTATGTAATATAGAGCCGCCGTGCAGCTGGGCTATAGCCTTGCTACCCCCCTTTTGTTAATCATGAAGCAGAGGTAAATGTTTTCTTTGGTTCTCCAGGGGCCCCATCACTGCAAAGGGCTTTGGGAACAGCCTGCAGCAACAGCCCCAGGCTGGAGCCGGGCTGCCTTGTGGCCCACAGCTAAGGACATGGCTGTCACACTGGTCTGGATTTAAGAGAGGACACATCAGGAGAAAAGCTGCATCCATAGGCAGAGCAATGGGATGGTTTACAGCATCCCAACAGCCATGTAGCATCCTCCTTCCTAGTCCTCAGAGCATCTCAAGCATGTCCCCTGCCACTGCCCTCTGCTCAGGAGGCAGAAGGGGGCACAGGGATGAAAAGGGATGGAACTGAGTTTCCAAAAAGAGGATGCAGTGCCTCTGAGGCACAAAGGAACGGTGAAAAACTCTGCCACTGCCAGCCCTAATACTCTAGGCTCGGCTTGAAAGCTACACAGGAAACGTAGAAGGCAAAGAGGAGGCAGCTTGAGGAATTCCTACCCATCAAGCTTTATTGTGTTATTCCAACTAAGCAGAGACAAAAAGACAAATCTCAGCTCCCTACTTTCATTTATAATTGAACCCAGTCCAGAAGGATGGAGCAAGTACCATCTGTAATGCAGAGTGCATTAGCAGCCGGCAGAATGAAATATTCAAATTACTGTAGGCTACCTCGCATTTTAATGACAGGGTTACAAAAACCTGACTTGTAAGTGGAGATTGGACTGGAAGAACAGAAAGTTTGTTTTTCCAGTGCATGAATTAACCTAACAAAATGTTACTTTCAGGAAAAAAAAAGCTCTTGCCTGGGTAATCCTGCAACATATTCCAATGGACTACCAAGAAAACAGAATATTATTCCATTTAGCTATCCTAATTGATGTATTGTCCTGGGAAATGAAAAAAAAAAAAAAAATCAAGAGAAAAATGGGCAAGTGCTTTTTCCCTTTGGCTGAAGATGCTAAACAAACACACATATGTGTGCATGAACCTTAACAGCTTGAATAGGTCATGTACATGGGATGCGTGGCAGCACGCATTTGCATCCGTAGGGTACATGGGTGCAATACCTGCATTAGCCGCATCCTTTCAATGCTCTGCACAATTTGAATATGCAAATCAGCCCTTGATTTTTGTGCTTGTGCCTGTGCTGGGATCCATTCGTTTTGATATCGTTAATCAGGGCTGCCGAAAAGCCTGACACAGTAAGTGGCTGTAGCCCCTAGCAGTAGTCAAGATGGAGTGACAGGCTCCATTTAAGATGTCACAGCATATAATAAAGTGTAAAACTATACTTAAAGTAAACGAGATAGAAACAATAAACTTGACTCTGGCTTTGAACTTTCACGGTGAGCCGCACAGAGACATGGGCACACACGCGTACAAGTGGCTGGTGGACACAGGACATGGGACAGGGGTGGTTGGTCCTGCAGTGCTGGTGCTGCCGTGCGGGGTGACAGAGGGGCTCTGCAGTCCTCCCCCCCATCCCTGAGCTGCCAAATCTCCCAGGTTCAAACCAGAGTGGGCAATGCTACATGGAGTATGCTACATGGGACCATGCCTGGGTATGGGACCAGGAACACAGCAGACACTGGAGCAAGATGAGGCCGATGGAAGGGGGACATTCCTTGGCCACCTCCCATGCCAACAGAGGTGCCCGGTCCAAAGGCCCCACTTCACCCACAAACCACCCCTTGGTACCCCAAATCCTCCTGTCGGCAGCTCTCTGCGCTGAAACAAACCAGTCGCTCTTCCTCCTGCTAAGCAGTTAAATTAGAGAGTATTCAATTAATAACAGCTGAATATTCTGTCACATTTAGGAAGATGTATGGTAAGACAAGCGAGTTGTGATGTCTGTGACAGAAATGATAAAAGTTCTCCCGACACAGCCTGGCAGATACTTGGCTGCAGGAGCCGTTTGCACTCATGGACTCCAACGTCAGTGCAGACACAAGACCCGGCGCTGGCTTCAAAGGAGATGCTCCAAACTGAGCACGAAAACCTTTGCCAAATCGTTTGCAGGCAGCTCCCTCCTGTCCTCCTTCTGGCACCCAGCTGGGCCAGCCAGGCTGCGGTGTCCCGGCGTGTTCCCGAGGCAGGACTGCCACCTTCGGGTGCATGCAAGGTGCTCTCCACCAGATCTGTGGGTGCACTGAGGGCAGGGAACGTGCTGGAGAACACTCTCCACCCCGCCTCTCCCCCCGGCGCTGCTCTTCTGGGGGGTTGTTTTTCTCTGGTGTTGTTTGAGAACACAGTTTTGTTGCTAAGAAACTACCTCCGTATTGCTCCAAGAGCAAAGACAAAGCAACCGTCAAAATAACACGTTATTTTGACAGTAGCCAGATCATAACCATAAACGATCCATCTTCCCTGCTCTCCCGTACGCTCATTAACGTGCTCTAAACACAGGATCACTGTGGATAACCCACGCACGAGGGGCTCGTGCCCCACACCGGGCTGCACCACATCCATTCAACCCCTAACAAGAGCAGAATGAGGCCGGGCTGGGGGAGGTGGAACATGCAGGAAGATGGCACGAGGTTTCTTAGTGAAAGATACATTGAGAGTGTGAAAGGAGGAAGAAGGTGATACCTGTGCCCACGTGGTAGCTCTGTGCCTTGGTTCTGGTTTGGGGATGGTAAGGGGACATCTCCACAGGGCCCCTTGGGCCCTCACTGCTGGTTCTACCGGTGCCGTGGAAGGAAGTCGGGCTGTGCCTGCAGCCAGGTGGGAATGGGCAGCACTTGGCTATCAGAAAATGCAGTATAGGAGCCAACAGCCCTGCAAGGCAGCAGCTCACCATGTGTGCTTTCACTGCCAAAGTGCTGAGCTCCACCCTGCCGAAGGAGAAAAAGGGAAGGGCGAGGAGAGCTCTGCTGAAACCCACCAAACAACAGTTCTCCGCAGCAGAACAAAGCCCTCAAAATCCATTCTCCACTTGGGTCCCCCAGCCCACATGAAAGCAGCGTTTTCTGGGCTAATTACACAGGCTGCTCCGAGCCTTCTGGCATAAAACAAGCCGCAAAGTCAGACATCAAAGGGGAAAACTTTAAAATAAATACATGACAAAGACAGCAGATTCAATGAGAGATCTCTCTCTCTGCACTGCCTGGGAGGAACTTGGCTCACAAAACACAGGTGACCTCTGGGGATGCCTTCCTTGGTGCACAAAGGGGAAATCTCGCTGGCGTTTGGGGTGCAATGCTTGCAGGAGCAGGGTCACAGTGAAAGGAAGGATGGAGCAACCCCTCTTCTGGCTCTCAAAGTGACAGATCTCCTGGCTTCTAGCAGGAATCACGGCTTAAGACAAAGCCATCCCACCGGCTCCCCCCCCAGCCTTCCCTGTGCGCTCGGAAGGCCTCGCAACACAGCCCCTGCATGCTCTGCAGCCCTCGTGCACTGAGATGCCTCCAGAACAGCAAAGCGTGACCAGAAATCCTGCGGGTTTTAAGGCTCTGCTCCTTCCATGGGCAGAAATGACCCCGGAGCACTGACATGAGGCAGTTCCGCAGCGCCTCGGACAGGAGCAAGGGAACCCACACGGGATGCTCCTGTGTTCAGAACATCAGCACGCAAAGCTGTCATCCGAGGGATGCCACCATGCTCCTGAAAGCAACCCCCATCCACAGCAACTCCATGCCTCTCCCTCTCCAGCACTGCTCCGATACAAGCCGTAAGAGCCCAAGCTCCTTTTCCTGTTACGGGCTGCAGGGGCTGGACACTGCTCCCACACACAGCCAAGCAGAGGGACGAAGGCTGGGATGACCGCGCGTGGGGCTGCAAGAGGAAGGTGTCAATTAGAGCGATGAGCCCCCGCACGTCCCCACGCCTGACAGCCGGGCTGAGCCGAGCTGACAGCCCAAGCCGTGCCCACCCCGCTCCCCCCGCACACCCCGGCCCCGAACCGGCGTGCAGAGCAGCAGCGTGGTGTCCCCATCCCTGCACCCAGAGATGTTCCTAATAACGGTAATTAGGGTGATCGGAGGCTTAAGCAGGTCACGGCCAGCCTGGAGGCAGAGCGTAATGAAGCAGCATGGGCCGGGTGGGAAGGCGGAGAGGCACCGGATCTCCCCGACACAACTAACGAGCGCCGCGTAACGAGGTCTTGGTGACGTGAGCCGGGTTTGGGGACACAGAGGAGGTGGTGGCAGAGCAGTGGGTGCTGGGTGGCATCTGCATCTCCCGGGAATGGCACCGCAGAGCCCTGCCCTCCCCTCCTGCAGCCCCAATCTGATTATGGCCAATACACATCTCCTGCCGGGCTCCTGAACACGCTCCTCCCAGCTGAAGGATTTGCAGGGACGCAGAAAACTTGTCCTGATGGTGGTGTTAATAGCCGTGCGGCCCACGTCATCACTGAAATGGCCTTAGGGGGTGAGCTGATGGGTCTCTGAAGTCATCAGGACTACCCCACCTCATCGTGCTCCCCTTATTAAAACCATTCATCCTGGGAGCTAAATGAATATGTTTCATCTTCAAATGCTGAGACACAATAGCAAGCAGGCAGAGATCTAATAGAACAATACCCATCTAATCATTCCTATTTTTCTCCTTCATGCCGCACGTGCTGCTGCCAAGCTGTGCCCCACGGCATGGCCACGGCTCATTCCTGGGTGCCACCACTGCACCTCAGCATCCTGTTGGGACAGCAGGGATGCACCGATGTGCAGCTTTCCAGAGCCTGCTGGAAACCGGTTAGCACAGCGAATCCCCGCTCTGCCTCATTATCACTGCTGTGAGTGGTGGCTGCCAGCTGCCCCCGCCCCACCTGGGGACACGGGGTGACCCGTGGGCTGATGCTGGGTACCAACCCCGCAGCACCGCGACCTGCCGGGCCCACCCAGGCTGCAGAGCTCGTGTTCGCTGCTGTGGCAGGCTTCATAAGGCTCCGCTCTTTGACTGGCGTTGAGTTTATGTGAAAGTAATTAACAGTAATTAATCCTTAATTACAGTAATTAGCCAAGTCGCAGTAAATTAAACCACATCTGGAGCAGATGAGGGCTTCTGAACGGGAGGCTAGCGCAGGCGACAATCGGAGAGATGCTGAATTCATCTGACAGCATCTGATTAAGGCTACCTGTTGCAGGCAGCTCATTTGCATGGTGTTTTTGTTTGCAGTAACCCTTTCAGCTGGGCTCCTGCCCCGCACCTCCGATCCTGCCCTGCTCCACCTCCCGATGTCACCCCACACGCTGCCATTTTTGGGGACTCTGGGAATCTGTGAGCAGGGAGGAGGTGGGATGGAAGAGCCAGGGACATGAGGATTGTAGAATCAGAGAACCATGGAACAACTTGTGTTGGAAGGGACCTCGAAGCCCATCCAGTTCCAAGCCCTGCCATGGGCTGGTTACCCCTACAGATCAAGCTGCCCAGAGCCCCATCCAATCTGGCCTTGGGCACTTCCAGGGATGGGGCACTCACAGCTTAGTGTCCTCCCTACAGCCCCACAGCTCATCCTGGGCAGTGGCACTGAGCCCATACAAGGCCATGGAGATGCAGTAGAGTAAATTTCTGAGGCACACAAAATGTCCATCCCACAGCCGCAGAAGCAGCCTTGGCTTCCCAACATCCAGTCTCACAGCAGCTACAATACAAATAACAACAACAACAACAAAGTGGAGCACAACAGCAAAAGGGTCGGGCTATTTTTAATACCACCCAGCGTTTCCCCAGCACCACGCAGTCTTGGAGGCCTTTGCTGATGTTTAGCCATGCTTGCAGGGAGCGGGAAATCCTTCCCTTTCCTTCCTCACAACGAAGAAACCACAAGACAGTGAGATGAAGCAGAGCACAAGAGGCTCAGCTATGGTTTGTGGTATCTGTATGCTGAGAGAAAGAGCTCAGGGAGCAAACTGTGCTGACCCGATTCACCTGCACACGACCAGGAGCTGTGGTTGGCTCTGAATGCCTGGAAAAACATTGGGCACAAATCACAGCAACAACTCACATGGGGAACATGTGGAGGATGGAGGATGGAGATGTCCATCTGCACAGAGATGCCAATGAGACTCTGGGAGGAGAAATGTAACTGGGATGGCCCAAGCAAAATGGCCTGATTTCGGAAGGTATCTCAAGCTTCAGAGGTTAACTGCACACAATGAATAAGCATGAAGGTCCAGCACACTTGGCCTTGCCATCACAGGATGTACTGTGCCTTTGCATTGAGCTCTCCAACCTCACTGAGAGCATTAAAAACACTTCAATACTGAAACATCTTCTTTCCTCTGGAACTAATGCCAGACAGAACTGCCAAAGCCAACAGCTGCAACAGACCCTGCAAACGATCAAAAGAACCTCGTTCTGTGATACACTGAAAGGAGCAACATTTGTCCTTAACTGAGAAATAAAACAAACCTTGTGAATTTCCTGTGCACACAGAAGAATGTGGGTTCTGCACCTCCAATTATAGGATTCCCACGTACCACTGAAACAAAGCCAAGCTCTGAGCCTGTGCCCCACCAACAAACAAGAGGCACCCACCCCAAAAATGCACTTTGGGAGCTGCATTGGGCCTGGAGAAATGGGCACCCCCGTGTCCTCTCCTCCTGGGAGAAAAGCATTGTCTGCACGTGGTGCCCCCAACGTTGCTGCACAACAACTCCAAGCTTATTCAATGGAATTTACTGCATATGAACCTCAACTGCACCAAGAGGGACGGGCATTTCATAGTCGACTTCAAGTAGTGGGGAGGAGTCCTGATTCACACTCCAAAAACAAACCCACACTGTCCTTTCAGTGCAATTTTGCTTTCAATCATAAGGTTTTTCAACAGATACTCAACCAGCTTTTTAACAGAGACCATTCACAGCAAATCTGAGATCCTCCACTTACAGCACACCACATGATCTTGCCGCAGCCAGGTTTTTGGTGAAAAAAGGTATTTCTTATGAACAAAAGTAACTCCCACAAACGTTTTAGAGAAAGGCACCCCTCAAATGTACCTGCTCCTCTCAGCGCTGGCAAATCCATGCAATGGGAAGCAGTCTGTGCTTCCTGCAAGATGGGACTGGCATCTTCATCACTGCATCCTGCTGCACCCAGACTGAAGGCACTGTGCTCCTTCACCAGCCCAGGATGTAGCAGCACTGCCTGCTGGTTCTTCAGAGTGGTTCCTATTTGGAGCAGCCACAACCTGAGTCCCATTGGGTTTAACTTATCAGGAGCGTCACTCTTAGACTGTGACTGTGGAGGCCAGGCTGGGTGGGCTCTGAGCACCTGATGGAGCTGTAGGTGTCCCTGTTCACTGCAGGGAGGTTGGACCAGATGGCCTTTAAGGGTCCCTTCCAACTCCAACGATTCTGTGATCCCATGATTCTAAGTTTTAATCTGAAATAAGTACCCTTGAGCAGGGAAATTCCCATAAGGCAGAGCAAGACCGGGTGGGTCCCTGCGTTTCAGAACAGCCCAAACCCAGGGCTGGGGGGCAGGGGCAGAGCTGCGCGGATGGACACACACACGTGTGTATGTGCGCTCCTCGCGGCCCGAAGACCGGGGTCCCTCCTCATCTGCACGGTTCGAATTAATTATACACTTTAATTTCATGAATTATTAATTCGATTCTGACTCGGCAGCTTACGCTCACCCAGCGCTACAGACTGTACGATTCCAGCTTCATTAAAACATCACCAGCTGCCTGAGAGACAGACATTAAATAGCAGAGAGCAATAATAAAATTAAGCTCCCTGCGCATAGCAACAGAGTCTTCCCCAGCCCCGCTGGTGCACAGGGCCCTGCCAGCAGCTCTGCTCCCACCTCAAGGCTCCAGCGGCGGGGGCTGGAGGGTCTGCAGGGTGCCACATGGAGAGGGGCATCAAGGGACAGCCATGTCCCCTGCCCGCAGCGAGGACGGGGACAGCTCCGAGGTCGGGATCGGCTCCGAATAAATAAAGCCGGAGCGCTGCCTCTCGGCGTCTCCCTGGCAAAACAATTTATAGAGGGAAAATGTCGGAATTTAGACATTCCATTTAGCTGCTTCAGAAATCTAAGGACCCCAAACCTTGTGGGATTTGAGAAATCGATGGAATTAATTAAGGGAGATGTCCAGCGGTCTCCGCTAAGTAATCAGCAGGTACAGTAGACCTGAAATTCTATAAAGAAAAATGGGAAGGGATGACATTGAAGGAGGCAGTGGGGATTAAAAAATGAGCATCCGAGTGGTAAAGGCGCACACCCATTGATCGCTGCATTACGGATTAAGGCTTCAACGAGCAGCCAGAAGATTCTGTAGCAGAAAATGGTTACAGAGGATGAGCATGAACAGAGCGGATATATATAACCTCTGACAGCCGGGAACAACCGAACAGAGGACAGCTCTGCAGAGAACCCGAGAGCACCAAGTTTTGGGGAGGGGGAGGCTGGGGGCCCGTGGAGCCATTTTGTGCAGGGAGAGCAGCCTGGGAGGAGATGTGACAGGGACAGGAAGCCCAGGGCCCAACCTGGGGACCTCGGTGGTGGGTGGAGAGGTGGCATCACCACTCCAGGGGACCACTGGCTGCACCCTTCGGCTGCATCATGCCATGGTTTCTTGAGCATCCCCCAGCACTGTCCTTCCTTCTGCAGCACAAATCTTTGGAACCCTGAGGATGCAGCACCCTGCTTGGCTATTCCCTGTCCAGTGCAGGGGGGGAGGCAACAGGATGGAACTGGGCTTGCTGGAACATTTCAATGAGAAATCTCAAACAGAAGCCCTGCAGAGCAGCTCGCTGTCTGTGGAGGTCGTGAGGCTGAGGCCAGCCTCACCAGCTTCCCTTCATACATATGGATGGGGTGAGGCAGCAAGCTAAATGTCACGGTGCCAGCAGGGCTCTCAGGCAGTGGCAGGGACCCCCCGTGCAGGGGAAGGGCAGGAGCTGTGGGTTACAGTGAATGCTGAGAGGATGATCCCCACAGCTGGGGGTAAGTAGGGAGTGGTGGTGGCTGAATTTAAACCCTGTCCTTTTTCATTCTTCCACCCCCTTCCCACTAAGGCAGGCAGTCCCATCTCCTGCAGAGCTGGCTGAGGGATATGGATGCTGGGGCAGCACCTGCGTGCAGGTGCAGAACACTCAAAGGCCATGGGATGCAAAGAAGGAGCTCAGCCCAGGATGCAACACGATAAACACAGCCCATCCTCCACCCCAGAAAGGTCTGCTGTGCTGGGAACGCTCCCAGAGCCCACAGACCCTCAGGAGAGTGCCCTCCAGCGCCAGCCCCAGGTTACCACCAGGCAGAAGATGCTCATCCTGCAGCCCGAGCGCCTTGAAATCGCACTTGTGAGGCCTTACGGGTGCCGAGCAACACGCCAGGCGGTGTGTGCTTTACAATCCATGTGTCGGAGAGCCCAGAGCAAAGGCTGGAGCAGATGCACAGCGTTGAGAGCATTCATTCCCCTGGCTGAGTCGCAGCGCCAGGCACGAAGCAGCCCCAGCCCTCTGCCCCTGCCTCCCCGCCCCCAGCGCTCGTTTGGCATCCAGTGCAATTAGCTCCCGGGGCACGCGCGGCCTCACCACAAACATCCTGCTCAGAGCAGGACGCCTGCTCCCATGGGGCAAACATTAGTGGGACAACTGGAAACGTTCAACTTGATTATAATGCTTTAAGAAAAGGTCATGGTGAAATTTCAGCGCTTTACCTTGAGCTCTGTTTGTTCTGTGCAGGACGAGATGGGAACAGTCAGCTTGCCCTGGCTCGTGGCAGCCGTGCAGCTCTGCCTGTGCTTCCAGGGCTGCAGAGCTGCATGAACCCCGCGGCCCTGGGGACACAGGGAAGCCACCACACCAGTGGGAGTGCACAGCAGCCTTCTGCAACTTCACCCCAAAACTGTCTCAACCTCTTGCACTTCTGCTTTTGGAATGGGCCCGAATACATCCAAAAAGCATGCCATCACCTTCCTCGGAAACTGGGAGGTTTTCTAGCTCACCACTTAGTTTCATCCTTTCAGGTCTCAAAGGGCAGAAGCACTGCAGGATAACAAGGTGACCCTTGCTGATGTCTGAAAATGGGAACATGGCAAACCCCAAAACACGTGGGTGTGGGAGGGGAGCAGCCCGGCAGCCCTCATCCTCCGTGCACCGCAGTGAGAGCAGCTCTGACCACAGCACGCAGTTTGCTTTTGGTTGGGCGAGAGGAAAACCAAGGTCAGTTTTGTTTGTGGCCAACTGAAAGATGCTCTGCCCCCAGCCATGTTCCTGCTGCGATAATTAAATCTGGCGTCCAACCATTTGCTGCCAGGGGAGATCTCGAAAGGTCTCTGTGCAAGGCCAGGAGACGGGAGCTGGTAGAGATGAAGCCATCTGCACCCACCAGTATCCAGGCTCCCATGTGGGCGAATGGAGGAGGTAAAGTCACAGGGAGCCACGGGGCCCTTCCTAGGAAAGGGCAGCAGGCAGAAGGTGATGCTGTTCAGAATAAGCATCTCTGCTCCAGGGGGAACGCAGCCCCGTGCCCCCAACACTTGCTCTAACTTTCCCGAACACACAGCCGCACCTGCCTGCAGAGCTGGGATGCTGTATTCCCAGTGCCCTGGCGCTGCTCACGAGAACTCCCAGCTGCTGCCAAAAGGTATTTTTAGCTGCATTATTTATTTGAACACCTGCCTGAGACTTCAAGGCAGAGCATGGAGCCTGAGCGAAGGAGGGAGGGAGGAGCGGCACCGGGCGCTGGACCGCTTCCACTGGAAGATTCGAGAGCAGAGACAAGAAACAACTTCAGGATATGGCAACGAAGGGGATGGCGCGTCCAGGATCATGGCACCAGCCTAAACTCTGCACCAGCACAGGGATGCTCCACCCACCCTCACTGTGGAGGGTGCTGCATCATGCACCTGAGCATCACTCAAGATGCCCCAGCCCGACGTGGTGTCTGCAGCAGAACATTCTGAGCATCTCTGAAGATGGAGATACTCACACGTACCCCCAGGGTGCTTTGGGGCACAGTGTAATTCATGGGGCAAAGGGCGCATGGGAAGCAATACGGCACATCCTGCATGACGACTGCACGCCTTTCTTGCCATCCCATTTACTGATGTGAACAAAACCTCCCTCCCCTTCTGCTGCAATAATCCCCCCTTCTCTCTGAAATCAGCCAGGAACAGGGAAGGGTGGGGGAAAAAGCATCTAAAAATAAAGGCCAGGCCAGAGAATGTGCCTCTTGGTTGGGCTCCTGTGCTCACAGATCTGCTTATTTTGGCCTATCTCTCCCCAGCGATAAGGCAGCTAACAGCCCGTTATCAGCCAGTCAGTGAAAATGTGCTCCAGCCTGATTAGGGCTCAGTCTTTGCCAAGGTTATAAACAGCCGTTATCGTTCTCCCAAACAGAATAATCCGGACAGTATCAGCTCAGAAACATATGGGCCACACAGCGAAGATAGCCGCTGACGGACACTTCATTTTAATTGTAACGAGTGGTTAGCAGCAGCCTCCAGACAACAGACACAACTGCCCAATTGGCAGTGGGTTCGCCTCCTCTGCACCCCCCTCCCTCCTGCTCGCTGCTGCAGTTCTCCTCTCCCCATTCTCTCTTCTCTGCCTGGATCTAACAGGAGATGGGGACTTGCAAGTCACCTGCGTACAGACAGGGGTGCACGGGGAGCCACCTGGCCCCGCAGTGCTTTGCAGACCCTTGGTGAGCATCACCACCACTCCAGGAACCCTGCTTGGTCCCCACTGCTGTGAGGTGCAAGGAACAGGCACGTGGCACCCTGCCACTCGTTCCCATGGGCAACACCACTTGGTCCCACGGGACCAGCTCTGGCTAAGCCAGGAGAGCAGGGAAGAGTGAACTGCTTCTATCGCTTGTGCTCCCCTCTTCCTAAGCCCATTGGGAGAGCTTGTTTGATCCAGGAGGAGAAACCATGCCATAAATTATTGCTGCTTATCTGTTTGTGGGTTCAGCAGGATGGAGAGTGGGGACCAAGGGACACAAAGATGCCTCCTGTCTGGTCCAGATATCTGATGGCCACAGCACAGAGGGACAGCAAAGGGGCCCTAACAGAGCGCACAGCCCTGCCAACACAGGCATCGTGAAGGGGCTCCTCTGCAGCACTCAGCATCCTGCAGTCTCTATCCCTGCTGCTCCCCACCGTGCTGCTGCCACCCCCTTGATCCCAGCCCAAGTACTGTTTCAGCAGTGCAGGGTGCTGGAGGAGGGGCGGCAGGCCCTCATTTCACATTCTCCCTGTGTCCTTTCCATGTCACACTTCTTTTTTTTCCCCTTTTCCCCCTCCCTCTTCCCAAAAGGGGTGGTTTAGCTCAGAGAGTCTTAAACACATTTGCATTCCCAAGACAAGCTTAGGCATAAATTCATCTCAGTGCAAGGGATTTTTTTTTTTTTCCCCCTCCCTATCCTCCTTATTTTCTTCCCTTCTCCTGTCCTCTCCAAACCTGCAATGAATTCAGCAGGAACCCTTGCGATGCCGGTGCCGCCGTGCTGTGCAGTGCAGGATTACAAGGGATGCGAGGGCTTTCCTTTCTCTTGGCTTGCCGTGCTGTGTCTTTGCCTGCTGCTGCTATTAACAACACGCAGAATAAGGCTCTGAGCCCCATTAGCTGCAGAACCTCCCCAGCCAACCCCGACCCTAGGATATCACTGAGCTCTCTCTCCTGCAGGAAGAGAGTGAGGAAACCCCCCAGAACCAGCGGCGAAGCATTAATATGGGGAGACAAGTAAAAAACCTCAGGAAGACCCAGGACTGAGCTTCAAGTCACGGACACTTTCTCACATAATCTGTATTCCAATCTCGGTGCCAGCGGAGTTGTGATCAGAATATCCAAGGTCTCATAAAAGATTCAGGGCTTATTGACTTCCTGATGCTTGCTGCTGCTCCGTGCTGCTCCCCTCACTCCCTCTCAGCCTCCAAAGGACCCATGGCCCTTCCAAGTTGCCATCACAGATACCCACGCTGAAAAAAGGCACTTCCTTGGTGTGGTGCAGGGCAGCTGTGCTCCCTAAGCAGGATTCATCCCCACCATGCTCCAGGCTGGAGGACAAGCAGGGTGCTGGCAGGACCGCTGGCACCACCCGCTTTCCTGAGAGGACCTCTCTGCAAGCACTGAGATACTCCATGGTCAAGCTGCGCCTGTTTGTGCTGAGCATCACTGCTTCTCATTCATATTCTTCCTCCTCCTCAACACGCGCATGCAGATACTGCAATTACAGGGAGATTATTTCTCCCCAGCTAAAACCTAGCTAAATCTAATAGAAACACTAATTAAAGAGGCTAGCACGGGAACAGGATGGAAAGCAACCAGAGGATGGAGGGAGAGGTGATGGCCATGCCTTGCTGTGAAGGGGTCACAGTGGCTAGGCAAAGCCCCAGGGCCACCCCATGTCAGACACGTGTTCCCACGGTGACAATGGTCACTGGGGTGGGCAGGTGGAGTTCCGTGCACAATTATTTAGAGTCCAACATTAAGGCAAAATCATGCCAAAGCTGGAGGGCAGACCTTCCTACAGGAAGCCAACAGAGCTTCCCACCGGCCTGCAGGCAGGACGAGCTCTCTGTAGGGTTCTGCTGTCTCCAGCAGCATTACAGCCCTGTTTTGCTGCATAAGCAGCTCTGAGCAAATCTGCAGACCCGAGAATCCCGTCCTTTCCCATTCATTATCTGTGCACTCCACCGCATCCCCAAGGAGCGGATGGCAGAGCAGGGCACGCCGAGCCCTCCAGACATGGCACCCAACAGCAGTGTGCAGCACAGAGGCCCAGATGGGTCTCTGGATGCGGTATAAAGGAATAATTTACACGCTGCAGATGTCCATACGCGAGTAACACAGAGGTGCCCACCTGCACCACATGCAAACAACCCCAATAGAACCATCACATCTACAGAGGCACCCTATTGTATTTCTGCACTATCTGAAAGCCTTCCACGTGCACCCAGATTCCTCACCCATGGGCACTGCATGGAAACGGACGCACGTAAAAATAACGCACAAATGTAGATTTTCATAGCACACCTATCTATCTGCATGCACTCCAACATGCACATCTCCTTCCATGCCGGTGCAAGGGGTTGCACACACAGCATCCACCTGCACACCCCCACAGGCACACCCCGGCTCACACATCCATACATATCCACGCCTGTGGAATATTTATACACACACAAACGCTCCGCACACCCCACTCTGTGACAGCTCAGATTTTCAGTAATATCATAATATTATTTTTTAGATCAGTTAAGGTATAAAATGTGCACTCTCTCAGTCTTTAATATTAATAAGTCTTGTAACTAGCAGTTTCTCGTAGCTCCGAATTCTTGAGCACAACTAGAAAGGGCACTTATCCTGAAAAATCTAATAAATTTACAGTTTTATATACTTCCTTCAATTGTAAAAGTCTTGTTCAATAAACTTTAAAATGCCACTATAGAGCAATAACACAGACAGTATAAACCCAGCCCTGGGAAAGCTGTGCAACCAGAAATTGTTCCCCTTTCTGCTACAGCAATAAAGTTTTATATGTTTGAACTGACTGTAAAAAGGTTTGAATGTTGGCAACTGGGGAATAATCTGTCTTCTTTATAGTTATTATCATATTTCCCACAAGACCCTTTGGTCTGTGTCAATCCTTCTCGTATATGACACCTTTGTACTGTCAGCGAAAGCAAGAATACTTAACTTTTGGTGTGTGCGTGTGCATGTGACTAGAGGTCCTTCTATCTGTTTTTCCTCAGATTACAGCACCCGGGAATAAATTATCTGTGACACGCTGCATTGGAAGCAGTTTACCAAATCAAGCTGATTTGGAGAGCAGCCTTCCTTCTTTCTCGGGGAGAAAACGAAGCACGCCTTAACAAACAAGGGGATATTTCTCCTTTTTTCTTCCTTTCCTCCTGACTGGCTCCAGTGTAATTCAGGGAACGGGAAGATGTAAGGAGCTGTAATAAAAGAGGGATTTGCAGGCTGCTTCTCGGCGCAGCTGAGAAAAGCTCTTTAACTGACTGCCTGACTGCTGCCAGCCCTGCAGCATCCCTGGGGCTGGCAGCCACCCCGTGTGGCGGCACCCACCTGAAGAACGGATTTGGGCTGAAGAGGGCTCCTCCTGCCTCTCCGCTGATGGCTGAAGCTGGAGACAGGTCCAGTAGCAGCAATCCAGTGTTCAGCTATTGGGGACAGAGCACCCAAACACCTCCCCCATTGAACCTCTGGGTGAATGTGCGCTCAGCACTCACAGAATCTGACTCAAATCTTTGAGAAGCAGCAGGCAAACGCAAGGAAATGCCCTGAGCTTGTTCATTACACCAACTAACAACAGCCCCAATGCAAGGTGCAGGCGACAGGATCCCAGTGCTCAGCCTGCCCCCAGCGTGGGGATCCCACAGGTGGTGACAAGGCTCAGTCCAAGATTGAGATGTCAGAAGAAGTGATGTTAAAACATGTTTGGAAAATGAAAAATGAGGAGTCACCAGGACCAGATAATACCTGTCTAAGAGTTCTGCAGGGACTCCGAAATAAAATGATTGCATATTTTCATTAGCAGCTCAATCTCTCATTACACCAGAGGACACAAAGTGTCATACCCTATTTTTAAAAAATGGAGTGAGATGAGCCACGGATTCAGACTCGTGAGCCGCACTTCAGTACCAGCTCAGATGATAAATAGGCAGGATAAAGCATCGAGATGGACACGATACCGCGGAGATTAACTAGCAGTGCCTGTAAGAAAGAGGAAAACACGCCTCACTAATCTATTACAATTGCCACGCACCCTACGACAGAAGACACCAAGCACAGCTGACGCTCCTTGGATTCCCCCAAAGTTTCATCAGCTACACAAGGACTAAAAGTTGGCTGAAGAGGTGAAAGAAGAAAAATAATTAGCATTTTCAACCAGAAGCTCAAAAAATATGTTCAAAGGCTCTCTGCTGTTTGGTACACTCATCAGAAGGAGCAGTAGGAAGCTGAAGGAGAGCACGAGCAGCGTGGATTAGCTTGTTGCACCAAGGCTCCTCCAAGGCCGTGCACCCGAAGCTCCGTGAGCCGGAGATAAGACGCTAGGTAAAAGTCAGCGAGGGTGAAATGCGCAAGGAAGTAATTTAATTACTCACACATGCTGGCCACGCCAAACTTGGTGCGGCCGCCCAGCTGAGCGTGAAGGCGAGGGGCAGGCAGTGCTGCAGGCCTGGTGCCCGGGCGGCCCTGCTGCTGCCTCCTGACCTCGTCCTGCAGAGGATGAAGCGCCAACAGACGGGTGTCCTGGTGGCCCCCCAATGCAAAAAGCCGCAGCACACGCAGCTCAGGCAAAGGCAATAAAAACAAGCGGAGCTGCGGAGAGACTTTGTAATGAGGAGAGCGAGGAGAGACTGGAACGAGCACCAAGCGCTCATTAGGCTTCAAAATGCAATTTGATAGCTACGTGGACGACGGGAAAAGCCATTTACGCGAACCAGAAGAGGAGTTCAGAGATGCAGGCGGAGCCGGGAGCCAGACAGCACACAGCTTCTGCCCGCAGCCGGGCCCTCATCCTGTCTGCAGACACCAGAACCGAGAGCTGGAACCCGACCTGAGCACTGCAACCACAAGTGATGGCTTTGGAGCCCGGTCTGACACCGGAGGCACTGAGCCAGGACCCATGGCTGCTGCTGGGTAAGGAAGTGCAGCTGGGGGGCCACCAAGCATTCATGCCACTCTCAGCAGAGCCCCAAGTCCACCCAATAGGATGCTGCAGCAGCCCATCGTGCCTCATACAGCGCAAGTGGCTCTGCTAACAAGCACCCAGCTGTGACACCTGCACACTGATGGCCCCTGCACATCCAATGGTGCCACGGGTGTGAGCCCCACAGCAGAGCAGCGAGGGTTAAGGCTGGGCAGCACCGCATCCCTGCTCCGCATGTTGTGAGAGTCCATTACCTCCCGCCACATTACCTCATTCATTTCTTACATGCGGATGGTTTATTCTCCCATGAGCACCCTCGCCGGCAGACATGGCTAGTATAAAGTCCCCTCCCTCTCCTGTATTTCTCTATCCATCACATTTAACACTCTGACAGTAACAGTCTATAATGTTTCTATTCTACAAAACCGCTCTGTCAACTCCGGGCTTCCAGAGCAGCAACTGAGGAAAATAAATAACATCAACGCCAGGCCCGACAGTATCACAGCTTGCTTTCTGCTGGGGGTTTATTTTATTTTTTTATATATATATATTTTTAGAGAAAGGGAAAGCAAAAAAAGAAGAAGAACAAAAAAAAAAGAAAGGGGGGGGGAAAAGAAGCGTTTGCACACACAGTGTCAAGAAAGCATGGAGGGAAGGAGGGAATTTCCTCCCCACACAGCAGTCTGTGCAGACAAAGAGGGCCCTGCTGCCCCCAGCCCTGTCCCCTCTGACCCCACGCTTTCATCCCTGGGCTATGGGAGGGGACGTGCAGCACAAACCCCCCCATGGCCTTTGTTTGGGGCGTGGGGCCTGGATGCTGCGCAGGCCTCACCGCAGCCTCCTGCTCCCAGAGCCACGGCCCCGAGCCCTCGCTCAGGAATTGCTAATCCACTTAAATAATCCGCTCCCGGCTTTGTGGCCTCACGTTATTTCCCATCTACTTTCACTCCTGTGAAATCCCCCTGAACCCAGATCCGTCCAGGAAGGAGCAGCATCGCTGTGGCCATGCTGGTCCCTGGGCTGAACATCCTCAGCAAACCATAATTTTAGGGTTGTTAGGATGTTGGGGGTTTTTTTGCCGTATTTTTGGTTTCCCCTAATAGTGTTGAAGTCATTGGCTGAAAGCTTGTGAGCTGAGTAGGCTCTATCAGCAGAGACCCGTTCAGGTGGTGCTTTTCATTGGGAAAAAGACAACATACATGCACAAGGACTTTTCCCATCAATCAGACAGAGACAGAGCCCTTGACAGCCCTGCAGACCTGGGGCTCGGCTCAGCAGGCAGCTCAGAGAACAGAGCAGGGAGGCTCTGCAAACAGCAGAGCAGGAGGAAATGTGTGGGATGGTGAGAAATAAAAGGGCTGGGAAACCCAGGGAACTGGTGGGACGCATGCAACGTGGGCACCAACCTCCTGCTTATCCCTCCTCCCAATCCCCTTGGCTCCCAGGGTGCCGAAATAAAGCTGAGACCCATCTGAAACCTATCAGAGTCACTGCCAGCCCCAACAGGGCCCTGCATGCGACCACATCGGCGTATACATGTGCTTGAAACAATCCTTCCCCCCAAAAAATAAAAGAATGGAAAAAAAGGGAAGAGCAGAAAACCATTCCCTCCTTTGTTTACATACCTGCCAAGGCCTGACACTGCCTGCTGTCAGTCATTTCTATGAGCTGATGGTCTTCCAGCCAAAAGCAAGACAAGAGATAGCAAGGCAAGAAACAGAGGGCCGGACCCTGCTCCAGCAGCGAGCACCGGGCTGGGGGAGAATGCACCAAGCAACCTGCAAAGCTTCACGTTTGGAAAATACGGGGAATTAATGGGATTGGGGCTACCAGTTGGGGCCGGAAGGGGATACAGGATGAGGGCTCCTGAAGCAGCTATTTTGCCACGTCTGCCGGTTCTGCTCTGGGCTTTTATTCCTCTGAAAAAAGAAACTTCCCACTTGCAAAAGCAAGAATAAAGCTTCCCACAGAGGTCTGACAGCATAATATGCATGCAGGCCCATGTGTACACATATATACCTATATAGGCATACTTACAAGGGGAACATGCAAGAGAAATACAAAGAATTAACAACAAACACAAGCCACAAACCAAACTCCCAGCTTTGATGCGAAAAAGCTCACAAATGCTTTCTTTTTTTTTTTCTTTTTTTTCTTTTTTTTTTAATGTTGAACTCTATTATTTTCCATTCACAAACATCCCTCAAATAGCTATATACATACACAGTTAAAATTCGTATTTAGCTAAGCCCTGTCACTGACAAGCATGTTATTTGCTCCCTGAGCACAGTCATTACTGGGCTCTGAAAAGCCCCTGTGCCCAGTGCAGGAGGAGATGCTGTGCCGATCCCACTGACCCCAGCGTGCAGCCAGGGAGCTGCCCTGCAGGAGGGATGCCTGCAAATAGCACGCAGGCTGAGATTCGCCAATGGAACCACCTCGTGGTTATATAATTAATCCATTTCCTATTTGCTTTTCAATCAGGATTTGCTGACAAACAATCCACAAAACTCTAAAATTAAAGCAGGGGATTTGGGAGTTGTGGGGAGGGCTCACCATCAGTGTTGTGTGCGCCACTGAACATGAGGACCTCAAGTGGCACTAAGGGAAAAGCAGCTTGGGCCTTCCCATCCCTCTGCTGGCAGGCACATGGATAGTTCCGTAGGGTAAAAAAAAGGCAGCCAGACCCAGCCACTGAGCTTGGCATGCAGGTTTTTGTGACTGTTTTGACCCAGTTTCCAAACTCCAGGTATGTGTGGGGCAGGAAGAGGCTCAGTTTTCAGCTGCAGGAAGCACGAACTTCAGGCTGGTCTCTGCAGAACAGAAGGAACCTGAGGAAGCCCCAAAACCTGCAGTTTTAACCCAGAACCCTGCGATCCAACACAGGGCTCCCCAGGGACCCGGTCACTGCATGCACCAGAGGGCAGCAGTGACAAAGCCACCCAGCAAAGAGAGGCAACAAGGCTGGGTTTGCAGGACATTTCTCACTTGGTGCTCACTTTACATGGAGAAAAAGAGAAAAAACATCCCCAACCACTCAACTCCTCCCCTTTACAGAACGTGTGGTAGCATTTACCTGCCAGATGCAACCATGCAACAACCTAAGTCAGAGCCTTGTTTGCTGCTGCTGTGAGGACATCCCCAAACACCGCAGTGCCGCATCGGAGCAGCCCCTGTGCTTGGGCATCCACACACCCTATAAAATCCCAGTGCTACCACATGGGAAAGCAAAATCCAGCAGCAATAGGATGCCACAAGGTGGGATCCAAGCTCCTCATCCAGCATGCAGGCGGGATGCTCGTACCTGAAGCTCAAGTGGAGGACAGTGAGAACCAGGGCCTGGTGATGGCCGGGGAGCAGGCAGAGCAGCGGCAGGCTGGCGAGCGGGCTGGGATGCATGTAATCAGAAGGGTTATCTAATGCTAGTTTCATTCTAATTGAGTCACTACCATATGTCACCCTGCAATAACAACGCAAGCAGCATGCAACTGAATACATATTTAATTCACATAATGGGTACAACAGTAGAAGTAATCAAGGCAGTTTGCCATAAGCCATAAAGAAATGTAGCTTGTTCCTATCGAGAAGCGTTCTGCGTGCGGGGAGAGCGGGCTCAGCGGGGCGAGCGGCCGCGCTGCATCGCTGCGGTGCTGCAAGGAAGGGGGAGAGCAAACCCCAACAAACGCGCCCCAGCACGGAGAGGAGGCCAGGAGCCCATTCGACACGAATGGAAATCAATGGGAGAATACTGTCGACGGATCGTTAGGCCCTTCAATATAATTAACAGTAATGGATTTATTGGCAGCAACTTAATGATTTGAATGTTAAATACCGGCCTGAAATTTCACCGCGCAGTCCGGCTGAGGTGATCGCTTTCTCTCTGGTTGCAAAAAAGAGACTGAGAACTGGGGAATACGCCTGAGGTTGGGGTGGTGAGGTCCCTGCGCTCTGCTCTGCCAGCACTGAGAGTGGCACCAGCAGCCCCATGCGCTCACCGCCTTCATTTCCTCCCGCAACGAGAAGATGAATACGACCGAGGACCACTCATCAATATCTTTGGACAGATCAAGCGGAGTTTTCATTAAAGCCGTATTAATGCTTTTGGATGCACAGCTGTGGACAGGTTGGGCTTCAGAAATAAAGGCCAGAGAGGAAAGGAAAGAGGAGAGGAACAGCAAGGGAGCAGCGTCCGCTCCCAGCCGGGAATTGATGGCAAGCTGGCCCTGTCCCTCATTAGGAGCCTCTCCCACCAACATGTTTTGATGTATATTTCATGAGGATAAACAAACATTCATTTCACTTTGGGAAGGTGCTTGCCGTAATGTATTGGCAGCCTCACCAGCAATGAGGGGACATTAATTTCCATTCTGGTGTTTAAACACTTTGTTGAGCCCCCATCACTCATTCCCAGCTCGGCACGGCGTGGTGCCGGGGGCTGCGGGTTGGGGCACAGGGGGCACAGAGTGAGCAGCCCCACTCCCCATCCACACCAGAAGACAGCCTCCCTGCAAAACAGGCTCCAGAAGCATCTGGAGGTCCAAGGAACTGCAGGGGTGCCATCGAGCGAGTAACTCCTCGCCACAGGCTGCTCAGGGTGCCAAATCTCCCCGTGGGTTCAAGGGGCACTGGGGAGAAATCCCACCAACGCCTGCTGCATACAGACATCACACATGGCATTACCATCTTAGTTCTCCTATGACTCTTCTTCACAGAATCATAGACTGGCTCGGGTTGGAAGGGACCTCAAAGATTGTCCGGTCCCAATCCCAAACCACGCAGTCAGGCACCAGATGAGGCTGCCCAAGGCCCATCCAACCTGCCCTCAGCACCTCCAGCAATGGGGCATCCACCACTTCCCAAGGCACACAGCATCCTGAAGACAGGGGGTCCTCCATCCAGTAACAAAAGCCAGACAGTGATTCCAAAACACCCCGAGACTAGAAAGCACAGACTGGACTTGCTGATGAGCACCCATCACACACATCTCCTTCCAAATCAAACACTATTTTGGGGTAACACCCACAGCTCCTGGCTTCAATCGCTGGGTGGATTTTTCTCACCCATATCCTGCACTCCTGGCTGAACAAACCACGCCAAGCTGCAAGTGGGGAGGAGGGGAAAAATGGATCCTGCTGCAGGAGAGGAGCATGCTGACTTGAGAAGAGAGGGGCTGGAAAGGCAACGTCACTGCTATTGCTCTCATGTGTGCACAGGAGGGGATGCTGCTCGATGACAGGCTCTTTTACAAGTGATCTGTGGGTTAAATACATGGAAACTATGAAACAGGAAAGTGAGGCCTTTATAAAAAAGTGACATCATTTATGTGCTTGCTGAGGGTTTTGTTTCTTACCACCCTTCCCCCCAAAAACACTGACACATCCCAAAAGGAACAGTGGAGATGCAGCCCCCTGCTCCCCCCAACCCCTCTGCTCAGACACTCTACACAAGAGGCAGAATTGAAAGAGGTTATGGTATCTAAGAGCACATCAGCAGCTCTCTGGGAACACCACAGAGACACTCGGGTTGCTTTATATTACAAAGCATGCACAAAGACATACAGTGGCACACTCCTATCTACCTCCACATAAATGCAGGCAATACCATAAAAACATTCCTCCTTTCACTTTACTTTGTGTGATCTGCTTTGTGGGAATGTTGTAGAGGCAGCAGAACTGTCTCCCTGCTTGCCTATGTGCCTGCTTGTTTTTGAGAGCAAAAAGCTCCTTAAAGAAGAAAACACATTAATGCCTAAAAAACAGCTTAAGACAGGAAAGCTGCCGGGATCAGAGCTACCAAGCAGCAAAACACCAAAGGACAGAAAGATCCTTGCCCCCGGGCACCTTCTGCAGTAGGACCCCTGTGACAGGGTTTCATCAGCATCATCACAAGTCTCGTGTTCCCCTCCAGAGGCTACAGGAGCCATGTCCTTCCCAGCAACACCTCCCAGATCCCTGCCTTGGCTTTTCTAAAGAGAGACTTCCCCAGCAGGATTGCAATAGACACCATTAAGCTGATCACAGATTTCCTTGGAGACACCAACAACAGGCAACGTGGTGTTGGTTAGATGAAAAACAGATTGCTTGGTGGTATATGGTTAAAAAGCCAAACCACCAGCTCCACCTTTCCCTGTTACAGAACACCTCATCCATACATCACATCCATGCCCATGCTCCCATCTCTGCCTTGAAACGAAGGCCAGATGTCCCACTACAGCCAACCCATGGACACCCAGCTGTCACCTTCACCCCACAGCCTCCAAGCCCTGTTGGGACTCTTGGAAATGGCAGATCCATGGGCTGGAGCAGCGTGGAAAATCCCAGGGTGCTCTCCTGCCTCTGTCCCCCCTCCCACGTTCAATAATCCTGTTAAACTGAACCCTGGCTGGATTAATCTCTTTCCCCAGACAAATGGACGATTATACAGGCGTCACATTGGGACTTTTAGGGTTTGTGTGCATTTCTACTGATCTTCTCTTGGCTTCTTTTGTAAATGGCTTTCACCGCTCCCCCGACGGCACGCACGATTCAATTCAGCCTCTCTATTAACACTTCAGATACAAATACCCGCTCCCCAGGGCTACCCACAACAAATACCAGCACAGCTTTGGGAATCCTCCCTTAGCTCACTACCACCATTCTGGTGGCCGTAAAATCCACAGCTACTTGTATGTGTCCTTATGGCTTCTGAATTTTGCTGAGACAAGCACTGCAAATCTGGTCCAACTCCCCGCATCGAGCAGGGATACCCACAGCTCCATCAGTGCTCAGAGCCAACCCAGCCTGACCTTGATGTCTGCAGGGATGGCACCCACAGCTCTCCGGGCATCCTCTGCCACTGCCTCACTGCCCTCGCTGGAAAAATCTCTTGCCCTGGAGAAGAAGCTGAGAACCACTAGAAAGAGCAAGAAGAGACCTTGAAAAATGGTGATCAAGCTCCTGGCCTGGGCAGCAGATCACCACCACTGACACAAGCATGCATACACATGTACGTATTTATTTCTGTAAACACAGAGGAATTAAGCGCTGTTTAAATCCTTTTTGTGCTTCGAAAAAACCTGCATTTAAAGGTTCTTCACTCCCAACTCTAAATAACAGTCACATGAAAGCCAGCAAACACTGTTCCACTGGCCAGATGTTCTCCCTGCATGTCTTCAGCTATATTTATATACTTCAGTGACTACAATAAGTTAAAACTAATTTATACTCCTGCTTGCCCTGCCAACACAAGCTGAACAGGAGAGGCCAGCTGCACTGAGCACCATAGGACTGTCCTACTGAGCTCCTGTTCACTGCCTGTCCAAGCCCAGCCAGGGCACAGGGATGCAAGGGAGCACAGTGTCCCCTGGATGCCAATAGGACCCTCTGCTGACAGTGAAAAGGTGGAAACCAGAAGATCTCAGCTCTTCAGATCCCATGCACCTGAGAAAGGAGGTGCCGAGTCACCCCAAGAAACCCTTCACTGCTTCCCTGGGACACCACGTGGACCAAAAGGCCATGAAATCTGAGCCCCCCACCCTCCATCCCCTAATCAAGAGGGAGATAACCCAGGCAAAATTCCCATTAACCAGCTAATGCATATAACAGTGTTTCCCAGGCATAGCTGCTAGTGGCTAAATAACAGTCTTTATCCCCCAATTTCCCTTCATCATTTGTCATCTTTCAAATCAACTCAGTATTTCCTGAATCCTCAAGTACTAACAGGCTAGGAAAAAAGCCAAGGAGGAAAGCGCTTAACCAGGAAAACTGGTTAACGTTTCCCACCCCTCTCCCTTCTTGTCTCACCAAACTTCCCACGTGCCACCCCAGGCATCCAAGCACAAGCCAGGCAGCCCAGGGACACTGCATGGGGAGAGCAAATACTGTGATTGGCTTGCAGCAACATTTCACACCCAGGGCTCAGCTCCACAGCAGGGTCAGCACTGCCATCTCCAAAGCCAGCTTTTTTTCTGTGCATTTTATTGGTTATTTTTTCCCCCTTTAATGCTTTCCCCCCCTCCCTTTGCTTTCTAACACACCACAAGGCCAATTGCGGGAGGGCAATTCCGGGGCAAGTGGAAAGCAGAGCAGAGTGGCTGTGGAGTGCAATGATGGGGAAGCTGCGAAGGGAATGCAAAAATGAAACAAAACACGAGGGAAAGGGGGCTTTTAAAAAGACACAGGACTTGGGGAAAAAGCAACGGCAGCACAAGTGGAGGGGAAGGGGGGGAATTCCTCTGGAAATCATTAATACTCCTGGAACCTTCAGGACTAAACCTGAATACAGACACTTAAGCTCTCAGCTCTGCCATTAACGCCAGGGCCTAAATTATTGATCTTTTGCCTTTATCAGCATAACAGTCACGTCCCAGTATCAAGATCTAACTACACTGCGGTCCCTGTGCTGCAGCCACTGAAATAATTAGGAGAAATTCTCATTAAAGGAGAGTGAAAGGTTCAGAGACGGAGACAGAGGAAAGGGTCTGGGAGGGTGTTTAATGTCTTCCACGGGGTCGAGAGAGTGCTCTGATCAAATCCCTGCTCAGGGCCCGGGGATGACAGCTTATCAAAAGGAGAAGTGCAAGCACTGGGCACGGTACGGGAGCGCACACACAGCCATAGTGAGAGCATGCTGCAGCCATGTACTGACCGGGGGAGGAATAAGGGGGGTCGTGGGGGAGAAGGCATGAAAAATAAATAAAAAGGAAAATATATTAATAATGGAAAAGCCACTGAGGGCTGGTTTGGGGTGTGGTGAATTTGCTGTGGTGAGAGGAGAGCATGGTGAGCGGGTCTGGGAATGGGCCCTGCAGAGCTGGGATTGGGCTGCAGTGAGAGAAGGGCTGCAGCCCTGGGGACACAGCCCCAGCCCGATCCCAAATACACAGCACCACTACTGAGCTCAGGGCACTGGAAGGAAACCACGAAGCCAAAAGGGACATGGCAGAACCCAAGCGAGGAGGAACAGCCCGCTTCTTGGCTCCGGCCAGGCCACAAAACACTGCAGGAGATAAAACGACCCGCTGGATCCCAAACCTTCAGAAACATTTCAGTAAGCAGGGGGAAACATCACAGCCTGGTGGGCAGCAGGGAGAAGTCACAGGGGATTTCAGCAGGGCCGGGGAGGAGCGATGGCGAGATAAGGCAGAGGCTGGGGAGGGAGGGAGGAGGATAGGATGGATGTAAAAAGCAGGTCCCCTCCCCCTGCACACAAAGTTTGCCTATATTTAATGTCAACGCGTTGTAATTTAAAAGAAAAATTCCATTTCACTCGGCTAATCAGAATGGTTAGAGAGACCATTACCACAAACACTGGGAACATCTGAAATTGATTATTTTTTTACTTCATTCAGTTAATGAAATCCTCTAGCTACCAGGAGCTGGAGCAGACGGCTCTGCAGGGCGGAGGGATGCCGGGACAGCGCTGACCTTTCTGCCCGGGGCTGCAGGAGTGGGGCCGGGCTCTCCTCCCACCATTTTGTGAGCCCAGAGATGCTTAGCATGGACAGCACATCCCGTAAGGAGCACCACATCATTAATGTCTTGGGCTGGTGCGGCGGGGAAGAGAAATGCAGGATGTCACCGCCTGATAGGGAGAAGACTCTGAGGTTATTTATTAGCGGACACTTACCACAAACTGCATTTTCTCCATTTGCATTCGATACGCTGCAGAAAGCTCAGCGCACGGAAAACGCAGCGGGATGGAGGGAGCAGCACCCTCAGTGTCCCTGCTCTCCCTCCCGCCCATCTCATCACTTCCTCACTAGCCCCAAGTGCCATCTCCACCGTCCATCAGTGCCATTTGGTCCAACCGTGACCAGGAGACAGCGAGGCTCCATCACTGCAACCAAGCTCTGGGGTCCCACCAAGCTTTGCCATGCCCTACAGCAGCCACTGTGCCACCAACGGCAGGACCTATCCTGCCAGCCAGGATCAGAGCCTAAAGGATGTTTGGATTCTCAGTGTCATTGCTGGGTATCAAATCCCCAGCAGCAGCGCTGCAAGGGCATCCCTGCCTCTGGGCCAGCCCCTGGGGGCCACGCTCCCTTCCATCCCACGGCCACAGCCTCTCCCCTACCTCTGAAAAGTGGCCGAGTGTAATTACGCAGAAAGCTCCTCTGGAGCTATATCAATAAGACAGACGTCTGTTGTATCATTCTCTCTCAGTAAGGCATTTCTTCTCCCCAATTGCTCATATAGAATCATAGCCTAATAGCATGCTATTAACATAATTGCCAACACAACTAGTGTTCCGTGTCTCACAGCCATTTGCTTATTTTGCCATAAAGAATATCAAAAAACAGCCCGAAAACCCGCAGCCGGGCAGCACGGCAAAGGGGACCGGCCGCTCACCCCGCTGCCAGCTCAGCTGCTGCTTCCAGGACCTGCCCGGAGAGGACTGGCACTGGCACCCAGGTCACAGCCCCAGCCACCGCAGCAGCATGCTCAGACCAGACTCCAGAGCAGACATGTGCTAAGATCTAAACGGATTCTGCCAGGCGAAATGAAATTCCCATTATTTTTAATTAATCCTTAATTAAAATATATTACTCCGCAGATTCCGCAAATCTCTCTTAATATGCAAATGCGGCCCATTCAAGGATATTTACATATCATTAATTAAAACGGCACATTCTTTCAGTCTAACAAGCTGGGAGCTGTGGCTGTTGCCACACTGGCAAGAAAGCCCAGCCTGGCACTGCCACGCTCATCTGCCAGAAAGATGCTACATGTCATAGCAAAGGTGGGGAGGAGCAAGACAGAGCTGGGTGAAGGGGGACGGATCCTAGGGCTGCTCACGCTGGAAAGTGATGAGTTTGGGAGATCCTTGTCTGTCCCCCTTGGCCATGGCTGCAGAAGGTGCCAAGAGCCCCCCCAGAGCCTGGCTGGGGCAATGGATGTGCAGCTGCAAGGCAGCATCCATCCAGGAGGGAGGAGGACCTTAAGCTGAGCCTTGTGTGTGGTCAATACCCATCTACACACAGTGTCTGAAGGCAAACAGTTCTCCATGGTGTCAGGGACGCTTTGCTGTCCTACTGAGACCTCTCACCAAGGAGCACTTCCACTACCCCTCTGCTCAGCTCTAGAGCACGGAGATCTCTATGCTTACAAGCCACAAGACGCACCCTCAGCAACATCCAGTTCCAAATTCACTTTGGGCTGCTCTGCACTCAGCAAGACAAGCTAACCCATCAGAAAGGGCCAGACCCTATCAGTCATCTCAGCCCTGCAGCCCTCGGCTAGGTGGAAGAGTAAGTGATGATGCGCTGAGTGGGAGGAAAGTTTGCCTTCCCCTGGCAGCCCATTCCACCATCACCAGCAGGATCCTGCACTTCCTTCCCCAAGTCATAAGGAAAAGGGCAGCATTCACACAGCAGGAGTTTAGGCTCAAGGGAAATAGAGGGCAACTTTATCCCATGCCTTGGAGATTGGAGAGGCTGAAGGGAGCTGCTTCGACCTTCTCTGGGACCATGCATCATCACTGGAGGACAATCTCCTAGACCTCTCCCAACTTGCAAAGCAAAGGGAGATCTCCACCCAGCTCAGGCCGGAGAGACCAGAGCCCACCAACAGCTTTATCAGAAGAATGCAGAAAGCACAAAGCCTCAACCAGAGCTACAAACCCACAGAGAGGCTCCGCGGGTGATTTTTGACGTCAAGCTGAGACAGCTGGGATGCCGCCCCTGCTCTGCCAGATGGAGTTGCTGTAGGACATACAAGCCGTCACCGTTTGGTTTGCTGATAGCTGACCAGCCAAGGAAATCTGGCCCGCGGACCATCTGGGCTGGCAGCGACCCATCAGCTCAACAGCAGCGGGCACGGCGCCGCAGCCCGACTGCATCGCATGGGAGCCTGCTCCAAGGAGTGCTGGAGCCTTTGAGGTACATACCTGCGGAGAAGCCTCTCCAGAGCAATAAAACCCAAGTTTTCCAAGTAATTGAGCCCGGGCATGGGTCAAGCACAAGTCCATCACCCCCCACGATTATCCTGGTTTTGCATGCAGGATGACAGCTCCCCATTATAATCTGCAGCTTTCAACATGTGCTGGTACCAACAAGAAAGTTAAGCAGCTGAAGCCAACAAGCAGCTCTTCCATCCTTCACTGCTGGGGAAGAGAGGACAAATGAGCAGCAGGTTCCTGGAAAAGGAAGGCGACCATCAACAACAGCCATGCCTTCACAGGAACATACCAGGACAGCTATTTCTCATCACAACTTGGATGTACAGCTCCTATAAACCAGGAGGATTTCAGCCTGCAGGACTGATTTCCATGAGAATGACAGCCCCATTCCGATTGTCTCAATACTGTCACTATCTTCCTCCAGACGGAAAGAGCAGAAATTCAGCAAGCAGCTCCTCATGCTGGATTGACAGATACTCTCAACAACAATTAATAAGCCTCTGTCCTTCTGCAGTGCTTTTCATCAGAGGACTTCAAATGTGCTTGAATGAACTTGTCTCCGCTGTACCACAGAGCCACAGCAAACGCACATCAACCTCTGCAACACCAGGGAAACTGAGGCATGCTGCTGGGTGCCTTGGACCCTACCATGCAAACAGCTTTGCACTTCTGCACTTAGCAACGCTGACTGCCACGACCCCGTGCTTCCTGAGACAGGTAGCTGGGAAGCGAAGCACCACATCGCTGTGCTAATGAGGAGGATCTCACAATAATCCTCTCGTATTAACAGGAATCTCTACAGAGCCAGCAAATGTTATCGAGTGCAAACCCTGCTCCTGTGCTCCAAAGCAAAACAGCAGCCACGCGGCTGGATAAGCCAACTCCAGTAGCATCACCCAGCTCCATCCCTGCTTTGGTGGAGACACTGGGGAAGGGCCCCCCTCATCCACTGCTCTTTTTTGCTCTTTCCACTTCTCTGGCCTCCTGGGCTGCATTCACCGTCAGTCCATGTGGCACTGAGAGCCCAAAGCACCTGGAGAACCCTGTGTCATGGAGATGATTTCCACTCAGCAGCTTCCAGCTCTCCCAACCAACACACGGCTCACACCAGCCTTTCATTTCCCTACTACTACACTACCTCCAGCAAACAGAGAATACAATATGAACTGCTTAAATCAGAACAAATGGTTGCATTTCAGTGTGTCCCATGGTAGAAAAAAGTGGCAATATCTCCATGTAACAGACTGATACTCGCACTGAATCCATTTTGGGCTACGCTCACCCCTCTCTGATGCGCAGGGAGTCCTTCTTTCAGCAGGCTGAACCCTTGGTCAAAGAGCCATCCCTAAGGAGATACTTGCATTTCTTTCTCGCCTGCCTTCTTTTCCAGGGCACTGCAGGAAAAACATTCCTGTTTTATCACAGACTGTTCCTCTAGCAAGCATTCACGTCACTTAACTCCTTCTTCAGACCTCTTTGCCATGCCAGGTGTCCCAGCCAGCAAGCTGCCACAGCACAGGGCCATCCTGCCCCTGCAGCATCCCTGGCACCGAGTTCTTCCCAAGAAGCAAACGAGGCCAGGCCAGAGAGGGAATCGGGCTGGGTCTGAACCAATATCCATCCATGTGCCAACCTGCAGACAAAACCTGACATCTTCCCATGCTCACTCTCAGACAGGTGGTTCTGGAGGCCCTTCCCTTTGCCAGCCCTTAGCACCACAGCCCCAGGAGCCACCAGGTTTAACCCACTTCCCAGTAAAGACTCCAAATTGCCCAATGTCCCCACCCAATGCTGACCCCAACGCGGCATGCCAGGACAGCGCATGGACAGCAAGCCACCAGGTGCCAAGTGCTTGATGAATTATGACAATTAATACTCCCCTGGCACCTCCTGCAACAGAGAGGTGTTTTAACCTTGGTGGTCTTGGCCCACGGCCAGCCGAGGTGATTAAATCGCGGCTCCCTCCACTCTTCCTTTGCAGTTCCAATTGCACGTGAAATTGCTCCTCACCTCCTGTCACACCAAGCTGTGCCCCGCGTGGGTAAAAGCCATCGCCAGTGTCCCCAAGGTTGTGGACAGGAGCTCATGGGTTCTGAGCACATCCATCCCAAAGGCTTGGGTGAGATACGTGGAGATGGAGAGACCCATGTCTGGCATCTCCCCCTCTTCGTCTTCCTCCTCCTACTCCAAGCCTGCCCAAGCAGCTGGAGGCAGAGCTGGGGTCTTCATCTCCTGCCAACAGCAGCCCTGAGAGCCAGGGTGGTGCAGCCAAATCCCCAGCACGGCCGCTCTGACCAACACAAGAGGACAGCTAATGAAGTGCAGCTGGCTCAGCACAAGCAGAATGGAGCAGCTGGCTCTCTGCCTCTGCTGATCTCTAGGATTTAAAGTGGGAACGAGTCTCCTCCTGCCACGAGCTGTGGATCCAGACAGGAACAGAGAAGGGAAGAAGCCCATGGACACATTCTCTCTGTCCACTGAGGTCACATCTATAAAGCCAGCCAGGGACAAGGATGCTATGATGACACCTGGCGAGGCTGGGGGGCTCTCTGCACACTTTATCCCCATCAGGAGGGCACCCAAGGCCAAAGACAAAGTCATCCCAAGCCCAGCCTCAAGGAGAAATCCCAGCTGCACAGGAAACAGCTTAAACATAAAAGCAGCTGGAAAATGGGAAACCTGGAAGGCAGTGAACCCCCACAACACGCGGTGCCCCCCTTCTCCCCTCCCCACCTCCCCTCACGCCTTGTTCTCGCTCTCCTTTCCCAGGCCGGGTTTAATTTGACACCTTGAGCTTTGGTAACGAGGTGGGGAGAGAAGAGCCACAGCGGAATTCATTAGGCTGAGCACTGCAGGACCCGCTCTCAGCGCGCTAATGACATCGGAGGATAGGGAAACGAGACAGCCGCCACGCCAGATGAAATAAACATGAGCACTGTCAGCGCTGACAGCAAAAGGGACAAAATAAGGCAGGTAGAGACCTTTCCCCATCCGCTCAATGCAAAGCGACAGCTTCCACAGCCCTCTTTCCGCGGCTCCCCTTTGCCCTGCGCTTGGGAAAGCAAAAGGGTGGGAGAGATGGGGAAGGGAAAGAAAATGAGCGATTAAACCGCCCCAGCAGGGTCCACGTGCTCCTTCCATTGGCTTATGGAGCTGGGAGCCCCACTCGTACCACCTCCTTCCTGTGGGCTGGGCATGAGCCTGGGCAGAGCCTGGGCTCTGCACAGGGGTAGCACTGCACAAGTGCCCCAGCTTCCTTCCCTCCCAGTCTCATCTGGTGATGCTGAGGTTTGAGAAACCAGATCTGAAGGAAGACAAGAGCTGCTGGCCTTCCCAGCATGAACTCTGCTCCATCTTGGGATGACCGTGAGGTTCAGTGCAGCTCTGCTTCATGCCTTCTCACCCACCACTTCCCAAATGCATCAGCAAGGGCAACAGCTGGGACGTAGGGGTCCTGGTGCTCTGCAAAGTGAAATGCTTCTCAATCCAAAAGTGACTGCCACCAAAAGCCAGCTTTCCTACAAAGCACTGATCCATCCCATCACACCACCATGAGCGGAGACCTCCTGTCCACACCAGTACGCAGCACAAGAGTTCATCTGCCGAATGCCAGGCAGACAGCTGGGGGTGATGGATATACTCACCCCATCAGGAGCTTGAGCTCTCTCCTTGGCTTTGGGGTAATGTCTTCTGGCTGGATAAAGTTTCCAGATGGCTCTCTTTCAGAATCTTCACTCTGGTGCTTTTAATGCTCCCGGTTGCTGGCTCTGCTCCCAAGACACAGCAGGACCCAGGAGGGGAAGGAGCCAAACCTCTGGAACACAGGAGCCCACAGCTCTGCTCCTGTCATAGCTCCTGATTTGGACCTAGCCTCAACAAGTCACGCGTACCTCAGTTTCCCCTCTTATGCAAACAGCAGAATCCCCATCTGGCCCTTTTTTCTTCCTCTTCTGAGCAAAGGATGGCGCTCATTGTCAGATGCACTGCCAGATTTGCTGGATATTCACCACCCTGATTTCCCCCTCCAGTGAAGAACCCCACACAACAATGGGAACGTGGGACCCATCATATGGTTTAAATGACCCAAGGCTGTTTCCAGATGTCCACTCAAAGGCCAGGAACACTTCCAGGCTCAGCCACTCACCCTTCCCTCCATCCTCAGCTTTTCTTCCCTCCCACCACTCCCCCAAGCATCCCTTGAAAACGAATGGCAATTGAGTTTGTAAGTCCCTATTCATCAAGGAAATTAATTCCTTATGCATAATTCATTTCTTTTGTCAACTTTTTTTTTTCTTCCCCAAATGCTCCTAAATGCATCAGGAGTGGAAGCAGCAATAGGAGAATGGGAACACAGGAGGCTGAGGGGTGGGGAGGAGCAGCTTTGCTGTAAGCTGGCGAGCTATGCCCTGAAGCAACCTGTCCCCCTGGCCTCCAGATCCTGGGTGTCACACAAGGGAGGCTGTCACAAAGTCTGAGCTAACCATAAACAGCGAGTTTGCTGGTGGAATGGAGAAGTCCCACGGGCTGAAAGTTTGTGCAGTAACTGTGCTGTTGAGGCAGTTGTTTGAGCTGGGGATGGTTCTGCAGCAGCCATCCTCCGGGTCCGGAGAGCTCTCCAACCTTCACCGTCTGTCTTGTCCATCAGGAGGCATCCGCCTGTCGGGGTTATTTATGGAGAAGAACTCTGGAGATGTGTCAGAGCCCTGGAGATCGCAGAAGCTTTGCTGACAGGTTTACCCCGTTGCAAGCACGAGTTGGGAAGGAGGCCTGCTGGTAACACTCCTTGGAAGAAAACCTTACTCCACCAGGATGAGCTGGCTGGAGCAGCAATGCTTGCACTGGGACAAGGCACTGAGCCCTCGGTTCCTCAGCACAGGGATGGCCCCACGCCACCAGCAGCCTCCACTCCAGACTGGAAAAGCTGGAGCCACACACGACACCATAATGCCAGCAGAATGCCACCATTCCCAGCAGGGCTGGGTAGGGCAGCAGCTTGGGTTACAGGGCTCAGTTACCGCTGACCTATCCACAGTTACACTCACATCTCCCTCCTGCAGCCAGCAAACCAGCTTTAGATCCATGACCAAAAAAGACTGCAGCGCACAGGCCTGTGCTGCTAATCCCCCAACTTGATGTGAAGTTCGCACGCAGCACTCAAACCCACGTACACAGACTTCCCACCCCGTAAGCTGGGAAACCCCATATAAATAAAGCTTAATTACTGCTGCTCCGACACAGCACACCCAGGCACAACACACGGAGCCAAGCAAATAAAGCCTTGGGATTCCCCAACTCCCCCGCTCCTTCACTGAGCAGACCCTCCAGCTGATGCTCAACCAAAGCCAGCACAACCACCTCCTTACCTGCAAAGCAGACCCCTTCCACAACCACATTTCTCCATCTGCTAGGGAGGGGAAGACAACTGCATAGGGAAGTTGAATTTGCTTATTGCTTCTGCGCTCACAACTCTCAGTGGCAACCGAATAGAAAGGGAAAATTAAGGGATGTGCTGAGGTGCCACTGCCACCTCCAGTTCCTCTGCAGTGGCCCTGGCTGCATCCCTGCCCCAGCCCAGAGCAAAACGTAGCTCTCGTGCTGTTCCCTGCACTAAATTTGGACAGTAAGTAACGCCACCTTGTCACGGGGGTGCAGAGAGCGTTTGCAACGCCCCATTTAACTGCACTGTACTCCTATCCACAGGCTTCATCAGCATATTTCAGCGGCGCCTTGATGGATGAAGATAGATGGGAGAACATCATCCTTGGTGAAATCACTGTTTTATCAAGGTTAAACCATCCTCACGCTGCACCACCTCCCTTTGTTGCTTCGTTTCCAATCACGAAATTAACGGCAGATATAACGGACATCCGCAGACCCCCTCCTCCCTCCCCAACTCCACGGATCCTCCATGGGGTGGGCAGGGAGGGGACACACATGGAGCCCTCGCCCAGCCCTATGCTGCTCTGCTGAGCGCTCCCATGACGCTGTAAACCCCAAATCCAGGTGAATTTCACGAAGCTGCCCCCACAGCAGGGCTCCCCAGCAGCTCCCACGAAAGCCAAAGGACAACCAGTGTTCACTTCGGCACATCTCTGCACTCTGATTGCTGGGTGGGGAGCAGAGGATGAGGGAGGACAGGAGGAGGCTTTCAGTGGAGCCAGATGGCCTTGTGGTTAAAGCCCGAGGTGGAAGGGGATGCAGACGGCAGGCACGGATGGCCATCGGTGACCTTTCTGCACTGTGAGGCTGGATGCAAGCCTGAGAGCCTGGACAACTGGAGGAAAGGGGCACTGGAGCCAGGCAGGGAGGAGACAGGCTTTTATCTCTGGGTCACAAGTTCAACTCAAGCCCAGGCCACAGCGACAGAAAGCTGTTGCCTTCTGGCACCCTGCAGGCTGGCGGTGTCTCTGGGGCTCCCCACATCCCCAGCTGGCAGGTCTGGCTTCACAAACCTCCATCCAGCTCCCCCAGTGCTCCCTTCAGACACAGGGACACGGCCAGGCCACTGCCAGAGCCAGGTAACCCACAAAGCCAGCCTCACCCCACAAGCACATAAAGTCTCCAGCCCCCACCATGCCCCCCCCCCCCCGCACAGCAGGGCCTGTCCCTGCCCTGTCTTACAGGGAAGGAGAAACGCGTGGCCTTTAGCACCTCTCTGGTGTCCAACCCATTTCTCCAAGGACGGACATCATGTGCTGGCTGCACAGAGACTTTGTGCAGCGTCACCAGGTCCTAAAGCACCTCGGGTGAAACTGGAGGAGCCCCTGTGACCCACACGTCCACCCCACTGCAAACACTGCTGCCAGGCTCCAGGTCCCCCTGGACGCCTTTCGGGGTCGGTTCATCCCCTCCTGGAGGCACCTGTTATCCTTGTGGCCTCTGGCCAGAGGCTCGTCAGAGAACATGATCCTGGCAATTTGGGAACATGTAAGGGCAGACAATTAAGGTGGATTGCATGCGGCTTTTAAGCAGCCTGCAAGACACCTCAGAGCAGCTCCAGTCCCTTAAATACCTGTTTAAATCAGTACCTCTTTATAGCACTGCTTCTCCCTGCAGGGTGTTGTTAAGTTACCATAGCATCTCTGGTTAGGGGCCAGCTGCCCTCTGGGTGGTCCCCATGCACAGAAGGGTCAGGGTGCCTCCTGCAGGGTGGCTGCTTTAGTCCCAGATCTGCACCACTAAAGACGAAGCCAGCCCAGTGGCTGTGACCTCTCCCCAACCCTCCACACCATGTCAACACACTGCAAGGACTCCCTCAGTGTTTTCTAAGGGCTGCTTGAAAGGAAAGGAAACAGATGGCTCAAAAGGAACTGAACATCATTTTTATCCTGGGGAAACTGAGGCACAGACAGCCCTGGGGGCTGGCTCAGGCTCAGGACACACAGCAGCATCAGGGCTGCCAGCTGACCCTCACCCTCCTCCTGAGGGATCTCTCCTTTGCTCTTTCAGCAGCAGGGCAAAGCATCTCTAAAATGCAGCACAGCGGCCAGCTGGCCCTGGTAGGAGGGTGTTCATCGAGCCCTGCTGGGTACACCTACTGCCTTTGGTGTCACCCTGTGTGCACACGCACACACAGAACAACTGGGATAGGCAGCTGGAAAGCTGCAGGCTGGCTCTGTGCTTTGGGGCTGGCTCCCTGTGCCCTCAGCTCCCCATCCTGCTGCACGCAAGCATGCAGGAGATGGAGCTGGGATATAATACTTCCTGGAAGTTCCCCATGAACCCACAGCGCAGCAAAGGTTTAGGGGCCGTACAAAAACATCTATACAGAAACAGCATGTTCCGATGCATATAAGGCCAGTCCCTTCAGCCTTGGGCAGTTCCCAACACCATATTCAGGCGAAGGGAACACGCTGACTTCCCGGTGAGCAGCACACATCCAAAGCTGGACACAAAGCAGCAGCAGCTCCAACAACCTCCCTGCAAACTATATATGGAGTGTGGAGAGCAGGCTGGCTAGCTGCAGGCAGGGAGGAGAGGCTGGGAGAGCTGTGCTGACCAGCATTGGAGATATGGTTGCAAGAACTGGTGCCTAAAAGACTAAAGAGAGGACCTACAGCAATGAAAAGCAAAATATAAGCAAGTCATTCTGCAGTACAGGTGTCATTAAAAAGCCCCTATCTGCAGCAGCAGCCGTTCAAAGCAGAACAGACCCAGCCCAACAAAAAACATTCAGGCTGCAAACAGGAAGCACGTGAACCTCTGAGTTTTGCAAGCATCCCGCGTCCTGCAGACCCACACAGCTTTCTGTAAGAGCCCACGGGTTGCTCTGGCCCCAGACCTGGTCCCTCCCTGTCACAGGTCCCTGCAACGCAGCAGGGCAGCTGTTGGGAGCAGAGGCTCTGTGCAGAGCTTTGCTAGCTCAGACACATCCAAGATGCAGGGACATTTGGACTTCAGTTCCTGGAGACAATTAAGAGAAATAAATCTGGCTCCTTTATTCCCAGCACAGGAGGGGGAACGATTTTCCCTAGCACTAATGGAGGTGCTTTTCCTTACATATATATCAGCAGAGATGATGTCCAGGCAGAACATTAAATTAGCCTGTCCCTATTAATTACAGCACTTCTATAGCTCTTTCCATCTTCCAAGTGTTTCACAAACAGCTTTCATTCCTGGGCACGTTATCTCCTTTCCAAAAACCTCCCTGAAGGGCTGGCAAAGCACAGCAGACCCAGGGAGCCCTGGAGCGAGCGCTCCCCAGCGCAGGCAGCATTTGCCCAAGACCATTGTTTGGGGTTGGTAATTTACGAGTCACCGAAGCAGCCAGAGCTCCCCAGCGAGGTCTGCCCTGAGCCCACCCCATGCCCTGGGCTGCTGGCACTCCCACCGCAGCGTTCCTTCCTCCCCCTGTTAAAATTAACGAGGTGGATTTGCAGAGACGAGCTCGCTACAGAGCCCCTCCTGTTCCCGGAGTTTTGGTTTTGTTCAAATTGAGCTGCAAGTCCTCTAAGTGCAAAGTTATACTAAGCATCATTTACTTTACTGCTGAGCACTAAGGGCTGGGGAGGGATGCAGTGCTCCCTTCCCAGCGCATCGTAAAGCGCCCGGCACGCACAGGCTGCCTGCAGCTCCCTCTGCTTCGGTCCGGCAGCACTCCCGGTGCCAAGAGCTACGGCCTGGAAAATGGCACTTGTGCTAAAGTGCCCGCATCAATCACATCTTCCTTCACACCAGCAGGGAGACAGGAAGGCGGGGAGAGATCCCACCAGCTCCAAGCAGGCTGGGAATGCTCCTGCATGCTGCCAGCAGCCTGTTATGTGATGTGATGGAGGTTGCGATGGGAGGAGAGGACTATGAAAACCCCCGTATCAAAGCTTGCAGGAAGAAAGAGGAAACTGAAACTTCAAGCTAGAATTAGCAACACAGGCTAAAAGGATCCATGGCAGAACAGAGCCACAGGGCACACAGCAAAAGCATAAAAGCTCTGGTTTGACCTGGGAAGCCAACTTCTGCTTTCCAACTGGATCCTGTCTTCAGGACCTCTGGGTCATCACTAACAGCACGCAAACTGGGCAGCAACAATGTGCATGTCACGTGTTGGACCCCCAGAGAAGAGGAACAGCACCTACAGGGGCAACCACCTGATTGAGTGCCACCTAACCCCATCCAAACACAGAACAACCACAGCGTTTTGGCCTCTAGGAACAGGAGCAGAGAGATCTTAAGCACATCAGCACCTACCTCATACTGGGAGATCCAACACTAAGCCAGGCTCTTGCTCCCCAGTCTTCCAGCTAAAAGGGGTGGGCAGGCACTCACAGCCTGAGCCCTCCTCCAGCACTGGAACAGGAGTACCGTTGACAGATGTTCACAGAATCATTCGTTAAGGTTGGAAGAGAATGCTAAGACCTAGATAACCACCCACCCATCCCCATCAGACCCTAAGTACCACATCTACAGGTTTCTTGAACACCTCCAGGGATGGTGACTCCGCCACCCCACTGGGCAGCCTATGCCAAAATACTCTTTCCGAGAAGTTCTGCCTCACATCCAACCTGAACCTTCCGTAGTACAACCTGAGTCCATCACCTCTCATCTGATGTTCTCCTGACCTGCTCTGGGGGACACTCACCACCCCCACTGTGGGCTGGCCCATGAAGGTGAGCCCTTCCCAGCAGGCAAAGAGCACGGCCACGCTTGGCTCAGCACACAGAGGCAAGAAAAGGAGAAGGAGAGTCCATCCGAAGCCACTTTCTAACCAGCCTTAATAAGTTAATGCAGAAATCCTCCCAAAGAGTGTGGCTACAGGAGACACTGGTCTCCACTGAATCAAGATCTGTTATGTTGTAATATAATAGATGTAAATTAAAACAGAAAATCTATCATGCCTCTAATGTAGCCTGATAGCTGAGCGTGTGGATCCGTACAAGCAGAAGCACAGAGAGGAAGGGTGATATATGGCGAAGCTGGATGGAGGGTGAAAAGCGTGGCGAGACGAGCCGGAGAATGGCGCAGCCCGCTCTACGCTCCTCAGACCCAAGGGCAAGAGAGGAATAAATGTTGATTAGTGTTGATTTTGTCCAACGAACGCTTGTCGAGTGACAGTTGGACTAAGCTGCTCTGAAAGAGAAGCATTAATCTTGGTCTGGTTTAAGTAGAGTATATTAATTTGTGTCATTTTTACTAAGTCGTACTGAGAAAGGCTTCTTACTGCTTTGCATCTGACTGCTTTGGTGGTTTAGCCTACTTTATTTTTTTTTCCCCCCTTTTTCCCTCCTTCCCCCTTTTAAACAGATACGGCGGCAGCAGCAACATATTCAAATAGCTCAGCAGGAGAGCGGGGGACCAAACGCTTCACTCCTGGATTAAGAAAATAAACTCCCAGGGTGTTGGCATAGCAACAGCATTTCAGATGAACTGCTATATATTCCGTGATTAATAAATTAACATTTTTTTCATATGGTTGTTCCTCCTTTTCTTCCCCTCCTTCCGACGGTGGGGAGGAGGATGTGCAGGGGGAGGCGGGCAGAGGGCAGGGGACACAGCAGTGATGTCCCCACGGGCTGGGGACGGGGCTGTGCTCCAGCAGGGCGCAGGGATGGCACAGGGATCCTTTCCTGCCCTGCTCACAGCACGGGCCCTTCTGTTCCACGTGTGGAAATACCGCATGGAAGCGCTGCTATGCCAGTCAGGGCCGCAGAGAACCGATCACAGGAGGATGAGGATGAGGAGCAGGGGTGGTTGCAGATGAAGACGCAGGAGCTGGGCAGGCAGCCTGGGGCACGCAGAAGACTGGGCCGGAGGTGTTGCAATGCTGGGATGAGGCCGGTTCCAACTCCCCTTTCAGATCTGAATAAGACTGACTTGTCAAGAAGCCGAAACTACGCAGAGGAGAGTTGTTCCCTGCCCCACGGCCAGCTGCAAACCAGAAAAACAGCTCGCTCTCCCCCCACAGCCACCTCAAGCTCGCCAGTGGGGACAGGGGCTGAAAACAATACATGCAAACAAGCCCCATCCAAAAGCAGCCTGACCCTGAAAGCAGCACACAAACGGCAAATCAAGCCCAGCTCGCTTCCACACCTTTCCCAAACAAACCAGGGAGGGATTTGAGCCCAGAACACGAGCACAGGGCCTCTGCATTGCTCTCTGACATACGTATTTATTGGCCAGGGCACAGCTGTGGTCCTCCTGCCAGCACACAGCCGGGTGTGAGTGCACACTCGTGCCCAGGGGCAGGCAGCAGCATGGGCAGGCACGGCATGCACCGCTCCCACCCACCTCCTGATGTCTGCAGGTAGGTCTGATCCCCTCGCTGATGGATCAGCCCTTCCACAGCCATCTCCTTCTGTCTGCTGCCTTCGCCCTTTTGCTTACTTTCATGGAAAAGGGACTAAAGGGAGAAGCTAGAGAAAACACAGTGAATTAAGAGCAAAAGACTGCAAAGTTCCCCAGAGCAAACTGCAAGCACAGAGTTAATTTTCCAAAGCTGGAGCAGGTAATGAGAGATCCTGGCCATGTTGCAAGCCAGCAGTGAGCCTCTGCGAACATAACCCGGCACTGAAATCAGACCCTCCCTGAGGAGCACTGGTCAGTGACTGACCCAAATTCAGACGCTCTCCTCCCACTGCCAGAGCTGGCAAAGTGACCGGCACTGCCCTGCGCCTGCCTGCGGGCCTCAGCCTGAGAGCAGCAGGGAGAAAGCCAGCAGGCAGGGTTAATGATAGCCCCGGCACCACCAGAACATCAAAACGAAAGAAGGGTGTGGGATGTGCTGAGTGGAGCAAAGGGAGCAGCGGGAACAAAGAGCCCTGCAGAAATGCCTGGCTCCCGGATGCAGTAACGGCACCTCCAGCCCCCAGCCCAACACCCACATTGCATACACCCCTCGTCTGCTTCTCATACAGGAGCAGGCTTCTCACGAGAGCACAGCTCGGGCAGCTCCGACATGTCACCAAGGGGGTTAACAGCAAGCCAAAACCAGCAGCTCTGCGCTGCTGCCCGCACACAGCTTCAGGCACGCAGCAGAAAAACAAGACGAGTCCCAGCTGGTACGAATCGGTGAAGCTCCCCTAGCACCAGCGGAACACCCTGCTGTAAGCCAGCTGCTGATCCCTCCCGGTCTCCTACCAGGTCTCAACACATCTCCCCCACAGCATCTCACCCCAGCCGTGCGAAGCTGTGCCGTCGCAGCATCCCCTGTATGGCAGCAGGGTCTCAATCCGTGCCTCCGGGGCACCGCTACACCCACGAGACCTTCCTCCGCTGCCAGCAATCTTACAGACATTAAAACCTTCAAATTGCAGCCACTGGGGGAGGGAAGCCCAGAGCGGCCCCACAGTGCTGCCCTGGCCCAATGCTGCGGGGAGCAGCACTGCCACGCTTTGCTCTTAGTGTTATCTCTCAAGTCGCAGCACAAAGGGCTACTTACAGAACCCTCACCGGCACCATGCTGTTTCTCAATGACTTTTCTTATGGATCCTGCAGGATAAAGCGTATCAAAGCGCTTCCACAGCTGCATACGGAGCACTGGGGGTAGCTAAGGATTATTTATGGAACTGCCAGGCCCTGCGCAGCACCTGTGTGTTCAGGGGAAGACGGAAGCAAGCAACATGTTAAGTAGCAATACCAAACTTCAGGGGAGATTTCACATTCTTTGCTGCCCAGCCCCTCCCTACTGCTACCCATCCAGCCCCAGGTATTTTAGGATCAACCAAGCACTAAAAGCAGCTCTTTTCCCAGTTCCAGGCCGAACTGAAGGAGTCAGTGTGAGCACACAAAGAGGAGCGGTCCCCTGCTTTCCATGGGGCCATCCAGGGCTGGCATTACAACCTACAGAAAGATCCTGCTGGCCCTACTGCTGTCTGAATGCTGCCCTGCACAGAGGATGCCCCTTTCAGCAGTGTGACAGAGGTCCTCTCACTGGTCAGTCGTCACACCTGTGTGCTGAACCAGATGGTGTTCAGCATCCCCTCCAGGCTCAGCCTCAAGTATGAGATCCCCTTAAAAACCAGAAAATCATTAAGGTTAGAGAACACTACTAAAATAACGTAATCAATCATCAGCCCACCCCCACCATGCCCACTACCCACATCACTCAGTACCACGTCTCCATGGTTCTGGAACATCCCCAAGGACAATGACCCCTCACCACTTCCCCGGGCAGCCTGTGCTTACCACTCGTTCTGAGAAGAAAAGTTCCTAATATCCAACCTGAAATACAAGCAGTCAACCAGCCAAGAATGGGATGGGGGACAGACCTGCTCCTGACTTTGCTTTTCAGTTCACACCTTGCCTGATTTAACATTCACCATACAGCTCCCAGCCACACTGTCCATCAGGTAACCCTGCACCAAGTCATTAGCAAGAAAGAGCTTCTTTTTTGAAAATGAATGAATAAGTAAATAAATATAGTTATTTAACCACCCCTAAATTTGAGGAGAAAATCTGAATTCAAACACAGATCAAGAGCAGCAGTGAGACCATTAATCACTAATTCCATGCTGCTGAGCAGTCACAGGGTAGTAGTTCAGCCCTGGAGCACAATGCCCACCCACAGAACAGGTGCAGGGGTGCCTCCAACCTGCTGCTCTCCGTTGAGATGCTGCACTGTACCTGTGCAGCTCCATTAATGCACACCTATAGACCTGCTCTCCAATATTTGCAACCAGAACGCAAGAGAGAAACATGCAAAGGGTCTGCTGCCATCGTGCTTCTGCAAAAGACACCACTGAGCTCCAGAGCTATGCAAAGAAATGATCCAAACAGGCAGAATGCAATTCATGCCATGAGCAGATCTGCTTCCACCCGGCATCCTGGAGTTGCTTGAGCCTCCATACATCTCCACGGAGGTACGGTGCCAACACCAATCTCCGCTCAGCAGCAGTAGATCCCCCAGTTTGTTATGAACCTTAACAAGATTCCTCCAGGAAGGGAGAATTTCTCCCAGCCCCACACACCTGCAGTTCCACAGCCCTCTCCGTTTTACTGATATTATTAATAAGATGTCTGGAGACACATGCCATAGGCAGTTAGGAACAGGAACTAAGATCTCTGCTGCTCTATCAAGTGTGGCTGCGCAGCCCAGAAAGCCCACTGCTGCACTCTTTTTGCCAAGCCACGCTGCAAATAACACATCTAATTTGCTCTCCGCTGTGCTCCTTAGGTCTTTTGCAACATTACTGATTTCCAGGAGCTTTCCTCCCACTGCATCTTTCCGGTTTGGATGGCGACGGCGCTATTTTGCAATTCCTTCCTCGTGCATTTATGAAGCGTTGCTGTTTGCCACTAAAAAGCAGCTTGCTGGGTTCTACCCCAAAGGCAGCGGCGTTCCAATGGCCGGGGAGCTAATACCATACATTACCATAGCAGTAGGCAAGGAAAGAGAGACACTGATGTTTGCACCGTCCCCCCGTGCCCGACGTGTGAGCGGGCGGCACGCAGCGCCGATCGATAGGCTGTGTGTAATAGAAGATCAATTGCTTCCATTGCGCCGGGCGTTAAGTGTGGTGGGGATTGAATTAAAGCACGGCCTGTAAGAGCAGCTATAAGTTATGCCTTTTTCCTATTTTTTTTTTTTTTTATCCCTTTTAAGAAAGTGACCCATAAAACCCACCTTCCCCCTCCCCCCCTTCTTCCCTGCCCCCACCCTTTTTCAATTAGGTGAGTGGAAGGACGGATGGTGCAAATACATTCTGCTCAAGTTCTAAGTGCTTTTGAACCCCCCCCCCCCCCCGTCAAAGCATTTAGTAACGCAAGATTTAAGATGCCCAATTAATTTTTCCCCAACAAGGAGCCAAAAGTAGATGCAGGAGGAGGTTAAAAGCTAAGTGTTTAATTAATATTAAATTTATATGATTCTTTATCACTGAAAGCATTGTAAAATTGAAAAAGCAGTTAATTTTATGGTCGCTGTGTAGTCCTCTGCTTTGATCCCTGATCTGTGGAATAAAATCACGGAGTGGAGAGATTCTCGTGCTTTATGGCACCTGCCCAGCAACGGGGAGGCTGTGGTGAACACGGTGGGGGGCCAACCCAGTTCTCCCTCTGCCCCAGCACTGAGCAGGCAGGGTGGCATTCACACACAGCCAGGCTTCCCATGGCTCATGGCACACAGCCTGCCATCACCCCGAAACAAGAATTTGGTGCCATTTAGTTGGGCGATGCTTTGACTCCAATGGGACGCTGCAGCCAGGAGGACATGCAGCACTGCAGCTTGCTCCTTGCTCCCCAGGTTTCATCTTCCCTTACAGAGGTGGTGACACCAAACAAAGAACACTTAACGACCTGGATCCTCATCATCACCAAGCCCTGCCACCTGTGGGTAAGGACCCCAGGGCACAGCTAGCAACCTGCAGAGCTCCCAAACTCTTCTGCACAGCCCTGCTGCTCAGCTCCGGCTCCTGGCCTCCCCCGTGCCTATCTGTGAGCAAGACAAAGAGCTATTATGCAGAATGGATTTCACTGGAAAGAGAAAAAAAGAAGGGGGGTGGTGGAAGAGGAATAATTTCTGCGAGGGTTTGTTGGTTTTTTTTTTGTGGATTTTTTTTTTCTTTGATCCCACTGGGAGCCTCATTATAATTTAGTTATTAGCAAGGGAAAAAAAAAAACCAAATAAGTAGAAGAATTTCAACATTTTTAAAATAAAAAAATATTTGAAGGGAAAAGAAAAACCAAGTGGATGAAAGTTCTCCAAGCTTCAAAGCGGCTGCTAATTCCCAATTCAAACACTTTAAGCAGCCCATCCAGCAGCGCTCTGCTTTTGGGGTCACGGATCCGTCCCTGCTCACTGCCCAGGGTCCCATGGAGCACACACAGCTCAGACAGAAGCACGTCTCCATACCAGCAGGACCAGCTGACCCTGCTCCGTGCACCCAGCCCATCAAGGGGTGCCCTGGGGAGTAGCTCCATAATGGTCAGCACGTGGCAGTTCTTGCTGAAGGGCAGAAATGTGTGATGCTAACTCAGCTCAAGCCCAGATCAGAATCAGAGAATCACTAAGATTGGGGAAGACCAGTGAGAGCCCCAATCCCAACCCAGCCCCACCAGTGACCACATCCCTCAGTGCCACGTCTCCACGGTTCTGTAGTACCTCCAGGGATGCTGACCTCCCTGGGCAGCCTGTGCCAGTGCCAAACCACTCTTCTGGAGGAGTTTTTCCTAATATCCAATCTGAAGCTCCCCCTGTGCATCATCTCTTGTCCTAAACAAAACCAAGAAATGCCTCCAAAGATATCCGAAGCTCTTAGAAAGGCCACATACATCTTCCCACATCCCTTCAATTCAGCGTCTCCTTGCCAGAGAGAGATGGCATGCATATATTCATATAATAAAGCAGTGAGAGTTTAAATGAGAATGTATTTGTATTAAAATCTCGATTTTAGGTCAGGTTGAGAAGCCCTGCGTATGAAGACGCACAAAGCAACAAAACAGCGCAGCTCTGAGGATACAGCCGGGAAAACCATGAAGTCATTAAGAAAGGACGAAGATCAGGCTTGATATCATGAAACAAGATCTACTAATTGGAGCTGCTTCACGAGCAACAGGAATTAACACTGTTAACCATTTGCTCTCAAAGGAGAGCGGTCCCCTTGCTGACCTATGGGAAGCCCCGGGTCAAGCAGGGAGCCCCCCATGGGGGTGGTGATGCGTTACTATCTTGAAAGACCCTTCCAACCAAAGCCATCCTGTGATTCTGTGACTGCGTGCACCTCGGGAAGGGCTGCCATTAGGTGACATTGATGGCTCACAGGCAGCATGCAAGACGTGGTGCTGCTCCATGCCCTCTGCCCGCTCGCAGGTGGAGGACAGCACGTCCAACGCAAGCAGCCCAACTGTATTTTATACGTATGCGTGCAGCTATCGACAGATGGAGAGAGAAAATTACCGTGCCCATAAATTGAAGCTTTGGTCACGTCAGTTCAAGAAGCAGAATGGGAAATTTAGAGCCACAAAGCAGCTTGTGTCAGTCAGGCTGACGGGCACCAAGCCCAGCCCCTGGCCACAGCCAGGCAGCACAGCCCCGTTCCTGCTCATCTCTTCCAGCAACTGTTTGTCTGAGGCCACATACAACTGGATTTGTCAAGCCCCCTTTTAACAACTTCTTGTCACAGTCCATTACCAAATTGCATATAGTTATATATTCCACTAATTAGGCTTCTAAAATATCATTAACATGTCTCTTGATCATTAGCATAACGTATGAGGCGTCCTCGTTAGGCACGACTCGAGTTTGTTAACGCGGTAATGAAAGGCACGGGGCTGGTGCTGCAGGAGCTGCGCAGAGATGGGAGGCTGGGAACATCAGAAGTGTTAGTGCTGGGCTGAAAAAATAACAAAGTCAGGGGGAGGCAGGCAGGGCAGGAGCCAAGAGCCAGAAAAGCAGGGTGATGTGGAGATAGACCAGCATGGAGATACTTCACATGTACTGTGATCCTGGGCCTAAATAAAGCCCTGTGATCTGGGGATGGTGCAGGGCAGGGATGAATGCGAATCATGGCTCCGAACTCACCATGTGAGGGTTTGGGAACAATGGAAGTTATGGCCAGGATCCACATAAGACATCAACCCAAACCCAGCATGTGGCCCAACCTTGGGCTAAGGCTGGCTGTGGGGATTTAGAGCCATGGGTTGGCTGAGAGGCTTCTATCTATCTCCTGATATATAGAAGCTGAACCCCTCCATCTCAGGGCACCATCTCAGCATGAAACCGAGCCCAACACCCAGTGTGGAATGTGCACGTCCCTCCTTCCTTCAGAAGTGCTCCCTCTGCCCTGCCCTGCAGCAGTGCACGATGCAGCACCAGCCTGCACTTCCATCCAGCCGGCTCTCACTGAGCAAAACCAAGCAACAACCACAGTCCTATCAATGATGGAAGACCAGCGCCCACCAGGCATGAAACAGCACGAGATGGAACCTGCTGGAGAACCAGCCCGAGATGGTACCATGGCACAGGACCTCAGACAGGAGCACAGAGAAGGGTCTGAAAGGGCTCCTGTCCCCAGATGGGACACCCAGACAGTAACATTTACAGCGGACACCTGTGTGCTTTGACACATCCAGGGCTGGGGAGGTGACGGATGTGAATTAATAGCCCAAGGTTTGACCAGGACAGATGCTTCCATGTCCAAGCCAGCTCATGTATCAGTGGTTACCACTGTTGCTATAAATAAGCAGCGTTGGCTTTTTTTTTTTTTTCCCCTTTGAGCAAATAACTCAATAAGTCACCGCATGAAAGATATTGTAAATAGCTCCAGCAGAGTGTAAGTTAGGGCTGCTTCCAATTAGCTTTCACTTACGCTCCCCCTGCCTGTGCCAAGTTTGCAGAGTATGTTCTCAACACGCTGCTGTCTGGGGAGGGATGTGGGGAGCAAACCCCGGCGCAATCCGTGCCACCGCTCCTCCAAATTAGAAACGATCTTTCCATTGAAGCTGCAAAGGAGTCAAAGCAAGTGAAAACAGCCCGCCTGCGTTCATCTTCATCCAGATGTTAATGCAAAGGTTGGGGCGTGGGGGGAGGCCAGGAAACAACCAAGAGCTTTTTTTCAGCTGCTGAGAGCTCACACCATCGCCGCTGCAGCAACAGCTTGGAAATATAAAGCAGCAGAGAACTTTTATCAGAACAAAGCAAAGGCAGCCCAGGGGCTCTGCTCACATGGATCTGAAGCAAATCCCCCACGCCCCTAAGAAATGGGCAGGATGCATCCTCGTGGGCAACACCGCTGCCAGAACAACATGGGGATGATGGATGATTTTGCGAGGCTTCATCAAAGAATTCCTCTTCTGTGAGATAAACATGGCGTTAGGCTCCGAGTTTTCACTCATTCATACACACAACCTTTGCGCCCCGCACATGCGTGCGTCTTCACACGGCAGCTGGTCCCAATACCAGAGGAGCATCACAGCCAGGAAACCATCACCAGCAAGATAAAACACAGGGCAGGAGACTGTGGGATCGGCTGGCAGCCTGCAGGAATACGAGTCCCAGGGAAGGGACTGGATTCCCCACACCTGAGAGAGGCTCTGGGAGAGACACAGGGCGCCCGTGCCTCGCTTCTGCCATCGGCACCACGTAGGTGTCGTGGATCTGTCCTAACCTGTTGCAGAGGATTCAGGGAGATGGAGGGGAATCCTATTCCTTTAGCCAGATCTCCCTTTGTACATATGGTACCAGCCTCACCCAGGCCCTTGGCAAGGGGGTCAGCAACACTCCGGGGATGTTCAGCAGCCAGGGGAGGAGCAGGAGGTCTCCCCAAGCAGGCAGATGTATTCATTCACATCACAGCGACCTCCCTTCCCTGCCACCCCAACCATAACACTCTGCTGAAATATAGATACTGGAAGCCATCCATTGCTTTGGGGAGAGGGGGGCTGCAGCAGGCAGCACGGCACATATTGCTTTTGTTTGCTTCCTGGCTTTCAAGCCAAAAGCAACAATCACAAAAAAGAAAAGCCACTAACATTTGATAACGCTTTTTGATTTGAAAGGGGTCAGGAAAAAGTTCCAGGAAAGGGAAGAGAGACAACCCTGTTTTAAACCCTTAAATGCAGCGTGAATCAATTCAGATCTGTAGCTTTTTATTTTTCTCTGTGGCTTTTCAAACACCTCTACTTCCCCCCTCCAAATCCCACTCATGCCTTCTTCCCCTCTCCTGAGCCCAAGAGGTTTTGCTCCCCAGATGGCAGCAGCACTTTATGACCTTTCCTCTCCATAGCAGGAGGGCTCAGGGTTCATCTTTGCATCTGGCCATCTCCACAGTCCAAGCAGTACAGAGACCTTCCTGGCACTCTGATCTCCCTTCTCCTGCCCATCCATCCATCTCCAGACCCTTTGCTGAGCCTTCCAAGCAAGCGAAGCGCACGCCCCCCTGCTGTATTGCATGGGTGAGACATGGGCATCAACTACAGCTTAAAAACACATTGAAAATTACCTTGCCATGAAGGATCGCGACCCCTTCCGTGCAGCCTGGCAATTCTACACAAGAAAGAAGTTTTTACCAGGCTGACTTAACCAAGCAAACAGAAGCAGCCAGCCTGGGACAAGCAGCCCTTGCTCCGGATGGGTTTCTCCTTGGGAGAACAGCGTGTTTTGGTAGGAACGCCCCAGAACTCCTGCAGAACCTGCAGGCTCAGTCACTGTTTGCTGGTTTTCTTTCAGGAAGAAGCTTTGTGGCCCACCACAGGCTGCGGCTGGAAGGAACGTGAAAGCAACCCCAGAGCTGACAACACTGCAGCTCAGTGCTGCCCGGGCAGCGCTTCTCTGAATAAACGGCATACCACCGCTATTTGTGCTCCTGGAGCACGGCCAGGCCTCACGCTGCATCAGGGAAGCTCTCCTTTACATCAGACAGCAGATACACAGTGAGCTGCCCCCTACAATTGTGAACGATTCTGATACAGGTACACTGCTAGAAGACCACAGCGATGCTCCTGCTGCACAGGGGGCCCACACCAACCACCCGCTCACTTCTTTCCAGCCGCCTTCCAGCCAAGTGCAATGGACCACGCTCAAAGCATGCCTCGGTGGCTCCTGGAGGGACCATCTCCCCGACAAAGCCCCTGCATGAGAGCCTCCCTGCTGCCAGCCCTGGCTGCAATCAACTTTGTTTATTTTTGTTTGAGCAAAACTTCAGCTCTGGGAGGCTGGGGAAGGCTGAGAGGGGTCGGAACGCTGCAAAGCCAGGCCTGCGCACGGGTCTCCAAAGGGACTCAGACTGCGGGGTGGGAGGAGGGGTGAGCTCTCCTTTCCAAAGAGCTTTCAATAGGAAACAGATGTTGAGGGCCCAAGCACCGAGAACAGGGTCTGCAGCAGGCTTCCCTAGCTCCACGCTCCCAGCAGAATCTATTTTAATTAAAATATTTAAGTTCAAGCACGAGGCAAGGGGCAGTGGGAGCAGGGAATGGCCGGGGTTACATGTGTGTTAGCTCTGAGCAGAGCGGGTATCGGGGGCCTGGCTGCAGACCCCATCCCGTACCCCCAGCCCATGCTCCCTCCCTCCAGCAGGATTTGACATAAATTCTGCTGACCTTGAGTGAAAAATTGCCTCGTTTCAGTACTGAAAAATAACATTACATCATGTAGCCTGTGTCAGGTTCTATAAATGCCCCCTTCCCTCCCTTCCTCCCTCCCTCCCTCTCCCAGTGAGAGGGGGGATGTAACCCAACACTATGAAAACACCAGCACTGGAGAAGAAAAGGGGCCATTGTTGTGGACTGTCAGCTCCCTGCTCCTGCCTTAGGTGAAGAAAGATCTCGGAAAATGTTCGGCTGGGAGGTACAAGCTCTAGGCTCTCCCCTCATAGCCCCATTCCCATTTTCTTCCCGACTCCCGCCTTCCAAATCACTGCTTCTCCTTGGCTTGTGAGGGGCAGGCTTCTGCTGATTTATCCTCTTTCAGACCCATTTGTGAGGATCAGCTCTGCGGAAAAAACTACATGCCAGGAGGCCAGGAAGCCAAGCTACAAGATGACATGAGGTTAGGAGCCCAACTTGAAGCCTGGATGAGTTGAGTCAATCCATGGGGTTGGGTTCAGGGAGTTCCCTCCAGGTGAGAATTTCTCCTGGTTCTTCTTTCTAAAGGAACCAAATTTCTTTGCAGGAAGGGGAAGCAGAGCAGAGGACATGTGGACACTCACACTCAGCTCAGAGAGAAGAAACATGGGAATACCAGGGCCCACACCCTGAGGGGCAGAGCTGAGAGGAACCCTGCCAAGCCACAGGCACCTGAGCACGCCTCATGTCCCATCAGAGGCAAGGCAGAGACTGCTCATCCCACCAGGGCTCCTTCAGGAGGACGCACAAGCCAGCAAGGAGAAAACCAGGGCCTGCAGGATTACATAAACAGCATCAGCAATGCACAGCACCCCAAGGCTATGGGTACAGCAGTGTCCATCCTGTGCCTGCCCACAGGCAGCCCAGCTCAGCTCCAGTCAAGGTGGCCCCGCTCAGGGATGCAGGCAGGGCAGGCTGTGCTGCTTGCCCCAAGGTGAGCAAGCAGGCTCTAACCTGTTTTATTTACTTAAAGAGAGATGTGGGAGCCTGAGGCCCTGCAGACACCCAGGCTCAACCGAGTAAGGAAGGGGGTGCAAACAGAGCAAGCCCCCCTGAAGCAGACATATGGCAACACGGAGCTGATACCGAATTATGGAGCAAAGCATGCTAAGTCCAAACCCTGTACAAACCCCAGCTTAGGCACCAGCGTTGTGCAAGTCACTGTGCCTCTCCCTGTGGCAGTGCTGGAGGGGCAAAGCCCCAGCACCCAGGAGTGGAGAGGAAAGCAGCAGCCGGCCGCTGCAACCTCGGGGCCGTGCATGGGTCGAAAGGAAATGGAGGAGAACACCCAGCTCGCCCCAGGCCCTCGGCTCTCAAATGTATTTTCTCATTAACGTGTAATACGGTTTTATTGTCTCAAACAATGTCTGTTTTCGATCAGTTCCTTTATCCCAGGCACCGCCGCTCGGAGAGACCGAGGCCAGATGGTTCCTATTGCAGGAGGCTTCCCGCTCTTCCCCTCCTCCCGTCCCCGCCGCCACCCGCCCAGTAATTCCTTACAAATTCCTGGAATGCCTGTGCCCTCCGAAAACGAGCCACAGGGAAGGAGGCGTGGGTCCCCCATGAGGGGCTGGGGTCCCCAGTGTGGCCCACCCCATCCCATCTCCACGCACTCCTTTTTGCTGCTACAGAGTGCGGCTGCTGTGTCCTCCGAAAGGTTCAGAGCCAAATTAGAGACCCACACACCTTTCCTAAGCCCACCAAGGCACAGGGGAGGTGTGAGCTGCCCTCAGCCCCAATTGAAGCACTGATGCAGGACGTCCAGGAGGACATTTGCCTGTAATCCCCACCACGTGCCAAGCATCGCTGGGCTCCTGCAGCATTGCACACAGCTCCAGTTTTCACCCACGCCTCCAACATTAATCCCTGCACTCACAGCTGGATCCACACAGGGCTGCCCCCTCCATGGCTCGCATCACTCATCCCAAAAGCCAGGCACCAGCATGGACCTTGGCCAAACCAAAGGGAAGGGAAGGCTTCGGGCAGCCTGCTATGCTAGCCTCAGTGCCCGCTACTCCAGCATCACAGCTGGCAGCACAAGCCCATCTTGAAGCACAGCTGTGGGGTCCAGCAACGCTCATACTGCTCCCACCATCCTCTGAGCACCTCTATGAGTGTTTTCCCCAGAAGAGCAGGGTGCTTTCTGCAGGGATGCATGCTCCCAGCCTTAAAAAGCACAGGCAGCAGCCCCACAGAACAAAGCCCCCCGCCGGCCCAGAGTGAAAGCAGCAGGGGGAAATAAGGGAAGGCGAAAGCGATCGTTCAGTCTGGCATGGGGCCAGGAGACTAGTGTTAACACCCTTAGAGATGGGAAGAGAGCCACGAGAGCGCAAATAATCCCATCTGGGAAAAACCTGAGTCCGGGGAAAAAAAGATGGCACCTTCTCCAAGGCTCTAAGCCACCGTTTCAGCGCCTGCTGTAGGGTCCCACAGTCTATCTGGCCCTGCAGACCTTGTCCTGTCTCTCTGGACATGGTTATCTGAGTTGGGCTGCAGCAAAGAGCATCACAGAACAGGGACAGAGGGAGGCAAGCTGGTTCTGGAGGAGAGAACACCCAAAGCAACAGCCCAAATTTTGGAGGAGAGGGAGACACCCTGCTGAGGAGCAGTCGAAGCACAGACCCTAGCAACCAGATAGGCTCTTTTGGGGGTTGAGCTGCCAAAACATAGCACAGGCTCCTCAGAGACCTGCTAAACAGACAGGTAACTACGTAGAGTTCAGCTGAATTTTCACCACAATCCCACTGCCATGTTCCCATAGCTCCTCTTGAGAGGAAGGGTGCCAGAGCCTCCGGGGCACCTCCAAAATCCCACGTGCACTGCAAGCTGGATGCTTTCTTCTTCTCCATCTCATTTTTCTGAGCCGCTCAGCTCATTTTAGCAAGCGCTGCACCAAATCTGCCTCCACCTGGAGAAACTTCAGGCTGCACAGTTAGAGTCCTGCCAAGTTCTGAATGATGAAAAAATGGGAAAAAAATAGAGGCGGGAGGATTCGAGCAGACAGCTTTAACCTGCAGGAGCTCTAGTCATGCTCTGTGCCCAGCCTTCCTACAGCATGCCCACAAGCACTGAGTGCTGAGATGGAAGCAGCCACTTCACGATGCTCTAAAGGCAAAGCAACAGAAGCTGAAGGGTTCAGAGATGTTTGGTTCCAACTCGAGAAGCTCACATGCAGAAGAAAAGCTGGCACAGAGCAGAACAGAGGGATGCAAGGAGAGGAAACAACTGCACAATGAACAGGGGACACAAAGGCATTTTGATGCTTTTTCCCCCCAATAGCAGAGCAAACATCAGCTGCCACCTTTGGGCACCTTTAGACATTCCCAAAGTGCTTAACTTTGGCTCCATCCAGAAAGAAAATAACAGAAAAATGTAAGGGCCCACAGCAGGAAAGAGTGAGCAAGCTGAAACCTGATATCCTGTAACGCTGGACGCAGTGTCTGGCTTTTCTTACCGGCTCAGCCGACCTGTACGTGCCAGCCTGGGAACTCGTAATGGTTCCACTAACAGAACTTCATTAACTTTTTATACACTCGGCCGCTAATTTATAATCATTAGCGGACAAACAGCCAACAATTACGCAGGCAACACGTTAAGAAAACACGTTAAGAGAGGGAGAGAGCGGCGATTGAGGACATGTTGGTGGAGCACGGGGCAGGCAGGAGCTGAGAGCGCACGTCCCCATCCTGGGGCTGGAATGTGACACACAGGGCCAGGAGAGACAGAGGTGACCTCTCCCAAAATTTACTGGTGCACGGGTTTGTGAGCTGTCATTAGTGCACGGGGTGGCTGAAAGGCAAACAGTGCAGGTGAGCGAGGAAGAAATCACATAAGCCCTCATTTTCTAAGAAAAAAGGAATAATAAAGGACATAGACGGAAAGAGCGCACACACTCCACATCACAAAGTCCTGCGGCAGGCCAGGCAGAGCCCCGCTGCGTGACGCAGGGCAGCGGGCAGAGCGCAGCAGGCAGGCTCCCTTCTCCCTCTGCAACGACCCGAGCTGCTGTAATCGATCGAGCAGCCATGAGATGTGCAGCCACAGCCGACCCTGCAGCTCAGCAGGAAGCTGGGCGACCTGACCGGCATCGCTCAGCAACGCGGCGTGCCCAGAAACCAAACCGGCACCTCTCCGGCTCCCTGACCCCACGCCAGGCAGGCGAGCCCAGCCTTTTGGAGATGTAAGCTTCCTGAAAAACAGGTCTAATAAACGCTGCGTGCACCCTGCTGGGCCCCTCCAGCAAAGCCTCCTCTTGGGCTGCTCCAAACATCCAGCCCAGCAAAGTGCTGATGGCCTCAGGATGGCGTTTCCCCTCTCTGCATCCAAAACCCCCTGAAAAAGGAGAGCAATGCTGGTGGATGGCCCCTGCATCCCCAGGGATTTGATGGCAAGATGCAGCTATGCTTGAGCTGCCCCACAAGGAATTCTATCAGGGACTGAAAGCTCCAAGAGCAGGGACACAGCTGCCCAGGCCCTGCATTTCTTTGCATCACACTACTGAAATACTGAAAGCTATAAAAGCGATTGTTTGTAAAGCTCCCACCAACATCCACTCTTCCACGCGACGTGCCCTCTTCCTTCTACAACAGCTTAACAAGCAAACGTGCAAGAAATAATAAAAAAAAAATTAAAAATCTCTCCACCCAGAAGTGCAGCTCTCACAGGGTAATTCAGGGGATCAAGCAGCAAAGCTAATTTAGATGCAAATTCCAAGCACTAATCCTGCCTGGGACAGCCCCACAGCTAGCAGGATCGCTGCACCTACACACACTGCTTGTAAGGATGGCCCTGCATGATGGTCTGGAAGCACAGAGCTTGTTTAGATGATTTCCCTTTGGTTGTTCAGTATCCACAGTGCCACGAAACCCTCGCTCTGCTCATCTAAGAAAAGCGGAGAGGGGAATGAGCCACACATTATAAGCCATCATGCAGTCCAAATTGGGTAATACTGCATGATCATACAATTAAAGGCGGAATGGCAGGATATGCACGGGGAGGAACAGTGGAGGTTGTTCGTGCAAACTTGGCTTTGGCATTTCCTGCCTTTGAATGCGCAGCTCGGCAGCGTTCATCTCCCAGTTGCAGGTTATGCCTTTGACAAAAGGGCTTTTCCCACCCCTCCTTCAAATAAATGAGGAAAATCCTCTAACCTGAGCAAAACAAAACTCAAACGAAAGCCCCACGAAAGCAGCCTTTCTAACAGTTGCCCAAATACCTGTTGTTTAAGAACTTGTTATTCTAAGCAGCATCTCTCTAGAGTTACAGTTGTCCTTAAGGTTCTCGTAATACGAAACTGAAGTCAAATTGCAGAGAAACGCTTTTAATAAAAAAAGGCAAAGGCTTAATTTCACAAATGTAAATATGAGATGTTTCCATCTTCTTTATGCTTCCCAAAAGCAAACCCGAAGAGCCTTCTTTGCTCAAAGATGTTGGGCAATTGAGCTGCACAAATTCACACAACATTTCTGTCAACCCAAATACGTGTTCATATTTCTTTCCCTCCTCAAGACCTTTTAATTTGGAGGGAGGGGGGGAATAAAAATAAAAATAAATGAATTCCTCTTGCCTAAAGAAATGAGGAGAACAGCAATGCTTCCCAAGGCAGGAGCAGGACACCCCTTCTCAGCCCCAGCCATGCCTCCACCTCTAGCTCACAAGGCTGCGAGCCCAATGAAAGTAACAGGGCTGAGGTGGGATGTAGGAATACACTCATCCCATGTATACCAGCTGGTGATTGCAAGCAGCTCACAAGAAAGAAGGGAGACCCCACAACAGGATTGCATCAAGCTGGTAGGAATCACTAACATCCAGGAACCTCTGATAGAGGGAGCTGAAAGCACCAGGCCCTATGAGGAGGAGGGAAGAGTTACAGCAGCCACCTACACAACCCAGGTAGACTTACAACCAAGGCAGCAAGAATTATGGAGACACCTGGGCTTATCGGGTCCCAGGGATGCCTGCACAGCACAGGAGGAGAGCAAAGGAATCACAAAACAGGCAGCCAGCGCTGGAGCTGCCAGCAGCAGTCCAAAGGAAGAACACACTGAGCTGGGCCAAAAGGAGCCCAGCAGCAATGTTTTCATCACTGCAGCATCAGTGGCATCATTGTGTGCCTGGAGGGGCTCTCCTGTAGGGACTGGGCACATTTGGGAACGCTTCCTTTGTTTGCAACCCCAAGAACACCCATCAACAGCAAGACTCCACACCTCCCCAAGCAGGGGCCAGCCCCATCTGCCTCCCATGAACAAGAAGGGGGGCTAGCACAAAGCACCCCATGCCATCACCCCACACACATCCACACCAAGGCCGGCCCCTCAGCCTGACTGCCAGCAAAGTGCTGCCAAAGCCCTTCTGGGGGGGTCCATAACCCCAGCACCCCGTCCCCTCCCAGCGCCTCTCCCTCCCCCTAAGCTCACTCTCGGGCCCATCCTCCAGAACAATCTCGCTGCAGGCAGCTTTTGTAAGCCTCCAGCCCCAAAAGAAAAATGATGGGTTTGAACTCTTAACCCCGCCCCAGAAAAGGCTGGAATTAAAAGGGGTTTATGACTAAGTATGCAGATGGGAATACTGTAATAACAACAGGCGAAATGTTTGCCCAGCAGTTCTGGGCTCGTTCGGGAGGAAGGGAGAGCAGGGACGGGCGGCTTCTGGCCGGAGGATGACGCCACAGAGAAAGAATTCAGCGCCTCAGAGGGAAGGGAGGCTGCTGATAAATGTTGGGGAGAGGCGGGGAGGGGGCCAGGACCCAAACGCTCGGCTCCGGGGGTTCTGGCAGCAGCAGCTGGCTGGCTCGGGAAGACACAGACATGGAGGAGGCAAGCAGGGGCTGGGAGAGACAGAAAGAGACCTCAGCTCCAGGCTGACTTGGCTGCATCCCCAAGGAAAGGGCCAGCCGAGGAGCACTCATCCTGCGGGATGCTGCTGTGCTTGATGGGAATAGGGACAACAGGAGGCAGGTGGCATAGCTCCCCCAAACCCTGAATCCCTTCTGATTACGGGGGAACTGCACGCACGGACTCCTGCCAAGGGGCAGCCTGCAAGCACAAAGAAGTGGTTTTAAGAGCCCTCGGACACGAGCTCTGTTGAAAAGGTGCTTAAGTCACTGAGAAGAGTGTTTTTGGAGGATATCCTACCTCTCAAACAGGCTGTGAAGAAAAGCCTCACAAACGGGGAGCCCAGGCAGAGGAAACAAACTTCAGCCACCATACCATGCACTTAGCTTAATGCTTCTGCACAAGGGGAGATGCTGCTCCTCTGCTGCCCATCCCTGCACCAGCCAGCTCCCATCCAGTACATGGCCAGGCTTCAGATCCAAACTGGGCTTTTCCAGGCCACCAAGAACCCTCCTGAAAAGTCCACCCAGGACTGTGTGGTGCATGGGCAGCACAAAGCTGAACACAGAGGCTCAGCAGTGCAGTGTCCGTTTGCAATGCTCTGAGCCCCAGGGAGATGCTCTTCAGCCCAAAGGAGAGGGAGGCAAGCACACATCAAGCAGACCACAAGCTCCTAGCTACAGAGCAAGCCAACAGTTATTCACCCAATGAATCCTCCCACACTTTCAGGTGGCAGCAGGCAGGGCTCCATTCTCTTCTGGCACCAGCGAGGAGAGCCACTAGCCCTGCACCTTTCCCCTGGGAGAGAGATGGGACCTTGCCCACACCCAGCATGGTAGGAAGGTGCTGGGCACAGCCCAGCCTGATGCAAGAGCACTTGTTGCCAAACCAAGCATCGCACTGGGCTATGAGATCTGGAGGGAACACTCCCTAGCTGCTTCCCTGCAGGGGTGAGGACAAAGTCTGCAGAAAAATGATGGCACAATTGCAAGCTGGGAACTCCAGGAGACTCCAGTTTGCAACACAGGGTATTTCCAAGCATCTCACACCCACCTTTACTCAATAGGGACTTCAGGGCTTGCAGCATCAGCACTCAGAGTTTTGACACTGCTCTTGTCACCTCCTGTTCACACGCTCAGTTAACCAGAGACTGGGAAGTGCTGGAGGAGCCTTTAGATCTTTCCCATCACTACAGTCCCTCTCCAGGTGCTACCTGTTGCACTTAGGAACAGAAATAGAGCAGTCCCACAGCAATGAGGGAAAGGCTAGAGAACACCCTGGAACCACCTACAGCACCCAGCACTGCTGCTATCAACACAGCACAGAGATAAGAGATAGAGAAGAGATAAAGCCTCCAAGTTTGTTCCTCATAGCGCCCACAGAGATCTTTATTCTGCCTCACACACAGGGCAAACGCCCCTAAGGACACATATGTGCTGCTACCATTTGTGGGGTCAGGAGAGCCAGGCACTATAAAGAAGGAGAATGCATTGCAAAGGGCTTTTTCAGCAGGACGGCGGCGACCTATGCTTCAGTCCCTTTTAGCAGCACCTGCCTGCAGTGGGTATGCAGCACGCAAATGCACAGCTCCCTTCACGGCCACTGCTCTGTGATGGTAACAACAGCAAGAGCTGACATGCTGGGAAACGCTCGGATCGGGTAATGGAGGGTGTAGGAGACTCACAAGAAGAGCCCTGTGAGTCAGAGCAGCTGGCTGGGGGCCAGGCAAGCTCTGCAAGACCAGGGAACAAAACAGGGCAATGCCTGCACATCCCCAGCCCCTTCCTGCTGCCTCTGAGGTGACCCCAGAGTGGGCCAGGCAGACAGCAGCACACTCACAGTGCTGGGAGGAGGCATGCAGGACCCCTCCCTGCCCAGCTCATGGCAGGGCCTCCAACAGCCAGGTATGGAGCCTGTCTGCATAAGGGAGGGATATTCGTGTCTCCCTGCCAACAGGGCGAGCCCAGAGCAAGCCAAGCCCCAAATCTGCCTCGTACCTTGCTCCTGGGGGTGTGACAGCACAGGAGGTTGCAGCCTCTGGTCTGTGCCAGAAAAACAGTGGCATACACAGCATCAGGACATTTCCAGAAATCATCACGTGTGCAAAAAAAAAAATTACAAAATAAAGTCACTGTGTAGCCCTTGACAAATGGCAGTGGGAACTATCATCTCAACAGTGGAGCCTCCAATGTTTGTGATGTGGTCCTCTCCCTATCTGTATCTGGGCATACATGTGCATGTGTGCTGGGGACAGGCTCCATACCCACAGGACATCAGCTCTCTGTCCAGAACTCCTTAGGAGAGCAGGCAGGCTCGTGCCATCCAAACAAAAGCAAGGCACAAGTTGACTGAAGCAGCCTCTGAAGAACCACAGCACCTCACATGGAGCAGCTCCCAGCAAAAGATGATTATGTCTTCCCACAGAAACCTCACCTGCCTGCAGGCATGTGAGATCCATACCTCCCAACCCTGCCAAACTTGCTGCCACAGCCAATCCAGTTGCCATGAAAGCACCCACAAAAACCCTGCCGTGAGGCGCTGCCACCGTTTCCTCAGCTGCAACTTCCAGACATTCCTGCCAAGTTCTTATTTTTCATGTAAAGAAAGACGAAAGAAGGTGAATGGTGGGGAAGACACCTGAGAGAGGGATCAACGGGATTCATTTGAAGCATCTGACAGTTGGATGAGTTAGGTAAGTGCCATCCTGCAGCATCCTCCAGCAGCAGAGAGGAGCAAGTTTGAAGGACATGCTTTAGTGGGCACAAGTGATGAAGTGATGGTTGGACCAGATGATCCTAGTGGTCTTTTCCAACCTTAATGACTACGACTTTAAGTTTGCAGCGAGAAACATAAACCAACAGCTGGCCCAGCAGAGATGGCAAAGCCAAGAGCTGAACTGTGCCCCTTTCCCAAGGACAGCCTCATCTGCAGAGCGACCTCCATTCTTGCCTCCAAGGCACCCTTATCTCAGATCCATAGTGGCCCTTAGCCCCTTCCTTCCCCTGCCTGCAACCAGAGGCACACCCAGAGCTAACAGCCGAGGCTAACTTTATCCGGTCCTTCTTCCCCACCTCTATTGTCACTAAAAATTCATCCAGCTTCTGCCAAAAAAATACTGCTGCTCTCCAATAGAAAAGCAGCTCTTCTCTTTAAATCTCCCTCCCCAATAAAGATGAGCCCGCACCCACCCAGGACCTCTCCTCCTCCCCACCAAGGACTTTCACAGAGCCTGGTCCCGTCAGCCTGTCTGTGGCATTTGATTCCTGTCTGTCACTAAGTGATGAGGACAAAGGGTGAGGAGTCAGGAAAAGGTCTGAGCCACTTTGTTCATCGTCTGGATACGAACTTTGGATGAACTCCGTGGGGAAAGAGAAAAGCCGCATGGAGTGGGACGCACCATGCAGAGCTCTCTCTCTCCACCGAAAAAAAAAGAGCCTTGAACAAGGGGAAGGGGTGGGAGGGGAAGGGAGAGGAGTGCGGAGCATTCCCCATCCCCATGGCGGCAGGCAGTCCTGAGAGCTCCCTGCTCCGAGGAGACAGAAGGATATTCAAGCCGCCTTCCCAGGAGGCATGTTCAATAAAGCAGGATGCCAACGCAGCCTTTTCTCAAACAAATCTGTTAGCGGCGGGCCAGGGGCCAGCCACAAGGGCTCGCTTTTTAAAGCAACCCAATGGGAATTTCCTAATAAAATTTTTTTTAAAAAAAAAAAAAAAGACCCACCGTGGCACAGTTAAAAGGAAGCTTGCTGGCAGCACTAAGAGCTGTCCTACATGCAGACCTCTCTGGAAACACGGATGAAGGGCTTTGGGATGCACTGAGGGCCAGGAGGCCAAAAGCACGCAAGTGCTCTCCCCCACCCCCAGTACAAACCAGGGGAACTGAGTGCTCACAGTGTGGTGATTGAGACAAAAGGCTGGGGGACCAAAGGCCTGTAACTGCTACTCCTGCTGCCACAAAACCCTCACTGATCTCAGGGACCAATTGTGGAAAAGTCACCATGAGACACACACAGCTCATTTGCTTTACGCTGCTCCTCCAAGTGAAGGCAAACCTTGAATGGAGAGCCCTGTGGCAGTCATGCCAACGTGACTTAAATCAGTCCCTCTTGGGCTGGGAATGATGGCAGCAAAACCACAATCAATTTTCTTTTCAGCAGCTCCGATGCTTTGGCCATGGAGGGGAGACATCTCAGCAGCACCAGAGGCAGCACTGGGAACAACAGTACGGGGATCAAGAAGAGCCCTGTGCCACACCACAGGGAACAGTTATTGCAACAGTGCAATTGTGTGCAGTGCTCACAAGGGATCTGCTGAGCACCAGGTGTCGTAGGTTACCACGCATCCCTTTTCTCTCTACTCCCTATCAGGGGTCAAACAACCCTGTATCAGCCAGCTTTACATGGTACACAACCAAAACAGCCCAAAACAGCAAAGCCACAGAAGGCAAAGGAGTGTTTTCTCCTAACTAAGGCCATAGCATTCAGAACACACAGTCCTGACCAATACAAAAGTTTTACTCCTCATGCAACGCCCAGCACACCCAGCGCAGGACATGGAGAGCTGCAGAGCTGACCAAGGAAGCACTGACTCAAGTTCCAGCCTGGCCCGTCTGCTCAGTACCAGGCAGGATAGGGAAAGCAGAGCTGGGACTCATGGAGGCAGAAAGGATCAAGGCTCGAGTTCATCTATGCAAAGTTACATGCAGCTCCAGCCCTCCCACAGATCCGCCCACTGCATGCAAAGACCAGAGAGAAAAGAAAGGAATGGGAAACAAGCACATTTCTGCAGAGGAACCAGGTGAAGAGACAACTTATTCGCAGAAGCTGGGAATATGGGGTCATCCCTCTGCTGCCAGCCTCCTCCGCGTCCCCCAGGAGCACATGCTAAGAGGGAACACAGAGGCACCGCCTGGGACCTCTGACAGAAGAACTCTGCTCCGAGCACTGCCAGTCCCCAGGGGCTGCCTCTAAATTACACAGCAGAATGTGCCAGGACAAGCTGGCTCCACAGAGAAAACATGGTGTGGTTTGGAGGAGCCTGCTCCACTGCTCGCTGCAGAAAGGCCCAAAAGACCCGTCAGCAAGAGCCCCCTCCCAGCAGCACGGCCAGGGCTTGAGCTACTCCAGCCCTGGGCCAAGGGGACCCTTGGAAGGAGCCCAAGATGAGCTGCCTGACAGATGAGACCATCACTACGGCCTCCCGGAGTGCTGACAAGGAGCTGGCGGGTGGGCAGAGCACCTAACAGGAGCCCGTGGGCAGCAGGGAGAACATCACACACACCTCAGGGCCTCACTGCCTCTGCCCAGGTCCGCAGCCCCGAAGGGAAAAGCAAATACAATCAAAGGGAAACCAGAAGGGACCAGGACGATGGGACTCGGAGTAATGGAGGCCTGCCACACACACCAGCAAGGCTCAGGACCTGAGCAGGCAGTTTCCATTTTAATCAACAGACAGCCTCCTGATTAAACAGGAGCTCAAAAATTATCCTAATGGAGTTCCTTTCAAACACAAACCGCAGGGACCTATCCTAATTGTGCAGTTCCTTTCTCAATCACAGCCTACGTATAATAAGGCAGGTCTGTCCTCCGCCCTCGCCTACAGCCACGTGCCTTGATATTCAGGATCCAGCCAGCTCCACGCAGGCCTACAGCATGCTGTGGCCAAACCACACCAATGAGCAGGAGGGATCTTCCAGCAGCTGTGATGTCCCTGCTCATCACAGGAGAGTCGGACTAAAAGAAGGGACCTCGAAGGGTCCCTTCCAACTCAAGCAGTTCTAGGATTCAACTCATTCAAACTCTCCCTTCCTAAACTAGGGCTCCGCAACATTCCTTCTGCGAGCACCAAAACCAAGCAGTTCTAATTGGGGACATCAAGACATGAAGCACCGCACGCTACAGCACTTGCTGTCTGCATGCAGCCTGCTTGCTGTCTGCCCATGGAGCACCTCAACATTGCCAGGGACTGTTTCCAAGTCCTAATCAAACACCGCAGAAAAGGGAAAAGAAAGCCTGTCCTGCCATCAGCATGGACTGTACACCTTTCTGCTGAACAGCCTCAGATTCATTTAAAAATCAGGGACTTCCTCTACATCCTTCTCTGTATTTTATCTCGTTTCACATTATACGTGGCTTTTTGAGGCAAACAATCTCCATTTGCCCCAGGACGGTCTTCCTAAACCTCCACCACATTAGCACATATGTCACCCCTGTCCTCCTTTTGTCACTCCAGGCATCGCTCTGCTCCCTTCCAGTGGCACACCTCACCCCTATCCAAATGCAAATACAAGTCTTCCACAATAGGAAAAAATAAAATAAACAAAACACCTGCAAACCCAGACCTGGTTACCCAACTGCTCCATCACCACAACAAAAGGAACGAAACCAAGCAGGCTCGGAGCTCTGCAGCCTGGGCCAACAATGATCCACCCAGCAGGGCCCAGATGGCAGCACGGGCACCATCATGCTCCATAATGCGGTTTCCCTCTTTCTGCTGGGTGGAGGACACAGTGCCTAACAGCTGCTCCCACCGCTGCCTGCTGCCAATAAAGAACAGCAGAGACAAAAGATCACTTTTGCCCCGTGACCTTCTCTGCCATATTCCCCCAACCCCTCCAAAGCTTAAGCGGCCCAGGTGCGCAAATGTTACCGAATGCCCTCGCCAGAAGGAAAGTAAATTCCAGCCAAGCAGGGAAATGCCAGCCACAATCAGACCCCGAGATGTGCAAATAGCAGCCAGGGACCTTCGGGAGAGAAGCAGCCCCAGCCCAGCCGCTCCTCCCGATAATCCTTCCAGGGACACTTCCACCAGCAGCGCCCGGACCAGAAGAACCATGTTTAACTATTTGAGGGAGAGCAGAATATACATATATTGAAATGTCTTACTGTGCTGCACGACCTTGTGGTCACTGGGGGACAGGACTGAGGTGGGGCTCTGCAGAAGCCAGTACCGCTTGCCCCAGGCAACAAGCCTAGGGATAAAAGGAGATGCTTTGCCTCTCTGGGTGCACGCAGAAGGGTCTGTGCCTCCAAACAGAGCACCTGTATTGGTGTGATGAAGTTAAGGAGCAGGCCTCTTTGGGAAATTCTGTGTGAGGTTCAAAGGGAAAAGCAGGCTGCTAAGAGCTTGCTGAGCAAAGCGCTTCACACTGCTTCATTTCACACTGCTGAAAGCGTAAATCAGGGAATCGCTCCTCGGATTTTTCTCCATTAGCAAAGTATATTGCAACTCCCCATCGCCGATACCGATCGGTACGTCACATCTGCTCACCAGCTCCAACAGCCAGGATTTTCTAGGGTGATAATACATCCCCCAAAAACACCACCCCTGCCACCTGCTCCCTGCACTGGGAACGGGGATGTGCAAGCCTCCCAGTCCTTAGAAGGCAGGCCGGTCACACGGGAGCAAGTGCCCTGCTAAGCAGAAAGCACCAACTTACCAGGATAGGTTGCATCCCGAGCTACCAGCTCAGAATCAACGACTCTACCGACTTCCAACTCATTTCCCTTAACCTGTGGGCTGAGCCTTTTGTACAGAGATCTGCAGTACACCCCATACTAATCACAAGCTAAAAAAAAAAACCACTCAGGACTGAATCGATACATGTGCAACCTTTTTAAGGATAGAGCCTGCTCAAGTTAAAAGCTGGAGACCAATCCACCCAGAGGTGCAACCAGCAGGCACCAGGTATTGTATCATTCCTAATGTTTCACCTGAAAATCACCGTGCGTGAGAAAAGAAGGAGCTGTGTAAACAAGCAGACGCACACCCACAAGCAGCTTGGGTTTTGAAACATTAATGCTGAAACGAGAAAGGCACGTTTCGGAGAGTTGTAGGCAGATTCACTTTCATTTTGGCTTCAGCTCCGTGCGTATCGAGTGTCAAAGGAAAGAGTCGTGCTGAATTAGAAAGAAAGAAACCTGCACTGCGGAAACGTGCGCAGGATTGGGACCGCCGGAGTTAGGAAAGGAGCAGCAAGGAACAGTGCACGCTTAGCAACTGGAACGGTATTTCTGCCGCTTAACCTGCCACTGTTAATTTTGCTAATCGACATCACTCTGGAATTTGAAAATGTTATCCAACCAGGAGAGAAACTTGATTTTCCTCTTCTGGTAACAAGGAGAGGCAGGCCGGCCAGGCTAGGCCAAATGTGTAGTTACAAAACGCCATGCAGAGAGAGAGGGAGAGAAGCAAGGAACCGAGTTTCTCAGCCTGGACTCAGATGAGAAACAAGTCCAGCCGTCCGCAACAAAGTCAGGCTGGGTCCACTTGCAGCTCTGTTTGTTTTTCCATCAAGACTGAAGTAAAATGGCAAAGTTATTTCATCTTGTTGCGATCAGCACTGGCTGATCCGAGGGGTTTCAATTGATCCATGTATTTTTAAGAGGGTGGGAAACAATCCTTCAGGCTCAAGGCAAGGCAAAAAGCTATTTCGGGTAAGGCTTCTATAAATAAAAGGCCGTGCAAACTGAACACGCTGGACAGGGCGAGGACAGTGACAACGCACTGCTCTCTGGGTGTCGGAGGGGATCGCTGTGATCTGCTTCATCAGCTCCCCAAAATGCTCCTCAGTGTGCACGGCCCGGGGACAGGCAAGGCCATTCCTCTGCACAGCGCTGCCGGCTCTAGGGGAAGTAGGTGGTAAAGCACAATCTGTATGCAGAGGTTTTCCCAGCCAAGCCATCGCCTGGATTCCTCCCTCCATTCCCCAGCTCTGCTCGCCAGAAAGCTATTAAGGGCTGGGGAAGGGAGATTAGCAACCACCAACAGAAGGCGAGCAGAGAAAAGGTGAGTCTACAGGGAGGAGACCCTGATTAAAAACACAGCTGAGACAACAGAAGCACCCTAAGCTGCAAGATTCCCCTCCTAGAGCCCATTTTGGGGTGTCCCTAGAAGAGTCAGTAAGCCTTCTGAAAGATCAGAAAGCTGAAGATGGCATTCAGGGCCAACCTGCTATGTTTTACAACAGGCAGCAGATGTGCAGGCTTGTTCCTGGACCAGGGAACGGCCCCCAGTCCTGCAGCAGGGCACAGCAGGCTCTCCCCACCCAGCACACCCCCTTCCACAGCTTACACATGGCTGCAGGACTGCAGTCTCTCAGGATCACATTGTTCTGACTTTAAGAAAAAAAAAAAAAAAACACAACACACAAGGGCAGGGCTCGTGAGCAAGGCCAAGAGATACAATTCTTCAGTGCCTTTTTCTTCCCATCCCAATTCCAGCCCAAGCAATGCCCCAGCCCGAGCACTGCAGCATGTGAAGGCCTTGCTGGTGGCCTGATAGTTCCATGCCATAATGTATGCAGCCCACAGCCTCCCCAGGCCATGGCTTTCTGCAATTTATATCCATAGTGCCCATCACCTTGTGTTATTTAAGCCAATTGCTGGGGGAAGCAGTGCCCCCGAGACAGAACGCATGCAGAAGCTGACTGCCCAGCCTTTCGAACCACTGAGTTGGGTGGTTGGGCAGAGGTTGTTATATTGGCACCTAATGCAACCTGGCAGCATTTAGGCATCACGTGCTACTCCAGACTGGCAGTCAGGAAGCCTGATAACGTTCCCAAACAGCTCTGCCACCCTCCTGAACACTTGCCAGGGCAACCAAACCAGAACAGTTTCTGCGTGGATGTTCAGGGAAAGCCAAGGTGCACAGGCTGAGGTGGGGAAGGGCCCAGGTTTATTAGATTATGAACTGTCCCCATGCAAACAGGGATGTATTGATCCAGCCTGCAAACACCTGGCTGGGAATAAAAGCAGCCCTTGAGTATACAGAAGCTGCTATAGATTATTAACCAGATCCACTGCTGTAAATCACATTACCTCCTTCAAAAGGCCGAATCAGGACTGAGTTCCCTTGTGTTAGGTGCTGTACAGGCAGGAAAGCATATATCCTAGCTGTGCAAGGGAGTGTTCCTTCTGGCACCCAGAAGCAAAATATTCAACACAGGACTGGGGAGCCCTCCAGGAACACGCTGCTTCCCCCACATGAACCCCAAAACCAAGCACAGAATAAAGAAACTCACTGCCTAAGGAAATTGCCCTACAAATACAAGGGAGCGAGAAAAAAAAAAAAAAAAAAAAATCAAAGAGCTAGAAATATGTATCTCATTTATCTGGACACAAACTCACCCCCTGCTCCTGCCTGGAGAGCTTTATTTTGCACCAGCTGCATGCATTGCAAACAGCCCCTTCGTTGCACAGAGCCAACAGCACAGGCTCCCTGCATCCCAAAGCACCCTAAGTCCAAACACAGGAAGAGAAAGAGACAGGAAAATGCTTAATACAGCTTCTCAAAAGATCACAAAATCCTCTGCAGAGCTTCAACAACAGAGAGCACAGCAGCTCCTGGATTAAAGAAAGAGCTGGGAAATGAGGTGCTACACCAGCGACAAAGGAGGAATCCCTTATTTCTCTGTTCTCCCTGCCAAAATCTCCAGCTCTGATTCAGCAGAAGCACAAATAGCAGCATAGCCTAGTGCATCTCACTGCAAACAAAACCATTTACATTTAAAACACCACCCTGCTCCCCTAAAGAATTGCTGCATGCAGTAATTTCCTTGTGACAAGGGGGGAAAAAAAAAAAGTGGAAAAAAACCCGTGATGAAATTGTCTCAGAGTTTCTCTGCATTTTGTTTACAGCCAGGGCCAGCACACAGAGCACGAGCCTGCTAACAGGAATAAATCCAACATTTGAGACCGTTTAGAAAAGCTCTGCTTGCAGACAGTCAGCGCTCAAAGGGGGAAATCCCTTTGCAGCTCTCAAATAAGGGAACTAGAGCTGTTTTCCCTGGAGAAATTTAGGCCTGAAAGATCTTCTGAGTTTCTCGTTTAGAACTACACAGCCCAATAACAGACCCTCCTTCCCCAGACTGGACTTAACCACAGCATTTTGCTGCCAAGAGCACCCACGGGGGGGGGGGGGGGGGGGGGGGGGTGGACAGAAACCCATGGGATGGTGAAGACCCCTAACATGTCCTTAAGAGGACATCGTCATTAGTTGTTAAATGTGGTTTATGTGGGTATTTTTCCAGCACTTGCCCCTAAACCAGGGACAGGAGGATGTTGGTATAGGGGACTCAGCCCCTTGCCTGCAAGCAACTGGGGTGGGGGGCTCAGCAGCTAACCCCACAGGCCTGCAACCACAGGGAAGTTGATTCGACACCAGGCACCCCAAATAAAACCCAATCTCGGAACAAAGACCTCACGTTTGGGGAATTCTCTCCCCAAAGAGCACGGAGCAATAAGGCCCAGCCATGGCCTCGCTGCACTGCCTGAGGGGAGGGGGCGAGGAGCCTGCTGGCAGCCCCCGCTTCCACCTCCTGCCCTGGTGAATTGCAGGAGGCCAATTTTGATTAAACTAATTAAGCCTGCTCCGTTCAAAGAGCTCCAGCCACATGCTACCAGGGGAGAGGGAGAAAATACGAAATTAAAAGGAAGAAAGAGCAATCTCACTGCAAGCACGCTGCTGCGATGCTACCCGTCCTCGACAGGCTCTGATGGACAACATCTTGTTTGAGGAGGAAAGCTCAGAGAAAGCACTCACTGCTTCACAGATCCCACCCCACAGACCATTCCCCACAGACGCAGCCCGCTGCTGCCCTGCGAGTCACTGAGTTGTACTGGAGCCTTCCCATTAAGGTGACTGGGTTCCATCCCCACAGCTAGCCCCAGAGTGCGCCCACTCCCCTTGCAGCCTGACCCCCTCAAGCCAGCATCTCCCAGACACCATTTCCCTCCCATACCATCATCCCTATCTTTCCACCCTTTCAGATCATCCCTATCTTTCAGCCCTTGCACATTCCCTTCCCTTCAAGGCAGTGGGTTTCTGGAAGCAATTACCCGGAGCTGCACAGAGGTTTCCCCGCACACACAGGCCTTGCTCTCAGCAGGGCCGAAGGGAAAGGGACAAAACATTCTGCTCTTCCTCCATAGGGACCCTCAGACCCCAGGGAGGACCAGCCCCATGCATGGCATGCTGCCCCTCATCCCGTGCCTCTGCTGGAGGGGTTTCGGGGGCAGGAAGAGAAAGAAACCCCGTAACGTAATTGCTAGATTAAAGAGAAACGGCAGGCAAGGATAATAAGAGAGGTGTCAGAAGTGAAATACAGTAACAGACATTAAAAAAAAAAAAGACTACAGTTCTGTGATGGGGGTGTTAATTGAACACAGAGCTGGAGAGAACAAAGGGGTGTTAAGGAAGAAAAAGAAGGGGAAAAAAAAAATCCTGCCTCCTCCAAAGATCTGATTTGAGTTAAGTTTGGTGAAGATAATGCGCGGGGAAAGGTAGCTGAGAGGCACCTTATATAGCTATTATGTTCTAAAATTAAAGAAACAAACCCATTATTCGACAACAATTGCACGGCTAATCAGTGCTGTCTATAAATATTCCACTTAGTAAATTCCATCCATTGGCTGTATGCACGCTTTTCTACTCAACTCTAATCCCTGCGCCGCAGAAGGGCTGCGAAAAGCCAAGCGGGGGCTCTGAGGGAAGAAGTCAGGGCCTTGACAGAAGTACCGCGCACCCTACGCCCTCACCTCCCCCAAAAGAGCAGAGAAAGTGAAACGATAGGAAAAGCTCTTAAGGAGGAGGAATGAGATTAAGCAGCCCTATATCCTGCGCTCGCCTCTGCCGGTCCCCAGCAGTGAGATGGGCGCTGGAGGCTCGCAGCCGAGAGACGCCGCTGCATTTTGACAGCAGATATTTTCCAGTTTGCCATCCAAGGACCCCACGTCTGCACGTCTTGCCTGCTTCTTCTGCTTAGCTATTCCGCTCATGCAGAGGACAGCTTCAAGAAAAGGGGGAAAAAAAAAAACAACACAAGGGAGGGGGGAGAGAGGACGCAGAGTCAGAGCCCCTATCCCTCCCTGCCTTCAAACTTTCTGTAAATCCGCAACGCAATTTCCGATTTCAACCCTATCGACGGAGGAATCGATTGTATTCCGGACAACAATGCCTCCCATTTCCATAATTATTATTCCAAAAAGCCAGCCAGCCATTTGAAGGCAGTCCTGCCCCTCCAGCTCATAACAAAGCAGCCAACTGCAAGTGAACGCACACCAAATGAGCGCCGGCAACTCGCGCCGAGATCCAAGCGGCGATTCTTTCCCTGCGTGCTTCCACCCGGACCGATGCTCCCAACTTTTGCTACTTCTAAACAAACATCGCCCAAAGGAGAGAGACTGCAGATAAAACGCAACCGATGGGTTCCAACTGCTGAGCTTTAGAAAAGAGATTAGAAAATGCTTATAAGTGCTTTAATATAATTGAAGGGGACGAGTGCGGAAGGGAACTTTTCGGCCAGTAAAGACAACCTCTTTTTCTGCAAACTTTATAGACACTTTGGGTTTGCTCAGGCAACGTTAGCGCTATGAAATATTATCCATAACGCTGCGAGAGACGGTGGTAAAGTCTCCGTGAGGCTCTGGAGTCACTTAAATCAGGCAGCGGGCAACTGAGCAAATGCTACCACACATCACAGCGCCGGGGGAAGCTGCATCAGGCACTGCCAAAAACCCCTCAGTGCCCACTGACAGCATCTCCAGCAGCAGCTCCCACGACGCAGAAAGGGAACCCGAAGGGGAAGAGTTGAGGGAGAGGTCGGCTCAGCTTACACGGCACTGCTTGCCTGCACAGACTCCTGCAACCAAAGGGAGAACGCAGGGCCCTCGGCCCCAGGAAAAGCAGGCAAGCCTCCTGCCACTGCCGGGCCCACCAAGCAATAATGAAAGAAAAATACCATCTGGTCGTTTGCTCGCTGACAAAGTGTGACTTTTGGGGATGCAGATGGGGGAAAGGGGAGGAGGTTTCTTTAATTTGCAAAGCAAAATTCACCATATCCAAGGGGAGATAAACCACGCTCCAAGAGCCACCTCCATTCAGCCTCCTCAGAGGCTGCCGTACAGCAGCAGTGCATCCACGTAACCCATGCTCAACAGCAGCAAACACAATTTTAGAAGTGTAAGATGGCCCCAACCCACACCTGAACATCACTCATCCCCAACAGCACAGCTCTGCTCACCACCTCTCCGGGTTTCACTCAGCTAAAGGGAAGGAACGCGCCCAGTCCCCGTGCCCATCCCCACCCCATAACTTTATGAGTGCCCTGGCACCAGAGCCGGTCACCCTGCCAAACAGTGCCACATGCAGCACCGCACACACATGAGCAAACATTTTCTTTGCTTAAAGCAAAATAAAAGGAGAAGGAGGAGAAGAACCCAACGGCTCCTTTTTCGGAGGGTGGGCACACAGCAAAAATTCTAAAAAAGCAGCCATAAGATGCATTCACACACAGTCTCCACCACTTTACATACACCATCAACTCTGCAGAGGTTCCCCTACAGAACCCAGCGCGTGTTATTGTGCAAACTACACAACGAAGGGCTGCTCGGTGAGGGCTTGGAGCTGAATGCCATCGTAGGTGCTTTGTCTGTGCTACAAGCTGCACAAACAACGTTTAACAATAGGCCCCTTTAGTCATTTCATATATATTGCAAGAGTCAAGTAATTGTATTTTCAATCAGCTGCTCACGCTAGGAGGTTTCATATATATTTAAGAAAAAAAGAAAGTAAGACCCAGACTCAGGTTTCCGAAAGCTGTTCCCCTTTTATGTGTAACTATCAATGTATATCAACCGGGCGCGCAATCATATTTATTGTCACTTTCATTCATGTCATGCCCTTGCTTATATGGTTTAGATATGAATTATTGACTGTTACAGTCCTCGTTGTAAAAGGGGAGGGGGGTGGGAGCCGAATACTTTGCTGTGTGCTGAAAGCAGGCAGCTGAGAGCCCGCCGAGCACCTCCGGTTGGCCCTGAAAGGCATTAGCACAAGTCAGCCCTCCACACTGCGTCCCTGCTATTCCCTATTTCCACCCCCCAGCCCTTCTCTCAACCAAAAAGAGAAGGAAAAAAAAGAAAAAAAAAAAAAAAAAAGGGATTCTGGCAAATAAATAAATAAGTGGTGCATGTTGCTAAATGTCCTTCCCTGAGCATCTGTTGTTTAAGATCACCCTTGATTGATGACTGCTATTTTTTAATTGTTGCTTTTAAAATTTAAATGCCCCCCTGGGATGTGTTATAAGTGTGTTAGTACATGGTAGGAGGTCTGGAAAGTGGGAAACGGCAGAGCCAAGGCTCTCATGTCATTAGCTTCTTTAGAAGCCTGAGAACACCCCATGTCATAAAACAACAGTACCCTAAAGTAACTAACAATCTAATATATTGCTTTCACTGAAGGCAGCTGACAACTTGCTCTTACACGAGCTGGGATGGATGATTGGCAGACATGAGCATTTTAACCCTTTCTTAAAAATTATTAAAAAGAAAAAGTAAGAAACCTACAGGTCTACCTTAGCATGAATAGCAGTAAAACCGTACTATTTTACCCCCCCCCCACACACACAACGCTCTGCAGTCAATTATTTTGTTAAAGCAGTGCCATGCTTTAAGGGAAAAAAAAAAAAACACAACAAAACAACAGAGCAAGAGAGAAACTGCACCGTTTCCCATTTTTCCTCCTCTCCCCCCAAAAAACAATGAATAAGAAGAGGCTCCACAATAGGAACTAAACCACACTATTCTCCCCGGCAGACACAAACCACATCACTCGAGTCCAGCGCCAGAAGCACTGCATACCAGGGAGTTGTTTCTCCCCACTTAAACACTCCCACACACGGATCGGAGCAGGGGGGGGTCACAAACTTTGTGGAATAACACCTTCAAAGAGCAGAAAGAAAAACAACACGAAACCAACGGCGTGCCTTCCCTACCTGTTTTTTCTTTGATTTCACACAAGACATTAAAAAGAGCCGGCTTCATCCTGTGGCAGTTTAAAGCGTGTTTCCTGCAGAGAAAAGGAAAAAAGGGGTGAGGTTAGGATGTCATACAGCCACAACTTTCCCAGATTCACAGCAGCTCCTTGGTGTACCCCAGGGGGTAGGGGGGATGTTTGGGGTAGGGCCCTGCAAGGACCTCAGGGATGCGGCACCAGAGCGGCCAGCAGCCATCTCCCTAGTAGAAAGGGGAGAAACGAGGCCAATTTTGAATGGCTTTGAATACAACATTTGCTATTGAGCAGCTCTCAAGGCAAGCTGCTCCCCGAGTCAGGAGGCTCAGAAGCCAAGCTCGGTCTAACTCTCATTCACACGCACGCAGCGCAGCAGCGGGCTCACTCCATCTCCCACCTCCAAACTAAAGCCAGCCATGTGTTTCATCCTCATCCTGCAAAGCAAAAAGGAAAAAAGCCCCCTCCTGCTTTCCCCCAGTGCTGAAACATCCTCTGCTGAGAGCTGTCAACCCGGGCAATTTCAGCGCCCAACTTGGAGCACCGACACGCACAGCCACAGGCACGCGCGCAGATGGAGAAATAAATCCGGCTCTCCACACCCGTGCTGCACTCCTTGCATGCACCCAGCTTCTTCGCAGGTGCTAGGGTTGAATTCCTTGCAGTTGGGGCAGGAAATATTTACAAAAGCAGCCTGACGCTGCTGGGAAGCGGTGGCGTTGCGCTCAATGCTCCCTCCTCGAGGTCAGTATTGCGGGGCTGGCTGCCCTCCGCCTGTGGGTTTGGGGGAATGGAGAGCTTTTCGGGGTGGTTTTACGGACAGGTTTCACAGCCCGCTGGGTGCCTGCAAAGCAGCAAGGTGGGATGGCTGTGGGTTCCTCCTGCAGCCGTATGACGGCTCGGCCGAGGGCTGTGTTGTACGAAGGGCTGCTCCTAGCAGGCGCCGGTTACGGGATTTCTGTTTACCAACCGAAACAACACGCGAAGCCGATGTGAACATCTGGCAAACATTCACACCACTTCCCCCACCACCCACAACATGTTGGGAGAGATTTATGCGGCCGGCGAAGCCTCCCAAAGGTGGATAACCTCGCGAAGCCACGGTGTGCCCGTATCAGATGGGAGCAGGCACTGGGGTGCACAAATCACGTACGGGCACCAGAGGGGCCCTCCTGCAAATCACACCGGGGCAGAGGCCGAGTACCAAACTTAAGGAAAACAAGAAGAAAAAAGCAGCAAAACATCCCTACGATAGCTGGATGGGTGCAGGAAATGCAAAGCCAAAGATCTTTGCTAAATAATGCGTGTTTGGCAGCTCTGGGGAAAAAAAAAAAAAAAGTCCTATGAGGATGGTGCAGGAATAGCCCAGCAAGGCAAAACCTTGCCACCTTCTAGGGCTGCTCTGCTCCGGGCCGTTGAGTTGGATTGGTTTGATGAAGCACCCTAAATGCTCGTAATTCCCACAACTTTCAGAAGGAGAGAGCTCTCTCTGCCCTCTGTCCTCCTGCTCCCAGGAACGCTGCCGAGGGCACTGCAGGGCTGTGCTCCCCATGCAAGCCATCCCAAAGCGTGTCCGTGGTTCTGTGCCTTCTCCCAGCAGCAGGGATGGAGCAGCACTGCACCCCACGGCCCCACGCCGGGTGAACTCTGAGCGCACCCCGACAACACCGACCAACTCTTTCATTACCATTATTTACCCCTCAAACCGTGCTTTTAGTTGGACGGGATTTTCTTCTCTCCCCAACTTTTGCTCGCACCTCGGAAGCCGCACACTGGAGGGTAGATGAGTCCACACACCCTACGGCCTTTCCTTTCCCTCTTTTTTAGAATACCTTGGGATTTATGAGGGGGGGAGGAAGGGGAGGGTGGAATAAGAATACGGGAAGAAAATTAAAGGCAGAAAGGCAGGCGGTGCCAGCAGAGAAGCACGGCCTCGCCAAGCCGGCGCTGGGCCCCGCCGGGCAGCGGCACCGCGCTGCGGGAGCGAGCGGGCTGCGGGGAACTGCCCCAAAGTTACAAGAAAGGGAGAAAAAAATACGTTTCCATCGGGGCGGGGGTTAGGAAATAAGGACGGGAAGCAGCCCCCCGAGCCGAGGGGACGGGAGAAGCCGCCCTCCCGCCGCACAACAAAGCCGCACAAAGGGCTGCGAGCCGGGCTGCTCCCCACCCCCCGGCACCCCCCGGTAAACTTCCCCGCGCCCGCCCCTCGCTCACCTGGCCTGCGCCTCGTCCAAACTCTGGTCCGTGATGGTCATGATCTGCTGTAAGATGTCTCCGATGTCCTGCTTCCTGCCTGCCTCCCCCTCCGCCCCGCCTGGTCCATCCTGCATGTGCTGGGACAGGCCCGGGTGGCCCGGCATCCCCACCCCGCTGTGCGTGTGCATCAGCCGCGGCTGCTCGTCCATCTCCGGCCGCCGGCTCCCGCTCCGCCGCCTCCCTGCTGGCTGCCGGCCGCGGCGGCTGGGCTGCCCGCCTGGCTCCGCGCTTTCTTTTCTTGCTCGCTTTCTTCTTCTTCTTTCCTTCCCCCCCCCTCCTCCTCCCCGCAGCCTCTTCCTCCTCTTCGCTTTTTTTTTTTTTTTTTTTTTTTTAATTATTTATCCTTCACGCTGGCTTCCAGCTCGGCGGTGGAGAGGAAAAGGAGGAGGGAAAAAAAAAACGCACACACACACACACAGACAGAGGGAGGAAAAAAAAAAAAAAAAGCAAAAAAAAAAAAAAGAGAGAGAGAGAGAGAGAAAAGAAAGGGGAAAAAAATCCCTTTGGTTGCTAGAGGAGGAGGGATGGAAAGAGGGAGGGAGGGAGGGAGGGAGGGAGGAGGGAGGGGGGGTTCCGGGGAAGGGAGGGGAAACGGCGGCGACTCCGAAAGCAGGGCAGCGCGGCGCGGCCCGGGAGGCGGCGGCGGGGGGCGGGCAGGGCCGGCGGGCAGCGGCCGCCGCGGGGCGGAGCGCGGCGCGGAGCGGAGCGGGGCGGCCCCCGCGATGGCAGCGCCGCGCCGCGGGGCCGGAGCTCGGCGGGAGCGCGGCGGGGGTGGGCTCCAAACTTTCCCCCACCCTCCGCGCTCGGCTCCGCGCCCGGCAGCGGGGCCTCCCCCTCCGGCCGGGCCTGCACGCGGCGATCCCCCCCGCCCCCCCTTCCCCGGCCCTCGCCTCCTGCTTTTGTTCGGCTCCGGACTCCTCAAAGTGGCACGGAGGAGCCCGAGGAGGAGGGACGGAGGCGGGGGGGGGGGGGGGGAGGAGGAGGAGGAGGAGGAGGAGGAGGAGAAGGAGGGAGGAAGGGGCAGCGGCGGCTCTCCGCCCCCCCGGCCCCATTGGCGGCGGCGGCGGGAAGGCCGGCCCCCGCGGGCCGCACCGCCCTCCCGGCGGCCGCCCGTCAATCTCCGGGTTCAGAGGTGGGCCGGGGGCCGCGCCCCGCCCGCGCCTTAAAGCGGCCTCGGCCTGGGGCGGGTGGCGAAGAGCAGCGCCGCGCCGCGGAGCTCAGCGCCGCGCCTCTCCTCAGCCTCTCGCGCTCAGCGCCGCGGCTCGGCCCCGCCGTCGCCCCCGGCTCTCCCCTCGTCCCCCCGCGCCGTGCCTCGGGCAGCTCCTTCCTTCTCACCTCAGCCATCCGCATCTCCTCGCTGCGCTTTCTTTCCCCGACCCGCGAGGTGCCGCCGGCGGGGCCTTGCCGAGCGGCGAATCCGTGCCCTCTGTACCTCCTATGCGTAGGATTGTTCAGGCTGGAAAAGACCTCTGAGATCATCGGGCCCGGTGCGGTGCCGCACGCCCAGGGAGCCGCCGAGGCGGCCTCCGCAGAGGTTTGGTGGTCTCACCTCAGCACGGTGGGGAGATGAAGGGCTGTGGTCAACTAACGGCCCCGCAGTTCATCCCAGAGATGCTGCTAGGTGGCTGCCAGCGCTGTGTTGCACGAACGGTCCCTTTGCTTTCTCTTCCACGGTGGTGGGATTCGCGGGGCTCAGGGGAAGGAGCTGTGATTTGATCCTTCTAAGGAAGGATGGGGAGAGCCGAGGGTGACAAAAGCAGCCCCAGACAGAGAGGAGGGGGCTCACAGGGACCCATCGCCCCAGGGGATGGTGGTGTGGGACCTTTCCCTGAAAGGCCCCGTCACAAGCAAACCCGGTGCGTGGCATTTATGATGTACACAGGACACTTGCATGCCTTGATGGTCCCACGAGGGATTCTGGCCAAAACATACATCTTCCAGACAGGGGAAGCTGGTAGTGATCCCAAAACCATTGGAGAGCTAAGTTCAGATCTACGTGTCATGGCACACAGGAGTGAGAGGACTTCTGGAATGCCCATCCGCGTTCTCATCGATCTCAGACTGTCCAGTGGCCAAGCAGACCTCTGTCAGCATCAGATGACGAACAAGGGCAGCCATAAAACAAGGCTAGCCTGCTAACTTGTCTTTAAAAAATAGAGAGGGTAGTTATGGCGATCACAAGAACTTCCTGCTTGGCAGATGGTTTCATCAGATCTGAGGGCTGCCAAGCTGTCCCTCTCAGCATAAGGGAAGGCCCGGCCCCAGTCCCTGACCTCAGCTCAGGTCGGGGATGAAGCCATCCAGTTTATGGGAAAGATAAAAAAAAAAATAAGGCAATTGTTTTCCTTCCGTCCTTCCTTTTTAATGAAACGCTTTCCAATATTTTAAGCAAAACAGGGCTTTCCATTTGGAAATTTCCTTTCCAACCATTAAAATGTTTTAAAGCGGTTGAAGGCGAAGCGGGATGTTTTGATTTTTGTCGCTGCGAAACGTTTCACTCAACACATTCTTTTTGTTTCTTGGCTTGCCAAAATTTTTCATCAGCTTTTCACCCAAGACATATCTATGTTTTTTTTGTTTTTTTTTCTTTTTTTGAAAAGGCCAAAAACGAGGAGAAAATATTCATATCTCCATGGCTGCACAGGAAATGGAAGTTAATCCAAGGAACAAGGAGCCAAGGGACTTCTCTCCGAAGGTCCAACCTTTCAGACACTTAGTCATCCCCCTTACTCGCACACCAAGTCTAGACGTATGCTGTCTCAAAATTTGGCAGGGATTCTCCCATCCCCAGAGGTCAGTACAGGATCTGTTGGGTTTGATCTTGAGCAGCTCCAAGGAAAGGAAGCACGGTGGATCAAAACGTGGTGACAGGCTAGTCTGGGGAGGACAGACAGTGGCACCCCAGTGATGTTGGGGTACATGGGATGTGGTGGCCTGCTGAGCCTTCCCCATTTCCCGAGTCACAGCTTGATGCCTCAGCACATCAGGTAGGCACGTGTGGAGATGAGCTGAGTTGTCTTTGGGGCAGAGAGCCCGAGGTGGTCCCGTGAGCCCAAGGCAACCCTGTGGTGTGTCACAGGGAGAGGAACCTCACGCTCCTAGCTGCTCCAAAGCAGCTGCTCCAAGGCAGGCAGGCATCCAGCACGGAGCCTTGGAGGAGCAGTCAGGCATGGCCAGGACTCTCTGCCATCTACTGGAGTCTGTAAAATCCTTCCTGTCAGAGATAACTAATCCTGGGGCCTTTACAACACCACTCCCGAAAAGCACATTTCATTCTTCTGTCTCCCTCCACTTCCAAGTGCATGAGATTGCAATAGGCATTACCGAAAATATTCCCCCTGGGAGCCGACACCGGACTCCCTTAAAGCCCAAACACCATCACCCCTCCTTCCCCAACACACCAGCAGGCGCTATTCTCTATTATCTCTACACCCACTAAATCTTTCTGAAATAAAGAATAAACATTTCCACCACACATAGTATAAGTGTATACGCCGAGCTGCATTGCTTCCTTTTCTCTGCAGTTATTGTAAAGTGGTTTTGTTTCGATGGTGAAGCAGATGGACAGGCTCCAAGTCTGCCGGCTCCGCTCCCTGTCAGTAGGTCTATCTCTGTCTTTGGTTTATCACAGATTCCTGAAGAAAATGTTTACGAGAGCCTCTTGTTTAAAATCTTGGCTCCGTCATGACGTAATTCCTATTATTTATTAAATGAAAAACAAGCTGTTGTTAATGCATCATTCCCGTGGCAAAGCAAAGCCCTGGAAGATTGAGGCCAAGCACGAGAAAGCACCTCCCCGTCAGCATCCCCAGCCCCACATCACCATGGGCTGAAAACTGATCTCCTGCCCTGTGGCTCCCTAAATATTGCCATTTCGCTGAGGAGAGCCTGAGTTCCGTGGGCTCTTTTGCTCTGGGGTCTGAAGACTGAGACCCCTCCATGCTGGTACCTTCTTGTTCTTCATGACCAAATTCATTTTCCTCTCCCTTCTGCAATTTTCCTTACTTTCTTCCACGCAAAATCCCCGCATCCCATTCCCCAGCCCACCACAGCCCTGGCAGTGCAGTGAGCTCTGGGTGGATGGTCTCTCTTGGATTAAACATGGCAGAGTTTAAATTCCTAGCAGGTTCTCAGAAAAGATTCTTAAATTTACTTGAAAACGTTGTGTTGCTTTTTTTGAACTGATTGTTTATTTGTCAGTTTAGTCATTATCCTTCTCCCTTACTCATCTGGCTTTTGATAAGACAGAAAATGTCAAAGGGAAAGGAAATAGGCTCAGAATAATTTCCCCTGGCGAAGGATCCCAGTCGCCAGAAGCTAAGGGAGTTTTCTCATCCATTTTAGCAGAGACGTGACTTCACTCACCATGCCAGGCTAAATCAGCGTTCAAGCTTTTGCCTGGTTTACACATTAGACCTTAGCAAAGTGCTTGGGTTTCTGGAGTCATCTTGATCTGCAGATCGCAAAGCCTTTTCCAAAGGAGGTCAATACGGCTCTTCCCAGTTAAAGGATGGGATTTGCTGGTGTTCATCTGGGACTGGGAGAGCCAGAAATGGATTCCTGGCCACCTGACTCCAGGCGTCATCACACTGCATCACACCAACTTTAACATCCTAGTGGTGTATTCTATTAAAATACGTCTATTTTTCATTGTCCATTACCATCTCCTTTTCACAATGTTATTACAAACAACCTTCACACACTACAGCCACAGGGGAGAGGATCAACTTCTGTTCTCATAAAAATGTGCCTAAACTTGCTGTTTGTTGCTTATTCAAATGCAAGTAACAAAACTCTTATCATCAGAAGTTTACCAAAAAGGAAAACTGCTTTTCCCAATAGCTGACATAAACATGTAAGTGCTACCAAACATATTTACATGTTTGAAATAGATGGTATAATTACAATGAGTTATAGCCAATATTCAGTCTTTCCCCGCTTTAAATGCTACCTTCTGATACAGCACAACACATTCTTTAATTGTGATCACGTGCTTTTTCTTAGAGGCTGCTGCATTTTTTTTCCCCACAAAAATGTCTGTAATTGAAAAGCAAATGGCATTGTTCGAAATAAATTCTCTGCCCTCCCAGATGCAAGCAGGTGACTTACCCTGCGGAATGTCCTATTTCTGAGGCTTTGACATTGTAGCGAGCCATTTGTGAAGTCATTTTGGATGCCATTCCAGATCTCAAACCCAAGTTTCAGCGAGGAAACGCAGCTTCTTAAGACTGAAAAATTTCAACACGGATTTTGAAAACAAGTCAGGTAAAAACTACCAGAGGAAATATCAGCAAAAGCACTAAGATTCCTCCAGTAAAAGCAGGTCTATTCTGGACTCAACAACAACGGCTTTTTTCCCTCTTTCAGCCAATACTGATGTTTCTCAAAGGATAGGAAACAGCCCTTAAATTCACTCTTATCGAGTGTGCCTCACATGCTGCACAGTACTTTTTAAAAGAGAAAGCCACATTAGAGGGACAAACACATGATTATATTCCACAGCTTCTCGGTGAGACCTCACAAGTCAGGCCTTTAAACAAGAGCTCCTCTTCACCACCAGCACTACGGGCTGGTTTTTGTAGCAAGCCCTTTTCCAGACACTTGGCAAAACAGGCACACCCCTGGCCTTCGTTTACAGATGGGAAAATGAAGGGGCAAGAAGGGCTTCACCTTTGTGAACCATCAGCAAGAGCCTCTGTTAATCACTCCAAGGTGATCCCATAGGATCTACCTTAAGCACAGTGTGAAAGAAAACCCCGCTGCTCCACGTGAACTATAGGTATCTGGAATGACTTCCTTTGTGCCTCGGAAGCAGATTCGGGGTTTTGGGATGTCTTCCACAATGTCACCCACCCTCATTTTTTGAGTTCATTCCCAAGCAGAAGTTGTTTTTCCTCTCTAGAGCCTTCCACAGAAGTCCAAATCTGAGAAAGGCTGCAAAAGTACAAGCAGGTTTCAGACAGCAAAGCTGGTGGGAATTGGCCCCTCTCGTGCAAAGACCCCCAGCCAAGGGGACACGTGCTGCTCTCTGAGCTAGAGCCTACCTTCCCACACACACCTCAAGCCAGCCATCAGCACCAAGCAGTGAGCAGAGAGGTCACAGTGTGACACTTGGGTCTCTCTGGCTGTCAGTAAACCAACAAACTCTAATTTGCTGTCTCGCTTTTCGATAAAATCATCCCCTTGGCTTTTCCGTGGCTTCCTCCAGTGGTGTTTTTGACCCAGTGTTCCTGCAGGCTTTCTTATTATCAGCTGTCCCATTCTTTCTATGCAACTGCTGAAATTGGACCTTAGCCTTTCATTTCATTTTCATTTGGCTTCTTCCCCAACTTCCCATATTTCAGCACTTTGCTTATTATCGGTCCGGTCCCTCCTGTACTTTACTCAGCTCCATTCTACTAATTGTTTGGAGCACAGGCACAGCATTCCCTAAAACGGGGTCATTTCCCCTTTCAGGCAGCCACTGCCACATATTCAGTGCACTCCCCTGATTCGCAGAGCAGGAGCAAAACTTCCCCTGCAAAGGTGCCGGTGCCCTTGACTGAGCGGGTCTGAGACAGTGATCGATATAATCACTGATATATGGTCATGTCCCATATTGGTTCTTCACAGCCCATGGAACATGTCCCTTGGCAGGCCCTGAAGGTTGCAGGACAGATAGGTTTCACAACTGGACATCCATTTTCACTGCTGCTTTTGCTTTGCCAGTAACCTTGCTGTATTGCACGCCACCCTGGGAAGCACCACATTACAAACACACAGCAAGCCAAATCGAAGATATTTCTCTTTAATTCTCGTGAATTCCTCCTAGTTGTTTGGATTCCTGTACAGTCAGCCGGACCAAAGATGCTCACACCACCCTTGCCGATGACCTTGTCTTCCCAGAACATGTCACCGCTGCTTCCCTGTAGCTCCCAGGTCATACAGAGGTGTCAAAGCCACTTGCCTCTCACTTCTAAGAAAGGAGGCAGTGCTGCAGAGATTATAACCACAAATCACAGCAGCAGCTCTCCCGCCTCCAGACCCAACCCAGGTTCACCAAGGACTTCACTTTTCCTGGTCGACTGGGCAGAAAACCCACAAAGCTTAATTTTTTACCACGCTTTCCCAGGAGGAAAAAATCTCACCTAGAACTGCTGTCAAATCGCATATCGTATCTCCCCCCCGAAAGACTTAGGCAGGTTGAGCCTGGAAGAAAGAAAAACTCTCAAAGGCTGCTTGTTTGATAAGGGCACATGGGCAGTCCAATGGCACCTAGTTAGTGTGGGACACTGGAAGAGGGCTGGCAGGGGGCTGGGGGAGTGCACTGCCCTCCCATAGGAACAGGAACAGTTGTCCCAAAGGGAAGCCAGAAAGGACAGGCTGTGGTTACCTCCCAACGAGAGCAAAGCCCACAGAATAAAATGTGTTTGCATCTTTTGCAGTGAGCTCAAATCCACCAAGCACTGAGATGCAATAGGTGGTCAGTTCATCAACTACTAGGAGGGCAAGCCTCAGCCCTGAGCCAAATTCACCAGATTTGTGACTTTAGAAGGAGACCCTATTGAGTACCAGTTTACTCACAGTGAAGATCTAACTTTCAGACTTTAAGGTCCCTAAGTAAGCATTGCATAGGGGCTTGAATTTCGAGAGAAGACCTCACCAGGCTCACACTTATCTGGCCTTGAATGAAAGAATTAAAACTCCCTCCACATTCCAGACTGCTGAACCCCTTTCTCCAGCTAACTGTTCTTTCCCCAGTGGAACAGTTTATTTCTGGAGCAATTCAAGAGTTAGGGCAGAGAGAAAGATACTGGTGGGTCTGAAAGCAAGTCTCAGTTAGGGGCTGGAGCACTGGTTACTTGCATTTGAACTGGGGTCTCAGAAGCTTTAGGCTGTCACTTCCAGATCACAAGAAAGGAGATGTGCTTCTGGACACATCTGGCCAGCTGCTGCTCCTGAGCACTGCCGTGTGGTTGAAGTCAAAGGCACAAGGAGGAAGAGCAAAGGCAGAGCTTTGTGAGAATGAACAACATCCCTTCCTTCCATAACAGCACCTCCGACTCTCCGGTTGAGGAAGGATGGAAAACTGGCCAGGTCTGGAGCCAGGTATCTGTAGGCTGTGGTTACAAGTAGCACTCTGCTTTATTCCTTGACCACAATCATTTACCAAAGCATGCTCAGGCTATTTTCATACTCCCCATTGCACCTCCAATGGTTGGGCTGACTCCATTCAGTCTTAGGGCTTTTTCTATTCTAGAAGCTCAGGTGATACTGGTGACACAAGAATGGTGTTACACAACGTTTACTCTGTGCTGCTGGAATCAGACTCCAACCTTAGCTTTTACACAGTTTTTCTACCATCTCCCCTTACCACCACACTTAGCTCCAAGTGCTGGATTAACCAAATGCCATCAATTTAATTGTCTCAGAGGAAACAAAATGCACATTTTTACAGTTCTGATCTGAAGGCTTGTTCTCATGCTTCATGATGAAAGGACTTCTTTAGGCTGCACAAACCACTCGTGCTAAAAGGCAAACATTATTATGTCCTGCTTTTTCCTTTGGAACCTAGTGCAGATGAGAGAGAATTCATAATGCAGAATCAAGAGGGGTCCCTTAAAACAAGAAATCAATGCATCCGATCCCTCAATCTCTCTAGTACTGGATGGATCCTTCACAAGTGCAGTGGGCTAGTCTTGGTTTGATGCTGGAATTGCAGCAGATTTTTAAGTAGTAGAGCTGAAATGGAAAATCTGCAGCAGGATGCAGGAATCCATTCCTGCTGGAGTAAAGATGGAAGCACACTCCTGACCCTCCCCTTTAGGCGAGCATTTCTGGAGTCAGCGTTTCTCCCCGCTGGCTTTAACACCCTTCTCCTGTCTGTGCAGCAGTGAGCAGTGTTCTGTTGCTCACACATATCACACACATCCCCATTCTGGCCTGTTTGAGGCTCGGCTTCCCAGGCTTTATCATGGGCAAAATGAAATCACCTGGATAGTGTCGCTTTAAAAGCCACGGAAGTGCAGAGAGCAGCACCAGCAGCAGTCAATAGCAATTTCCACCGCTGGGTCGATACCATCTGATGGCTGTGTAGCTGTAAAGATTGTTTCACACACATATCAGGAGGTGGGCAGGGGCAGGAAAAGTGGAATTGGTTTTAATGATTGCAGGATTCAAAGTATGCCTGGCTTTCTCTCCTTCTTCTTCCTTTCTTCACAAGAAACACATAGGCACGCATAGTCAGAAATCAAATTTCCAGCCCTGTCAGCTCCTATCACACCAGCTCCCCAGCTGGATTCCTTTCCAGTTTGCCAGGGCAGCTTCTCCCAACCCAAGAAGTGCGGTATATGGAGGTGGAGTTGCAGCTCGTGCCCACACTTCAGCAGCTCAGGCCATTGCCTCCTCAGACGCTGAGCTGAGCAGAAGCGTAGAGCTCAGCTCCAAACCCATGGGGCGTCCAGGTGCAGGTAACTGGCGCTGGTATTGTTTCCTGGACAAGATCAGGACGTTTTTCTAGGTGCTGGATAAGTAGGCAGTGGCAGGTACAACAAAGGGAGAAATTACCAATTTTGCAGAGAAAGTATGTGAATGGCTCTCAGTTGCTCCTGCAGTAACTGCAAGCCAAGATGAGCCTGCTTTAAAAAAAAAACAAAGAACATTCATTTGATCCTTTGTCCTCTAATTCATTAATTCATTGCTGGCACTAAACACAAACTTATCCCTCCTATGACAGAAGGAAAGTTTCCAAAGCCTTGGAGCCCCCAGCCTCTCCTGACCCTCAGCACCCAGGGGTTTCAGCACTTTGGGCCAGCAACCAAAGCTGTTGCTGCTCTAGATCCATCTTCACCAATAGGTCTTTTTTTTTTTTCTTTTTTTTTTCCTGGAAAGAAATGCAAGGAGAAAGAAGAAGAAAGATGGAACACATTGTTTCACTATTTTTAAAGAAGGCATCTTGCTGTGCCAGTTCAAAACACTCTTGGTTCATTTCAGAGGACCTGTTAGTTGTCCCAAATGTGCCAGCACCACCATCCCCAACCTCTGATCTCCAGGCCAGTCCACAGCAGATCTTTTCCACTCTTTCCAAGACCTTACTACCATTTCCCTTTCACATTCTTCTGTTTGCAGCTCTTCTGTCACATGAAGCCTGTGCAGTCACCAGTTCCAGCCCCGGGAATGTCTTGGCCATGTGGGTGGCTGCCATCTACCACCACCAGCAGACATTGAGGTAGCCAAAGCAATGGAAGATGAGTAAAGCCTAAGCCCTGGTGTTCCCAAAATGCATTAGCCCAGCAGAGGGAGATGTACAGATGAAAGAGCCATAGGAATTTTGGATCCTGCAGGACCCCCACATACATGTAAGCAGGGACCCCCTGATCCCCATGATGTCCCAAGTGGGCTGGCAGCTTCATTATTTAGTCACTAAGCCAGCACCCTCACCCCTCTAACTCCCAATGAACCAAAACATCACAAAATTCCTTACGCAATTGAAAAAATCCCTCTGAATATGGTGATTTTTGTTTGCCTTTTGAGTGATGCTTTGATGCCTCTGCAAAATCAAGTCCTTGTAATGGTGCGAGTCCAGAGGCTGGGACTTTAAATAAAATCCCATGCGCTGAGAGATGCTCGAGGCAGTGGTAAGCACAGCTCCTGCTTCGCCTGTGCTCAACCCTGCAAAAGGCTGAAAGGGCTCTGTCTGCTCAGCAGTCAGAGGAAATCTTCGTCGTGACTTGAGCCCAGATACCCACAGAGTGAAAATAGCTGAGACTGGCATGATCGTTAGGCTCGCAGGTAAAAGGCACAGTAAGCAGCACAACCCAAAATAAATAGCGGGAGCTGACAACACTGAGTGAGGGAACCTTGAATGGGAAATAAAAGACAATTTTGAGCAGCGAGGGTAGTTAATCACCAGGTCTGGTTACCAAGGGAAATGGCAAATTCATCACCAGCCAGAGGTCACACACAGAGACTGGATGTCTTCCAAGAAGAGATGCAGGTTGAGGACCAAGCTTCAGGAATATCCCTCCGAGGAGAACAGTGCTCTCCATCACAGCCACCACGTGATGCTCAGCGCGTGGTTGGGGTCGTGGTGCTGCTGAGCCCGCAGCTCCCTTTGGTTGCACCAAGGCTGGGTTTGGGACTGAGCACGGCCCATCTGCAGACACCCAGCCATGTTGGGGGCTGAGTCCTGCAGCCATCGTGGCTAGCAGTGCTACCAGGTTCCCTGCATCGAGGCAGCAGAATAATGCTCTCTTTTCTTCCCTTTATTCTTTGTGTCTGCTCCTTCCTCCCTCCTCCACATGAAACCAAGCCCAAAATACACACTGCAGCTTCTGTTTACCCTTTCAGGCAGTCTCAGTGATGCCCAAGATGCTGATTTGATCTGACCTCTCCCATCGCCACCTTACCACCAGCGCAGCTCCCACCCCTCCATAGAAGCAGAAGCAAAAACCCAAGAGCAGAGCAGAGCAAACAGCCTCGGCATCCCTGACGTTCTCAAACCCTTCACTCTCCCAACCACATCTGGGAGAAAAGCAAAATGGATTAGGGTTGGATTTGCAGCTTTTAATTGCAGACAGAGAGCAGAATGCCAGCAGTACACTGTGATGCCACGCATGGATGGGATCGCCGCACCCCAAAGGGCAGAGCAGTGCTCCCTCCCTTCCCTCTGCCCCAGTCAATATGGCCAATTTAAAGAGGTTTCAGAAGAAAGCAGGTGCCTACAGCTCACGCTGCTTCCCTGACCCTTGTAAATCCAGTCTCTTGAGTGAATGGCTTGTTTGGAGAGAGCCCTCCGTTTGTTTGTCTGGGCTCTAGTGATAATAGCTCTAATTTATCTCTGAGCTGGGCAGGCATGTCTAATGTGTTTGAGTATTTAGAAGCATTACGGAGGTTTCATTTGGTCAATAGTTTCTTGAAATCCTTTCCCACACACAGAGGAGCAATGCGAAAGAGCAGCTCCTGAGGTCTGCGCTCCGCTCAGCAGCCAACGAATCTCCAAAATGGAGGCCCTGTGGCCCTCAGACTCACAGTCCCCAGCCTCGGAAATGAAGCCCAAGCAGCCAACCTGTGACAAGGACCATGACAAGGTAACCTGGAACATGTCACCGTGCCTCCTCCTGCTGAGACCTTTTTGCATCATCTGTGCAGCCTCACTTGTGTCCTGGATCCAACCTGATTCAACAGCTTCAGCTTGCAGTCTGCACCAGGAAACATGGCGGCGTTGGGATGAGCATGTTCTCCATGTCCCTCGTGCCTGGTTACCACCCAAGCTCCTGCACCATGGGTTGGGGCACACTGGGCACTGTGCAACCTGGGGGCAGTGGACTTGGTTACGGAGGCCCAATGTAATTACTTCTTGTGACAGGAGGCCAGGACACCAAGGTTAACACCTTCACTCTCAGAAAAGTACCAGGGGAGCATGGATGGATGCTGCTAAGCTGCTGGATGTGCCTCCAACTCCTGCAAGGTCCAGCCAGGAGGAAAAAGCTCATCATGGAGTTTTTCATAAAGCAAAATGAAAGCAGCTTTCAAGCCTAGAATTTGAGGGGTGCAAGCTCATTTCTTGGCTTTGCTTGAAGTAAGCCTTTGCTTGTACAAAGCCTTGAGCATCTCCCATCTCCCAGCTCCCCATCCCCATGGTGCCCTTGGCTATGTTGCAGACCTTAACAGGCTCTTCTGGCACCAGTGAAAGTTTCCCATGGCTCTGCATTTTTTTTTTTCCGTGGGTTTAAATGGATCGAAATAGCTCTTGTTAAAAATAAGAGCCACCAAATTTAGCCTTCCTTCCCTCTGCCTCCCATTTCCTGGAGGATCTGGTTGGGAGGGTTTTCCCTGGGGGGTTTTGTCTGTTATTTATAAAGCTTTGATGAAAAACCCCAAAGACAAAGGAAAAAATATCATGCTCCCTGCAGCAACAAGGCCCCACGGGCACAGGGCCCACCTCCATTTGGGGTCAGTGCTGCCCTCCCCTCTGCCTTCCCTGCAGCTGCTCTCCAGATCCCCGCTGTCCTCGAGGGATGCAGCACGGAATGATACAGCTCCCTTCCTTTAGACCTTCCTATTTCAGCAGAAAATATCACGACGCCCCACCTCTTAGCAGCACTGTGTTGCTACACCTTGGGCTCAACACCTAAAGCGTGAGCATCGTGCCACGATGGGAGCTCTGCAGGGATGCATGTGCACACATTTCTCTATCCTGTGTGTATGTACTGTGCGATGCGTATTGAGATTAAATATTACGGAGAACAAACATTTAATTTTAAAAGTCACTGTGTGACAACAAGTTAATTATCTATCATATCATCGCTGAAACCCAAACATTTAGAAAGCGAGGAAATAACTAATTAAGATCACCATAAATCTTCCTCTGTCTCAGGAGCCCGTTTTCCTAAGAAATAAGGAGAAATACATATTTCATCGCAATGCAACATCCTTAACTCTGACCTATAAGATATTAATGAGTAGTTCACACGGTTCCTCGATCTAAACACTTTCTTGCAAAGGTTACCATAAGGCAGCACAGGGTAATTATTCAGTTACACTCTTGGCAACCTGACTTGCAGTAAGCATGTAGACAGATAGTTAGGAGGAAAAAATATGTGTAACGTTGTGATCTTCTCGCCTAGCATGAACTGTGCGACGTCCTTGGATCCATTTTGCTTTGCAGCAGAACAAAGCTTACAGAGGAACATAATTAACTACCACCAGCTAAAGCCTCGCTCCCTCCTCCAGTGTCAGCCAAGGCTCTATGGCTGCTCCAAACTGGCCAAACTGGGCTGCTCCTTATATCCAAGCTCCCACCCGCTCCTGGGCTTTCTTCTGACACTCATTTATCTGTAGTTTTGGCAAAGAAAATAACTTCATACTGATCCAGGATATTGAAATTCACAGGAAAAATGCACAAAAACTAGGGCAGAACTAGGACGCTATTGACATGCACAACATGACTGAAGACTTGAACAGGGAGGAGATTTCAGATTTTTTCTTTTAATTAGACAGGCAGGTGGAACAACCCTTCAAGCAAGGCTTTGAGCCTTAGGAGGAAAAGGGTATTCACACTTAGCATCAGGATTGCAAAGGGAAAAAGATGAGTTGCAAGAGAAATTAGCAAAGGAAGACGCATCTGGAAATGAAGAAATACAGGAGAGGATACCTGGCAGGACTCAGGTCAGAGCCGGGGGAGCCTCAGAATAAAACTTTGGGACTGAGAGCTCTCTGCTGAGCTCTGTGTCACCTCCACCTTCTGAGCCAGGGCCGTGATGGGAGCAGAGTGGCGTTTGGGAGGAGATTCAAACATCAAAACGTCGTGCTCTGCTCTGGGAGATTCTGACACTGATCAAGCAGCACCGATGTTGTGAAGGCTGTTTGCAAATGAATTTAAGCTAAGGGGAAAAAAAGCCTTTTTTGTGCTGGAATTAAAGCGTCTAGACAGAGTCTTCCTGGTGTAACTGGACCCCTGCATACTGATCACGATACACCTGATAAAACTTCCCCATGGAGACAGGGACTAAAAAACGCTTTGGCAGAAACTCCAGCAAGAGCCATTTTCAAAGTCTTTAATCTCGAGAATTACTTATTCCACATAATGAAGCCGGCATTATGGCCATTCATTACACGGACCCTAAACATTGGAAAGCGAGTGGATTTGCTTTGGCATTCCAACAGGCATCGGCAGCAGGAGGAGGCTGGCCCTGAGCGTGAGGTCATATCTCCCTCTAGCTGCTGGTCCTGGGGACTCGGCAGCCTCTGGCCACCCGACACCTGCACAGGTTGCCCTCTGGCTCCTGGGGACCCTCTTGCAGTGTTGCGGGCCCTGGAGTCACCTCCTATGGCAATGGAGTGTGGTGTAGCACTGCTCTTGGAGGGAAGATGCTCCTACAGGCAGGTGGGAGGCCAGGGGGGAATGACTCCTGGCAGGTGCAAACTGAAATCCAACCATCCTCAGCAACAACATGGAAACTTTTCCTTAACGTGTTTTTCTTCATGTGCATCTCTGTGTGCAAACACTCTGGAAGCACGAACAGGAGCAAGAGACACAGAACAGCAGGAAAAATGAAAAATTCAGTGTTTCAACAACGAGCAAGGGCCCAGCTAAAACTGAACTCACAGTTCAGGAACCTCTCCAAAAAATGCTCTCCACGCAGAGCAGAAACTTCCTCAGCCAGTCGCAGAGCTCTTCACTTCACCTCGCTTTCCCACAGATCTGAAAAGCAAAGGATGTCAAGGCGATGTCCGCTGGTCTGCCCTTTCCCCTGAGCAAAGCTGGCTCTGTGCAGGCCTGGTGGAGGTGTACAAGAGCCTTCTCCTGGTTCCTGGAAGGCCCTTGACGTGTCCAGAGCCATGCAGAGGACTCCAGCCCCATAGCACGCCTGCAGAAGGGGCTGGCGTGCCTGAGCAGCCGTGTGCACGCACGCACACACTGTCCACCTTGCAAAGTTTCCCCTGGATTTTTGTTACCATGTCATCTATTAATTACCTAATTACATCTTCTAATTATGGGATTCCTCCAGTATTTATACTCATTACATAAATGGCGGCAATTACACTAATTAGGTTAATGATACAGGATAACAGTCTACAAATTGCTTCAAAGGGACACTCTCGAGGCACACAGCCTGTGGACACGCTCCTGCCCCACGGTCCCACAGGACACAGCCTCCCCATGGCTACCGGGCCCGGAGCCTCGCTGGGTCTCACCAAGCTGGACTCTACGAGGGAGATACAGGGAGAGAAGGACGGAGGACCTGCTCCGCTTCCAAACGAGCCCCAAGTCCTTGCAACCCACTCAGCTCCCAACCTCCAGCCCGGAGGCATTTCCAAAGGGCAGACTGGCAGAGAGGGAATCCAGCTCCCTTGAGTGCCCATGGAGCTCCGGAGGCACTTTGCAAAGCAAAGCGTGTCCTCGGGGCGAGCACAAGCCTATTTCCGAGCGCCCTACTTACCCAGATTTGCTGCAGGCCGAGCGGCGCGTGACGGCGCGCTTGCCCCTATATCTCACCCAAAAGCATCCTAAAACCCTGCCAAGCTCCATTACTCTCTGGAGTGGCCTCAACCACGGGGAGAAAAGTTTCAATCCCTTCTGCAGAGGAGCACGGGAGCCCTTTGCAGCAGTTTGGAGCGTGATGAATGGCCCTTTGTCCTGCAGCCACTACAGAAAGAGAATGTAATTACCCAAACTGGAATTCGGCCAGGACGCAATTTTACGCTGAATGAACTTCCCCCCTCCCCTCCTTCAAGTGTTTGCAAATCCCCCTTTAAAGATAAAATCCCAGAATAAAATCCAGCGCTTGCTTCGAAATTGGCCTGACTCCATTCCAAGCCAACGGAACAACTCCATTTTGCACCTATAAGGCTGCGGAGCTCTCGCTGTGTTGTGCAAGAGATTTCATCATTGGCGAGGCTGAAGAACGCTGATTTCTGCCACCGAACTGCTGTCTTAGCCCTAAACTACATCCCCTTGTCAGCTGCCCAAAGACACGTGTAACCAGGTCCATTTTCTGAGAGATATACGGCGGCGTGGGGCTCCTTGCTCGCTCCAACAGGACACGGCCGCGCTCTGGAGGCGCGAGCTGACCGGTCTGCCTCTAACAGGCAGGGTCTATGGCTCCGGCGGGAGTCCTGCAGGAGCATATATCGATTGTAAATAATGTCTCAATATCCTATAGTAGGTCATAAATCAAGAAGGGGTTGAAATATCTCTTCTCCCAGGGACTTTTTTTCTTTTTTTTTTTCATCTTTTTTTTTTTTTTTCCTTGTAAAGGAGTCTATTTCTTGTTTAGCAGTTTTCAGAGTTACTGCGTCAACCTTTTAGCCCCGGTGCCAGGTTTGAACTGCAGCCAGTGATCCCTGCTTGACCTTCACCAGGGCCGCACAGCAGCTCTGTCATGGGCACAGACATCCCACGGGGAACAGCCACAGCTCCTACCCGTCCCTGGTGGGGCCATGGGGAAGACGCCGTGATCCCTTGGCGGTGAGACCTGGGTTTTGCTCTCAGCGCTCCCACCTATGGCTCATTAGGGAAATCAGGGGGTGATGAGGTCAGGGGATGATCTGTGTACCTGAAGGTAGGTCCTTCCCTTCCTTCAGACCTTCCCACTCTTTAGGAAGTGACGTGCCATGGTGCCCATGCTCTGGTGGGCAAAAGGAAGTGCCTGGGAAGGTGCAGCTCATGTCTGGGATGCTCGCACGCGGGAACAGCCGCTTGCAAAATCCCATTTTCTCCAATTGCTGCATTATTCTGGAGAGAGGGGGAAAATATACATATGTCATGGGTCATTTTTAGGGTTATTGAGTAGAGAGAACTGAATACCTGGTAGAAAGACAAGAAAAACAACAGTTTGCAATGTAGAAAATCCTTGAAAATGGTCCAGGTTGAGCTTCTGTTTTGTGTGGGGACCTCCAATCCCACTAAGTGTCATGCAGCAAAGCCTGGGAGGGCAGGGGGGCTGGGAGCACTGATAACCCAGCATGGAGCCAGGAGAAGCAGGCAGTGATGGGCTCTCCAGGCCCAAGGAGTGTCTGAGCTGCACTGACAGTAAAATGAAGCCCAGAGGAAGGTGCGACGAGATCTCCTGGGAGCAAAACGAGAGCTACAATCTTTAGAGAAGCCAAGAGGGAATAAAAGGGAAGAGCGGTGGGAGGGGAGCTGCATTTACCTGAACAAAGCAAGAATGTTGGCAGTAATGCAACTCAGCTCTGGTTTGCATGGGAGGCTTTGGAGAAGAGGGTGGGAGGCAAGGTGGGAAATTACCAGGAGCTTAAGCAAATATATATGTAAAAATTAAAAAAATAAAATCAAACTGTATCAGCATTGACTAATAATTTCCGGGCTCTGCGCAGATGTCATTAATGACCCTTTTTATTCATGCAGGAGTTCCCAAAGAGGAGCATAATGTTCCATTAGTAATAATTGAGAAAGTCTCCTGTCGGGATTATGTCAAAACCTAGAGATGTTGCTGCTGCCAAAACATTTTGGTGACAAACGTGTGAAGCGTTTGACAGTAGGTGCCACAGCAGGGTGAGGCTTCAGGAGGGGAATCCTAGGAAGAGGGAGGAGATGACAGCAGGGTGGGAGCTGGGAGAAGGGCAGGCAGAAAACCCTGCACCCCAAGAGCTGCACTTGTATGGTACTGCTTAGAGTCCTTTGCTCCTCTTTATATTCTCAAGGAAAAGGGAAAAGAAATTTCCCAGCCAGTAGTTGCTGGATCTACACCCTACCAAGAAACACTTACAACACATCCCAGTAGCATCTTGGACCTGTCATGGGGATCGTTAGGCATTTTGGCAGGCCCATCTCCTCCTGCACTCCAGGGCTTTGCAATAGAGATGCAATATAGAACTTACCCTGGCTTAGTGCCACCAGATCATTTTGTATAGGGCGGTGAGGTGCTGGAATAGGCTGCCCGGGTGTTCCATCCCTGAAGGTATTCGAGGCCATGGATGGGGCCACGGGCAGCCTGATCTGATAGGCAGCCCACGGCAGGAGTTAGGGCTGGGTGGGCTTTGGGGCTCATTGCAACCCAACCATTTTATGATTCTAGCTGTGCCCTTGGCCAGCAGAGACTTTGTGACATGCTTAACATTCCTTGGTGCTTATAACTGGTGGATCTTAGAGGGAAAGGAAATGGAGCTCCTTCCACCAAACCCTTCCCAATTGCAACCTGGCATTGCAATCTCTTGCGTTGAGCAGCAGACGTGGAGCCCTCCTCAACCACAGCTGGTGTTGGAGAAGCCACGGCTGCAAAACACAGGAAGAGCAGCAGGTCTCCCAGGCTCAGTCTGTTTCCAAGAAAGGGTTAGTTAATGCCAAAAATAACGTCCCCTCTCTGCCCTCATCCCCTTCACGCATCCCCCCAAAGTCAGCATGACACACAGCCAGGCGTCCCCAAAGACAGAAGAACCTTGGCACCACCCAGCTCTTTGGAAGGGTTTGGTACTCAGAGCAAAGGCGTTGATCCCAGCCCAGTGCAGGCGGCACGTGAAGCCATGAAATTTGGATTTGGATCCCAAGCTGGAATGGGAAAGCTGCAGAAGGAAAGCTGCAGAAGAGGCCGGCGGCTCACTGCTCACCCCAAGGGCAGCAGAATGGGCCAGTGCCAAGCAGCTGGTGCTCCTCAGCCCCGCTAACAGCCATGAGAGCTACTCTGGATTTGTTTTATTCATCGAGAGTCTCCCAACGTGTTAGCAGGGAGAAATATACTGGCCTCATCCTCCCCACCCCAATGCATTGCACCGGAGTGAATGCACTCTGCTTTCTGCCCACTCCACAGAGCCATGCCCAGGGCATCACACAGCCGTGCCACTGTCCCCAGTGGGAGCACAGCCACCCTCAGGCACAGCACGGTGGCCGAGCTGAGCCAGCAGCATGGAAAGGAGCGTGAAGGCGGATTGCTGTAATTGAGCCTAGCAGGGGAATTTCATTTGGGGGGGAAGGCACAGCGCCTGTGCAAATAGGGGTGGAGAAGATCCCAGCCGCTCCTTTCGAGGACTAATGATGATGGGTTTTTGCAAGGACTCGAGCTGGCATGGATGAGAGCTCCCACAGAGCGCAGTCAGCCAAATTAAGCACCGGTCCTCCCTTGGAGAAATCCAGTCTACAAGAGTTAGTCACAGCATGCTGCCAGCCTGGGTGCAGGCTATTTAGAGAAAGAGGCAGCAGGCGAGGAGCCCGGCGTCCTTGCAAGATTCCTGCTGAGCATTCAGCTAATCCTGGCTTTACAGCACACGTTATTTCGGTGGCAAGAGCCTGAGCAGTGCTGGCAAGGTGATGCAGGAGGCACATACAGGACAACACTCGGGCTCCTCTCATCACCTGGGGTCACAGAGCAGGTCTTGTGTGGAAGGTGAAAAATACATGGCTCTGTACGTGCAACACACACCTGTGTGTGCCCTTCACAAAGATTCCCTTATGTACACAAAGCACTGAAGGACATGGTTAGTGGGCATGGCGGTGATGGGCTGATGGTTGGTGACCTTGATGGTCTCTTTCAACCTTAATGATTCCATGTTCCTTTGATTCTGTGCGTAAATGCACTCCACCATAAGGTCAAATATCTGCTCATCATTACTAACCATAAAGGGTGCAGCTCATACATGCATGGCATCACACCAAATTCAGGTCTCATCACAAAGCTCCAGAGTCTGAAAGGTGAACGCGCCAATTACTTTCCTCCTTACCCAGCTTACAGAATTGCTTCTAAAAGATATAACGTGACTATAAACAAGTTGTTCCAAACTCACTCCTGGCAGCTGAATCCAGAGAGGAGAAACTCAGGGCACACATTGCTGGTACTTGTGGTTAATTGCTGCTTTTTCTTTTAGGTCTACTTGTTTTGAAATACTAAATGCAGAAAAAACACCTATTTTTCCTCCATGCCCTGTCAGTAGGGGAAGTGAAAAATGGTTTTATTTCCTGTCTTTTTTTTATAAACAAGGATTATAAACTGCTTTATAGTAACTAGATAAAATTACACGATATTTTACTCAATGGGGGAAAATATGGCCCTCCACGTGGCAACATTTCTGCCCTTCCCACTGGGTGTGCATTGACATGACAGCTTGGCATAATTCTGCCTGGCAAAGAGGTCAGGGCATCTCAGAGCCAAGGGCCCAGCCCCAGAGCAAAGGGGGGACCCTAAGCACCTAGGGACCCTAGGAAGAAACCTTCTGCATCCAACCCCAGCTCTTGTGCTTTGCCCTATGATGCACTCCCACAGCCCTTCTTGTTCCCTCAGCAACTCCAGGTCTTCTGCAAAAGCAAGAGGTTTCCAAGCCGAGATTTCATGGCCATCAAACAGGATTTCTCCCCTTGACCTGAACTTCCTTTTAGGATGCACCATATTTCAGCAGCAAAACATTGCTATAGCGTTTTATGCCAATTCCAATGGCTACTCTGAAATTTCAGCTTTTCATCACCCTGCAAAGCAACAGCACTTTCCAGACCTACATAAGAGGTCACAAACCTGGACAAACCCCAAAGGAACAACGTGTGCCAGCAGGTTTAGTTTCCCCACCACACACCAAGCCCTACCTCCTCCAAGTGCAGCCGCTCAGAAACACTTCCTTACATTTTAACCTCTCTTTGTTCAGGGGACGGGGGCAAAAAGAAGAAAGGATTGAACCCAGAAGCTGGGCACAGCAGCCTGGAAATCTGCATGTTCTAAGCAATGGGTCAGAGGGTTGTGGCTTGGAGCTGTAGCAACTCTACCACAGCATCACCCACAGAGGGAGCTTCCGCAGGGAGCAGCCATGGCTGGCAAGTCCTTGTCAACAGTGTGGAGCTTTAGAAAAAAAATATATTTTTTTTTTCCCCAAGCACATGGTTCCTTTTCCATTTAACCCTGTTATAATAAAGGAAAAAAAAACCAAACTAGTATTTCAGCAAAAATCAGCCAGCAGCCTGCTGGCTTTCAAGTCTCCACTGCTGTTAAACAGCTTTCCATCCTACTGGGTACCACTCTGGGCTTGAAACACGAAGCCTAATGGCCATTTTTCCTACCCATTTTTAGCTTATTTCCCTGCACACAGGCTCTGGTTCTTCCCCCATCAGGTCCTCCCTACCCTTTGGGCTGGAGGAACACCCTTACAATGCCAATGGTGTGTATCCAGAAATTCTCACCTCAGGGACAGCTGGGCTCTGGGCCATGCAGCCAGCTCCATGGAGCAGTGAGGAAACACAGGGCATTTTCCCTGCAAGGCACTGGCATTCAGGTGGCCGAGCAATGCCATTAACCAGGGAGAATTGCAGACTCTCTCTGTTTTATGGTTCCCTGATAGGAGGGAGGGGGAAGAAGCAGAGGGAAAACATGACCAAATCATTTGTTCTGCTGTTCCAACTACTGGAGTAGGCGAGAGAGAAGATGCAGCTCCACCCCACAGCTGCATTTGATCTATTGGGCTTTGAAATTAAATATTCTCCCCGCCATGGGAGCGATTGAGGCCTGAGAAACACTTCTCCAGGCTGCTCAGGCTGGAGTCCTCCTCCACCCAACACATTACAGGCTTAGAGCACACAAAGTGGCTGAGCCCCCCTGGTTTGGGTGCACCCCATGCATGGGATGCTCTCCACACCAGGGCTTTTCCACCCAGCCTCCTTCCAAAATGCCTCATGAACAGACAGATAAAACCATTTTGAGTCTGCATGGCATCCAAAAACTACAAGCCTGTTGCATCCACTGTGAGAAACAGGAGGGGTTGGGGCACATAACCGATCATTTACCATCTGAACCAGAAAAAAAAACTCCATTTGCTTGAATAGATTTGGCACAAGTATCCTCATTCACTCCAGAATGTTTCAGCTGCAGAACGGCCAGGAGGATTTTCTCTCCTAATTTCAGCATCTCAAAGTGATACCTCCCAAAGTTTGCCAGCCTCGGTGCTGCAATAAACAGGTATTATCATGACATTACTGCCTGATCTCTCTACTTTCAGCTGAGCCAGTACCAGCACACAGATATCCGGCCCATGACCAGAGATGTTTCAGATTCATGAAAGTGAAGTGCAACAAGGGCAGCGAGGCAGTGGCACAGGTGCCCCATCCCTGCAGACAGCCAAGGTCAGGCTGGATGGGCTCTGAGCACTGATGGAGCTGTGGTTGTCCCCTGCTCAGTGCAGGGAGTGGGACCAGATGGTTTCTAAGTGTCCCCCCCAACTCAAACAATTCCATGATAGGGATATTTTCCTTTCCCCAGCACTCTGCTCACCTTCCAGGTATCCCTAGGGAGCTACTGGTGGGAAGGCTGCACCCAGCTCTTCAGACACCCTGGGATGAAGCTCACTCATCCCAGGTCTCAGGGAGCACCCAACCTATCTCTGCGATGCCCGAACACCTTCCTCCCCTGAGGCCTTTGCTGTTAACCAGGATCCTTGCTGACCTTAAAGGTGGAAACAAATGGGAAAAAGGCACAGCACGCTCCTTTGGCATCATCTGCCGAGCACTTCTCCTCTCCCCCAGCACCAAACCAAAATTGCAGCCCTCCTGCGACTGCTAATGTGCTTCTGGAGCGATCGCTCGTTACACTTGATGTCCCCTGCTAATTGTATCTCACCATGTGCCTTGGCTCATCTGATCTTCTCTCTGCACGCGCACGCTGCGCTTTTCTACTTGATCTTCATGGCCTGACCTACTTTTCATTTCCCCCAGGTTTATTGCTCAGATCCGAGCTCCGTGATCCTTCCCCACGCTTTTTCTCTTTCTCCTGCAACACCAGAGTTTGGACTGTGCCCATAATAACTGGCAACACCCCCTTAACAATGTTTTTCCATGTTTTTCCCCATGGATGTACTCATCTACTTATGGAAGGGCGACCTGCCCATGCTGGGCTTCCCAGTTCTGCTCATAGGCTCAGTGCTCCCTCCTCTCCCCCTGCTCAAGGCACCAGCTCAGCCACCCCTTCCCTTGGCAGAGGGCCCTTCCATCTGCACATCCCCAGCCAGCCTGTACTGCAGGGGTCCCAGCCTCTCCCACCCTCCCTGGTGGAGACTGTCACCCCCACACCCCAGGACTTGCTAGGACCTCTACTCCCCAGGCAGTGATACCCCACACTGATCCAGCAATGCTACCAACCACTCACCAAAAGCCTCCTTTACCCCTCCAATGATTACCTTGGCATTCTTCCTTTTAACCTCCAGCAGGACTAAATCCCCTAGCTTCCAGCTCTCCAGAAGAACGTGCATCCTCAACACACACACCATCCTTCCTCCCTGGAGCCCACACCTTCCCTGCTCCAGCTGCATCCTATTACCATTTTGTCTTCACAAGACGACCTCGCCTATGAGCTGCATTTTGCTGCAGCATCACAAGCTGAAGCCCCCAGCCCCCCCCCCCCCATTTCCTTCAGCATTCAGCTCGCAGGCCAGCAGCCCCTCTGCTCTTTTTTGCCCCTCCTTTGATCTCACTCTGAATAGCAGAGGTCAAGCTGCACAGCCACGATTCCTTTCTTCTGTCCCTAAATCCCATGACTCGGGCTGGTTGGAGGATGGCACTTTGGGGGCTGTGGGATGCGGTGCATTGGGATGCTCCATGGGGAGCCCCCATCCTGGACCCTTCCATCCATGTTTCCCTCCACAGCCCAATTCAGAGCCTGCTGATGATGAGTGAAATGCTCAGATGGAGGCTGTGAACCATGCAGGGCAAAGCCAAGAAGCAGTGGGGCAGGAAGAGAGAATCACCCCAGTGCTTAAAGCCACCCAGCTGCCAGCACAGACCAGATTCACCTTTGGAGGCAGGATCCTGCCAGCACTCAGCACTGAATCCCCAGCCTTGAGTGTCTGAGGTTTAATTACTGCAGCTTTGTTAAATCAGCACAGTTAAGCCCCTGTGTAATTGCTTTCTCCCGGGCCCAGCGGTGGTTTATTTGAGGACAGCTCAGACTGATTCTCAGACGACACAAAGCAGCACCTGTGCTGTTTACTTCACCTCCAGTAATTCAGTTTAAACCCACGCCTTCTGAGGAAGCCCCTTTGGAGGAGCAAGGCCTCAGTCTTTGCTCTGCTCTGTGCCAGGAGAAAACAAAACATATTTTTGCTTTAGTTACGTGATGCCCGATGGCACCCAGCTCCCTCTTACTCAGGATGCTTACTTACTGAGGATGCATGAGGCACCCCAAAAATGAGAAACATCCCTTTGTGCTGTGGCTAGGGCAGGAGGCTGCAGATGGGGCTTCCCAACTGCTTTTTGGGGTGAGCTTCACACCCTGGATCCCACAGTAACCAAAGCCCCTTCCACCACCTCTCCCGGCTGGGAGCACCCAGGGCACGCGGCCGCCCTCGGCTCCATCCCTGCATCCTGCAGCCTCGCTGGTTGCTACGGTTACGGGCAAATCTGTGCATTTTGCAGAGCAGGAGGGGGTGGTGGATGGGACCGGGGTGACGGGGGCTGTAAATGGAATGGCTCTTGCAGGAGGGAGGACGGTCACCTGGCCCTCCGCCGCCCCGCGGATTTGCATGGAGCTGACAAGATGACAAGGTGCAAATATGCCGGGCTGCTCGGGAGTAATTTTTACAGCAGCTCTGCCTTGTGCACGCTTTTATTGCAAAGAGGGTAATCGGGCCTCTTCATTATTGAAAACATATTTACTACCCCTTGGCCGCTCTCTCCCATTTTTGCCAGCCCCTTCCTTCCCCCCTTAACTACCCTGTCCTCCACGAGATATGATCTCATAAATTTACAGTGTACTTGCTGTCTGCAAAGTGGATGTTCAGTTTCATTTTTATTGGACTTTATGATACAGGCGGATTGCATTTTATTTGTTGCACTGCTACCAGAAGCCCTGAAACTGTGGGCCCTTTCCAGGTAAACGCTGGCTGCAGAAGGATGAGGACCAGAGATGTGCAGCGGTTTCTCACCGCTCAACACTCTTTGTGGTTCCAAAAAACATCTTTCCCGAGGTTTTCTCTTAAGCTCATCCAAACCTTGCCCAGCACGCGACAGCTCTGCCCTCAGTGTGACACCAACGTACCTCAACAAAATTGCCAGGAACCTCAGGGAATGGCAGCAACAAGCAAGGCAGCAAGGAGGTCAGCATTGCTCATATCCATGGAAACATCGCTGGCAGCTGGTGGGCTCGGTTGAGATGTCCCCTCCTTGCTGCCCAAGCAAACATCCCAGCACTGCCCAAAGCCCTGTACGATTGTCGGGGCAGATCCACACCCTAGGAACCCAATGCACTTTGGATCCATTCCATCTCGGGGCAGCACGGTGAAAATAATCAACTTGTGTCATTTCAATCCGAAAAAAAGCCAACTTTTTTTTTTTTTTTTTTCCCCAAGGTAACGGGGAGAGGCCAAGCAAAGCAGAGCAAAGCAACATAAATGATTTAGAACCCAACAATTTTGCCAGGGAAACGTTAAAGACGGAGTCTAATCCTTTCATCTAACCCTGGTCCTTCTAAAAGCTTTAAGCTAGGAGTTGACTCAGCATGTCAGTGCCAAAAAGATCCATTGACCTCGAGTTCAGTGCTGAGAAATTGAGAAATGTTCTTTTTAATGTCTATTCAATAAATACAGCATCACCCTCTCCGTGGGCTGAGCAATCCACTTCAAATCCATTACGGCACGTTCTTGCAGACTGACAAGTTGTCCTGAGACAATAGTGGCGGCGAGATGAAGTTAACCCTTGCTGAGGGGGTGTAAATCTCTGTAGCCACAAGCCTTGTGCTCTCCCAAGTCCTTGAAATGAGGGGAGGGGGTATCTGAATTGATGGCAGGCAGCTGTTGTGCGCACTCCTTGCTGGACCAAGGTGAGCTGCATCAGTGAGAAAAATATGCCCAGTCAACATAGCTGGGCTTCTGGCCATCCCCATGGGAAGGAGGGCAGTGCTGAATGCATTTGCTCCCCATCGCTCCTGCTCTCAGCTCTTGCTGGTCAGCTCAGCCCAGCTGAGTACTACCAGTAGGATGGATGCTGCTGAACCACGGCTTTGCTGGGAAGGACCCCCGTTCCCATTCCCATCCCCTGGGCAGCATCAAGAAGTGATGCCTGGCAACCTCATCCAAAAAGTCATATCACAACAGAGGCTGGCCAGGAGCTTTGTTCCAGGCTGGGCTTTCTGTCCAAGAGCATGCCACACAAGGACTTAGAGCAGCGTGACACCACCACAATACTATAACTGCCCCAAGGCCAGTGAAAGCAGGGACGTTTCTGTAGCTCCTGGTTTCCAGGTTAATGCCCCATGACTGCCTACAGACATTTCAGCCTTGGTTGTCTTGGTCATCTCTAATTCTTTCCACCATCAGTGGAGTTTGGTTCCACCAAAGGTTTGTCAGAAGTCAGACCCAGACCATTGGGCTCAACAAAGAAGTGCTGGTCTCTCTCTACTGAGGGTAGAAGGCATCTGCTTGGCCAGCTTAGCCCATCAGAGCTCAGTCATGGGGAGAGGAGAGCACCTGCACAGCCCTGATGGGATCCTGATTGGGTGGACCTTCCCTCTGATAGAAAATCCCAGAGAGCTGCAGCTTCCAGCAGCAAGTCGTTAATGAAAATTATTGTCTTAGTAATGGTAATAATATAATAATTCCAAGAGATAAAGCTATAGTGCACAGTCAATCTGCAAGAAATTGGAGTGGAGGCAGCAGGGGAGCCCTACATCTCTGGTGTTATAGGCAACCACGGATGTTTTATGGGGCTCTCTTCCTCGCCTTCAAGCTGCTGAGCTTTGGCTTGGCCATGCACAACCGCTCTGGATGAGCAAAGAGCAGCTTGGGGTGGTTTGCAGGGTACCCAGCCTTTGCAAAAGGCATTTTCAGGCTTCAGACACGCAGGGATGAAGGTCGCATGAGGCGTTATTTTAGGCTCTGCTGACTCAAGGAAGCCATCCCGCACCGTGTTTATCTGGGTCACGTTTACAAGTTCTCAGAACAATTTTGGAGGCTGAAAGTTTCTATTTATTCCTTTCCCCACCTGCCTGTACGTGCCAGCTGAAGGCCTTAGCATGGGGCTGAGCCAGGTATTGCTCCTTACAATTAGCTGGAGCACAGCTCAGGTTTATCAGTGGTTAGACTGCAAAGACTTCAAGATGGCATTCCTTACTCACAGAGTTCCTAAAAATACAGAATTCCTATAGAAATCAGCAAAAACCCTTTTATTTATAGAACAAAACATAACTGTCCTCCAGCACTGCTTAGTTTTCTTAGACACGGCCCTACATACTTCCAAATAGGCAGACCACAGCCACTTATGTAAGAGTGCAGTAGGCACATTACTGCCTACGTCTGTTCCAGAATTCCCCTCTAATGTTTTCAATTCCCTACGTGCACAACAATATGTGGTGCATATAACCATGATCTGGCCACGCTCATGATGCTGCATGGGACTGGAAGCACTGAAGATGCTGTGCCCACAGCTATATTCCAGCATCCTCCTCATAGAAAAACATCTCCTGGAGATACTCCCTGAAGGGTAGGAGGTCATCAGCTGAGTTCCATCAGGAGAGACAGAACTGAAAAATCAGGTATTTGGGTTACCAGGTGAGAGGTTTGCACGCAGATCTATTGCAGGATCTTATCTAGGGGCTGGCCATGCCAAAAGGAAATGAAAAGATATATTGCAAATGTCATTATATCAAATATGGTGGTGGGTGGATGGTTGGATTGGATGATCTTGGAGGTCTTTTTCAACCATGGTGATTCTATGATTCTGTGATCATTGAAACAAAATCACGCAGGAGAAATGCTGTACTGGGCACAACCCATTCATGTGACGACAGGCTGCAAAGCCAGGTTGTCACCCTTACTTCCTTGCATCGGTCACCAACACTGGCCCTGAACAGAGTGATGTCTATTTGCGTATTCCCATTTGCTACCCTCCCATTCAAGAGACAACACCAAGATGCTAAGGGAGAGCTGCTGATGGATCACATTTGTGATCAGAGAATCACACAGTGGCTTGGGTTGGAAGGGGCCTTAAGGATCAATGCGTTCCAACTCCTGTCGTGGGCAGGGTTGCCAACCACTAAGATATAGAAAAGGACCAGAAAGAAAATGGACCAGGAGGTCACCACGCCATGCACCAAACTTGCCCCATGCACAGCAGCCATGGGGCTGGCTTTCTTCCACCCAGCCTTTAGGAGTCCCCACCACAGCACCTGCTGACACTGCTAATCACCAGCCAGGCTGACACAGCTCGGTACAGCGTGCAAATTTCCTGATTGCTTTTTTGGGGAGGGACGGGAGCCTGCCTTCTCTCTTTGTCTCCTTGTTGAAGGATGGGCTCTGGGGCTGAAGTCCTGACAATCCAAGCTGCTGAAATGAATCCTCTTCAGTCTATTTACTTGATATTTACCAAAGTCTGCGATCAACAAGAAAACACATCTCAGCAGCTCACTTGGCAAGAGAACGAATTGAGGCAGCACTGCAGCTGTCATATTTATTTCAGTGGCAAAGCAGGTCAGGAAAATTGATAAAATTAATCATACAAACTAGCAAACACCAGGAGCAAAGGAGAGAGAGAACGGAAGGGAGAGAATGAGAGTGAAGGAGTGTTTGCAGCACCAAACTGCACCTGCTTTTATTTCTTTTAATGGATTTTTTTTTTTTTTTAATGCAATGTCACAGATAAAATTGGTGCAAGGTACATTATTTTACAAGTAGGTTTGGGGAGGGATGGTGAGATTACTGCAAGCAGATGCCTATTACCCCAGGGCTGAGCCCTAGCCACAGGCTTTGCAAGGAGATGGGAATCCAAGGACAGAAGTGATTTTTCAGACAGTCCCCATAGACCTGGGGGCTCCTTGGGACCATCTAGAGGTGCTCTGAGCACGGTGGGTTTGGACTCCAGGTGGCTCCACTCAAAGCTGTCCTCACAGTGAGCTTGGGGCCACGTCCCTTTGGCTTCTGCTGGTGGCTGCATCCACCCCAGTGCAGAAACACCACGGCTTTCAGGGGACTGATGGCCACTGGGCTGCTGAAGGCAGCACCCATCTGATGTACCTGGGTGGCCACAGAGACACATTCCTTCAGGGCAAACCACGCTGAGGTCTCCATCTCACTCTTTCCATCTTAGAAACATAAATCTGGGTCAAATACTCCATCCAGCCACCTTTTTTTTTTTTTTCTCTCTCTCTCTTTTGAGGTTCCAGACCATGTTTTAAATGTAAAAAAAATTACCATTTGGCAATGAAAAGTTGAAGGGTACATTTCAGAGATGTCACCAAATGGCATTTTGGCATTTCCAGCCTTTAGCTTTGTCTTAAAAATAGTATTCGCAAAACTCAACCCAAATTCAAAAATAACATCGGTCCCTCTGAAATGTTCCTTCTCCTCTCTGCTTATTTTTTTTCCTTTATTTTTTTCCTCCTGCTCTCTCATTATCTCTCACAAACTACAGATGCACCGAAAAACATCTCTGCTGTAATTCCGAGTCCATTTTCTGACTCCATCCTCCTCCTCCCCACCTCTCCAGCATCTCACCACACATCCCTGTTCCTAATGTGAATTACTGCTCTCACCACACATTAAAAGCAAAGCTAATTAACCAGCAGAACAATTTGCCTAACGACGTGGTAGATTCTCTATCACCTGCAGGCTTCAAGTCAAGCCTGAACGTCTCTCCAGGAGAGGTTGTGCAGGGTGTGGGAATTCAGGGCTGAGGATCTCAGACCCACAAGGTGACCCTAACGCAGGGATTCCCACCTACCCATGGGCTGTGATCCAGGCACATGGCACCCACCTCTTTGGGTACGACATGGCTGAATATCAGGAAAGATTTCTTCTCTAAAAGGGTGGTGATGCAGTGGCACAGCTGCCCGTGGAGGTGGTGGAGTCACTGTCCCTGGAGGTGTTCAAGAACCGTGGAGATGTGGCACTGAGATGCAGTTTAGTGGGCATGGTGAGGGTGGGTGGTTGGACATGATGATCTCAGAAATCTTTTCCAACTTAAAAGATTCTGTGGGCCCACGTATGGAGAGCAGTGGCAATATTTGAGCAATCCTGTTTCTCCTGTTACTGAGGAGATCCTGGCCCAGGGGGACTGCGAACCGCTGGCTCCCAAAGTCCTCAGGCCTGCAGCTCGTTGCCTCCCCATCTGGGAATGGTGCCCATTAGCCCCACAGCCTTGCATCTTCAGCATCACTAAGGACAGGGCTGCCAAGGGCTGTGATAGTGGCAGCAGCCTTCACTGAAGCTGGCAGGGACCCCGAGGAGATGAACACAGGGGACAGCCACAAGCCAGCCAGATGCCACCATAAACACCAACACTAAAACCGAGGCCGCTGTGGAAATCACAAGAGTTAACGAGCATTTTAGGAAAGAAATCCCTCTATAAGATCTTGCTGACAAGCGCTATTAAATATTCATTCTATAGACTGTGGAGACATCATTAGACACATACGTTCAGGCTCTCCACACTCCCGGCTCTGGCATTTGTTTTATGCCGTGCTGATGAGCTAAGGGGCTAACGGAGCTGCTCCAAGGCACCTCATCTTGGGTCAGTCCACCCCTTCCCCACGGATGAGCAAGAAAGAGGCTGGGCTTGCTCACACGAAAATGTATACGTATACACACACACACACACGTATTTTTGCATATATTTGTGGCGACGGTACCATTCTTTTTTAACCAACCCGTCCATAAATGTCACCGAAAATCCCAGTCTCCTTTTATTAAACCTGAAAAATGCGTGCAAAAGTAAATAACAAATGACTGATACAGGGAGAGGAACCAGCGCGTCTGCTGGCGTCACCCTCCCTCCCTCTCCCCCTCCCTCGCGCTCTCTCCTCGTGTAATTTGCATTAATAAAGAGGCTGTTCCTTGTCGGAATGTGTTTCATCCGGTTTAAAATCCCAGGGCGATCCACCAGGAACAGCTCTGGGAGAATCCGACTGTCAGAGCCGACAAGACAAATGAATCCCGGTGTCAGGAGCGTGTGGTTCAACGATGACAGATTGAGAAGAACTGTCCCCCTCTCGACAGGCGGGCTTCATTTTCAAATTAATAAATCTGAATAAAATATTTTCCCTTTCATTACGAGCCGAGCCCGGATGACAGTTCCCGTGACAGGAGGGAGTCGCAGTGTTGATGAGGAGACTTTGCATGAATTCCACCTGGGCTTCTTCAGCTTTATTTTTACCTGCAATTCCAGCCCTGTTTACTTCTCTCCGCTCCTTCCTCCCCTCACCCCCACTCCCTCCTTCCTCCTGTTCTCTCACCTTCTCCCAGCCCTCCTCTGCCCCTCTCCCCTTCCTCCTCCCTTCCCCACCTCCTGGGCCGTGTCTCCAAAAAACAAATGAGACCTACAGATGCCACCCCAGCCCAACGCGCAGCCCCAGCATCTTGCTGGTGATGTGGTCTGGGAGCCCCGGTGACACCACGTTGCTATGAGCCACCTGGAGCTGGGGACAAAATCCAAGCTCTGCTTGCAGGCTATGGGACACTGGTGGCTGCCCCATGTGTGACAGGCCCATGATCACAAGAGAGATGGCCGAGTCCTGTAAGAAAAGCACTTGCTCCAGAATGTGCCTTTGAACACTAAGGGCAGGAAAATGGTAAGGTCATGCAGCAGCACGCTCACAACTCTCAAGTCTCTGTTCTGCCTCCGGATCCCACCATGACCCATAAACGTAGCAGGAGAGAGCCCATAAAAGTCTTTACAGTCGTGCATCCAAAAGCAGTGAAGCAGTCCACTTCCCAAGGACACCATGGACACTATTCAGCAATGCTCCCAACATGACCTGAGCACAGTGACTGATAGCCTGGCACAAAGGCCTGAGAACCTCTATCTGCTCCCAAAGGACGGCCTATAGAAGGCACACCTTGCCAGTGCTCCTGCACAGGGATCAGCATTCCATTTGGGCAGCCCCAAACAAGCAGTCACCCTGAGGAGAGGGCTGTACAGCACAGAAGTTTGCTCAACTTCAGGTTGGATATTAGGAAAAACTTCTCCAAAAAGTGGTCTGGCAGTGGCATGGGCTGCCCAGGGAGGTGCTGGAGTCACCATCCCTAAAGGTGTTCAACAACTGCAGAGATGTGGCACTGGGGGATGTGGTCAGTGGGGTGGATGGGTTGGGGTTGGACTTGGGGATCTCAGAGGTCTTCTCCAACCTTAAAGACTCGATGATTCAATGCTAAACTCAAAAATTCAGACCAAAGCCACGACATGGAATGAGCAGAAAGACAACGGTGGGAAGCGGAGCATCTGAGCTCACTGGGGAACCGTGGTAACTGCAGGGCATGTTACAGAGAAAGCCAGCAGAAATGGAGGCACCGGCTGACTCTTCGTAAGCCCAATATCCCCTCCAAAGAAATTAGAAACATTCCAACAGCTATAGCTGTGCCTGACAGTAAATTTGATTAACTTGCCTGTGGAGTTAATGATATAGAGGGCCGTGTGGATTTTGTTGTAAAGAACACAGAAAAGACAGATGAGAAAATGAGAAAACAAGAAAGTAAATTTAAGCAGCTGGAAGCTTTAACAACTGGCATGATAAATCCAATAAAGAACTGCTCGATAAAACCCAACCACTGGAAAGCCAAACATGGTTTGGGGAGGGAGTGCACGGGGCTGGATGTGCTTCGGATTCACAACTCGGAGTGCACAGCAGTGATGCTCGTGCTATGGCTAGGCTGTGCCAGCAATATTAAGCCAAGAGCAGCCTGTTTCTCCATTGCTTTTCAACTCTTGAACAAGTTTCCTTTGTGGTTTTCTCAGGACCAGGTTGAATCTGCTGAGGCTGACGTGAGCCTCGGGGGATTCACACGTACAGAGCCAAACTGTGCTAACACTGGAAGACAGCACGACATTGGACATGCTTGCCAACCAAATGTAGAGAAGGTATTGCCAAGAAGCCTGGAGTAAAACCCAACATTTGTACATCCATATTCTTAAAATCTTTCCTCTACAAAATTTAATTCTGCTGAATTCTACTGGAAGTCCCAGCCAAGAAGAAAACCTCAAAGAAAATGACTGCTGAGGATGACATGTCTGCTTGTTCAAGCAGCGAGAGCTGTGAAGCGTAGTTGGAACATTTGTTGCTAACCCATTTGTTCAAGATGACCCATTGACTTAACTCTGAATTTGCAGTTTGCAGACCAGTACCCACATCACTACACCAGCGACATCCAACTTCAGTGGGTCACCATCAATCCAAAGGACTTTGCTACAGGTAACAGTGAAGACCAGCAGCTCCAGGACTCGATGATCATTATGGATCTCTTCCAATTTGGAATATTCTATGATTCTAATGGGGCAAAGGAAGGCAGAGCTTATTTCCTTCACATCTCACAGAGGTTGTGTTTTTTAAAGGGATGGGGGCATGCAAAGAGGCAAAACCCCACAGATCTCCTCCTCCAGGTGAGCAAAGGACCAGTCTCACATGCGGATGAAGGTTTTAACCAGCCTTACACTCTCAGTTGGGTTCGTCCACTGTAATCTGGGCTAGAGATACAGAAGGAGTCCAGAGCCCCTGTTTGCTGCTGTCCCCCTAATTCCCAGGAATATCTCCCAGGTCTCACTTCAGAATTAGAACTGGACTCCGAATGGGAGAAAAGCATCGCCATGAACTGCTTTGTCATGAACTGGAGACCTGCTGTCACCATGAGCTTTCAGGGCTCTCCAACAACCTCTGGGGGCAAGGAGAGCCAAGTGGTCCTTGGGAGCCAGCTCCCCCATTTCTGTCACTTTCCTGCAGCCCGGCTGCCTGCAAGACCAAGCGGCTGGGAGCGCGTGGAACGCTCTGAATTGAGCTGTAAAGAATGAAGGTGAAGTTTTAAGCCGCTAGATTCATGGCTGGGATTTTTATACACACATAAAATATGAATCTCAGTTGTATACAAAGCTGAGCCCATCGTGCCAAAAGGATCCCAGTCAAGCAGGCCTGTAAAATGAAATCCTCTCGGACTAATTTAAGGAGACCTGAGCAATATAAATTCTGGCCTGCTCAAATGCAGGAAATAAAAAAAAATCTGACTTGAATACAGGCTGCTCTCAGTGCACTCAGCGGTCCCAGTGCACGAGCAATGAGAAAACTGAAAAACAGTGCAAGAAATTAGCTCTGGAGTTGCAGAAAACACCGTTCCAGCTCCCCATTTATACCAGCCTTGTGGGCCTAATGAAACCCTCTTCAGTCAAAATTTAAGGCAGAGATAAACTTCCCAATAAATAAGGGGTGATCGTATTTGCTGATTCCCAATGACTTTACTGACCTGCACGGCCCCTTCTACTGAGTGGTTATACACAGAAAACGCTCATAAAGATACTTCTTATGGCAGAAAATATTAACTTCTCCACCAACTAGCAAATCTTGACATTGCACAACATCTCCCACGGGTTCCTCTGGTTTTAATGGCTGGCATCACTGGAGGATGCGCATGCTTCATTTGTGCTCCAACAGCACTCATGAGTGCTCAGAGAGCTGTGGGTGTCCCATCCCTGGAGGTGCCCAAGGGCAGGTTGGATGGGGTACTGGGTAGTCTGACCTGGTAGGGGGCAGTCAGACCTCAGGGGGGCTTTGAGGTCCCTTCCAACCCAACCATTCTATGGTTCTATGAAAGTGCATGGCTGTTTTTGGAGGTAGGGAAGGAAGAGCAATACTTACCTTGTCCAGGATTACCTGCCAACTTACTGGCACCAAAGAGCAGTTGTCCAGGCACCCGCCACCAACCTCACACCATGATGTGCAGCAGCTTTCTCCCAAGCAAAATAGCCTTGGGACAGATGAGTGAGGCAGGGATGGCTGCGCTGCACTGATATCCCATTCAGCAGCTTGCACCAGTATTGTCACCAGTTCTGCTCCTCTATCCGTTGTGACTCTGCTCACTGTATGTAGGAGCTGTTACCCCCAAATCCCCCATGCCACAGAGACCTGGTGCAGTTGGGAGCATCATGGAGCTTTTCTGTAGCCAATTAAAAGCAAGAGACATTCAGCAAAGCCATGTAATAATGCAGAGGATGACCTCCAGCAGCAGGGCAATGCAGAAAGCTTGTTTTGGGGGCTATTTTTCCAAGCTTTGTCCATTGAGAAAGAAAAGAAAAGCACAAAAAAAAAAAATAGAACTAGCCATGAAATAACTCCCTAATGAATGCATCGCTACGACTCCAGAGCTGAAGGCGACTTCCATCCCAGACCATCTTTGCTCCTCAGGGCCTTGGAGGAAGATCTCCTCTTGGGCAGCCAAGTAGCAATTGGGTCACAGCACAGGATTATCTGCTAGTAACAAGCCGCAAATGTGCTCTGGGACCAGTGATTCATTAGTGCACTTCATGGTGACATATGAACCAGAACCCGAGGGAGCCTTTATTTCTGCCCTCTCTATCCATTCAGTTGAAAGACAAGGAAAAAGGTTCCAGCCCTGCACTGATTTCTAATGCTGATCGAATTAGCGCTACCCTACAACCAAGGCAACTAATCAAGGACTTTGGGGAGAAGGTGTGGCCTGAAGTGCAGCAAAGCCCCAGGTCCTGAGTCACACTGCAAGACAAGTCCCTGTTGCTAGAAGCACTGAAAGGGAGGGCCAAAAAGGCTTTGCAAGAGGACAGTGCTGCAGATGACCTGTTGCAGACCCTGTGTCCCCAAGGCTATGTTGAAGGGGAGCTGGCACCATCCCACCTGCCTGCCCAGGTCTCCATCCTGCCCCAAACCTTCACGTGTGCACCATGGTGGTGACAAGAGGTCCCACCTGGAGCAGTGCAGAGATGCACTGCGTGCCACCCTGCTGTATTTATTCTAAGAGAGGTTAAGAAAAGCCATTCTGGCAGCAGCAGGACTTGCCAAATCTTCCCAAGTGCCCACATTCAGCTCCACATCCTGGCTGTGCCTTTACACACAGGCCTTTACAGCTCAAATCTTGGGGGATTTTCTGAAAAACACCCTTCACAGAGATCCTAGCCTCAGAGCAACCTCAAAGTTCAGCTCAGACACCACAAATATTTCCCTACAGAGAGATAGCAGCTTTTTCCCTTCTCACCCTCAGAATCAGCTGAGCTCTGCCCAAAGGCTTCACACCAAATCAGCCTGCACCTAAATGCTGATGCCAAGTCATCAGCCATTCCTCCTCAAGGGAAACTGCTTCTTGGTCCTCATTAGCCAGAAAACAGCTCGATTCCCAAAGCTTGGAGAGTCTTGTGAGCCCCTCTGCTGCCCCGCTGCACAGCTGAAGCTGAGACACATGGATGCTCAGGGAAAAGCCAGGGTTGATGCTACCGAAGCACAGCCCTCACCGATTTAACGTTCCTATAGGAGCTTTAAATGTTTTATTTCCTTCCTTTTATGCCATTTCATTCTTAACCATAACGCTTCATTGAGTTCATCTTATTTTTTGCTCCCTCCACATTGCCTATATCACTACGCGATGCAATCATGAGCATCCACTTCACCTCAGCAGAATTACTGCCAAAATCCACAGCAGTTGTTGGTCCAGTGATGGCTTGGAGCTGCCCTGAGGCACTGGGGCCAACATGGTTTCTCAGTGATGCTCAGATTGGGTGAAAGCAGGGTGACCACAGGTGAACATGAGCCCAAGAAGCTCCTCCAGCCCAGATGGCCATGGCAGGACATGCGCCCTACCAACACAGCAGAAAGGTTAATGGGATCGCCTCCTTCCAACTCTGTCGTGGTAAATCTGGGATTTATAGCCACGCTAAAACACTGACCTCTATCTGTTTTATGCTGGTCATTAACTAAGATTATCTCACACCAGAGACTTGCTATACCAAAGAGCACTGACATCACTAACTGCTATTAAGTGTATTATACTTAAACTCCATAAAGGGGAGCAAAAAACCATTGTCAGCAGCATAGGAAAAAGGCACATTACCAGGCACGCTCAGATTTAAAAAAAAAAAAAAAAGGAAAAAAAAAGAGCAGTTGCCTGCAGCTCTGTGTCTGGCATTTCACAAACACAATACTGAGAAAAATCCTTGAAAATGTTTTTGGGGCTCAGAAATCTTCCATGCAGACACCCAAGCACCACACAGCTGGAGATGATGGCCGCAATGTGTCCCCAGGCCCCAGTGCCGCAGGTGCCACGTGCATGGTCACAAGGAGCACCCACGTCCCCATGGCCCTGTGTGCCTCCCCCTGCTCCCTGGCTGTTTCTGGGCAGTGGCATATTTGTTGACTTGCTCTTTTGGTGACATCTTTTAATAAGGAAATGTGTCTCTTAGCAGCTTCTTGCCTAAGGCTGTGCTTAGTTAAAGTGTAAAATGTCAAACTTTAGCAAGGATGACAATAGCCCTGCTGGGCGAAGAAGAGCCAACCACTATATTATTAGCTACTCAGAGGAGAGGGGAGGAATACTGACCCATTCCATGGAGGAAAACACTGAAATCCCCACTTACCCATCCTCCCACACGAGCCCAGCGTCCAATCAGCCTCATGCATTGTTTGTTGGAAATCTGCTTCCACTTGATCTTTCCAGCAGCCAAAGCTTGCGACTAAATCTCAACAGAACGCCACATCCTTCCTATCAGAGCAAACTCTAAAAGCAGATGTGTATTTACACAAAATTACATGCGTGTATAGGAGGGCAAAGTGTCCCATTCTCCCTAGCTTCCCTGCGCTGCTGCTGGTGAGCCTAGAGGGCAGATTGCCACAATCGCCACCATGGCAGGCAATAGCCAGGGGTACGTGCAGGAAGAGACAAGTCCACCAAGGGCTTGTTTGCAGAGGGGAAGAAAGCTTTATCAGGCTTATGGGTCTTTGGGCAGCATTTCCACGCTGCTGGATGACTCACCCCTATTACATTTCCCTTCACATGCACTGACGTACGTAGGTGCAACCTTTTCATCTGGAGTGCACATGGTGGGGACTTACTGATTGGTGGCTGGAGCCGCAGCAGGGCACAGCCATAAACTCAATCCCAATCTCTGGAAGGGAGGAGACTTCTAAGATTCGAGGATGGACAATTTTCACCTTACTCATCCCTCAGTTTTCCATACCAAGACCCTCACACACAAACAATGATGGGCTTTCGGAGATCAGAGTCCTCATCTGGATCAAACCCTGAGCCCCAGCTAAGGGGCTCCTACCGGCTATGTGTAGGGAAGGAGACCTTTGGATGCACAGAGGTATGGAAAGAAAAAGGCGAAGTTTTGCTACTCCATTATGCCACCAGGTTCAAGCTCTTATGATGTAGGACCTCTAAGATGTTCCCCCCACTTGGCCCAAAGTCAGGCCAGGAACATAAACCCGATGAGCCAGAGCACCTTCCTTGCTTCACTGAGCACCCAAATCCACAGCAGGGTCACTGCTGGGTACACCTCCAGCCCTCAGACCCATAGGGAAGAGCAGGGATTCCAGCAGAGCCCTGCTCAGTCCTCACTGCTAAGCAGAGACCAGAGATCACCAAACACCAGTAACAAAACCTATACGTCTGTGTATGTGTGTGTGGTGCACACGTGGGTGTCGTGTTTTCCCAGCTAACACATGTCAGGATCTGTTTAAGCCTCGCTTTATGCTCAAATGTCACCCTGCCAGAACTCATTACGTCCCATTTATTAATTAATTAAAATATATTTATACAGAACAGGCTTTATGAGATGGAGATAAAAATAACGTTTTGAGAGCTGTCCCCCGGACGGGGCTGGTGCTCTCTGATGGCAGCAGCAAGGACAGTGGCCACAGCCTTCCCTGTCAAGTGCTGACTCGCAGGGAATTGATGATATGGAAATTTGGTAATTAAGGCTGGGGAGAAGTCGGAGGCAGCACTGGAGCTGGTGCCGGCCATGCGGCAAGGCAGGGTGGCAGCCCCACAACCTCATCCCTGCCATCGGGTGGTGGGGCGACCACAGCTCCATATTGCAGGGAAAGCCCAGGGTAGGAGAGGAGGGGCAGGCAGCAGTTTGCTGTCAGTGTGCCACATGTCCCCTCAGCTTGGGTCTTTGCAACAGCATGGGGATGCTCAGCTCTCTGCTCAGGGTACAGAGGGTACTGACTGTGTTTGGTGCCTTACTGGTATCAGCACACAGTGGGGTTCCCCTTTGCTCCCTCACCTCCCCAGTCAGTGCCACCATTTTCTCCAGGCTTGCATTTGATGGAGACAGAGCACCTCCCGTGGGCAGGGATGGGAGGAGGCCCTGCAACACCCATGCATCAACCATATGTTTTTGAGTGAAAATTCAGCATGAGCAGACAGAGCCCCCAACACCTCCCAGCTCTGCACCCACTGGCCACCATCCCCACAGGACGTGGCCACGCAGTTGTCTCAAGAGCAGAAGACTCCAACACATGATCTGGTACCAGCATGTGGTAGAAACCAGGTCCCTGTGTGGGGAGGTGGCAGGTTGGTAGCTAAAAAACACAAAGAACAAAGAAACACCATCTTCTCCATCCCCGAGATGGCCAGTCTTTCATTGCCATCTCCATCTCCAAGATGGCCTGTGCCACATCACCCAGCACAGAGGCAGGGAATGCAACCCAGACCACCCAGACCCTCCACAAATGAGGACACTTCCATCCTCAGCACTTCCCACCCTCAACCTCTGCAGCCGCATATTCTGCCACCACACCACTATTTCTTGGAAGGACCAAGTCCTCTCCTCTGAATGCGAGCCAGTGTGGCTCTGCTGACCTTGGAGGAACTCTGCCAGCTTACCCTGGCTGAAAACAGAGCCATTTATTATTTAGATAAGGAAATACACCTGCAGATATGAACACAAGTAAACCCACTCTGCTTCTCTTACGTAAGCAAATACATCTTAGCGGATCCTCACTGTATACTGGCCAGAGATGAGAGCAGCAGGAAGAGCCTGCAGCTCTGTTGTCTTACGGAAGCAGGGAAGGGAAAGCCTCACTCACAGAGGGGCACAGGCTCTCAACAACATGGGCATCAGCTTAGGACCTGGCCCTGCTGAACCCACTCACCATCCAGAAACCAAGCCACAGTCACCTCTTCCATATGAGCATCCTCCAGCACCGATGGAATGTTGCACCCCAGACCAGCACACATTCATCTATCCCAAATTCCCCACAGCCCAGCTCTCAGCCCACATTACCAGCACTGCTTGTGCTCCCTCTTGCACCCAGCACTACCCACCAAATCTCAGACCAGCGGTCCCTTTTTGCTGCACAGGGATCACGGTGAACCATTCGTCATCCCCTGGGCTGGCAAGGAAACCACACGCACGAGGGAAGAGCTTCCCTGACTCAAATGATTCTCATTTTTTGAAGGGCAAATTTCCTTAGCCTGCCCACTCAGTCTTGACAAGGACAGCAGGAGCCCCAGCACATGAATACTAATGGCACCGGCAGCGGGGACACGTGGGGATGGGAGCGCCGGGGCTGGGCACTGCTGGCGGAGCAGCGGGGGGAGAAGAAACCAAGGCACCACAATATGGAGCATCAGGGCCCCCATAGGATGCCCAGCCTGCAGGGATGATGCCAGCAGCTGGAGATCTATTGAGTGCTTTAGGCATGCAGGACATCGGCATCACCAAGTAGAAAAGGGTTGTGTTCTCACCAGCACCATCCCTTGGCCTTGACCCCTTCTCCCCCCTAAAAGCCACTGAGATGTCCCTCGCGCTGAATTCTTATTCAACTTCAAACTGACAAACTGTTTTTAATCTTTTCTTTCCATCCAGCTTGGAGATTGGGAAGCAAAAATCAATACGGGCTGGCAGGTGATCAAGCGGCTTGACAGCAGTGCTGCAGAGAGACACAGAGAGAGCAGAGGGAGGGCGAGGACAGGAGGGAAGATGGGGTGACCACGTGCTGTGTTACTGGTTCTGGCTGTGAGCATCCTGTTCATCCCCATAAGTATGGGGCAGCTTGATGGCATCATTGGCACCGATCAGGAGGAAAGGTGCCACCACACCTTACACCTCTTGGCCTCAATGGAGGAACTGGTCCCAGTCCCATTCCTTTTCTTCCATCCTGCCCATGGGTTCCCAATCCCAGTCCTGGCCCTTCCCCCTCCATCCATCTCATGGGTCCCCAGTTTCAGTCCTGGTCCCTCCCTCCCATCCCACTGTGGTTCCCCAGTCCTGTTCTCTCTCCTTCCATCCATCCCATGGACCCCAATCCCAGTCTTTCCTCTTCCATTTGACCCACAGGTCCCCAGTCCCTTCCCTTTCATTCATCCCACTCATGGGGCCCCCAGTTCCTTCCCTTCCATCCTGCCCACGGCTTCCCAGTCCTGGTCTCCTCCTCCACTCCGCCTATGGGCCCCCAGTCCCTTCCCCTGCATGGATCCAAGCGTTGGTCCCTTCCCTTCAATCTCATTCCGCCCCTGGGATGCTGTGCCCAGAGCTACAGAGGGAAGCAGCGGAGCACAAGGACGTGGGTGACACCCTCAGTGCCCAGTCAAGAACAAAACCTTCAGAGTCACCCTGAGGGAGCAGAAGCTCCATGCCCCATGGGGTGGGATGCATGGGGAGCTGGCCTCCTCCATCCCCGCCTCAGCTGTCTCACAGCATTTTCACAAGCAGTGGCTTCGCTCCAAGAGCCCCCGAGAACAGAGCTGACATTTGAAAGTGATCAGTTTAGGAACTTCCCCCCCCCCGCTCCCCTTCGCATCCCCCCTTCCCGTTGTTGCCGCTCCTCCGAGCTTTCATCATCTAACTCGGTAAATCTCCAGGAAATACGGCTGTGTTTCTGTTGTCACTTCTGATCAGAGCCATGCCAGCGGGGTGGAGGAAGTGGGGGGAGCGCAGGGAGGGAGAGGAAAAAAGATCGCCTGGGGCCCCACACGGAGCCGGCATGCAAATGAATGCCAGCTCCGTAAAAATAGCCCCAGCAGTCACATTTTATTACAACCAAATTATTGGACCTGGGTTACTGGGAGCTGGCAATGGGAAAGGCGAGGGAGGGAGGAAAGGGAGAAGGAGGGGGTCAGGCAGCATTTATTCTGATATTGGAACTTAGAGGGTGCCAAGTGGCATGCCACCCTCCTATAAGAGCCAGCTGTAGGGCTGGGCAATGAGGCTCCATCTCTGCCCCCCAGTTTGGGGACACGATGCTCAGTGTTCCCTGCAGGTCCCCTATGCCTGCTGCTGTAGGAGCAGGACACCCAGGTGCCTTAAAGCAGGAGCGCCATGCCACTGAAGCACAGGGTGAGTCACTATCCAGGTACCAGACAGAGAATTTGCTCTCCCTGCTCCATCCCAAGGCACTTACAGGACTCGTAAGCCCTGTGTCCCAAACAGAGAGATGGTGGCACATCCTCAGAAGCTGTGGGTGCAGAAGGGATGCACACGTCCCTCCTGCACAGCTCTGCCATCCCACACACCATTTTATCACATCAGTATTTTTTACATGATCACAGGGCACGGCAACAAGGCGCAGAGCCAGCACTCCTAGCTAGGAGTGGGATCTGCCATCCTAGGAACACTTCTGCACTTGGTCTTCTCTCCTATTTCTCTTTTCCTCTGTAGTTTTGCTGATGTCCCAAGGCTCCCATTGGGAAAATATCCCAACATTCACAACAAAATTGCCACCAGCAATTGGAGAGACCACTAAGATCATTTAGCCCAACTGCTGGCCCACCCCCATTGTGCCCACTAACCACATCCCTCAATGCCACATCTCCACGGTTCTTGAATATCTCCAGAAATGAGAGAAGCTCCTTTGCTCCAAAGGCCTTCAGAGGAACGAAGGATAGGAAAGAGCTCTGCTATGGGCCTTCCCACTGAAAAGCCAGGTTTGGAGCTAATTTGAGAAAGGCCTGACTCACTGTTCCAAACTGCCCAGCACTCTCCTGCTGACGCTGCAGGCAGCTCTGTTAGCACCTCCGTGGGACCGCCTTGCCATTAGAGGCATCTGAGCTGCAGAGCACGGAGGGAACGACATATGGGCAGGAGCTGGGGACTGCTTTCCCAGCCTCTCTTTTTAGACTGTAACTGCATTTGCAAGAGGATCCCAGAGCCGCAGTGCAGTTCTTATTTGGTGCTATTAAACTTCATTAACTGATATATAGTTTCGTGTTGACTCAACGACTCTTAAACCCTCTTCCGGGGGACTTCCCTGCACACGCTGTAAATTGCCAGTAACTGCCTTCCAGCGGGAGCGAGCTGCTCGAGCGGAGCATCCTGGATCCCTTCTGCAGGCAAAAACCAAATGGATGGGAAAGGAAGAGGTCCCCAGCCCCACAGCTTGACAAGGTTTGTGGGGGAGAGCCCCCACATCTGTGGGTTCGGCCCCATGAAGGTGCTCAGAGGCACAGGAGCCACTTGGCCGGCTCTGCTCCAGATTTGCAGGAGCCTCCCCAGCACGTTCGAGATCCTCAGTGGAGGAAAACTCAAGAACAAAAATTCCTCTCCCGTTGATCAAAGCGCTCCTTTGCCACAGAATTGACAGCTCTGCTTCCAGCTGAATGCTTTCAAGGTTCGCATTGTCTTATGTAAACTGTAATCCAAAACGATCTCAAACCCAAAAAAAGCCCTCAGAACACAAGCTTTTGGCTCTGAGACCAAGTGGGTCATTTTGGCGGCGGTTCCTTTTTAGCTTCTCCCCCCCCCTTCTCCTTCCCCAAATTGCAACACGAACGAGCCCGACCTCCTTTCAGAGCTGCGACTTTGATGCTGTGCACACGCAGATGGGACGCGTTGCTGCACATTCCGACACTCTGGGGTAGCTCTGCTCATGCAATTATTCAGATAATTTGCCAAAATTGGAGCAACTTTGCTTGCAAAGCATGGGCCCAGGCAGAGAGACGGCGCTCTGCCCACCGCAGCACAGGAAAGGCTGCAGCACGACTGGGTGATGGGCTCAGCACCAAGAATGCTTCAGGGACAGCTCTGTGCAGGCACAGGGGTGGCAAAGGGACAGCATCACATGCAGGGTAATATCAGAGCTGTGTGAGTGGCAGGCAGCACCACTCCGGCCATAATTATCTCAGGCCACCATATCATCAGAGAGCACATTTCTGCTGAAATTATAACGTGTCTCCTTTGATTATGCTAATTGTTAATAGGGATTCTAATTTGGGCCTCATTTTTCACTGTTAGGAAATAAACAGCAGCCACTTCGTCGCTTTCTCTACCATCCCCAGGATTCCTCCCACCAGCACTAATTGAAACGTCCCCGCACCGCGCTGACATCGCTGTGCCCCTTGTCATAAAATCAATGGCTTTCCCTTGCCTGGCTCCTTTTGGGCCACAGGGCCCTTCTCCTGCTCACCGATTCCACCACTCACCAGGGTTAAGCCACCTCCTTGCATTGCCCAGCTGCGCTGTCACAAGCATCCTTTGGAAAATGAACCATGCTAAGTGGACTTGATGGGGTTACCACCCCCGTGATGGCCATTGCTGCCACAATGAATTGGAGCTGCAGTGACAGGGGGAGGTGCTGATCACAGTCCGTTTTAGATCACCTAGGGTGGTTTGGGTCTAAAGCATCTCACCGAAGCAGATGGAAAGTATCAGAGATGAACGGCACCAAGACAGAGCTCCCACCAGCTGTGATGATCGTAGAGCCATGAGAAACTATTGAATGCCTCAAAACAGCACCTCTCCCCAGAAGGAGCACCAGAGGAGGCTCCTGAAGGCACCTGGGCCACACTCAGATTGGTGGTTGAACCTGATGATCTTAGAGGTTTTTTCCAGTCTTAATGATTCTACATCCAGGTCACCGCCAACAGCTGTGCACTGAGAGAGGGTGGGAAGCAGCCCTTCTCCCTACAGTTCACCTGCTCCATCCTTTCATTAGGTTCCTCCAGGCTAGACCAGAAGCCATGCCATGCAACAGGAGGTAAATCTGTGTGCTCACTGTAGGTGATACTACTGCTGTGGACAGAACTAAACTCCAGCACCCAAGAAAGAAACACCTCAAAACCTGGCACAAGGTCTCACTGCTGCCTGCACCCTGCAAAACACCAGCAGAAGCTCAAGGAGGAACCAAAAATGCAATAGGATCCTGGAGCAACAAAGACCTGGGCAGCATCTCTTGGCCCCACAACTAAACAGCATCCCACAGCAAACCCACTCAGTCCACCCCAGTGCCCCACTTACAGTTTGTGAGCTCAAGCAGATGTCTCAGAAGATGAGCATTCTCAGAGGGTGGTGAGGCACTGGCAGTGCTGACCAGAGCTGTACCCCATGCCATGGATGGGCCCCAGGCAGCCTGAGCTGCCAGCCCATGGCAACAGGGTGGAATTCATTGATCCTCCAGGTCACTTCACAACCTAAGCCACTCTATGATTTTACATCCCCACAGCTTTGCTGTCCTTAGACCTTCTCGGAGAAGAGCGCCAGGCTAACAAGCACCCTAAGTTCACCTCCATCCCTTTTATCTCCTCCCCCTCCTTCCTCCGAGCTGCACCACGCTCAGCTGCAACACCTCACTTCATTCCCAATTACAGTGCAGGTGATGCCCTTCTCTCTCTGGCCACCTGCAAGCCCAGACTGCTTTCCCTTGCCCTGAAGAAGACACCACCAATTGGGGTTGGGTGGCCCCAAAAAACACCATGAGAGCCCTGGCTTCTATGGAGAGAGGAGGGCAGGGGAAGGAAAGAGAAGGGATGGGGCAGGTTGGGCAGAGAGCGAGTTGATGCAAAAGCCATTGTCTGGGAGCCACAAGCATCCTGCTGGCTGCAGCCCTGTCAGTTCTGGTTGGAGCAAGAAGGAGATGCTGGTCCTGGGGCGCATCGCTTTTGCATCCCCCCCCCCACGCCACCACCAGCAGCACTGACAGCCAGAAGGATTGCTCATTTCCCACAGTCCCACAAGGTAAATTAAAAAAAGGAAAAGTCAAAGCTATCTCTGCCTGCTCGCACTTGGGGAGTCCCAACTCAATACATCTTGGTTACTCAGAAAAGATGCTTATTAATAAGCGAGGAAGGCAAACTTAGTTCTGCAGGCTGTGGGGTCACCAGTACAGGGAGTGCTTGCTTTGCAAAACACCGTGGGGTCAGAGGTCTGCACAGAGACCGAGGCACAGAATCATTAAGGTGGGAAAAGACCTCTCAGATCCCCAGGTCCAACCCCAGCCCACCACCACCTGCACTCCCCGCATCCTTCAGTGCCACACCTCCACGGTTCTGTAACACCTCCAGGGACGGTGATTCCAAACACTTCCCCCAAATAACTCACACAGACAATCTTGCCACATGTAAAGCTGCAAACATGTGCAAGTGCTGGCACGATAAAACCAGCATTTGCTTCACTCTGCTACGTGACACCGTTGCGTGAACGCAGCCTTCCAGGCTAGCACAAATATGGCAAAAATGTAATGCTAGCTGCAAGCCAGGCACAAGAAAGGCTGCAGCCACAACCCATGGAAAGTCTGTGAAATTGTATCTACCGCAAAACTCTGTTTGCAGGCTGACTTCAAGGCAACAGAGCCTGCACAAGTCACACTGGTGGCCATGTGCCTTTTCTTCAAGCAAGGATTTCCTGCTGTTTTCTAACCTCAAGGCAAAAGAGAAAACATCCATCCTTTCACCAGCTTTATTTCCATTCCAGATGAAGGGCTGATCTCCTCCTCTCCCTTTTCTTCAGTCTCTCTGAGTGTCACGAGGCATCCCCTAAGCGCTGCCTTGTGCTGGTGGGGAGGCACTTGGCTTCATGCTCAGCAGGGACAACTCCATTGAAAGCCACTTTATTTCCCTGAATCGTTCAGCACGGCATGCCCTCAGCCCACAGGGCCCTTCCCACCTCTTTACACCACATCTGGACGTGAACCATCAAGCCCACTGCCTGCAGGGACCGAGCCTGGGCCAATATCACCAGGCAGAAGTGGAACCAGCAGCACACAGCCCAATGCACAGACCCTTCTGTGCTCCTAGAAACCCTTTGTATGATAGAAACGGGTGTTCCAAAACATTTATGGCTCACACCTGCCCCTTGCCCACCGGCTTCCTCCGGTGTTGATTACTTTCCCTCCACCGCACACCGCTCCCCAGCACAGCAAAACACATCCAAATCGCTGAGGCTGTGCTTTTCATGACACTACTGCCTGCCTCATTTCTTTCCCGTCCTCTCACTTTTGTGAAGGTTAAAGGCATCCTTCCTCGGTGCCTGTCAGCCTGTTATCTGGGCTGGAACTAGCTACCCGAGCTCCACCAGGAATATTTTATGCAGATTTCCCACTGCACCTCAGATGGTTCATCAGTAACCATCCTACAACCAGCAACACCTGGCTTTACCTCCCTGATCCCCAGCTGAGTGTGTGTGCACCCAGCATCCCCCCAGCCACCACTGTGATTTTAGAGGGGGAAGGAGAACAGCTGGATCCTTCAGACAGCAGCTAGAAAAATGCCATCTTGTAATTTGTGAGCAGAGCGTAGAGAGCACAGGGATAAATGGGAGCCCCCAGGGTGGCATTTTTACAAGTCCCCCCGCTGGCTGTTGGAGCCCTTTAACCAACACGTGAGTGAGCATCCCCGTTTTGGGGCTCAGAAGCATGCTCACCTCCTGCGATGCTTCGGGAGCAGATGAATCCAGGCAATGCAGCCCATTCTCAGTGAACATCAGGACTTCTGCGCTCGTCTCCATGCCTAGGCTTAAGCTGCATCGGAAAGCCTGCACTCCTCTGGCCACGCTCCACTGAGACACTAAATCCAATTTTATGGCACCCGGTCCCAGCTGGGAAACAACACCGGAGAGAGAGAAACTCTTTCTGCTGCCTTGCAGGGTCTCTGAAGGGGCCATGGAGACTTTTTGCTGAATCAGGTACTGCTTTGTGCTCCCACCGCTGGCAGGCAGCCAGCTGCACACCATATTGCACGAGCCGGGTAATTTGGCAAAAGCGTGATCATGTGCTCACCCCCGATTCAGACCCAACTCATCCCATGGGGTGAGCTGGTAATGCGCAGATCTGGTATTAATTAAGGGGAAACCACAGCTGGAGGCAGTGATCTGTCATCCTCCCTTGGATGCAGCTTGTGGCTGCTAACGGCTCCCCAGTTGGGGTGCAGCGATCCCCCAGCTCTGTGTGCTGGACCAAAGATGCTTCATCTCCAGATCTGTGCGTGCCCCCATCCCAAGGAGTTGGTTGGGCTCCTACAGGATGGATTTATGCTCCTAGCCAGAAGCAGGCACACATAGTAGTGAGCTCTTGCCCAGGTCTCCATCCATAGCACAGCATTTCCAGCGGAGATAGAGCATTTGGAGAATATCTCCTCTGCTCCAGAGGAAAAGGCGGTGCTGGTACCCGGGATGCCAGAAATGAAGCAATTTACTGAGTCAATTGTCTTTTTTCCAAGGACAAACATGTGTGATAGAAGATCTCCAGATCTGCTGGCACGCAGCAAGCTCTGGGCCACCAGCCCTCTCCCTGTCTCAATTCATCTGTCAATAAACCACTGTGCCCATTGAGGCTGGAGAAATGGAAAGGGATGCTTGTGCTCCACCCACTAAGATTAAACCCCATGTTGCCAAACAATGCTGACCCAAGGTTTCTTGCTAGAAGTGCCAAAATCTCCACTCTTAATGCCTTCCTAAGTGAAGCATGAGGGACAATTAACTGCAGGGACATTATTTGGTCCATAAAGTCCCTGACAGAGGTGACGTGAGCAAGATAGGACCTCCCTTTGGGCTGGAAGTTCACACCTCTCCCTGCTCCATGAACTGTCCCAGCAGAAAAACCACACAGTGCCAAAACGAAGAGCAAATTCCCTCCAACACAGAGGGAAGAAGTGAGCTGTTCACTTAGAGGAGTCTGCTAATGGTGTTTACACCACATCTTCACACAGGACAGCCCTTACCCTGCAGTATGCGCTACCACAGGGTGATGCTGAAATAATCCCTAACCAAAGGGATGCCTGCAGTGCTGTGGTACAGAAGGGGAACAAGGTGTGAGAACAGGGAGGACATCTGCCTTTGTCCATAACCAACATCCCAGGCTCTGCCCTTTCCTCTGCCGAGTGCCTGGGAGTACAACCGGGAGCGGACCTCTGTGAGCACACAGCAAACCAGCTAATTTAAAACAATTATGCAACAGCTAATTAAAACCATCTCCGTGTCCTAGAAAGGCGGCCGGCCAGGTACCCAGCATGAAGTGCTGGGCTTGGCAGGGCAGCATCTTGGAGCCCTCTGTCCCACGTGGGTCCCATCCCGTGGTTCCCTGCCCGCCTCGGCGCCGCACGTACCTGAGGCACCGGCTGTGCTTTATGAAGGCTAAAATTTTCAACTGGTTGTGTCTTTCCATGCAAACTCATTAGACACTATTTACACCCGCTGCAGCTGTGCAGAGAGAGGTTTTGAACTCTGGCATTCTACAGTAGGCTTTGTTTCTCATTTACATTTGCATATTAAAGTGTTTGCCTGAAATAGGCTATTGAAATTAATTCAGGATTAATTGGTGTCTTTATCTCATTAGGACAATCTAATTTAAGGATGATGAAATTGTTTAGCCTCCCGTTTGCATAATTAGATTGCTTTGAATTGCTGTCATTATTGTGCTCTTTAGCATCATCTGTAGGCCTCAAACAGACAAGAGTTTCAACCTCATAAAGACCAATCATGTGTTACAGCAGAGAGCTGTTAACCCCTTTTAACCCAAACTCCCTCCAAAGTGCTGCCACACAATGGAGCGGCCAATGTGTGACACAGCAGGGACACCAAGGTCCCTTACCCCCTGTAGGGCTGCATCTATTCCTTCCCTATACATGCTTGGGACAGCAAGGCGATGGCCCTATGTCACCTGGCATTCCATCAGGGAGGACAGTAGCTCCCCTGTATGTGGTGAGGCTGAGCAGAGCCACATGTGTTTGCCCTCCCCCTCATGTCACTGAACGGGGCTGGTGGACACGTGCCCAAGGATCCCATCCCTCCTACGTGGCCTTGGGAAACCCCTTGGGCCGATGGCTAAGACCTCCAGAGACAGTTGGGCTTCCCCTCCATTGTAGCCACAGCTAGAAGGGATGCTCATGGCCACAAGCACTGCAGTGTTGTCCCCTCCAAGCACTCACCAAGATCCATCTCCTTCTCTTCTAATCTGGAGGCTGTTCCTGAATCTCCAAGCAAGGAGTGACCACCTGGGATCCACTTGCAGCTCTGGAGTCTTGTATCAACAAGCTCCTTATTCTTTTTCTTCAAATAGGTCCTCTCTCTCTTCCATGCAGCCCACCCATGTGCACACTCCTATCATTTGTCTGTGCCCAGGCCAGAGTGCATGTAGGTTTATGAGGGGGTGCCACCATTGCCCATGTGATCCAGGGAAGAACAAAGGAACAGAAAAGTGGCACCAAGGCCCTTTATATGGGATCATCTTTCATCCCAGACTCACCCTATGATGCAAGGGCTGGCTTGATGCCATGAGGCAGAGATGGAGCCGTGCCAGCCTCACACAGGGCTCAGCCTTATCCCTGGGACCTCCAGAGGCATCCAGGAGAAGACAGAGAGAAAGCCTCCACAGGATGCTTGTGCCCAGGGACTGCCATCAGGATGTATTTCCCAGATGTTTAGTGCGTATCCCAAAACATCACAAGAATGTTGCAGGGGTAGCATCTGCCGTGCATTGGTCGAAAGCTGTCCTGAGGACCATCTCAGCCCCTTTTCGGCACTTTTCAACCCACTCAGGGGATGTAGGCATTCAAAGTCATGGAAATGGGTATCTCGAGTCAACACCAGCTCCCGGCAGAGGGTACTGCTTCAGCATCCTGAGCTAAGACCTCACATCCCTGTGGGTCTCTCCATCAGGAACCAAACTGCTCATCCATACAGAACACGTGTCTCAGAAGTATTTGTACACGATAAAGCATCACACTGCATTGTGACCGGCTTCCTTGCTAGCAAGAAGGACCGCGGCCTTGAACGTCCCCCCTGCGCTAGGCCGAACTCGCTTTCCAGATGGCCGCCAGAAGCCAATAGACACCAAAGAGCCTGTAGTCGCTCCCAGGACGCCGAGAGCAGGCCGGGGGTCGGGATGGCAGCTCTGCAGGTGCTCCCGGGGACGCTCCCCGTCTGTGCTGGCCCGGCGCGAGGCGAGAGACCTGCTTCTCATTAGCAGGCGGCTGGCTCCGGCGGCGGGGGCTGCGCCAGGCAGGCTGCTTCGCCAGTCGCTTCACGTAGCCGAACATCTGGTTGTGTCTCATCACCGTGCAAATTTATGACCCTGGAAACAACATGTTGATGATGTGCTGGGAAGGGGAGCCGGAGCTGTGATCCCCGTGTCCGAGCGGGGACATGGGGATCACTACTCGAGAATGTCAGCGTTGGAGGGGTGAGGATGGGCAGACCCGCGGGATGGAGCGCCTGGTGATGCAGCACGGTGACGTTTTTCCCTCGATCTGTCTCTCTTCTGGGAAAAAATGCAAATTCAGCACCATCCAACTTCGTACAACTTCATCTCGGGGAATTGCTGACTTCCAAACCAGCCAACAGACAGGAAACCTGTGAGGGAAAAAAAAAAAATGTTTCATTTGAATGCTTTAGAAAGGAACATTTCCATTTGCAGTGACTAGTCAGTCACACTTTCCACTTTATGGTTAAAATTATAGAGACATTTAAAACGATTTGAAACGAAAATGACAGATTGCATTTCAGGTCCTCTAAAGAGAGTTTTGTTTGCCTAGAGTGAGTAAATGTTTAAGTATTTTTTCCAAAGATCAACTATACCAGATGAATGGGAACAGAGCGTAACCTTGTTTGCAGGCTCGCACCAAAGGTTTGCAGGTTCACACCTCAGAGAAGGTTCAGGTTGGTATCAGAGGGTAGTGGGCATGGAGCAGCCTTCCCAGGACAGTGATTATGGCACCAAGCTGCTAGAGTTCATGAAGTATATGGACAATGCTCCCAGACAAACAGTCTGATTTTGGGGTGGTCCTGTGTGAAGCCAGGAGTTGGATCCCATGATCCTCATGGGTCCTTTCCAACTCGAGATATTCTACGATGTCTCAAGAAAATGTTTGCAATTTAGTCCAAGCGAGGGGTTTTACTTTAGTCAGCTTTGTTTTGTTGGAGCTGCAACAGGAAAGGAAGAAATCCAGCTCTTGCCATCCTGGTTAGGCAACCAAAGATTAAAACACCCTTTATGTCAGTGTAAGAGGAAAGTTGTAGCATGGAACTACATGAAGTTATCCACAGCTTTCAATTTTGCAGCTATTATGTAGAACGTTTGTACTACTACCAGGCTCCTTAATACATTCATAGAATCATTGAATAGTTATGGTTGGAAAAGATTTCTAACATCACCAAGTCCAACCATCCACCTATCCCCACTGTGCCCACTAACAAGGCAAGAAGAGAGTTTTCTTCAGTCTCAAGAGTTTAAAAGAAAAATGAGAAAAAAAAAACCAAAAAAACAAAACCAGTTTCAAAGCAAAAAGTCTTTTCAAATTAGAAAAATCAGACGGTGCCCTTGAGTGATGCCAAAGCAAAGATGCAGGATTTGTTCTAAACTCATGCATACCTGCACATACATGTACTTACATATATATACATATATATACATATTACATATATATATGTACGCTATGTCATGCTGCTTCTCCTCCAGGAAAATGAGTCCAGCAAACCCATTGGATCAAGGCCAGGTCATTGGTGATGGGCACTGGGAAAGTGATCTCCAGTTGTTCCCAAACTCCCCTCTCTCTCCTCACTGTGAGACGTGGGGGCTGTGTCAGCAGCTCTGGCAGCAGCAGCCGTTCTCACCACTGGCTGGAGCTGAACCAGCCCCCTGGCTGAGGCACAAGCCCATGGACCACGGACACATCTATCCTTCCCAACCACGTGCCCAGAGGGGTCCCGGCCCCGCAGCACCAGGAGAGCAGCCCCAGTGCGTGGCACAGGACTCCTGACCCATGTAGGTTATCAGTGCCATCACCACCCAGCCTGGGTTTCCCACTGCCAATCAGGCCTCTCCTTTGATCAGTGTTATAATCAGATACAGCACTCCAGCATGGATTATTAAGTTTTAACAGTTGACACATCATTTCTGATACCATAATCTGGCAGCACTTTACAATAAGTGACAGGTCCTCACTAATTCCTTTTGTATTCACTGTAGCAACGTTAATCATGAGTGATGAACTTTGCGTATTCATATGGATGTAATAGGCAGTTCCCAAGGACTGAGACTGTAATTTAGCTTTAACCTAATGGGCACTGATTGTAACAATAAGTAATTATGTCAGCTAAATGCAGTGTTGATGGCAATTGATGACAGCAGCGAAAGCCACGACACCATTTTGGATCTAAGCTTGGAGTAGTCATTTGTAAAGCTGTAATGCCAAGATGAGGAACAATGTGTCCTCTCCTGTGTCTCCTATCATCCAGCTACCTTCAGGACGATGAGGACAGCCCCAGCTGTGACAAGCACCAACAGCACAGTTTCACTGCATGGCAACCAATCTCAGGATAGCTTGCATGCCCACAGCCTAAGTACATCCATAGAAAGATGCTCTTCTTTCATACGGCGTGACCTCTCTTTTGGCTAGAGAGGAAGGCAAGGCCAGGATATCTTTAAGCCAGTATGTTTGGATTTGTATTCCTTTCTTTAGAACGGGGGAGCATGGCAAAGTCATAGTAATAATCTTGTTAATGACAGTAATAAGGCTGTAAGTGCTGGTGTCATCTTGAAAAAGTGATTTGTGCTGCCAATAAGAATCCTGTTTTGCTTTAATCATTAATGTGGTCCAAAACGCCTAGAAAATACGAAGTAGATACCATGAAGTAGAAAGGACACCCTGCTTCCACAAGGCAACATTCCTGCCTCTGCCAGACTGCAAGGAAGAGCCACCTCCTGTGATCTGAGCAGGGCCTGTGGAAAGCCAGCAGCAAGAGAAGCAAAAATTGACAGAACAAGTTAGTTGCTATACTTATTTTATTTTCCAACATTTTCCTAAATTTCATGGCTTTTTTCTTCTTTTGGAACCACAGCTACAGAAGTCAAGAGCAAGAGAGTCCCTACTGACCCTGACAGGCCACAGGGCTGCCCTCATCAACACAAGAAGGTCGTGGGGAAGTGAGAAAGGGATGCTATGAACTGGGGGCAGTAGGGTGAGCCCAAAGCGGCAGCGCTGTGTCTGGTCCTGCTGCAGGCTCACCTGTTACAGCAGCATCTGCAGCAGCCTCAGCCAGGTACGACGTCAGATTTACAAGTGTCTTTAAATGAGTGCCAGCCCCCTTTGAGATGCTACCTGCAGCCCGATGCTTCTGACAGCACCTGCGGGCTCATCCTGCTGCCTGCAGCCAGCAGAGCCTGACGGGTCCGTGTCCATCCCAAAGCTCTCAACGCTGCTTGCTTTGCCATGGTGACACTGCCTGGCCAGCACGGTGCAGAGGGGGGGCCCAATTAATGCTCATCACTGCCCAGGCGCAGGCCAGGCCGATGTCAGAGCAAACAGTGATGGCTCCGACATGATACCCGGTGCTTGGGGTGATTGGCAGCCTGCAGCCAGTGGTGCCAAAAGCACGAGATCCCCCGCAATCAGCGGCACTGCAGCGTGTCTCCCCATGGGAGGAATGGCAGCCCCCTGACCAGGTGCCGAGCACCAGGTAGGTTCCATGCCCAGCTGAGGGGCTCTGCAGAGCCTGTCCAGCAGATGTTGACTGACAACAACCTCAGAGATCTGCAGTAATGGCACCGGCTTGTCACACGCTATACTGTCCTCACCCTGCAGCTGATGTGACAGCCCCAAGCAATGAGGTACCCACCATGTCCCAGTGCCTCTCATCCAAAAGTGACAAGGGAAACATGATAAAGGTCGAGGCCAAATCCTTCACAGAGAGCTGCTGGCTTGAGCTGGCTTAGGATGTCCATATGTTGTTAATAATAATAAACATAACAATAAACAGTCTTGCAGAGCGCTCTGCACATCCCCAATCATAGGGGATGTGATAGGACAAGGGGGAATGGTTTTAAACTGAGACAGGGGAGGTTTAGGTTAGATATTAGGAGGAAGTTTTTCACTCAGAGGGTGGTGATGTACTGGAACAGGTTGCCCAAGGAGGCTGTGGATGCCCCATCCCTGAAGGCATTCAAGGCCAGGCTGGATGTGGCTCTGGGCAGCCTGGTCTGCTGGTTGGCGACCCTGCACATAGCAGGGGATTGAAATTAGATGATCATTGTGGTCCTTTTCAACCCAGGCCATTCTATGATTCTATGACTGTATGAATCAGAGCCCTGTGCTGTCTCCTCACTGTGCAGGCTCCTTTCCTTGCTCTTTGGGAGGGGAAACTGAGGCACCGTTCAGCCAACGCCAGCACACAAGTGGAGCAATGCTGGGAGCACATTAGGGCAAGCAGTGAGGGCATCTCCTGGCCACCCAGAGGGCTTCAACCAGCAAACAGCAAGCCTTGCCCTCACCATGAGCCCTCCTTGGTGCTTTTGCTGATTGTAAACTCCTCCTCACTACCACATCTGGGCTTTCATTATTGACCTGAATTTCTCTTTCACATCAAATGGGAGCAGCGGATGCAGATTTAGGCTAGCTCTAGGCTCTCTCATCCCTGATTCTGCCTGTGTCTGCTCTAGCTCCCAGCCTGGTAGGGCTCTGAGGATTTCTGTTTTCTCACAGGTCAGTAGCAAGCCATCACTTGGTGCCAGGAGGAGAGAGCTGTATTTCCATCACAGCATTGCGCTGTTTCTCATTCCATCTCAAGCCCTGAACTTCTGCTGTACTTCTTCAAACCTCAGGAGATGTACCTGATGACCAAGGAAAGAGTGCATACTAAAAATTCAGCCTCTAAAAGGAGCACAGAAGGACAGAAGAAGGTCAGAACATGGGATGAGAAAGTGCCCCTTCCCTCTCAGCACATCGTCACAACCATGCAGGAGCTGTGCTGGGTACTGCTTAGGATAAATAAAGGACTTGAATCTCTGGAGCAAGAATTCACATAAAAAACTGGAAGCTGGAAAGAGCTCCAAGGCAAAGCGTGTCATTCACTTCAAGCCTCCATCTCTTGCTTTCCCTTCCCTACTGCTGTGCAAGATGTCACCCAGCTGACAAACCTCAGGGCCAGGGCAGAGGTGCGAGATGGCAGTGGGTTTCCAGCAAGGGGATGCTCCTCCAGCATGGGGCACGCAGCTGAAGCGCCGTCAGGAGAGACAAAAGCGTCTGGCAAACTTTGAGAAATGCCTCTCATTATTTACAGAATGACACAGGAAAACTTCAGACTGAAACAAGAAAGGCAATTAGTTTCCTGTACGGAAACAAAGAGACATCTGTGCCAAGTATGCTAACATATACACAGGGGGCAGGTATACAGTACATGAGGAATTTCTTCCAGCTGCAAATCCACCCCCAAATTCTCAAGTCAATCTTGAGTATTACGACACTCAGCAATCCTCTTAAAAGTGTCCAGATGCTTTAATAACTTAATTCTCATCTTCTCAACCACCACTTTTCATTTAACTGCTGAAGCACTGGAAGGAGAAAGAGGGGTCAGGATTGAAGAGTTGTGCTCAGTTCGAAAGTCAAAGAAGCCCAGTCTGGTTCCTTTGGTGCCAAAGCCATTGTGGGTTTTGCAATGTGTAGCATGCACTCTGGACATAGAGATTGTGAATGTGAAATGCACAAAGCACTTGCTCCCCTGCCAGCCCTGCTCCCGACACATTGCTCCAGACTTCCCATCTCCGCCAGCCACCTTTTAGACAACATTTTCTTGAGGATGTTTTAAACAAGAGAGGAAATTTTGGTGACACTTTAATACATAAAGTGCTTCTTATTTTCTTGATGCCAACGAGCAGTGCTTTCTAACACACTTTCTGAGTTAACATCAGGTGTTAAACAGACGCATGCATTGTTTGAGCAGGAGCCCACGTTTTATAATAGGCTTTCTATCTAACAGCTTGATATAGCCTCTTCCATTAAGCATTTATTGCTAATGCATTGTAAAGTGTAACATGCTATATATGCTATTAAAGAATGAAGCTGCCATGTACTCACCCCTTAATAACGAGCCACTTACGAATGAGAACCTTGGGCTAAAGAGTTGTGAATTAAGTTTTATCCCGAGGAGATCATCCAACACTCTGCCAGGTTATTGTGGTTGACCAACATGGGGAGGGTTCAGACCTGAGTCCACTGAGGAAAAGCTCCTCGACTTTGCTTTGGAGAAGACCTTGGTGAAAACACTGCCCTTCAGCAAGAGTGCAGCTCAATACTTCCTGGAGATCATAGAACCACAGAATATCCTGAGTCGGAAGGGATCCACATGGATAACCAAATCCAGCTCCCGGATCCACACAGAACCACTCAAAATTCAAACCCTGAGAGTTGTCCAAGCACTCCACGAGCACTTCTGGAGCTCAGTGCTGTGCCCACTGCCCTGGGCAGCCTATTCCATGCCCTCTGCCCTCTGTTGGTGTTTCCAATACCAACCTTGACCCTCCCCTGATACAGCTCCACGCCATTCCCTAGGGACTACAGCTTGATCACGCACAGCCAAGGCTGGTATTTCAGGCAGGGCTCATCATAAAGCAGGAAGAAGTAGCTGTCACCATGCTGGGTCACACCAAAGCTGAATAAGAAACAGCCCCCAGATTGCAGATTAGGAACCTGAGATCAGAGCCATCACAGCAAGGTGCCCTCAGTCCTTCCAACCACAGCTACAGAGGGGTGGTGGGAGGAGACCCCATGGGATGGGACACACATGGCCCTGGACTCTCTAGGACTCTGGGTCCCACCACCCCAAGGGCGGTCTTAACAAATCCAGTGGCTGCATTACCAGCTCAAGTCCTTCCTCTGAGGGACTCCCAGATCACCACTTGCCCTGGTTATTGACTTTTTAATAATTCTATATTGAACCCAATAATTAGAAACCCTTTTAGATGAGATACATCTCCATCTGAGCATTATCATAATTTTTTTCCTTACTATGCAACAAAAAAAGCCATTAACCTCTTTAAAACATGGAGTAACCTCCCTTCCTGTGGCAAGCAGCAAGTTTTCTATACAATCTTTTCTTGGATAAGCGAGCACTGGGCACAAGGAGCAGTGACCCAACACCAAAGGGTCAGGCACAAAGGCAAACGGCTTCAAGGCTGCTCCTTTGGAAATAGAAATCATCTCCATCTCTTCCCTCCTGCTGGTCTCACCCTCCCAAGGATCTATTTATACACATGCTGTCACATGGCAATTCTTGCCTTTGTTTCTTTTCCCTGTTTATGAGATTTTAAAAAAAGAGGCCACAGATCTCCAAAAATCATCCCCTGCAGGACCTGGGATTGGTCAGGACAGGGATGTCTCTGCTGTAAGATAGGAGAGGGAATGTTGCCTCTGACCACTTCCTACACCAGCTCCTCTCTTGACATTCAGTGATGGGGCAACTACTGGCTTTGTCTGATGACAGAGCAAAGTGACAACCCCAAGATAACAGTGACTTTGCTAGGGTGAGACAAATGGCAAGGCATTTTTCAGGGTCTGGGTGTTGGTACTTGGTTCAAAATGCTTACAAACTAAAAGTGCTCTGGGTGCCTAGAACTTCCTAAAAAAGAACATCAGGGTCTTTAAGAGGTGTCTGTAGAGTGGGAAGGTCAGACCCTGCATCTTCTTGCTCTCCCTCCACCTTATTAGTGGTCACCTCAGCTAGAGTCAAAGATGAAAATACTCATGTAGTACTTAGGAGAACTCCACACATGAAGACAGTTCTGCTGGGCTTCCCCTTGCCCAGGCAGACCCTCATGCACTCAAGATATGCCACCTTATGACAGCCTGCATCTCATGAGCAAGGAAAACAAGGGGCAGCCATGTGGTTTCCATACAGCCGCAGCAGCAGCGTGGAAGGCACCACAATACAGGCTGAAGGGACAAAACACGTACTTTGAGGGGCTGATGCAGTTTCTTGTGCTGCTGGAAGACTCAAGGTCTTGCTCAGGTGGGGACAGCCACAGGTCATGAGATAGATCCCAGTGGCATCCTCCACATCTCTGGGAGCTGCTGGTGTCCATGGTTTGACAGTGTCAGGAAGCACTTCAGTCACATGTGTTCAGCTGCTTCAGTCAAACAGGGCACCTAAATGCATAGAAACGTTTGGAAGAGATGGAGAGGATGAGCCCTGTCACCACTTGCAGAACCACTCTTTGGAGCCTGCCCACACATTAAAGAAGTGACCTCACAACCATCTGTGACTGCTCCCTGCCCTGGAAGTCAGGCTGAAAAATGCAGAAGTTTCCCCATCTCGTCCCTTTCTTTAGGTGATACATTTTCAGAACTTCTTCCAAGTTTTTGCAAAGGAGGGGGAAAAGTTCAGCTCAGGCTGAGTACCAGTGCCCCTAAGATGCACAGTGGGGAGCTCAGAGAGGCTCAATATTTTTGGATCCCAGACCAATGTTGGCACAGAGGACCCCATGAAACTTCCCAGGACATGGCTCCCCAAGTCCAGCTGGACCAGATTTTGGCGGGCACACCGCAGCATTGCCTTCCTCCCACCACGACAATAGCCTTTCTTTGCAGTGCCAGTGGTTCCCTTTGTGTTTACAATAACAGAGGGATGCTTTATTGCATTTCGCCCGGCCCGCTGCCATGGCAACCGGCAGTTGCTGCGCGCTGTAAAAATAACCCTCCTTCTTTGATAGATTTCACTTGAGTGAAAATAACCCTTAAAAATAGGTTGAAATTTCCATACTAACTCTTCCAGGAGGTTCAAGGGAGACGAGGATGAATTGCAGGATTGGCTGATGGGCTGCACGGTGCCACCCCAGCATTTTCTGGCCTCAGCACCAACCTCTGATGGAGGAGCCCACGAAGATGCTTTTGGGGCTCCTTCCAGCCAGGCAGCCCCTCGTATGGCATGGCCAAAGGCACATGGCCAAAGGACCCATCCCCACTGATGGGGTACCAAGGTGCAGTTTCTGCATAGCCACATTATAGACAGACCAGTGGAAGTGGTGGATTTCCAGAGTATACTTGGTATTTACTGCAATGAGAAGAAGCAGTGCCTTATTGGTACAGGGGCCCAGCAAACATAGAGCTCAGCTCTATCTTTTAATTCCCATGCAGCAAATCTAGAAGGCTTTGGCCTTCTCTAGGTCTCGGCGATCCCAGCCTAGAAGCTGGTGTTCTCCATCTATACACATGCATTTTAACAGTTGGCCATCAACCAAAAGCTTCAGCATAGATTTTGGATGAATAAATCAGAGCACGTGAATTCTCCCCGAGATGAAGCTCCTCTCCTGCCTGGGAGAGCTGTAATGACCATCTCTCCAGAGCCCCTATGCCCACTCTCCTCAGGGCAGCAATGCAGCAAGACTTGTTGGGATGACACATGCTCATACTGGGAGGGCTTCAAGTCTGCCTCCTTTGGCTCAGGTTATCTCCACTGGTCCTATTTCCACCCTGTGGAGAGCTAGCTGGAGAACCACTCATGCAGGCGTTTCTTCCATGTCTGCTCTTGACTCATCCTCAGCCAGGAACATCTTTTTTTTTGGCTCACTCCTTCCCTTTTTGTCCTCCCAGCCACTCAACTGTTCTTTCTCCAAATAAAAGCCGATTCACATTTTAGAGGTGGCCCCTGATTCCTCCCATGAGTTTAGGTGAGTCGAACCATAAGAAGTGGAGTAATGAGATTATGATTAAAAGCACACCTTGATAGTGGGGCATCCATCAAGCTGTCATAGAAATCGTATCTCGGAGGCTGCTCTCATCAATCTGACCTTTCAATTATTACCCAGAGTTCATGACTCTAAGTGTATATAATTCCTACCTCAAATTTGAAATACACGCCTTTGTTTTTTTGGCTTGCCTTCTGCATGGTTGTGCGAGGTCTCCTTCACCAGAGCATCAGTGATGCTTCGCAATGCAAATTAACTTAAAAGAGGTCTTTCACCGAAAAGACTGGAGACGAGATCAAGCCACCACTGGGGCACTTAGCAGAATGCTGTTTGAAATCTTTATTAATGTCTTTTTGGCTTTTCCTCAGCTCTTTTTTTTTTTTTTTTTTTTTCCCAAAGAAAATGACTGCTGAAGCAAATTCCTGTAGTCTTCACAGCCCACATTTTTCTTTGGTTTGTGTCCCCAACAAGAGGGAAGGCTCTGCCAACCCAACCATCAGTGCACAGTGATATTTTCTACCCAAACGCCACCAAAAAAACTCCTCCCAGCCAACTCCCAGCAAGGAAAAGCCTAACTCATTGGCATGGCTAGGAGGATTCCCTCATATTTTCTTAGGCCCAGAGCACCATTTGCCTCCAACCAGCTCCATGTGTCCCACTCCACCATCTGTCCAGTTTTGGGCCTCTCAATCAGAGATAAGGATTTCCTCGACGCCAGCCTGGCACCTCGCAGATTCCCAGTGATTTTCCATAGTGCCCAGAATTATCAAGTCACGAAATCCTGCCTGACTCTTATCTGTGTCCCAGTACACGTGGAACACCAGTCTGTGTTCATAGGGTGCTCCCCATGCCTGGGAATGGGACATCCTCTTGCTCCCTGCCTGCTCCACTAACAGCAGAACAAGAAGGAGCTGGCTCTTGCTAACACAGTGAGCTAGGAAGTTGTTCCTAGACTGTATAAAACAAATGAGGCCATTTGCTTTATACCTTTCATCCAATGCAACTGTGTTTTTATAGGAATAGGCTTTCCCACTATCCAGTGAATCTTCACAAACAAGAAAACACAGCAGATACATTGCAGGAGAAAAGCAATCCCTGGTTGGAATAGAAAAGACAGAAGAAGATTTGGGATCTTTAATAAATACAATCCTAAAGATGTTTTGCTGTTATTGCAGGGTCTTGACAGCTTCTGCTTTCTTCTACACTAAAATGAAATCCTTCTACAAAAATCTCTGCACTTCTCAGATGGCTGAAACTGTGGGGATTTCCATAACAAAAAAAAACAACTCCAGTCACTTTTGGTGTGTCCCTTTATTCTGCAGCAAAGGTGCTCAGGTGAAGCCAGAAGAGATTTCGTGAGACAAAGACACCCTCAAAAGAAACAACAGCTTTCAGAAGTGACCCCAGTGTTGATGGGATTTATCTGCCAACACCTGATAATCCACACAGCCCTTCATAGGAAAGCTGAAGGTGGACTGAAGATCAGTTCCTGTGCTAAAGGACGAACCCCTCTCCATTATGACCTTGCCCAGCCGACGTTGCTGCAGACTCATTTCTAAGTCCTGTCATTATCGACAAACAAGGCACCCTCTCTAGGGAGAAAACACTTGGCAATTCTTCAGGCACAATTCTGCTTTAAAGGCTTTCCTTAATCAAAGAGTAAAGTTAAATAGTATTGCATCCCCAGAGCCCAGCTCAGCGCTTGCTGAGGTCATCTTCAAGACAAGAGAAGGATAAGAAATTATCGGTCATGAAGGCATTAGCTGTTTGGTTGGTTGGCTGGTTGACTGGTTGGCTGGTTGGATGGCTGGTTGGTTTTTGATGCAACCCGTTTCACCAGTCCCATGCTCTCCTGTGCAGAGCTCTGAGCACTGTCCTATCAGTTCTGGTTTAAGTAGAGAGAGAGCAGGGATTTCCCAAATATCACTGGTCCTGGTTGAGGGACCAGATACTTCCTTGAGCCTTGCAAGCCCCAGCCCCTTTCTGGGCTGGTTCTGTCCTGCTCATGGGAATCCAGTGTGGGTTTCCCTGCATCCAAGAAACAGGTTATGTGGCCACACACCACCACTGGCCTTTCTCTTCTGTCTTACAGCCACATAAAACAAGCAGGCTGGAGGCTACTAAGCCTTCCCTGCAGCTACAGGTTGCTTCCTTACAGCCTGGTTTCCCCACTCTCATGACAGAAGAGTCACCAAAGTCCCAATGCATCAGCTGGAGCACCTCTGCCACGAAGAGATGAAAGCTCCAAAAGCTCCCCTTCCACATTCCCACTCTCCTTCTGCCTTATCCCAGACCAAATCTTCGTTCCCGGCAATCAAATCTCATCCAGCACAAAACCTGTACCTGGCAGAAGGCAGCCACTTTTACGCAGGCCTCTTGGGGAAGAAAGGCTGCAAGATGTGCTGTTATTAAGAAGAAAGCTCTCCTTCCCAGCAATGAACTGGCTGGGGCTCTCACATCTCACCTCTGCGCAACCAGAACGATGCTTAATGCCACCCCCTAAGGTAGCAACCACAGCTGAGCCACGCTGCAGGCCCACGCAGGAAGGCACTAATCCTGTGCTAATTTATTTTATCAAATTAAAAAGAAGAGCATCCATGGAACACCAGAGACTTCCTGTTCTCAGGGTCCCAGCAGAAAGCTGCATGATCCCTTTGTAAAGAGGGTGGGGGATTGTTGTTTTCCTTCTTTTTTGCCAAGAATATAAAATTAATAAAACAGGATTAAGGGAGATATGGATTTAACTGATTCCTTAATCCCAGAGAATAATTAATGAGAGCAATGCACCACTTGGCTCGACTCTTCCCACATTTGAATAATAAATAGCATCCTCAAACGAAAGGAAGGAAAAGGGAACAAGAAGGTTGAGCTGCAAATTTTTAATGCAAAGACTCTTTACAAGATGTAAGAGTGCAACTCTTTCTTGTCTTGTGTTCAGAAAATATGGGATAGAAAAAAAAGCACAGACCAGTTCTGGACACACACAGATGTGGACACAAGATGTACAGGAATCTCCGCATGTTAAAGAAACAAAATACTGCTAAAAGGCTAGATAAATCGTACACGTTAGGCCACTATGTTAACATCACCCCGCAAAGAACCCAAGCCTTCTACTATCTGTTTCTGTTCATCTACAACATCTTTCCAGCCAATGGAGGAAGGGTATCTGGGTTCCTCCAATTTGGTTACCTATTTTATGGTGAGTAAAACTACCTTCTGGAAGTCAAGAAGTTCTCTTAGATCAAATACCTATTTTCGGTTCAGTTGTGTCCCTACCACACTCATTTTGGAGATGGAACACACCTTCCTGGGGCTTTGGTATCCCCCAGCTCCTGGTCACTCTTCACCTGCAGACCAAGCAGAAGTCCTTTTCTAAGGAGATTTGCATCTCAGTGTGCAGGAGGGTTACTGACTTAGAGGGAAAAACCCAGCCGCTCAGACATTGGTCTCATCAATATTTCTTGAATCAAAGGGGAACCAAAGATGTTCTTCAAGGAACCAGAGTCATTTGTCTGTTTTCTAACTGGTCTATAGATACCAATGGCAGACGTACAACAGGAGTTCATACACCAGCTTGGCCCATCCAAGACCAAGGCAGCCCACATTTGGGCACCAAAACACCCCAGATCCTAGAGGTGCCTTAGCAGCTGGGCAGGTAGCAGGTCAGAGATGCAAGGAGGAACGCGTGGATCGGCACAGCCCCATCCCTGCCTGCAGCCCTTCTTAAGGCAGGGCTCTGCTTTGAGCTCCTTCCTGATGAAATGATTAATGAATGCCACGCAGACCTCTTCCCTTCCTTCCTCTGCTTTCACCTGCCACACAGAGCAATACCAAACGAGGTGATCATGACAAACACAGCTCTAATTCTTTATTAATATTAATCAGAGGCAACCTTTCCGTTGACACCAGCACCCGAGCGCATGTTGGCAGGGAGGGGATAACACTGAGGCAGTGACATTTCTTGGGTAGGCGATTTTATTTTATCTTGTGCCTTCCCTTCCCCCTTTTAATATGGGCTAGCGATGCCTTGTACAAACAGAGGAAGGAAGAAGCTGATTAAATAGCAGAGTTGGAGCGTAATGAAAGCAAAAGCCCACTGCAAACAAGTGCTGATTGTTTTAAACGGAAGGCACCAGAAGGTGGATTTCAGGTGATGCCGTGGTGGCTCCTCTTATAATCCCAGCTAAGGCAGCATTATGGCTTTTGAGCTCAGAGTGAATTTTACCTAGTCCTGACTGGCAGGGAAAGAGGCTTAGGCAGAACAGCCTAAGCCAGTCCCACCTTGGGCTAAGTCCACAGCAGGGCTGAGAAATGCAAACCCACGCAATTCCCCTTAGCCCAAAGGGGACCCCAGACCTCACCCATGGCATGCCTGGGGCAGCACTGGGTCACTGAGCTGCCTCTGCAGTCCGGTTGCAGATCTGCCTTTCTCCATCCCGACACAGCAGCATTGCAGGGCGATTTGTACCAAGAGAAGCCTCCGGCTCTCAGCTGAATGCAACTTCTGTCTGTCTCTTAAAACAAATAGATTTTCATTGAAATCAACATATCTTTCTGAATTGAATAGGTTTTCATGGGGACAATAAATTTCTTCAAAACAATGCATTTTTATTACAACATATTTTTGTTCAAACCAATACTTTTTGACAACCAGATATTAATGACCAGGCCAAAGCCATAAATTTGCCTCAAACTATGTGTTTTCTCATGGAAGGAAATAATTTTTCTCATAAAAATACATTTTTATTTGAATCAATCCTCTCTTTTTCCACCCCCCAAAATCAGATGTGTTTCTGGGAGGGAAGCAGGAGAGCCGCGCACCCAGCAATGGCCCTTCATTTCGAGAGCAACCAAGTGCTCACGAGGGCTGTCTCACTCCCAGCCTCCCAAGCTCTCATGCTGCACTCGAAACTTAAATGTAAACTACTTTTTTTTTTTTTTTTGGAGGCAGGATTTAGTGTGGTGGAATTGCAAAAGCCTTTTCTCCTGCTGTTTTCCCACTGCTGACTCAACAATGTTAGTGAAGCTATGGCACAGGTTGAACAGAGAGGTGTGTGTGCCCCATCCCTGCAGACAGCCAAGGTCAGGTTGGTGGACTCTGAGCACCTGATGGAGCTGTGGGTGTCCCTGTTCAGTGCAGGGAGTGGGACCAGGTGGCCTTTAAAGGTCCCCTCCAAATCAAACAGCTCTATGATTCTATGATTGAATCACAAGCAAAACTCCCATTGCCCCCAGATCCCATTTCCTGAGCTGACCCTACAACCTGAATACAGCCCCCACTTCAGCATCCACCTACACTCGCTCACTTCTGAGCCTCTATCAAGAAAAATCACTTTTGATAGCAAGGACACCCACACTCAGCCCCTTCAAACCACATTTCCAAGCCCAAGCCTTCATCAGAGCCCAGGGATCCCAGGCTCTCCAAGATCGCAGGCTGACAAGAGTTCGTTTCCCGTGGCCCCTGTTGGCCACTCTTTGTTGAGCTTTCCCAGTCCATGTAAACATGCTAATTGCTTGGGCTCAGCACAGGGCTGGATGCCGCGCTGTTTGTTTTCCATTGAATAGGATTAGGGATTCTGACACCAATGATTAATCGCTGCGCTGCAGACGGCTGACGAGCCCAGGGAAGGCGTCCTCTCCGAGCGAAGAGCACGCACAATCTCTGCCAAGCAGCTGCCGCCAACTTCTATCTAACCCTCTGCATCTTGCCCTTTATCTCCCTGCTTCTCCCAAAATGTCTCGTGTTCACCCAGCAAGCCCCGGGTTCACCTGGGTCCAGGGCACACCCAGGGGTGATGAGCAGCAGCTTCCCCATATCCTACACTTTTGAGACCCTTCCAGCACATTTCTTGCCTTCAGCTTGGCACCTGGGAGCCTGACACCATGCTTCCAGCTCTCATTGCCCTGCCGTCTCTAGGTTGCAAAAGGGGGCCCAAGGTTGGCAGATGAGATCAAGTCTGCAATTTCCAGCTGCAAAAGCTCGATGTGCAGCCCCATGTGCACTAGCAGCCACCCAACCCATGATGGACTACGTTCAGCACAGCACAAACATGACCAACTCATAGGAGCCCTCCATCCATCCCAGCACCTGCCTCAGGTTTCTCATGGTCTGGTTTGAAGCAGTGGGAACTGAAGCTCTCTATCAGCAATTTGGGGCCATTCCATTCCCAAATCTGGATCCAGCAGCCCTTCTGCTTGCCGTGCCAAGCCTCCCAGAGGAAGCAGCCTTGCAGGAGGCAAAGCGTGCCCTCCAAAAGTTGCAGCCTCTGAGATTGACTCCTCTCCTGACCTTGCAGAAGGAGCGCTGGAGGCAAATCCACCCCTCTCTGCCGGTGCCGCGCGCGACATACTGTCACTCAGACAAGCGACGTTCTTAATGGGTTTGTGGGAAAGGCCTGGCCTGCCTTTCCATCTGTACCTTCTGCCGGCTCCCCTCTCCAGCACTGCCTCCCCATACGACATTCCCTTGAATTATTTAGACTGGTAAATCTTCCTGCATCTCACATCTTTAGTCCATCTGTTAGCCGGGGCTTTGCCTTTATAGGAACTGTCCTTTATGCATGCCGGCATCTGTCAACAGTACACTTGCCTCTTTTATTCATGATCTTCCGTGGGAGATGGTACAAGCTGCAGAAATGCCTCATTTCTGGTATGCATTTCATTTTAATGGAAGATTACATGACTGGGGCCCATTTTATTACTTCTTGCCCTGCACATTCATCCATCACGAGCCCCATTTGCTGAGCCTGCACTGGGACGGCAGCCATCAGCCTGCTCGCCTCGGATTCCTCCCATGCCGCTTTCTCCCCACTGTGGGATGGGGAGGAAACGAGGAGGGAAAGGTTGGCAAAGGGAAGGTTGCCAACAGGGCTCAGGGCTCCTCCAGCCACTGGCGACTTGGTCGTGGTGGCATCAGCCTCACCGCAATGCGCATCCTCCGCGCCCATCCTCATCCTCACTCTGCCCCCATCCCACCCACACCAGGGTATTTGGGGCACAGCTGCCCTGCATACCAGGTGCAAATGGTGATGTTTTTTTGGAGAGATCCCACACTGGAAATAAACATGCACATCCCTTGGATTTCCCCACCCAATTCCAGTCATCCGCAGTTCCCCGCGCAGCCTTTCCCTGCCCCGCACACACACACTGCACACACAGCACTGGGAGCAGCATAAATAAGATCAATGTGAACCAGCAGTGGTAATTAAACTGCCTGTGGTATTTGCAGTCTCTCTCTTGTAAGGAAGGTTGCATGCAATTAGTAAAAACATTTTGGACTGGGAACAGTGCCAGTCTGTGCTGTCCTTTCTTTCAACTCCCACAGAAACTTGAGGACCCCTGATTATCCTCCAGACTGCACAAATAAAACTAGAGTAAATCCACCCCCCCCTTCTGCACTGCCTTTCCCTGAATTCAGGAGACTCAGTGCCAGAAGGCAGAGAGCAGGGCTGGAGGGGCAGAGGAGCAACAGCCTCTTCCAAGATGAGATCTTCTCCAGTCCACACTCCTAGGACATAGAACCATAGAATGGTTGTGCTGGAAGGGACCTCAAGGCCTGTCCAGTCCCACCCCTGCCATGGGCTGGCTGCCCCCACTATCTCCGGCTGCTCAGGACCCATCCATGGGCTGGGGGACCTCCAGGGTTGGGGCACCCACAGCTCTCTGGACTCCAGGTCAGTCCTTGGTGGGCTTCAAAGCACACAAATGTGACCCATCATCATCCCTTTTGACTGGGACACAATCTCTGGCTGGGGAAGGAAGCTGAGCAGGTCTTGGATGACAAGGATTCCTATGCAAAAGTCATTTTTGTATAAATTATGTTATTAGCATACACTTAAAAAAAAAACAAAAAAGGAAAATTTACCATAAATAATGTGATAACTACCACGGCTGAAATGCGGGGGAGAGAAAGCGGCTACCTGGAGAAGAGATGCTTGCTCCAAACAGACTGGGATGTGCTGAAAGAGGCCGAGCAGCTCCTGCAGACAGAGATGAGCCCCAGCCAGGAGCAGTTCCCACACATGGAGCTTCGGAGCCGGAGCAGAATCCCATGAGTGGCAGCCAGGAGGAAGCAGCACCATGCACGTCCCATATGGCGAAGGATATCAGCAAGAGTCTAGCATGTATCTGGGCAAGGAGCTGCAGCAGAGAGAAGGGGAACAGAGAAAACATGTTCAGGTACATTTCACAAATGATTACCATAGTTTCAATATTCCAAATAACCTTAACTCTGTCCCCATTCCAGTCCCCCTCTATAGGAGACACTCTCTATATTGTAACTAGTCCACCCTGATGGCATAACTCAGCATTTCCTTTCAGGAATCAATGAGAACAAATGAAAATTTAATACATTCTCCAGACAACTCAACTCCCTTCTCTCCCCCATGGTAAATAAATAATGTGCTAGTCAAGTGATGGATGGTGTGCTTGGAGATCACTGTCCGAGTGCTATTAGGGGCTGGGGAGGTCGGCGGAGTGAAGACGTGGCCGAGTGCAAGATGAAGTGGTGGCCGTGGGTTATTTGAGGCTGGGAGAGAAATGCGGGGCACATGGAGGCCTCCAGGGATGGAAGAAGGAGCACAGAGCAGACAGGGGTGTCTCGTTATGGATTGCTGCACTGGAGCTATTGGGTTTCTCTGTTGCAGACGTGGCTGGATCCAAAGCCCAGTGGCTTTGGGACAGTTGGGTGCAGATGCACTGCAGGTCTAATGGATAAAAAAAGAGAAATGTGTGACAAGGTGAGCCTGGAGTGAAACATTTGGGAGGTGGGACCTGACGGCAGCCAGACAGGAATGAGCCCCAAGTCTCTCACTTGCCCACCAGCTGGGGGGATTTTTGCATGACCTGTACTCTGAGCAAATACAACTTGTTAAAGGATTAGACTTCACATCTCTCTCTACAAAAGGGAGGGGAGGTCTGTCTCTTTCCTCCAGCCCATAAAACAGGTCCTTGTGCCCTCAGTACACAGCTCCTAGGGTCATGGCAGGGCTCTGAGCCAGAGCTGGAAGACAGCAGCATGAGCTGCTGTAGGAACAGCTCTCACTTAGCCTGCAACTCTCAAAGCACGTGGTGGGCAGGACAGAAAGCACTGCCATGGGACATTCACCCAGCCCGTATCACCCCATCTTCAACTAGGATGAGCAATGGCATTCACTAAGGAGTTAATGCATGTCTTCAAACCAAGGTTTGGGGATTCCATTAGGAGCATGATGGAGTTCTGCTGGTCCCATTCCTCGCTCCCAGGCACTGAACTAATGCTGTATCTATATCCACAGGCACCAGGTCCCAGTTGGTACACGTGGCCCCAACCACATCCCTTCCTTCCACTCCAGGCAGCTCTGGCTTACACTCCTGTTGAACTTAAGGATGCACAGACAACAGTGCCTTCTGCGCCTCGTCCCACAGCTCTGCTTATCTGCTGAGCGACTGTGTACCTCCTTATCTCTGGGGAGAGCCTCTGTGTAAATATTGCTGTAAATTCTTTGGCTTCCCTTCCAAGTAGCGCTGCTCTTTAATGCCTTCCTTGTAAGACCTGCTTGCCCTACCCCAAGCCATTAGCTCTAACAGGACGTTAATAAGGAGGGGGTTTGGTATCTCACAGGGAGGCTGACCTCTTTCACTAGAAGCATGGCACCCATTACAAAGCAATGATAAATCACAAGCCTTCCACTCCTTCCCCAGCAGGCACGTCTTTGCATGCATAAACACACACGGGAGAGGCGTGCGCTTCCTGCATTAACTCTGGCAACACCCAAATGCCCTGTGAAGCCAACGAGTCCATGGACTGGGGCTGCAGGGCACATCCCCACTGTCCACGGACCCTTTGAGTGGTCCCTGGGGTGAGGCAGCAGCTGAGTTGACATCACCTGCACCAGCTGAGCTTCACCACTGCAGATCCAATGGGATGGAGCGCAGAGTCTATCCAAAGGACAATGACAAGGCAAGAGGTGATAGCCTGAAGTTATGCCAGGGGAGGTTCAGGTTGGATATTAAGAATTGGAATGGGCTACCCTGAGAGGTGATGGAGTCAACATCCCTGGAGGTGCTCAAAAACTGTGGAGATGTGGCACTGAGGGACAGTGGGCATGGTGGAGTGGGCTGGGGTTGGACTTGGTGATCTGAGAGGTCTTTTCCAACCTCTATAATTCTGTGATTGAAAGCTTTCATAAGCATTGCTCCAGATGGCACATTTTCCACTGTATCATGGAGCTGTCATGTTTAGTGTTGAATGTGAACACTGCATGAGCTGAACTAGAGACAAAGACGCCCCGTGCCCAAACATAAACCCACTTGCCACTGGATGTCACCAGCAATTGGCTGCAGCCACCCCCGTCCCTGAGCATTGCTTCTTCTGAGCCACTCCCAGGCTCTCTATAAGGACTAAAAACTTTCCTGACAGCCCTTAAACACATACCATTTTCTCCCTGTGAAAATCAGCCCTTAAAAACCTTCCTCCATTCCACTACTTCTTTTTGACATTAAATCAAAAGTGTACGTGGAGACTTTGCTGGCTTGAGCCCTCAGATTCAGGCTTCAGGAGCTGACAGCCAGTGCAATTCTGCTATTTTTTAAAGCAGGCAAAAAAAGAAAGAAAGAAGGAAAGAAAGAAGGAAAGAAAAGAAAGCACCGAAAGCAAAAAATTTGGCTGAAAATTGACACATTCTGAGAAAAATTCTGCTCTGGCAGAAAGGAAAAAACCCAACACCTATTTGATGAGAGAATCGCTTCTGACAGCAAACTATTGACCAGGTCTAACAAGCAGGCTCAGACCACTTGCAAGAAGAAGCCTGGGCTTCACCTCCATCCCGCAGCCCTTGGAAGAGCAAGCATCTCACACCATATCACAACCACCACAACCAATTTGCTTCCAGCCCTATGCAGTGGAGTTGGAGGGCCTCCAAGCACTGCACACAGCCAGGGGTCGTGCTCCTGAGCAGTGGGATCGAGCGGGAGGACGGCGCAGCTTCCCGGCATGCCCTCCTCCTCTGTGCTCATAAACAGCCGCCTCCGCTCGCAGCCGTCTCTGCTCATCCCTTAATTACGTTAAGGGAAGGTTTCTGCTGAGGCCAGCACAAAGCTGGATGCACGGCGGCGCAGGGAGAGCTGGGTTCCTCCAGGTCCTGCTAGCCCCATCCCAATGCCTCAGTTTCTCTCTCCTGGGGAGCAGCCGCACGCTTGTTGGAGTTAAGTACTAAATGTTACAGCTGATCAGAGCAGGTTTTTGGTGGCTGAAGGCTTGGATGCAAATTTTTGGGATGGATGGGGGAATCACTTCGACTTCTTAAGGGCTGGAGCACCTCTCCTATGGAGGAAGGCTGAGGGAGATGAGCTTGTTTAGCTTGGGGTGACCTCACTGCAGTGCTACAGTACTTGAGGGGAGGTTACAAGCATGAGGGGGACCGACTTTTTAGACAGTCTGATAGTGACACGACAAAGGGGAATGGCCTTAAGCCAGAAGAGGGGAGATTGAGGTGAGATGTTAGGAGGAAATTCTTCACTCAGAGTGGGGAGGTGCTGGCACTGCTGCCCAGAGCGATGGGTGCCCCATCCCTGGAGGAGCCCCAGGCCATGGATGGGCAGTCTGAGCTGGGGGGCAGCCAGCCCACGGCAGGGATGGGGCTGGGGAGCTTTGGGGTCCCTTCCAACCCAACCACACTGTGGTTCTGTATTTCTTCACTGTTGTCATGAGCTTGAGCTCTGTGCTGAGCTCTGACTGCTGCATTTAGAACTTTGTTGCTCTCTGTACACTCCTTGCTGCCAGCTCGAGGGCCTGGCTCCCTGGGGCTGTCATTAGCCGGCGGTGATCAGAGAATTGGTACAACCCTTCCACAGCAGCCTCTTGACTTCACTTGCACCCTGTGGGATGCACTTGGGAGCACAGCGAGGTGCCTGCTGAAAGATGGCTTTTTTCCTCCTTACTGTAAAGCCCTCACTGTCATCAGAGCAAGGAGCTGCTCACACTCCTAACACAACAGCAGGAAATCAGGGCAGCCTTGCAGCTGCTAAGCGACCTCGGGCAAGTGGCTCCATTTCTCTGCCTTAGTTTTCTGGGGGACTTCTAACAAATAATAATAATAATAAACAAAACAACACAAAGAGAAGGACCGCATTTCTAATAGGGGTACCACATCCTTGAGGGCAAAATCTGGTTGTGACACTTGTAGAAATGCATGTCACCAGCCCTTGGGGGCAGGGATAGCTCTCTCATTTCCCTCCAAGCTGCAGGATGGGAACACAAAGGATGTGAAAGCTGGGTTGGGCAAGGCTCCCAGGCCCCACAGCAAGGATGCAGGGCGCTGAGTCTCTCTGCAAATGGAGGAGAGACCCCATGCACAGATGGAACAACCTCAGCTAGGCACTAAACAGTACAAATAACTCCACAGCCCTCGCAGGTGCAAAAGCGCTTCTCCGTGATAGCACCCTTCTAAAAGGATAGCTCATTTGGCAGATTATTCCCAGCCACGATGAAGGGAATGATAAGGATATTGGCTCTTCTAACCTTCGTTGGTAAATTGATGGGAGGTGGATTCCACTCAAGCCCATAAAATTAAGGCCTATGGATCAATCTTTCTTCATCTGTTTTCCTGTGATTGCCTGGCAAGCAAAAATATGCACAAGTGATGATGAGGTGTATCCAATCTTCTGCTAGCAGGAGACAGGTTTCCATTCAAGGCCAAGGCTTTGAGATGCCCATAAAGGCAAGCCTCCAGCCTAGTGTAAAAAAGATCTTCTTGCATCTCATTACGCAGGAGTAAATCACCCCGTGTTCAATTATAAATTCTGCTGAACTGGACAAGGCTGACCAAGAGGTCCCAGCAGAGAGGATCCCATTGTGGTCCAGCTGCCAGGTCCTGGTAGGATGATCCAGCTCCTGGATGGGAGCACCAGCCTCAAACCAGCATTTTTGGGTCTAATCCTCTCACTTGGCACGAGTTGCTCAGCCCCTAAAAAGTTAGGCTTGCTCTGTGTCAGAGCTCAGATTTCCAGAGCCAGGTTTGAGCGCTTTGGTCCCTGGAGCCTCGCCTAAGCTGTCACTGAAGTGAGGGGGAAGGAGAAATGTACTGTCAGGAAACGTAATCTCTGAAAAGTGCAGAAATCCAACTGTGGGAGGATTTACAGGAGTTCAAAACTAAGGGACGCCAGGAAAGACAGCTAAATAAACACATAGATCATGCGTCTTGAAAGCTGATGTCAAGACCATAAAAAATCAACTCGATTATAGGAGCAGACAGGTGGCGATTGGTGCAACCCCTACGCATCGTGTCCTGGAGCCTTTGGCTGGCCCTGTCCACTGCAAAGAGCACCCAGCAGATGTTTTCCTGATTATAAATGCTGTATAATTTATAATCCGGAGCCTTGCACTTAAAACAATCCCAGAGCTGTGTCGAGGGCAAATCCTTCCCATCCATTAACGCAACAAGTTCCTATCACTCACCAGTGACACGGAAAGCAGATAAGAAATCCCATGAGGCGTTTGGGGCTGGGTGCTGTCAGTAACAAGTACAGCACCTTGGAAGATTGGTTTGATGCCATCAGATACCTGCTTTTGAAACCTGCTCCGGTGTCACCAGGAACATCCACCATGCAATGGTAGCATAGGTGTGTTGTTCACAGGAAGAAAAACTCCTTGGAGACATACAAGACCAAGGCTCTGAGCACCTGATGGAGCTGGGGTTGTCCTTGTTCAGTGCAGGGGAGTTGGACCAGATGGCCTTTAAAGGTCCCTTCCAACTCAAATGATCCTATGATTCTACAAAATTCCTCCCAGTGCTGTGCCAGACTCTATTCAGGGCAAATGTTGGCTCCCTTCACCCTGTTCTTGCTCTTTAGAAATTCACCAAGTCTTGCCAAGGCTCCTGTGGGAAGTTACCAAGTGTTATGGCTCATGTCACCCGGAGTTTGGAGAGCAACACCAAGAAATGGAAAACCCAGTGCTTCCTCCTCCTTTAAAAATATCATATAGAGGGACCCACGAGGGAAAATGTTGAACTATAAAAGCGCTCTGAAAATCTCTCATCTTGGCAGAGTGTGCTGCTCTGTGCTTTGCTACCAAGGGGAATTCAGCACCTTGAATGCCTGGTCATGGAGACAATCAACCGACTTGCTTCTGGCCAGCTGAAATTGCATCTGTGCCAGTTGTCCCAAAGGCTGCTGTTCTTCAGCAGCTGTCAGTGCCCCCCCTTTCCCAAGGCCAATGCCACGTGCCCTGAGCTACCAGCACTTTGTCCTCCACTGTCACTTTGCAGCCACCCTGCACGAACCAAAGGGCTGCACTGCTACCCAGGAGCCCAAAGTCCTGTTGGAGAGGGAGTGTTGCAGGATGGCTGTCTTTGGGTGACACCACTTGGCTCTCTAGCTACAAAGCATTACTGGTAAGTCTGTCCTAGGCTTGGCTGCTTGCTGGCCCGTTGCTCCCAGCCCGTGCATCCTGCCATACCATATTCCCAGGGGTAAGAAGCAAGGTGGCTGCGCACAGCACATCCAAGCTCTGACCTTCCCAAAGGAATTCCCAATGAGGCTGTGACAGATGCTGAAAATACACTATAGGAGAGGAAACCCTGGCTGCACTCTTGAGGGCTCAGCCTGAAGTCCCCCATCCAGCTGCCCCGTGCTCCCCCCAGCCTGGGCAGCCTGGCGTGCAGTAGCCTAAGCCAGCAGTCTCTGACCCCCCTCTAGTGGCTATAAAACATAGCAAAGTTCACGAACCCTCTCCCCGAGCTGTCTTCTCCCAGATCCAGTATCTGAGCACTGGGACAACGGGTCCCGGGTCAGCTGTCCCCACACGAGGCACAACAGGACCCTGGGAGAGGCAGAGCTGGGGACAAGAGCAATGCTCAGCACAGCATTGGCTCCTGGCCCCAACTCAATCTCCAGCTCCACTGCAAGGAGGATGCTGAACAATGGGGAGAAGGTGATGGTAGGGGCCAGCTCCCAGTCCAGCTCTTCCACTTCCTAAAAACACAGAAATAAAATATAAAAGCATAGATCCTCCTCTAAAACCCCACAGAGCAACACAAGGAGCAATCTCCATATGGAGGGTAGGACTGACACAAGCATCTCTGCAAGGCCAGGCTCCCAGATCCCAAAGGCATTCCTCCTACAGCACACATATCCATCCTCTCATCAGCCACGTACCCCTCCAGCATTCCTGAAGTTCACGTTCAGATGGTACTGTGAACCACCAGATGCCAAATGATTGTTAGAATAAGCATTGTAAAAAATACTGATGCTTTTTCACTCCGTTCCCAAGAAAAGTGGCTTATGCAATTACACTGTGGGCTTGTGTGTTCCAATCACTCTGGAACCTGTCAGCTAATTTTATCCCCATTCAGCTGAAACAGAGAACTTTTAGTTTTAGTGGGCTGTCAGCTGGAGGACAGACACTTTCTCAGTGTCCTCTCTTGAGCAAAGGCTGCAGCATGAGCTCAGCCTCATAGCAGACACCTGAGAATCGCCACAGTTTAACAAGTGGGTTGGAGGAAAAACAGCTTTTGAGAGCTCCCAATCTCAAGACCAACCTGTGGGAAGCCTGGCTTTCCCACCTGAGCACCCGCCTTATTTCTAATCACTAAAGCCCACCACATTTCATTGGTCTCTGGGAAGTATAATTCTTCTAATCCCAAGCTCCCCAAAAACATCTCAGTTCCCTTTGGTCCATAATTACGAACACTATTAAAAGGGAAAGCTGAGAATGCTTTTCTCTACCAGTGAAACTTGCTGGAATTTTTTTTTCCCTTTTTTTTTTTTTTTAAATCCTCCACTAGAAGAAGATGAAGCGAGCATTTGTAGACCAAAGTGAAAAAAAAAAATCTGCTGAAATAAGAGACAGCCCTATTCCATATGGATGGAAAAAAAAGCGTTGTTCCAGCTACAGACAGTTGGCACCTGCCAAACATCTGACCTTGAGAGATCAGGGCAGGTTTAGTATGCGCAGAAGGGACGGGGCTTTAATTTAAGAGCTTCAGCTATATATAGGAACAGATCCATTCTCATTCTTTAAGCAAAAAGCAGGAGGAAAGCTGGGGTGAGGACAGCCCGCTTGGTAGGCAGCCCACCCTGGCACTGCTGCAATGCTGACGGTGCAGAGCCCGACACGGGGAGCTGGGGTAACCACCGTGGGGTGTGCAGTGTGGTTAGTGGTCAGCTCACACGCTGTCGTTTCACCCCCGCTGCCAGGGTGGAATCAATCTTGCCTGAGCAGTCCAAGTTTGGATGTGCTTTTGCTGGCCTCTAATGAAAAACGCATCGTGGCAAGCATTGGAAAATCCCTGACACTCAGCACCAGAGAGTACATTTAAATAATTCTGTGAACATAGATCAATAAAACTAATGTACTTACAGCTGCTCTGTGAAGTATTCAAACTAGAATAAAAGTCATCTTGTATTACGAAGCCTTGTATTAATACTTAGCACCTTTTGTTTTACATATTCAATTAATCTTAGTCAGCGGATAGCAACTCATACACGATATTAAAAGCACAAGGCATGAGAATGTGTTTTAGAGAGTCCAGGTATCTTCATCAAGCAGAGTGAGGTTAGAGGAGGATGTCACTACAAGAGCCCACTGCCCACAGGAGAAGACACCGAGTGGGCTGTGGACATGAGAGGATGGCTTAGGGCCACGTGGGGACCTCCAGCTTCCTGGGCTTGGTCAAGTCTGAGGGTTTCTGCTGAGGGAATCTCATGCATCATGATGTGGAACCACAGGAAGAGCTTCTTGAGATAGATGGAGCTAAAAAGAAGACCCAGAGCTGACATCTCTGGCCATCAGAAGACACAACCATTTGCTAGTGACTTGACGGGATGAGAGGGAATGGCCCTGAGTTGTACCAGGGGAGGTTCAGGTTGGATATAAGGCAACATTTGTTCTCTGAAAGAGTGGTGGTGCATTGGCACAGCCTGCCCATGGAGATGGTGGGGTCACTGTCACTGGGGGTGTTCAAGAACCACAGCAATGTGGCATTCAAGGACATGTTTTAGCAGGCAACATTGGGGTTACGTGAACCTTTGGACTAGATGAACTTAGAGGTCTTTTCCAACCTTAATGAGTCTGTGATTCTATGCTTTCAGTACCAGCGAGACGTGTGGAGATGTGAGATAATCCGTAAGGTTGGACTGAGAGCCTTTCCAAGTCTTTGTCGGGCTGGGTTGCCAAAATCTCTCTATTGCCAGCGCCTCTCTCACTTAGCTGCAGGGAAAAGCTATTCATTGAACAGTTATTTTGGAGAGCTCCCCAGGGAATTTGGAACAGAAATCTGTTGGATCTAATAAAACATTAGTTTAAAGGATTTGACCATGAAACCAATTAGTCTAAAAGCTGTCAGCCCAGTGTTGCCAACCCCTGCCGGCTTTCAAAGCCAGCCACCACCCTGGGCCACCTTCAGCCACGACACACAGACCTGAGACCACTTTGCTCCACATGACTGTTGGCATTGAAGTGCCCAGTGCCAAACCAGACCAGCCCAAAGCTGGGCTATTGAACGCCTTCAGAAAAGTAAGTCAAGGTGACCGAGGGAAGGAGCTGAGACAGAAGATGCAGCCAGTTCCCCAGCATGTGCTGTGGAGCTATGGAGGGCTGGAAGCTTTGGCGTCAGCCACACTGCAGATCTCCTTCTCAGCATGGAGTCCCCATACACTCCAGCAAAACAACAGGCCCTGACGCTTCTGATCATCTCTGAATGCACTGCCCATCTCTTTAGAGGAGGATGCATACGTGGAGGAGCCAGATACGTCACTGCCATCCCCCCCCTGCCATCACGCAATTACTTAAATGGTGGTTGGGTGTCTCACTGTAGTGCAGGCTTTAACCTTTATTGACATCGTGGCTGCTGTGACATCCATTAAGCTGACAGTGGCCCTCAATGCAGGCCACTTGCTATGATGAATTTGGCATCAGAGGACTGCCCTGCTCTTAGCTGCTGGGCAAACCCAACCACAGCTCATGGCGTTCCATTTTGGGCTTACTCAGCACTTTACAAACCAGCCTTGAGTTCTGGACCAGAACAACAGCACACCATGCATGGGGAGCAAAATGTGTCCTGTACCTACAGAGAAGCCCTATCTAACTATCCCAAAAAAACAAAGGAACACTTTAAAAAAAAAAAAGTACAGCATAGAATGTGATCTAGAGAACAGAGAGTCGTTGATAGAGATCTATGTTAGCCTATTAATAACACGGTGCTAGGCTTGCATCTGGACTCATTCCACTTGTATATTAATCATGTGCGGTTTATATAATAAGCCCAGTGTGCTGTCACAAGGTAGGGCACCCCTGTTCCCACACGGCAGGTTTAACGACTCTGCAAGGCTAACAAAGCTCCGCTTTCTGAAAGCAGCCTGGAGCTGGTCCCTACCAAAGTGAGGTTCTCAGGAGGTAATAAAACACCAAGGAGATGCTATCTAGTGGATTTGGAGCATTTCATTCCCTTGAAAGTCAAGCCGACAGCTGATTTAAAGTTTCCAGCTAGGTCATACAAAAGTCAACAGCGGCTGCATCCAGCCAGGTTCAGAGTTTGAATATTTATGGTGTCAATCTGAAATCCAGATAACCACAAATAATCTAAACCCATTAACTCCCCCCTTTCCAGAGGAGAAAGCTCTCTGGACGCTAATGCCCATATTGCCAGGGTTACCGTGGGATCGTGTGCTGAAAGTTGGTTTTTCTTTTTCCTTTCTTTTTTTTTTTTAAATAAAGGTTATTATGCATTGATGGCGATGTGTCAGGCAGTTCCCGCCATCAATGCCTGCCTTCCAGGAAAGCTGGCACAGGCACCACGTGATTGGAGCTAGTTGGAAGCACTGAGACACTCTAGCGCTGCTCAGGTCGAATCCAGTCCACTGGGGAATAGCCTGATAAATTGCAGTCATCTCCGCACCGCAGTGCAGAAGTGCAAGGTAATAATAATGGTGTGCTGGCCAGAGCTGCCCGCAGCACAGCCGCAGGAGGAGGCATGCATGCTGCACGGCACCATGCAAGCACCCTCACCCAGGGGAAGGAGCAGCCCCAAGCCTTCCTAGGGATGGGGTGGGGTGGCAGAAGATGCTAAAGAGAGGAAAAAACAGCAAAGAGATCCTTCCCTACCCACCAGCTGGAGCAAGCTGAGATATTACCTAACTGGGAAGTGTTGGCCCCGTGGTTGGCCCCTCACTACAAGAAATTGTTGAGTGTGTCCAAAGAAGGGCAACGAAGCTGTGCAGGGTCTGTTGCACAAGTCTGATGGGAGCAGCTGAGGGAACTCTACGACTGCCTGAAGGGAGATGAGATGATGTGGGGATCGGCCTCTGCTCCCAGGTAACATCACAGGACGAGAGGTGATGGCCTCAAGTTGTACCAGTGGAGGTGCAGGTTGGATACTAGGAAAAATTTATGCTCTGACAGGCACAGGCTGCCCAGGGAGGTGTTGGGGTCACTGTCCCTGGAGATGTTCAGGAACCATAGAGATGTGGCACTGAGGGACGCGGTCAGTGGTCATGGTAGGGCTGGGTTGACTGGACTAGGTGACTTTAGAGGTCTTTTCCAACCTTAATGATTCTGTGATATGTGAAAATGCCCTAGCAGGTTGGAACAAGGGTTTCACAAGCACAGACCTACAGGAATACCCCAGACAGGAGCCATCCCAGGAAGTCCTGGCACACCATCTCCAGCCTCTCTGCAAATGCCCCTGAAAAAAATCAGTCTCAGAGCTCTTAGTGGTACTTGTGCATCTCCACTGGCAACCTGGATGGCCACTCGGTCTTTATGGTTTGCCCTGGCCTGCAAGAAAGAAGAGATGCTGCCGGTTGGCTGCAGTGCTCAGGAGCCCTCTGTGGGGTAGGTGGACACATGCAGCCCATGAACTGCAAGCCAACATCTGGAACATCGTGCAGGGCATGCACAAGCAGCAGCATCCCAGCTTTTGACACGGGACATGTAGTGACAGGAACAGCCCCACACAGATGTGTGCTGGAATAGCTCTGCAACACATCTGCTGGTGCTTGCCAGAACCAGGAGCAGCTCAAGCCGTTTGCCAAGCCCTGGGACTCGCTAAGGCAAGGCTGCGGGTACTGCAAGCCAAAGGAAGCAGCAGGGCGCTGGCAAGAAGGGCACAGCAACTTGAGATGAGAGCAGAACCAGAGTGAACTGAAGGGGAATCATAGCAAATACCTTCCTATATCCAGAAACAGCCCCCTAAAGCCCAGCTTGAGTTTTCCTCTGCTGCTGGAGAAGAGTTAGTGCCCCTCGGTGAGTTTTAGGAGGATTAGTACATGCATTAGAGTTAAAAATAGGTTTGTAACTGTCTTCATGGACATCCAGGAACATGCCTAAATATAACATTAATTTCCATATGTCATCGGAATGGCTGTTTAATAATGTCAAGGACTGAAACAACGTGAGATGCAGTTTTCTCACCAACTCACATGGACAACAATCAGCCCCACACTGCCAAAGCAAAGCAGCTCCCGGTGAAGTCAGCAAAGCTGCTGAGGACAGGAAAGGCTTTGCTTTACGACCTACATTCAGGTGCAAAGCTGTGGTGAAGCAGCTTCTAGTGCCCCAGCTCCCACGCAGCTTTGGGAACAGGATTTTCGTTGCTGTGATGCTGGATGTCCATTGGATGATCTGCAACTTTCTGATAGGAGGATGGGGCGAGGTGGGGGTCGGCCTCTTCGCCCAGGTAACAGAAATAGACCACAACTTGTACCAGGGGAGGTTCAGATTGGATATTAGGAAACATTGGTTCTCCAAAAGAGAACACAGGCTGCCCAGAGAGGTAGTGGGGTCACCATCCCTGGAGGTGTTCAAGGACCATGGATGTGGCACTGAGGGATGTGGTCAGTGGTGGGGATGGGTTGGGGTTGGACTTGGGGATCTTAGAGGTCTTCTCCAACCTTAATGACTCCATGATTCTATTCTATGAATGCAACCATTCTTAGGGGCTGTTTTAGGTACCCAAAACACAACCAGGACCATGGAGTGGGTAGGACAGTCAAAGAGGAAGGAAGACAGAGATCGTTCAGCAGCAAGTCCTTCTACCTATTGCACGACTGTGAAATTATGTTGAAAATTGATTCATCTGAGAGGAAAGGAAAGTTTGTTCCCTCCGTTGCAACAGCAATTTGCAGTGTTGATATGTGTCTCTATTTTGACAGATTTGCAGGGCAAAGTTAAGCTTGAGTGGGTGGCGGAAGTCAGTCGGGGTGATAATGAACAAACAATAATTACAAGGCAAAAAGGGGAATTGGCTGGATACCTCAATTATGCATTTCCAGATTTTCTAAACATTAAAGGATTTTTACTAAACAGGTATTTTATCTTCAGAAAGGAACACATTATTGTCTGCTCAGAGTGCCACCAGAGGAGTACATGGAAATACCAACACGAGGAGGGTAATCACGTCCCATTTCTTTTAGGTTTGGCAACATTTAGGGGAGAGGAATTTCCCCCATGCTCACAAAAATTTCCACTTCAACTTAAATTTAAAAAAAGAAAATAGGTTTCACCTTCTAATTCTTAATTTCTATTTAAAGCCAATCCTTCAGATTCAAAACAAAATGCTCCTTCTAGAGCTACACTAAAACATTTCAACTTGCCAGAAATTTCTTCCCCAAAAGAGACTGTTCCAGGCCAAGCCAAAACATTTCTCGGACCTGCCAGCAAATTTAGCAACACAATTCTTTGTGCCACTGTAATTAGTATGAATGGGCTTCCTTAGCACCATTGTTTCAGGAGCAGCTGTGCTCCTTTGATGAATACCCATTTTTTTGTATGTCACATGCATTTTCTATGGCCTGTTTATAAAATTTCAAATCATACAGTCAAGGAGCAGAACAGAAATAATATCTGTGGACTTGGGTGATTAATCACAAATCACAAACAAAGAGAAAAGACAGGGATCTTGTTGTGGGATGCCGGACAAGGGCTCAGAAGGCCCAGCTTCAGCTCTTAGCTTGGCCAAAACTGAACTGGGCAAGTGAGAAATCCTTCTTTCATTGGCAGGCAGAAGTACCCAGAGGTGAACTAACTTGCCAGTTTCTTTGTTCAAATTCTGAGGCTTTTCATCAAAGGACTCTCTGACCTACCCATGTGGAAGCAGGTAACAGCGTTCCAGTACCATCCATGCATACTATGCCTATAACCAGAGAGAAATGCAAATGCAGTAACATCAAAGTGCTTTTCAAATCACTCCTGACTCCTTCACATTGAAGGCTCTTCACTCTGAAATGTTTTAATTCTGCAAAATCAAAATGTCTACTTGAAATACTTCTTCGAGCCTAGCGGTTCAGCTCTCCGCATCTTGAAATTCTTTCTGCTTCAAATTCAATTAAAATTATATTTCGAAGGAGGCATTCCAGTGACAGCACTTATTACTAAATATCAGCAAAAATACCGGCACTGTTCTCCTATCAAAAATCTATTAATTATCTAAAATGAAACGCTGTGTTTCCTTTTGGCTTTCAATTCTCTAGCATCAATTTTACTCCTAAGACACAGACTAACTAAGACAAACTCAACAGCAGAGTGATATAAATAAATAAGCAAGGCTAAGCCTGAAGTCAAGAGGGTTGCCTTGGGAGGCAGGAAGGAGCCTCAGTGTTGGGAAGAAGAAGGGTTGCACCATTCAGGTTGGATATTAGGAAAACTTGTCTGAAAGAGCAGTGAGGCACTGGCACAGGCTGCCCAGGGAGGTGGTGGGATCACCATCCTTGGATGTGTTCTAGAACTAGGGAGATATGGCATGGAGGGACATGGGCAGTGGTGGGGTTGGGTTGGATCTGGTGATCTTAGTGGTCTTTTCCAAAGCAGGCAATTCACTCAAGTTAGGAAAGACCAACACGTTTTAAAAGTGACCAAAATTTTTAAATCCTTGAGAGAAAATGAGAAATCTGCTACATTTCCACACCTCTCTTCAGTGATGTTCAAAGCACTTAGAATTAACAGAGTATTTCATTTTCTGCAAGAACAGAGGCCCCATGCTCACTTACATCCATGCAGCTTTCCTTCTGCTAGGAAAATAGAGGCATGCACTCATTTGCAAAGCTTTCACCTGAGAATCAGAAGGAAGGTGCCTGCACAGGACTCCCTTCAAGAATCATCTCTCAGAAGCACTAATCCTGTTAACAAAATCCTTAAACAAAAAGCATGGCTTCATACAGACAAATGCAGCCTTGCAGCAGCATCCAGCCTTACCCCTCGCTACGTGCTTGGCTAGCAGGAGTCCAAGCCCAGCAAGCTGCAGGATGAAGAGCCCTGCAGATGTAGATGGGACCAATAAAACTAAGAGCAGCCACACAGGGTGCATGGCCATGCAGCCAACATTTCATTTCCCAGCAGGATGTTTTTTTTCAGAGGTCCCCATTAACTCCTCCAAGGTCCACGAGGCCTCACCGTCTCCCATCTGTCTGGCAGGGAAAGAATATAGTGCCCTGCTTTAAACACTTGGAGACCTCCAGTCCCCTCTCTGCTCCCTGCTCAACCCGCTGGTTAAGTCGCTAACCCTCTGCAACATGGACACATTAATACTGGGTGCTACAAAGGCAGTTCAAGGCTGGTTCATAATTCACCTGGCCCAAAGACACCACATTTCTGAGGCCCGAGGCCATAACTTTAAAATGTAGAAGCCATCAAAAAAAAAAAATCTGAACAGCAAAAGGCTGTGAAATTTGCACGCTTTGCAATTATTCCTGTTTCACAAGGTTCATTTGAGAAGTTACTGTAAATAGTTCTTGTAATTCACACCCTAAACAACATTTCCAGAAGCATTAATGAAACGTTTTTTAACCCCTCCCCCCGCTTCCCCCAAAGTTATTCCTGGCAGAAAAGGGGAAAAGATGCAAGCTGTGGAGTCTGTGACTGCAGAAGGGAAGAAGCTGTCGGATCCCATCTGTCGACTGGGAGGATGAACGACCGCACGCATCCCTGCTCTGTGCCAGCTCCCAGCCCGAGTTCCAGGGGCTCAGCATCTTCCTGGTCATCCCCAATGGGCAGCACTGGGGCCAGAGCCTCCCTGCAAGGCCCTTCCCATGCCAGCCCCAGACCAGTGAGAGTTGCTGGATGTTGGGCCCAAAGGAGAGGGTCACACACCATACTTTCCAGACACGGGCCAGCTCCTGGGTTCCCGCAGTGCTGTTGGAGACAAAGGGATGTGAAGCTGAAGAACAGAGCAGAGCAGAGCAGCAGAGGCTTGGACGACACGGGTCAGTACTTCAGCACACGCAAGGCTGGTTTTTGATGGTTTGGGATTAAGAGCCTGCAAATCGCAGCATTCCTCCAAGGCTGTCTCACTGGAAAAGAGCTGAGGTCAAGACCAGGAGGGACCCAGAGGTCAAAGTGCTGCCAAGAAAAAGAGCTAAACAAAGCCCAGGATTTCTGCAGTCAAAAGCCCAGGCATCTAAAGACAGCGTTAAACTTGAAATGAGAAATTGGAAATCCTCTTTTGATATATTTCTTCCTTTATTTTAAACAAGCTTTTCTTACTCACTGCACAGCTGATATGTGGACTTTGGACTTTCTTTTTGTAATGTATAATGGAAATTTAACGCATCTGTGAGGAACCTGGGACTTTTTATATCGCATCCATGGTGTTTTGAGGCCCTCCTGCAACTCAGAACACAACGTCAGTGGCAAAGCGGGACTTTGTGTTCAAGAGAGGTGGACATAACCTCCCCCATCCCTATGTCTATATACCTGTAGGCAGCTAGAGGTGAACGCCCCAAAATAAGAGGAGCCACAACTTGCTTCCCTCTGTGCTAACACTATCCCAGTCGGGTCTGTGGTGCTTTCCCAATGATGCAAGGACAACATTAGTGCTGCTGTTGTCTCCAGGACATCTCAAGAACCAGGAGATGTTTTTGATGGAGATTTGCCCGGAAGTATTGCCAAAATCCTTTTCCTCACAGATCAACCAGATTCATGCAGTAGCTGCAGAAGGAGTCTGGACTCCAAGAGATGACAATACTGCATGCTGTGTGCATCACCATGGAGTCCCACTCCTGGTTTCTGGATGGCTGGTCTACAACTGGCTCAGCCCAGTGCCAACTGAGATGACAGTGAGGCAGATCTGCAACTTTGTGAACTCAGCAATTAGCCCCTGAGCCCAGGGAGAGTTTGTCAAGATCCCATCACAGGCAAACAATAACACAGAAATACAGATTTGAGGGGGAGACAATTTATCAGGCTGACCACAGACATCTCCCTCATTTTTTCTTTAATAAATCCAGCCTCGCTCTTGGCAGTGTACAGTATCTTGTCATTGCTTTCGTCTCCTCCTGAGCCTGCCTCCAAACTGCATGCTTCTGGCCCTTTGCAACCCTGGGGCCATCTATTTTCCCAACATTTCTCCACGAGGAAGCCAAATCTTCTCTTCCATTGAGGAGAGGGAAACTGAACCACGGCAAAGTGAGCTACTTGACCCAAGGTCAGCAGGGAAGAGGACAGGACAACATACTCACATTTGGGCTGGGCTGATCCATTTCATCTGCATGATGAACATCAGGGGGCTTTTGCTCCCTCTCGTGAATAAGCTGTTTAGGAATTACTCGGATGCTCTTTGCCATCAGATTTTAATCACCAGGAGTGCCTTCCTGGTGGGACTCCATAAGGCTGTTCAGGCAGCTGGCCAGGTTCATCTCAATTCACACAACAGTTACTCTCAATGGCAGACAGACACCAGCCCAGCTCCGACCTCGCCTCCTATTGCCTGCATGGCCCAGAGGAACGCAGTGTTTCTATCAGCGCTTCCACCTCCCAGCGGTCCGAAGAGAAGGGCAATGGTGAGCTCCAGTCTGCACATCCTCCTGCAGATCATGAATAAACTCCTAGGAATAGCAGGGAGACTCATGGGCACCCAGGTCATCCTCCAAGGACAGAGCAGGACAGTGGCCCAGGTGGGACACGGCGAGGTTGCTGGCAGCTGTGGTTGCCTGTGCTAATTTCATGCCCAACCTCTTCAACTCCCCGCAAAATTCCAGGCAGGCCTTCCACTTTGGCTGACATTCAAAACTGTCACCTCTCCGCACACATTAACTTGGAGGCCTCTGTCATCCCTCACATTAAAATGCTATCACAGGGAGTCAGCACAGCTTGACTCAGCCAGCTAAGGGGCTGGCTCTGGCCGCGCTGCGGGGACAGCCGACTCACGCTTGACATCCGTGGTCAATTTGACAGTGATGGACACGCTACTTAGGAGTCATTTGCTGATCTCATTTCCCCAGGTGGGAGGTCGTGCCACGGAGCTGCCTTCCCCGGGGAAGAAGTGGTGATGCTCTTCAGCCTCTCCAGGAGTGAGACGTGTGTGGACAGGCTTTCCCGTCTGCTCGCTGATCTACCGAGCCTACTAGAATCCCAAAATGCAGCTGCTTGATCCTCCACATAGGGCAGTGCCCCAAAGCCTGGGAACGTTCCCAATATCCTTGCCAGAATATCTGCTTCTGGGCTGCCTCCCCCCTGCCAGTTCACTCTGGAAAGGATCTTCAGTCTTCTCGACCACTACTGGTGTTTTCAGAGCCCACTTGCTCTTGCTACTTGTGCTGCTAAATGCCACTATAGCTTGCTTTCAAACCAGGATACAGCTTTGCTCGCTGGTAGGATCTATTCACCATAGCCTGACCTTCCTTAAAGCAAGGAGAGGCACCCTCCTGAAATTCAATCAGCTCTAAATCAGTTTTTAAAGGACAATTGCATACTCCTTTTACCAGGTCATGCTTCAGTCTGAAGGTGCTCACCCTGTCATTGTCATCGTACATCCTTCCGAGCAAGCAGTGATAAAGCAGGCAACGGACAACACCCTTCAGCTCTCATAGAACAAATGCTGCAGGAAGGAAAGGGCTTTGTAAGCCTTCATCCTCCACCATGAGCCCCAGGAATGACTGTAGGGGCGGGTTAGCATGGCATGTCAACTTTGGGGCATTACCTCCTTCAGCGCCCGCTGGCCTCATACACATACAGACTGGGTCATTAACTCAGATGATGCTTAACCCAGCCTAAATCACACCATCCTATTTGACTGAAGGCCCCTCCGTTCCTGTGACTATTGATGCCCAAGCACAGTCCCAGCAAAGATGGTGACAGCATCCTGCACCTCTATGCACTTCTTTAAAAACAAAGCCCACCTGCAGCTCAGGGGGTGCCAACTAAATGAGCATGTTTATTTTAGTCATAATTAACAATTAAACCGCACTGAGTTAACCTGAACTGAAATATACACGGAGCTAATTAATATTGAACTAAAACTTCAAGCTTCCATGCAAATGTGAAGCTGTAAGATACCAGAGTGGTGGCCCTCTACATCCTTATACCAGAGGACAGATCAAATCCCATCTTTTCATATATGTATATTTTAAAAGCATGGAGCTGCTTATTGTCTAATCACCTAAAAATTCCCTTGCACTTCTTACTGTCCTCGCAGAGTGTCATTGCTAACGCTCTCCAACCCCAGGACTGCAAGAGATAATGATGGTGGGGGAACGCAGCCAGCTACTGCTGGGAACCACTTCCCAGCCCTTCCCAGTTCTGGGAAGCCTGAGCTGAGCCCTGTCCTAAAAACCCCGTAAAACAGATGTCTTATGCAGTGTGCCCAGAAGGCCTTCCCCAAAATTAGGCTCTTTTGGATCAGACAAAGGGAGCGAATTCCAGCGTCCTCCAGCCCTCGCATTGCTCCTTTGAGAGCGAGGCACAGTCCTGCTCCAAGAGTGCCTCTTGGCCCAGCTGTGGCTGCCTGGCTCTGGGACAGTGGCACGATGTATTTCTGTCACCGATGCCACCTGTCTCAAATAAACAAGGAGAATGAGGACTTTCATTCCCCCAGCGAGGAGTTGATCAAAGCCCTCAAAGACTTTCTCTCTCAGAGGTGACCTCATTTCCCCACCGGGGTGGACCAGACGGGTGACAGATGAGTTGAGCACCTTATGGCTTCAAAAGCAAAGCCTCAAGCCTAACATTGTACTGTTCTCATTGCCAAGGGTCTCCACCAGCCACACAGCCTGGCTCTGCCCCACAACCCCATCTCAAGGCAAAGCAAGGCGACGGCTGCTCTCATCTCCCAACTCCTCGTTCGGTCCTTTTATGGGAATGATGGTTTTACATCAAGGTCTGGTAGAGCGCTCAGCTTTCTGTTCCAGACTCCAGCAGCAAGAACTTGACCCGTGTGCTCAGACCCTCTTAGTCATCAGGCTGAGCTGCGTCTCCCCCCCTCCCACCCGCCTCCCTCTTTATGGAGTAGCAGCGGCAGCAGAGCATGGGGTGAGAAGTCAAGGGAAGGACAACTTGACTGATGGAGCTCAGGTTGCGGGGTCAGCGCAAGGCGTCGTGATCCGGGCTCAGACAGAGCCATTTCCTCTGTGATTTTATCCGCTGCGATTTTTATCTTTCGTCTGTTCACACGTCATGCCACCTGGACATAATACAGAGCAAGCCGAGCGCTCGGCTCAGCCTTAACCCCTTCCTGTCCTCCCGGGAAGGTCCCAACATACAGCAAGGCTGCACCCGTGGGTTCACCTGGCGACAAGGGGCGTCTCTTTACGAGCCCTTTTTATTGCCTCGAACATCTGTAAATGGCAGGTTTATCCTTCTGTGCTGACCTCGTGGACAGCGTTATGATTTACCCACAGATTTTGCATTCTCGACAGCGTTCATTAGATGTGATTTTTGGTATTTGGCTCAGGAGAGACTTTCTGGTTTCAGTTCCCAGCCGGAGTGTGCTCTAAGCCATGTGAGCACGGCCCTGGTGGCTGCTCAGGTGAGAGCACAGACATAAAGAGCAACAGGAGCCATTCCTCACACCGCCCTGAAGGTTCAGCCCTAGCAGCTGCTTACATGAGTCTAAAGTAATGAGGACCAGCCCCGTGCTCCCCTGAGCCCAAATGAAGGCTGCGGGTGCAATTGGGCAGTGTTTGACATGAGTGCAGGTGTTTGGGATGTCCACAGAGAAAGTGGCAACAAGACCCCATCAAGGTCTCAGCCACGGAGCACTTCAGATCGAAAACCCCTTAAAAACCACCATCCCATCCTATTGGTGAGGACAAGAAAGGAAGAGGAATAAGAAGATACAAGAGCTCCAAGTCCCAAATGCCACATCCCCAACCACAGTGCATGGCACCTGACCCTTCCATCACCACACATCCTTTCACCTCCACAGGCCGGCAGTACAAATGTCCTCACACTGACCTTCATTTTGGGTCCTTGTAACACCGAATCCCACAGCCCAAACAGGATGCAGCTCCAGCCTACAGGACACAGCAGGGAGCATGCAGGAAGGCCAATGGCCTCAGACCAGACCCACCATGCCCCCCCCAGACCAGACCCACTTTCCCACCTCCCTGCCTTTCCTGGTTGCCTCCAATGCATGGAGCTCTGGCACCCGCATCCTCCTAATTCCACTGTGATTAATTGCTGCCGGACAGGACAAAAGTAGAAACTGCCTTAAGAGTGGGGTATTTTAAGGTGCTCTCTTTTTTTCCCCCTCCACCATGTTTCCTTATTTGTTTCCTTTCTTGCTACTGGTGTGATAACTGAAGAATTATTTGGAAAATTCCTATTGTTTATTTTAAAAGTCTAGGGAAAAACACAAAGTGCAGCTAGCCACAAGAACCGTGCATCTCTTTTGGTTATTTTCAATTTGTGACTTTTTAAAAGGCAATTACCTCACTTTCTGAACTGGATAAAATGAGTCTGGACAGAAACAGCACATTCTTGATAAAATCCTTTTGGCGTTCACATGCGTCTTCCAACTAAGCAATCTGGGTGGAATGGTGCAATATTTTTAAGGGCTTTAAACAATTAAAACATCTTAAAAGAAGCTGTGCCAAGCTTCAGATTGAGCTCTCTTTCAAAAGGACTATAGTGGATGGTAGGGATGGCTTGGTTTTCCAATAAGCTATACACACAGTGTATACAAATCAAATCCAAAAGGTTAAATAATTCTTATGCAGAAAGCCAACTCTTTTTGACATTAAGAGACTCCTTTATTCTGTGAAGTCTCTCCATTAAGGGCTGCTAAAAGCCAGGTGGACATAGTGGGCAGGATCTTTTTATAAATGCCCAGCTCTCACATCTGCATTTGGCCACTGTCAAGAAGAGACTACTACACTGTAGAATCACCATAGAATCATTAAGGTTGGAAAAGACTACTAAGATCATCTATCCAACCATCATTCCACCCTCCCTACCATGCCCACTAACCATGCCTCTCTGTGCACATCTCCAAGGTTCTTGGATGCTCCAGAGATGGTGACTCCACCATGTCCCCGTTCCAATGCTTGACAAGTCTTTCTGAGAAGAAATTTTCCTAATACCCAACCCGACCCTCCCCTGGTGTATCTTTAAACCATTCCCTCTCATCTTCTCACTATTACCTGGGAGCAGAGGCCAACATATGAAAAATAACCCTGAAAAAAAATCGTATCATAAGAAAAATCAATTACATCTTTGCCCTCTGGGCTGGTGACACAGACACACCCATTGCTACCACTGCTTTCCAAAATGAAAACTGGATTTTGCTTTTAAGAAACCCTCTTCTGGACCTTGAGTTTGAGACACCCATTGAAACCAACAACTTGAGGTCACAGTTTGTGTGGGAAGTAGCACGCTGTGCCATCAGTGCAGGGGTAGAAAATGCCGCTGTGTCTGCATATGGCCAACACCCTATGGAGAACAGGCGGCAAAGCCAACCCTGAACCCAGCTCTGTTCCACCCCTGAAACATCAGAGCATCGTTCTTCCCAGCGAGCTGTCAAGGGAGCCCTCTGGTAACATAAATTTTGGGGTGCCCTTGCTCTGTGGTCAGCTCCAGTCAAAGACATCTTATCGTCGTCCGTTTCCCCATGCGGCACAAATTCATGTCCCTATCATTAAAGAGACACATGGTTTATTTACTCATTACCATATCCAGCTGTTGGCTTTCCTTCTCCCCATATTTCAGGGAAAGTAGTGATTTGACATAAATAATACCCCATTTGGCTACGGTCTGAAAGATATTGTAAATATTAAAAAAGTCTTCAACTCCAATAGCTCTTTTCGAGTGCTCCGTCCAAACCCTACTTAGTATGGGTGTGGGGGGAGGTCGGGAAGGAGAAAACCCAACGCCATTACTTAAATAGCCCCATTAAAAGCAAGCCCAGAGTGAATTACGGCTTTATTAAACAGATGACATTACATCGGGAATGATGAATCATAATGTTTCTTTTTGGGATTACAATGCTATATGACCTCTTCAACTGTAATCATTCGCCTCCTACTCCCTGCTACCATCAGGTGTGCCAGCCCCTCTCCTTGCCACATTAGCAACAGTGCTGGGGATCTGAGGGCATCCATTTCCCTACAGCTTATCAACTGCTATGGTTTGCTGCTGTAGGGAAGGAAAGGAGGTTGCCAATGCCTTTGGGAAGTTCAGAGCAGGGACAACCCCCCCAGTCATCCCCGGTGCATGCACTGCCCTACCAACTTGCCCACAAGAAAAGTGGATCCTCACTCCCAAAACACAAGACATCAATTTATCTGTTTGCTGGTTCTGTCCCATTGAAAATCTCTTCTTACACTCCTCCAAATGCATCCCCTTCCCTTTTCTCCTCTGTTTAAATCATAGAACTATAGAATCATTAAGGTTGGAAAAGATGACTAAGATCATCAGGTCCAACCATCAATCCACACGGTCTCCTAGGCAAGTCACACATATGGATCAGAAAGAAATTACTGCAATGCCTTCTCACTGCAAGGTTCAGGAGACCTTTAAGGGTGAGCACTGTGCCTGTGCTTAAAACACTCCAAAGTCTTTCAGCCACACCAGGCACAGCAGAGCTCAGGTTGGGCCACCACCAACAAGACACAGCTGTGAAGAGAGGAATGCCTCCCCATTAAGTAATAATTGGTTGGAATTACAACTGTTCAAGTTTCAAGCCATCTTCAAGTTGGATAATATACATCTCCACTGTGATGTGTGCTTCAGTGCTCCCCATTCTGCTGCACACCTGGATAACTGGAATAGGAACAAAGCCTAGGTGACCTTGTGGGTAGTAACCCTGCCCATGGCAGCAGGTTGAAACTAGGTGATCTTTGAGCTCTCTTCCAACCCAAACCATTCTATGATTCTATGATTCCATGATTCTAGGATGAGTATGGCAGGAGTTTTATGGAGCTGCAGCAAAGGAACACCAAAGGTAACCAAATGAGAGGGCAAGCGTGAAACTAACAGCAAGCCCCTCTGAAGCCAGGCTCCCTTTGCCATGTTGGTCCTTGCAGGATTGACAGAAGCATCACTAGGAGAAGACCTGGAACAGAGCTTCTCCCTCCACTCGCTTGGAGCATGGCCTAAATCAGCACTGATTAGTGCCCAGTGGGCACAGGGGATATTTGTCCTGCCCCGCTCTTGGTCCTCACAGTCCCACAGGCACCACTGTGGCCCAGAATCACAGCATGACATGTTTCCCATGTTCTATATCTCTTGTCCTCCCAGGGTTTGCCTGCTGCCTATAAGTAACCAAGAAAGCATGACATCCAACCTCCCGGATAAAGCAGTGCTGTGCCACGGCCCCACAGAAGCCAACGGCTTCTATTTTTACATGTTTGGTGAGAAGCAAGTGTCAGCTATTGACAACACACACAAAAAAAAAACCCAGCACTCAGATCCCCACTCCCCTTCCACCTTCTGCTCAGGCAGACCTCAGACAAGCACCCGGCGGCCCCATCTGCTCGTCACCTGCTAGCATTTGGGTAGCAGCTACGTCAAACTCCTGGCTCACGTTTTCACACGTAGGAGTTCGCCGTCTGAGTGATGAGGCTGTCTGTGCTCCCATTGTGCTTTGCCATCCAGAAGGTTTTTTGGAGCTTGGACAAAAGACTGCACGCCAGTAGCTCCTACGTAAAGCATCAGCTTCTTTGCCCCCAGTTTATAGACTGGGAAACTGAGGTGCAAAAGGCAGAGAGACTTGCAACCTCCTGCACAGCCCTCTGCCTCCAAGTATCTTTCTCCTATCCTTATAAAATATTCCTTCTGTCCACTGTGCTGCTTGGAAAATAAAAATACAACTCCTACAACAGTAAAACCTGCCAAGGGAACTTGAGCCCTGCCTTTGACCCTTGAGAAGTTCCAGGGTCTTTTAGTAAGGCTGGTCATACCATGAGCAGCCAGCACTTCTGAGCTGCCTTAGCAATAGTAGGTCCCCTTCTGTCTGCCCCCCCCCCCTCTCCTTAGTTCTTGGGACACCTGGTTTGATCCCTCATCCCCCAAAAATGCACAGCTCTACAAAAGCCAAGGGCACACCCCTAGGAGAGAATCACTAACATCAGGAGGAATCACACAATGACTCCCACCCAGGTTGGGCAGCAGCAGCTACAGAGATCTGTAACAAAGCGTAACAAAAATGCACCTGACAAGTAGGAACCTGGTAAATGGACAGCTCAGATTTAGCCTTAACACATCAAAATCCACGATGACAATCATTTTTCTTTCCGCTGTAATTGTTGTAACCACACTGACTTTAATCTTAAAGAAAAAATTCCAACCCAGATTTCATTTTAGTCTAGAAAGTGAGTCAGCTCTCCAATCTCAGCTAGAAAGAAAGGCACTTGCTAGGATGGATGTGAGAAAATAGAGGGTTAGATTCACCAGGCTCCTCTTGGGTCATGCTAAAATTACTACGATTTAAGTTAATGAATAGATTTCCTTTTGTTCCAGCTCAGCTTCTTTCTATAGCGTTACAGCCCTTATCCCAAGCTGGAAGCAAGCACTATTCAGATAAAACAAAGCACAGCTTTTCTTTCACATTACCACCAAGACTTCCTCATAACAATATTTATAAAATAGCTATTAAGATGGGAGGGGATAGTAAAACCATATCTGTACAAGTCAAGCTCCAAGGTTATAAAATAGCAGGAATTAAATCTGCCCTGCAACACAAATTCCCACCCATCCATTTATTCGCTTGTTTCAAAGCATCTTTAATGGCAGGATCACATCCTGCTTGCTTCTCAGGACCTCTGTCACATGCATCGCCCAAATAGGAGGGGGGGGCTGTTATATGGGTCCACTGGGACAGACCCCACCCCTCTACAGAGCAAGGAGGCACAACCACATTGCTCTAAGCTCTCCAGGACAAAGAGGGAACCAGTGACAGAGGTCACAGCAGAACCACAGGTGATTACGACCACAGGACTTTGGCAGCCTCAGGTTGGCACCATCTGTGCTTCTTCCAGGGCACAGGAAAGCATTTTTTTGTGCAGCCTTTGGCAAGAGCCATTTCCTACCTTGTGGTCCAGAGCTGGCTGCAAAGTCCAGTCACGTGCTGAGTCCTCTTCCTCCTCGCAGTGCTCTCCATGTCAGGAGGTCAGCAGAGTCCAGAGATGTGCAGTGGGATCAAAAAGAGCCTTCACCCCTTCTCTTGGGGAACCAAGAGGTCTGCAGCAATGGACTTGGCAGCACGACAGGCCTAGAAACAAGAATGAAAGGCTGTGATTGGAGTTACCCAGGACCTTCATTCCCAGCCCAAAAAGACAGACAAAACACTGCCAAAAAACAAGTTCCAAGGAGGGTAGCTCAATCCTTAAAGTAAATTTGAACCTTGATGGCTACCCAACCGAACCCTACCCTACGTAGCACCATGACCAATGGTACAACTTTCCCACCTGGATGCTCTGAGTCACTCTGACAACATTCACTTTTTGTCAACTGTTTTCAGCATCTTGATGGTGGGAAAGGGGAGGGAAACGAGATTGGTGAGAACAGGAAGAACCACTGCATTTATCCAGGCTGACACCCTACGTAACATCAGCCAGAGTATTTCAGCTCTAACCCATGTTGTGCCAAGTGGTGACACTAATAGGACAACAACCAAGCAATTAAAAGGAAAGTAGAAACAACGAGATATCAAGTCAAAAAGGCTCATGGACAAGAGACAGAGAGACCTAATTCTTGCTTGTTTGCTTTAGTGAATGGAATATTGTCAGACAGATACCACGCTCAAGAAAAACTACATTTCTGTGTCACCAGCAATTAGTGCCTTCTCCTTCAGAGGCTGGAACCCTCCTGCTGTACCAAGTTTCTCACATGAACCCTATAAAAAGCACATCAGGGCGTGGAGTGCACAGCATCTCCCTCTGCATACAGAGAAACAGCTGAAACAAGCAGCTGCTGCTGCACTAACTCACAGTTAAACCTGCTCACAAGCTGTAGGAAAAGAGAAGATACAGTGCCTTAGCTAGGGATGGGGAAAAACAGGGATGCAAAGAACAACACACTGTGACTTTGGTCAGGACCGAGGTCTGGAAGGTAAAGGCAGAGAGAGGGGGTAGCCAGTAAGCACGGGCAGACTGGAAAGCTAGACACCAATTGGCATATCACAGCAATTGAGTGAGAAAGAAAAGCAGGGCCAGAGGCTGTGTGTCCAATCACTGCTTTCACTAGATTAAAAATGTAAATTCTGAGTGTAATAGCCTGGCTTGGAGATAACCAGAGTAGCAGGCAATTAGGAGTAATGAAGTAGCAATGACAGCAGCAGCGGGCAAACATCTCTGGAAAAGGAGTGGGTTTGAGAGGTAAGGATGTCAGGTCCAGCTCTCTGTATACTCTTCACCACTTTAATGCTTTCCTATTGAACATATGATATCACATTTGCTCTGGGTAAATGGGACCCCTGGCATGCTCAAGGGAAACATTGCTGGGAAGAGACAGGGGCAGTGTGACCTCAGAAAATGATGGGCACACGCGGCGCTGGAGCCAGATGTACACTTGGTAGCTGGATCCTTGGGGCACTCAAAGGTCGATGGCATAGTGTACGCCCATCCCCTGCAGGGAGCTAGAAGTGTCCCCTTGGTAGCCAGCCATGCACTTCCATGCAGCCAGCACAAACTTGATCCCTCTGAGATTGTGATCCATCACTGCTGGGAAAACAGCTAAGCAGCTCCAAAAGAAACCAGAAAGTAAGTAAATAAGGGGGAATAATTGTCCAGCACAGGGGCAGCCATATCACCATCTTCAACAAGCAGGCTAGAAAGATTGACTTGGCATGCAATAGGTCCCCTTGTGCAACACAGCACCATGAGCAGCATCAGAGCTGGGCAGGAAATACCTGCAAGTTGCCCACTACCCTTCATAATGCAGACTGTGTGCAATAGCATAATGCCTCGCAGACGTCAATGTGGACACTCACCAGGAAGCTTAAATAGAGCAGAAACTCAAGATTCAGATAACACCAGCCCAAGAAAGAGAAGAAAAACACTTGGAAACATCAGAAACCTGAAAACAGCTCTGGAAAAGAAAATCCAAACACATCAGGGAAAGCTCGTGCAAGGGGGAAGACTGAAAAACCAGATATGGAAGGGCTGGGGAGAAGGAGATAGAGCTACGTGGAGGCAAGTGGGTTATAGGCAATCTTACATCAGTTTATGAAAATATCCCATTAATCTTCATAGCGCAATCTTAATTGCAAAATCTTTCATCAGCCTTGTTATTTGTGCACCTGTCACTGGAGACACTCGGAGTTGTTTTGTCGTCATTTCTCACACTAATTAGAGGGGCTTGGGGTGGTTTGTGGGGTGGGGTGGGGAGTTGGAGGGGGGGAGGGGGCTGCTGTTTTTTTAATTGTCCTCGAGCACAGCTCAGCTTTGCAGTAACGCTGCCAATTAGGGTCCTGCCCCGCGCGGGGCTTGCAGGCCTGCTAGGCACATTACAGAAGACTAGAGGGGTTGTTTTAATTAAATACCCCCAGACTAGCAGGGAAATATTTAGAGCAATTTAACAATCTGCTGCAGAGTTGTTAAGCCTCCAATATATCTGCTTAATGTTCATTTGGGTATTTAATAATCTCCCTACCTTATCTAATCCTGTTTAAATTTAAAGAGATGCATCTAAGCTGGTGGAGTAGCTAGTGCTTATTAACAGCCGCTGGTTATTAAAACATATTTGAGATGTCATCGCTAGCAAGCAGTCCCAGAAGCAGGCAGGAGAACTGGTGCCTGTGGATGTATTTCTTCCTTAAGCAGGGCTGCCCAGGGACAAGGCCCAGCGCTTCCATCGTAGGCTCTGCTGTCATCATAGTGGTAACACTGCCTTTCCAACCTGCTCCACCTCCCCATGGAAGGGAGCGCTGGCCTTATTGCGTAATTAGTCAAAGTTACCAGTTATTTATTTTTAAAGCTGTGTTCCGGGCCTTCAGCCACTCAGACTGGGGCATTTGTAAACTGGATGTTTTATGTTCCCAGGTTAATGGAAGGCACGTTGTGTTTTCCTCAGCCAGCTCCTCACAAACTTTCTCTGAAGTCCAAAGAAAATCACTTGCTTGGGGTTGATCTATGAGGCCAGCAAGACTTAACCTTGAAAGATTTTAGCCTGGCTGTCTTTGCTTAATTTGTTTGTTCCTGGGTTGCTTGTCCTGTCCTTGGTAGTCTCCATACCATTTGACGCGCTGCCATTTCCTGCAGCAATGCTCTGCAGGTTGCCTCAGCCCTCTCTTCCATTCTCTCCAAAAGCAGGTCCTTCCATCACGCTGCCGCTCAAAATGGTGGTCAAGGCAGCTTCCAAAATAACAGCATCACACACAAGAAGAGATTCTTGGAGAACACATGACTCATAACTGCCAAAACTCAAATAAAGGGAGAATCAAGTCAGGAAATTCACCTTTTCCCAACAATAGAATGAAAGACAAGGGCTTTAAGTCGCATCAGAGGTGGTTCGGGTTGGATATTAAGTAACATTTATTCTAAGAAAAAGTGGTGGTGCATTGGCACAGGCTGTCCAAGTTGGTGGTGGGTCACCATCCCTGGAGGTGCCCAACAACTGGTTCCATGGAGGTGCCCAACGTTTTAGGTTCTCATTTAATTTTCACCATAAGTTCAGTGTTCCGGTTTTGGACACCTTGTTTTAAGACAAAAATTAACCATTTGGGAAGGGCAAACCCAGAGGTGACACATCCATCACAAGAGTTGTGCAGGAAAACAGTCACTCCGCTTGGTCCTTATTGGTCAAAGAGCAGCGCTGAGGTGAAACACAGCAGCTACCTTGAAGCAGGATGCTGTTACAGAAAACAAACAACAGGGTGAACACCAAGGCTGGAAAGGAAGATTTAGGTCAGGCCTTGAGGCGGAGAGGAAGCACACTTTTTATGCTTGTTCTGTTATTCTTCTTTGAAACCCAGGAAGAGGTTGAATAACCTCTATCCTTAAGGGCCTTTAAAAACAGATTAGTGTAAAAAGACATAGGTAGAGTTGATCTTGCCTTGGGGCACAGAGACAGATTCAAACGACCTTGGCAAGGTCCTTCTGATGCCTTTTCTTCTGTGGCCGTATGCTGCAGCACAAGGAACACTGAGCCCTACACTTTCTCCTCTTTGCTCTCCTTCAAGGGACTGACTGTGGTACCAGAGCATCCCGTACTCTAAAAATGAACTAAACAAGGACAGATCGGTTCATTAGCACAGTCCAGCAGAAGCAATGCTCTGACTTGTAAGGCTCCATCGTCCTACGTGCAAAAAGCCAACCCATTTCATAACCCCAGCAGAACCCAAACTCAAGCCCTCCTCCACAGAGGAAGCCCACGGTTCCCTCTCCAGATTTGGATGACAGGGATGACCGGAGGGGGAGCAAAGGGAGCAGATATTTTTTGTTTGTTTGTTCTTTGTTCCTTGTTTCTCAGACACTGGTGTCATTGAGGATATTTTGTGGAGGAGACACATCAGCACAGTGACGGATCCTGTCTGGTCCCATCAGCACCGAGGCGTTGTGTCCCCAGAGTAACGCGAGAGGACTGCCGTTCCTGCAGGGAAGGCTGCTCAGCGGGAGGTGTCAGCCTGGGAAACACAACAATTGTTTCTCTCCGATCGGTTCAGTGGCACTTGGAAACTTTCAGTGCAGGGGAGAGGGGGAGAAGGCTGAGTCTGAACGCAGAGGTGTGCCAAGGACTTGCACTGAAGGACAGGGAGCAGACTTCACAGCCAAGCATCATCGCCATGGTGGCTGCCCACCATGAAAGGGAACAAGTGTGCTCCAAGTGGCCATTTCCTACCAGCACGTCTTGCAGAGTAAAGGACTTCTGAGCCATCTTCCTGACAGCTGACAACTTCACACTGTGCTCTTGTCACCTCTGTGTGCAGAGCTGCAGCCACAAAGCATAGATCTATTTAGACTCTTGAAAAAAATAAAATAAAATAAAAGGATGCAACTGTTTACAATGTGATTTCCTTAATTCTCAATAAAGGATCCTATATGCTTCCTCCCCCATAGGTCACTGCTGGTTTAGCAGTGCTGTAGCAGGACAAAAGGGGTGGTGTGAGTTAACACTGCAGTGCCCTGCAGCAACAGCTTCTGCTGTAACAGCAGGACTTCGCATCCTCTTTCACAAAAGCAACAGAGGACTTCAAACTCTCCATGGCCACGCAGAGAAAAGCCTTGTGAAGGTTGGCTGTTTTCCCTGCCGGTCAAATGGGGATGCAAGCTGCAGAAAAACAGAGCTATCTGCCAGATAGACACACAGGCTGACACTGCTGTAAGACCAGCCACTGTGTCACCTCTGCTCAGCACCTCGAAGATCCCAGTTTAGGCTACAGCTACAAGCAACTGAGGAAAACCATCTGCAAAAACTACTCTCTGTGCTCTGGTTACTGGGAAATGAACTGGGTTCTGGGCTCCTTCTCTGTGGAACAAAGTGGGACGCGCTGACATCGAGTAGACATGTATAAAATGCCACTTTTCCTTCCATCTCTGCTGCTTAGAGTCACCCAGGCCTTGTGTGTTGGCAGCAAGAGATGCCACAACACAGCTCTTCACTGGGTACAACACGTGTGATGGAGCTGCTTGTGAACAGCAGGCTCAGGGGGAGAAACCAGCAGAGGCAGGCACAGAGCAAGTGGTAATTTCTGCGCTGTGCAATTACAGCTGGGAAGGAGTAAACCTCTGGTGCACAAACCTGCCAACAGTTTACTGCCGACAAGGAAACAAAACCGACAGTTGACACTGGAACAGCTACTGATACCCTGTAATCATCTTAAAAATAGACTCTTTGCAAACCTGCTTGTTAGTAGTGAGAACATATGCTCTTTTTAAGAGGGGGGAAAAAAAAACCCTCTCAGCATCTCCAAAGCAACATTTGCATTAGCCAGAGCAAGTGTTTGGAGAAGCTGGAGTTGCAAACGCCTTTTCCAGGCCTTGCTCTGGCCCTGCTGGATGGTCAGGACACTGCAAGATCTTGCATAGCCACAGCTCACCCACATCTTGCTGTCCTCTCTGCGCTCAGCACATCAACACTGCAGGGGAGAAAGGAACAAACATTCCCTTGTAAGTGGATTTCATTTTGGTATTACCCATTTAGAGATTACGTCCATTTCAATTTGGGCAGGGTTCCAAGGTTAACGTCCCCGCTCTTGTTAACAGTGCTACAGGGTCTAATGCTTGCAAAAGCCCATCAGCTCACTTTTACATCTTATTTGGAAAAATCACTGCAATGTTGCACTGTGCACCAGGACAAGGAGAGGCAAAAGGCAGATCCTGGGTGAGAGAGGATTTACTGTTTCCCAAGGATTCCCGGACACATCACTATTCTCCTCTGCCACCCATGAATACATACATCATAGACTGCTATTGTAATCACACAGTGAATGCAGGATGTTCAGCCCCCATGGAAATTTCAGAGGCTTTCTATTGTCTCCATAATCAGAGAAGAAAATCTCTGTCAAAGAAGCACAACGCATAACATGGGGGTGGCACCCTCCACCCAGGATTCACCACAGAATTCAAATCTATGGATTCCTTTTACATCTGTATTTATTCCAACTGGGGTTTCCAGTGTTTGGAAATTACATCCACCTCACAGTGTATGCAGCTTCACCAGGGTCATGTTGTCGTCCAGGTCACCAAGGGGACTTGGCAGATGGGACCTTCAGCAGATGGGCCACTCAAGATCAGCCTAGATCTGCTCTCCTAGGAGTTGCAACCCCTAGGGAAGACACAGTCTGAACCTACACAAGCAAAACAGAATCACAGAGACTGGAAAAGACTACTAAGATCATCTAGTCCAACTGTATTCAGGTTGGATATTAGGAAAAAATTCTTCTCAGAAAGAGAAGAGAGTGGTGATGCACTGGCACAGGCTGCCCAGGAAGGTGGTGGGATCACCATCCCTGGAGGTATTCAAGAACCATGGAGATGTGGCACTGAGAGATGTGGTCACTGGACACAGTGAGGGTTGGACTTGATGATCTTAGAGGTCTTTTCCAATCTTCATAATTCTATGATTCTACAACCTAGTCCAATCATATGCCAGAAGGGTCACTGCAGAGGATGAGATGACCTGGCATTTGACTCCAGAGAACATTCTGTCGCAGGAGGACTTCCAACTTCATTGCTGGGACAGGAGGTACAAGAGTCCAGCTACAAGCTATAAAACTACAGTAGAAGCTATTCTTCAGCAGTTGGAGACTAAGGTCTCCAGCCCACAGGTCACACCCCAGAAAGCAGAAGAACGGGGCACGATCTGGTAACAAGGAGCACAGACTTGGTATACTTGCCAGCCTGGAAAGGGTTTGGCTACGCACCAGCAGGAGATCATCCTGCTGCATGACCCCAACACCTGGGCAGGAAGACAGCTTCTTCACCCAGGGTAAACGTACAAGCAGCTTTCACTGAGGCATCCTCAGATGAGCTCCCACCAGTCAATACTGCCAGCATGAATTATTAACCAGCATGTCATGCAGCCTCAGAAGCGGATACATCCCCACCGCACAGGAAAAAAAGCTTTTAGCAACATACCCATGTCAGCAAGCCCAGGTTGCACTTGCCAGGCGCTCTCTCCCACCTCCCCGCAGAGCTGCAGAGGGGACCCATGGTGGGCTGCTTGCTGGCAGCCCCAGCAAAGAGCCACGCTGCCCCACACCTCCTCTCCCAGATCCAGCAGCTCCGTGCGTGGCTGCATTAGCTCAGCACATCCACCTGTCACGCAAGCCACTCGTTTGGAAAATTATTCTGCTGGAGCATCGCTGAGGACACCTTGCCAGTGAAATATCAGACAACATCAGGCGGTGTTTACTTGCTCCAGTGCAGATACTACACATTTATTATTTACACTTTGCAGCGTATTTCTAGAGTTATGTCAATAATACGGGGAGTTATCAAGTGATCTGTTTGCAGTCAGTTGAAAACTGCCACGATTCCCAGTTTGCCTGAGAAATTTTAGGACAGGGATTTACCATTTCACATGGGCTAATCCACGGCATGAGAAACTGAGGATCTAAGCAGTGTTTGTCTGGATCTGCCAGACCTCAAATTGAGTTTGTATTGCTTACCTCCTCTGCTTTCAAGCAGAGCCAGCCCCAGAGGGAAGGAGGGCTCCTGAAACGGTGTAACAGCAAAGCCTGGAAGGTCACCTGTAGCCCCAAGTGTTTGAAGAGGTGGTTGGGTTGACTTTCATAGACAGTTCCAGCTGTATGTAAAACAAAACAGAAGTGGGAAAAGGATTAGGCCAAGCTGAAGGGTCCTATTCTGTAGTCATGTTTGGAGTCTGATTAATGCACAGTGGTGCACTGGACACAAGGCTTAAATGAAAAAATCCTGTTAGCTGCTTATTTGTTAACGATAAGATGCAAAGTACTTCCCAGGTGCCATCTCTTCACTCCTCTCCCAAACACAGGAGCTCCTTCACAACATATCACCAGCCACATCCCACCAGAGCCACCCTGGCATCACAGCTGCCCACATCCCTGCCTGAGCTGAGGTCAGCTCTCCTGTACAGCACCCAGTGGGATGGGGCAGTTCCATTTGGCCTGGAAGAACTTGGAAAGACCAGGCCAGCACGTTTTCCCTCATATTTTTCACTATGTTTTGACAGAAGCTGGGGAAACGAGGAGCATTTCCAACCCAAAGCATAGCACATGTTTATTAAACCCCCCCACGCTAAGAGCTGCCTAGCATGGAAACCAGCAAATATTCTCTCTGAAAAGGCGGCTCCTTTGGAAATGAGATTTGTGTATCTAGAGGAAACAACTTCAAAGAAGTCCACTGGATGGTGCAAGCTCGATACCATCTAAGGCTGGTATCAGCACTCTCACCAACAGCACAGGCCAACCGCTACCTCCCTCCTCCCACTCAGGCTGCAGTGGACCACTCTGAGTGCCAAAAAGCAGCCGTTACCCCAAAGTCATTGTTCAGGAGCTTGAACGAACAGCCAGAATCCAGGTGGCAAAAACATGCGTCATCTCTAGCAGCAGCTCTCTGATGCAGAGAAATGACCCTACGTCCTTCCCCCCCCCTCCCCACATTTTTGATTATCAGAAGTGCCTTGACGGTTCTGGCTGAAAGATCAAAGCACCCAGCCAGGCGCCTACACAGAGCCACCACGTATTCAGGAGCCATGCTCTGCTGCAAGTCCCATTTGCAACAGGAGAAAGGCTTAAGGTTTGGTTCCTGCAAAATCCCTTTTCATCAGCATCGGGCTGGAGCGGTGCTAGCATTCAAACCGACTGCAGCTCAGCAGCAGAGATCTGAATACTTGGCCAGGTAATAAGCACCAAGGCAGTTGTTTTTATCTTATTCAGTCAACAAGAACATGGAAATCAATTTTTCCCAATCTCAGTTATGGCTAGAAATCCATTCCTTTTAGGCCAGCTACAGGATTAATCTATTGAATGGTTTGCAGGCATTTTGCTGACACATAAACATTTTAAGAATACATTATACTTTCCTCTCTCCTAGTAAAGCATTAGTGCTTTTTTTTTTTCTCCTTTCCTATATAAACATCTTTGTTCGGGAATCCATGAGACAGGACGTGCAAATGCATCTGTGCAAACAAACCTCATGTCTGCAAACTTTTGCACTGCAGTTGACCATGAATTCATAGAATCATTAAGGCTAGAAAAGAGTTCTAAGATGCCCAACCTCAACCCATTCCCACACGCCTTCTGACCTCAGTGCCACATCTCCACAGATCTGTAACACCTCCAGGGATGGTGACCCCACCACCTCTCTGGGCAACCTGTTCTTCTCATAGAATGCTGAGTATCTCATCGTTTGTGGCCTTTGGTCTCCAGGAAGTTCTCAGCAGGACCACAAGACAGTCTGCAGACCTTCTGGAAGAGTGTGCTGGATGGCATTTTTTCCCCACTTTACAGGTTTGGAAACCAAGGTAAATTTTCCTCTTTCACCAGTGTAATCAGACCTTCCCAAGCTGAGAAAAGCTTTCTTCCTGAAAAGTACTTTCAGCACTGGAACATTTTCTGCTCTCAAAGAGTTGTTTCCCACTCAAATCAAGGGATGCTCTGTTCCATCATCTGCCCTTTCCCACTTGAAACACAATCTAAATTTTCATTTGACCAACATCACAGCCTTTCCACACCCACTCTCCAGATGTCAGGATTGCTTGTAAAAGTTTCTGCAGGTGATGGATTTCAGGCCAAAGGCTAAGATTCATTTTAAAATGATCTCCACAAAATTTGATCTGGGCAGCAGTACCGAAATGGTTCTGCAAAAACAAAGAACAATAAAGCAATTATACGCCATGCAAGAGGACAGTAGAAAGTGAGTGCATCCATCTCACCACAGCTGTCCTCTCCTCCTCCAGCAACCTGAACCCAACAGACTGTGCAGATCTATTTCTCATTACCGTAGAAGACACTACAGGTATTTCCAATGCAGTTAATAATGTGTTACCCTGGCCAGAAGGGACATAACTTGTTATAAAGATGTGACAGCCCTGCTTGCTCACCTGTTCACACTGCGGTTCCTTCCTTTCCCCAAAGTACCTCTTCATATTTTTGTCCCTCTTTGTTTCTGTATCATTCACCTGCAGGGCCCAAGTAAAGCAATTCCTTCAGCTTGCCTTCAGCTAGGTCTCCAGCTGCCATCAGCAACACCCAATTCATAGGTAAGCAACTCTCCAAACAGCACTGCTGTAGAATCATAGAATGGTTTAGGTTGGAGGGGATCTTAAAGATCAGCCAGTTCCAATCCCCTGTCACGAGCTGGCTGCTCCCCATCAGCTCAGGCTGCCCAGGGCCCCATCAACTTGGCCTTGAGCATCTCTAAGGATGGGGCACCCACAGCTTCTCTGGGTGGCACTGCCAGCACCTCACCACTCTATAGGCTGCAGTAGGTTCTCTTCAGGCTTTCCCCACCAAGCCTCTATTGCCTGTGCTGTGACACGGACCAGACGTGAGGCATGAGGACAGCTACACCATCCTAGGATGCAAATCCTCCCATTGGGAGAGCGATATGCAACGTGCACGTGCTGTGCACTGTCTGGAGTGGAGGAGGTGATGCTCAGGGACTCCTTTGTACTACAATACAGCATCACTGGAGAGCTTCCATCAGGTTCTCTCATCTTGCCAGGACATCCAAGACAGATCCACAGTAACTGAATAATCAATTAATCCTCCTGCAGAGCTCCATTTACATAATGAAAATGCAGCCTCCCAATATACCACTATTTTTCAGTTGTCTAGACCAATATATCTGTCCTGTAGTTGGAGGGGGGAGACCTAACACAGCTTCTATTACAAGTGGCAGAGTTCCAGCTGAAGTCACGTGGTGGCAATAAAACTTCTATTGATTTCATGTAAGCATTTAACCCTAGCAGAGCGCATATTGCTCCAACAGCCCACAATGGACTCTGCATCCAGCAACCCAGACTGAATTACAGTTGCACCTCACAGGGCGCTTGGGGAATCTCTTCCCTTTCTGTCTAGCTCAGATAGAAGCAATAGGCATTAGCAGAAACCTGACAGGCTTCAGTGCACGCTTTGAAATACAGCAACAAGTTTGGTTTTTCAGTTCAATACGCGCCATTTTTCTCAGACCACAAACATGGGTCTCACCTTACAGACTGCAGCGATGAACCAAACAGCTGTAACTCCAGATTCAACTCATTTAGCAAGTAGGGACATAGGGTTGGGGTAAGTCTGTAGTCAGAAGTCTTATCCTAGACTTATCCTAGACTGAAGACTATGAGCAACGGTACTAAAGCATCACTCTTGGGCAATGCTGGCAAACCTCAGCCAGCATGCAGCAGAGACTGTAGAGTTGAATTAAAAAACCTTTACTCCTCCTTCTCTTCCTTCAACTTTTTCCCCCAGAAATAGGACATGAAAAGCAAACAATCCATGGCTCACAGCAGGGCCTATTTGCAGCCGCTGGCTCCCAGCCAAGCTGGAGAGGCTGCAGACAGGAGATCGGCAGAAGGCTGAGGTTCAGCTGCAGCCCTCAGTCCTGCCACAGCCTTCTGCAGGTCAGCAGGCAAATCATTTTGAACTTATCTTCAAGCTCACAAAGCCAGTCCAAGGCTCCCATCCATCCCAGCCACTGGAAAGGGCACCAAATGTTTGGGCTGCTCTGCCAGCAGCACAGCTGAGGCACTGGGGATAGACAAAGCTTTGTCAAACCTCCTGGGCAGGGCAGTGTCGGCATGCAGTGTGACTATTGCTTCCATAACAGCAGTGGATCTGTATTTATACATTCCCATAACAGTGTGGTTTAAGCGAGCATGCTCTGCCCTCCTCTGCTTGCTACAGGTTGTCTCCTGCAGCCCACAGAAGCTCAGGCAAATCCAAACATCCTATCCGAGGGATTGCTTTGTGTTTTCCTGATGACAGCCACCTAATGCAGACTCAATGACTTCTGGCCATTCCCCTGACCAGGGCAGGCACAAAAATCAGCTGCTAATTGCAGCAGCCTAATGCTGCAGCTGGCGGTATGGATGCTGACGCCAAACCGCACAGCTCCCCCAACCAGCTGACAGCAATGCTGAGCACAACTTGTCCCCATCTGAACAAGCACTTGTTCGGTCAGCGCAGGCAGCTTCCCCAGGCACTGTCCTGACCCTGCACCATCATCAGAGGTGACAAAGCCTTCGGAGCAAGCACACAAAGCACCAGAAGCATCTCATGCAGAAGCAGAGGCTGCAGCTTGCTGAGAGCCGTGAACTGCCACACTTTGGGCCACATGGGATGGCCAGGCCCCGTGGGGATGGGACAGCCATCATGTTAATTGGGTGTCAGGGACACGTCCTTAAAATCTCCCATCTCCTCCCGCCCAGCCAAGCACTGGGACAGCTCTTGCTTTCTGTGCGAGTACCAGTATTTGCTTTGACATTTGTAGGTCACTAGAATCAAAAGGTTTGGGAAGGGGGAACTCTAAAATCCTTGAAAGCTCAGCTCTGTTGCTGGCACAGCCCAGCCTCAAGCTTCCAAGCCTCCCCCCATCCGCCACAACACACTTCTCCCTTTTGCCATAGAACTCCTCAGGTAGCGGCCCCCTCTCTTCTCACCCCATGGGTGGAGGGAAACTGACTGCTGGTTCTTCTATCTGACCTATCAAGTGGAGTCTAGATGTTATTTCTATGAAACAAAGTTAAGTGAACACATTCTCTGTCCTGGTCCATAGGAGCTCTAGGCCTTTTTCTTGATTAAAACTGCCTCAAGTGTCCTTTGAGGAGTCTGGGCCTGCTTAGCTTTCACTATCTTTCTTGCTCCTCAAAATGCAAATTCCAGTTTCTGCAAGCAAAGGTCCCTCTTTGAGCTCCAGTAAATAGCAAAATGCAGAGTAATTAAGATTTCCAAGATTAATTCCTCTAAGTTTCTTCCACAGGGACATTTGAAGATGGCAAATCTGGGTGCATATATCAACGTTTGTCTCCAGAGGGGTTTGTGGATGTGTTGCCAATTTCCCTCCAGACAACAGTTTTCTGCTTAGAAGAGATCACTTGGAGCCACACCACAGAGTCAAAGCTTCATCAGCCATGAGGTTGAAGCCTGGGCTGCTGCTCTCCACAAATAGGACGACTAAGGGTCAGCATTTTGCAGACGTCAAGTGTTCCTTTGCATAGTGCTGCCCAAGGATGACGCAGTGCGAGTCATTTAGACTTGGCAGCCCTGCATGCTCCAGGCATAAGTTTTGGCACAGACTCCAAAGCCTGGGTTGCTACTGCCTTCCTAGACAGCAGTTACACTCCTCTGTGCTCCTTCTGTCAATGCTTTGCCACCCTTGTGGTACCTTTCCCCTGGGGATGTGGGGAGGAGCACAAGGACTGCTCCCCTCTTTCAGAGCACGCAGAACGGCTGCTTTACACAACAGCTTTCTCTGCAGGCCAGAAGCTCTTGAGAACAGGCTACATCTGGTGTGACGTGTGCTTGGAGTCACCCTCAGCTCCCCAAGGACAGTCTGAGCCAAGCGTATGTTACCAGCACCAGAAGCATGTTCCCCACTTCCTAAACATTGCATCAGAGCACACGATGTCAGGAGCATTTGGAAATGCATCGAAGCTGCCTTTGCATATGTGTGTCAGAGGACACGCACGCATCCCGTCTGGAAGCTAGAAGGAAGGCCATCTGCCTTCCACTGCAAGCTGGTGATGGACACAGATTTTCGCTGTCGCTTTGGCTATGCACAATGAGCTGTGCCCAGCTCCACAGCGTGCTCCAGAGCCACCTCCTGGCTGAAAGGATAACAGTCATGGAGAAAAGTAAGTTAAAAAAGACCTAGCAAACCCAAACACTTACCCCAAATCCCAGCCATTTGCTTTATGTCTGCATGCACTCTCCACGACAGGTTTCAGCATCACTACAATCCAGGCAGAGGCACTATCCTGCTCTTGTTTCTAAACATGACCCCAGACCTGGGCTGCTGTTGGAGAGGTTACATCAGGGCTGTTCCTCTTTTGCAGATCTGTGCCATTGCTTTCCCCAGGTCTGCTCAGCAGTGATTCCACTAGTTTAGGTCACAGTGGGGCAGCCCAGACCCCTTACAGTCTAGAAGAACAGGAGACAGTTATACAAAAGAAATGTCCTTCAGTCCATCATCACAGAGCAGGAACAATTTCTCAGTTCACATCAGGATTCACTATTGCTTTCTGATTAGGCTTGCTTTCCAGCAAGGCCACTTTGCAAAGCAGCCACACCACTGCACTGGAGGAGAGCGTGTGACACAGTTTATGGGGAAGAGGCATCCTTGAAGAGCAGAAGTTCCGCACAGTCCTACCAATGGCAGGTGAGGAGGTTATGATCCTACATCCTTCCCTGATGGCTAAGTGATGCCCTTCACGTTTGACGTTCCTTTGCACAACAGAAGGTACGTTATCTTACTCTTAAAGCACAGCATATAGACACAGAGGCCAGTTAAAGCACAGATTTAACTCTATTTAAGACAAGGCCATGTACGCAGTAACTGATAAAATGTCATATTGAACTCTTACAAAAGGTTTTCCTGCAGCATTTGGATCAATTCTTTCAAAAGAAAGGTTTTTTCTGTCTTTTTTTCATAGGAATAGGCCTAGCATCCAAGAAGAGAAGACAGCAACCGCCCATTCCAGTGCCAGGGAGCTACAGGACATCATGCAGCCAAGTGAGGCTGCACACTGCAGAGTGGGACAACCCCTTCCCCAACGAGCCAGCAATTCTTTGCTGTGTAAGGCACTAAATCAATCCAAGCATCCTGCTAGACCCCCAGAATGGGACCAGACAGAGGATGACCACAGACCTCAAAGATCTGGAGAGAAGAAGCAACGCACAGCGAGGAAACACGAGGAAGCCAGAAATCAAACTCTTCGAAGGCAGAAACGTGCCAAACGAGCAACATAGCCAAGAGTGACACCGGAGTCCTTATGATGTAAAATCTCTTCCCATGTTGCAGCATGTTGACCTGACAACATGCCATCAGAATTTTAAATTATGTATCTAAGAGCCCTTCTCCCTGTCAGGGAGCGTTTGAACCTGAAGCGAAGCCGGCAGCGGAGAAGAGCAGACAGGAGAGGTAATTACCCGCGGTCTCCTCCAAGAGCTGACAGAAAGCAGGCCCTGTGCTGGAGATCCTGGCCTCATTACGGGCTCTCCTGGAGGCTGCAGCTGCTCCTCTCCGCGGTCAGACGTGAGTCACGGCGTTGCAGAGGAACGAGGAGTGCTCCTGTGAGCTCATTAGTGGCTGCAGGGCCATCAGCCATAGCACCGCCGCAGCCATGCTGGTGCTTGAAGGCAGAGCCCCAATGCCGTGCTCAAACCTGAGGCAGAGCAAAAGCCAGCCATGGAGTTGGCTTGCCCATAACTGGTTTTTCTTCCTTACATCCAGTCCAAATCACCATCCTTTTAGTTTGAAACCATTTCCCCTTGTCCCATCACAGCAGACCCTGCTAAAGAGTCTGTCCCCTTTTTTCTTACAGCCTCTGTAGATACAGAAAGATCGCTCTCAGGTCTCCCCAGAGCCTTTTCCTCTTCATGCTGAACAGCCTCAGCTCTCAGCCTGTCCTCGTAGGAGAGGCATTCCATCCCTTGGGTCATTTTTGTGCCCTTTCTCTGCATGCACTCCATGTGTGTTTGTCCTGTACTGAGGACTTCACATCCAGACACAGCACTCCAGATGAGGCCTCACAGTGCAGAGGGGCAGGATGACCTCACTCACCCTGCTGACCACACTTCTTTTGATGCAGCCCAGGATACAGCTGGCTTTCTGGGCTGCAAGAGCACACTGCTGGCTCACATCCAGCCTGCCACCCACCAGTACCCCCAAGCTGTGTGGAATGCAACTTGCAGCAGCACGGAGATGGAAAAGTCCATCCTTTGTGGCTGAAAGACTTGCAGCATCAGTGATCTGATCTCCCTCCTTACTTCCAGCCAGCCCCAGCTGGAAGCTCCTCTGTGTACTCCTCCAGTGGCCTCTCCTTCTGGTGACCTCTGCCACTCTGCCCATCCCAGGGGACAGGAGGTAATTCCAGCTCCACTCCTGCTGCAGCCCATCTCCACAGCTGTGCCTACACGGTGAGGCCATGTGAGCCTATGATGGATCACTGTCTATGAGGGGCTGGGCCACTGAGCCCCTCTGCAAAGCAACAGCCAGCTGGACATGAGCTACAGACTCGGGCAGCAGCAAAAGCTGATCTGTTACAGCTAACTCTCCCCATTCTTAGCAAGGCATTGGCCCAGGGAAATAAATGTCCCAAAGGCCAAAGCAGCACAGAGAGATATAAACAACCAAATCCTGCATGGGTGCAAAAAGCCCTGTGCCCATTTACCCCAGGCAAAGAGACCTGGACAGCGTGAAGCCAGTTGCATACCAAAACACCGAGGTGCAGTGGTGGTGGTGAACTTGCAATACATAATTTTCCTCAGTGCTAATTGCCCTTCTGGCTGCTGGCCCAGCCTGAGCCGTGATGGAGCAATCAGAGCCAGGGACACAGCATGCCTCTCTGGGGAAAGGATGCTGCAGCCCACAGTGAACCTATGTCCTCCTACAAAGCCAGGAGCAAGCACGTTACCTCCAAAAGACTCACCAGGTAACTAACTAACAGTTTTCTTTGGGAAAATGCAGGCCTCACAAAAACAAAATCTGTGGCATCAGTTGCTGCGTCTGTAGCAGAGCAAGCAAAGCTCAAATTGCAGCGCTGGCACTGCCTGCCCTTGGATCCAGGGAGCGCAGGGACAACAAAGATGTGTCAGACACAGCTAAGAACACATCCAGCTCCCCACTCCCGAGAATGAGGGCAGGAGGGGAATGTGTATGCATTAAAAGGGTAATGTTGGCTATTACAGACAGCAAGTTTAATGACACAATCATAACGTTACAGAATTTTAGAAGGGACATAAGCCCTTGGGCATCAAATGACCTTTGAAAGACAGAGAGAAGAATGAAAGTAAGTCACAACCACTGCCACCTGCTCTACAATTCCCTCCATCTTCCTCTAGAACACTGTGCTGGAGCAATCACCAACATCAGCCTGAGTCAAATGGACCAGCTCCTACTGTCCCTCTGTGATTAACTAATTAACGCAGCAAATCATTTCCTAAATGATTTTAGGAAACAAAAAATAAAACAAAAAATATTAAAAAAAAAAAAAAAAAAAGAGCCATTCTGTCTCTTCCTCTCTTCTTTCCAATTCTTTATCTCAGCCTTTATTCAATACAAACCAAATTACGGACCGCATTGTTGCAAGAAGTTTTGAAGTAACTTCACCCCCTGCTCCCCAAACATTCCGTGCATCTCAGGGGATGTGGCAGAGAGGACAGCTGCAAGCTGTAGGTTCACTAATCAAAGCCCAGCTCAGCCTGACCAAGCTCCAATCCCACTCACGCTGGCGAGGCAATTTGGGCTCCGAGAGCAGATGCACAGATACGTACACCACGCAGCCCTCCTGTGCCCTTCAGCTCTCATCACGCTCAAGCCTGCGCCGTGCACGCTAACAGATTTCCCACCGAGCTCCAGGGAGCAAGATCAGACTTCAAATGCCTCCAAGAAAACCTCGTATTTCTTCCCACCGCACGTCCCACGAGGATCTGTTACACAGGCGGCTCGTTCTGCTGTGCTGGTGCTCAAGGAGTCTTAAAACGGTGCATAAACTGCTGCCTCCTCCACTGGAAGTACACGTCCTCCTGGAGGGATCGGTGGGGGATTTCACACAGGGTTAGTTTTTATGCTGTGAATATTCCGCGAGGTTTGCGTTCCATCTCTCATCATAAAGTTTTAATGGGAACTCTTTGAAATTGCCAGTTTTTCTGATATGTCTTCAAACCGAAATTGTCTGGCTGTGCAAAACTTGGTGAGGTGCATCCACGCTGTACGTAGGGTGCTGCCTGGAGATTTTAGTTACAGGAAGAAAACAAACCAGATATGCGAGTTCTAGCAATGTTTTACACTGAAACACATCAACATCTCCATCCCGTGCTTGCAAGCCTGATAGCTGCAAAATCACCTTTATCAAATATATGTAAATATATACATATATAAATCCAGGATTAGGCCCCCTCTCTCACTGAGATCACTCTATGATGAATTCTGTGAAATAGAAACAAATGTGATGATTCCTCTTCTCAGGTGGGATTTATGAGCTTTCGCACTGGGTTTTCTGGATTCAGCCCTCCCTCTCTCATCCTAAAGGAGGATGCATCTGCTTTACCACTCTGCCCCGCACAGGACAGCCTTTCTGCCAGCCTGGGCTTACAAGCAATGGCCAGGCAATGAACAGGGACACCTACAGTTCTATCAGGTCAGCTCCAGCCCGACCTTGGCTGTCTCCAAGGACAGTGCACCCATCACCTCTCTGGGCAGCCTGTGCCAGTGCCTCATAGCCCTTACTGGAAAAAAAACCCTTTTCCTTACATCCAACCTAAATCTCCCCTCTTTTAGTTTGAAACCATTTCCCCTTGTCCTATCACAACAATCCCTTCCCTTAGAAGCAATGATACACGCCTGCAAGGACACAGCTGGACCACAGCCTTGCTCCCACTGCTGCAGCACCAGCCTCAACTCGGGATGGTGATTTTCTGCTCTCTGCCTATCTGCTGACCTGCTCAGTGCAATTCCCCTGGAGTAAATCAGCCTTCAGCTGCAGGCAGGGAGTTGGGGTGCGTTTCACTGCATACCTAGACCATCCCCGGCACAGGCAATGGGGGAAGCCTTCCCGGAGCCATGCTGTTTGCCAAGAGAAACCGAGTTTCTCTCCGCTTCTTCCATTTCTTTACCAGAATGGTTTTATGCAAATCCAATCTCTTCTGCTGGCTCCCGCTGCGCTGCAGAGGTTTGGTGGAGGGGAGGAGAGGGGAAGGGGTGGGAAGGAGGGGGGAAGAGGATGGAGCCTTGTTTGCTATCAGCTGCTCAGAAGAGCAGAGCAGAGACAAGATTGATGATGCTCTCTGGATATAAGATCTCCTCCTTGTGAAAGGCTGCTTATGAGGCCTGATAGACTTGTCATCTCTTAATAAACATCGCTGATATGTCGGTGAGGAGAAAGCAGGAGCGAGGGGAGGACACACACAGAAAGGCGGCTGACAATTTACTTACAGCCACGCTCTTCTCTCGCCTTGGCCCACATGCAGCTCAGACAGCTCTTCCCAGGGAGGAACATCCCCAGCCCTCCTCAGCAGAGCCCACGGATGGGCTGCACCCACCTCCTGGGCAGTTCCCATCCAACAACCCATTTCCCTATGAGCTTAGGACCGCCTGCCCCAAGCTGCATACCTGGCCCTAAGCCTCAAAAAGACCAGTGGGATTTTCGGACAACTTACACAGAAGCTATGAGTGGATTCTGACAGAATGGCGTGCGTTTCATCAGCACCTTGCAGGCTCCAAAGCTATTTCACTGCCATTGTGCTCCTTCTATAAATTGCTCTCCAAGTGTTTGTAAGTTGCTCTGCTCGTGCCCACAAGGCTGTAAATCAAAGGGACTTGCCTGTGATCAGGAGCCACATCCCTTGCTTTTGTTTAATCTCTGTAAAGCAGCAAGGAAATTTTTGATGCCTGCAGGGAGTATTTGCCCTACCCAATTCCAACAACGACAATCACAGGTAGCAAAGTGACATTATCACCAGGAGCCTGCTAGGATACAGAACACCCACTTACGATCACCCACATCTAGCTACAGGCACACGGATTCAAAACACAGCCATGTTTTCCTTGCATATCTGACTCTGTTTGTATTTAATCAAGCTATGCATGGCTAAAAATGCTCCTGAGCATTAGCAGGTGCTTAGCGGCGCTGCGTAAGCACAGAGCTAAGGAATAACGTGCTGTAAGCACAGCTAACATAAGTGTTCATAGCTCCCTGTGGGGCTAAGAATGACTGCAAACCTGGGGCTTACATATGCAAAAGCAAGTTCCCACAGAGCCTGCAGCCACCACAATCAGTGCTGCAGGGCAGGTCCCCTACTCACTCCTTTGCAAGGCTCAGAGCAGCCCATGGCCACAGGGATGCTCTCCAGCAGCATGGGAGAACATTTCAGACACAGTGATGGTAGATGCCCCATCCTTGGAGACAGCCAAGGTCAGGCTGGATGGGCTCTGAGCACCTGGTGGAGCTGTGGGCGATCCTGTTCAGTGCAGAGCAGTAGGACCAGCTGACCTTTAATGGTTTCTTCCAACTCAAAGGATTCTATGGCTCCATGACAACAACACAGGGACAGCCCAGCCAGACCAGCTCCTCCTGCCAACGCTTTGTGCCTCTCCAATGTTTCTGCCCCTGCAGACTGCCCTCACACGCTGTCCTCCTCAAAACCTGCCCAGGAAAACAGATGCTTACAACTCTTCATCCTGCACTGTTTCTCTGTAAAATAACACCACACAGCTATTTTCCTAGATATAAACCAATTTGGTCATTTTGCTCTAATACATCCTTTTTGACTAAAAGGCTGCCCAGAGGGGCTGTGGATGCCCCATCCCTAGAGGTGTTCAAGGCCAGGTTGGATGGGGCACTGGGCAGCCTGATCTAGTATTAAATGGGGAGGTTGGTGGCCCCGCCTGTGGAGGGGTGTTGGAGATTCATGATCCTTGAGGTCCCTTCCAACCCCAGCCATTCTGTGACTAAGCACAAGTCCTGAGAATACTCACTGAGTTATGAGGATTCCTTATGTCTCCAGCACTGATACTTGCACTTGCAGTAAACTAAATGCTCTCAGGACTTGGATTCATAATTTTTATGAGTACTCATTGGCCATATTTTCACACAATCTCAATGTCTGCAGGACCACAAAGCTACAAAGCTATGACTAGGAGAGCATTCCTAGGGCTAATCTCTCCATCACCAAACACCTCTGCCCGATGGGCGCAGGAGTGCTCTCATCCCAAATGAGTGCCTTGCAGAAGAAACAAATATATTTCTCCCTGACTGCTTTGTGTATGACCTTTCTACCAAGCGTCCCAGGAGAGGTGTGTCAGCCCTCCCTCCTGCCTGTAATTAGTGACCCACAACAAACGTGCTTCTCAAGGTTGGAACCTACAGCTCAGCGTAGACCTGAACGGCCTCAATTTGATTGGAAAGGAAAACAGCCTCTGCTCGACTCGGAAAGGTTAAAGTTTAGCCCCGACATTTCCTGCCCTCAGCAGTCCATAATGAACCATTGTCCCCAGTGTCACCTTCTCAATCAAACAGGCACTTCAACACTTGAAACCCTCCTCCTTTTGCACAAAGGAAATCACGTGGATTTGTGGCAGCCTCCAACCACAAGGCTGGGATCACGTTCACTGACTGGCGTGGCCACAGCCACCCTACCCTCCTCTCCTCTGCTTTGCAAGAGCATTGGATCATGTTCAGCTCACCCAACTGCAAATTCCTCCGCTTATGAGATTTTTCTTAGAAGTAGAATACAATATGTTGGTTGTCTAAGCATACATTGGCTCTGTAGCTTGTATTTTAGTACAAAACAGCTTGCTTTGCAGTTACTTCGTGCATGCAAACACTTGAGCGCTCTTCCTCACCGGGCACCCAAAGCCACATCCGTGACAAAGCAATTCCCCAACACATGGTGGGGGGATCCAGAGAGATGGAAGTACAGATCTGCAATGCAGCCTTCCCAAACCCTCAAGCTTTCCTCATCTTACAGTATTTTAGGAGCTTTTCCCAAGCTCCAAACTGCTGGTGGCAAGTGATCGCATGAGAGCCACAGCAGTCGTGCTAAAGGATAATTACAAGCTTCTAACCTCTATGGCTGTTAAGTCCTTGAAAGCAGCAGGCAAACAAATGGAAAGTCTCTAATGCAATTTTCCTTAAGTTTCACTCCCCCACGTAACCCTCCATGGCCCCTCATCTCACCTTGGGACTCAGAGCCATGACTCAGAGCTCAGCTGGTGTTTCAGATCTGTTTACACACTGGGATTTTGCATTGCAGTGGAAAAAAAAATGCCTTTTCGATCAAAATCTAGAATTCCTTCACATTTTCTCTATATAAATAGATAACACTCAGAAGCAGAGGGTGTGAGGTTTCACTAACAGAAAGTAAAATAAAAATGGAGGCTATAAACAATAAAGAGCCAATTAACTGCCTCATCCAAGACACTGAATTGCTTGTAACAAAGGGGAGTGCCAATCTGCACTCTCCGTTGTGATTAGGAACTCAAGGTACAGCGTGTACATTCTGTCCTCGGTACTTAGCCGAATGGTTTTAATGAGGATATCTAAGCAGCTGAAGGTATTGTTTGGTCAGAGGGTCAACCACAGCAAGAGACGGATGCAGCATCGTTGGAAATGATGAAGGTATTTTCACATCACGTTTTACAAGCTGTCTTTTAATAAAAACAAAGGATGTAAGAAATAAAAACTCTGGCTGTACCCTTTAGACGTTATTCATATCCAGAGAAATTAAAATAGGCAACAAAAGCACAATGAGAAAGAAACAAGGTTCGTGAGCGATGAGGAGATCAAGTGGGAGTACAAAACAGCATTCTGGGAGACATACATGTTGGCTTGTTGTTGTGGGGGCTTTTGCTTAGTTTTTTTTAGTCCATCCAAACATAACCATGCTAGAAATAGAAACCACAAAGGGAAAGAAGGCGGAGGAAATTATTCACACCCAAGAGCTGTTTGCAATCTTGTGCTGTGTAATGGTGTCATCCCATCCATGCATCCCCACGGCTCCGTGTGCAGAGCAAACTCAGATGTTTCCTTCCAGGAGCACGGATCCAGCAAGCCATTCAGAGAGATGTGGGGTCATGGAGCACCACAAAGGAGACACACACACAAATAATACTGACACAGACACGTAGAAGTCTGTTCCATCCCCATGCAGTGCAGGGCAGTTGGCCCAGATGACCCTTCCAACTCAAAGGGTTCTATGATTTTAAACCCAAGCACTGCCAGGGGCATGCATTTCTCCAGCATCACCTCACTTCAACAGCAAAACCTTCATCTGAAAGCAGAACCAGAGCCCTTTGAAAAACTCAGCCTACAGCATGCAGCGTCGAAGATTAAAACCCCAGCAGCTCCCATCCATAACTCACCTCTGTTGGCAGGGAGCATCACACGTAACTGAAAACATAGAGACGAACGGAAGGTGTCAAGTCAGTAATTTCCTAGCTCTACAGTGAGCAGCATGGTAAATACGTGAACCCGTATTTCATCCTTCAAATCATATCAATACTCAGATCCCAAGCAAGAGATAATGTAAGGGTAACTGAAGCCTTCCCAGCCCATATTTTCAAACACAAATGTAACGCAAGCATGTTTTAGAATAAGCTCAGAATATACTAAATACCAAGTGGAGGGTGGAACAAAGCTAACGAACTTAAAGGACAACATCTGAACAAGCAGTCATTACAGAGGAAGATCCCAGCATGCTCAAAAATCATGTATCATTTCCATTCATATAAATGTCCATTCTCTGATGTGTTCTTTTTTTCATGCAGCAAGGCATTATCCCTCCTTAGATTCACTGACTAAGATTTAACGTTGCCATTTTGGATCCACATCTCCCTCATCTTTTCACCAAAAAGCTCTCCCCCCTCCCCTGCTGACACGGTGTAATTCTCCTGATCTGCAGTTTTAACAGAAAGCAAATCTGACTTTGACTCAGACTCCAGATGGGTAGAACTCTAAAGATACTGTCATGTGAAAGATTAGACAAAGAACTGTTCATCTGCAAGCTTAATAGCTTCTGAAACAGCAATTGCCATGAAAGAGTTACCAGGTACCTATTCTGCTATCCATAATAATAACAGTATTGGAATAAAGGGGGGAAGTGCTGGAAACTCCTAATGGCATTCAATGCTCTGCACAGAGAACTGGTAACCCTGCATGCAGCACAGCTCGGGCCTCTCGCAGGTTGCCTTTCTCACACCTATCATGTGTGAACAGTCAGCATGAAGTTTACTCTGGGATGCTGCAAGAAAGCAGCAGTGGAGGGAACACACAGTGCAGGTGACACGCCAGCCCTTCAGGGCAGGGGGGGCTTTGCACAGTTACCTACAGCTTTTTTCACCTGGCAAACAACATACGAACTCCAGGAGATGGATTATTCCCATCCTTATAATGCAGTGACCACCCTGAATTTCCTCAGTGCTCAGCCTTGCAACTCATCACAGCCTTCCTCAAGGCTCGGCACCCACAGGTTACATGTGTTGTAGAGCCTAAGCAAGATGTGAAATGAGACAGAAAAAAAACAGCAACTGCAGCACCAGGTCTACAATGAAACTGCCAACTCCTGCCCCAGAAACCCCAGAACAGGTCCCAAACTGGGGTCAGGGAAGAACAATACCCCTTCCTAAATCCAACTGCCTATTACATGCACACTGCATTGACCTCCTGGCTCCTTACCTCCATGTAATCACATGGAACATTCTTTCACGGGCCATCCCTGGATGCAATCTCTCCACTCTAGTTAGTGAAGACCCAAATCTACTGCCTTGAGAGTCTAACTCTGCATCTACCTCAGCCAACAGGAGTCAGAACAAAGGCCATTAGGACCTACTCAGTTTCTTCTGTGGTTTTCCATACTCGAAAGGCAGCTGCTGTTCCTTGGACAAACTTGTTTTCTTCCAGAGACAGTAGGAACCTCTCTCAACAGGGCACACAGATAGACTTGCAGATCAGCCAACTGCAGTGTGCCCAGCAGCACGCAGCAGATGAGCAGTGTGCATAATCTAACCCTACCTGAGGAAAGAGAATAAAAGAGAGGACAGCTTGCTTAGGTGGTGTGGAAATACACGAGCTTCATGGTAAGGCTAAGAATACTCAACATTAAAATAGGTCCTTCCTCCCACAGTGTGAAAATACAAATCTAAAATCCTTGAGAGCAACAAATTGACTTGGTGGTTCACCTGAACAGATCTTACTGGGAGAACAAAAACAGCCGCTAAAGATGAAATGCCTTCTGACAACCACCCTAAAGGTGGGGTCCATTTCTAGTTTGTCTTGGAAAATCCTGTTGTGTTCCTGCTGCTTTCCTGATGCTCCAGAAATGCCACGCTGGGAAGTAAGAGGCATTCGCAGGACATGTGAGGCATGCTGTCCATCATCACTAGAAAGACACATTCCTTAAGGTTCACAATTGAGACACAGATGTGACCCATGATTCTCACATCACTATAACTCACCCAGCCGTAACAACATCCCCTCACCCACTGCATTTCCCCATTTGTTGCACATGAAGCATCACTGTCCAGCTGCATGGAGAACAAACGAGACCCACAGAGGCAGTGGGATATGAAGGAACCTTTCTTTCTCTCAGATTAATTACAGCATTCTCCTCGTTCTTAGCAAGGAGCTGCTTTGCTGGGCTGTAAGAAGTAGTGCACAGTGGTCTGCAGTTCAGCAATATCCCACTGCAGGGCCACGCTAGGTAAGGCTGGGGAACAACTGAACAAACACTGTAGCTCTTTTTAAGAAACGAGAGTGAGGCCAAAACATTCCAAGCTGGCATCAGTCTTGTAACAAAGGCTGTTATCCACCTTGCCATGTTGCACACACTGCCCAGAGCTGTGGGTGCCCCATCCCTGGAGGTGCCCAAGGACAGGCTTGGTAGGGCAGCCTGAGCTTGTGTGGGACAACAGCAGGGGTTGAAGCTTGATGATCTTTCCATTCCCTCCCAACCTAAGCTTTCCTGTGATTCTATGTTTTTTCCAAGATACCAGAAAGGATCGGGGTTGAAGATAAACACGTTTTTTCAGACAGATCATGCAAATTGATGTGATGCCATCACATGCAGAGGTGTAGCTGAGTGATTTTACCTAGACACCAGAAGGAAAATTTAGTTTCCTTAGGTTAGCTCTAGCAAACCAGACCACAGATCTGATTTGTGCACGCCAGGCTCCTACCTAACGAAATATATGGCAAACTTTGTGCAACAAAGAACAGCTATGATAGGTGATGAATAGATGATGGGGTGTAAGGGCTGCAAAGAGGTCACCTGCAACATCTCCTCGTCCTAACGCAGGAGCCATAAACCATCTCACGCTTCCCCATCCACACACTTTCACATTTGTAGAGCGCCGCGCACAAAAGAGCTCCGCGTTGATGGACACTTTGATGATTTAAGTGTTAAATAACAGATAGGTGCTATTTATGTGGAAATTATTCCTGTTGGGACAGAGACGCGAGAGTAACGTTTTCTCCCGTGCCTCTGCCTGCCTCACCTGCACTCTCGCTGCTCATCCATCTCCCAGGATTGCTTGGAACATTGTACATGGAAGAGCATTTTCAAACAGCTCACATTTTCTTTAAAAAGTCAACCTGCTTGGTAATGGCTCATCCCGCTCCTCCCACCCCCCGCCACACGCTCCCTCGGGGCTGAGGGGGGAAAAGATTCAGCCTGCACTGGAAAACAGCTTTATGTACATTAAAATACCACCGCTCGCGAGTCTGATGCCATTGCATCCTACAAAGCCAGATATAGCACTTCTGTCCCCGTGGAACAGAAAAGGACAAATTTCCCCATCTCCCAGCAGAGTTGGAGGTATTCAGGTGTGCTTAGTCCTGCAATAACACAATCTGTAACTGGGAAAATATTGAGAGGGGAAATAATGCGGTTTCTGGTCATTGTATTTTATATAATGCACATATGTCCAGGGACAATGAGCCTGCAGCTCTCAAAGGTTAAAACAAGAAAGCATTTTGCAGAGACAAAAAGAATAATCCTACACCTGTCCTTCTCCAAATCTCTCGAAACAAGGCAGGAGTGCAATCCATCCCTACAGTGGCTGCGATAGGGAGGACAGTGAGTAAGTATAGGGGGCGTGCCAGCTATAGGGCTGTGGCAGGTGGAACAGGGGGAAGAAGCACACGGATCAGGCTCGGCCCAACTATTTCTCACTCATGGTGAAGGAATTGAGTGCTCTAAGGGATGTGTTCTATACTGGGTGAGGTGTTACTGGGTGGAGTCCTCCCGAATTTACAGAAGCACAGCTCAAAGTGCTGTTGTGCAGCAGGAAAAGCAGGGAACACAGATGTTTCAGGTCAGCAAAGTGACCCACAGCATCCAGGACACAAACAGCAGTTGACACTCTCTTCCCTCAGAGGCTTCTATGGGGGAAAAGCCAGTGAAATTCTTGTCTGTTCCCAAGAGGAGGGTGTTTCTGAAGGTCGCTGGTCATCTCCAGCTGCACCCAGGCAAATGTTTAGGAGGGGAAAAAGCAGAGCAAGCCCTCAACTTACCCCATTCCCTTCTGCTTTTTCAGGAAAAGCACTCAAAGAACAGCAGTTATCTACAGCCCCGTGACAGGAGGTAGGTTAGGACTGCCAAAGACTGTCACCCATCACAGCTCTCCATACGCCAAGCCTCGGAGCTGCACATGGCTGCAGAAGACCTGCAGAGAGATCTGCTGGGTGGCTGCAGCACTTAATGCTAGCAGCCCCAGGAAACCTGGAGGGGACAGGGCTCCTTCAGCACCACAGCAACAAAGCTAGAGCAAACAGCCAGATTTTAGGCAGAAAACAGCCAAAAGAGCCCCGGGAGTTAAAAGCACCAGTTACTAACTGCAGATCTCATCCGCCTCTTGGTGCCATCACAGCAGCAAATGACTTTATGTTTCGTTGGCAACATGTGAGCCTTAGAGGAGCTGAGTAGAGAGAAAAGTATCTTAGCAAGTGATGAGCACACTTGGATGGCTTGCAGCAACCATCCCAGCCCAACCAGAGGGAGGCAGGTGTGCGCATACAGATGCACGGCATCGCACCGGCACAGCTGGGGCTGCTATTTTGGCTGCTCCAAGATGTGCTGGATGCAGGAGGACTGTGCTCTCCTGCAAAACAACCTCGATGCAGCGGTGGCAGCAGCAAGAGCCGCATTCCCATTTAAATAAAATGCCAAAAGGCAGTCAGCGAAAGTGACATTTATGGTGTTACTACAAATGCATTCAGTGGGAAGCTGAGTAGCAGGAGCAGGTTGGGGGGAAAAAACAAGCTGTAGTGAAAACTGCCATCTGTATATTGTGCCCCATTTTTAATATTCTGTATTCTCATAAAAAGTGTTGTTTCTGTCACTATTCAATCTCCCAAACTCACATGGAACACTGTTAAAAGTCAGCAGTGTGTGAAATGGTATTTTAAAATAAATGAAACCCGCTCGCAAAGCTGCGGAGGAATATTGCAATGCCAGGGTGCTGACAGACAGGCATTGAAAAGTAACAACCGTTATCATCTTAAAGCAAAGCGGATTAAATAAAAACCCACAGCTAGTGGTGCATTACCAAGTCTGATATTGACACAGCTGCCGTGGTGGTTATTTTTCATTGTCTCATCAAGACAAAGCATCATGGGATATCAATCTTCCCTCTGTCAGGCCATGCCTGGTGTAAAGTTTTTCGTTTACATTTTCATTATATCCTTTTATCTCAGCTGCCAGCAAAAAAATATATATATATACTTTATATATATACATATATATGTGGATATATAAGTATGCATAATATAAATTTCTGGGAATGCTGAGATTGGGTGGCCAAGCTACAGCCTCTGGCCATGAGGATCCCCATCCTCCCAGGACACAGCTATGCCTGTATGTAGTTTAGGCCCCTTCCAGCTGGAGATGAGGTTAGCAGTGAGCTGGTAAGTTGCATGGAGAGCTTCAGAATCAATTAAAACAGCTGCCCAGGCTTTCTAAGCAGGCTCTGTTGTGCAACCAGATTTCATTGTATGGACCAGCCAAGCCTGTCTGCCATCCAGCTTGGTTTGGAGAAGAGAGGAGAAAGAAAAAGCAAAAAATCACAGCTCGCCACAGAGGCCACTGTCCATCTCGTCAATGATAATAGTTCTTACATTCATTCCTTGTTTCCTTGATGCATACCCAGCGTTTCCAGCTTTGCTGACACTATCTTCAAGCAGAAAGCTTATAGCAGGATGGTTAAGAGGTCTCTTCTAACCTTAAGCATTCTGTGTAAAGCACTGTTAGGGCAGAAACACTGCCCTGAGTCTGCTGAGAGCCTAACAGGGCTCCCTTCTCAGCACAGACTAGCTAACTCCTGAGATCACACTTTCACTCCCACTAACACCACTGCTATATCAAGGCAGGAGGAAGAAGCAGCTGTTTGCAGCTGGCTGCAGCATTCCCCAGAGCAATGAGGGCTGCAGCAGCAAAAGAAATGGTTTCTCTCACTCTTATGATAGCCACGTTGTATCTGTGATGGCTGTTCTTCTCTGCTTACTAGCTAATTACATGCAGCCCCGCTCCTAACACTTTTTGTTGTGCCTCTCTGGAGGCTGCTCAGCACTGTTACAGTGCTTCAGTCCTTTAAGGGTAGGAACTCTGGGAAATGTAGTTCCCAGTGAGAAACCAGGACTAAGGCACTCACAGAGGGCAGGCAGTGCCCTGTGAGAGCTGCAAATAGACAGTGAAAGCAGTAAGCCCTTGGAAAGGAGCCATAAAGAAGCAGGTAACCAAGCAGTCAGCCTCCAGAATTCCCTGTCTTGCTGCCAGACCCCTAGGTTCTGCCCCACCAGCCTGTAGCCCCAGCCTTCCAGCGGTGACATCTTTGCAGCATTCAGCATAGCAAAGGGTTACACCAGCTCTTCCAGCAGCATTTCTTCCTCTCTCTCCACGAGCAGCAATTGCCATTCTGCATCCTTAATAGCAGCGTAATCAAAAGTTATGATGCATTTTTCAGTAATCACAAGAAATGATCCCCACTTAGCGTTAAGTAAAGCAAATTTGCCACTGGAAGGATGGGAAAAAAAAAAAAAAAAAGAGAAGAAAAAAGAAGTCAAAAGCATTTCAATTTTCATTTGAAACGAATGAGTCAGAGTCAATTTGGTAAAGCAGTTAACAGCAGCTGTGCTCCCCTTCCCAGCCCCTTAACAGGTACAATTTGCTTTTAACAAACAACCTCACAGAGGTCTCTGGCACCATGTTAACACAGTGGCATTCAACCCCTCTTACTGTTGTGTATTTAAATTGGGTAACAGAGGCAGGCAGAGGAAATCCACCATGAATTCTAAGAAGTGCACTTCGGCAGCATCTTTTTCTTTTTTTTTTTTTTTTTTTTTAAAGGGGGGGTGGGAGCTTTGTAAAAAATAAATAAATTTGAGAGCAGATTCTGCCAGGTAATTGAGTCCTAGAAAGCCCCAGCATGGCATGGAGGAAGGTGGGAAGACCCAGCAAACGTGGAGCCGTGAGCAAGCAGGGCTCCTCCATAAAGAGCTCTGCAAAACAAGTCAACAGGTTTGACAGCCAAAGCACCCTCAGGATGCTTCACCCCCAGCAAGAGCGTTAACACAAGACTTGTATGTCAGAAGAAAACAAGAGCTCTGTGCTATCACACTAAGGTTGCCCCAAAACCCCAGGGTGTCCACAGCCAACCCACAAGGCCCACTAATCCATAGGGCCCTTGGTTATTGGGGTAGAGGGTTAACTTCAGGACATGCAAGGAGCTTCCAGCCACCCCTCTGGCTGCCCCCTTCTCATCCTTCCTCACCCCAAAACATGTCCTCCCTGCACCCCAAAGGCAGACCCTTGATGCCACCTGCATCTCACTGGGCTTTTGGTTCAGGCAGTTATCTCCTCTTGTTCATTTGTTCTTTGAAGAAATCTTATTTCATTACCTTCCAGGCTCTTCAGCTTGGAGGCGAATTACAGGAGATCACTGAAAAATTCATGTTCTTGGTCAGTAATTGGCATTTTTGTTTCTTCTTCCCTCTTTTCTTTTTTAATTTCTTCTCTAAGGGGAAGGAAAGCAAAGTAAAAGGGTGAGAATGGGGCAGAGAATGGGGTGAGTGGTATCTTCTGCTATGTATTAATACAAAGCCTCTCGTATTGCTCCTGCCTGGTGTAGTCTGGTGCTTGCTCCTACAAGCCCTACGATCCTGCATATTGAAATCTGAAAGCATTCCTGGTACTTTTATTAAAGGGACAAGTAATGAAAGTAGATTGGACGTACGCAATTATTACAGTGTAATCTGCTGGAAATGAAGTCAATCCAATCACTCAGCATTCTGCTTTCCTCTCATTTTTTAGACTTCAAGTAAGTGCTTCCCAAATTCCAGCTGAAGTTACAGTTACAATCAATAGCACGAGGGCTCTAAGCATAAGGCTCAATTAATACGATGCCAGTGAGTGCTCCCTATAGATCTGAAGCCAATATGAAAAAAAAAACCAGCAGTGGCACCAACTACCAGTGCTAGGAAAGAGAAATTCAAACTCAGGGGTTGCCAGCAGGGTAAAACAAGAAGAGTTTTAGCTTCTCTTTCTCAAGGATACCCAAGAAAAAATAAAGAAAAAAAAAAGAGAAACCCCCCAATCTGGAAGAACAGGAAGTTTTTTCAAAACCCTGCCTGTTTGGGATCTATTCCCACTGGTAGATTTGCCACTGATGACCACCAGGCCAGCATTTCACCCACCCAGCTCAGCCACCATCAAGGTCCTGCCCTGCAGAGCTGCGGATGGGCCATACTTCTTCCCCTGCCTCTCCCTCCTGCTAGCAGCGAGCGCACTGTCAGCCAGGAAACAGATTGCTACATACGGCACAACCAAGGCTTGTGATGATTAGATCTATTAATACAGTGCATCTGATTCACCTCCAAGGCCCTGACGCTCGGTGACAAATAGAGACGGGCTTCCCTGCTTTGCCGAGCGGGGCCCTGCGGTAACGACCTTCTTGCTGGTGGCTGCCTGAGCTGGGACAGACGTGAGCCAGCCCAGGAGAGCAGAATCCCACCTATGCTGGTGAGATCCCTGAGGAAAAGCCCCAAGCCATGGCTTCCAGCTTTCTAGCCCAGGATAGAAGACTTAGAGCATGGGCAGCTGCCAAACAAGAGGTTGGCCTGGAGCTTACGTCCAGGCAGGTCCTGCTTTGAAGATGCAAACTGGTCTGTGTTTTCTGCCCTTCCCATGTTCTTCTCTGATCACAGTTGAGCCCAGTTCAGAGAGATTTCTCTGATGGTGCAGTCAGTGCTGTCATACAGCCCTCCAGGCACCACGCTGTGCCCCACAGGTGTCTTCTCAGAGCAGGGTGAGCACAGAAACATCCACAGCATGGTTGGGTTGGAAGAGACCCCAAAGCCCCCCACACCCCCCCCGCTGTGGGCTGGCTGCACTCAGCTCAGGCTGCCCTGGGCACATCCATGGCCTGGGGCACCTCCAGGGATTGGGTCCCCACCTCTGGGCAGCAGTGCCAGCTCCTCACCGCTCTGAGTGAAGAATTCCCTCCTAACATCTCATCTAAATCCCCCCTCTTGTTGTTTAAGGCCATTCCCCCTTGTTTTATCACTATTAGCCTGCGTAAAAAGTTGGTCCTCTCCTGTTTATAAGCTCCCTTTAAGTACTGAAAGGTCACAACGAGGTCACTCTGGAGCCTTTTCTCCTTCAGGCTGAACAAACCCAGCTCCCTCAGCCTTTCTCCATAGGAGAGGTGCTCCAGCCCCTTATCATCCTCTTGGCCCTCATATGGACCACTCCAAAAGCTTCACATCCCTCCTGTGCAGAGGCCCCAGCCCTGGACACAGTGCTGCAGATGGGACCTCATGAGAGCAGAGCAGAAATGGACAATCCCCTTCCTACCTTGTGCCACCCCTCTGTTGATGCAGCCCAGGATGCTATTGGCCTTCTGGGCTGCAAGCACACACTTGTATCGCTCTGTGCTTCTCCCCTCAATGTGCTCTGTACTTCCTAAGCACCTCCCTTTAGTCATCTCTTGTCCACGACCTCTTGCACTCAAGGCAAAATTTGGAAAGATAACGAGTTCTAGCATCTCCAAAGAGACGAAGCTTTCAATGACAAAGCAAAACTTTTTCCATTCCATATCACACCCTGTGACATAACTACAGGCCCTACTAACCTCCTACTGCCCCATCCCTGCACTTTGCCCTCCTCTTGTGCTGCAGAGCTCATGCTCTCCCTGTCATGCCAGTGGCCAGGAGAGAAAACCCAGCCAGCTATTGGTGCCACAGATCTGATATCACCTGCTTAGCAGGCACAGAGACATCTGCTCATCCACAGCCTGGAGGAGTTCCTCTGCAGGAAAAGCACCTGGGCAAATTAAAGGTGGGGATGCTTAGTGTGTTCATAGACTCCTTAGAGTTGGAAGAGACCTTTAAAGGTCATCTAGTCCAACTCCCTCACAACCAGTAGGGATATCTACAGCTCCATCAGGTGTTCAGAGCCCAGTCCATCCTAACCTCTCAGCCAGCTCATCCTCAGACAGAACAGCCCAGCAGGGGACAGGTTTTGAAGCAGAACTCCACAGTCTCCCGAAGGCTTGGGTGCCTTGGCAAGTGTCAGTTCTTGGTGGCCAAGCCATCCCTAGACCAAGTGCACAGCTCTACAGCAGGAACACACTCATTTCTCCTACAGACCATCCCACAAATAGCTGTCACCTCATTGCAGCTCCACCTGAGGTCCTGCTGAGCCTCTCCTGCTCTCATCCTACCGCACCCTTGCAGAGCACAACCACTCATTGCACAGAGCAGGCAGAGCTCAGCAGCAGCAGCACAGTGAGTTGATGGATGCTGCTCTCTTTGCTCTGCAGAAGCCCAACACCTGCCCCCCTTAGGGACTGGCTCAGTGCTCAAAGTTTCCCTCCTCTTCCATTGCTGGAGGGCCCTCGGCCCCAGCGTGGGGGAGGGCTGCACATTAGACATATCCCTGCTGAATTGTTACACGTTTCTGCTGTGTTCCTTAGACAGAGGACTTTGCTACCAGCGAGCGGGAGAGAAACTGCCATCTGGGACCGCATGTGCTTTCCAGACAGATGGCTGACTATTCTAGTCGTGTTTTATTTCTAGCAATGGTTCATACAGCAACAGCGCTAGTGTGAAAATGGGATGTGACAAGATGTGTATTGCTTACACCTTCTGTAAAGTTCAGATAAAACCAAAATGTACAGAATGTAAAAAAAAAATCAATATAATTAGGTAATTAAGAGGAGCGAAAAACCTTGTTTCAATGCTGCATTGCATTCACGTATACCACAGACTGTGTATATGTGTGATACATAACATACATATGCATCTCTGCTCCTGCCTGCACACAATGCAACACAAATGAAAAAATAAGTGTATATATTTATCCATTAAAACACATTTTCTTGTTCCAGTGAGCATTTGAGACAATTACCGACAACCACCCACTGATTTACCCTTTAGACTGAAGCTCCATGGAGCCCTGTTGTGCTCGTGTGTCCTCATATAGACTCAAAAGAAGGAAAGAGAAGGCAAGGAAAGGATTCAGAACAAAAGTACACCATTCCCTGAGCACCCCAAGAAAATGAAGCAACTCTGTAGGAGGGGCTGCTGGACTCACCCACCTGAGGCTGCTCCATCCATCCTGACCTGCTCTTCAATTTCTAGAGCAGGGGGGACCCGACTCATCTTGCACCACATGAGCTTATGTGGGACTGTGCAACCATTAAAGCACAGGACTGCGGCTCTGGAAGAGCTGGCTGGCAGCTAGCAGAGGACACTGGTGTGTACATGGCCCAGGATCCTACACCAACACGCAGAGCCACGCTTGTACAGAATGGATTGGGTTGGAAGGGACCTTTAAGACCATCTAATTCCAGTTGTCTATTTGTGGGGATGCCTCCCAACAGACCAGGTTGCTCACAGCCCCATCCAGCCTGGCCTTGGATGCTTCCGAGGAAGGGGCATCCACAGTCTCTCTGGGCAACACGTTCCAGTGTCTCACCACCTTCACAGTAAAGAATTTCTTCCCGATACCCACTCCAAATCTACCCTCTTCCAGTTTAAAGCCATTTCCCCTTGTTCTGTCACTGCAGATTAACCTGAGGATGCAGAACAGAGAGAATCCAACTCAGAAACATGAGATGGGCTCAAACCACTCACTACAGGCAGAGCTCCAAACCTGGTCGAACAGAAGTGAGAAACTTCTCAACCTCCAGACCCCTCTGTGACCCTACTCTGACTCAGCAAACAATTTTTTTTTGGCACCCTCAGGCCCCAAAGCCAAGTGCAAAGGACGCTGCATGGAAAGCAGAGTACATTTGAGGAGTTTTGGCAATGGCTAACTCTATCTTTGTCACTTCACAGCTTCCCACGTGTCACTCAAACTGGAAACCTTCCATCCAGTTCCCATTAGGTGTAGATGTGTTTTCACACTCCTGCCTAGCCAGGTACTTGCTGTTCTGCGGATGGTTAATTACTTGAGGCTGAATCACAGCACTCGGCAGGGAGGATCTGAGCGAGTGGTGAAGGAAGGTGGTAGGGAAGCAAGCATCTCTGCACCGGGCGGGTGGGCATGCACACACACACAGGATTTGCTAGGAATAAATTCAGAGCAGAATATCAATAAATCTCCCAGCCTGGCCATCGGGGTGGGAGTTTCGGTTCGCCCCCCCCCTCCCCACTACAGGGAAATTCTGCTCTTTCCATGGGGGGTGGGAAGTGGCGCAGGGCTGCATTGAAATGTAAATTCACTCAAATTATTAAGCACAAGAGAGCAGCTCCTGCCAGCCCTTTGTTCCGCAGTCAGAATGTGTAATCTAGAAGAATAAATATAGTCAGATATCAGCTAAACAAAGAGACCCGGGGCCATGCATATTCAGCGACCCTCTCCCCCAGGATGTCCCTTCCCCCTTTACCAGGGGGGCTCTTTCTGCAGTCAACTATTGTAGATCAAAATGCCCTCATTAACCAGGGCTGAGATGAAAACCTCTCGCTGTCTCGCACGGAGGGTGAAGTCCTTTATTTCCCACCGGGAACGAACATCTCCTTTCCTCTTGGTTTTCTCCTCCCCTTCCTTTTCCATCCAGGAGGACAACGCAGGGATGCTTCTGGAGCCACACTCCCATCACAGAATCGATTGAGTTGGAAGGGACCCCAAAGGCCATCCAGTCCAACTCCCCTGCAACAAACAGAGACACCTACAGGATGTCCATTGGACAGGTGGGGTAGCTGCAGCTCCCAGGAAACTTATCACATGAGAACAGCCAGCCTAGAGAGCTGAGAAACCCGACTCTGTAGAGGAGGGCAAAGTGTTACTCATCAATTCCCTCCAAACAGACAGGAGCAAGACTGAGAATCCAATAGCCTTTTATAGCAGGAAGAGCATCCTACTATCAACCTCCCACCAAATAAAAGCCCAAGAGACCCTCCCAGGCACAGTCTTGCTCTCTCAGGTAAGCAGAGAGCACAGGAGGAAAACGCAGCAGGGTGGCACAAAGGCAGGGCTGCCCATCTCCAAGGGATCAGAAGCCACCCTGTGGGCTCCAGCCACTTTTGCAGAGCTGCCAGTTCCCCTTCTGTGCAGCAAGGACTCAAGCTATCTACTCCCTCCAAAGCTCAGCCATATGAGAGCAGGCAGCTGCATCAGTCTGAAGCCCTGCTGGTAACTGAGTGGGAAAGAGCAGCCCAGGAGTGGCATCAGGGAGCGGGACATCAAACAAGCAGCCAAGACCAACCACGCTCCAAGGAAAGGTGGCTGAAGGCAAAGCAGGCACAGGGCATGGAGAGGGTCGTTACCTACACATGGCTTCTCCATCTCCACTGCTGTCAGTCTCATATCTGTCACTACTGCGAAACCCACTGCAAGATTTAAAGATGAGATGAAGAAGGAGAGAGAAAGGAAAAAAAAAAAATCAATTTGGCTGTTTTTGAGTTATATTCATATAATAAACCCTGAGTGTCCTGCTTTTGGATGCAGTTTGTGCTTCCAATAACTCAGCAACATATTCATTAAACAAAGAGAGGTAAAAGCAGCAAGCCATTAAAAATAAAGCACCAGGAGAGGGAAGGAAGGCCATGCAGGCTGTAAATATCTTTGACTCTTTTTCAACCTCCATTTTCTTATCCCTGCTCATTCACTAATTGACCTCAGGATCCTGCTTCTCAGAACTGCTTCCCTCACTGCAAGCTGTGGTTGAAGGACAAAGCACACCAACACCCTCTCTAACTGCAAAATAAACCCATACCATAGCCCTCCCCATTCACCATCCCAGTGCTGTGATGCACCACTCCTTGCACAGGGAGTGCAAACAGGGCTACCAAAACCACAAGACCAAAGATCAGGTGTTTCACATGAGAAAAAGTGCTTCCCATTTTAATTTATGCACTCTGCACAGCTCCCCTGTGCATACCTAAGAAATGCCTGTCTTCTACTGTTTCAGCTTCAGTACAAGAAGTCTTCCCAGAGCTACAAAAACAGATTCTCACCCAGATGGAGGCATTCTCACCGCTGCTCCATCTCCTGATCCAGCCAGGACATCACTGGGCAGCAGGCACTACAGCCTCACATACTGGAGGGCATGCCCCACTCCACGAGCACCCATGGATTTCAGTGCTATGTTAGAAGCCCTGAACTCCAGGATCCCAAATTACCAGGGAAGCTGCCAGGAGTGTCAAGGCCTTCATGCTCAAACCAGAGGATGTTACCTCTCATGACACATCAGTACAGAGATACAGAAGAAAGCTCCTGGCTGGCTCACTCCCCCTGCAGAAGTCTCCCTAATGACTGGGACAGATCTCATGTTGAAGTGAAAAGAACTGGTTACTCAGCAGGAGGCTCAAGTCACCCTCCGCAGCACCTGGTTTTCCTTTGGAATTCATCATCTTCTACATGGCCTCATTATTTCTTTGTAAGTGTTAGAAGCCTCTCAGAGCATCACACAATAAGACAACAAAACAGCAAATGAGATTCCCCTCGCTTTCCCTCTAATCAGGAACAATCCTTGCTGAAGGAGGCGGTCTTAAGTTTGGGAAGGGTATAAGTCTTTCTGCACCAAAACCAAAGCAGCGACAAGATCCCTGCTTCCTTGCCTGCAGGCACTCAGATTGCCACGTCTCCTTTCTGTGGGATTTACAAGTGCAGACTTCTCATGCTCTTAATCCCTCCCCAAAGCTCACAGCATATGGCACTTTTGAAAGAAACTGGGCTAAAACCATAAAGGCTGTTAGAGGAATTTTGCTAAATACTGGATGTACAAGAAAGAAGCCACAGGAGATGGATAGCCTGGGTATGTTGCAACATCCCTCGCAGGGCCCTGGAAAGCAAAAAGCAAGGCCAGGAGCCTTGCTCCAGACTTGTCATGTGCCTATTTACCCACACACAGTCCCTACTAATGCTCAGCAGCAGCATGAAGAGATGGGACATGCTCCTCTCCCTGCTAAAACACATTCAGTGTTTTAGCATCCCTGGGATTCCCAGTGTTGATAGGGAAATGCCTGCCTCAGGTGCAGTTCAGCACAATCCAGCACAAGGAAGGAAAAAAACCCACATCCTCAAATTCAGAGATCTCCAAAGTCACCCTGCAGGTGGCCAAGAAACTGCCCTCAGCCAGCCAATACCCATCCATGCATCCAGCAGGCAATGGACACAACAGTTCTTCAAAGTTTTTTTTAAAGGGAGCCTACAAACAGGAGGGGAGTCAACTCTTTGAAAGGGTAGATAACAGCAGGACAAGGGGAAATGGTTTGAAGTTGAGGGAAGGAAGATTTAGGTTGGATGTCAGGGAGAAGTTCTTTACTCTGAAAGTGGTGAGGTGCTGGAACAGGCTGTCCAGAGAGGCTGTGGATGCCCTGTCCATCCCTAGAGGTGTTCAAGGCCGGGTTGAATAGGGCCCTGGGCAGCTTGGGCTACTATTAAACGTGGAGGTTGGTGGCTCTGCATGTGGCAGGGGGGTTGGAAAATCATGATCCTTGAGGTCCCTTCCAACCCAGGCCATTCTGTGATTCTTTGGGTTAAACACAGCTTAAGCAGCCAATTTACTAGCAGCAGTGCCCTCCAAACAGTATCCTACTGCAGGGAGAGATTTGCCATGGCCACCAGCTTCCAGCTACAAGTCAGCTTGTTGTACCAAAGAAAGGTGCCTTCTCCTCCTGACAGCCACAGCTAATCTCTCACTGGCTCATCAGTGAATATTAATTTCTATTGACACGCAGCTGACTTGCAAGTCAACTGGATCATTAACTCAGACCTTTCTGGTAGCAACACTGCAGGATGCTGTAAATTATTTAAGATGCCACCCTGCTCCCTACAGCCCCAGTGCAGAGCTCCATCCCAGGACAACTCTGTACAAACCTGGGTAACAGCATCCATGACAGCCGTACTGGTAGGACTGCACAGCCACAGCATGGGGTCTGCTAAAACAACCACATCACATTGATCTAGCCCAATAGTACACTATTTATTCCTCACCTGCACCAGAATAGCAGGACTAATGAAAGACCTCTTTCTGCCAATACAAACATTAATTTTACAAGTCCAGGCAAAAGACTAAGATTATAAGTAAGGATTTGTGGCTCTCCTGAGAACAGACCACAGGTTTTGGGGAGAGTGAACAGATCCATATTTATCTACAACATCAGAAGGCTCCCATCTTGTCTGTTTCACATCTATTATTAATAAGTATTGGCTATAGTAAATCGATTGAGAACATGCTGCTGCACATCAGTATGCTGTGAATACTGAATCAAGGGGGGCATTTGGGGGGGGAGGGGTGTGATGCACAATTTGCTTCTTAAGCTCTTGCTGCCATGGATGTCCCACCTGGCCAAGCCCTGGCAGCAGGATGGCTTTAGCATTCTCCTGAAGAAGAGAACAAGTGTCCATCATCGCTGCTGGATGCTCTCATTTGCTTTTTCTCTAGAGAGAAGCAATTTAATTAAAAGCCAAGGTATTTTCAAGCAGTAAGGAATGCTGACATAAGATGCTAATTTACCTGCGCTACTTGCTGCAGACAAATTACGACCTATGGGATATTACAGAGATTCAGAAAGGGAGCTTGAGCATTTTTAGCCAATTTGGAGCGGAACTGATACAGCTGTTTGTACCCCACCACTGAAAAATACTGCATGGCCCACCTGAACACAGCCAGTGGGCACTGCTCCCATCTGTACTCCTTTCCTGCAGCATCTTACTTTCATGAGGAGTGCTGTCCAAAAGCACGTCCGGTCTGCCCTCATTCCCCCAGACAAGCAGTCAGAAGGGAGATCCCATCACCTACAAGACCACGACCATTTCATCCTCACAGCACCACGGCTGATACTTTGCTGCCCCGTGCTACTTATGCTTCTCCTCCCACAAGCAGCCAGCAGGGCTAAAAGAACAGCCATGCTGGGGACCAGTCATGAATGAAATTGAGAAGCTGCAGGTTTAAATTGCAGGGTGCTGGCAGGACACGTGGGGTGAGACCCAACTGCTGAGATGCAGCACAACCACACCATCCTACACTGTCCTCCAACTGCGTATGTTCAGCCCCTCATTCACCAAAGCCTACCGTCCATGCTCTTGAGAGAGGAATCTTTTTCTTTAAGGAAAAGAAACCCGAGGTATCAACGGACCAGGTTAAGAGAGGGACACAATGGAGAGAGGGGCTCTTCATTTCCAGTTCAACAGCGACCTCTGGTCTCAGCGGGCTGAAGCACACATCGCTTCCCAGCTCCGTGCGGGGACCCTTTAAAATGGATCACTTCGGTCTGTTTTTATCTAGGGGGAATAAGGACACATCTTTCACACGCAGGCAACCACCGTGACCTTCAAATCTCATCAGATGAAGCTAAGGGCTTCACAACCCAAGCCGTTGTTTAAGCATCTCAGGATTTACCTTCTCCAACTTCACTGATATTTAACCAGATGCCAAGAGAGACAAGGACACCTGGCTTCTAAATGGATTGTTTTCAACATACCCCAAGAGGGAATATAGATATATGTGCACTCACACACACGAGACTCGCATGGAAACTCTTAAACAGAGCCATAGAACCAAGACAAACAGAAAGATGGATGTACTACTAAACACACCAACTGCCCCCGAAGGCGAGGGGAGCTAACAAGTGCTGTATGAGTTGCAAGGCAGCGGTGCAGTGCTTGGATAGCGCACAGCATATCTGTCTGAACTGTCAAGAGAACAGAAGCTTTCGAAACACTGAGGCCGAAAGACCTGTCTCAACACAGGGCATACTCAGCTCCTTCTGCAGCTCTCAGCTCACATTCCCAAATCGCACGTTATGAGAGTCCAGGTCTCATCTGATAACCCACAAAGCATCAAGCCAGATTGCAGCTCTCAGCTACAGAGAGCATCCTTCCAGAGAGCTCCATAGGAAACCACACAGCAATACGTCCGGCTAGGGCTGCAGAAACCAGCCAAGAGCTCACTTAGAGCCACGTGGTCCTTAGGAAGCTGACAAGATGCAGGACACCTCCAGGTGAGCCCTGCATGGGAATGGAGCTCAGCAAGCAGAGATTGAGGCATGCTGAGGCTTCTTGCTTCTTCCATGAGGATCAGCAGGAGTGTTTTTCCCCCGCTGGGACGTACCCCTTTACCCCAGCACACCCATACACAGCAGTACATCTACACCAACCACTCAGATGCTGCAGTGCTCAAAAAGAAAAACGACTGCTCCAAAAAGCCACCACCATTTGAAGGTCTGTTTCAGGTGAAACTAATGCTGCAAAGTGGCAATCTCACACCTCACAAGCTCCAGAGCCGTTTCAAGCATCAGAGGATATAAATAACACAGCACATATCCTAACAGTGTTAAAGCAAACAGCTTTTAGGGCTTCCAGTGACCTCTAGAAGGCTCCACTCCCCCTTTTTCTAAAATGCACAGACACACAAGATGTTGCTATGTCGCTGTGAGAGTTCCTCAAAAAAGCAGCAAAGACAACGAAGATCAGAGGGAACTTAAGCTTAAGACAGATCTATTAAGCAACTACAAAGTGACTGCTGACAAGAGTGTCCTTTGCAAGGTTTACTGTCTGCTCTGATATGGGAAGGACTGTACAGGACTATGGCCAAACCAGCACCCCACTTGTACAGTGCTTGGGACAAACTTAGGGTCCGGAGACCAGACAAGGGCATAGATTCACAACTGATGAATCTGAGATGCTTGAGTTGGAAGGGACCCTTAAAGGCCATCTGCTCTGCACTGAGCAGGGACACCCACAGCTCCATCAGTGCTCAGAGCCCATCCAGCCCGACCCTGATGTCTGCAGGGATGGGTTACCCACAGCTCTCTGGGCATCCTGTGCCACTGCCTCACTGCTCTTCTTGGAATTAACTTCTTCCCTATATCCAATCTAAATGTCCCCTCTTTCATTCTGAAACCATACCCCCTTGCCCTATAACAGCACACTCTGCCCCCATCTTTCTTACAGCCCCCCTTTAGATATGAAAGGCTACTCCCACATTTCCCTGGAGCCCTCTCCTTTCAGGCTGCACAGCCCCAGCTCTCAGCCCACCCTCACAGTGCAGTGCTCTATCCCTTGGGTTGTTTTATTGGTCTCCTCTGATCACGCTCCAACAGGAGCACGTCCATGAGGCTGCAAGTCAGCTAGAATTGTGCTGATTATTCCACTTATGTTCATATATGTTACTGCTTAAATATGTTAGACAAACAAAGTGGTTATAGCCAGATACATTACAAAAGGGTTCAAACTCTTCTTTCCCAGTTTGCCTAAGAGACTGTTAGCCTTCCCAAAAGCAGACCATACAAACAGCACACAGCATTGCAAAGCACCTCTGTGCTCAGCAGATTTGTCTTAACTCATTTCTGCAGTTGCTTCTTGGATAAGAGCATCATTAGTCTGTTGATCCCTCTGCTCGCCTCTGTCCTCCAGCTGCAGCCAAGGGACTCTGTTAGGTGCCCTCCCCAACCACAGCCATCCTCCAGGGGTAACAGCCCCAATTCAGACTCCAACCAATGGCCCTGAAGCAAGAGCTCAATATCCCATCAGCCTGCCACAGCTCTGCCATTGAGTTAACATGCTCTTCTCCACTAAAATGCAGGAGCTTTGCAGGGCAGCGGTGCCCTTGTCTCCACAGCCCTCGCCATCTCTAATGGGGACAAGTTTAGGCACATTAGCATCCATTCAATTTTCAGCGCTCAGACTTTCATAACTCTTCCCATTTTGTCACTCTTAATATTTATAAGGCAGCTAGGAAATGATGGATTTTCCTCCAGACCCCTTGTCATTCACAGTTGCTTATCTCCCGCATGTAGGGGGCAATCAGCGGATTTATAGCAACCCATAAAAGTTGTTACCAAAAGTACAGTTTCTTTTTGTCTGCGATAATTTCTAATAACTCTTATGCCTGATAGCAATTACTGACAAAAGTCAGCCGCTGTTAATAGAGTTTATCTCAGTTCATCATATATCCTTTGTCAGTGGAAGCATTTTGACAAGCCTGGGGTTAATTAAAACCAAGAAGACAATAAAATACACCTAATCAAACATTACAGGTACAGAAATCAATTAGCAGATTTATGGCACTTCGGAGCCTTCTATAACACACAAAATTCAAAGAAACTGTCAGATCCATCCCCCCAAGACAGTGTAATTGAATTTCTAATTGAAACTATTTTTCAATAGGTAACACGAGCCGCAAAGTTTGATTTGCATTAAAGTGGCATCTGCAGAGGACAGAGAAATCTAAGAAAAAAAACAAAGAAATCCCATGCTGCTCCCATTATTACCAGTAATAATAATTATTATTATTATTTGCATATTTAAAATGTTGCTTTAGAAGAAGTAGGGCAGCCAACTCTGTGCTAAGACAGACCTAGACACTAACATTCTTGTAGAAAGAGTTGGTATGGAGGAGGAAAAGCACAAAAAAAAAGAAAAATGAAGGTTATCTGCCTGCAGCAGGGTAATGGAAGGAGAGGGCCCAGCTCACTGCCCAACCTGGTGGGAGATTTCTATGCAGCAGTGCTTGGTGTGTAGGCAAGATGAACAAGGGGTGGCTGCTAACACAAAGCATAGATTTACCATGAGTGGGTCACATCCCATCAGCTTGCCTGCTTTTTGTGCTACAATGAATGGTGAGGTGGAAGACAAGGTAGAAAACACAGTCATTTCTTGATTTCAGCTGCGTGTTGCTTCACAAGACTCAGGAACAGAATCCAAGCAGAGATAGATGAGCACATCTTAGCCTTTCTAAACAAAAATAACGGATAAAACACAACAGCAAAGAGTAAAACAAGGGCAAAATGGGGCTATCCAGCTTTCTTTCCTGTATTTTAAGTAAGTTATGGAAAAATGGACATGGCCCTCAAACTCCACACAGGGAACCTTCTCACAGGGAGAATGGCCATCTGTCATAGAATCACCAAGGTTGGAAAAGACCTCTTAACCATCCAGTCCAACGTTCTATCACCAGTATTTCCCACTAAACCATGTCTCTCAGTATAACATCTAGAGATCTCTCTAGAACATAAGATTTTCTATATTGTTGTTCTGCTCATGAAGTAGCAAAATTGCTTCTTGGTGTTAACAGGCAAAGTATTTGCAGGTAGGTCCACAGTCACATACAGAAGGAAGAGTGGAACTCACCCAAGTGGTGGAGGGGCTCTGCTGGCTGTGCAGCATTCCTTCCCAGGGAACAGCCCAGATCCAAGAGATGCTCTCCCTTCAGTAGTTTGCCCTTCAGTGAACCTAGGGGGCTTCAGCCTAAGTCTACGCTTCTGGTTCTGTGGGAAGCACAGGTGCAAACAATCTGCCTGTACTTGGTGGGCCAGCCACAGCCCTTCACCAGGTACTCAATCACCAGCTCAAGCCCTGACCTAACAGCTTCCCTACAACTGCCAACAAAGACAACTTTTTATCTGGATATCACTCAGCGTGAAATTAAATCCTGCCACATTTGGGAACTGGTCCATGGAGAGGTGATTAATTCTATCAGATGATCTGGAGGCAACTCACTCCTATTTCCTTTAAGGAGTCCAGAACTCAGATTGCAGACAATTTTTGAGCTCATCCTCAGAATTTCAACATTGCTTCAGGAGCTGTTGTGCAGGATAACCCTAAGGAACCTGCTTCAGCAGGGTGGTTGGACAGGATGGTCCATTCCATCCCTTACGATGCTGTGAAGCAACCTCCTACCTTCCAGGTAGAGGGACCAGAAGCTAAAGGAGGATAAGTACAACACTGTCTACCCACACAGGCTGCAGGGAACACAGAGCATCCCAGGGCAGAAGGAAGGCTCAGTGTTGCTGTATTAAGAATAGAAACCAGTGGAACTGGGAGGATACAGGACATGTTCATTGGGCCCAAGGTTTTACCTGACCAGCCAACATGCACGTGTCAAGTGCTGTACTTTATGGTTAAGGTTTCCTAGTAACGACTCAATTCTCCCTTATTATAAATGAAGTTGTTTGCCCTCCTTCAGTAAGATTTGTCATCACTTATACCATAGGTCATGATTTCCCAGCCCTTTCCCATTTCTGGACCAGCCTCTACTTCATCACCAAATGACACAAAGTAGCTGTGTCTCCTCCTCAACACTTGCACACAATGCTCCTATTAATACTTCCAGGAACAGGATTTTTCTTTTTAAAGGAGCACCACTCTGACTTCGCTGGGAATCACTATGAACCCCAATCCCTTCTTCACCCTGAAGGTAGCTTTTGGCCTAAATTTCATCTTCTTGACTTCCAACCATTCCTTCAGTTTGTCTAGATCACCTGAACTCAAAGCCTACCCCACAGACTGCTGGTGAACTGACCCCAAAAGCACCTTCAAACACATTGTATGGGAACTGCTGAGTCCCAACCTGAAGCACTGATTGAGCACCTGGGGAAAGGTCCGGGTCAGCCCTGGAAGCACAGGTGAAGGCAATTCATGTGTGTGACCAGGAGTGGAGCCTGGCTGCACCTCTCTTAGACCTCAAAGAAGGGCTGGCTGCCATTGGGGAAGGTTATAACGCCTTTCCCATTGTATTGACCTGTCCAGTTGCTACACACACGAAGCGATACGTTCCTGTACAAGGCAAGGCACTCAGAGCAGCACTCAGCACAGGTTCTATGAGAACGGTTCTTCCTAATGCTGCCTTTACAGGGACATCCTCAAGGGTAACACCAACACTCACTCACCCAGCAGTTATCAGCCTGGGGAATCCCCATGAGCGACCTCTGCTCAAAGGAACGATTCTGAGAGCACCTTCCCATCCCAACCACAGCTCAATCCCTCCTATCAAGCAGCGCAGACCCCATGAGTCCCAATGGCATAGACCTTCCCACACCCAAAACCCCATAAAAACCCAAAACCCAGGCAAAAAACTCTTGTCTTTTTTTTTTTCCCCCCCATTTCAAAACCATCTGATGGCAGCCTGAGAGTGCCAGCACAACACACACACCAAGCAGCTGACACATCTTTCCTGATGCAGGGCAGGACGGCTCAGCCAGAGCTAACGCGTGCTCTGCAATATGTTCACTGCTGTTTTAAACCAGGAGATTACACCAGTGCCCCATTCAGAAGATGTCAGGCTGTGTTGGCACACGCTCACAATGTCTTTTTACTCAGTCATTTTCCCCTCAGTCCAAACATTCCCCTGCCAGCATTCTGGCCAGCCACCACAAGCTAATCCCTTTCCTGCTTAAGCCTGCATACAACACGAGGCAGATTTCTCCCTCGCGTTTCAGCTTTTCGCCCATCTATAGGAAGATGCACATAAAGAATGCTTTCCTAACAGCAGCTCCAAGTACACCTGTCTGCTCTGCATTTCCCTTCAGAAGTTTGCATCCTTTGACATCTTTGCAGCTCTGTGTTCCTGCTGCCGTTTCGCAGCAATAGATAAGAGAGCTCCACAATCTTGCTCTGCAATGGCAATCACGAGGTTCAAAAGAAAAGATTCCCCCTCCCCATCTTTCTGCATTAAAAAAAAAAAAAAAAAAAGCCTGAATCGGAGCTCAGCAGCGCACAAATATTACTCATGTCATTGACACCAAGAAAACGGGAGCCGTGAATAAGGAAATGTTCAAAATGAACACAAGGAGCATTGTTTGCATATCAGAAAAATTAATCTACATAGCCAAGTGTAAGAGCCTGCAATTCAGAAAGCAAAGAATTAGGACAGCCCAGCTGAGAATAATTTTCTAGCCAGTTAATTTAATTGCATAAATCATTCCTTTGTTAGCAATAAAGAGATATAATTAAAATGAGATTGCTTCTCATTTCTATTCTCTGGAAACTAAAGGAATTGATTTTGGGGGAAAGCATTCTTCCAAATACCAGATCGGCAAATTACATTTACCTTTTTAGAAAGGCTAAATTATTTCGCGCTAATATCATGGAGGGTTTAATTAATTATAGATCTGCCATATGATCTTAAAGAAATAATTTACTTAATGCCCACGGAACAGAAGCCAGTAAGCGCGTATCCCTCTGATAGATGGCGTGCAGATTTTTACAAACAGGTCAGGAGTTGAACAGGTGGCTGTCAGGAGGAAGGCGAGGAGATGGAAAACGTGTTGGAAGAGGGGGAGGTGGCTCAGTAAGAGCTGATGGTTTAAGCACTGCTTCTTATCTGCTCACATATACCTGGCTTTTTAACCAGTCGTTGTCATCAGATGGGAGCTCTGAGATGTAGCCATCAGCTTAGCACCGAGCTTGCAAGCATCAGCCAGCCACAATAACATCACACCCAAGGCAATAGCAAAGACTTGTACCAACACCCTGCATCGTGCCCAGCTCCCATGGGTGCTATTCCCTTTAACTGAAGCTCTGCCAAGGACCAGCTTGATACAAAGTCAGGATGTGCTGATGAACTCTCCAAAGACTCTCAGAAACTTTTGGGCAGTGGCAGCTCACTCATTGCTGAGGGAGGATATAGAGAACTGCAGGTAAGATGAGAAAGGAGAAGGCTTTGCACGCAAGAGTTAAACAGCACATAGATTAGATCTCATCATTTGAGATTTCCAGGAAAAGTATTGCGTTGCTATGGAAACCTCAACATAACCTGGGTTTTCCCTCCTTTTGTTTGCAGGGACTTCATTTCCTACAAACATTGGCCTCTCTCAGTCTCCTCCAGCAGGCCCTGCAACATGCAAAAATTATTCTTCCCCATGTCCAGTTTTCTTTGCAAGCCTATCTTCAGTATATTCTGCACCGTCACTGTTGCAACCTGCAAACTCTGCATTTGCAATAAGTGTTGTACAGTTCGCTACCCAACAGGAGCTCTTAGAAGTCCTTGCTCTACTTCTGCTTTGGGAGCAAGGGAAAAAAGCCTAGTGGTAATAAAACTGAGCCTTCCTGGGCTTCATTCAAGGAGAAACATCTACGATCTCCCTTCTCCCAGCGTGAAGGATGTGAACCTAGTGATCATGTTTGAGCATCTGCAAGGACCTGTCCCACTTCAGGCACTGCAGGTGCTACCTCCCAAGTTGCAATGACTGCCCAGAAGTTTCCCATGTTGAAAATGGGACCAAACTTAAGTAGCAACATACGATCCCTAGAAATGGACTTAGCATTTGCAGTAGGGTCAGGCAACCACATCAAAGCAAGGAACATAAGGTTGGGTGGATTCTCATCAAGGGAAATACCTGATGAGAAGTCAGTATTGCTAGCGCAGACTTGCAAAGAATTGTGTAAAGGCAGTGAAATCAGTGACAGCTTAGAAGGGCCACTGCAACTTACCTGTCATTCTGTCTCCTTTGAGCTGTCAGCACCTTATGGCAAAGAGCATCTCAGGCCATTATAGCTACAGAACACAGAGAGAGTCAACCCTGATTCTGGCTCATGGGCACCACAGAAGCAGAAATGACATAAGGTGGTAAACAAAGCATGGGGAGCCTGATCCAATCCCCCAAATCACGCACACACACGAGAGCTGAAAACTCAGTCTCTACTTTGCAAGACATTAAAAGTTCTTAAAAAGTAAAGGGGTTTTCCCGTTTTAGCTCTAGAAAACAAAGTGGGTATTCAAACAGGGAAGTGACCACTATACATAGGCTTTATTACGTCCTTTCTCCAGACCAGCTCTTCTTTCGGCAACAGAAAGGGCCGATCCTCAGATGCAAGCACCGGTCCTTACCTGCTCAGTGCACCGAGCCGCACAGCCCTCCTCCCGGCGCTGCACGCTCAGCCATTCCTCCCCAGCTTCCCCGGCGGAGCGGACACAGAACGGCGCTCCCTGCGCCGACAGCGCCACCACGTGGCCGAGCGCCGCCCTGCAGCCAGCTAGGGAAGCCCTGCGGCGTTCTGCCCCAACACTGCCCTGCTCGCTCTGGCCGAAGAGATCTTTTCCAGCAGTAGATATACACATATGCTATTCTGAAGTGACAGAATCAGGCTGCCCATCTCACTTGTACTGCTTTCTCTATTTGCAAAGAAAGCAAACTGGTTTTAGATCTTGAAGAAATTGGAACAAACTCATGTTCTCCCTCTAAATGCATCCAAGGAGACATCTGCCTTCCTCTTCTAATAGCTGATGGCATGCATCAAAGATCTAGAGCACAAATAACTGGAGCTTCAAGCAGCCCAAATACATACATGTTCTGGGTATTACTTTCTCTCATAAGCTCAGATGTGTATTTCCACCTCTGTGTTCACATACAGCACTCCCTCAGTAGTACAGCCGTATTTCAGCTCGGCTGATCTACTCCATACCCTCTCCTCAACTCAACAGGCCACTGGAAAGATCCCTCCTTCCTTCAAATTGTACAGTTTAGCAAACACATCTGTGGTGAAAGTAAAGTATACTTCAGCATTACGGGATAGGGCACATATCCTGATGTACACATTAATAATTTATATCAGCAGGTTTCCTTCTTTCAAGGAGAGGACCTATAGGGAGCAACAGACAGACTTTTATGGAGAAAGGAGCAAAGCAGTGTAAGAAAGAAGGGTGAACCAGGGAAGAGAGCTACAGTAACAGTAAAATAAAGACAGCAGCATCACTTAAGTTGAGAACTTTGCTGAGTTGCAACAAACCATTCCTGTCCAGGTGGACACATTCCACATTCACCACATTCACCAGGTGGGAGACACTGCACATACATTACCAGACTACCAGGCACTCATATGGAGCAAACATGCCTAAGTTGCACATTGTTTACGAGGTTGGAAGTCAAAAAAATTCCAATGGTTCATGTTGTACTTTACACTCAATGTCTGGTGGCAAACATACTCGTGCAGTCAGTACCTTTGTACTGGTAATGATTTCACCCTAAAGTAATTCATGTATTAGGGACAGGATGCCTGACAATTTATGTCTGCCTGAAGGATGAGCACAGGGAGCAGAGACAGCACCTCTTCAGAAGGCTGTTACAAGGCTGCTGTTTTAAAGAATTTGTTTCCTTGTTACTTACAAAATAATGTTAATAATTAAATGCATTTGAAACTAGCGAGCAGAAAGTCCATTAGCCTAAGCTGTACAGTGCAACTTTGCTATGAGCTTTATGTAGTATATGAATTATGAATAAATATGAATATGTAGCATAGAATTGAAATATACCAGTATACGAAATACTGGAAGATAAGCTAAGGCACGTGGTATACAGGGAGGTGATAGGGGATAACCAGTGAGGCTGCACAAAGAGTAGATGCCCCTCTATTCCCCACTGGTGAGGCTTCACCTGGAGTCCTCAGTGTGGGAGAGATGCAGACCAGCTGAAATACATCCAGAGAAGGGCCAAAAATGACCCAAGGGATGGAACACCTCACTATGAGGACAGGCTGAGAGCTGGGGCTGTTCAGCACGGAGAGGAGAAAGCTTCAGGGATACTTGAGAGCAACTTGTCAGTATCTACAGGGGCTGTAAGAAAGATGGGACAGACTCTTTAGCAGGGTCTGCTGTGATGGGTCAAGGGGAAACGGTTTCAAACTAAAAGAGGGGAGATTTTGATTGGATATAAGGACAAAGTTTATTACAAGGGCAGTGAGGCAGTGGCACAGGATGCCCAGAGAGCTGTGGGTGCCATCCCTGCAAACATCAAGGTCAGGCTGGGTGGGCTCTGAGCACTGATGGAGCTGTGGGTGTCCCTGCTCAGTGCAGGGCAGTAGGACCAGATGGCCTTTAAGAGTCCCTTCCAACTTGAAAGATTCTATGACTCTACAACAGTATATATGAAAACTATGAATATAAACAGTGTCATGCCAAGCTGAACAGCAGTTACTAATAGCCTATTTCCACAAGCAGGCCATAGGGAAGGCTATGCAGGTCTAATTCCACTAAGTCTAACCTGTCCAGTTCCTTCTGCTAGCTTCACAATATATTTCTCTCTTAATTTGCTTATTTTAAAAGACTAGTATGAAATTAAGGAGTTTTGCAGGTTTGATTTAGGCCTTGGCAGAAGGTTATAGGCATTTAGACAGATGTACTGCTAAAAGAAACAAGCAAAAAAGAAGATTTTTTGAATGTCACTGCCCTCTTGAGGGACATTGAGTTGTAGTGCCTTAACAAAGCCATTCTTCCTGCACTGCTTTTCAGGTCACACCAGAACTCCCCCCCACTGCCTTGCTGTATGGTTCAAGATGAGTATTAGCTCCTGAAAGGCAGCAGGTAGCTTTCACAGCTGGGAATCACTTATCTCTGGATAAAGCATAACTTTGGTTATGTTTTGCTTATAGATATTTTGGGAACAACTAGACAAGCCCCTCTGAAGCCACAAGAGCCTACTGGAAATACATAAACTTGTCCCTGGAAACCAGTAGTTTTGTTTCTCCATGAATTGCAGCCTTTTATTTTACCCAACAGCTGTTGTCAGAAAACCTCTGAGAGCAGGAACCAGAACCTAGCAGTTACTTTGCCCTGCATGTTCCTAATCTCCGGGCTATACAGGCTTACTCACAGCCTGGTAGAGCATGGGTTTTCAACCTTTTGGCTTGCCTGGGCTGCAGTGAGCGAAGAGGATTTGTCTTAGGCTCTGTGTACAACCTTGAATCCTCTCCTCTTCATGAGGGGAAAACTCTAGTAGTATACATTCCTACAAATGTACAGACCAAGTTTTATTTTCCAATTGGAACACTTCACCAAGTCAGTTGAGAGAGTGGAAAGGAGAAAAAACATAACAGGACAATAGGGTTAAATATTCTTATATCAGCTATTTTAAAAATTGACATTACTTGAAACAATTGAAAAGCATTCTCAAAACATTGTGGCAAACTAAGTGCCATCACAAGTTAAGCTACAGATATTCATTTAGTTTGGGGGTTTGTCTGTTTTTTTAAAAGGACTGAACACCCCAAACATGGACTTGAATTAACACAGGTGAGGATCCAATACCAACAACAACAGCAACAAGTTCTAGCATATAGTTAACACTACTGTGCCTCTGAAGTTATACCCTTAAGGGTTCACCAGTCACCAACATTCATGACCAGGAAAATTGGTATTTACATGGAACTCTATCAGGACTTAATTCTAATTCAGTCATGGTAGAAGAATATCAGCTTTTACTGCCTTATCTTAAACACTATGTCCACTCAAGCTGGTCCAAAGTGCCAGGTCATCAAAGATTAACATTGTCAAGATAGTTTCTTTTCAGAAAAAGTAGAATTTTGTCTCAGTAACAAACAATTTGGTGTTAGCAAGACTTACATACGTTATTAGTGCTAAAATCAGGTACTGGCCAAAACCATACAGACAGGCTAAACAGAGCATTTCCTTACCCCCAGTAGCAAGCTAAGAACACCACAATCTGTCTAGAAAATTAAATATGGTCTGTCATGGCTTTTGAGAAAGCTGTTTGTTGCCTGGAATCACTCTTCATCTCACACAAAGAACAAGTTACTGAGTTCAGATATGAAGATAAACAGAAGAGGAATACAAGTGAAGGCAGGTCTAAGAACTACTTCCAGGACTCTGAACTCTAAGCAGTCCCTTCTGCAGTTCAGCAATTTTATCTTCTCTTGAGGCCGCATAATCCTTTGCTGTCTTTATGAGAGAATCGTGACGCTTTTCCAATCCAGCCTTCAGGTTTTGATATATCTCCTAGTAAGGTAAAATGAAACAAAAAACCACACACAACTCCATCAGAAAAGTTAAACCCTTATAAAGCATAAACCATAAGCGAGAGAGGTTTCATGCAATTTCAAACTTATTGCTTCCTTGGTATACCGAATGCAGGAAAGTTACAGAACATCCTAAGACCAAGAACAGCCACAAGCAAAATCCCAGTATTACCACCTGTTGTATAACTCTGGTGCTCACAACACTAAGGTTGTCAAACAGCAGCACAGTATTCACACTGGTGCAGATTAACATAGAATGGAGCAGTATCACCGAGACCTCTGCCCTGCAGAGAAGGACCTGGGGGTCCTGATGGATGAAAAACTTAACATTAGACAGTAGTGTGTTCTTGCAGCCCAGAAAGCAAATGGTATCCTGGGCTCCATCAAAAGAGGGGTGGCCAGCAGGGACAGGGAGGTGATTGTCCCCTCTACTCTGCTCTTGTGAGGCTCCATCTAGAGTACTGTGTCCAGGTCTGGAGCCCCCAGTACAAGAAAGACAGAGAGCTGTTGGAGAGGGCCCAGAGGAGGGCCACAGAGATGATCAGGGGACTGGAGCACCTCCCCTACAAAGGCAGGCTGAGGCAGCTGGGCTTGTTCAGCCTTGAGAAAAGAAGGCTGTGGGGTGACCTCACTGCAGCCTTTCAGTACCTAAAGGGAGCCTACAAACGGGAGGAGAGTCAGCTCTTTGAAAGGGTAGATAACTGCAGGACAAGGGGAAATGGTTTGAAGTTGAGGGAAGGAAGATTTAGGTTGGATGTCAGGGGGAAGTTCTTTACTATGAGAGTGGTGAGATGCTGGAACAGCTGCCCAGAGAGGCTGTGGATGCCCCATCCCTAGAGGTGTTCAAGGCCAGGTTGGATGGGGCCCTGGGCAGCCTGGTCTAGTATTAAATGGGGAGGTTGGTGGCCCTGCATGTGGCAGGGGGGTTGAAGATTCATGATCCTTGAGGTCCCTTCCAACCCTGGCCATTCTGTGATTCTGTGACATCTGCCCCTGTGACTACTAGCTGTCTTCCCAGCACAGACAGTACTTCAGCACCAAACAAATAGAAGATGCTGCTACAGGCTGACTGCAATCCCTTACTCCTAACCTACCAGGATTTCTGCCTTTCTAGAACTGACCTGGACAATCCTCCTCCTGAAACTGCAGGAAGAATGGATTTGCGACATGGCAAATGTTCCTTTATTTGAGGGAGACTGTCAAGAGGTTACAGCACTGCTTGTCACTACAGCATGAAGGTAAGTCCTCAAGGAATAGGTCCCAATGGCCCAACAAAATAGATAAAATCAGACTGCTTAGAGCCGGAAGGGTTGTGATACAGAAATGGATATCACTGAAACTAGCATAGCATCTGCTACAGATACACATGGAATCAAGTTCAGTTTCATCTCTTAAAATACTGGGCCATCACATCATTCCAGAATCATTTCCCAGGTTTGCAAAGCCCATTTCTTCCACACACCACATATAGCATGCAGACACATTGCAAACAAATCCTAGCATCACTGCAGAACCATAAGCAAATGCTCTCTGTCTCACTATCCACTCAAACCAACACCTGCTCAGCTTACTTGTTTTTAAGACTGATAAGAATTATTTTATCTGCACAGACCAAGGTGAATATCAATTTCCAGACTACCAGATTTCTTTTAGAAGATAAACAAATAAATAAACCCTACACAACTCACTTTAGCTTTCGTTTCTTCTTTTTCAGCATTCTCATTCAGTTGCTGGATTTTGAACCTTGTCTGCTGGATTTCCTTCTGAATCGCTGTCACTTTATCATATACAGCACCCCTCTTTTCCTGAACTCTGTTAAAATACCTAAAGGAGGGAGAAAAAAAATTAGTACTGAACTGAGTAGTTCAGTACCAATTCCAGATTAAGCTTAAACCCGCCTCCCCCCTCAAGCCAAACTTGTAATTTAATTGAGAAGTGCAGTTTCTAGAGACAATACTGCAAAGAGTTTACTTGCTCTGAAAGTACAACTAGGAAACGTGGATATTTGTCTAATCCTTCATCCAGAAGAGTATAGGTACAAAAAACAGAATTCAAAATTAAGTTACAGGAATCCATTGAAGCCCCTCAGTTGCTGTCAATCAAAACTGCAATTACTCCAATAGAACTGACTCAGCTGAAGCCTACTGATAGCTGGACACTGCATCTTTGAGCCTTTGTAGTACAGCTGTGAGTAGAGATCCTGGGCAGAAGGCAAACACAGGCCTAGGACCCAGTGTAGGAGTCTGAAAGCAGCACAGTTGCATTTGGTGTTTCAGCACAATTGAAAGTCACATTTTCCTTAGCCTCAGCTCCCCATATTCCATCCACCTGTGAACATTACTTCTAAATCCTCCCAAGCCTGCAGGTGAATTTAGCTAGCTCCAGCTGTAAGCTGCCATGTAATCAGCAGTGTTACTGTGGAAACAGGGGATCTGCAGAAAACACTTAACACTTTATATTGAGTATTTGCACAATAATTACAGTTGGAACTGTAGCAGCTGCTTTCTCTGAAGATTGGGCTGAAATCATTCAAACTTAGTGAAAGCATATTTATATCTTCCTACCTCAAGGGAACAGTGAGGACACATTTTCTTACCCACCAGTGAAAACTTGTTTTCAAATCAATGCAACCTCCCTTTCTCTCTTTCTTATCAAAGCATCTAATTTAAATACTCAAGGGAAATATCTAACATTAGAAACAGATAAATTGGCAGCAACATTTAGTACAGAGGAGCATTAGGCTATTATTTTCATTCTTTAATTAAAAGCTACTTTTCCTTCCAATCTCCCTTTAGCTGATACAATGCCCTACATGAAGAGCAGAGGCCTAGGAATCTTGCTGCCTTTCTGCACGATGGTGACTTAGACTCCACTCTCACTGATGTGGAAAAAAAGCATTCTTCCACCTTATTTAAGCTACCCCAGCCAATAATTTTCCACATCCCTTTTCCTATTAGTGTACAAAAGTAACAAGCTTTCTTTACCACAGTGAACATCAGGGAAGCCATGACCTTACAACGCCACACTTTGCTACTGCAGAAGTGTTTGCTGTGCTGTAAACACTGCTCTGCAACTTGCCTTTAGCATACAGTAGAAAGAGAGATGGGCTAAGAGGCTTTGATCAAATGACACTTTTCCTTTTGTTTTAGAAGCATCATGTCAGGATAATGCTCCTCTGAGATACGAGCCCCATTTCCCCATGGGTCTTGAACATCTTTGATAATGAGCAAAAGTGGCAAGGGAAATTATGAAAAATTCATGAAAGGCAAATGGGGCTTTGTTGAAGTCTGATAAGTTAGAAAATTATCCCAATGTGACATTCTCTTTAAGAAGATAAAAGAATCAAGAATAAGCATTATAAATTAAATTAGCGATCCAATAAAAGAATTGCTGTCAAGTCACATTGCAATTATTGATTTGAGACCCCAACTCCCTGCCTGCAGCACTACTGGTCTTCATACCAAGCTATCCCACATCACTCATTTTCCTCTTAGTGCTAAGCTACATGTTTGTACCAGGCGTGAACGTTGGTAGCACATAACGAAGACATAAAGCAGCATCAAGCAGAAACATCAACTCATCCTTACTCAAATACAGTGTGCTTATATTGCTCAACATCTTCACGCTTCTTTTTTATCCTTATTTCAGCTGTAGACAGCCTCTCGTGTTTTGCAGTGACCAGTCTCTTCAGGGACATTTCATCCGTCTTCCCTTTCTTCAGCTCGATTTGAGCGCTCTCAAGCTGGTCTTCCAGATTTCTGACCTACAGTATGTAAAAAGCATTGAAATAAATCAAAGTGGGGGAAATAATCAGAATGATAAACCATGTTAGAAGTTCCCTAAGATTAGAACAGTCTTCCTGCTTTTTAAATATGATAGCTGATCAGCTCTCCTTACTATATCCCAGTTTATCTAATTAGAAATACATCTGAATGAACAAGTTACTATTTGTATCATTTTTAGAAGTTACTGTGAGTTCTGCTGTAGCTCTTAGGCTATGATTTTATGAACATGTCATACAAATAACTAAAAAGACCATGCTGTTTTTTTTTTCCCTGCATTCTCACAGTTTAGTATTAACTAGCAAGGTACTTTGTGACCAGCACTTCACCAGCAGAAGTTTAGCTTAGTAACATCAGTAAACTAAAACCTTCCTTGAGAGATGAAATCTTGAAGTAACAGTTTATTTGCTCTGATTTCAGCTCTCTATGCAGAAGAAAACAGATCTCACTTCCATTTCTCTTCCATCATTTCCTGCATTCAACCCCAAGATTACAATTTTAGGTCAGCTATCTATGGCAACAAAGTTTGTGACTATTACAAGTGGCCAAAAAGACTCAGTGACACCAGCAAAGCAGCAGCTACGTTTTACTGATGTTTCCATAATGAGGTTTTAAAGTGATCCAAATTCTTTCTTTTGTGAGCAGAAAGTAGAAGAGAGTAGATGTTAACTAATGACTCGACTCAGACTGACATTAAAAGTTTTTCCTTAACCAAATTTAACTTGGGTAATACAAACCTCTGATAATACACTGGCGAGTCTTTCCACATTTGCTGCCTGTCTTTCCATCTTTTTCTGATATAACTGCACCTCCAATTGGCACGATGGCAGAACTTCAACCAGGTCTCGATAACCTTCGTATTTCTCAATAACCTCTTGCTTTAAAAAAAAAAAAAGTATTAATAGGAGAGTTCAGCAGTTACTGTCAACATTGAATTGTGTATATTGATTTAAGCCCATTTCTTTCTTGTTAGTATTTGGACAACCTGGTGTAGTGGAAGTTGTCTCGGCCCACGGCATAGGAGAGTGTGGAAATAGATGATCTTTAAGTATAAGTTACTCGAAAACTAGTGGAGGTTCAGTAAGAAGCACTTTTAAGTTTAATATCTCCTCATGTGAAGGAAGGGAAAAAGATCTCACCTTGGATTTCTTGAGTTTCTTAACTGTCTCCTTCATTAGTTCCTTATAATTCTTCAATTCCTCTGGACTCTCCACAATTTTTGACTTCAGCTGCTCTTGTTCTTCTTTCAAAGTAGCCATTGTCACTTTAAGTTCATTCTACAAGGACAAAAGAACTTCTGGTCATTTAAGTTGCCAGTTGTAAAGAGGAATTGTGAAGCATAGTTTGCATGATCTCACAACCAGACAAATTCTTTTCTCTAAGTCATTCCTTCTTAGGAAGTCCTTTAAAAAAAGTTCCTGTGAACATCAACATTCTCAAAACAATTAACAGTCCACTTGGCTCCCTGAGCACACTCAGTGGTACAGCACTGAGTTGTAAGAACAGTACTGAACCCAGTGCTTCACAGAATGCCTGCCAGCTAATACACAAGGTGAGCAGCCTTCTCCTTCAGAGCCCCTCACCTAGGGCAACTCAGGCAGTGATTGCAGGGTTTTAAAGTCAGCTGTGATGCTCACATAAGAGAGCAACACACTTCCCATGAAATGAAAGTGAAGCAGTTCTTGAAAGATAAAAAAACACAACTAATAATCACATGAATATTAACTAGCTCCGAGAATAATTTAACCTTACAAAGATTATCTATTAATTCAATTAAAAAGCTACAGCCTACACCGAGCTATACTTACCAGTTTTCGGGTCCTCTCTGTAATATCTGACTTCTTTTGTGAAATCACTTCTTGTAATGCTGCCTAAGGGAAAAGAAAAAACAAATTGAAATAAAATTGAAATAAACATCTCTACAGCTACTACCTCCTTTGTCCTTCTATTGGACATATATAGAAGATCTCACTGATTGTTTCTTCGAAACACCAAGACTAGAATACAAAATTGCAGTCTAATTGCACTAACAGAAGGCCCTCCAACTACAGAAGTCAAACCCACAGTCAACAGTATTCATGGCAGAAACCTGACTTAGAGTAAGATCAAAAAAAAAACCTAACCACATTCTTTTTCTCTCTCTCCAACACAGCTGAAGAAGTTACCTATGAGATCTGAAGGGCAAATTATCCCATTCTGTGATCAACCCTGCTTCTTTTGTTAGCCATTCCATTGGGTGACCTTTCTAAGGCCTCCTGTCACCTGCCATGGCTCATCTCCAGTTTTCAATCTTAAAATTCAGGAGCAAGAGAAAACAAGAACTTACAGGAAACAACAATATGTGGATCTTCCAAGTCATGGCAAGAACATATTTCAAAAAGAAAGAGCCAAATACATCTCTGTGTTCTTTAAATCTGATTTCATGCATGTTTTACATTCCTTACAGGTAATGCTAGAGATTAGACAGGACTTAGTGTTGCAATAACCATTTATGATTTAAATCTGAACACCCTTCTTTATTCTCTGTACGAGACAAGGAACAAAATAAAAATCAACAGAAATAGTGTTGATCAGAAGCCTTGGCACCAGTTCAGAGAAATACACAAAGAGATCATACTGTTTTCCGACGATAGTCATGGCTTAGAAGTTGCTCCAGTTCTTGAATATCATCTGACAGTTGCTTGAACTCTGCTTGCTGTTCAACTGGAACAGTGCTAAGCAAAAAAATAAAGACATTGGACAGTTTCAGCATCATCATAATCAGGTAAGAGTACAGCAGATGAAACGGTCTCTTTCTCCAAAGGCTTTACAGCCAGCAACATCATGGATCAGATCAAAACAGCCTCAAATTAATACAGCTTATTTCCCTGGGCTTATAAGGCTTTGTAGGCAAAACATCATCTAAAGAGCTATTTCAGAAATAAGTGATACAGGTTAAAAATTGGACCATATATTTAATCATAACATTAAATACAAATGGGCATGAAAGAATACCTCCACCAATTTTGCTTGGAAGTATGAAACCTGCACATTGTTATGTGCCAGAGGAACAGTTCGCACTGAGATACAACTATAGCTAGCTAGAGAACCTCCTGCCTTGCACATACTGAGAGCAGTTATCAGCAAAGAAGCTTTTGGTTTTGAAAGCAATCTTGGGAACTAGCCATCTTTTTAGCCTATTACCTACAAGCAAAACAAAACTTAATGTTGCAAAAGCGTAGGCAGTACAACTAAACTACCTGAAACAGAGAATGGGGCAAATCTGTCAAATAACTGAGGAATGCAGCTTCATCCATCCATTAAGTTAAAGACTAACTTCCTAAAGCTGTATAAGTAATAAAAACAGATCCCTAAAAACAAACTATAACATCAAGTTCCTCTTCAGTCCCCTCAATACACAAACCAGAGTATCTTCTCAAAGCAACTACACAGTCCCAAAGCCACACGGTTGTTTCCTGCCAGCAACATTTCTAGCTTAATGCCATCAGAACTACTTCTGTAACCGAATGCAACACAACCAAAACATCTCTACACTTTCTGGTTTATTTCCCAAGGAGGCTAACCAGCAGCAAAGTTAGACAAGCACCAAAGGAGAAATCAAGCCTGCTCAAATTAAAAACTAAAGGAGCAGAACTGGGCATATAAATATTTTTCTCCTTATTATATATAATAATATATATATTTTTTTTTCTCCTGTATAATACACGTTGGTGCATGTAGTGAGGGCTCAAAATGGAGGAAGGTGGTCAGATGAAAGAACAATAAAGAAAGACAGGCTACAAATTCCACTCCCATTAACAAAGATTAATCAGTGTCTTGATCTACTGCATCCACACCTATAGCATTCTAGTCTCACCAAAAAAAAGAAAAAAAATCACATTACTGAACACAGTCACGTCTCCTATAGGCTAAAAGAAAATTTATTTGCATCAGATCGAAAGATCCTGGGACCTTCAGTCCTCGTACTCACTTTAGCTTCTCCAGCTTCATTTCTAACTCCTGATTTGCTGTCTCCAGTTGTTGGTGTTTCTCCATAGCAGATTTCTGCAAGTTAAACATTCAGAACTTTTTGTTTTAGAGTAGTTTCTCTTGAGTCCTATGAGACCCCTGCTCATCATTTCACATGACATGCACGATCTCTGAACTACTGAGATATTCAGAGAGAAACCACCTGCAGTTCTAGCTTCAACCCAACGATCACTACATCTATATTTTCTCCAAACAATTGGAGGTGTCAAACCTTCACTTACAAGGCTGAACTTCCAAATAAGTTACTGGAAAAAAAAAAAAACAACTCAGCTGACAGCTTAAGTAGTAACTCAGCCATGGTACCAAGCAGAAACCTTTACAATGTCAACAAGCCCAGCCACTCACTCTTCTGAGCTGACATGTTTCCCCAAGGGCATTGCAAAGTTCTACACGGAGCCATTTAAAGTAGTTGTGTTTGTTTGATGTGTAATGTAGCTGTACAAGAATTTTTAGCAAATGGGTACCTGCTTGTATTACTTAGCTATATTTAAGATTCTCACATCACTTTAGGTTGCTGTTGAAAAAACACAACCTTTATGTTCCCAATTGTAGGTTAACATTAAGTTACTTCAGTAAGCATGTGGAATAACAGCACCAGACTTACATAGCTCAGCTGCAACTCCAAGTAGGCCTCACGTCGGCATTCTCTGAAGTGTACAAAGTTGAGAATGCCACTCAAGAAGCGAGCTGTCCTCTTTGCCTCTGAAATGAAAGTTACAAACCATCACTACTTCTGTCCCTGCACACATTGTAATTGCTTAGAGAAATCTGGGCAAAGCATAACTTGGAGGAGGGACAGAAATTGCAAGAGAGAATATGCATTAGCTCTTCCCCTGCTCACCTTGCAAAGATTTCACAGGCTGCAAGAAAAGCAGCTATGAGCTTACAAGGTCTCAACAATCCTATGCTATTTAACAAATCAAGAAAATGGCACCTAATAGAAAGATTAATAAAATACAGCCTCACTGGGTTAGCCTACTAAAGGAGTAAGATGGAGAACCACTCATTAGAACCATCTTGTCTAAAGACCACCTTTAAGGTCAGATGATAGCCGGTGGGCAGGGACAGATCTCCATAATAGGTGCCCACCTGACTATGTCACACAAAAGAGTCTGGATAACAAGCAATGGTCACCAGCCCAGGAAACACAAGGCTTACAGTGCATTTGCTTACTTGGATTTATAACATCAGAAATTTGAAAATCATTAACCCGGCACACTGGAAGGAAACGCTCCCTGCAAAGAAACAAAACATTATCTTCAGTGATTATTACTCAGTTTTTGCACTATATACACAGACTAAAACCAGACAATGTCCTCTCTTTGCAGAGCACATGCACAGCAAGCACACAGCAACAATAAGCCTCAGGAGAATAATAAAGTAAGACTAGTGTGCAGATCAGCATTAAAAACCTGTATTCTTACAGCATTTCTTAGGATTTCTATGAATACTCACCTGCAGAGCAGCTTAAGAGATTCCTTCACTTAACTGAGGCAGTCAATTCTGCCATTAAAACAAAAATGAAGCTACAAGTGTAACGCTCACATCACTTCAACAGTGACATCTAAACAAAATTCAGACAAGTACCTAAGACCCTTCTGCTAGGTGTGATAGTGAACTTCAACCCATTAGAGGTATTGGAGTTTTTTGTTGTTTTGCTTTGGTTTTTTTAAATAAAATTATCCTTCAAACAACTCAACTATATCAAGCCTCCTAACACATTCATTTTGCCTGCTTGGAATTAAACTCCATTACCACACTGCTGCCTCCTGTTCACCTGAAGACTTCGTTTTGCTCAGAGACAACAAGTAGTTGAACCAACCACCAGAGGCACAGAGCCCCACTGCTTCTAGTAATTCCCTATAAACATTCCATTAAAAAAGTGCAATCTTGTACTTACATATGAATATACAGATTACAAACAGGTAGAAAGCCTTCAAATATCTGTGGATACACTATATCAACGTTGACCGGCATCTGAAAAGTGAAGAGAGCCAATACATAATCAGAGTGCATTTATGGGAGAAAACACAGGTTTGTTCCTACAGCGTAAGATCATTAAATTAGATGAGGATTGTCTTCCATCTATGGTGGACACAAGTCAGAAGAGGAAGGATGCTATTAAGTTAGCAGATTATTTTTAGTATCATTTTTGGCTGGTCAAGACAGAAAAAGCCAACAGTAACTAAATATATAAAAAAATATATATTTAGTGTGTGTATATATATATATATATATATGTATACACACACACACTGTTATATATACTTATATATATATACATACACACACACACACACACACACACACACACTGTTTTACAACAGAATATATATATAAAAAACAGTAACTAATACGTATATATAAAAGAAGAGCATTCCACTTGTCATTTTCTAGTGAGGTGACAGAAGGGAGATCTGACAGCATTTCATTGGGAAAGCACAATTGTTTTCTCCTTCCACATCTCCTTACCCCTGCCAGTGCACACATACCATGTAGAAGTGCTCCAGGCGGATCCCATACACCTTCTGCAGAATTCTTATGAAAATCATGTGCAAAACTTCAGGCTGAGGAAGCAAAGGGCACAAATCAGCATTGACGAGGTCACCAAAGTTCTGCCTTTTAAGACGCGAAAAGCAGATTCACCAAGCTAAGGAGAAAAACAAGCTTTGCTTTCCGGCTCCTTGCAGCTCAGGCATTAAGATACAGCTAAAGGAACAGCAAGCAGCTCTGGTAACGAATACGGCAGTGCCTTAACACGGTGCTTTTTGGTCACAGGGCGCGCAGCGCAGCCCCACAGCGCGCCGTGGGCCCTCACACACCTTGAGGGTGGCGAACAGGTCGGCCTTGGTGAGGTTGCGGGCTTCGGCTCCCATCAGGACGTGGCTGCGGAGATAAGCGACGATATCATCCGGACTGTAGCGGGGAAAGGTGAGCGCCTCCATCACGGCGCCAACCGCCACCCCGCGCGCCGCTTCAATCTGGCGGGCGCGCCGCGCGCGTCACGCGCCCGCCCCGCGCTGGCCTATCAGCGGCGGCGCAGGCGGGAGGAGGGCGGGACTTCGTCAGGCCCCGCCCCCCTGCGACCGTTAGCCGTTAGGGGGCGGGGCCGGCTGAGGCGCTGAGGGGAGTGGCGGGAAGGGCGGTGGCTGCTCGGCTGGGGCTTCGCGCCCGCGGCTGCGTGACAGCTACCGGCCTGCGGCTGGAAGGCGGCTCTGGGAGCTGTAACCGCTCGGCAAAGCTGGAAGGAGCGGTGGTTTGAAAACTTTGGTCGGCCGGAGAGCTCTCAGAGCGGTGCCGGGCTGTTGGCATCGCAGCTGCCTGCGGTGCCGTAGCGAGGCGCTCCATCGCACTTCTGCGCGCAGAGAGCCGCGAAGCCGGGCTCAGCTTCCAGCCGGGCAGCCTGCCAGCCAGTCAGGTGAGTCGCCGATGTAGAGCACGTCCCAGCGGACACCTGTCTCCTCAGCGTCCTGCCGCAGTCCCCCGGGGGCTGAGCGGTGTGGGAGCGGCGGGCCATGTCTCCCGCAGGTAGATGGCAGCCCCTGAGCCTCGTGTTTTTTTTGGGGATGGGGATGGCATCGGGGAATAGCAGCTGTCCGAGCGGGTGCAGCTGTCGGTACCTGGAGGTGAACTGCACCGGGCGACAGCTGCAGGAGTTCCCCGCAGCCATCCCTCTGGACACGAGGCAGCTGATCCTGGCAGTGAACAACGTCTCGTACCTGCCAGCAGTGGAACTGAGCTTCCTGGCGGATCTGGTGTACTTGGACTGCCGAAAGAACCTGCTGGGAGATGACCTGGATTTCACTTTCATCGGTGTGGTCAAGCTCGTCTACCTGGATCTCAGCTTCAACAACCTGACGCAGGTCACCTTCAGCACCTTCTCACAGCTCCTCAGCCTGGTGGTGTTGAAGATCTCGGACAATCCCAACCTTGTAGCAATAGAGAAGGATGCTTTCGCCAACAACACCTGGCTGAGGCACCTGGATGTGAGCCGGACTGGTTTAACGTTTCTAGATGCCAGCACCGTCCAAGTCCTGCCCAACCTGAGGATTCTGGGGCTCTCTGACAACCTGTGGCACTGCAACTGTTCCTTTTTGGACTTCATCACTTGGATGACAGAGAGCAGTGTTCATTTTCCAGGTGAGGGCTGTGTGAACAGGATCCCTCTTCTCTCCATTCTGTTCCTGGGTGGAATGGACAGGGCCCTCTGGCCTCTTTTCATTCAGCTCACTGGGGCTGTCCAGCCTGTCAGCTGTGCATCCCATCATCAGGTGTTGCACAAAGCACTGATCGGAGCAGCTGGGCTACACACTCTCCACCCTCAGTCACACTTGCTCACATCCTCAGGACTGTAGGGGAGGTACAGAACACCTGGTAGCAGACTCAGGAAGTATCACTGTGCCTGCGAGTCACAGCACCCTGCAGCCATAATGCCAAGAATGAGGAGCTGGCTCAGGGCAGATGTGCTCTGGGAAAGGTATTTCTCTGAATGTCCTGCCTTTTCTCCATCCGCTCTGATCTTCTGTTACTGTTGCAGTGTTGGTGTGTCTATAGTGGCCAATTACCCCCTTTCATGATCAGTAGAAACACTTTCAGTGCTGGTCTGTTCCTCTCTCTCCTCACCTCCTTGGCACAGCCTCTCCAGCCCTGAGCTCTCCATTGTTGCTCCTGTCCCATTAGCTCAAATACTGCCTGTGTTCAGAGAGAAAAGCCAGCATCTATTATCTCACAGCCTGCACTGGAATTTGATGGGATATAGGCAGTATTTCCATGGAACTGAATCACTCCTGAGTTTCCTCTCTCTCACAGTTGCAGGTGAAACTATGCCTAATTGCAAACCGCTCCAGTTTTCAAACTTGACTCCCTGTGTGCAAGCCTTATCACTCTAGTCTAAAAAGACCTCTTTGCCTTTAGCCTTGTTACTTAAAAAGGTGTCTGAGGCTTTAAAATAATGACAAATGCTCTTATATTGAAACAAAAGTGCTCAATCAGCAGAGATGAACAGCGCAGCTACCGCAGTTTGTCACAGTGCCATCACCCAAACAGAGATATTTTCCTATGGAGGCACCACCATGGAAATCATTCTGGCAGGCTGGTGGTTGTGCCTTGGCCAAAATCTGGCTGATTTCTCCTAGGCTATGAAGGGAGAAGGACCTGAAGTGTGGAGAAAGTTTCCAGGAGTTTAGCAAACTCCTCCATCACTTTTCTAGCAGTGATTTTTCCTGCTCACTAATGCCTTAGACACAGGCAAAAGAGTCTTGTTTTGCTTTTTTCCTCTGCAGACGCCGACAACATCACCTGCTACACACCAGAAGCCCTTCGTGCCTTGAAGATGCCTGCAGCAGAGGTACAGCTGTACTCCAGCTGCCAGACCCACCTGCACAAGCACGACTACATCTTTCTGTGTTTCATTGGCTTCTGCATATTCTTTGCTGGCACTGTGGTGGCCTGGCTGGCTGGCATCTGTGCCGTCATCTACCAAATCCACAGTTCAAAGGAGGAGGAGGAAGAAGAGGAAAAAGATGCAGTCACTTAGGGTCAGCCCTACAGACCCTTCTGGATGCCGTCCTGGGAATTGAAGGCAGGCCCTTCTGAGTGATTTCCCAAACTTTATACGCAAATTTTTTGAAGTGAAATAAAACCACAAGAGAAGATAGTCTCTGGGCTCCAGTTTTACTCACAGTGCCACCTCTGCATTTCTTCTTCCAGTGAGACTCAGGACTTTGGCAAAATGTTCAGTGTGAGCCACGGGAGGTGTGGACAGTGCCATGCAGCAACCAGCAGCATTTACACTCCTGCTTTCTCACAAGACCACGGAAAAGCAGGGCCAGCATGCAGCCTGTCCTGCCACAGGGACAGGCCCCAGCACCGTGCAGCAGCCAGGGAGCTCACCAGGGCCTTTTTGGCCACACTGGGACAGCCTAGATAGCTCACTTCAGCTGCAGGGAATCTGAGAGCCTCTGCTGTGAAAAAGCAGAACAGAGAGGTTCAGAGCAGGTTCTGTGGGCCTGGGATCCCACTGGGTCTTTCTTGCTTCTCCACTCTACCTGTTACAGCAAAAGACACCACCTGTTCCCCTGTACCTCCACGGGTCTATGAGCATTTACAGAACCAAGTTTTGTGTCGCATAACCCTAAAAGTGGTTTTATTTTGAATGTAAGAAATACCTCTTCCACGCAATCCAAGTGTTCTTGGAGATGGCTTGTGTTTCCGTCCCAAGTCCCAGGGCTGCACGTTCAGGGCAGAACAAAGGGAGGTGTAAATAAGATCCTTCATATCACTAGCACTAGGTAATTGCCAGGAGCAGTGTCTGCTTACACGAACAACTGCAGTGGCTCCACGTGTGAAGCATTGGCTTCTCATCCGAAATCAGCTGGATCTGATGGAGGAAAAGGGAAAAGCAGGATTTTAGCAAGCACGGTATAAATTAGTACGCTGTTTTACAGCCATTAAACTGTGGTCGGTCTGCCGATCGTAAATCAAAACTGAAATCCTAGGACCACATAATAGTTTAGGTTGGAAGAAACTTTAAAGATATCACCCCGTGGGCTGGCTGCTCCCAGCTCAGGCTGCCCAGGGCACATCAATGGCTTGGGGCATCTCCAGCGATGCAGCACCCACAGCTCCGAGCAGCAGTGCCGGCGCTTTTTATTATTTAGAGTCTCCATGGCAGAGATAGGAAGGGACATGCAGCAGACAAAACGGGTCCTTGCCCCACACAAAGCCTCCGCCCGGCCCACCATGCTCCCCCAGCCCTCCCCCTCCCGCAGCCCGGCGCGGTGTGCTCCGCCTGGGGGCGCGGCCAGACCCAGCCCGGTCCCGCTCCGCCCCGCGGCGTCCCGGGCTGCTCTGCGCCGCAGGCTGTGGTGAGTGCGGGCCGGGCGTGCTGCCGCGGGGCTGGACGGGGCTGCGGTGCGTAGCGGGGCTTCCGGGAGTTCGGTGGGCTGATGTCTGAGCATGGTGAAGTGGGGGAAAAATAGAGCTGGTGCGGGTTAATCATCCCCCCTCCCCCAGGCGGGACAAAGGGCTGGATTGGAAGGCTGGGCTGGTGGTATGATCGGAACCCAGCGTGGCTCTGCACAAGGAGGTTTCGTTAGCTCTACTGATTATAACAGTTGTGATTATAGCTGATTACGTATGATTATAGGGCTAAAGTGCCTACAGGAAAGCTGGGGAGGGACTTTTTATAAAGGCAGGAAGAGACAGGATGAGGGAAAATGGCTTTAAACTGGAAGAGGGTAGATTTAGACTAGGTATGAGAAAGAAATTCTTTACTGCGATGGTGGTGAGACACTGGCACAGGTTGCCCAGCGAGGTTGTGAATGCCCTCTCCCTGGAACATTCAAAATCTGGCTGGATGGGGCTGTGAGCAACATAGTCTGGTGGGAGGCGTCCCTATCTACAGCAGGAGGGGTGGAACTAGATGGTCTTAAAGGTCCCTTCCAACCCAAACCATTCTGTGATTCTATGTGCAGCAAACTTGGGAAGAATTGTTGCTGGGAGCAATTTTGCAGCCCTCAGCCTGTGCTGTGTCATGCTCCAGTGTCCCTCGGCTGTGTGGGTCCAGCCCGAGACATTGCTGCATGGAAGATAAAAATTGAGGCTTGTGCAGGGCAGCATTACTTGTCAGCAGAGTCCTTGCAGCTGTGGACAAAGGTTGCTGAGCTGCAAAAGCATCAGGAAGCGGCCACAAGGCGTGCAGGCAGGGAACTGAAAGTCATGATGACTTTGATTTGCTTTAGCTCCAGGTTACTAGAGCAAAGGCTTAGTGTTTGGCTTTAGATCAGTAGCACGAGTAGCAGCTTTATAACATCTGGCTTAATGCTTACTGCAACTGAATGGTGCTTTTTGCTACCAACATAAAAGATAAAATCCCAACTTACAGCTTTATGAAAGACAAAAGGCTTTGTCCTTGATGCTGAGACCAAGGACAAGGCTGGAATGTGAAGGGGGAAGTAAAACCACTAACCTGTTCTGCCAGGTGGGAATGTCCCACACCTTCTATGTGCCATCTCTAAGGTGCTTGCCTCTATTACATGTGGGTGCAGATGATATTTTTTGATTACTTAAAGCTTTTCAGTTGTCTTATTAATAATTCTTTACCAAACTACACGTAGACAAAATCAGCAGGTTTCTTCTTGTTCCACCAGCAATAATTTCCTTGCAATTGAGAGGTAAAAACCTTTGCTCCCTGAAGATTGATCCTTTGTGAGGAGCACCGGTGCTGTTGCAATAGGAGGGCTGGCTGCACTGCTTCCTTGTTGAGGTGTGATGTTTTTCCCCCACACTGACAGATTGTGCTGCTGGGACAGTGCCAGAGGCACCAAAGCCTTGCATCATTGAAATAGGCTTTGGTTAGGGTTTAATTTCCAGCTTGTCTCTCATTCCCACATCATGCCTGGTCTCCACATTGAATTTATGGCAATTGCTTGTGTTTGCAGCGTTCTTTAGCAGGGAATTACATAGGTCTAATTCCTATTGAATGAAAAATCATCTTTGCTTTGTTCTGAATCTCTGTCCTGGCTGCATTTGGTGACCTCTAGTTCCAGTGTTGGAAATGAACCACCAGTTTCTGTCCACCTTCTCTAGCTTTTAGACTTTTTGAATACCAAACTTGTTTGCCTGTTCTCTTTGTCTCTGAGAGAGACTTGGCTTGCTGGGTTGTTTCCCACATAGAAGCTGTTGTAGATCTTTGAACATCTGACCCATTCCCACTTTTGCTCTAAGCTTTTTAGGGTGGTGGTACAAGAACTCAAGCTGGAGTTAAACAAGGGGTTTACACAGTGACATAATCAGATTTGCTGTCCTGATCTCTAGTCTGACAGTGGAGTCATTTCTGCAAGTGCAAGTCCTGCCTGCATCCTGAGCACAGGATGGGATAAATTACAGCAGTGCCCACCACCTCTCCTTGATTTCAGGCAGCAGGAGGACCAGGCTGCAGAGAGGGAGGAGCCTTCGGTGTGTTACTGAGGACAGGAGTGCCGTGGAATGTTGTCAGACAGCCAGAGCTGATGGGATCTGTAGGGGGTCTCTAAGCTAGAGGCCAGACGAGAGACCTCTGCTACTGCTCACCCACACTTACTGATTTTAAGGCTTACCTGACAGGACCTAAGCAGGGAACCCTTGGTTTGTGCTGTTTAACACCTTGTAGACACCCAAAGGTAAAAATTCCCTGACTGTTTATCCTTTTCTTCAGCCAGTTCTTATGCTAGGATAGCTCTCGGCAATTGTTAGGCCCAGGCACGTACACACACACACTTCTGCATGTGTTGAGCTCCAGTCACATCCTGAAATAGTAACGGGCTCTCTTTTTCTCCCAGCACCAAGATGGCTGTTCTCTCCAAAGAGTATGGCTACGTAATCCTGACAGGGGCTGCCAGCTTCGTCTTAGTGACACATCTTGCTGTGAATGTGGGAAAGGCACGCAAGAAGTATAATGTGGAGGTGAGTCCCCCTTTTCAGCCTCAAGCAGAGGGACCAGGGATATCACAACCTGTCTGCAGAGGAGCACCAGCCAGCCCACTCTATTGCTCCTTCTCTTTTTTTCCCCTCCCCAACCCAGAAGGGCATACAGCCCTTGCCTTCCTTAGCTGCACTGCTGTAGATAAGCGTGGTGACACCTTGGTTATTTTTGGATGACCTGCTGACCCCTCCTGCCCCACAGTGTGAGTGTAGGAGGGATGGAGCTGGCATTCTAGCTCTCCAGACTGGAGCAGACACAAGGCAGAAATCAGGGTTTGGCAGATAAGATGCTTGGCACTGAGCCGAGACAGCTGAAATCGCAAGACTTTCAGCTTTGGAAACTATGATGAGCAAGAAACCACACAGCCTTTCTCCCTGCAGAGAAGACAGACGTGATGTTGGGAACAAGGACATCTCAGTGGAACACAAGCATACAGGGAGCAAAGCAGTTTCACAAAAGCAGCCTGGGCAGGGAGTCAGGCTCTAACTTGCCCTAATAAGTCAGTTCTCCAAGCAGCAGCACAGCACTGCGCTCCCTGAGGAGATGCAGCACATGCACTGTGCTGCTGGAGGAGGCTGGCTGCACTTGCTTATCTTCTGCTCTTACCTTTCTTTGGCAGTATCCAACCATGTACAGCACAGATCCTGAGAATGGGAAAATATTCAACTGCATTCAGCGTGCACACCAGAACACGTGAGTACCACGTATGAGTTTGTACTGCCAGTCTCCTGGGGAGAGGTCTAGGCTCACCCAGCTAACAGGAGCCAGGCTGCAATGGTACATCAGAGGGGTGCTGGGAGGAACGACTGGTTTAGCTTGTGGTAGGTTGTATTTAGGAGTGGGTTGAGGCACAAAGTGGAAAGAGCAATGGGTGGCCTCAGACAGAACTGAAGTCTATGGAAGTCTGTGCGTGCTGCACTTCACTTTGTGCCTCAATTTCTGGCCACAGCGTGAAGCATGAAGACTAACAAGTCAGGTCCATCAAGTACCCTGGCAGGGGATGTTTGCAACTGCATTCCTAGATATTCTCTTTACAGGCCACCTGAAGACGAGTATAACATTCTTTCTTATTTTCAGACTGGAAGTTTACCCTTCCTTCCTGTTCTTCTTAGCCACTGGTGGAATCTACCACCCGGTAAGTGACTGTGGCATGCAGGTCCACACAACTGAAGTTACTTCGTGACTCAGAGCAGGCACAAAGCCAAGCTTACCCAGCTGAAGGCAGCCAGGCTGTTTCCTAACCCCATCTCATTCCGTAACCATGCCTCTTCTGAAAATGCAGTGAAACCACAAGTACTTTCACCACTGATGCTTCAGCCAATAAGCCTTTTTCCTCCCCATAAGGGTTCCTTGTCAGACAAACTGAAGTATCCACAACCTCCAGTCTGCAAGTGGGGAGTGTCCACACAACCCTGTCTGGTTCTCTCAAGCCTGCAGGACTACTCAGCAGCTGTTTTTATATAGGGTGGGAACCTTTCACCTCCTTTTAAATGCACACTTTAAAGAAGAGTTTGTCTGATAAGAATAGCTGGGGAACATTTCGATCTTCCCACCCACTTTCACCAGCAAAGGAGGCATGTGGAGGATGATAAAAAAAAAAAAAAAAGGCCTAGATTGTTTCAAAACGAAAGATGTAGAATACTTTTGAGGAGGCGGGCATGTGGGAGAGACTAAAGCCAGCAGCTTTTTCTTCACCACCGATAGACAAATCAGGTTCTTCTTGAAAGTTTCTTTTCAGAAAGGAAAGGAAGCAGCATTAAGTAAATCTAGCAAACTGATGTCACATTGCATCAAGCTCTAAATGAAGAGGCAGTGTGGAAGTCCTCCTGCTGCAGGTGTTGCAAACACATACACCTGCCTGCAGCAACAAAGCATAGCTTGGAAGGCTCTGCAGCAAAGCATTGTAGTTGTCATGAAAATGATTCCAGTCCGACTCACTGTGGCTTTCACCATCAGCCACACGCCTCTCCCAGGCTGACTCCTAGTTGTCCTAGCAGGGTCAGGAACCATGCTGTAGTTTGTGGTCACTCCTTGAAGCAGGGCTACTCTAACAGCTGACCAGGTGCAAGCAGCAAGTCTCCACAACTTTAATGCTTCTCCTTTCTCTCCAGCGGATTTCCACAGGGCTTGGCATTGCCTGGATCCTTGGCAGACTCCTGTATGCCCACGGATACTACACAGGAGGTGGGTCTTTACCCTAGAACAGAAATTGCTTGGAAACTAAAGCCTCTTCCTATGATCTCTGGGCTCTTTTCTTCAGTTCCTGCCAAACAGGCAGCATAAAGCTTCCAGTCACAGTGCAGGTCCACAGACTGCTACCTCTGCATTGTGTTTTTCCTGCTGTTAGTAAGAGTACTACTTTAATACCAGACACAGACAGAGGGCAGCTGCACAGCACAAGCTGGTAGCTGCTGTTGTGCCCAGATTAATCTCTAGATCCTGCTCTCTCTTTCAAGATAGGCTAATCTTTGATGATATTTTTGACTATCGCACACACACATTCCCTGCCCAAGGGGAAGGAGCCTAACTGACTCCAAGTATTTTAGGCCACTACTTCCACCGTGACTTGAAACAAACCACACTATGGGGGATGAATCATGTAGTGCATCTGACTTTGTACTCCGCTTGGTTCTGGTCTGTCACACACACAGCAGTGTTCCAGCCTTCCTTTCTGAAGGTCTGCAAAAGCTAACTACACTTGTACTAACTCAGGGTAGTGCTGGGAAGGTGGAAGCAGCCCTGCAGTGCTGGGAGCGCTGGGAGTCTGGGTGAGAAAGCTGGCTGCTGCTGTTGAACTGACAAGACGTGTCCTTTTCCAGAGCCAAAAAATCGAAGGAGAGGGGCCCTTGGTTCAGCTGCACTCATTGGGCTGGTGGGCACAGGTGTGTATTCAGCTTTCCAGCACCTTGGTTGGATCTGCCCGGACTAACTGACCATCATCATGGCTGCCTGGGAAACCAGAGGGATTTCTTGCTGTAGAACATTTCATTGCCTGTTTTTTTTCCTCCTCATTCAATAAAATGAAGTTGTCAGTTCTGCACTTTCATTCTGAAGTTACAGAGGGCCATCTAAAGAAATTTGGCAGAAAACCAGCATGACTCTGGTTTTATGAGACTATGGCAACCTGCCTATCAGGCAGGGATGCTCCAGCTTTTCTGACTTCGGTGAATGAAAAGCAATCCTATGAACCATTTGTTTAACCCGTCCAGCAACAGCCCAGCTCACACTCAAACCCATTTTCTGGACTCCTCATGTCATGTCACTCTCCAATAAGATGTTCCAAACAAAGTTAGTATTTATTTGATTGCTACAAAAGAAAAGATGTGAGCAAACATTTAAATTTGCTATTTCATCATCATAGAATTACCACGTTTATAAAGGAAGGCCCAGAGAAAGGAAATCAAACAGCTTTTGATTAAGACAGGCAGCAATCTGTCTCATGTTAGAGCTCACCACCACTCTTGTTACGCTGTACACTGTGTGTGGAGACCATCTGCAGCAATGCCTGTCGAGGCAGCTCACCATCCCCACAGTATCGTGAGGCACAGATAAAAAACACAGAACTTGTGTTCACAAGTGTGCTAGAGGAAAAAATCCTAATCTGAAGGCTTTTACATAGTCAGAGAAGAGACAGAGCCAAGAGCTACGGGATGTTAATGTGCCTGAGAGCTTTTACATGCACTGAGCAGGGTCATACTTGCTAAGAAGCCTGAAGTGGAATTAACTAAGGGTGGAGGACAACAGCATTCAACGTGCACTGGGTGAAGCAGCCAGGGCTGGACCTCTGCCACTACCAAGCCTCTGGTAGCTGCAGGTGCTGCTGCTGAACACCAGGTCACTGTCTCCTAGTCTGAAGTCCCCGTCTTCCACTAGAGAGCACAGAGGAGGCCCACAGACCGAACTGTGTGTGAACGCTGCCCGTGCAGGAGCAAGATGGCTAAAAGCTGCTCTCGTTCTGCCCCACTCCCAGGCACTTAACATTTTAGGGCACTTTACTGCTGTGTAAATGATTCACAATTCTCCTGAGATGGCCTCAGAGCCACTAAAACACGGATTCCACATCACCCATCTCCACGCAGACGGTCTTCAGCTGCGAGTAGTACTCGATGGCTGCCCGCCCGTTCTCTCTGCCAAATCCTGCAGGGACAGGGCAGAAGTGAGTGCAACAGGCAGTGCCAAGCACCACTCATAACCAGCACACAGCCATGCCGGGGAGAACACAAGCCACACGCACAGTGCAAGTGCAGCACCACCTCATGGCAGCACTCCTGACCAAGAACTGGGTGAGCTCCGCTGCAAGTAAGGCCGTATATTAAAGCTCACCTCTGTGCTCACTCAGTACAAAGCCACAATCCCTTCCACAGCTTCCCTTTGATTTCCCAGTGTGGTATCTATGCTTTAGAGGCAATTGATGTGCCTGCCTGCTCCAGCAACAGGCTACTCACATCTGCCATCACAGACATACAGAAGCTGAGTCCAGGGAAGGGCAAGCATTGCTCACCTGATGACTTGTATCCCCCGAAAGGCAGCTCCACAGGGCTGATGTTGTAGTTGTTAATGAAGCACATCCCAGCCTTGAGAGCAGCCACTACCCTGTGAGCCTTCTGGATATCCCTGCAGGAAAACAGCAGCTCAGCTACAGCCCTCCCTTTCACCCCCTTATCCCTGAGACCCCCAGCAGGTTGCAGTGGTTTTTAGAGCCCAGCTTGCCCTACTCAGAGAATACAACACCTAATTCCCAAGGACACTCAGCACAGTACTTCATTTGAGAGGGCAGGACAAGGACACCAGTAAAGCAGGCTACGGCAAGCAGCCAAGAGCCATCTTTGCACACATTCAGCAGCGTGGCAGGCTCCTGGTGAACGTCTCCTGGAGGTGCAGGCAGGCAGCTGGCCAAGTGCAGGCTGGAAGGAGCCTGAAGGACAGCTGGGCCCACCTAACCTCCTTAGGAAAAACCAGGAGGAGATGCGCAGTCACTTAAAAAGTTCCCTTCTGGCATTGTCTTGCTACAGCTTTCCTGGAGGAGGATATCCATGCCCATGCCAAACACTGTGAGAGGAACATCAAGTTGCTGCAGCATTTCCCTACTCCTCCCTTCCCTAGACTGCTTCCCAGCTGTACCTGGTGAAGACACCACCTGCCAGGCCAAATTTGGTGTTGTTGGCTCTCTCCACGACCTCCTCCTCTGTGTCAAATGGCAGAATGGACATGACAGGCCCAAAGATCTCTTCCTGCACGCATGTCATGTCATCTCTGCAGTTCCCTGGAAGTATGGCAGCATTCAGAAGGAAAAGTTAGTGGCAGAGCCTGTGCATTCTGCAACCCACAGAGTCTTCAAGACAGCACTCAGCACTACACAGCTGCTGCTCCAGGATCCACAGCTAGCTCTGGTACACCTGTAGAATTGCCTGTCCACACCACAGGCATACAGAAAGATGGGTACACAATTCCATCTAGAAGCAACTCAGCAACATCCACACAGAGAACCACAATGCCACTAATAGGAAGGATCGTACCTAACACGCATGGTTGCATGTAGAAGCCATTCTTCAGCTTCGGGTCATCTGGTACATACAGGTCTCCCCCACACAACACCTGAGCACCCTGAAAGAGAGGCAAGCAGAAAGTAGGCAAGCATGTCCATGGCATCCTGCCCAGCTGCTGCAGCTCTGGCTGGCCAATGCTCGCTGCTATATTTACTCTCCCATCCACGGAATCACATTGGGGCCTTCTCTGGTGCCTCTCCAGGCCAGGTATGCTGATGGAGCATCACTAGCAGATCAGGGCTTTCACTCACACTTCCCCTTTTCCAGCCCATCCCCGGGATGGCTGGCCACACACCAGACTTTACAACAAAGCTGGAGAAAAGGCAAAAAAAAAAAAAAAAAGGCTGGGTGGGTCTTGCTGGTCTTACAAAGATTGCTTCCAGCACACAGTGAATTTCGCTTCTGATCCTTAATAAACACTTTTCCCAACCAACAAACCTGGAAACCAAGTGAGATAACAGCCAAAGATGTAAGACGTGACCACAACTTATAAAAGCAACCAGCTCAAATGCATGGATTCTCCCATTTTACACAGTGGCAGTATCAGGTGTGAAAAGCACATCTAGTGTTCCTAAACACCTACTGTGTAATTGAACCACTCCAAGAACACAGCTTACAGGAAGGTATAGATAAGAAAGCAGCTGCTGGTCTGCTTGTCTGGAAAGAACAGGAGACATTTCAGGGCTGACACAAGGCAGCATTACAATCTCACCTGCTCCTTTGCCTGCTTTATAAAGCGCTGGACACGTTCCAGGTGGGGCCGGTTGATGAGGGCTCCCATCCGTGTGTCTTCCTGAAGTGGGTCTCCAACTTTGATTTTCTGGGTGCGTTTCACCACCTCCTTTGTGAAGGTGTCCAGTATCTTCCTCTCCACAAACACCCGCGTGCCATTGCAGCACACCTGGAATACAGAGCAAGCTGCTCAGAGCTAGACACACAGCACTTTGCAGTCTTTCTTGCATGGGTACTGCTACAGAATCTCAGAAAAGGCCCTTCACAGCTGCTAAAACAGCCAGCTTGACCTGGGGACAGTGAAGTTCTGGGGACAGCAGACAATTCTGCTCCTGACTGCATAGGACAGTCTATTCTGGACATAGCTCTACTGATGCCACCAGGTGGCTATAGTGTGTCACCAGCAGATAAGCTGACTGTTCAGTTCCCAAGGATGAAACAGGTACACAGTTTGCCAACAAAACCTGCAGAAAACATGAAGAACCCATGAGCCAGAAAGGTATGGCTCAGCACACTGGACTGGGAGCTGCTCCCTCTCCAGAGGAAACTGCTTCTGAAATCTGTGCTCCAAAGTGGAACCCAGGGCACAGGAGTAGCTGCTCTGAGCTGGGTATTGGGTGCCAGAGAGGCTCCGCTTCAGGGAAAGATGGGACAGTGGGACAGGTGTCCATGCCCTGCTGGGACACCGTGCATCGTAGGTTCCTTTGTGGCACTGCACAGGGAGATGTGTGGCAAGATAGCAACTTCAGGGCATCCCTCACTACAGAAGGACACAGGCTGGTAACCTCAAAAGCTCTCAGGCTGCCTCTGGTCTCAAACCACAGCCTTGCCCCATGGATACACACCTCTCCCTGTGTGAGGAAGTTGGCCATGAGGGCTCCATTCACGGCGTTCTCCAGGGAACAGTCTGAAAAGATGATAAGGGGGGATTTGCCCCCCAGCTCCAAGGTCACTGGTTTGATCCCTTTAGCTGCCATTTCCATGATCTGATAATGACAAAGAGACAAGTGATGCACAGCCAGCACGGAGGGTTCAAGGGGCAACATCTCCCCTCTTTTCAAACCTCAATTTATTTGTAAAGTATTTTTAGGAACGTTTCATTTGTTTAGACTAAATTGAGGGTGGGAAATTCACAGAAAGTAGGCTACTTCTGAAACCAGCAGGCTGCATGCAGTTCAGCTGAACTATCACTGCCAGAAACATTCAAACATTTTCCCAGCTGGTTCACGCATCCTCCTCCCCACATAGATGCCCACTTTAGCAACTCAGAGCCCTCAAGTGAACGCGTGAAGACAACCAAGGGGCTGCTCTGAAAGCCCAAACTGGGACCCCAGTATAACACTTCATGCTCCTTGCTTGTCCCCAGGCATGCCAACTCACACCCTTACACTCCTCACGCACAACACATCAAGCTCCCCACCACACCAGCAAGGCTGGTGCACAACCCCTCGTGTTCCCCCCAGTTCCCACCTTGACACCAGTGGGCACGCTGCCAGTGAAAGAGATTTTGGCCACATCTGGGTGGTGGCAGAGGAACTGTCCTGTGGCCACTCCACCCTGCACCACATTGAAGAGCCCCTTAGGAGCACCAGCCTCTGTGAAGATCTCTGCCAACTTCAGCACAGAAATGGGTGTAAAAGGAGAGGGCTTGAAGACCATAGCGTTGCCTAAGGGAACCCAGACAGAAGCAAGGTGGGTTAACACCCAAAGTGCTTTAGGGAAAAAAAGCCAGACAAAAAACCCACCCAATACAATGAGTTTGTTTCTGCTGATCTCAAAAGATCTCCCCACTGAAAAGAGGAAGAAACATTTTTGGCTGAACTCTCTGCAATCAAAGAATGGAGAGAACTGCATTTCCTGTTGGGAAAGGCTGGGGAGATGAGGATGTTGGTCCTGTACTGCAGACATTTCCAGAGACATTTGTCCCTGGTACACAGCCAAGCCATCAGTCTCTTTCCTGATGCACTCACTGCCCCCTCAGCATCTGTCAGATTCACATTTCCTGATCCTTCCTGCCTGAAGGCTCTGCAAATCCTTCAGTGCCTCCTTCAAGGCAATCCCAGGGTCTGTAACTCCACCCCCCAAATCACTCTCCCCCACAGAATCCCCTGGCATCAAAGAGAAGCTTGGGTAGGCAGAGGGTCTAAGAGAGATCTGCTTTAGGGTCAATTACCGCATGCCAGGGCTGGGGCAGACTTCCAGCAGGCAATCTGGAAGGGGTAATTCCAGGCTCCAATCCCAACACACACACCCAGGGGCTCCCTGCGAGTGTACCCAAAGGATCCTCCAGGAAGCTGGATGTGTTCACCTGCAAAGAGGACAAACAGACGGAAGTAAGAGAAGAACAAAGCTCCTTCCAGTTCAGTTAGAGCCTCTGAGGTCAGATCTCACTTAAACTGGAAACAGACACAGCTTTTACCCCAGCAAGCTCACAGGTGTGTCAGGGCCCACAAAGCACAGCAGCATTAAGTAGAGATCTCTGAAAACACTCCAACATCTTCAGAAAAAGCATCTCTTAGAGAAACCAACACCAAAGGTGGTCTTGTACAGTAGAAGTTAACCAAGGAGACAAAAAGTAAAGAGCAAACTCCAATAAAGTTCTCACCGGCCAGAGATCCCGCCAGTCCTGCATAATACTCCAGGCACTGCCAGGATATGTCAATATCCACTCTGGCTTCCAAGATGGATTTCCCATTGTTGATGGTTTCCAAGGTGGCAATTTCATCTCTCCTTTCCTGTGAGGATAACAGCACAACAATTACACATCAGAGAAGCCCATAGTAGCACTCCACAAGGAGCTTCCCATGCTCACAGCTTCCAAATCAGGCTCTGCCTCAAGTAATCATCATCTCTAAAATGTATATTCCCAGCTACCATCAATCAATTTGCCAATGACGACTGATCACAGGTGAATGCCGGACAGCTGCTGGGTTCACTGATCCTGCAGTCTTGCTTAACAGCTCTGCTTATCTAAAAGATTAGCAAACCTGAACAGAGAAGACAGATGGTAAACAATGATTGGAATGCACAGAAATAAGGTGGGGGAAAGAGCAAACAGCGAGATCTAAATAGATCCAGAGGACTCAGTGAAGGACGGGCAAAACAAAGCAGCTGGGAAGCGTCCTTTAGCAGACTGCATCCCAGGCAGAAACACTCCCTGCTGGGGAAGTCTGGCAGAAGCAGAAGTTTGGCCAAAAGAGAAAACAGTTCTCATTGCATACACACTGGGGACAGGATTGGTTTCTTACCAATTCTCGATGGAGACTAATTTTGACATCTAAAAACGTGCTATTTCACAAGTGAGTTTGTTATGAAGCCAGCATATCTGTACCCTCTGTTTCTCATGTGTTTATCTGGTGGTTTTTTATTGCTAAAGAAAGACACTTCAGTCACGACAGCACGGTCTGTCAAGCTGAAAGTTCAAGAATGTGTCAGTTACGCAATTTCAGCTTGGAAAACGCATGCCTTGCAATATCTGGACCGGATGGCTTCAGCTTTATGTCTTCTCACAGAGCAAAGCAGGGAAGAAGCTATAGGACACACCAGCACGATAAGACCGAGCATCATGCCCAAAGCATCCCGCTGTCTGCTGGGCAAAGGTAGCTTTCAGCTCCTGCGTTCCATTGGAGCTCTTGAGGGGGACAGAGGGTCAGAGCCAGCTGGGTGGCACACACAGCCCCGTGCAGTACCCGGATGAGCCTGGCAGCCTCCAGCAGCACACGGCAGCGCTCCATGCCCGACGTGCGGCTCCATGTCTGGAAGGCAGCCTTGGCGCTCTGCACGGCCAGGTCCACCTCCTTCTCCCCGGAGCACAGCAGCTTGGTTATCACTCGGCCTGGGCACGTTGTAAACACAAAACAAGAAGTAAATTTCAGCAAAACAGGCTTATCTCGCAGCAAAAGCCCGAGATCTCAGTTCCACCATAGAACTTCACGGCTCCCACTCAAACCCACTCGGTCGTGCCCGGTTTCTGGAGGAGCTCTGCAGCTCGGGGGTGAAACCCAAAGCCTGCCCTCCTCCACGGCCACATTCCGGCCGCTCATCACCTCCAATCTCTGCAGGTTTCTTCCTGAGCTCGTTACCCTCCCACTACCAGCACCTCACACAGCTGTACCGCTTGTCTTGTGCCGACCCACCCGAGCCCCGAGGCAAACGAACGAGTTAACCCCGAAGAAGTTCGGGCAGCACGTACCCGTGGCCGGCTCGTACACGTCTTCGGTCTGCCCGCCGTCAACGGGTTCCACACGGCCGCCCGCCCGGTAGTTGAGGGGCTGCTGCAGAGAGAAGGTGCCGGTGGCGGTGCTCATGGCGAGGCAGGGCTGCAGGCGGCAGAGCCGGGGCAGGAGGAACGCCAGCACCATGGGACGGCACCGCGCACCGCCACGCCGGCAGGGGGCTCCACGACGGCAGGTGGCTCCGCCCCGCACCTGCGCACTGAACTCCTCTCGCCACGCCTCCGACACTCGAGCGCCCCCTAGCGGCTCGGAGGAGACACCAGCGCTGATGCGCGCAGCAGCACCGCCTAGCGGTAGCGGCGCGGCTCCGGCTACCCTGCCGTGCAGGGTTTGGCAGGTGGTTTGCTTTTTAATTTTTTCCCCTCTTCTATTTGGTGGATTTTTTTTTAGAATTCAGTAGTAAGAGCTGCTCCTCTCTGGTTGCCGAGATTAGCGATTCCCACTGCACTGCTGCATCAAACTGCTGACAGCAGGAAGCGACCCAGAGCACAGCAACAAGCCCTGGTTTGCTGATCACTTCCTCGAGAGAGAAGCGCTTTGCAAAAGCAGGGGATGTGCTGAGACAGGGTTCTGGGACGCCACCGGGAAGCCCCTGCACAGCACAGCGCAGCTCTTCACTCATTACGGTGCCTCTCTTGTTCATACAGGGCTGTCACAGCTCCCCAACGTGCTGCTGGATCTGACAGCCAGGTGCTACAGCAGGAACCAGTTCAACACCACTGATTCTGGCTCTGCTGTCACACAAGCCAGGAACCCCATAACCACAGCTGCCCTCTTGGCAAGGCAGTACCCATTGTGGATGTAGCAGTGTGCCAGAAAGGCAGCCTTAGAAACAGGCATCCTCCTGCTCCATACTTATCAGTGAGAATCAATCCAAGTTTTTAATATGGTACAGCATATGCTCCACACCATCATAAGGCATTCTGGATTTATCCCCTCACCACAAATTCCAAGTAACACATCCTTCATTAGAAGCTATGGCTACTGTACACTTCAGGAACACTTTCAGCCTGACTTGAGCATAGCAGCAAAATTTATTCATCCTTGCAAAGACAGCCTGACCAACAGGCTGAGCCAGGTAATGATGTGGCAAAGTAGAAAACACTGGGAACTCACTGGGCTAAGGAGAAGGCTGGGGGCTATCAGATTCATACTGCAAAATAGACTGATGAGCAGCAAGCTCAGTGGCATGAATACAAATTCTGCTGCTCTAAGCCCTCAGGCAATAAAAGAGTTCAGTGGACAGCATCAATATAATTCAGCAGTTTACTTGTTAAGTTGAAGGCCAGGTCTGTCTCTGCAATTGAGCAGATTCTGCCTAAGCAAGCAACTTTAACAGAAGTCGTATATTGCCTCTATAACCTCTGTAGCACCAAGTGTTGCCAGGAAGACACGGGCAGACAGTACATCCAGCAATACTTGCAGCCTTGAAGAGCAGCCTGAGCCAATTGAAGAAAGAAAAATCTCATCCTCAACACTGGAAATTTGGCAGAAGGAAAACCAAGCACACCTACTCGCCCAGCTCCCTGCTACTCAGGAGCATAACCAGCACATCTAAAACAAGGGACACCTCACAGCACAATTTTGCAAGTTTTCTGAGCTATTTCGCGAATCTCATTCTTGATATGAGTTTATTTCCATGCCCTAAACTAAATCAACTGTGCTACAAAGCAGTTCTACTTGTCCTATAGCACAATTAACAGACATCTAAATCAACATGCCCGAGCCATTTATTTTTCAGAAACAAAAGGTCAAGTTATCTTCTGAGAACTTTCTTGATTTGATGAGCAGGCAACTGCTGTTGGAATACTTCAAAACGCAAGATGTTTCCAAGACTGGTAAATACTGCATAGGCTGGTTTCGGCCACAGGAAGCCTGGTGTAGAAACCCGTTGGTTTTACCTCCTGAAGGCAGTCTTGTGCGGCTGGCAGACCTGCAGCAAAGGCTGTAATTGTGCTTTAGGAGAACTTCCCTGCCTGAGGTGGGGGGCCAAGGAAGCCCCCTGCTTGCTTGGTGGCAGCCCGGGAAGGAGCAAGGCCAAGCATCTTCTGGATGTTCTGCAAAAAGAACAGAAGGGCACATCAGCACCAGGCCATAACAAGGCAGACACTAAAGAGGAAGAAATGCCAGCTCTGCTTGCAGGTGCAACCTTCTCATCAGCTTCAACAGATTCACATTGTCACCCACAGAGTTTTATCAGTCTAACACAGAATGGAAGTCTGCTCCTATACATCAGCAAGAAGGCAAACAGCCATTCTGAATGGCTACACTTAGCACTGGGCCTCCTTCTTCTACCTCAACTAAAGTTTCATGACTAAACCTGTATTTTGGCAGAGGGGTTTTTTCTACCTCCAGCTACACAGCCAGCAGATGCACCATGAATGATTTGGATTACAGATTGGTTTTATCAGTCTAAAATAGTTGCAATCTAGCTACAGTGGACACAGGAGCAGGGGGTAACATCAGCTTGCAGGCAGAAGGAAGGCAGATCTGTTTGCACAAGTTCCACAACATGCTTCTCAGGCATCACCAGCACCTGCAAACTAGTGAAGAAGGCTCTTGCATAGTACAGTCTGGATTTGGGTCAGCAACACAGCAACAAAAGCACGTCCAAATTCAAGCCAGGCACTCAAGTACAGAATTAACATGCATGCCAGCAATGCAGACAAGAACAGAGGACTGGAGGAGACTCACTGTAACAAGCACACGTAGCAAAACCAAGAAAATGACTACTGAGATTACTTCCTCTGCTTTTTTATTTGCGTTTCAGCAAGGTGTTTTAGTAGAAAGCAATAAGGAAAGCACTAATTATCAGAGTCAGGCACTAGCTACACACCTCACAACAAAATATTCTAGTAGTTCAATGCTTTTCTGCCTTTTTTGTGACACTGCAACATTTTTTTGTGACTGCAACATTGCAACTACAGAGTTACCAGTTCTATTGGTTTCACCCTTTGCTGTCTAACTACAGCTCAAGTGCTGACAAAACAGGGATATCTGGTGCAAGGAAAAGAAGAAGAAAATTGGCTTGCTGCTGTCATCAGCTGAGCCTGGATATCCAAACAACAAAAGGAGGAAGAAGGGCTCTCTTCAAACCTGAGTGTCTTCTCCAAAATAACCGTCAGGACAGGTCAGATAGCAGGACCACTGAGTTCTTAAATATTTTTGATCATGGAAGAAGGACACGAGCTAAAGAAAAACTGAGCTGCTTAATTTCAGAGTAGCTCAAAGGGGTCATATGGGGTGAAGAAAGGAATGTTTGGAAAGGTAGGTTTCAGCTGTCACATGTGAACGTGAAAGTGAAGACAGTTCAGCCATCTGCGTGGTTTCCTATGAATATCTTCAACAGCACCTAAGACAGTTAAGCCCAAGGCCTACATAAATTAAACACTGGTCTACTAAGCAAGCAACTTTAACAGAAGTCATATATTGCCTCAAACCTCTGTAGCACCAAGTGTTGCCAGGAAGACACAGGCAGACAGCACATCCAGCAATACTTGCAGAGCAGGTTGATATTCAGTAACAGTATATATAAAGGAGAGCAGTTCACTGTGGGAAACTCCTTTGTGTGATTCACCTTCCTAGAGCTTTCAGACAAGAGATGGACAGAGGGACTGAAGCAAGAGCAGCTAACAGACAGATTCAGTAACACCAGAGGGTGTTGCAGAGTCAGAAGCAGGAAAGACCCAGATCCAGTCAGCTCTGTAGTGGCTCACGTGTGGAACAGAATGAGATCCTAGCAGAGCATCAGTGGGATCAACTGCCTGCCTCTTTCATTCCCACCCTGCTCTTAGTATCAGGACAGAGAGAACTTGTGGTGCCAAAATTACTCCATCTGCTTGAATAGTTCTGAGGAGGACAGACAACTTGTCTGTACACGGATTCAAGTACACAGTCACCCTGCAGGATTATCCTTCCATAGGAGACTCATTTGTGCTTCTGCATTAGCTGCAGAGTGAGATCTGCTGGACAGAAGTCCTGATGTCTACACAGCTGGGAACACCAGGGCTGGGGCAAGGTCCAGCAGAAATCTGTCCTGACTGCTATGCACCACACTGCACAAGGAAGCCTGCAGAGTCTCCTTTCAACACAGACAAAGCCAGCACCTTCAGGAGCACGACAGGAAGAAGATAAATCATAAAGATCCAACTTCTTCATCTGAGCTCTGATGAATGCTCCTCAGATAAAAGCAGATGTAGCTCTCATTCTTCTCGCAGTCATCTTCAAACCCAGAAGGGGCCTCAAACACATCAGCGCGTGGCTGGGAAGATGAGGCCATGTGGGAAAGTGGACTTGGGGCAGTAAGGATAATTGTTGGCTCCCACTCCCTCTGGGAATGCATTTCAGAGAGAAGAGGCCTCATCTATGGATCAAGCATGTGTGAAAAGGAAGTGAAGACCAGCACACGCCTGAGGAAGAGCAGCACAACCTCCTTCACACATAGCACAGGTGAAGGCCGGGAGTTCAGAAACAGGAGTGGGGCCAGAGGATGTAACCCTGACACTGTGCCTCACGCCCAGTCCGGCAGCAGACTTTCCCAGCTGAAACCCAACAGCTCAAGGACCCTTGAAACGCCTCTCCCAGCAACCCTCTTCTCTCCAAACAGGAAGGCAGGAGGAACTAGGGGACAGGATTTACGTGCCAGGGAGAGCTGGGAACAGCGCAAAGGAAGTTACTCACCGCAAGTAAACTATTTTGGGAGATGCTGGCCAGGTCACAGGCTGCAAGCTTCCCAGTCAGTGTCTGAAGAGCTTATCACCCCCACACGCCTGAGAACCACATGAATAGCCTGCCTGTTGCTGCTCATCCCATTCATGGGAGTTTAATCAACGGCCACTTAGCCTCCCCACCCTCACACACTCCCCTGCATTTCCCTCAGGATCTCTGGTCTTTCACATACACAGAAGTTCCTCTACACTGGAGCTCCACCAGGATGGCTGCCTTCACTATCTCAATCCCTTGCAGTCAGCTGTAGGATTTAGGAGAAGGTTAAGGGACATATAGTTCCCTTATGCTTTTTTGCAGCCTGATCCACTGTACACTGGTGATCCTCCTTGCATTGGTGGCATTAAATCAAATACATCATTTCTCCTCCCTTAGGACAACAGCTGTTTAGAAGGCAGCCCAGTGAAATTTTCCCTTTTGCACACAGTGAAACAACAACAGGTCACGAAGCTTTCACCTCTATAGTCACAGCACCAGAAACAAATCTTTGGCACCATTATGAGCATCCTTAATTGCTTTCTTCCCCTCTCCCTTGGCCTCTCACAGCCAAAGTCCTCTTCCTCATGCTGTTATCATCTAAGTACCTCCAAATAGTAATAAAACCAATCACAGGATGCCAGGAATTGCAGTTTTAGTTCCTAGCTTTTGCAGAAAGTAACACAGCTGGTCTCTGCCCATCCCTCCGTATAGGGAGGAAGAAGAAACTTGGAGCTGCCAATGAAGAATTGCAGGTACAGTTAATCACAATCGTGTAGATAAGACAGCAGTATGAAGGCTGCAATCTAATGCTTCAAGCACAAACACCTACTTTGAAAGCAACACGTAACTTCCATCCTTGCTGGACCATCAGCACAAACTCTCCCACACGATTCGCTATCAGAATTTCTCTTGAAAACCCACTTCCACTGCGGTTTGACATTTCTCCCCAGAATCACAGTGGTCAACTGCTCAGTTTATGATGCCTACTCATTTCATAACAGGCAACAGCAGGAAATGCCCAGGACTAAACAAATCACACAAATTCTATTCTTGGACAGAAAAAATCCATTGGGGATTTCTCTGCAAGACAGCTCCCCAATCAACTCAATAGGTACAAAAAAATTCTTAGAGATGCTGTCTTCAGTTCCATGTAGTAGTCTGCAGTGTTGGAAAGAAGGGACTTTTCAACATTAAAGGTAACAGAAGAGCACCACAAAAGATTGCCCAAAGGAACAGCATCAGACCACAGAGATGATTCAAAGTGCTCAAAAGGTCTAACTTCTTTCCAAGCAGTATACATTGTTTGAATTACTAGGAAGTTAAACAAGATTTGTCTTGCAGAAAACACAACGATGAAACTCCTGGCCTTTGGTACTTGGACTTGGAAGCTGGCCCTGCTCTGAGGGGGGGCAGGGGGTGAAGAGCGAACCCAATGACTTCCAGATGACCCTCTCAACCTCTAATTACCTTACAATTCATTATTTGCTCTTACACGAGACCAGGCACAGATCCATTTCAACACACACACACCCAATATGGAGGCAATATTGAATTTAATTTGTTTGTGACTAAAGGAACTTTATCCAGATGCTTCACTGAGCTCAAACTTCTGACAGCAGTGGCACCTGTCACTGCCCTCTGCCTATCTCTTGAATCTATATCTCTTGACACCCCCTGAGGAAAAGCAACAAGCTGGCCAAGGAGAAAAGCAGCAAGAATTCAGGAAGCAAGTCAAAGAAAAAGGAAACAAGTACAAAAGAGCTGATTATTTGCAGCTACTTGCACCAGCATTCATCCAAATTCCAGAATTTACTGATTTATCCCCAGGACACTGAAAAAAAGTGGCAAAGACCTCTGGTTGCACCAAGGAGGTCCACTTTGTGATCCTCACCAGCCATTCTGTCTGTTAAGACATTCATCTCAACACAATGCTGCTGCTGAACAACAAGCCAGTCGCCTAGCTGGTTAACAGAGCCTGGTCCTGAACATATACTTCCTTTTATCCACACTGACACTTCTCTTTTCAGAAGATGCAACTAAACTGCCTTACTAGGACCTATGTGGCCTACTCTTGTTTATCATATCAAACTCCTCTTCTGAGTCATGTCCCTAACACTGCAAGAGAATCAGTGCTGAAGGTAAAGTTCTTAAGACTGAAAAAAAAAAAAAAGGGGGGGGAAATATCAGGTGGCCAGCATAAAAAGGAAAAAAAAAACAAATCTAGCTTTAACTCTTCACCTATTTTTGGCAAGTCTGTGAACTGATGCAACCTTTACAAACCTCAAGCCACCAAGGAATTTTCCTCTGAAGATGCTGTACTTCTCTTTCCTCCTATTACTGTGAAGGTCACAACTAATGGGTAAGAAGTGGTACTTGTATTGGCTTCTGATGGAAAGTTTCTCAGCATGTTATTAAACAAAGTGAATTAGGGACACACACAGGAAATATACCCATTTCTGCTACCACCGTCTTAGCACTCTGGTGTAATCATGGAGAGACTGCACTGTGTGTGTGTGCGTTCCCTGCTCCACACATGCAAGAGACAGTGATGTACTCACCTGCCTGATAGACATTGTGCAGAGAATGTAGAGGAAGATGAAGGAGCAGTCAGTGTAATCCTCACCCAGAAGGTTGCGGTGGGACAGGCCCTGGATGTATGAGAGGGGGATAAAAGGAAGCTTTGCCACCACTCGGCCATCAAATCTGAAACAAAGAATAAAAGAAGAGCACTGGATCACATCTGGGGAACATAAAAGAGCACTTGGCTACAGAAAGAACAAGCAAGCATTGCTTGCAGGCCACCAAAGCAGACAAGAACATGGAAGGCTGAAAAGCCATGCAGCTTTCCCCAACCCATCCTTTTATATTGTCAGAGGTTAAAACAACCCTTTTAAAAAGCCCCCTCACACTCAGTCATCCAAAAGGTAATTGGGCTTCCCTCAATAGCTGTTTTGTCATGGTCAAAGCACATCACAGTGACATGCAAGTGATCAACTGGACTAGTTGGTGATTCATAAGATCTTTGCTGGTGTTTTGCAGCTTACTGGTGCATTTTATTCCAGTGCTGACTGGATTCTTCAGTAAGATGGATGACAACCACCCTGCTGTAGTGCGGGTACTGCAAGAAGATTGACTCTGCTTTAAGCAAAAGAGCATTATTAAGCAGAGTATAAGTGAAGACATCTGTTTCTTTCCTGGAACAGCTATAATTCTCAGCACAAGATGCACATAATATCCATCAAAAGCACACTTAACACCAACAGCCTTCTCTGTGTTATCTCTGCAAAGGCAGTAGAGGCAGGAAGATACCCCCTATTCCAAGCAGCCTGTTCTGCTCCTGGAACTCCTCCAGCTCTGCATTCCAGGGCATCAGGCTGAGTGTGAATTCTGGCCTGTTTGCAAAGATTTCTCCCAGCCCAGACAGTCGTCCCAGTCTTTTGAAGTGAAGTGCGTATGATGCCTCATCAGCATGTGCATATTTGGATGTTATTTTCTCTGCGTGTGCTGATTTTCTAACAGGTGTTTCTTGTTTCAAGAGATCCTAAACGAGCGTTCTTTCCTGTGGAGATGCATTCACACAGCTACAGCTCAAACACATGCCAACTTTGTTTACATCTCACAGGCAGTTTGGCAGAAGAACTGGGAACGGATGTTTATCTCCCAGTAACATCCCCCAGTGGTTTAAAATTCTGCGTTATTCCTGCTGTGAGAATGACAAGTACTCCAGCAGCAGCACCCTGAGGTACCTGCTGTTTCCTCCAGCAGGCTTTTACAATTAGCATGAAGAGGTACTGAAATGCACAGCTCAGTGCAAGACGGGGAATTGATTGCATTAAGAAGCTTCTGACAAGAGAAAACTGAGACACACAGAAGCTAAATTCTCTCCCAAAAGAAAGCCCATCTGCTTGGAGGGCACTGCTGCTACAGAACTCCCAGCCCTAAAGTATCTTTTAAGCCACAACTGTTCATCTTCACACAGCACTTCATTCTCTGGGTTTAAACCAGCCTGCAACAAATCCTTCCAGCATGCCCTACCCTGCTGCTCCATTAGTACTGCCACAAGACAGCGGCAATCATCACCATCGTGTCCATTTTGGGTTGGCTGACTTGGCAAAGGCAAGGTGCCCAGCCACAGTGCAGCAGTGTCCAAACAGCACTTGTCCAAAGGGTGGCAACACCACGCTGCTTCCACCTGACTCCTGCTCCTTTTGTCCCTCAGAGCAACAAACTCATTCAAGAGCAGGAAATCAAGCAAAGTGGGCTACAGTCATTGCAGGTGTCAGCCATCCTTTTCTTCCTCTTCATACCGCACTTGCAGTGCCTCAGTGAATAATCTGGCAACAGCAGCTTCTCAGAAGGAGCCTAAGAGCATCCTGCATTCATCACTGAAGCGCTCTCTTGAGCCACACAGCTAGTCTTTACACCATGCCAAGAGAATACACGTACATGAGTGGGAACCAGTTTCCTCAAACCATTCTGCAAGCACGAGAAAGTGCAAATAAAAGCCAGCAAAGCCATCTCTCAGATACAAATGCACTAGGCTACCCCACACTGAGACCAAGAGCAAAATAAAGTCAACTAAAAATCTAACTATCTGCCCCAAAAGCAAGACAGGCAAGACTCCAGACTGTAATTCAATGACCTCAGAACTCCTATACTTAGCAACAAAGCTATTTCAGTTCAAACAACGCTCCGAATAGCTCATGCTGCTCCTGTGTTGGCTCCCAGGACAGTCTCAGAAGAAAGGGGCAGTTTAAGGCAAGATATGCCTGAAAGCATCACATGAGCCCTGTGGACAGTAGCATGATCTCTGTGGACAGAAACCCTCAGAGCAGAAGGAATACACATCAATTTGGTAGCCCAGTTAAGTGAATCAACAACAAATCAAGACAGTACCCAGATTATAAAGCACTTTAGTGCCATGCTACCCTGCTCAGTTTCACAGCATTCCAGAGAATGCTAGATGCTGCAAGTCAGACCAAGCTGAATAAATAAAGAGTCCACACAGTGGCAGTTCTGTTACTCCCTGCTTGCAGTTATCCACCCACAGTCCTGCAGTAAAATAACAATTGACTGTACCCTAAGGACTACCACCCCAAGAATGTAAATACCCATCAGCAGAGTAAGTTCACTGCCTAGGTACTGAACAGACTCCTGAAAGTCATATTGACCTATTATATTCAGATTTAACAGCTAACAGAAAGTTCACATTTCAAGACCAAACCAAGTTTTAAAAGCCAAGCAGTCCTTCAGTTCTGCATCTCTGAAGGAAAGCTTTCCATAACCATGCAAACCAGATTTTTTTTTGTTTCAGATTTTGATGAGACCAACTCCAGGTCGCTTTTTTAAAATCAAAAGAAAATTGGAGTCCATGCCTGAACCTGTTAATATCTTGACTCTGATCACCTTAAGTAGGGCAACAGCAAACTCCGCAATTACAGCTCATTTCTAAGGGCAGGAGAGCTGACCCAGTTTTGCTTTCAAGTGTTCTTTAGTCACATTATAGCAGAGCCAAATAAGCTGAAGACCATGGCTGCTTGCCTGGAACCTACCAAACTTACTGTGGTCAAGATGTTCCCAAACAGAAAGGATCATAAGCTGTGTTCAGTTTGCATTCATTTTATTCAATTTAACAGCACCCAGCTTGCAGTATCCACTCTTGAGAATATGCATGCTGTGACCAGACCACATAATTCATGTGATATATTGATCCATTTTACAGATTAGTTATGGTTCTCGGATAAAATCCTGAAAAGGTATAATATATTCAACGTGAACATTTAAGAAAAATACAAAAAGCTGATACTTACATAGAGTTAAACATCCCCATCAAGGCAGTGAAGCAGAAGCCAATGGCAAACATGGATTTCATCCGAACCTGTAAGTTGAAAGGTCAGAGAGAATCAAACAGCAGACAACAGGACTACACTGAGGGCTCACAACCTCAAGAGCAGGCCTTGTACAGCATCACAGGAATCTAGAAAGAAAAAAAGATGACACAGAAGGCTGGACGGACTGCAAAAGGAATGACCAGAAAATACTCAAACTCAAGTCCAGTCAACAGCTGGGCACAAAGACAGCCACAATGTGGAACACTGTTGTGAAGAGCAACTTGAGAGAAAAAAAGAACAAAAATTGCTCAGAAATTGTCTTGTTAACTTTAATAGGTAAGCCTACACAACCAGTAGGAATTCATTCTAAAAAAACAACTTCCAAGAGGAAGTCAGACAAATAAGTTCTATATCAAAAACTTATGAAAACGAAAGGGGCTAAGGATGGGGATACGGTGAGGTGGTAACTGCTGGAGAGTTTAAACTAACCTATCAGAGGTAATCCAGAAAGAACTGTGAGGAGGAAGAGCTGCTAGAGCTGCCAAATGAACAAAGACTTTGTTGGAAAACTACTGAGTGAAATCGTCAGCAGATGGAAACTGGCTCTACTTTTCTTACCATTGACAAGTCTCTGTTGTTATTCTTCAGTTTCTCCTCTTGTCTCTCTAGAAGGACAACAACAACAACAGTTATCATCAGTTATACCAAGCTAGAAACATGAACATTTTCATTTCCAGGAAGACTTAACCTTCCTAGCTCTCCAAACAAGTAACACTCCCCGAATCAACTCCAGCTCTCCGTGCCAAACAGTATGAAGTGGAAAAATCATTCATTGCAAATTGCTTCCCCATCCCAACAACACACAGCAAAGCAGGCACAAAAGAGGAGCAAACCAGAAGAACCATACACTCAGCACTTCTGGAAGAAATGCACAGAATGTCAGATTTGCCAGCTCAATCAACTAACACGGCAGCATGAACAACACTGCTGGAAAACAAAGAGATTGCCTACAAAGCACGCTTCTGAAAGCTGTGCTCACTGCTGTAAGCACATCACATAAGCAAGGATTTTATTCTGGAGGTGTCAGACCGAGGATCCAGAGGTGCACCCAGGGCTCTGAAACTACAGTAAGGATGTGGATGAAGTATCAAAAGAATAATGTGAAAGGAGAAAGGAAGGAGGATGCAGAGCCACTATCAAGGGCTCTCCAACAGGCAAGCTGCCCAGCAGATCCTGCTGAAGTTTCAGTACAAGGAGCCCGCAACACAGAAGCTCAGAGGATCATCTTTCAAGCCCTGAATAAAAGCTGATAAACACCGAGACCTGCAAATCAGTGTGGTTACAAAGCAAGACAAACACCCCTACTCAATTTCTTAGAATCATCCTTGCTGTTTTCAATTGCTTATAACTGCAAACCATTCCTGCAGGCAGGAACTTTCCACACACCTGTTTCCTGACCTAGGTGGAGAGTTTTGTTTTCAGACACATCAGCAACTAGGCCAGATCTTTAGGAATCACATTTGGCACAAATACTTGTTTTTTCCCCTCACCTACATAACTAACCATCTATTTAGATGGACTAAAGGTTACACAGCGATGGAGAATACAGCCCAGATCCCCACCATGCCTGACCCGTTTCTTATTTCTACAAATTCAAAATAAATATGAGGACTGGTTTAATGAGGAGCATCTTGTAGTACCAGCTCTTCAAATTCTGCTCACTGGAACAGGAACCATGAGGATACAACAAAAAACCTTATTTGCCAGCATTGGGTTTACAAGCACTACTGGGAATGCCACAGTCTCTTATTCTAGGTGTAGAAAGCCAGAGCAAAGTTATAAGTGATCCAACACACTCTTCCAGTTGAAGTGGCAGAAGGCTGCATTACGGTATTAAAAGTGTGCTGCTCCAGAAACATAAAAAGTGATTTAGACACCACGAATAAAATCGGCTCGCTCTACAACTAATAGAAATTGTTAAGTAAGAAACACCAAATTAAGCTTGGCCATGCAACTTTCATCCTCCCTCCTTGTACATGTGCATGATTCATCTGTTATGTGACCAAGCAAGATTGTACACACACCTCCTGCCTTGTTCTGTGCACAAGACAAATGGCAACTGGGGCAGGTCTGCACCACAGCTGTGACTATCCTAAGAGAAGTCATCTTTTGTTTTCTTTTCATTATCTAGAATTTTAGAACTTAAAGTAACCCCAGCACAAGTCATCTGATTGTTACAACAATGCTACAACCTGCATAACTCAGCCACTGACATCAGTTTTCAATGGCTATGAGTCATTTTCTGGATGCCCAGATGGGCATGTAGGCCTGATTTTTCAGAAACACTAAGAACACAGCTTTGCCCGAAAGCAAATGATTTATGCAGCACTTGCAAAACAAAACCCAACCAACCTAACACTCAGTATCTTAAGCTTGGCCAGCAAGCAACACAGCAAACAAAATCAGTGGTCACTTCCTAAGTTTTGTTCTTAATCCCTTTGTGCTTTGTTTTCATTTGCAAAACAAGATTATTTCAGCATATTAAAAAAAAACAGCGCAGCACCTGAATTCCTCAGATTCTACTGTTTATTAGTTTAGTCCAAGCACAAGTAAAATAGTCTCTGCTAGAAACATAGCTTGGATAGCACCCTGCAAAGTCACTGACATGTTGAAAAGTGACCATAAGTAACAACAGCCACTTAAAATCAAAATCACCTTATCCAGTCACTTTGTTTATCCCATATATGGGTTACTTAAGACTAAAAGCTGAAAATAGGAAGAACAGAGGGAGAATTTGGGTTCCTCTCCTTTCAGAAGTGTAGTAATAACAGGTTTTATACCTAGGAAGAACTGTTTGAAGATGTGTTTATAATTACTCTGGAGCTTTGAACAGATCAAATGAGCAATTCAGCTACCTGGTGTTACAGAGGAACAAGGAAACCAACTCCCAGGAGCTCTCAGAAGTATTCTTGCTATGATTTCTGTAATAATTTAACCAGGCTTTACTTTACATTTTACTTTAGAGACCTGAAGATAAGAGAACCTTCTAAAGCTCAGACGCATTAAATATCTACCATGTTATTCTTGCACAATCCACTGTTTAAAGAGTTACCTTAACACAGTAAAACTGTATTGACAATGAAAGACAGAACGGGAAAAAAGATAGCACTGCTCAATTCTTGGTACTGATTTATCAAATTTTAAATAAATGTAAGCACAGAGTCAACTCACACAAATATCTTCAGCTCTGAAGTGTTCAAAAATGAAAGACATAATAAAAATCACAGTCAGAGCTACTGCAAGCTGTCAGTGTAAGCTGTAAGTTCTGCAGCAAAGAACTTGGGCAACTGAAATTAATAAGTCACATCCATGACTGTTGATCACCTCTTGGTGAGGCTGCACTTCTCTGAATTTCATTAGAACCACCAAGAGGACACCTGCCTCCTGTTCTGGAGGAATAAGGGGGCATCAAGGTTCACGTGCCATGCTAGTTGCCATGCTAAGAACCAGCTCCAGTACTGCTTCAAAAGGAGGGAAAGTCACTTTCTCCATGTTCCTAAGGCACTGCACTCCCCTCCTAACCTTACCTATTTTCTTCTTCTGCTGTCGGCCTGCTGACTCGGTTATCGTTTCTTTCTTCTTTTCCACTGCAAAGAAAGATATTCCATCACTTCTGCACAGACACTAACCCCCCCTCCTTCCACACAAGAAAATAATTTTATTCCCTTTTGAGAACAGAAGCACAAAAGGAAGTTATAACTATGAACATGTTCAGAACTAACAAGTTATTAACCACTCCAGGTTGACCAGATGCAAACTGAACACTGAAAATCCAAAAATCTTTCCCAAAGCTTGGATGAGATATAGGAATGTTTCAAAGAGTCAATTTTAAATTCTGTTGAGAACACATTGTTAACCAAGCAGCCTGAGGACAATCTTAGCTCAAATGACCACTGCTGATTTGTCATTAGTAGTAGACAGTACTTTTGATTCAGCAAGTCTAATGAAAAGAGCTTTGTGGCAAGCTCTGCACCCGATTATCTGCAGTGGGAAGCAGAACACAGGAAAGCTTGTGTTCTCTGCCTGCCTGTGAAGAAGGGGTGTAATTCTCAGGGGAAACGCCATCCAAGCAGTCAGCCAGAGCATCTCCATTCCTTTTCAATTAGTACTGAAGCAGTTCCAGTCCTCTAAAGCAAGAGTCTAAGCTCATAGTTAATAAAACCCCAAGTCAGACACTCACCAAACAAATCCAAACAACCAACACTGCATTAAAAAAAAAAAAAAAAACCCTAACATAAGACCAGCATAGCAAGCTTCAAATATAGGAAGCGTGCTGCTCATCTGAAAGTGCTCTTCTGGAAACAGCCAGAGCAGCTTTTCCAAAAAGAGACTGGTCTTGAGCCAAGACCTATAACAAGAGCACTACAAGTGAGGATGATAAAGCACAGCTATGGTATAAAAACACACAGCAGTCTTTTCTTACCCCAAACTCTACATACATCTAATGTATTTTCCACCAAGCAAACTTGACTCTTGTAAGCTCACATAGTCAGCTGTAGAGAGCTGAGCACCAGAACACTTCTCTCACATCAGTATTAGCTCAACACGGATGTTAGATCATAGAATCCTTAGAGTTGGGAGGGAATTCTGAGGGCCATCTGGTCCAACTTCCCTGCAATGAGCAGGGACACCACAGACATACTCTAGTGTGGATTTTAAAGCTCAGGTAAAATGAAAACAGCCTTCCAAGTTATAAAGAGGTATGTTGTGCTGGCTTCTGAAGCACTTGTAATCTGCAATTCAGCCACATGCAACTGCCAGGAAATCTATGCTGGCCTAAACAAGGCATCCACATATCATCTACAACACACCTGTTGTAAGACAGCTGCTTTTCCAAAGAATAAGCACATCTAGAATGAGCAAGATAGAAGGGCACAACCTAGGCAAGTCCGTTCAGAAGGAATGCTGGAGAGAGGTGCCAGACAACCATACATCTGTGCTCACAAAAGAACATCTTGCTCCAGCTGGGATATCCCGATCAGTCCAACCCAACCCTAGCCAACATAATCCCATAGCCTGGCAAACACTGGCTTTTCAGGGCTATCTGCTCTTTCCAGCTGTAGCCAGGGGCACCTCCAGATCCCAGCTTCACTCCAAGTAGTGCTATTGGACCTTATGTCAGCCCTGACGGGCCCTACAGCCTAACTTCCCTTATAGCTTGCACAGGACAAATAACTGTCAGGCAGCCTCACAAGGCTGTCTGCAGGAATATGGATAACACTTCCAACCATACCCTGAAGACCAGAAATACTTATTGCAAGTTTACTGCTACATTTATCCCAGGACATCTGCTATCATTTCTTCATCAGTCTCCAATAACGCTGTGTCTCTCAACAGAAACAAGAGAATAGGAAGAGATGAAACTAAGGATTATGAGTAACAGTGCTGCTCAAGCATACTACTCAGCCCATTTGTTTTGGCAAACCGTTAGGATTGCCAGTACTCCCAAAGGAGAACTTAAAGATCTCTCATGTGTTTTTTCCTGTTTCAGATGTGTTGGACAACAGTTGAAAGGTGTGGCTCAAGAGCTCTACAAATTGTCTGTAAGCCATCAGGTCAGCCAGCTGTCCTCATTGCACGAGGAAAACAGATCAAGCTTTAATTTTTAGTAACTCCTCATTATTCTGTTCTTTTTTTTGGGGGGGAGGGCGAGTGGTGATTTAGGGGAATAGATAGCATCAAACAAGGAGATTAGAAACTGAGATGCATGAACTTTCTCTTCACAGATTATAACCTAGATATCAGGACAGCTATAAAAAAGCTGCACTAAAGCCTTACAGAAATCATTACACTGCAGAGATTAAGCCAAGCTAACAGCTTTTGAGTTCTACTCTTCAGTTTTTAGCTGGTTTCAATTACTTCTAAAACTTGCCTTCTGTGGCTAATTCTGCCCAACTCATCTTTATCAGCCAAACAGGATTGGAGTGGGGTGGGCACAGATGCAATCCCCAACTGATACTGCCAAGATGACAAAAGCCCCTAAATTTAGGAGCTGAGACATAAGGATGACTAACTTTTATTTTCCAGCTTATCTTGCCCATGGGAAGGCTAGACTGAAAAGAACATGGTTTAATAATATTTTCTCTTGCTTTCCAGAAGCACTGATATCATGGTGAAAAAACGTTAAGGTTAACAGCAGCTCAGGTTCAACCCCCACATCAATATGTACTGTCTCTTACTGCTGGAATCTGCACAGAGAATATACAATTAAGTTTGAACACGTAGCTCAATTTCTCCTCTGCTCCTTGGTTTCTGATACAGACAGGTCCATTGAAACACTCCATACTCAAACATACCTTTTCACAACTTCTTATTTTAATATCTGACATTTACCTTCTGACTGCTCACTCTCTGCTCCCTCTTCCTATCCTTGTCTAATCTTTCCCAGACCTCTTGAAATTACCTTCTACCCAATTTTATTTTTGTTTCCAATTTATAACAGTATATTTTTTACATCAGCTGACAGCTTAGATTCTTCTATCATAGTTCTGTCTTTACCCATTTCCCATGCTTAATCATGCCTTTTTAGGTATTATGCTTTACCTCTCAGGGTATTCTTTTAAACCATTCTTATTACATATCTCAAATCCTTCATCCTCTTTGAAAAACAGAAGCTGCATCCCTGAATTTATTTTGGGGATCCAAAGGAATACAAATATACACACACACACACTGGTAACTCATGCTCAGAAGCTGACTCCAGTACTGATCTCCCTCCTGTCCTCTAAGAAAAGTAGAACGGATGGGGTAAAATTAAGGTCTTTCTACCAGCCTCAATTCCACAAAAAGGCAAAAATTAAGAACCAGTTTAGCTAATCTATTGTAATGCTATAACATGATGATAATAGCAGGGTGGCAAAGTCTTTGGCTACAGCAGTGGAGGACCAGCCCAAATGCAGCAGTCACAGATGCATAAATGAAGAAAAAGAGCTGCTTACCTCAGCTAGGCAGGGATCTCCAGCAAGAGATGCCCTCACCTCCACTGCCAACCCTTAAATGAGGTCTGGGAAAGGGTGGATCCTGGCTGCAGCCCTTCCATCACTCAGGTTCACTGCACACATCTGAGCTCCCCCGGGTTGGCCCTGCCTTCCCACCAGGTGCTCAATCATTGCTTCAGGTCGTGACTTAGCATTTCTACTACACCTGTAAAATTCAGATCCAATGAAGCCCAAGCTTCTCTCCCTTAGAAGAAAATAGGAATATCTCAGAGCACAGACTCTGTTCATTTTTACGTTTGGCAAAGCAGGCTACAAGAAGAACAGCAGACATTCTCTCTAATATCTGAAAAGTACTTACATTTTTTGCTCTGTTTTTCCACTTCAGCCTTTAATCTCTTGTATTTGTCTGTTCGGTATACCAGCACCCAGGTTATACCTGAAACAAATAACCAGCGCATATCTAGGTAAGTAAAGACCTCCTGTGATAAATAAGGATAAGAGTTTGCAAATGTGTGTGCAGAAAATACATTGTGTCTACAAAACCATGTTATAATACAACAAAGGTACCACAAATCATGATCAAACCAGTCATGTCACAAGTGCTGAGCCAGAGGTTTCTGAGCTGCTTAAACTGAGCTCTTACATAAGGCTCTTGGTCCCTTTTTTTGAGGGGAGAGCTTTGATTTTACAGCAGTGCTGTGCTACTGAGTCCCTGGAATCACCAGCTGCAGAGAAGGGAGCCACATGGACACTCTGGAAAGTCATACTGCTCTGTCCTGCAAAAGATAACGAGGTGAACACCAGCTGAGCCCAACACAATACAGGACTCCCGGAAATCAAATGCCACATTCAGCATGGGGTTCTCTTCTGAATTTCCCCAGAAATAAGGTCTTGAAGCCCTAGGACATGAGGAGGTTTAGGCTGGACGTTTGGAAATACTACTTTTTTGAAAGAGTGCTCAGGCAGTGGAATGGGCTGCCCAGGGAGGTGGTGGGAGTCAGCGACCCTGGAGGTGTTCAAGGAACATTTGGATTTTGTGCTGAGGGATGTGGTTTAGTGAGAACTATTGGTGATACATGGATTGTTGGACTGGATGATCTTGAAGGTATTTTCCAACCTTGGTGATTCTGTGATTTTGGGGATTTTTCCCAGTGCCAGGGAAAGAGAGCAGCCTCTGATTTGGAATATCTCAAAAAGTATTCATTCAACCAGACTTTAACAATCTGTGCCTGTTTCTTCACCCTGACATTTAACAACCCCAAGTGCGGCCAATCTAGGTCTTCCTCATTGCAAGTTCAGTCGATTCCTTTGTATCTGTTTCATAACAGCTACAAAAAGAATCATATAATTGCTCAGGTTGGAAAAGACCTTTGAGATCATCAAGTTCAACCGCAAGACACCAATATCTTCTTCACTTAGAGGAACACGCTGAAAACTGTTATTACCTCCTCCCACTACCTCCTTCCTTCTAAAACAAAAGGCCCATTCCCACCACCATGCACCACCAGGCAGTTTTATTTAGGTGCTACCCACCGCCACCCTCTGATGTCCCAAAGCCCACCTGTACCATCACCAGCCCTGAGGGGCTCTGACTAAGCGATCCCTCTTTCACACCTCCCTCTTCTGCTCATCCTTCCTCCACGTCTCCTCCAAACAAACCCCATCCTGCCAATCCTTCCTCTCCCCCCGCGCTCAGGGGCACGGAAAAGGGGAAGCAGCCCCCTGACAACCACCCCCAGTCCACCCTGAACGGCACCAGCAGGCCAGGCCCGGCTCCGCGGCCTATTCCCGCGCCGGCCCCAGCCGGGGCAGGCCTCACCGCAGCGCGACCGGTGGCGGACAGCACTCACCCTCGGCCAGCAGCGCGGTACAGACGGAAATGAATACGATGAGAAGGGTATCGGCGAACATGGTGCTCATGGTGCCACCGGCCCCACCGCCGCGCTCCCGGAAGCAGGCCCCGTCACCCGGAAGCTACTGAAGACCGCGTCGCCTAGCAACGGCCGGAAGCGCAGGTGTAAGCCCCGCACTTCCGGGTTGCTGACGCTAGCCAATCAGCTCGGCTCTGGGAGAAGGGCGGCAGGAAATAAAGGGGCGGGGAAAGAGCGAGCAGGCCCTTCTCTGATTGGAGGAGCTGGCTGTCAATATGGGTGGGGTCCGCCCCTGGCTGTTGGGATAGAGGAGTGGGTATTGCCGCAGTGTCGTAGTGCTGGGGAGTGGGGTTGGCCTGGGTGTCTGCTGCAGGCTCTGGAGTTCTGCCAGGCTGTTGCAATGCCCTAGAATAAAGTATTTATACTATACTATACTATACTATACTATACTATACTATACTATACTATACTATACTATACTATACTATACTATACTATACTATACTATAATACAATACAATACAATACAATACAATACAATACAATACTTTCTAATAATCTGTCATCAGCTCTTTGTTGGGATATGTTACTGGCCTTTATGCCCCTTGAGTCCCAAGTGCTGGAGCCACAGGGCATCTCAGTGCTTGTGTGCAGTATCTGCAGATGGAGCCTTGCATTTCAGTGCCTGTGTGCAGTATCTGCAGATGGAGCCTTGCATTTCAGTGCTTGCATGCAGTATCTGCAGATGGAGCCTTGCATTTCAGTGTCTGTGTGCAATATCTGCAGATGGAGCCTTGCATTTCAGTGTCTGTGTGCAGTATCTGCAGATGGAGCCTTGCATTTCAGTGCCTGTGTGCAGTATTTGCAGATGGAGCCTTGCATTTCAGTGCTTGCATGCAGTATCTGCAGATGGAGCCTTGCATTTCAGTGTCTGTGTGCAATATCTGCAGATGGAGCCTTGCATTTCAGTGTCTGTGTGCAGTATCTGCAGATGGAGCCTTGCACTTCAGTGCCTGTGTGCAATATCTGCAGATGGAGCCTTGCACTTCAGTGCCTGTGTGCAGTATCTGCAGATGGAGCCTTGCATTTCAGTGCTTGCGTGCAGTATCTGTAGATGGAGCCTTGCATTTCAGTGCCTGTGTGCAATATCTGCAGATGGAGCCTTGTATTTCAGTGTCTGTGTGCAATATCTGCAGATGGAGCCTTGCATTTCAGTGCCTGTGTGCAGTATTTGCAGGTGGGATGAGGCTTGGACCACTAACCGGACAGGGAAGTGATGGCAAGGATCCAGCAGACTAATTGACTTTTACTGGGGCTACACCTGTAGCGACAGAAGGAGACCAAATCCACAGGCTATGCGAGGATGAGGAGACCTGGAAAGCTGACAAGGAAGCAGGGAGTGTCAGGTCCGGGTCTCCTTGCGTAAAGCTGGGGTTTGCCAGCAGTAATCAGTGCCTCATGGGGTTACGTACATGAAGTGAAATATAAAATAAGGAAGGTAAAAAGCCCTGCCGTTGCCCACAAGTTAAACACTTCTCAGAGAGGTGGTGGCAAAGTGGTAGTTCAGTGGAAGCAACAAAGTGATAAATGAAGGAGATGAGATAAGGCAGCAAACAAACCCTCTGCAGCCTGATGACATCCACAAGCAAAGCAACACAAAAGCCACACGTGTGCAGGTGTCTGTGGTGGCTCTGGTGTCACTACAGCTTCCTGCTCAGAGAGAGCCATCAGAGCACCGTGGGTGACATTAATATGTGGCTGAAGGACAGATGAGGAGCTGGGAGAGGTTTCATTTCATCTAGCGAGCTTGGGATGTAAGCAAAAGGAAAATGTTTGCCTAATACATGGCTCTGGATGTACGAGCTAAGGGCCCATCCAACCTATAAACGTTCTGGATGCAGCAGAGGTGGTATTTCTGCAGGTAACCTTCATATCCACGTTGGAAGAAGACATGTCCAAACATATTTTGTGTACTGAAGTCTCCAGGCTTAAACCGAACAGAAGATTGGATTGCTCTGCAGGCTGTCAGTGACTGGCACTGCTCAGGAAGAGCAATGTAATCTCCTCGGGTACGTTCCTATGAAAGCTGCTGTGAAGTTAACTGAGGGTTGGATCTGATTCTCTTCTACTTTGCTGTTCTGACCTGGTTCTGAAGGAGCTGTTAATCTCATTTTTGCATGTTCTCTTTTTGTTCTGTATATTGGAGCCCTCAATATCCCCCACTTGCACCCCATCACAAGACTTTTACTTATTTTACCCTCTACAAGTGCACCCTGCCACAAGGGGAATGATGATGCAATGCCACAATAGGCATCTTGCAGAGCACCTCAGGCCAGAGGCTGCATGGTCTGAAATGCCCTCAGCACAGTAGAGATTCTGATCTGTCCCCACAAAAGGGTAAGAGAGAGGCTGGCAGCAGTGAGGGAGGAGAACCCAGTAACATGGAGGTAACTGCACACCAAAGGGGCTTTACATGTATGTGCATGTGAATTGATCTGGGGGAGGAATGATGAGCTTGGAACAGCTCTTGGTGATGTGCAGGAAACGTGCCCGCAATTGGTGCATGGAAGTTGGCATGGGGCCATGGGAACCCACTGGAATTTGTCCTCGCAGGAAGCTCTCATCTGCATTTAGCACTTCCTGCCCTGGCACTGCCACACAGTGCCATGCTCCCAAGTGACAGGCTGGGCTCTGCGCAGGGAGAATCAAGAGCAGGGACAGAGGTGCTGCACCTTCCTGGAGATCTCCTTCTCATCCTTGTGGTGAGGGCTGGCATCCCATCTGGCAAACATCTCCACAGTGTTGTAGTGAAGTGGAAGAAGCTACAAACCTCACATCTGCGAGCAGAATGGGGAGGAATCTCAGCACATCACTTAGGACATCTGTGTCCTGAAGAGGGATCAGCTCTATCAAAAACTGGGGGATGGTTTTAAACTAAAAGAGGGGAAATATAGATTAGATGTTAGGGGAAAATTTTTCACCCAGAGGGTGGTGAGGTGCTGGCACTGCTGGCACCAGAGCTGTGGGTGCCCCAGGCCACGGATGGGCAGCTGAGCTGGGGGAGCAGCCAGCCCATGGCAGGGGTGGGGCTGGGGAGCTTTGGGGTCCCTTCCAACCCAACCATACTGTGATTCTATGAAAAACTTTCTATATGGGAGCTTTCCCAGTGTGCTTTTTTTAAATCCTGGATGGTGGAGAGTCCCTGCTTTCCCAAAACAAATCTAGTCTGATACTTCTTTCTCACACTTACTTAGAAAATATCCTTGAATATCTACTCTGAATTGTCCCTGTTGCAATCTGAGCTGGCAACGCTCTGTTCCAGTCCTTGTGGGTAGCAGAAATGTTTTCCTTGCTGTTCATGATGCCCTTTTGTAAGTGGTCCCCTCAACCATCTCATCCCCAGGCCAAAACACACAGTTCCCGTGGTCCTTTCTGTAAAGCCAAACCTCTCCTGTTCCCTGAGGTTCCATCCTTCTGTCTGGCCACATCTTTCCCTGCCGTGGGCTGGCTGCCCCCACCAGCTCAGATTGCCCAGGGCCCCATCCAACCCACCCTCGGGTGCCTGCAAGGATGAGGCACCCATAGATCTGGGCAGCATTGCCAGGGCCTAAATCTTTACCAGCAGAACAGCCGTCCAGCCGGTGTTGCACGTCCCTAAGTGCGGAGCTCACCCTTTCGGAATCGCATCCTACATTTGATACGGCTTTGCCAAGCGCCATTGCGTCCCGGCTTCCTCGGGGACAGCTCCCGTTTGCCCACTGCAACCAGAAGCATCTGGCTGGGCAGACTCGAGGCGCTGGGGCTGCAGAAGCAGGGCGAGGAGCGCGAGGTCGCCGCAAAGAGGCCCGGGGCTCACCGTGGGGAGCGCGGCCGGGGGGGAAGCAGCCGCCTCGCCTTTGTCCCCGGGGTTGGAGGGGGGGAGGCGCGGGGCTGCGCGGCCGGGTGCCGGAGCATGTGCAGCTGCAGCAGGCACCTGGCAGGGAGCCGCAGCGGCGGGGATGTGAACCAGGCGGGGAGGAAGGCCCTTGACTCATCAGATAAATCCAGCCCCGCCAGGAGAGCGGAGGCGGCGCGGCGCTAGCAGGGGAGGATGGCGGGGGACAGCGAGCAGCGGCTGGAGGAACAGGGGCAGCCCAGCGGCGGCGAGCCTTTCCTCATCGGGGTCAGCGGCGGCACGGCCAGCGGCAAGGTGCGGGGAGAACGGGGAGCGGGGATCGGGTGCACGCAGGGAGGCCCCGGGGACGGGCGGCCGCCACCGCCGCGCCACGTGCGCCGCTGCTGCTGCTGCTCCGGGGCCCCGGGTGGGGACTGCGGGGACACGGAACGGAACTGAACGGAACGGGGGCTCCGTGCGGCCAGCCGGGCACCACCCTGCCTTTCTATTAACGCTCCATCGAAGGGCTGCCCGCCCGCTGGCAATGCGGTTATTCTTCACGCTTTACAACCCGGCCGATCGGCCGTTGCCCCCTCCGTACGCGTGGAAAGAGGTGTGGGTGTCCTTTTTTAGGGTTTTTTGGTGTTTTTTTTTTTTTTTCTTTGGAAAGGCAGCCTTGGGGCACCGCGTGGCGAGCTGCTGACTCACAGCAGAGCCGCACCGAACCGGGGGCAGGTGGGGGCGAGGGGCGGCCGGGCTGCAGTGCTGCGCCCCAGTGCAGAGCTGGGCTTTCCCCGCGGCCTAAAGAAAGCAAGCCCACTGCGAGCACTCGGTACTTTCCTATTTGTTTAACCTAATGTAGGTCACTTTTTCCCCCCATCTTTAAAGAAAATTACTTCCCCCCCTCCCCCCGCCCCGATCCATCGTACCATCTCCCCATGCAGCATTCTACCTGCGTTTTTTAAAAAGAGGGAGCACAAATGGCAGTGGAAACACCTCTGGAATGTTTCTTGCTGAGAAAACGTGGGCTGTGGCACAGAGCCTGTCTGTGGGTTCACTCTAGAGGGGCCTTTCTCCCTTTAAGGGATGGTGTAACCCAGCTGCTGCCCCCGCCACCCCCCGAGCCCATAATCACAGCGATATAAGAATGTGTTGCCAAGCCTCCTATTGATTCTTGAACCGCAGCTCCTACTGCGAGGAGGAAAAGTCCAGATATAACAGGGAAGGGATGGCAAGAGAGGATGCAATCTCTTCCACTGGGAGCGGGGCTGGATTGTTCCTGCGGCACGGCTCCGGTGACTGAAACGCTGGGGTTTGTGTGCTCCCTGATGCGTGGGTCTGCCTCTCTGTAGCTGTCCCAGTAACATTGTGTCTGGCACTGCTCCACTGTTATGTCTCCGAACAGGGTGTCTCTGGGCCCGCAAGGTAACAGCAGTGATTGCAGTACAGTTCGCCACGGTTGTTCCCAACTTCAAAGTGGAAATGCTTTAGAGCAGCAGGCTGCCTTAGAAAAAAAAATAGGGAAATGGTTCTTTCTAGCAAGGGAGATGTACTAGCTGGCTTTTCCTGTCTCAGCTTTGATTTCCCCCCCTCCCTTTAGTGGGCTGCTAAAAAGCTCTGCAGCACTGCCTGCTGAAGGGAATCCAGCAGATCTATACAAAGTTTATGGGAAAAGGCTGCAAGAAATATGCTGGGGGGTGGGAAAGACCAATAAGGCTTGCTCAAGGAGAAGCAATAAGAAGAAAGGAGCAGGGGCTTGTGCGTGTGGACCCTCACATTCTTGCTGGGATGCTGCAGGGGTCTGTCTGCATGTGATGCTGTGGGGAGGCAGCTCCCACCCACCACCGTGCCCATGTTCTGGCTGCGGGTGGAGCAAAACACGCCCGCAGGGAAAGCAAAGCAGGCACCTTTCCCACTGGGAAGGTGGCAAGGCGGCAAATCTGCCCGCCTTCACACCAATTGAGGGTTGTTGTCCTAACACACCCCTTTGGCAGCGCACCAGCCCCAAGATAACGGAGGGTGTTTGCCGCCCAGAGGCCCCCCCTGTTCCTCCCACTAATGTTTTTGTTGAGTCTAAGATGGGGAAAAAGGCTCCGTGGTCCGCCCGCATCCCCTCTCTGTGAGCTGGGGTGGCCTCTGGTTGGCATTTCTGAAAGCCAGGTTGGTGAGGAGTGCGATTCAAAGGCTGGCTGCTGTTCCCTAGTGAGCAAAGGAGCAAGTCTAGAGACTTGGGTAGGAGGTGGAAACCTGAACACCCTCCTGTCTTTGGCCTTTGGGAGAAATCGGGACTAGCTGGGGGGACACATGCGGTATAGCAGAGGTGCTGACATGCTGCAGTCGCTGGGCAGGCAGTGCCAGCACTGTGCTGGCTCCTCACAAAAGCCTGAGGGGAGACAGAATTTCCTTCTCCCACTGTCCCCCTAAATCCAAACCGTATCCAGCCTGGACAAAGCTTGCTGCCTCTGATGTGGAGGAGATGACACGGCATTGAGACCCCCTTCTGTGCCAAAACCAGGCACAACCGCCTCCTTCCCTCAGAGGGATTCCCAGAGCTGGTTGTTGTAGCATTTTCTTTCATGCTCAGTGCCTTCAAAGTGCTCTGCTGAAGCTTTGTTCTCTTCTTTTACCCGTGGTCTTTGTGCTAACAGCTTCTTCCCTCCCTCCCATGAGACACTCCTGGCTACCAAGTGCCGCAGCACACAAGGCAGGCAGCCAGGCTGGGGAGAGTCGGGTAGAGGGACTGCTGGGATGGGCTGGGAAGTGCCAGGCTGAATCCAGGGGGTCTCTGGATGACTCTGCTTCAGCCGAGCTGCTGGGACCTCACAGCAATGGAGCTGGGGTGGCTGCAGGAGTGAGGAACGCTCCTCAAAGCCATGCGGAGGCATTAATTGCTGGTCCCCACATGATGCAAAATGAAGTGCTGAGCGCTACCTTCCAGCAGGAGGCTGGAAGAAAAGACAGATTTACAGTGGGCCAAGTGCTTTCGTTGGCTGCCTGGCCCTCATGCTGGTGAGGGCTGAGTCTGAGTGCCAGCAGGGGCCGATGGCTATACTTTCAGGGTCTTAATTAGCACATAAAATCAGAAATGTCTGAACATGCAGTCCTAAGCATTTCCAGACTACAGAGCACCAGAACTGCAGTGTGCTCAGCCAGGTGTCTTGTCCGCAGCTAATCCTTGAGGCACTTGTGCTATGAACACCAAAAAAGCTGTATGGGGCCGAGCTGGCTGCCTAGAAGAGCTGGGACTCGGGGCCAACCATGGGGCTGAAGAAGGAGCTGGGCAGATGGGACAACCAGTGTGCTGGCCCCTAGGGAGGCAGTGACCCTCACACGTCCTCATGGGGCACTTCCCTATTCACGAGGGCCTTCTTGCATGATGGATCTCACACGTCTACACTTGCAAGGGCTGAGGTTCCTCACAGCAACCTGTGGATTTAGCCACTGGGCCACCACATGGATGAGCCCAGAGGAGATCCAGCAGTGACCCAGAGGCTTTCACTTATCTCTGGTGAGGGCTTGCTTGCAAGGATTGCAGCAGCACCGTGTTGGTTCAACATCATTTCCTGGTGACGTTTTGTGGTTGGCAGGAGCCCTGGATCACAAGGTCTGACTTCATTAATACTGGTGTCAGAGCGGGCTGGAGATTCATCAGAACTTCTGGTAGAACGTTGCTCTGTGCCAGCTGCTGAGCATATCAATGCACGGGGTGTTTGGTGGGTCAGCCCTTCCCTGTGCTGACGGGGTATATGTGAGTTCATCAAGGAACCTATCTGATGTAATCCCTGGGGCTCCAGGAAAGCACATCATCTGCATTCAGATCCTGTTCAAGCTGGAGCCCAGGGCTGCTGGTTCCATGTGGATGGCAGGACTCTGGCTGTCCCGGTCCCGGCTCACAAAGTGAAAGGCAGGATGGTGAACCTGCCTGGGAAGGCTCTGGGTGGAGGCCTGGGCTTCTGGTATGAGAATAGCAAGTTTCCAGCCCCAGTGGTGCCATACAGATGAGCTCCTTTAGAGCTGGAAAGGACCATGTGGCTTGTGAACCAGCTCTCTGCAGTCACGGGCAGACATTTAATAGATGCTCTTGGGAGCCTTCTCGATTTGGCATCTGTTCTGTGTGTCACCTTGGTCCACTGAACACTTCCTAATACTGTATAATTACTGTAACCTTACAAGGAAAGACCCAAATCAACAATTAGTGTGCTGGAGAGAAGGGCAGCATCATCAGGGCTACTGATTGCAGGGACTAGGGTGAGTCTGGCAAGGAAGCCATGCCCTGTGCTGCAGGGAACATCATCCCCTGATATGACTTAGGGAAAATACTGCCACATCCCCTAACTGGAGGCTGTCTAAATCACAAGTATGTGATGGGAACACCCCAGCCAGGCTCCTGCAGATGCGAAGGATGGTCCAGTCCCTTGGTCTGCTTGGTCTGGTCCCTCAGGGCAAGCAGCTAAGCCTAGCCCTTACCAATGGGAGTACTTGTGCTGCCCCACCTTGTGCACCATGCTAGGGCTGGAGGTATTATTGGGCCCTGCCCCATTCCTCTGCCCATCAACTTTTCCCTAGCGCCCAGCTGAAGTTGTAATATGGAGCTACCCAAGAGAGATTGAGAGATAATCTGCATAGTAATATCAGCGAATTAATAACTCCTGATGAGTATTTGAGCAGGCTATAGGCCACGAGTGGATTTGAATTAAATATGTAATACAATGAATATATTTCAAACAAATGTTAGGCGTGGGGCTCCAAGCACTGTTCTGCTGGATTTCTTCCTTGTGCACCTCCTCTCTCCTTTCAGGAAAACGCACTGGCATTCTTCCCCATGTGCCCCCTTTGTCTCCCTGCAGCTGGGGGAGGGCTGAGTGCAGCCAAGGAGACCTTCATGCTGTGCCTCTCATCTTCAGACTATCTAGAAGAGCCATAGGTTGGGATGGGATCTAAATCCCTGAGTTTCTGTGTTGGGATTCATCTACAGCATTGTGCTATCTCCCTCAGGTCTGCCTTCCCTCTGTCCTTAAGCTCTCGGGGAAGAAATGATTGTCTTCTTTACGCCAGGGAGAGGTGTTTCAGGTTGGATATTAGGAAAAATTTCTACTTTGAAAGAGTGGTAATGCATTGGACTGGGCTGCCCAGGGAGGTGGTGAAGTCACCGTCCCTGGAGGTGTTACAGAACCATGGAGATGTGGCACTGAGGGATGTGGGTGAGTGGTGGAGATGGGTTGGGATTGGACCATGGTGATCTTAGAGGTCTTTTCTGATCTGAATGATTCTATGATTTTAAGTGGTTGCTGGTGGGAAACAGGGAGTTAAGAACAGATGAGGAAGAAATTGGGGCCCAGGTGGTCCCTTTGAGCAGGTGCTGGGTGTTACTGGGTGTCCCCTGGGTCACAGTCCCACCGGTGTGTCCCAGTGTGATCCATCAGTCACGCTTTAGTCTTGGCCAAGATGTCCCCTTGGGTGTTCTTGGGCCTCCCTAGAGCCTAACTGATATCATTTTCAGTTATGAGTGAATTTTTCACACTTCTGATTAACATCAGTCACACGTATGCATGCAGTGCTGGTTTGGGGGAAGGAGGTTTGAGCGGGGGACTTGTGTCACTTATTTGAAGGACACCTCCTGAGGCTGGGACTTTCTGTTCCCATTTGTAGGGGAATTTTTAACCTCTGCATTTCTGGTTTTGATTCCTCCTTAGCATGTGGTGCTTATTGAGCAAGAGGAATTGTCTCCAGCTGTAGGAGCATTCAGGCTGACATTAGAGTGTCTGCCTGCACCAAGAACTGGAGTGGTTGCTCTTCTTACCAGCCCCAAAGAGTCACCCGAGTGTGCTGGGCAATAAATAAAGCCCAGGTGCACTCCAATCCTCCTCCTGGTCCCCAGCAGAGGCCATACGTGTAAGCCAGGCTTTATGTTTCTGTCCCCAGCAGCCAAGGTTAACTTTCTCCTTGTGTATTTCTCACCACCTTGTGCCCTGAGTTGGGCGTTCAGAGCTGGTGGGGAGTCTTTTCTCCTCTTTCCAGGATCAGCAGACCAGTGCTGCAGATTAGCGTGCATAAGGTAGAAGAAGAACTGGGAGGAACTGTCTGATATCCTGAAATGATTTTATTTTTCATTTGAGTGCTGAGGTGCAAGGTGTGTTGATTTTGCTGATCTGAAGGAGCTCTGCTCTCAGCTCCCGGCTGGAGAAAACAGTTTCTTGCATGGATCCATACAGCTCTGCAGGCTGGGGATCTATCTGAGTAGCTGTGCTGGAGAATGCTGATTAAAAATTGCAAAGGCCATGGGAAATCTGGTGTCCTTGGCACCTGTGGCCAAGGCTGAGCCTGTCTGAAGGCAGGGAGAGGCAGTGGTGTCTGGGGGAGAGCACAGGGAGGAAAAGCTAGGGAAAGGCACCGTGCCCGCCCTGTTTTTGCAAAACCCATAGGATACAGCTGGATAAGCAATAGGGCTGCAGAAGGATGCGGGGAGTGGGAAAACAGAGGAAAAGGAGAAGGGGCTCTGGCTCTGTCATGTGCTGAAGGGCGAATGCTGGCAGCAGCAGCGCTGCAGCTCTTTGTTCTGGGTGCGGGGCAGAATGCCCACGTGGCGCAGGAAGCACAGCTTGCCAACCCTGGCAGGAGGAGGTGAGCTGCTTGGGGAGCCCCGACCCTGACCTGCCACCCAAAAGTGTGCCCAGGGCCATGGTTCTGCCATCAGGCAGCCCAGACCGGCTTGCTGGCTGTGCTCGGAGGCTTTGCAGCCCGACTGGGGCTGACTCACGGCACAGCGCTTGCAGCCAAGTCAGGTCAGCCTGGCCCAGTGGGGAAGAGACGCTCTCTGGGGACGACAATGCCGTCAAATCTTCCAGCTTTGCAGGCAAACAGCCTTGCCCTCTGTCTGCCGGCGTGACCTCCTCTCCCAGGCATGCTTTCTCCTCCTTCCTTCTCACCACTTCTATCTTCAGTGCTGCCTCTGGAGGCTGCCGGCCAGGTATAGAGCAGGCGGCCAAACCAGCAGGGAGATGGGAACATGGAAAGAGCCACAGGCAGGCTGGGGCAGGCGAACCTCTCATTGCCAAGCTGAGAGCTCTGCAGAGAGTATTTCTGGTGACTGAGGGCAGGAGCAGCTCAGCTGAGCTTTTGCAGCGAGTGTGACTCAAGCAGGGGGTGAAGCAGCTCAGTTTGGTGCCAGGAGCGTTCCTTTCCCTGGTCCCAGGCTTGAGGTTGCTGGGCAGATGGACGGGGCTCCTGCAGTCGCTGGCTGCTTCCCTGCCAGCCTGATCTGCCTCTCACTGGCTGGGGCAGGCAGCAGCCAAGGACTCCTGTGACCTAGGGAGAAGGGACTGAAACAGGATTTGGGATTTGCTCTGATTCGTGTTGTGATGGTGGGGGTCTGGTCACCCCAGTGCAAAGTGCTGGTCCCTGTGCCAGAATGCTTGTGGGGATCTTGTGCCAGCAGCCAGAGCCATGTGGCTCTTCAGTTGCTGGCTCTGCATTGCCCTTAGTTTGCTGTGCCAAGAGGCACCAGGATACGCTTGTAAATGCTCCTCCCAGCTATGGCAGAGCTCTGATAAAGTCCCAGGGCTTTCCTCCTGGTGTCTTTTCATCTTGGGCTTTATGTAGGGTGTGAAAACAACTTCTGTTGTCTTCCTCCCCATCCATGAAGTGGTGGAGTTTATGGGCTGGAGCAGGGCTTGGGGGGATGCTGCTTGGTGCTGCTTTCAAACTAAAAGGCCACATGGTGGTGCCCCCAAAGCCCCTTTTCCTGTGTGAGTTTGGACTGTGGTGTCAGGACCACAGATTCTCGACTGCAGGTTCAGCAAGCTGTGCCCCATGAATGGCCATTTCCTGACATCCTGCATGGCACAGACACCGCTGCCACTGACTTGTTCCCTCTGCTGTTCCTTTCCCAGTCTTCAGTCTGCTCCAAGATCGTCCAGCTGCTGGGCCAGAACGAAGTGGACTATCGCCAGAAGCAGGTGGTGATCGTGAGCCAAGACAGCTTCTACCGAGTCCTCACCTCAGAGCAGAAATCCAAAGCGCTCAAAGGCCAGTTCAATTTTGACCATCCAGGTGAATGGAGAACAGCACAGGGGTGGGATGAGGGCTGGATCACATCCCTCCAGTAAAGAACTTTGCATGGACATCAGGAGGTCTCTATCTCTGCATGGGTGGGAGTGAGTGGCTTAGCTTGTCCCTAGTTGGGCTGGGAGCTTTGTGGCTCCATTGGGGCCATTTACATCTCCTGCAAGACAACTTCCGTCTCTCCAGGAAAAGCAACTGCCTCTGGCAGTGCTTGGGATGAGAAAGGAAAGGTGGTGAATTCTCACATTCCTTAAGATGAATTCTCATACTCTTCTCCTTGCAAAAATATCCCCCAGTTTGAAACCCCACCCCCTGGGCAGGACTAGTGAGATCTGCCTGGAACAGAGGCTTGGAGCCAGCTCTGTGCTCTCCTTCAAGGAAGGAACCATCTCGCACAGCTGGCCTGCAAACCCCTGCTGCTACAACAGGGGCTCTATGAACCATCCCAGAGCTTGGTAGGGAAATTCCAGAGCCGCTGTCCCATCATCCCCACGAGGACAATGGCTGCAGGCAGTGAGCACGGAGCAAACAGAGCCCTGTCTGTGCAGCAGCTAAAGGATGGAACACTGCTCCAGTCTCTGTGAGGGCTGGAGCCCTGGAGGAGATGCCTTCCCAAGCTCTCACTGCTGCCGTACAAGGCTGGCATTGATTTCTGCAGACCAGATCCTAGGCTGGTGCAAAGCTCTGGGCTTTGCAGCACCCATGGGGATGAGCCGGGCTTTCCTCTGGAGCCTGTGCGTCTGTCTGTCTGTCCATGGGGTGCAGGTGGCTCTGGTTAGGCTAAGCACAGCATTGCATGGGAAGCTGCTTCGGGTAACGTTTTCTCTTCTCCTCAGATGCCTTTGACAACGAGCTGATCGTGAAAACGCTCAAAGAGATCACAGAAGGGAAGACTGTCCAGATCCCCGTCTATGACTTTGTCTCCCACTCCAGGTCTAACAGCCACTCCTGCCTTGCCAAGCCTCTGCTGACAGCAGCATGCAGCCCTGCCACCCCAGCCTCCTGCCCCTCTGCTTGTGCCTGCTCTTAGGTGCCCATATATCTACCCAGAATATCAATGCTGACATCTCCACGCTCTGTATTAGAGGATCTGGGGCTTGCACAGGCACAGTCTAGGGGCCTGGAAATCTGCATGACCACACAAATACAACCAGAAACACACAGGCATAAGTGGAGGAGGGCTATGCCCCCCCATCCACTCTTCCTCTCCTCATAAAGTTTCTGTTTGCATCTTTAATAAGTATTCCAGGCCCAAACAGTCCAGCACTGTCAGGAAAAGAGTTCTTGAAGCTCTTGCTCCTGTGACTCCTCCCTTGCATGTGTTAGCTTGCATGCCTGCACTGATTGAGGATGGTGTGATCCTGCTCCTTTTCCTACAAAAGCACCATGACTTCAGAGGAGTGCTGCTTGCTCCCTGGGGAGCAGGACTGTCCCTACAGGTTCCCCGTGCTCAGACTTTTTGGGTTTTATCGCTTGAGATCTAACACTTGCAAGCAACATCTGGCCAAGGCAAGGGGGTGAGGGGCTAGTATGCTTCCTGCTCTGCTGTCTCTCCTCAAGGAAGAGTATGCATGCCTTGAGTTCCCTTCATCACAGTGGGGTAGGTCTCCCATCAGTCCAGCCTCCTGGTGCAGCAGTGATGTCCCACGGCTGCAGCCGTGCCCAGGAGCACCACTGTTTCCCTCATTTTGCTTGTTTCCTCCCTACTGGAATATTTTGACTCTTCTCCTTCCCTCTGCTAGGAAAGAGGAAACAGTGACTGTCTACCCTGCCGACGTGGTGCTCTTTGAGGGCATCCTGGCCTTCTACAGCCAGGAGGTGCGGGATCTCTTCCGCATGAAGCTCTTTGTGGATACAGACGCAGACACCCGGCTGTCCCGCAGAGGTGAGGACCAAACATGTGCAGCAGGGACAGAAACATCACCTGAATGATGGGCAGCTAGCTGCAGAGGCAGTTAACCAGGAGCAGAGCAGTACTGGAGTCAGCACAAAGCTTTGCTGCTGCTAGCAAAGAGCCAGGGCAGCACATTGCACCAGGCAGCTCCCAGCAGTGGGGAGAACTCTTGCTTTGTGCTTCTTAGGATTCAATGGGTCTCTTGCTGCGTTGTTTGGGATCTTCCCAAACAGTAGTGTTTTCTGTCCCCGTGTGGAAAGGGTGCAACGGACAAAGCAGAGCAGTTCAACAGCTCGATGGAAAGTCAGCACCTGATGGTTATGCTCAGGTCTGGGGTTTGATGTAAGGGTGTCCATCCCAGGTCATGCAGATAGGGAGCGTTGTTGTACATCTTGTTCTGCTTGCTGTGTGTTGCCAGCTTATGTAGGAGGCACTCCAGTTCTTCCAGGTGTGCAATGCTTGAGATGCAGTAAAAGCTGCCTTTAGGTCTGGGGTCACTGGTGTGGCCCCTTAGCCTCTGGGAGGACTAAGAAACCATCCTGGCATTCCTGGGGCAAAATTCTGTTTGGTCTGCACTGTCCCTTCCCATACCTGGGCTCTGACAACTTTCACAGAGTGTTCGGGATACAGATTTATAGAATTAGCATTCAGGCCTTTGCGCTGTGGCAGGAGAAGTGTGCCTTAATACCCAGGGCTGCATGTGTACATGGGACCATCCCACCCTGATACAGAACTGGTCTTGTCTGCTGAAAGCCCTGCATCCCTCCTGCCAGATATGCAACCTCCTCCGCTGCTGAGATGTCATCAGTGCTGATTAAAAGGCTGCTTCTTACGCAGCCTTCTTGACCCTGCCCACCGTTCTTGCATGACTCATCCAGGGAGGTGACAGCACAGTCATTGCAGGGAGACGTATTAGCGGGTCACAGATACGCATCTGTAAGATCCTGCAATGTGATCCTGATCCTGTAAGTAGACTATGCTGTGCGGGCACTCAACAGCCAAGGGTTAGCCTGTTTGTTTAGCGGTGCTCTGTATCAGCTGTGTGAAGGCAAGGCGTTGTCTTGTGCATTTGCAGTGCCCCACGACCACGTGTGCATCCCAATTGCACGCGTAGAGCGTGTACTTCAGTTGCTTTGGTTTGGCATGTAACCATGAGCTCAGGGCTTAAGAACTACTTGAGTTCATTGACCAGGAACCCAGACAGTCCAGCTGCCAACCATGATACAGGGCTTGAGCTGCAGCTGCTGAATGAGGTTCTAAGCCTCATCGGCCACAGCCATTCTTAGGGATTGCTTCCACTTACCATCAGTCACTAAAGCCTTGCAAAGGGATAGCTGGACTGCTGCTGGCTGGCTAAGGTGGTTGCCTCTCCTTGTCTGGGCAGCTCATCCAACTCTTGATAGAGGACTGATCATCGTCAGTTGATATCTCAGGTTGGATGTTAGGAAAAACTTCTCTGGTTGGGAACTGGCACAGCTGCCCAGGGAGGTGGTGGGCTCACCATCCCTGGAGGTGTTACAGAACCGTGGAGATGTGGCACTGAGGAACGTGATTTAGTGGGCAATACTGGAGGTAGGTGGACTAGATGGTCTTTTCCAACCTTAATGACTCTATGATTTTATTATAGGAACACTGCAGCAGCGAGTCTGTTTGTTGCATGTCTCCCTGGCATTGCTGGGAATGGAAAATCAATGTGTGAGATACTGAAGGTATAATCATGTCCCTGGAATGTTGCTGGAGGCAGCTTGTAGCAAGAGAGAGTCAGGATCTTGCATTGCGACATGGCCATGAGTTGTCTCACTCTCACAGAAGTTTTGAGGAGTTGCAGCAATGGGCTTTTGAGCTGGGTGGCAGCAGGGGATGGAGTTCCCAGAAACACAGCTGACAGCTCAGTTAATTGGTAGTGCTGGGTTTCAGTACGTGTGGCTCATGCTGCCACTGGCTGCTGGCACTGGACAGGCACCAGTGTGTCCTTGGGACATTGGCCTGCTCTGCAAGTGACACCTCCCACTGCTGGAACCCATTGTTTTAGGGCCAAGTACGAGTCAGAGGGTGCTTGATTTGTTGTTTGGGGAGCATCAGCCTGCAGTGGTGTGCCTTTGGGTGGGCAGGAGAGCTCTGTCCTGCCAGGAGCAGCCCTGCAGCCCTGCTGTCTTTGCACTTCACAGGCTTCCCCTGCTGTCCCAGCTGTGTGTGCAGGCTCCCTGCCCCACATCAGCCAGCAAACAGGGCGTGGGACCAACGAACAAAAGTCTCTCTGTCTCTGCCTTTTTTTTTTTAATGTCCCTTGCCTGTTCTTCTGTATTGTTTGTGTTGGGGCTTGCTCCCTCTCTCTGCAGAGGGCACGGAGTTGGCTGGAACGGCCTGGGCAGGGCTGAGCCCTTCCTGCAGCTGGCACACATTGCCAGGCCTTCACCTCCCCATGCAAGACTGCCAAAAGGCAGCTGGCCGTGGGCAAACTGAGCTGCTGGGAGGGTGCCAAGGCAGTGTCCGGGCAGCAGAGCTGTCCTGGCCCCACCAGCATGTGGGCACTGGGTCGGGCAGGCAAGGCGCAGCAGCTTGGCTCCACTTGGCACATGGACGAGGCTGGCTCTGAACCCAGCGCCAGGTGCTGCCTGCTGGGGAGCAGCCAGCAGCCCCCAGGGGAGAGCCAAGGCCCGTCTGCTCAGCCCCACGGCTGCTCTGGCCCTCACTGGTGGATGGAATTCCTGCTGCACAGGGGCACGTGCCCGTGCTGGAGTGACATCAGGCCAGAGCTGGCAGCAGCCCATGGGGACTGCTTGGACATGTGGGAAATAACTTCTTCCAGGGGTGCAGACCTCAGGGATAACAGCTGGGTGGCTGAATGGGGCTGTCCCGAGGGCAAGGGGACAGTGCAGTGCATGGCTTGGCTGCTGACTGTGCCTTACACCTTTCTTCCAGTGCTACGAGACATCAGTGAGCGAGGCAGGGACCTTGAGCAGATCTTGTCGCAGTACATCACTTTTGTGAAGCCCGCCTTCGAGGAGTTCTGTTTGCCAGTGAGTATGGGGAATGATACTCACAAATGCCAAAAGTGCCTCTTTCCCTGGCCAGCTCATCAGACAGGAGCATTTTGTATCCCAGAGCTCTCTCCCTCAGGCACTGATAAAAACAAGGGTGCTGGTGCTAGCTGGGTCAGGGCGAGATGAGGACTGTTTGTGCAGCCACTGCCTTCCCAGTGAGATCACTGTCCCTATGGGGAGGCAGACACAGCAAGAGAAACCCCTCCCTGCACAGGGTCAGCCAAACCAACGCCAGGCAGCTCAGCAGATGCCAGCTGAGGAGGGATCATTCTTGGTTGCATCTGGACAGGGAATAGGAGATCCCTGTCCCCGGGCAGTGACCACCGTGCCTGCCCTTTTTACCTTGCATGTGCTTGGGAGAGCAGGGGAGCATCTTCCTATGCTCTGTGCTGCAGGATGTGGCCTTGAAGGTTGTTGCATTTCCCAGCTTGTGAGAGGCCAAGCTGTAGTGCAGGCAGACCTTGTTGGGGCCCAGGGTTTCAGGGTCTGCCTGAGACAAAGAAGTGACTTTGGGAGCCAGACTCTCCAGCAGATGGGGACTTTGCATGCAGGAAACCCTGCAGTCCAAGAGAACTTGCAGGTAAAACAGCATGTTTGCAGGACTAGGTGTTGCAAATCCCTTTTCATGGAGAGAAGCCTGTGGCTTCGTTCTTGAGGCTTTACAAGAGTGATAGTTATACAAGGCATTTCTCCTTATTCTGGAGGAACAAAGCCAGCAGAAACCTGCAACGTGGGGGCTGAGAGCTAGCAGCATGGCCAGGAGTTCATGCTATGCCTCCAACCTCACTCAGCCCTTGTTCACAGAGGGCTGTGATATTGCCTGTCCATATGGCCAGCTCTGTCCTTTCCATGGCAGGCACTGATTTGTTCTGTGCTACAAGGTCTGCTCCTGGGGTACCCCAGAAGGGGCACCCTTGCAGATGTGGGTCAGGGGACCAAGGTAAAGTGATGGTGTCAGTTCTAGAAAGGCTTTTCTTGGGAGGCAGGTCCTGCTTGCTGCCTCCCTGCAAATCTCCAGTGAAATAAATCCATCTGTTTGCAAAGCAGCAAATGCTGCATCGAGACTGTTCTGTTGAGGAGTGTAGGAGGGTGAAATGTGAAACAAGGAGAGTAGAAAACAACTGCTTTGTGCTCACCCACCAGCCCTGTACTGGTCTGCTTCCACCTCCAACCCAGTGATGGGCCCAGCCACAGAGCAATTGCATGTGGATGTGCAGCAGGCTCGGTACCCACTGCTGCTATTAATCAACCCCTAACAGTTCCAGGTGAGGTGGCCCAGCACTGAAACAGCCCAGTATGTCCTCAGGATGTTCCATAGGGCTGAAAGTGCTGCGAGGTATCAGAAGATCCCCTTGTCCCAGCAAGCTGGCTGGCTGCTGATTGTAGAGGGTGGCTGTCAGGAAGCTGATCAGCTGTAAAACTGGCACAAATAGGGGGAGGAAGCTGAGACCAGCACTTTCAGAACTGGTGCCTTCAGAACTAGTCCAGGATTGGAGTCTCGAATCAGATTTTTTAGCAAGCAGTGCTGGTAGAAAATTTCTCCTGCATCCCGAACAGACCGCATGGCTGCATCCTGCATGTCCAAACAGGCTGGGCATGCCAGCTCTTGCTCTTCTACCTTGTCTGGCTGGATTTTGGGGTAGGTTGTTCCCCAGAGCATCAGCTGCTGCAGTCCTGTGATCATGAAACTTTTTAATGTCAGGTTCTGGTAGGGTGCTTCTTACTGATGTTTGTTAAGCTCAGGAAAATAAAGCCAAGGTGCAAAGCATGGCCCTCCAAACACAATGCAGAAGGCAAACAAGATCTTCCAAAATGTATGATCAGTAACTGCCTGCCTCCCAGCGGGTTTGGGCCATATAACCCCTGGGGGATCGGGCTTGGCAGCAGGAGGGGCAGGAAGCAGGGGCAGTGCCCCAGCCTGGCAGCTCTCTGCTTTCCCAGTAACACAGTGCTCTTTTTTCCTCCAGACCAAGAAGTATGCTGACGTGATCATTCCCAGAGGAGCAGATAATGAAGGTGAGCAGACCCAGACCCTACTGTTCTGCCCTGGCAGCTTGTACTAGGGAGGAGGTAGCAGGGGGGCTGCTGTAGAGGTACACTGAGATGAGCCTTTCCCCTTTGCTCCCCATGGCACGTTAGTGCCTGAGAGTTTGTGTTGCTCTGAGCAAGCCTGGGAGCCTGTGTGCTTGGTGCCTCTAGACAAACAATTCCCAGTTCGTATCATACAAAGGAAAAGGTGCTTCTTTGAGGCCAGGTATGCAGCTGGGTGGTCACACCTCCACCTGACTGAGGTCTATCTGAGCATGCTGGCAGAGCACAAGGCCCTGCATGGGGAGAGGGAATGAAGTGACAGCAGGCAGCTCCTCCCTGCAGGCTTGCAGCTCCCAGCCAAGGGATGGGAGGGCATGGGGGCGGGGGTTATCATCACTGACTTGGCTCTAGTTCGCCACGATCCTAATGCAATCTCTCCCCAATTTTTTTTTCCCCTCCCTTTCTGCTCACAGTGGCCATCAACCTGATCGTGCAGCACATCCAGGACATTCTTAATGGAGGACTCAGCAAACGCCAGAGCAATGGCTACCTGAATGGCTACACTCCCCCCCGCCAGCGGCAGCCCTCAGAGTCCAGCAGCCGGCCTCACTGACCCCGGGCGGCAGGCGTGAGGCTGTGGGCGGAGGGCACTCGGGCCCTGCCACTGCCCCCCTGTACATACTGTCCGTTCATTCCCCCCTTATCTATTTAAGAAACCAGACGGAGACGAATGCCTTTAATTTTGTATGTTGGAAATGCCGAATGAGAAGCAGCCAGCTGCTCGGGAGCCTGGACCGCCCACAGCTCCTGGTCTTGCTCAGTAACTCCTCCAGCACGGAACCGGCTATAAATCTCTATAAATATAGAATTGCTCTATTTTTGTGTAAATGCAGAATAACGTAAAATTACTTGCCGTAAGGTATTTGCCAGGCTCGGTGTTGCTGGGAGGGAGCTGGGAATAGGGGCCTAGAGTTGGCATCCTCACCTGACAGACAAGAGGAAGAGCATCCAACAACTGTTTTAGTATCCCTGTGGTCTCCATCTAAGGGAAGGGGCAGGCTGTAGTGGAGGTTCTAACTTAAGTGCAGCAAGGCTGGGGTTGCCTCCTCCTGCTTGTTGCTGCTCAGGTTCAGGCAGCCTGATGTTGGCTGGCAGGCACTGCACAGTGCCACTGACAGATGGCAGAATGGTGTGTAATAACTCCCCTGACTGTCTTTCATGTCTCTGGATCTCAGTCCTTCAACAGCATCCCTCCTTTTTTGTTGTCTGGCACGCCTTCTCACCACGGTTGTGGTGTCTGTTGTCACACCCTCCATTAAGGACCTGGCAGGAGATGCTGGGTATCTGGTCATAAATGTAGCAGCTCGTGTTTTTAGCAGTCTTGCTGCCTGGCTTGGATAGATATAGGATGTGTGTCCCTTCAGCCCCTCTGGAGCTTGATGGCCATGTGTGTGGTGGGACTCCTAACCAAGCCCCAGGCTCATCCCTACACCTGGAGGTCAGACTGCAGAAGGTCAGATGTACATCTGTCATTCCCCACTTGAAATGGTTTTGCTGTTGAGTAGGAACAGTTGACTCTGTAAATATGGTTAATGGAGAACCAGCCGTAAAAGAAAGTGGCAGTGGATGGCAGCTGCTAAGCAGCCTGAGGGAGTGCCAGCAGCATGTAGCAATGTCTGGGCTCCCTAATATCTGCCTCCATGCATCATGTCCACAGGTCCCAGCTGGATGGCCAGATGTCCCTATAGCTTATGTCTCCTTCTTTGTGCGCTGGTGGAGGATGTGGTGTCCCCACTGCATGTCATCCCTGGGGATGCCCAGGAAGTACACTCATTTGCTGAGGGTGAGAATCAGTTTCCTTTAAGTTGGTAGTGCTGCAATAGCAGCAACGTGGGAGCGCCTGATGGGGCTGTACTGTCCAGCTGGGGATGCCTGGAGAGCAAGGTGAAGCAGATGAGCTGGGGCAGAGGCTTGGTGGGAGCCAGGGAAGGGGATGTGATGGGATGCTAGCCAGGAAGGACCCTCTGGCCTGTGCTCCTGGAACCAACTTATCCCAGCAAATAACAAATCTTACAATCATCCCACAAAGCCTGGAGCTGGGACCTGTAGCCTTGCTACCTCTCATGGTTTTCACTCCTTCCAGAGCACTGTTTTTGCTCTGCACAGTTAAGAGCTCAAGACGTTAGAAACCAGATGCTCCATCACTCTCTAGTGTGAGCTAAGATGGTTTTTGATTTTAACCAAGAGAACAAGAAAAAAAAAAAAGTGCCTATCCCAATGAGCACTGCTGGAGCAGTCTTATTCCCTCTTGGTTTGTGATGAGGGGCTGTGACATCAGCCCTTCATCCCTGTCACTGTCTGCAGACACTTCCCAAGGCATGACAGCTCTGCCATAATCAAGGGCTGACCTTGGCTGAACTCCTCCAGCTACAGCATGTCAGCCATATGTGAGAGGGACTGAAGCCCTGCATATCTGGAGAGGCTTCTCAGGACTGAAGTGGCCAATATAGCCGTTAGGTTAAATACTGATCTCCCCTTCCCTGTGAATAAAGACAACAAATGTATACTGGTGCTTCTCATCTCCGGTATATGGTGCTGTGTGCTGTTGGCTGTAGTTCTAGTTTTGAAGCAGATTTGGGCATCATTTTAGTTCTGCACGGCAAAGCCAGATGTGAAACAGCACTACTGGTGCACAGACTGCTTTGGTAGGGGCTTGATGAGCAGGGAAGTGGAGTGAAAACTTTCTGAAAGGCCAGGGTGGTGATCAGTGGTATGAAATCTGTTTGAATGTCAGTAACTAGCAGTATACCCCGGGGAGTCAAACTGGTTCCAGTCCTGTTCAACATCTTCATTACACACCGGGATGATGGAGCAGAGTATATCCACAGCAAGTCAGTGGATAACAGAAAACTGGGAGGAGTGGCTGATAAATGAGAGGGTTGTGCTGCCATCCAGAGGAACCTTGAGAAGGGAGCTGGCAGGAACCTCGTGGAGTTCAGCAAGGAGAACTGCAAAGCCCTGCACGTGGCAGGAACAACCCAGGAGTCACCCAGCCTGGCAAAAAAAGGCCTTTGGGGTTTTGGTGGACCCTATGTTGGCCATGAGTCAACAATGTACTCTTGCCACAAAGAAGACTGATGTTTTCCCGGGCTGCATCAGGCACAAACAACAGATTAAGGGAGGTGATCCTTCCCAGAACTGGTGAAACTACTCCTGGAGTGCTGTGTCCACTTGTGGGTTCACCAGTACGAGAGAGACATGGAGCTACTGGTGAGAGTCCAGCAAAGGGCCTGCGGATAGGAAATGGGATGTACACAGATCTATGTTTACCGGGGGCTGGATCTGATGCTGATGGACTGTCTGGTGCTGTGGGGAGTCTGTGGTTTCCCTGAGCAGCTGCCACTTCTCTATGGGAGCATATTGGTTTCCTGTGGCAGGTGTCTATGTGAGATACTGATGCTTAGAGGACATCCTGCAAGTCCTATATCTGGGGACTTTTTTCAGCATTATACATTACAGCACTTCAGAATGCTTCTACAAGAAATTGCTGTGGCTTTTTAGAGAATCACAGAGTCAATAAGGTTGGAAAAGACCTCCAGGGTCATCAGGGCCAACCTCAACCCATCCCCAACACTAAACACATCCCTCAGTGTCACATCTCCACGGTTCTTCAGTGCTTCCAGGGATGGTGACTCCACCACCTCCCCGGGCAGCTGGAGAGAGCAATAACATCTCCCTGAAGTTCCTCTTCTCCAGTCTGACACATTCCTGTTCCTTCAGCTGTTCCCCACCACTTTTGACCAGCTACTAGCTGGATTTAACTCCATTCACTGCCATTCTCTGGGTCCCAACATCTAGGCAGTTCTTTACCCAGCAAAGAGTGTGCCTGTCCAAGCCATGGGCTGTCAGCTTCTCTATGTGGGAGACAGTGTCAAAGGCTTTGCTAAAGTCCACGTAGACTGCATCAATCTTTTCCTCATCCACCAGACTGGTCACCTGGTCATAGAAGAAGATGAGGTTGGTCAAGAAACCTACCTTTCATGAATCTGTGCTGGGTGGGCCTGATCTCCTGGTTGTCTCACACCGTGTGATAACACTCAAGATGACCTGCTCCTTAAGCTTCCTCAATACCAAGGTCAGGCTGACAGACTTGTAGTTCCCCAGATCCTTCTTTGAGCCCTTCTTGTAGATGGGCATTGCATTGACAAGTCTCCAGTCGTCTGGGACCTCCTCAGTTGACCAGGACTACTGATAAATGACGGAAGGCAGCTTGGCAATCACCTCCGCCAGCTCCCTCAGTGCCCTCAGGTGGATGCCATCTGCATCAAGGACTTGTGATAGTCCAGGTTGAGTAGTAGGTTTCCAGCTGTTTCCTACTGAATTATGGAGCGTTTATTCTCCCCATCCCAGACTTCTAGACCAGGGAGTAGAGTATGCTGTGAATAACTGGACTACTAGAGACAGAAGAAAAAAAGGCATTAAGTACCTCAGCCTTTTCCTCATCCTTGGTGGTGATGATCCCCACCATGTCTAATAAAGAATGGAGACTCACCTTGGCTCTCCTTTTATGGTTAATGTATTCACAAAAACATATTTTTTTATCTCTTACAACAGCTGCCAGATAAGGTTCTAGCTGGGCTTTTGTGGTTCTAATTTCCTCTCTGCATATCTTAGCAACATCTTTGTACTCAGGAAGAGTACATCAGAAGAGTACAGAAGTTGCTCATCCCATCTCCCACAGGAGGTAAACTCTTTTCTTTCCCCAAGTCACCTGGCTGCTCTGATGCTGTGAAAATGGGGCCAGCAGTCTGGAATTAGAGGGCAGTGAAGTCCCTTACTAGGGAAGGGGGCACTGACAAAGTGATTGGAAAATGGACACAAGCCTTCACTCTATGGAGGCAACTCTTGTCAGACATGAAGGAAAGGCATCCCTTCAAGACAGATGCTGTATGTCACCTGGTCAAGTGTACTACCATGGAGGGAGGTATCCAGTACTTGAGGGCATTAGCTGTGCTAGAGGTGATTCATAGTGACCTGCACCTACACCTCCATCAGGTGCTCAGAGCTCTGTCCAGTCTGACCTTGGGTGTCTCCAGAGACACTTGTCTAGGCAATCTGTGCCAGTGCCTCACCACCCCTATTAGAAAATCTTTCTCCTAATATCCAATCAAAATCTCCCCTCTTTTACTTTGAAACCATTTCCCTTCGTCCCATCACAGCAAATCCTGCTAAAGAGTCTGTCCCATCTTTCTTACGGCCCCTGTAGATACTGACAGGCCGCTCTCAGGTCTCCCTGGAGCCTTTTCCTCTCCATGCTGAACAGCCCCAGCTCTCAGCCTGTCCTCATAGCAGAGGCATTCTACCCCTTGGGTCATTTTTGTGGCCTTCCTTTGGATGCACTCCAATAGGTCCACATCTCTCCAGTACTGAGGATTTCACATCAGTAACTGGCAGCATAGAGGCAAACCCATCCAGGCTGCAGCATTGTGGAAAGATATGGCTGCCTGGGTTGTAAAAGTATGTCACGTATGTGGACATAACCACAAGTCATACCGCTGAAGGACATCAAAACAACCAGCAGGTGGATCAGGCAGCTAGGATTGAAGTGGCTCAGGTTTACCTGCGCTGGCAACATAAAGGTGAAATATCTATTCCTTGAAGGGCACGCGGCACCTCATGCCTTCAAGGACGAGATACAACATATCGATGGACTTGGGATGGAGGGGTGGACTTGACTATGGACGTTATCACACAGGTTTTCCACGCATGTGGAATGTGCTGCCTTCAGGCAAGACAAGTGATTAAAGCCTCTTACGTATGGAGGACGGTGGCTGAAATGTAAATACAGGGAGGCCTGGCGGGTGGATTATATCACACCGCGTCGAGGTCCACGTGCTAAAAATGGTGGAAGCAACCACTGGATGGCTGGAAACACGTCCTGCGCCTCGTGCTACCAGCCTTGAAAAGCAAGTCTTGTGCTGACACGGCACCCCTGAAAGAACCGAGCCGGACAACGGGACTCATTTCCAAAATAACCCGATAAGACAGCTGTGCCAAAGAGCGCTGAGCCGAGCGCTGGCAAAACGGAACGACGCGACGGTGCCTGAAGGGGATTCGACGCAGGGTGAGAAGAAGCCAACGCTTGGAACCGTACGATGCGATTTACTGAAACGTCCCCCACGTCATCGCGACGGAGCACCGCTGTCACGCACGAGGGGGGCCGGCACGGCGGGGCGGAGCCGCGGCACGGCGCGGTTGTGGGCCGGGCCGGAAGGGGCTGTCGGCGGTTCGCGGGGCCGTCCGCTTCCTGCCGCGGAGGAGGGCCGGTGGCGGGCCGGGCTCGGAGCGAAGGTGCGTCCCGCGTCAGCGAGCGAGCGCGCGCCGTGCGGGTGCCGGCCGTGCGGTGAGCCCCGCGCAGCTCGGCTTGAGCCTTTGATTCTTATTGAAATCCGCAGGCTTGAGAATGGCTCGGCCGCGGCGGGCCGTGCCCCGCTGTGAGGAGGAGGAGAGGAGGAGAAGGAGGAGGAGGCGGCGGGTCGGAGCGCGGAGTGCCCGGGGTTCGGCTTGGCGGGGAGGGGGTTGGATCACGTAGGCAGGAGCAGCTGGAGCCATTTTGTAACTTTAGCCCAAAGTTCTGCCCTAAAGGTTTGGGATGCGGGGCTCCAGCTGAGCGTTTCGATCGTCTGAGGAAGGCTTTTGTTTTTTTTGTTTTGTTTTCTTGGAGAGTTATTCGCTCTCGCTCTCTCGTCATTGCCTTTCCTACGCTTTCACCGCTCCCCGCCGGGTGTCTGAGTGCAGGAAGCCTGGGAACGTCACTTTGAACGAGCATAGAATCCTTAGAGCTGGGAAGGACCCTTAAAGGCCATTCGTCCAACTCCCCTGCAATGAACAGGGACACCATCAGGTTGCCCAGGGCCTGATCCAGCCTCACCTTGACAGCCTCCGTGGATGGAGAACCAACTACACCGCTAGGCAACCTGTGCCGGTGCCTCACCACCCTCCCTGCAAAAGACTTTTTCTTTAGGTCCAACCTAAATCTACCCTCTTTAAACTCAAAGTCAGCGCTGTGTTGTGCCCTGGTTGCCAGCCTGCCTTCAGTCCCTGCTGCACAGTGAGGCAGAGCCGCACTCCTGTCACTCAAGGCATTTTGTCCTTTGGTAGAACAATCCTAAGGGTTCCGATAGGCAGGCGAGCAGACAGACAGTTTCCTTTGATCCGTGTGTTCCATTTGCCTAACAAATTGTTATGCAGCTGTGGTGAAATGACTTTTAATGATGTTTATATTTCCGTCTGCTTTAGCCTCTGCAGTTGAGACATCGTTAATCCAGGCTGCAAATTTTATAGCTGGATTAGAGCTTGAAGGCATATTAGGATGTGGATTTGGTCAGCTCCGCTGTTGCAGAGTCAGACTGAAGAGAGGAAGGAAGGCTCTTGTTTCACAGCATCACTGTTTTTCTTCTTTTTCTTCCTTCGGATCGGGTCTTGAAGTGTAGGGTGAAGGTTTCTCTTCGTGGTGCATGGACGGAAAGCCAATGCGCAGGTAAGATGAAAAACACTTGTCTCCTTTTAACCCCATGTAAATAAATCCTGTGGTGAGTTGGTATCAAAAGTGCTTAGACCATAAAACGTCTTTTTCTTTTAAAAAAAGATCTGGAGAGGAGAGTTAGAGTGTAAGCACTTATCTTTAGTCCTTGCTTCTGTATGTTTAGTTCTCAGTTTATACAGGACCAGATGACTGGAAGTGGATGTGCTGTAGAGAGAAGAGTTTGGGAGACAACTTATTGTAAATCTACGTTCTCCTCTGCCCCTCCTCACTTTTATGTATCTTAAAATCCAGTATTAATTACTTCTGTGTTCTCATAGTGTGAAATAAACAGTCTGGGAATACAACTGAACTTGATTTCTGAGAGGCATTACTTTTCTGTTAACTAAAGGAGTTAGCTCCTCTGATGGAGTAAGGCCTTGGATGAAAAGGAGATTTCCTCTTCTAATTATGGATGCCAGCTGCCTCAGTTCTAATGAGCTGAAGATGCAGCTGAAGTTTAATTCAGGGGAGTGCTTGCTGTGGCTATATCAGAAATGTTCTGTTATGGATAGGAAAAGAATTGTCCCAGTAAATTAGCATGATGACATGTAGGCAAACAGGATTGCTCTGGTTGCTGTTCACTATTAAATGTGCCATGGCAAACCTTAACAGCAGCTGTATTTCTGCATACAAGCTGTGTGGAAGCAGAGTTGCCTGAAGGTTTTTTTCCCCCTCCAAATAAAGTAGAGAGAACTCATGCAAATAGCCTAGTCTGTCTGTACTCCAGGGTGTTAAAAGTTGGGAAACTTTGCTAGGGGTAATTCTGTAAGCATCAGCATGATGCTTCAGTTAAGCTAACGAGTAAACCTTGGTCCATGATATGGACATCTCTGGGGCCATGTTATGTTAATTAGTTTTTTTTGCCAAGATGAGCAGTGTGGTTTTGGGGCAGAAATGAGTTAACCTGTGGCTTTTACAGCAAGTTCCTTTTTTCTGAGTGACATGTGAAGGAGCAGGCAGCTCTCTTCCATCTCAGAGGCAGAGAATGGAAATGCAGGAATTGTTAGGTGTTCAGTAGGTTTGTGGCCTTGGGTTTGCCATGGCAGGAGTTCTGCCTGCCACTCAGGCTGGGCTAGACCTAACAGTGAGCAGCAGCACCAGGCTGAAGCAGCAGAGGTTGTCTGTTGTGGTGATGATACTGGAGCTTCAGGCTTCTTTAACAACTCAGAGAGATCAGACCTTCCAGTACCTTTTGTTTTCTTTCCCTCTATGGCAAACCAGTGCAGAGGTGGCTGGCTTGTTTGATGTGCTAACGTGGTCATTACTTCTGAGTTAACCCTTCTGCCCAGATGCATTAGTTGACATGGTGAGTTGGTATAAAATATGTACAGCATTCAGAGGATGGGGAAGGTGATTTGAATGGGGGAAAAAAAAACGCAGCTATTCTTGTCAAGATTGAACATCAGAGCATTCTCTCCGTCACAAGCAGGGTTTGTCTTGCATTAGCAATGAAGTGATAGTTAGGGCAGGCTGTTCTCGCTGTCAGGGAGCAGCAAGAGAAAACTGTTCTGCTGAAGACATCAGCGAAGCAGAGGAGTCCTTACTGATGAAGGGTGTATTTCTACTACCAGAGTAAGGAGGGCAGAGCAGATATGGTGGCTGGGGTCAGCTAGGAGTCCTGTCATCATCAGGCAAGTCTGTAGCTATGCAGAAGGGCTGGAGTCAAGCCAGGAAGCCAACACAGCAAGTTGGTGGTCAGGCAGTGATGTGCTTGTACGTAGCTCAAGCAATGCATGAGGACTGGAGCAGCTCTCAAGCATGGGCACAGCTCTTGCCCAAGACAAACTACAAAAAGGTTGGGAGGAAGACTCCAGCAATGGGCTTCCTGTGCTTTGACATCCTCATTCCTGGTGAAACTGAGAGTTCTCTGAGTTTGGTGAGTGAAAGTGTAACTAAGTGTGAATAGGGACTTTGTACCAGATCACTGCTGCTCTCACTTTAAGCAATATAAAATAATAATGCAGTCAGGTTTATGTGCTTGTTTGCTTTACACTACCTCACTGAGAGTGTTTTCCTAAGCCTTGCTGTCTCTGTAAGAAAAGGAGTCAGTGGTATTTTTTACTAATTATTAAATTTTTAACTCATAGAGTTTTGGTTGCTGCAAGAAAGCATTTCCATCTACTTGGTCTACCACAACACCACCAACTAAACCAAAGGGCTTTGTCCTAGTAATTCTGCATGACTTTATGCATAAAATTCCAAGCTAGGCATTGACAGAAATCACTACTGGTTTGATTCATCATCTCCATTTGCTACTAAAATCCTTTGCTCCTGAAATCCATTAGAGCAATAGGTGATTTCAGCTGATGCTTTCAGCCTGTTTCGTGTTCTGTTCCCTGGGCCATAGGTCCCATCAGTTATTTTTTTCTGCATTACATGAGAGCTTTCTTGTGATCTCATCCTAAAACATACATAATCTGAAATCAAAAAACACAGGCCACCCTGACCTTACAGTTAAGGAGCTCAGTGATGTTATCTGGAAGTGTTTTTGTTAGATATGTGTTCTTGAGTATATTTAGAACTTTTTCACTGCGGCTGTGTTGCTGTAAGGGTGAAAGTCTCACGGGTGCCCGTGTTAGCAGCTGAAGTTTTGGGAAGTGGCATAGATGAATAAAATGGAGGTAGCACTGCCTGTATATTTCGCTGACTTAGTGTGGCAGACTGCCTGTGTTTCCATTTGTACTTCTCAGCAGTGTGCTACGGAAACCGATCCTTTGTCAGCCCTTTCTTAATCGCATTGTGTTTGCTGGTTTCCTCAGCCCTGCATTTTGATGGAGGCTAATCCCAGCATATCTGCGTAGCTGAGCACCAATCTTTTATCCTCACACTCACACACGTTTCCTCCTCAATCCTCACCTCTTCTTAATCACCCCATGTATTTGGGAGCAGCTCTTAGCTGTGAATGCGCTGGGGGGTGGCAGCTAGCCTAGCATGTGAGAATCAAATGCTGCTTTCTGTCTTTTGCACCTCTAAGCTACTGAGTCACCGTTTCATTCTCTATGCATATATATGCATAATGCACACATAATGCAGTGAAATTATTATCCTTGTGGAGACACAGGCTGTCGGTGTCCTTTTAATTCTGTGCCTGTGCACAGCAGCAGCCCACGGTGCTTAACGTCAAGCACCTGTCTTGATCCAGTATGGAAATTCCCAAGCCCATTGATCGCTTGCTTCTGCATTACCTAGAGGTAAGTTATGGATGTATCAGGAATACTAATTTGCTTATTATTCTTTATTTCTTCCAGCCGTTCGGTTCTCTTTAATCATTAACCAGCTCCTTTTTTTTTCTTGAAGAAGGGAGGCTGGATACAATAGGCACGCTCAGATAAATGAGGATGGGAACAGTGCAGGAATGCCTGATGTTCTTAATAACCAGCTTCCTTTTCAATTAAAGATCTCAGCAGTCAGATCTGGGGAGAAAAGCCTATTCTAGCCTGGGAAGGAATGGGGAGCTGCTGCCCAAATCTGGCCTTAGCACAGTGAAATCCATGTGGCATGCTTAGTGCAAGCTGGCCTCTATACTGGGGGGCTTTGTCACTGCCTTCCTCCATCCCATGGTAGAGGGATTAAATTACTTACTGCCTTTAGCTGCTGGGGACTACCAGAGAAAGCCAATTAGGTAAATTAATCTTTAGCTAAGGTTTCTTGAGGTTTTTGTGAGGGTACCATTGAACTTAGTTCACTTTTGATACTGTGAGGAGTGTTTACCTGCGTTGTTTGGGAGGAACTTCACAGAGCTTTGGAATGCTGCAAAGCGAATTTGGGTTGTGAGGGACATGAGTGGGTGGAGGGGAGTGAGAGGCAATGTAACAGCAGAAGGATTTGTCAGAGGTGTCAAGAAAGGAAAACAGCAACGGATATATTAAAAATATATATTTAAAAAGCAAACAAGCAAGGCATTTCAAGTGCAGAGGCTGAACAGGAGCAAAGCACAAAGGGAGACCCAGCCGGATCTGTATAACGAAGATGGGAGGGAGAGGTAATGGTCTGAAGCAGCTGAATGCTATGATCAAGGAGAGAGTGTGGGGGGAATGGGAAAACAGTCTGGGATGCAAGTAATTGGAACTGCTGCAAAGAGGCTGGTTTGCTTGTGGTTAGAAAGTGCACTTGACATAATAATGAGAGGAATGGATGTGAGTTATTTTTTTAATTCTTTCCTCCAAGCATGCTGCAAAAGGCACTGAGCAATAGCAAAGCTGTCTCTTCTTTTGCTCTTAATATGAGCAAAGTGAGGTAGTGATAACTCCCAAATCCCAGTGTACCAGAGGAGCTAGAAATGGATGTGTTGGCTCTCCCAGTCTATCTCCAACAGCCAGCGTGCTCACTGATTATTCATAGCTGTCAGCAGTCTGATTCTTCACTCAGTGTGTTTCATTTGCTCCCAGTGAATTTTTTTTCTCTTTTCTTGTAAGTGGAAGAGGCAATAGTTTCCTGTTTGCTTTATTTTCAGAGCAGTTGAGAAGTCAGTGGTGCTGTCACATCCTTTTCAGTAATTGCAAATATGGCACGAGGCAAAGATTCAGATAAGTGAGATGCATTTTGCATGTTCAGGATGTTATTTTCTTCCTGGTTTGATAGGTTGGTGGCTGTGAATACTTCATTTTGACTTCTTTTCTGATTGGTCTCTTAATCCTGCTTGCATGGTATCTTGCAGGTCATCTAAAGCTAATGAAGTCCTCAGGACAGCTGGGTGTGTTCAGGTATCAGAGATGGACACCCCTATTGAATACGTAGGCAGAAGAATAGAGAAGTTTGGTTAAAATGTGTGAGTGCAATTATTTGCAGCAGAAATCCATCTCCAGCACTGACAAAACTCAAGTGACAGCAGACAGATTGGATAACCTTTGCTTTGAGTCTGTGAAATGGGGATAATATTTCTCTACCGTGCGAGGCAGTCATGAGGTTCAGTTAAGAAATATGGACGTGTGGTTGGACGTCACTGTGGCGTGTCATAAAAAGCATATAAAAACAGATATAAGCCTGTTGCAAGCTGGCATTTGTTTATTTCTAAGTAGACTTTGGTTTGAGACTGGTTCTCTTTGCACGTAGTCACTTTTATATTCACATTCTCACTTGGAGCTCTGGGCAGCGTTGGGTTTTGCCCGTGTGATTGCTGTGAAGCATCGAGCTTTGGCTGACAGCTGGTGATAGATGAGTTGATGACCATCTTCTTTTTGGCTTTTCCCTGCTGCAGGTGTACCAGTACTCGACCAGGGGAGACCGGAATGGATGTGACCAGCCGATGCACACTGGGAGATCCTAACAAGCTGCCGGAAGGGGTGCCGCAGCCTGCTCGTATGCCTTACATCTCTGACAAGCACCCTCGACAGACTCTGGAAGTCATCAATCTTCTCCGGAAGCACAGGGAGTTGTGTGATGTGGTGTTGGTGGTAGGTGCAAAGAAGATCTATGCCCACAGGGTGATCCTGTCTGCCTGCAGCCCGTACTTCCGAGCCATGTTCACTGGGGAGCTGGCAGAGAGTCGGCAGACGGAAGTGGTGATCAGAGACATCGACGAAAGGGCCATGGAACTCCTCATTGACTTTGCCTACACCTCTCAGATTACTGTGGAAGAGGGAAATGTCCAGACCTTGTTGCCAGCTGCTTGCCTTCTCCAGCTGGCTGAGATCCAGGAAGCCTGCTGCGAGTTCCTTAAGAGACAGTTGGACCCTTCCAATTGCCTGGGCATCCGAGCTTTTGCTGACACTCACTCGTGCCGTGAACTCCTGAGGATTGCTGACAAGTTCACCCAGCATAATTTCCAGGAGGTAAGAAGCCCCTCTGCTGGAACTGGTTTTAGAGAGCTGTGGTCTACTCTTTCTTTGTGCTTCTTCCCAAACCCTGCCCTCAATTCTGCTCATAGAAATGGATACTGGCCTCAGGCTGGGGGAAGAGAACCGCTGCAGGGCTGTGTTTCACTGTTCTTCTGTACATCATAAATATGATTTGTGGCATTTCCTCCCTCTGAGTTCTGTGTTGAATGCTGCATGGAAGGCAGGACCACAGACATAGGTGATGTTTGATGTTGCAACTGATGTAGCTGCACTAGGGTGTACTGCAATATATATGATCAGAGGGGAGAAGAGTCTTAAAGGGAGGATAATATATGAGAAATAAAAATGTGCTGAGCATAGGGATTGGGAGTATGAGGGATCTGGGGGAGCATATGGCTGTATCAAGTGAAGTCTTCAACTCCCTTGCTATAGCAGAACCAGGGTTTTGCATTTATTATTCAGCAGAAGCTGGATAGCTAGATGTGAAAGGAATTCACATGTGGTATTTTGTGTCTGACCTTCATACGCTCAAGTCTCTTCTTGCATTTCAAATTCTCCATAGCAAATTTTTTGGGGATTCAAGCTACCAGTTCAGGGAAGGATCAGCGTAATAAAGGATTCACCAAGCAATACCTAGAAAAGAGTGGGTCTTCATTCTTACACCCAGATGCTGAAGAGAGCCCAACATTTTTAAGTGGTATCTTTCCCGAGCCCTGGTTGGAAGGGTAAGAATTTAAGTGTGTTGGAAGCAGCTGCTCTCTATGGGTGCTCTCAGCATGAAGATGTGTTCCCCTAGCAGGGGGATTTCTCTTGCCATTTCTAGAAACTGCTCTTCTATCCACTGGGACAGGTAGTCTGCTGTGGAGAGACTTCTTTTTTCCACCTGCTTCACAGGTGGATCCTTTCCAAAGGCAGTGGTAACTCTAGGATGGAGTACTGACGCTAATTCAGATTCCCCAGAGAAGTGGCAGCGTGTGATTGATTGCAGCCTGCACACTCTTGTTTTCCCTGCAGGAAGCAGATTGGAATTGTATTAATTTCAGTCAGGTAGTACTTAAGAAAATTATGAGGAGAAGCAAACACAGTTGAACTTGACTGTTGGACACCTTGAAGACAGTACTTGATATCTGACTGTAGACACATAACATCTGCTTACTCCAAAAGTTGCAGTTAAATATGACTTTCCTAGCCATGACGACAGAATTTGCTACTTAAGAGCTTGCTATTTTCTAGAACTCGGTGATTTCCCAAAAGCTCCACATTCAAAGCCCTGCATTTAGCTGTCCGTGTCATGTGCTGTGTGCTTGCTCTGCATTTCTTTTCCTCTGCAGTTTTTCCTTGGGAGCAGGATGGTAACCAGATGGTTGTTTATTTTCAGTACTTGGTGGTTTTAATGGTTAGAGCTGCGTTCTTCTTATTATTACACGAATAGGGCATGCTTACAAGCCTCTAAATAACTTCTTGACAGCATAACACTTTTGTATCTGAATGTTTTAGTGTTAATGCTTGCAGCTGGCTGTTGAGAGCTGCCTGCCGTGGGGCTCTTTTCTTTCACAGTCCCTCAGAGATGGCTTTCTGTGTTAGTTTTCCTTGTGAAAGCACACACAGGCAGGAGTTTTGGTCTCTAGAAAACACTCTCCTCTTTAAAGGTGATGCAAATTATAATTGAGTTAACTAAACCACTTAGAATGGCTTGCTGTTTGTTTGGCCTGGACAGTTTTTGGTGTCCCGCTCAGTATCTAAGAGTTCAGCTGCTCTTCATCCCTAATGATCTCCCATTTTCTTTCTGCTGTTTCTCTGCAGCCAGCATTACTGGTGTTCCTTGCTGGGCCCGTCTGCTGCACTGCCATTACTTTCCATCCAGAGAGTGGTGATCCCTTACCAAAGGGAGGGAGATAACTGATAGAAAACTTGTACTCCTATGTATGGTCACTGTTCCTCCGAACTGACAAGGAGAAACATGAGATGGGAATTTCCTGAATGGCAGTGTCAAATATTAAGCACTAGGCATCAAGCCAGCCCATGCAGTTACTTCAAATGCAGAGTGAATTTTTCCTGTCCTCTGCTGTGCTAACCCCTACTTCTACTAATTGCTATGTATATATTGCTGCATTACATCATCAGCTTCTTGGTAGAATGTTTTCCCAAGTTTTCTATTCCCCTTAATTCAATTTCTTGTCTCGAACCCCCAGTGAATCTTGTGTGTGAGATGTGAAATGACTGTACGAGAGCAGCCTTTGTATTTTTTGTTTGCTCTTCAACACCTTGTATGAAGGGGGAAAAATCCACCTAGGGATGAACAAGCTGTGCTTTGTAGCAACAGACAGGTGCTTACTCTATCTGCAAATGTAATTATTGCTAACATAACAGAATTATTATGTGCACAGGATCTTGTTTCATTTATGCTGCAGAACATAGCATAAGTCAAGAAGTTCTAACATGGTCGTAAATTACATGGACAAGCTGATACTTAGTTGTTTTATATCAGTGAACCACTCAGATGACTGGCTATGGGCTGGGAGTGCTCGTGGGGAAGCTGAACTGCTGGGTGTCAAGCAAAACTCTTTGCTAGCAGCCTGCAGCCCCAGCACGTGTGTTCAGGGCTGTGTGCTGGGAGCAGCTGAGGCCTCCTGAGGAACTAGTCACTATCTTGGGTGCTGAAGGAATTAACGTGCTGGCAGATTGTCAGCAGCTTGAATTTCACAAGGGATGAGTCCTTAGGGTCTTCAGAAGCTCTGATTCCCTCTTAAGCGCCTTTGGACCCGCACGTGCTCTATGCATATATTTAAAACAAGTAAGAGACGATCAAATGAATCCATCTCCTTGTCCAGAAATGCCACAAACAGGCATTCAGCTTTTGGTAGCTTGTCTTTGAGACTTCTTATTTGTTTTCTTCTTTGGATTGCTTGAGAATAGATCGTCTCTATTCTGATGTTGCTTTATAAGTTACACAGGGCACGCAGGAAGGCTGATTGTAAAGGCATATCTTATTCTTTCTGAGTTCTGAAACCTGACCAATGTCTTCTGGGACTTAACCCTTTAAAGCTATCCTATGGAAACCTTTTCATGCATCTTTGGTGTGTTTTTGGGTCTGCATTTCGCAGCCAGCCTGCCATGTGTTGATGGCAAGATAGTGATGGGCAGTTGACGCTTTGCTGGATCAGTCCATTGGGCTTTACTTCAAGTGGGCCATCTGCCCTTTAGAGTTGCACTGAGAAACAGAAGTGGGAATGGTTCTGGTGCTTTGGCCGTTACCCTCATTTGTGTTTTCTATTTAACCAGGTAATGGAGAGCGAGGAGTTCATGCTGCTTCCTGCCAACCAGCTCATAGACATCATATCCAGCGATGAGTTAAACGTTCGCAGTGAAGAGCAGGTGTTCAACGCAGTGATGGCCTGGGTGAAGTACAGCATTCAGGAAAGAAGACCCCAGCTGCCACAGGTAATAATGAGCACAGTGACATTCAAGGCTCCTTTTATCCAGGAGAAGAGTAATGAGGACTGATAGGGCAACGCAACAGCAGTGTGACGGTTCTGAGTGCATGCAGCTCCATGGTAGTTTTGTCTTCCTCCTGTGTTAGAAGGTTGGCATTTTCCTTTCATCTAGACTGAAAGATGCAGCCACCAGACCTTCTAATAGGGGCTTTATTGAATTGTTTCCAGGTAGGGCTTGACCAAACTAGATTGTTTCAGTGGTCTGTCTAGGCACAGTGGCCTGGATTGCTTTGAGTGTTGTACAAAAAACAGTGGGTAAGGAAAAGCTCGTCTTCATTTGAGGTGCATTTTAAGCTCTGCTGTTTGATTTATGCCTCAGCCCTCAGGATCTTATACTGGAGCTTGTCAGAATGGTTTTGCTGAAATGCAGTGTTTCATCTAAGCCAAGCCATTTCACAGAGAAGCACCCATTCTGACAAAGCTGTCAGCTGGAAAGCCTCTGAAGTCTCAGGCTTTTTGATCAAAAGAAGCGAGTGCCTACCCTGGTGTTTCTTCTTTGGAAATACAGATATTAAATGCAACAATATTTAGTGGAAAGCTTCTGAAAATTGTTTAAAAGCAAACAAAGAAATGCTGCTGCTGTCCTCAAGTTAGCTCTTATTAATGGCATTAAAACTGTACGTCTTTTCAGGTCCCTCTGTCCGTTCCTGCTTGTGCTTGTTATCATTATTAGCCAGTATTTTTTTTTCCCAATTTCTTTCTGTTTGGGGATTTACAGCTTATCTACAGTGGTGTTCTGTTCTATGTTGCAGGTCCTCCAGCACGTTCGCCTGCCACTGCTGAGTCCCAAGTTTCTTGTGGGTACAGTGGGCTCTGATCCTCTTATTAAGAGCGATGAGGAATGCCGGTAAATCTCCTTGCTGAACTACAGAATGGGATTGCATTCTATTAGGGAGCCTCACTGACATCTATTCTCTGAAACTGCTTGTTTGTTAGTAGTGAACAGGTAATATCTCTCCCGACTTGTTCTTTTGCAACAAGGAGGAGAAGAAATGCAAGATGACATGTTATTTCTTTGCATAATATTGGTAGCGTGCCCTGGAGGAATTCCATTCTTTTAAAGGTTTTTTCTTCTGTGAAATAGCATAACTAGAGTACACAGGTTGACTTTTGGTTTTAAAAAAAAAAAAAAAATATATATATATATATATATACCGTTTAGTGCATTGTTTTCCATTTCACTTTTTTCTGTAGTCAGGACCTTTCATTCCAGCTTACCACTTGTATGGCATTTATATACATAATCTCAATATGACTTAAAGTAATTGCTGCATGCAAAACATGATAGCTGAACAGATTCCAGATGTAGTCTCTTTCCTGCACTGCTAGTGGAAGGAAGCTGCCACTTCCTTCCCTTGTGGCATAAGTCACACCTTTCTAATTCTTGTGGAGCTGTACATTATCTGTAAAGCACATGTTTTTCCATGTTGTGCTTAACGTGGAAAAGTTCAGGGGTTAGGCTAAACTGTTTTTCTCCTGAGTAAACAATCGTACTGACTGAATTCCACACTTGTAGAGGGGAGGAGGACTTTTTTTCTGTTTTATTTTATTCAAGGGTTTGGTATATTAGGATTAGACCTGATGATAAGTCGTGAATGGATGGGCAGTGTGAGCTGGCCAGAGTTCAAGGAGAAAATATTCATCAGAAAGATACTATCTCCATCTATTGGTCATGCGGGTATTATGTATTTATGTGCTTCTCAGTTCCTGTTTTGTTCCCAGGTAAAACCATTGATGCTTAAGTTTTAGCTTGAGGCAAACTGGGTTGTTTTTTCTTTTTTAATACAGCAAGCCCAAGAAATCTCATCACCGTTTTTTAATCAGTCATTACAGCTAGTAGTGTCTAATACTGACACCAGTCAAAAATTGATGCAGGGCTATTGCTGTCACTGTGTTAGTGACTTGTAAACAACTGATGAGGATTTTGGTGACAGTGCATGTTTTAACTGCATCTATTCGTGCACTTCTGTGATTTGCAAATACCTGAAGCCCCCAACGCTTGCTGACTGCTCTTCCCATCAGTTCTGATTCATGCTTTTTCCTTTGACCAGTTTCAAGTGAACTTTGGGAATTAATATTTTCCTGTCTTGTGCAGGGATTTAGTAGATGAAGCCAAAAACTATCTCCTGCTACCTCAAGAGCGACCGCTGATGCAAGGACCGCGGACCAGACCACGCAAACCCATCCGTTGTGGAGAGGTGCTCTTTGCAGGTGTGTACAGCTCCTGCTGGCTTAAATCAGGAGATTCAAATGTGTTTTGCTGGTGATAGTTTTCTTTTAAACAGAATCTTATCACCATCTTTCCGAATGACCTGTGCATTAATATTTGGAGATTTGAATCTGCTTGCACTTCTTTGCTTGTGTCATCTCTTTGGTGGTATCATTACTTCCAAGTGTAGGTTAATCCTCTTGAAAATCAAACTCTACCTTCTAATTTTAATCATCAGAACAATGAACTCTGAGAGATGAAGCTACTGGGTTAAGGCCGCTGAAGTGCAGAGACACATGTGCAGTGTGTGTGCTTAGTGTGTTATTGTGACACTATTTCTTGCCTTTGGTCCCAACAGTGGGGGGCTGGTGTAGCGGGGATGCAATCTCCAGTGTGGAACGGTATGACCCTCAAACCAATGAGTGGAGGATGGTGGCTTCCATGAGCAAAAGGCGCTGTGGCGTTGGTGTCAGTGTCCTGGATGACCTTCTCTATGCAGTGGGAGGCCATGATGGTTCCTCTTACCTGAACAGTGTAGAAAGGTAGGTCTCCGTAAGGCCAACATGCAGAATACTAACTTGAGTTCTTAAACTTGGGTGCTAGCTTCATCTTGCCAGCTATTTTTGTTTGTTTGTTTTCCTGCTGAAAAACTGAAATTATTATTACTTGTTATCTACTTCAATATGTACTGGTTTACAGCTGAACTCGGTCTTCACACATCCAGTCTTCACACACACATGTGTCATTTACTCTTGGTTTAATGGAACGAGACATAGCCTTTGGTATAAGGAAGAATCACGAAGAGGTGCGTCTGGTTGTAATTGGTGGGAGGAGTGTGATCCTGCTTAACCTTCTTTGCAGTTGCTGGTTTGTTTCCAGTGTTGTTAAGGAAGGTTGAGGTTGCAGTATGCATTACTTCAACGGTGAGGGAAAGCATCCTGGAATTTCATGCAGAGTGGTAACTACAGAATTAAGGAACCTTGCAAAAACACAGAAGAAGGAAAATAAGTTACTTTTAGGCCTGTGAAAGACAAGCTGAACAAGCTGTGTCAAGCTTCATGTTTCTGGGAGCAGTATACTGCAATCTGCCTGCCTGCAAGCCACATGACTCGTGCACTCCAAATCTCTTCCCTGTACCAAATCCAATGAGCTATACAAATATTCCTCCCCTTCTTTTCACTGTCTCTTTGCATACTGCCAGCTTCTCATGTCATGATCTTATGTCTCCCACATCTTGCACTTTTCTGCTGTGCACATTGTTCCTTGCTTCTGGGTTCCCCAGTTGGTCTGGATCCTTTGTCTTTATCAATAAGAGCAGGTCCAGTGCTGGCTTGTGTGAACTGCAGAGTATATCCAGCAGAGTAACTCTGACTGCTGCTCTTTGCACAGATGCAAGTTAGCACATGTCAGCCAGTCCCTGGTAATATGCTTTCTTACAAACCTCAACCTTTGATCTTCAGTTTGAATCATCAGCACTGCAGTTTGAACATCCCTGCAATTACATGTGCTGCATGCATTGCATAATTCTGGAATTATTTATTCAACTTATAAATAGCTGTGCTGCAGTTTAGACTCAAAATGGGTGAATTTTACTGCTTCAGTAGTTTCCAAATTTGGGAAGGTCTGAAGCATAGGTAAGCAACTTGTGCTGTTTTTCTAGGTACGATCCAAAGACCAATCAATGGAGCAGTGATGTGGCCCCCACCAGCACCTGCAGGACCAGTGTTGGAGTAGCAGTTCTTGGGGGCTACCTTTATGCAGTTGGTGGCCAGGATGGTGTTTCTTGCCTCAACATTGTGGAAAGGTACCCAGGTTTTTAAAAACAAAATTAAAAGAGGAAAAAAAAAAAAGGGAGCATGGGAGGAGGTAAACATACAGATTCTATGGGATTTATCTTTGGGGAGAGTAAGATCAGCCTTTCTACCCCCTTTGTGAGGATGTTGACATTTCTGTGAGCTTTGATGTTTATTCTTCTGCCAGGTACGATCCCAAAGAAAACAAATGGACTCGAGTGGCTTCCATGAGCACCAGGCGCCTGGGAGTTGCAGTGGCTGTTTTAGGGGGCTTTCTCTATGCAGTGGGAGGCTCTGATGGAACTTCTCCTCTCAATACAGGTGTGCCTTTTGCTGTCCCTCATTGCTGTCAGCATTTGTCATCATCCTGTTTGTTGTCTTTAATGTCTCTGGAGGGCAGCTGAATATCTTGATGACCAGTTAGCTGCCTGTTTTCTCCTTCAGATGGGATTTTGCAATATGGTAATTCCTATATGGTAAATATATGAGCCTGTGAACCACCGTTACCTCTGTGTGTGTGCATGTATGGTTTTTTCCCCTTTGATACTGCATTTGGCATGGTAATGGTGATCATTTTGTAGCACTGCCAACTCATTCTTGAGTGAAGATGCTTTATCTGATTGATTGACTGCATAGGATTGGAGACTGGAGAGAAAAGCAAGCTCTCTATAGAAGGAAAGCATTAGAGTGACAGAACAAACAGTACATCCTGTTTTTCCTGTGTGGACACTGCAGCATCTTTACAGATTGAGCAATGCTTTGGGTACTGATATCAAAGTGCTGACCTCCACTGCTTGCTAACCCTGTTCCCAACAATATATAAATTCCCTCTGCAGTGGAACGATACAATCCTCAGGAGAACCGCTGGCATACGATTGCACCCATGGGGACGAGGAGGAAGCACCTGGGCTGTGCAGTGTACCAAGACATGATATATGCTGTGGGAGGCAGAGATGATACGACGGAGCTTAGTAGTGCTGAGAGATACAACCCTCGAACCAACCAGTGGTCTCCTGTTGTGGCCATGACATCCCGACGGAGCGGAGTGAGTTTGGCTTGGTTTGCTTGCTTGTGTTATCTGTCATCACATGGTGAGAGTAGGGGGTAGAGCATTATTGAGTGAGATTACCCTCTTGCTTCATCTGTATCTTTCAGAATAGAAACAGGTAAATGTTTGCCAGGGGGTTCTGCTCTTTAGTAAGACTCAAGAATGAAGTGGTAGTTGGGTCATGGCATGGACATCCAGTTGTTTGAAGGTCTTTTTAAAATAGTTTTGATCCCTTATCATGAGGAGTTAAATTGAAGAGGTCTTCAGCTTCTTCTGAAGAAGTCATATTTGGTGTGTGATAGTATTAGAGAACAGTATTAAAATCAGCACCTGGGTCTCGTCTTGCACTTTGGGTGAGTTAGGAAATGAACAATCTTACCTGCACAAAAAAAAGAGCTGGAAAAACTGAGGAATTGCATGTAGATACTAACTTGTAGCTAAGCCCTTTCATTGCCTTGATGTGTGTGGGAATGGGGTTTTTAGGCTTTCGGATGGAATGTTGCCTCCCTTCCACAAATCCTGTGGGTATGGAGAATGACAGCGTGTTTTCATCAACTCCTAATCTTCCTGCTTTCTGTAGGCATGTGAACAAAAGATTAACGTGGTGTTTTAAGTAGTCATCATGTTTAGGCAGATGCAAATGTTATGAATATTTATCATTGGATACTGAATTACATAGTAAAGCAAAGCATGGATTCATTCTGTCTGCACGTTAGTATTTCAGTGTCTGGTGAGGCAAGTGTGAATCATAACTTGAGCAAGTACTGGTTTGGGGAGCAGAAAATATGTATTTCCTTCCTCAAAGCATGTAGTACACTGTTCAACACTGTCCTTTCTAGCTACCAATTAAGCATTGACTCTTCATGAATTCCTTCTATATTTGCATTATGTAGAAATTCCTCAACAGATGCAGCTGCTTGTGCAGCCCTAAGTTTGTTCTAAGTACTTCAAAACCAAAACGAGGACTGTATTACATTGTGTTCTTATCTTTGCTTTGTTTTCACTGGAAGTGATCTGCCTAAACCACAGAACTGTTTGAGGTTTTTGTGATTCTTGTGCTTCTGCAGAAGGATAAAGTAGAAAGGCCGGAAGCCAAGCTGTTCACAGATGTTCCAAGCCACAGCCTGGGAGGAGCAGGCTATGTAGGCTTACATATGGTTCTCCTCCAGTTTAAGCAGTCATTGCAGGCTATAGGTTGGTAGATGTTCTGGAGTGCATGTTGTAATTTGTCAAGAAGTCTCATCTAGTGCAACGTGACATGCATTGGCTGATAAAGACTTATGTTCTGATGCATCTATAGACATTGAAGCAGTTCTAGCTCTTGTCATCACTAATAAGGGGAGTCTTGTGCTTTTACTGTGATATCTCTGCTTTGAGATATGTATTAGCTTTTCATGTCTTGTTATTTAAAACCCAGTACTTGGATTGTGTGGCATCTTATACCAGTCTGTCCTAGTTAAATGCATTTGAGGCTGTTTTGTACATTTTCCCCCGCCTAGAAAATTCCATTGCAGCTTGCCTTTCTCCAAACACGGCCGCTAAACCTTTTATTAATATTTATTTCAATTGTTATTTTCAGGGTATGCATTCAGGACATGTCTTTTCAGCAAGTAGCTAAGCAGCTGCTGTGATGGTTGTTTTACAGGTTGGCCTTGCAGTGGTGAATGGACAGCTAATGGCAGTGGGAGGGTTTGATGGCACAACGTACTTGAAGACCATTGAGGTGTTTGATCCAGATGCTAACACATGGAGGTAACTGATAAGCTTGTGAAACAGTGAAATAGCAATCTCCAATGTAGCTGCTGTCACCCAGCTGGAGCTGTCCCAGCAAATTAGAACTGTGACATACAGCTTGGTGCAGCAGCCAGCATTAATTTCATGCTGTAAATTCCTGGTTAGCATGAAGCTGTACGAGGATCATATTTTGAAAAACTGGGAAGCCACAGGATGGCTGTCTTCCCTATTGTGCCTGAAACATAGTCCAGTACTGAGCAGTAACTATACAGAAAGGATCACTTGCTGCTCACTAGCTTTTGTGGCAGGCTTGTATTGCTACAACACTGCTGCCTGACTGCAGAAGTCTTCCATGACAAGATGACTTCTCTGTTTAAATACGAATGGAAGTTGAACGCTGGTAATATCCCAGTGTTATTTACCTGTGCTCCCATGCCCACGACTAGTTGAGAAATATTTTCTTGCAAGTTTCTGCTTGGAAAACCGAGTCTAGGTAAATTCTTGAGACCCAGAGAAAATAGGCAACATAGCAAGCTTGCCAGCTAGCAAAAACAATGTTATTCCAAAACATAATTTGTTGTAAGTGTCACTTTTGAACTTGGAAGTGTGAGCCACGCTGAAAGACATCTATCTGCCCCTTGTGTTTATTTTGGGCTGAGTCTCTTTGCTTCCTGGTAAAAACGAGCTGGCCCTTAGAAGGTGTAGAAACCCTTAGTCACGGTGTAGAAACCATCCTACTCAGTTTTGGCTTTCAAGCTGAGGCTCTGAGCTCCATGTTTTTCTGTAGGAGCTGAGGCAGAACACTGAGCATATGATGTTCTTCTCCCTTTAAATCTGTAAGACAGCAATTAGAAGATTTTCATCTGATTCACAAGATAAATCACAAAATTGATTGAAAATGTATACTGAGAAGCTGTGTTTCTTCTTTTCTAGTCTTAACTACACTTAAAAGCAATTATTTATTCCCAAATCTAATTAAAGTTTCAGTCTTGCTGCTTTAGTAACCTGGAGGGAGTAGAGGGGAATAGAAAGCAATTAATGCCCTTATTCCTTTTGGCTTAGTAATACTAGTAGATTAATCCCTTTTTGCTGAGTCAAGCTGTCATAAGGAGCATCGGGGGATCTTCCCCTTGTCTGCTGAGCTATGGTCAGTGCAGGCAGAACTGCTGAGAAGACCCATCTGATCAGAGAGGAATATGTATTTTCTCCCTTAGCTGAATGGTTTCAGCTACTTTCAATGGCTGTAATGATAATAAGATATCTTGAGCTAGGAGTTAGCGTTTAGGACAGCATTTGGAGAACTTTTGGAGGTTGCTCGAGGTATTAGCTGTGAGTCCCCCCCACTTAATTCAGAATAGTTGATCATCAATCTGATCTTCCTTTTCTTTGTTGAACTTCTTGTTCTACGAAGGGCTTCTTTTTGAGTAGCTCGACTAAGAAATACTTCTAATATCAATTGTTAATCCCAGATTGCACTGGTAAGAGTCGTTTGAAGAACTTGCTTCTCCTGTTTCTGCCAGCAGACTTCAGCAGCACAGAGAATTATGCAGCTGAAGTGAGTAGGATCCTGGAGTCTGCAGGGATCAGATTTCCATATGAAACGCAGGCACCGTTTCAGTAACATATCTCAGAGAAGCAGATGGTGCTTGGGATGTGTTACATCTTGGCTGGATCAGCTGAATGTATAGGGTATTAGAAATGTTAAAAAAATAAAAAAAAATTGGCTTATAAGTAGCAGATCTGTCCTTGATCCAGTGCTATCCAAAATGTAGCCCAAGGTCAGCTACAGCCTGTGAAATTGTTTTTCTTTTTTTTTTTTTTTTTTTATCTTTCCCACAGCCAGGCAGGGAGAAAGTAAGTGATTACTGAAATAACAGGAAACCGTAGTGGCCAAACAAGCAGTTTCTGTTTAGAGGGAGAAAGGCATGAGCAAATACGAGTGTTTATCTTGGAGGTCTGTAAAAAGGCAGCTGCTCCGCTTCTAACTTGTCACAGCCCACTTTAACCAGGTGTTAACAGTGGTGTAACTATGCTTACAAAGGCTGATTTGATCATTCTCGTGGTGGTTTAATGAAAGAGCTGGAGCAGTGTGCTTATTAAAGCCTTCTCTTTGCAGGTTGTATGGAGGGATGAACTACCGGCGGCTGGGAGGAGGAGTCGGTGTTATCAAAATGACACACTGTGAATCTCATATATGGTAAGCACCAAGAGAGAGGGAGACCTCCTGGTTCTCATTCCTAGAACAACTGAAGAGACTTGTTGACACTGGACTCTTTGCAGCTCTAGTACAGACGGTCTAGACCTGATGTAACTTTGCCAGTGACTCTTTCTATGGAATTATAAAAATGACTTCTGTGAGAGTGTGCCCAATGGGAGACCACGTTGTCAGACTCCAGGGAACCACTGGACAAAAGTAGAAGTGTTGCTTATGTCCATATTTTTTTCTAACTAGTCTACAATTTTGAATAAACCAAACTGTACAATTCACCATAGCATAAACAATGCCAATGCACAGACTACAAGCTGGGAGTCTGGCAAGGAGAGTTTCCTGCCTTTCCCTCCTGCTGTGAGCATTGGATGTGGCAGCTGTGTTGGTGGGTGAAAGAGGAAGGTGATACAGAAAACATTGCTTTTGCCTTATTTACAGAGAGCTTCAAAAAAGATAAAAGTACTTGACCTGCAAGGTGCCACCTTTGCACAGAAGCTTTCCTGTGCACAGAGTATATTTATTTTTTCATTTAATTTGTATCACGTCTTTCCTTTGTATCGCTCACAGCGATGATTCCAGCTTTCTGTATACATATATATGTGTGCATATATATGTATTTTATATATATGTATATGTGCGTGTGCAATTTGAGTTTTAATGAGTTGATGGTTAGGGCAGGGCTATGTCCTGCAAGCTATTGTGGTTCCAACCCTGGTGGTATGTAGTTGGGTCTCAGAGAATGGGAGAGCTATGGGTACCCTGGGTGTCTTTTCAGTCTTGCTGGAGGCAAGAAGTAGAACTGGAACTCTCATCTATCGACTGAATCAGTGAAAGGCCATAAAAGAAGGTGAGAGTGAAAAGGATTTCATATGATGCCTTTTTACTGTACAGTGTATGGTATAAAAGTTCAGCTTTTGTCCCTCACCTCCTCTGTGTATGATCCTAGAAACAACTAGCTGTTGCTTATTTAAATAAGTCTCATATATTCAGCAGACAACCACTTCTTCTCTGAAGCAGGTAGGCAGGTATCATCTGTTAATTCTGGCTAGCCTAGATCAAACACTCACCTCTCAGGTTCTTGATAGAATGGCAGACCTGCAGTCGAGTCAGCTACTGCTGTGAAAAATGCTTAGACCTTAACTGCCCTCCTGCCTCTCATCTGTGTCTCTAGAATTCCTGTTGTAAAACACTGACCACAATGAGGTGGTGCACTCCCTTTCGATGATTTGTTTAAAATGCACTTTCTCTGTTCTTGCCTAGAACAGGAAAAAGTCTGAAATCGTGGAAGAGTTTGGAAGGCAGGGACTGTTTGCTGGCACTGTGAATTACTGTCATGTTTTGGTGAGTGCAGAGGTACCCAGGGTAGGGAGAGAGGAAGGAGGAACTGTAGACTCAAAGGTTCTGATACGTTTGTCTGTACTGTAAGTACTGTCTGTACTGAGAAGACCTGTTGCACCTGATGTAACTTTGGACCTTATTAAATCTGATTTTAAAAGGACTGTGAATTCTTGAGATGAAGGCAGTGCTGACATCTTAAGTTCTTATCTTCATCGTTTGATTTATGTAACAGCATTTTAATGTGCTTGAATATAGTAGAAGTTACACTACAGTAATAAATGGGTCATTAAAAGTTTTTTAAAAAAAGCTCCTTTTCCCCTAAAGGTTGGTATTCTTACGTTTACATATGAAGATCATTTGCACCTTTAAAAGGAAAACAAGTATTCTGTAAACAAATGTTTACATTTATCATTTATGCTTTTTTCTAGCATGAGTAACTTGTATAAATAGTGCTATCTTAATAAATTTCTTCTATGCTATTCTTTGTTTGTTCCTTTGGTAGAAAGCAGTGGATTATGCTTTTGTACAGTTTGTATAGATACAGTGAATAGGAATGCTACCTTTTTCAGGTAAACGTCCAAGTGAAAGGGGCTTAAAAACTCTGCTGGCATTTGGTGTTACCTTCACTTACCTAGAAGCATGTGCTTCAGAACCAGTTTTGTTTTACTGAAAGAAAGTAGCTGTGTGATCTTATCAAATCCAGCTCTGCTGCCCTCTCTGCAGATGCTGAGAGCTGTAGCATAGATAAGCATGTGATAAGGCAGGGGAAGTAGTTCTTTATTCCAGCACTACTCCACAGGCAGCCTATGGTAGATACTGAGCATGGTTAGCAAAGCACTGACTTCAGCTAAGTATTGATCTTAAAAGCAAAGCATGCTGCAGGAGCATTCCCACAAGGTTTATATGCTTTTAGGTCCTGTTCTTAAGGCTACAGTGAATTTAGAAGTTACTTATGCAAACTGTCAGAGCAGAACATTAGATCTTGAAAATGACTAATGGGTTAATTTAAAATCAAATACAGGTCTGCTTACCAAGCATTCCTCTCAGTCGACTTAGCAAACTTTGATGTCTTTGAAAGGAAACTAAAACAACAGAAATAATAGTTGCTGGGCTGTCAAGAACCTGTGGCTGTGCTTAACTCAGTAAGCATCCTCAATTCACCAACTGCAGCCTTCACAAGCCAAAACTAACTTCAAACTGAAAGCAAGTACATGGTTCTTTTTCTAACTGTAGTAGTAGGCTAGTTTCAGTAAAAAGAGATAAGGAGCTAGGCATGTGATGGTGTCATGTTAGGCAGTTATTTATGTGTACACAGCTGGTTCATCTCAGCCTTGCTGGGGTGAAGAAGGAAGAAGCCAGCTCCTTTTAGGAGGAGTTGATATGTGTCCTAACATTGTGGTTTGGTCAACTCACACCTTGCCTTCCTGCTTACAAGTAGGTTACAACATATTTAACTGATTAGGCTTCAAGAACTTTGTACAGGTGAAGTTGTTATAAGTGAATTCCACAGGAAATTACGCTTTACACATTCAATAATACTGTGAGCAGCAAAGCTTAACAGTTTAGTCAGGTAAAAATATTTATAATAAAATACAAGTATACATTGAGTCAGACGTGCTGTTCTTCTCTGGTCAATTAGGGAAAAAAGCTAAAAAATGTTTATGAGGTACTGTAATACAAGTCATAGCACTTCCTTTTGGCTCACATAGTTCATAGTCAGCCTCTGTTCACTAGCTCTGAATTGTTACCTGCTATAGAATGAGATCAAATTTAAAGTTCTAGCAAAAGTTTTACCAAGAGCTCCAACTCAGAACTCTGGCCTACAGTATTACATCCAAGGCAATAAACTACCAGGCAAAGCACATTAAAATCTCTAGTTCATGCTGATTTCAATTTCTCACGCATTAACTTTGTGAGGACCAGAGCTGGAAACAAGGGAACTGTCATGCTTTTCACCTTGCTCAGCTAGGGAGTAGATGAGCATATTATGACCATTACTAGCCAGCCTTAATTAGCTAAAAATGAAGTTAGAAGCTTGACAGTGGAGTGGTTGACATTTAGCCTGCAGCCCAAGTGTACCACAGTATAACTGTATAGCTGGTGCTATCAGTTAAGTGAAAACCAAAATTGCTGACACCAGCAATAATGGAAAAACCTGTCAGTAAGTTGCATCCAAGAACCTGCAGTTTTGTCTCCTAGCCCTCAGCAGATAAACATATACAAATGGATAGAGTGACTATAGCAGATAGATGCTTAACAAGCTACTGTAGGGTTAAATGCCTTTTCTGCTTATTGAATTCTGGCTATGGATTTAAATGCAATAGTTATACACAGGAGTTACAGATCAGAAAAAAAAGTGCTGCAAGAATGAATTTTCAGTAGGTTTATCAGCTTCCATCAGTAAACCTCTCTAGGCACGAAGATATGCTGAGTTGAGTCTCACTGTATCTGAGAGATTGCTAATTCTGTCAGTAGCATCAGCACTCCAATCAGGTATTGGCTTTGTAGAAACTGTTAAAAAAAAAAAGAAAATCAGTGGTCATTTACACACCCTTAAATGACTAAAGCAGTTGTCTGCAAAATACTGTCTTTTTTAAAAACGATTTTGACCCAGGATATGGAGCAGAAACACTCCCTGCCTCCATGCTACTCTTATTGGAGCCCTCTGACTTCTATAGGAAGCTATTTGTAAGAAACAGGCAGCCCTCATTTTTAAAAGGAAGGTGTTTCTAATAAAGTACAACTATTCTACTTGTCTGGTATTAGGATAACATGCTGCATTATCATTGAACTCACTTTTATGATCCCATCACAGTGTGCTGAGGCAATTCCCGTAGAAACTTTCACCAGTTTGGTAGCTGACAAGTGGATCTTAAAGTGTCTGTGGAAGTGGGAATAAAGGCATTCCATAAAGACATCCACCTCTTCCTGAGTGATCTCTCCTGGAGTTTTTTGGACTGTATCCCACAGAGCTTTTGCATCCTCAGGGTGAATGGCATATGAAATGTCCAGAGGCTGAGGCAGGTGAGGAACAGAGAAAAGCAGTTCCGTGGCAGCTGTGTTTTTGTCCACTTTGCATCCAGTCCACATAGCTGCCATCCAAGTGAGATTGAGAGGGCTGATGGCTAAACGACGGAAACAGCAGTCAAAAGTCTTCTGAAACCAACTTCCAACGATGGCCGTGTAACTCTCCGCCCCGTTAACGAGGAACAAAGGTAAGCAAGTGAAATTCTCAGGCAAATCCTCTAAAAGATCATCTCCAGCCACACAGCAGAACCATCCTGACCATATCAGCTTCTCCTCTGAGCTTTTTGGGGAAAGTGATGATCTCAAGAAAAGCTGGGAAAAAGAATCACAGAATCATTAAGGCCGAAGAAGGCCACCATGATCATCCAGTCCAACCATCAACCTCTCCCCACCCACCACACATCCTTCAGTGCCGCATCCCCACAGTTTGTGATCACTTCCAGTGACGGGCGACTCCATCACCTCCCTGGGCATCCAGCACCTCAACCCAAACAGAACCTCCAGTGGCACAACAGAATCACAGAATTGTAGGGGTTGGAAGGGACCTCCAGAGATCATTGAGTCCAACCCCCCTGCCAAAGCAGGTTCCCTACACCAGGTCGCACAAGTAGGCATCCAGGCGGGTCTTGAATATCTGCGGAGGAGGAGACTCCACAACCTCCCTGGGCAGCCTGTTCCAGTGCTCAAACCTGAGGCCATTCCCTCTGGTCCTATCGCAGGAGGAGAGGCCGACCCCCAACTCAGCACAGCCTCCTTCCAGGCAGTTGAAGGGAGCAGTGAGGTCTCCCCCAAGCTCTCCTTCTCCACTCTGCCCCATCCCATTCCCTCAGCTGCTCCCATCGGGGCCTCGCATCCCTTTAAAACCCCCGCAGCCCGTGGCTGAGCACTGCCGGCGCTGTGTCCTTAGCTGGTCCCAGAGCTGTGGGCAGCACCCCGTGCCCCACCTGCACCAGCACGGCGGCGGGGTCCTGCTCGCTGCCCCTCAGCTCGGGCAGACCGGACATGGCCACCCTGACCCCCAGCTCTCCGTCCACATCCACTGCCAGCCCCTTCTGCTTCTCGGCGGCGATGAAAACGCCCAGCATGCGGGCGTAGTCCTTCAGGTCGGCGCTGGAGAACTTGTACAGAGGGCTGACGCTGTACAGGGTCCACTGCTTGCGCAGCAGGAACGCCGTCTTCTGCGGATCCGCGTCCTCCTAAAAACGAAGGACAGACGTCCATTGCAGCGCTGCCCCTCGGGGCTCGGCGGCCTCCGAGGGACGGCCCTACCTGACAACGCGGCGGCAGCAGGCGGCTGCCGGGGCTCAGCCCGTAATTCCTTCCGAACAGCGGACCTCGGGACAGCCGCCCGGTGCCGGATGGCCGCCCGCTGCTGGGCAGCGTCCGCATCGCGCCCTCCATCTCCATAGCGGAGCCCACCGGCCGCCCGCCCGCCATTTGAACGCCCGTCCCGTCGGCCCCCGCGCCGCCCCGCCCCGCCCCGCCCGCCATCTTGGGGGCGGCGCCCGTTGGCTGTCGGCCTGACGGCGGCCGGGCGCGCTGCTGGCTGAGCCGTGCCGTTTACTGGCATGCTGCGCTTCGTACGCGGCGTGTTGCCTCGGCTGGGTACCGAGCGGGCCCGGCTGAGCAGCGGCTGGGTGCCCCGGGCTCCAGGTGAGCGGGCTGTGAGGGGGTCAGTCCGGATCCTGTCACGGGCGTATGGTTGAGCAGCGGCATCCATCGGCTGTTCCGCGCCTCAGGCTGGCTGGCACTGCGTGCTGGCTGGCAGCGTGTTCACACACGGGCTTCCCAAGCCCTCCTTCTGCCCCAGCCTTTAGCGAGAAGGAGGGGGACAGGCTCTTCAGCAGGGTCTGTGAGACAGGGCAAGGGGAAGTGGCTTCAGGCTAAAAGAGGGGACACTCATCCCGGATATAAGGAAGAAGTTAGTTCTAATGAGGGCATTGAGGTACTGACACAGGCTGCCCAGAGAGCTGTGGGTGCCCCATCCCTGCAGGCAGCCTGAGTTTCTGTGGTGTTTTTTTTTATATTCCAGATGTCAATAGCTTTGCTGCTCGGACCAACACCTGTGGAGAGCTGCGTGCTGCTCATATAGGACAGGAAGTCACGTTGTGTGGATGGATTCAGTACCAAAGGTAAACTCAAACCACTGTGAGAACAGAGCTGCTTCATTGGCAGATCCAGCATACACTCTAGGCCTGCATTCAGACACTTCTGTGTGCTTTCAGTTACCTGATGTTGTCCCCTTCTAACATGTGTGATTAAACAGTTGGGAACCGTGCCACAGCAGTATTTAACATTCTAGATTTTGGTATAAATATTAATCGGTCCTCCTTTCACCCCTGTAAACAGCTGAATATCACTACCCTCTTTGTATGTAGCAGTAAGTAAATAGTAGCGTGTTTACAGCAGTTCAGACAGCTTTTAGTTTCTTTTTTTTATGGATTTCTTAGGTTGTTTTTCAGTTTACACAAAATGTATTTTCTACTGTAGCATCTAATGATGCATCTCTAAAGTAGGCATGCTTTGCTTGAAAAGGATACGCTAAGAGAAGTTAGCAAGCAGAGGATAAAATATCAGTTCCAACAACTTGCCATAGGTGGTGGTAAATAACCTCTCCTGTTGGAGCTGTGCATTTGTCAAATGCAGACTGAAAAGCTTGCTTGTATTGCAGCTCTTAATTGTTGTGTTCCTGGATATGTGCTAGTAAAAAGGAGGTATGTCCTATGGTTTTGAGCAGAATAATTCCCATCAAAAATGGCCTTTTGTATTTTATGCTGCAGAGGGACTGCCTTTTATCCAGCATTGTTCTGCAGTGATGGTCAGCATTGGTTGTGTGAGGACAGCATGAGCATCTCTGAGCGGTTGTGGATGGGAGCAGTGATTATTGCAATGAGATTGTTTAGCTTTTGCCTTTAAACATAGGGTATGTTTCATAGGACAGTTCAAGCATAACAGCAGCTGCCACTATTGCAACTAAGGAGATTGGTATCTGTGATGCTTGGTCTAGGAGTGCGAATTGCTCATGTCAAACTTATGAGAGTAGCACTCTGCTGCCTGTTAGATGGCTGTGAGTTTTCTTTTTGTTGTTTTCTTGACAAAATCCATGTGAATTCCAGTTTTGTTGCTCACCTAAACGTGTTTATCTGAATCAAGATTTTCAGCAGGAAATCTCTGGAAATTACCTGTGTTTGTAAACCATGCTCTCTGTGATTTAATGTTCAAATTAAGATACTGCATCTTCTGGTTATTTGCACATTGTGACTGAATAGAATCTGAATCCAGTTGTTCAGATCAGATTCAGATGTGTATGCTTTTGGAGCATTTTAAGATATTAATAACAAGATACAGACAATAACTTGTCACCACATGCATTGACTTAAAAAGCAAAAGATGACTGGATTTTGACAGAACTCTTTTCCTTTTTGTGTTCTCTTTTTTGTGGATCAGACAAGGCCTGTTCCTGGTTTTGAGGGATTTCCAGGGACTCACCCAGATCATCATTCCACAGGATGAAGTAAGTGCTACCTAAGTATGAACTTGTGTGCAGCAGAAATTGAGGGCAGAGCAAGATACTTAGCCAGAGCGCCCTGTGATGCTGCAGAAGGACTGCCAGTACTGTTTCCTCTGTTTTTATGAACACTGGTCCCACATTCAAACGGTCCATTTAAAAATAAGGCATGGTGCTTTCGAGCTTTTGGCATCTCCTTGCAGGCACATTCTCATGTGAGGAAGCTCCTGTCCAATGCCCCAGTGGAATCCGTTGTGCGAGTGACTGGCATCGTGTCTTCTCGGCCCCCAGGCCAGGAGAATCTGGTGAGGATACTGGGGTCTCTCAAGGTTTTTATTCCTTTGGGGGTGAAGAGCACTGGGCAGTAGGGTTACAGTTGTTTATGTGCTTATGCGTGTCATAGCTTTGCCACAGGCAGTTTTGTTCTGTGCTATATGTCAGCCTATCCTCAGAGATTGTGAGACAGCAGTAACTGCTGTGACAAATAGCTTAAGAAAAGCCACGTTATAGAAACCCAGAATTAAATTCTACTCTTTGAAAGGATAATGAGAACCAGGGATAAACCAACTTTTCAGCCTTTCAAATTATGGTTGGGATCACTTCTTTTTTTTTTTCTCCTAAAAACAAGTCTTGTCACTGTCTTCTGCAGTAAGTGATGACCTTTTTCTCTCTCAATAGATTCCTGTTTCTCATTGTATAAGAAACAAAGATTTAATACTGCTTTTCTTTTAAAAGTGCATTTTTTGGTCCTCATTGTAATCAGCTGTAGATAGCCTGTCAGGATTGTCAGTATCCTGCATCATTGGCAGACCTGGAAAGAAAACACTGGGTTTATAACTGTGGGTGTGTTGTTTTGTTTGTTCTTATTTTCTATAACCACTTACAGATGTCCATAAAGGATGCTGTCTTCAAACTATGACGTTTATTTATTTTAATCACTTATTTTGTCAGAAGTCTGTGTATATTTTCCCCTGCTAAATAAAGAGTTCCATAGGATGAAATGAATCTCAGTGTGGCACAGTGCTGAGTGGGGGAGGCTGTCTGCTTTCCCTCAGGAAAAGAATACTAATTCTGAGAACTGGTGTTCAGAACTGGAAATTCTGAGAAGTTCCTCCCAGGTTGCCTTTTTGGACTTTTATTGAAGGCAGATGTACTCTAAAATTCATTCTGTGTGATTTCACTGAATCTAATGGAACTACTGTTTTGTCCAAGTGTATGTGCCCTACCAGGATCTGTGTTAGATGCTCCTCTGTGCTCAGCATGTCACTGAAGCAGAAAGTAAAGGAAAAGCAGTGTTATTTCTTGTAGAGATGGATATGCTGCTAGAAGAGAACACACAGTTTTGAGTGAGCTGGCTTGTATTTTTTTCTGAGCGGGAGGAAAATCTGGGAGAGATCTGTACTTTGGAGAAGTTCTGAGTTACACTGTACTAAAAGGCAGAAAGGCTAATTATATGAATTGGGTTTGGTTTGTTTCCACTGATCAGCTTTGAAATACCTTTGCCCAACTGATCACCCTAAGTTTTGAACCTGTTCTTTTTCTTGCCTTTTTCTGCAGAAAATGCCAACAGGGGACATTGAAGTCAAGGTGGAGACTGCAGAGGTTCTCAACTTTTGCAAGAAGCTGCCCTTTGAAATCAAAGATTTCATCAAGGTGTTTGCATTCTTCTCTTGTACCAAGGCAGTGGATTTTTAGTAAATCAGGAATTTGCCCAGGGTGATGGCAAAACATCTGTGAGAGCATCTGATTCTTCCCAGCTGTGCTTTAGAAGAAGGGTGTGTGTATTGTTAGTGGGGAGGTGACATTTCTAATTGGACTTATGCAGAAAATGAGGCTCGAATGTTTCCAGTGCAGAGAGTTTTAAAATGCCACACTAAGAACAGATGGGAAAGGGAAAAGTGCAAGAAATTCAGGCTGTGCTAGCTTTTCTTGAGTGTGAAAGAGAATCTGCCAGTGCAGTGCTGTGTTTTAAGGCAAGTGTGCTTAGTTTTATCTGGGTGAGTAGCTAGTTGGCCAGAGGATTTTCTTCAGTGAATACACAGTCTTATAAAAGGTTATTCTTAGTGTAGTCTCTGTGGTGTATGCAAGGCATTGCTGTTAAGGTCTTTGTGCCACTGACTGTGTGACTGATACATAGGTGTAAGAACTGGGAGAACTACGTGCTGTTCCTTCCCTGTTACATCTCCTGGGCAATTCCCACCATCTGCAGTAGTTTAATTTTCCTATCTGTGATAAGTGTGTATCACCATTTGGTTGTTCCTTTAGACATATGTGTGATGCTGCTCGTCTGCTTAAAAGCCCCAGGGATCACTACAGTCTGTCACGGTGGAGCCAGAATTAAGAGGGCTGAAATTGAGATTTTCTGAGGCAACTCCTAGTGCAGAATGGATGTCTGTCTTTTTTCTTCTAAAAAAACCCAATGATCATGCACTGGAGACTCTCTGTGGCTGCTCTTTCTCCATGCAGGCTGTGGGTTATGCGTGGGCCGTGACAATAGAGCAGTATCCTTTTTCAGCTTTCCCCCTTTTGTCCTATGGCTTCACTGGACATGCAGTTTGAGTTTTGTTTCTTTTCCCCAGAAATCAGAGGCCTTGCGCATGCAATATCGCTACTTGGACCTGCGCAGCTCCCAGTTACAGCACAACCTGAGGCTGAGATCCCAGGTGGTGATGAGGATGCGAGAGTACTTGTGTAACCACCATGGTAAGCAAAGTGCTTGAAGAACGGTGTGTAGCAAACAGCATTGTAGAGTTTTTCTGCTCTTATTGCTAGGAGAGAGTACCAAACAACATTACACTCCAGACTGTTCTCACTTGGGAAGGACACATTGCTTGTAGTGGGAGACTTAAAGTGATGTCAGCAGGTCTAAAGAACAAAGGATGTTGAAATATCTTAGCTTGCCACAAAGCAGTTGTTTCAAATGAGCTATGTCTAGAATTTGAAGTGATCAAAGGCATTTTGCAAATAGTTTCCTTCTTTTGGTCATCCAACTTGAGGCGTATTAAAGAGATGAATTTCTTGTAGGATTTATGTTTGTCTTAAAATCAGGAAGCCCTTCTTAAAAAAGCAAAGCCTAGTTCAAAATGGATAGAGAATTAACAGTTTCTTTGCCAGTGGAGAGTTCTGTCTTCAACAGTTCTGGCAGAACTTTGGGGAAGCTCAGCTTTTAAAACTGTCAGTGCATAAGTTATTCTTAAAAACAGCAAAGTCTGGAGATTTGGAGAGGCTGCATGGTGTGCTCCATTACCTCTTCAGCTGACTAACAAACCCTTCTCTAGCCTACTTTGTGTCATACTAGTTCTTGTCCCTGCTGTCAGCATATTCTGTGTTTGTTCCTCAGGGTTTGTGGATGTAGAAACACCAACGCTCTTCAAGAGAACCCCAGGGGTATGTATTCTATTAGTAATGCATTTTAGCCTCCTGCAATGGCATAGGCAGTTCATGGTTGAATTACAGTCACTTGCCACTCAACCTTCATTACTTCCCCTCGCTAACAGCTTGTATGTCAGTTTCTGATACAGTGCATTGATCCTTGTAATAGTCAAGGGAACGGAAGGGTAGAAGTGGCACCTTTATGTCTTGACTTTGAACCTTCAACTGCCACAAAAGAATAAAGCTTCTATCTTGTAGGCTACATTGAATGCAAGTCCTGTCCTGGGAAAGACTGTTTTTGTGTTTTTTGGTTTTTTTAGCATTTATCTCTTAACCAGTAGCTTACTGCAGTGGCACTACGAAGACATTTCAGTTTCTGAATTTATATTTCTTTCTTTCATTTCCAAAATAATCACAGAGAAGAGCTGTAGGCCAGGAATTGTTGGTGCAGCTACCATATCAAATTCTTGCATTTAAATCCCTGTCATGAGTGGTTTATTATGCATTAGTCTTGCTGATTAAGAGGTGGAGAATTCTCCTTATGGTTACTTCAGACCAAGCTAGATATGTTTAATATAGAAACGGCAGTTACATCAGAAATAGGATGTTATGATAGGGAAAATAGGTCCTTTCCTCTTGCACCTCACAGTTGTGCTTTTAGCCTAGAATTTCTAGATTTAATTCTGAAAAATAGCTTTGTCTGAGGCTCTGTAATTGCCCACCAGGGAATCCAGTCTACCAATAATAATACTGTACACCCAGTTTCTCCATTAGATGCGTATGTCAGACTTAAGTCCTGTATGTGTCCAAGCTGTTGATGCTAGATCTGATTCAGTAGTTGAGCAGAGCTCTATCTGTGGTAGATGTATCCTTGTGGCTGGAGCACAAGATGGCAAATCAAAGTGTTTTGCAAGGACACAAGTCTTCCTGAGTGTTTTTGTCACTTCTCTGCTTCCTAATGCTGAGAGAAGGAATATCCCCACTTTATATTGCATATGTCCTTCTCTCAGAACAAATTGTTGCTGCATTTATTTCTGGCTCTGAACATGGCCCTAACTGAGATTAAAACCCAAAGTCTTGTGTGAGGCAGTAGAGAGCAGGAAATGGCAGGGAAGCAGAAGTGGACCCAGCCTTCAGGAGACTTGATTAAAGATTTACCAGATGTTACAAAAGGTCTCTCCTCTTGCTCATTTCCAAGCACTATTTTATAGGGTGTTCATACAACTCTGTTTGGGTCACTTGAGGAAGCCAAGAAGTGACCTATCTTCCACTTAGCTCTGCTGCCAGAGGCAGGAAGGCAGGAGCAAGAAAAAGATAGTATTTGAGCTTATTAGCTCCCTGATGCTCAGAGAAGGAATACCCCCACTTTCAACACACATCTGCAAGGTGAAGTAGTAATACTGCGCATATGCTTGGGTGGGATTTGTGTTACAGACATGCTGAGGCAGCAGTCAGTCCAGATTGTGGTAGATGAGCAGTCTGCAGACTTGAACAGACTACAGTCTGTTAGAGTGACAGGCTGATGTATCTCTTCTTTCATTAGCTGCTGATCCTTCTGCAGCCATCTTCCAGCCACGTATGAAATTCTGCAGCCTGCACATGTCTCCTTCAGTTCTGTTGCAGCCTTGGTACAAGGTGGATTTATTAGGCAGGATCAGTGGGCAAGATGACAGAAACATAACAGTTCCTTCACAGGATCTAGAATAAAGGTTTGACCCTACTAACCCAAACACAGCCACATAAGTGCTGATTTCAGCAGTTCTGGTGCAAGCTCATGGCTCACTTGTCTACAATTTTGAAGGTAGAGGTCCAGAACTACAACACCAGCCTCTGAATTTCCATGCTTAGCTTGGCTGCCTATATAAACAAGGCACCTATTCCATTATCCTTCTCCAAAGTTTTTGAACCCCTTTATAATCTTCCTCATCTTTGACTTTGCAAAGATTTTGAAAGTAAAAAGTTCCTAGAGTGAAGTAAACCTATAGCAGGGGGAAAGGCTGCAGTATGACCTCATGCTATCAAACAAAAAGTAATCTGAAAGGAAGCATGATGTAGAGTGCTTCCATTGAAGCATTTGTGTTGATTGCTGGATGGAGCAATTGTAGAAAATGGCTTATCTCTCTAGGTCAGGTATTTAGATGAAAGGTTCAGTAACCTTTTCTTTCAAGTCTTGTTATCTTTATAAACTTTATGCTTTTGCCATTCCGTGTTTGATTTTCTCCTTTCCCAGCTTTTCTTGCTTGGAACGTTAAAGCTGAATTTTTGGAAAGAGAAGTGGGGAAGGAAAGTGGCCTGAGGCCACTGGTGAGCTGGGTATATTCAGGTTGGTTTTCTCTCAGCTGGGAGCAGAGGCCGCTTATTTGCTGAACTTCTTTCTCATGCCAGGGGGCAAAAGAATTCCTTGTGCCCTCCAGGGAAGTGGGCAAGTTCTACTCTCTGACTCAGAGTCCTCAGCAGTTCAAGCAACTCTTGATGATTGGAGGCCTGGACAGGTAAGAATTACTTAGATTGCCATTCTCTGCATGCACTGTCCAGGGTTTGCTTGCTTTGATGTGTTAGAGACTTCTCCAGGAACTCACTGCCGAGGGTTTTGTTTCAAAGAGATCCTTAAATACTTGCATTTTTTGCTAAGCCAGTCTCATTAGCAATAATATCTTCCAATAAGAGTAACCTTATCTCTTTTTGATGGTTGAAATCTTTGCTGTTTTAAATGGAAACCTGATCATAAGCACAAATGTAGGAATAAGCTTTGCAGAGACAGTCTGCCTGAAGGACAGAAAATCTGTCAGAGCACAGCTCACCTGGTAACCTTGGGAGGGTATGGCTGGAGATGGGTACAGCTGCTGGTATGGTGCTTCCAATCAAAATTCCATGCATTGAAGGAAATGGCAGCAATCAGGACTGTGATTATCCACTACGTAGGGAGCAGAGCAGTCTTCTTAATGATCAGTTCTGTAGCCATAATTTAATTTAAGGTACCTTTAATTGTTATCTAAGTGTAAGTACTCTTGCAGATACTTCCAGGTTGCTCGCTGCTACCGTGATGAAGGCTCACGGCCTGACAGGCAGCCAGAATTCACTCAGGTAACCAATTTGCACTGCCTTTCACCCTCCCCTTCACCCAAACAGCTTGTGGGTATTCTTATCTTCTGAAGGCTAAGTATGTGTTGGTCCTTGTCCTTTCTTAGGGGTGTGGAATGCTGTTCTGTGTGTTTTGCAGCCACAGCCCCTTGCAGTCAGTTTGGGACATGAGCAAAATCATAACTGTCCTTGGTTGACTTCAGTCCCAGGTGCTGATGAGTTGATGTGGGAATTGTGTTGCAGCAGTGGTGGTGCTTGATGATGCATTTCTGCTCCTGTCCTGCAGAGCTGGGCATCCCTTACATCAGCCTTAACACCCAGGCAGAGTTAGCTGTGTCAGTTCAAGGCTTCTCTTTTCATCCTTGTCATCATTACCTCATTTAGTACTCTGAAGAGATTGTTGCCTGAGTCATCATGCTGTAAAGAGATCATAAACACACCCTCAGTCTAACGTAGTCATGCTATGATTTAATGTTGTATATTGTTTCCTTTTATGCTGGCTTGATAGTCTAAGAGTTTCTGCAAGTAGAAGTGCAGAAGCAAAAACTAGCTAATGTGAAATCTCCCTCTTTTTTTCTGTTTTCAGATAGATATAGAGATGTCATTTGTAGATCAAGCTGGGATCCAGAGGTTGATAGAGGGCCTCCTGCAATATTCCTGGCCTGAGGAAAGAGGCCTCATTACAACTCCTTTTCCTTCCATGACATATGAGGAGGCACTGGCTGATTATGGGACTGATAAACCAGACACTCGCTTTGGGATGAAGGTGTGGGTTTGCCTGCTGGAAACTTGCAGCTTTTCTTATTCTTTCTGGTAGTGTTCTAAGAATAATCTTTGATTAAATTGTATGTATGTGGTTAGCTGGAATTCTTAATCCTGTAATATACCAAAGGAGTCTCTTGGGTTTCCCAGGCCCACTTACATTTTTGCCTGTGTAGTCATCAGTCTTCTGATGGTTACTCAAACTTGGCCCCATTCATTTCTTTCTGTGACCCTTTTGATTTCCCTGAGCAAGGAAATGGTGTTCTAAAGAGTGGCTTTTAAAGGCAATAAGACACAGCCGTGTGATTTTTTTTTTTTTTTGCTTCATGTTTTTACCACAACAGCTTTTTCCTGTGCTCTCTCCTTGCTTAGATCATGGATATCAGTGATACTTTACGAAGATTGGACATTGGGTTTGTGCAGAATGTGCTCAGTTACCCTCACAGCACTGCCAAGGCTATTTGTATCCCTCAGGGAGTGGTAAGTGATGCTTTTACATGCTGCGTACGCTTGTGAAATAAAATACCAACTTGAATTCTTTTGTTGGTATGGAAATGTTCCCTGCTATGACTGGGGGAGCAGCCTCCTTCAGGGAGCTCAGGGTTGCTTGTGATTGACGTCAGGTTGGGCAGAGTGTTGTTACAACTGGGAAATGGAGATGATCAGGTGATGGGAAGAATATATTGTCCTCATGAAGGCCAGGAAGAGAACAGAGCTGCAAGGTCCCTTGGAGATGGGGAAGCCTCTTGGGGCTGTGGCTTGCTTTTGTCAAGGATGGCATCTGAATAATAAATTTGCCCTCTGGGGAGAGATTGAAATAGAATCAGGTATGACACAGCACTGTTCTGGACTGATAGGAGAAAGGTCAGCTAGTTTGCATGCCCATCTCATGATTGATTTTGTTGCATTTCTGGGCACTTCTCATGTAAGGAAAATGCCACAAATCAAACCCACATCTGACATTAGGTGGAGAACTATCTTTGGCCTATCTAACAGGGAAGCAAGTTTAACTTTGGCTGTGGATGTCTTTGCAGCATAGGCAGTAAGGGGAAAAAAGTATTCCCTGAACAATTATGCTTAGGGAATAGAGTAATATGAATCTGCATGATTTTTTTTTTTTTAAACTGGAGCAGGCTTCCCAGGGTGTTTGGTCATGTCAGCAAGACTACCAGTGCACAAGAAGCATTTAGACAATGCTGTCAAACACAGGGTTTGAATTTTGGGTGATTCTTTGTAGAGCCAGGAGTTGGATTCAGTCATCTTTGTGATTTCTTTCTGATTCTATGAGTAGGACTTCAGGGAGAATTTTGGCAGAAAACAGAAGTTACTGTCTTCCCACGAGAGGGCACTAAAGGTGTGCATTTGCAAAATAAAAGTGGAGTTTCAAGCCTCTCTACCTTTAAAATATTTTTTTAAAAGATCAGGAACGTCTACTGCGTTCCTTTGCATGTGAGGATGAGCCTGGTTGGTTTCTTCCTGTTATTCTTCCACACTGAGCTATGTTTTCACCATGTTCAGTAGAGTGTTAAAAATTTGTTCCTGCTCTGTAATCTGTAGGCTAGAGGTAATTAATTGGCATGGTCTCCCACTGCTGACCAGCTATGTCTGATCTGTGGGTAAGGAGAAAACCTGCAACTTACAGAAGCCCTTTTCTGAAAGCAGTCCTTGGAGAAAACAGTAAGCTGCCATGAGTCCAGTGCCATGAGCCCACTCTTGTTCCACAGTTCTTGTTTCTATCACAGGTTCTTGAACTACTAGAAACAAAAGAACACGAGATGTTTGGAAATGGTAGATTTGAATTCTGGCAGGGCTTTCTGTAGATCTTGCTGCTCTAATGTCTTTTCTTGCTTTTTCCTCAGAGATATCTTAAAAATAAAGATTTGGAATCTTTAAAGGCGGCTGCAAAATCCCAGTTCAACCAGGTGAGACAGCAGCACTGGAATGTTAGAAGTGGTGAATGATAAACTGTATAAAGGCACTTGTAGGCAGAGGAGGGTAGAGGAGAATTTTTAATAATAATAAAGGCTTATTACTAAGAACCTTATTTAAAAAGAGTTGATGATGAGAGGGCAGCACTGACATGAATATATTCTTTCTACTGATCTTGCAATAGGAAATCATGGATGTTATCTGCAGGCCTGATGGGAGCTTGAAGTCTTTGCTCACCAAGTTTCTTAATGAGGAGCAGCAGTCAGAGCTCATCCAAGCGCTGAACATGCAGGTGGATGATGTGGTACTGCTGGCAGCTGGAGACCACAAGCGAGTGGTAGGAAGCATTTCTGGGTTTCTGTGAGAGTTGAATGTTGCTGTTGGCTTTGAAGTTACCTGTCCTTTGTCTAATATCTCTGATCACTAAAATAGATCATAGAGTCATAGAATGGCCTGGGTTGAAAAAGACCACAATACTCATCCAGTTTCAACCACCCTGCTATGTGCAGCGTCACCAACCACCAGACCAGGCTACCCAGAGCACATCCAGCCTGGCCTTGAATGCCTCCAGGAATGGAGCATCCACAACCAACTTGGACAACCTGTTCCAGTGTGTCACCACCCTCTGTGTGGAAAAGCTTCCTCCTGATATCTAACCTAAACCTCCCGTGTCTTAGTTTAAAACCATTCCCTCCTGTTCTATCATCCTCATAGTCATTCCCCCTCCTTTCAAATATTGGAAGGCCACAACGATGTCTTCCCAGAGCCTTCTGTTCTAATTCCTTGTTTCTTTGCATCTGAAGCTACATCAGCAACAAATAATGCATGAAGTGTACCTATTGCTTTTGTTTCTCTCCCACTTATATTCTGGGAAGAGTTTGTAACCAAGATGAAGGCTGGAATATAAAATAGGAAGAAATTGGTACCACTTCTCTCAGCTCAACTTACTTAAAGCACTTAACAGAGACTAGAAAACAAGGACACCTAGGTAGCTGTCTCCTGTAAGCAGATGGTAAGAGTGAAACATAGCTGCTTATTAGCAGAGGGGATAGGAGATTCTGTCCCTAACCTTCTCTTTATTCCTGCCAGTAGATGTTGCCTTCCAGGCATTCTTTTGTGTATGGTGTCATGTTCTGCATGATCACCAAAACTGTCACTTCTTTCTGTGCCTTCATTTCTCTGTCTTCAAAGTGAGGATATTACCTATGATCCCCTGTTAATCCATGCTTATGTAGAACTTGAGGTCAGTCTAGGAGGATGTTTTGTGAGGATGGAATGTAGAAGAAAATGAACTTTTCCAGCTTCTACTCAGCCTTTTTTTTTTTTTTTTTTTTTGTCAAACCCTGGAGCTGCTGCTGCCTTGGCAGGAAGGTAATATTTTTTTAGGAGACAAAGCAAGAATGTTTTTGCTGCAACAGCACAGTACAGCTAATACTGAATGTGATGCTGCTGTTACAGAAAACTTTCCCTGGATGGTATACGAGCAACTTCCCCTGGCAGTAAAATTTCCCCTCCTCATTAGCTCCTTTCTTTTCTGCAGTGCTCTGCATTAGGAAGCCTACGGCTGGAGAGTGCTGACCTCCTGGAGGCAGCTGGAATGGTACTGCGGGATCCTGCTGCTCTTCACTTCCTCTGGGTGGTGGATTTCCCACTTTTCCTCCCCAAGGAAGAGAATCCCTCTGAACTGGAGTCTGCTCATCACCCCTTCACTGCCCCTCATCCTTCAGATACCAACCTCCTCTATTCTGACCCCACAAAGGTAACTAACTTCATGCCTGTTGTGTTGGCCCTCTTATAGCTTTGTGTTGTGGAAAACTAGGTATCTATCTGTTTGAAAGGTACAACTTTGAGATTACTCTCAATAACAACCAGCATCTAGGTGCCTCTCTGACAAAAGGAGCTTGTTGGAAGCAGTTGCTTAAGGTGAGAGATCTTGTATTCTAACCCATATTGCTTCAAGTTTTGATCAAGTTTGCAAAAGAACATGCATTGTTCCAGTTGCTGTTCAGCTACGTGCCACCCTGAGGTGACATGCACCTGTGTCAGCAGCAGTCCATGCTTCTGTTAGGACTGATATTTGAACTGGAGCTTTTTCTATGCTTAGGCTTGGGATCGATCAGGTCTCAGCATGGAGCCTGAATTCTGAATGGATGCTGTTAAAATGGCAATGACAAAGCCACAAAAGAAGAGATGTGCCTGTGTGATTTCTTTCATATTTTTGCTGGAGCTGGAACCAGGAGAGGAATGTTGGCAAGACTTGAAGTCTGCCTTGCTCTGTGTCTACTAATAGGACTTCATAAAAAATGAAAACTCTCAATCGTTTCCTTTCTCTTTGATTATGTTGTGATCTTTATGTTTGTTATTCTTAAGTTTGGAATCTGTTACCCCTCCCCCCAGTGGAATTCAGTGGAGAACTTTATCCTCAGTGTTTGGACCCTCCTTCCTTTGTGAATTACAAGGCTGCATTGAGAGAGTGGTATTGCAGTACATCATGTCTTTATTTGCAGCATTTTTGTATGTGTGCTGGTTGGCATTAAATGACATTGGGTCCCAGCTTTTCTAAGGTGCTTGTTGATTTCTTTTCCCAGGTCCGTAGCCAGCATTATGACCTTGTGCTGAATGGCAGTGAAATTGGAGGTGGCTCCATCAGAATTCATAATGCAGAACAACAGCGTTTTGTGCTGGAGAAAGTGCTGAAGGTAACACCTCCAGATGTCTTCCAACATCCTCTTAGAGTTTTAAATGACTACTCCATCTATATATCTGCTTCAAATTCTGGAGAAACATGAGTGTCCTTCTCAGAAAAACAGCCCCTAGAGATGGATGACTCCATCATACCTTCATCTTATGCTGCTAATAGGAAGAGCATTGTTTGTTCAGTAATGTTTCTTATGTGGCTTTGCAGGAGGACTCAGAGGTGCTTTCCCATCTGCTTGAGGCTCTGGAATTTGGAGCTCCTCCTCATGGAGGAATTGCTTTAGGTGAGTGCTTTGCAATTATCCAGAATGCAGGTGTCTTGTGGCTTTCTTATGGTATATTAGATTTGAGAATAAGCCTCATTTGTTAGCAAAAGCCCTATCTCCTCCTGACAGAGATGGCTGTTTTGGTTGTGCAAAAAAGCAATAACCAACATGCTTTCATCTCTGTGGCTACTTCATGAAAGAGACCAGAGGTCTTGCAACCAAGTGCAGAATGTTTTGGTGTTCCTCCCCAGCATTATAATGTGTTTTGGTTCTTCTGTAAGGACCAAATCACCTGTTAGTTAGCATCTGAGGACGGTTCTTATCTACTGTTCTACAAACAGCATGTTTATTAACATTGAGTCATCTTAATTCTTCCTGTGCAGCCAGTACAGGATCTCTGTACTGCACCCCCAGAGGCATGGGATGGTATGGTACTACTTCATGCCCTGGGCTACTGCCACAATCTCAGCCTTTCCTTCATTCTCACTTCCCTTCTGCCTTCTGTTTCATTCACTCATTCAGAGACTTAAACTGACAGTAAGTGAATGTTGTCAAGTTAGGTCTCTGATCTGTCTCAGCATGGGCCTGATGGATACCTGTTCACAGCAGTGCAGTGTACACAACAGGGAGAAATAACATCTCAGGAGTCACAGGGAGTGTGAGGAGGCAGCAGCACTGACCTAGATTGGCTTAAGCTGTTGCGAAGTGGAATCTTGAGAAGTCATTACAGCACTGTGTACAGTGTTGCAGGAATGTCAGTTTGTTTTCCTAGAATCTTTCAGGTTTTTGTTTAATCAACAACAAAAGAAGAGCACTTTAACTTGCTGTCTTCAAATGTGATTTTCCTCTATCCGATTGCTCAGAGGCTATTACTTCTTCTGAATTCCTCCTGGTTGTTCTAGTCCTTCAGAACTGATTGACCAAGAGCTTTGAGCAGTTAAACAGAGCCCTGACAATGCTTAGTGGCCCTGGCATTGTTATGCTGCTTTTAAAAAGGCACTGCCTCTGTCTTGTAGTCTTTGATATGTCACAGAATTTTTTGTAACATTGAAAAGCTTTATTTTGCTAGGCTCATCTGCTGTCTAGGCGTCTTTGTTTCTCTCTTTACTGGTTGAGGGTAATATTTTTTTTTTTCCCCCTTATTTACTTCAGTTTTATTCTTCAAGTCTGGCAGTATTACCTACTCCCACCTTTCTGATTTTCTGAATCAGAGAAACTAACACAGGACCATAACTTAAGTGATTCATCAATTTGTTTTCTGCTTCCAGGACTTGACAGGCTCATCTCTCTCATCGTTGGCTCTCCAAGTATCCGAGATGTCATTGCTTTTCCTAAATCATTCAGAGGACGGGACCTGATGGGCAATGCTCCAGACTATGTCACTCCAGAAGAATTAGAGCCATATCACATCCACGTTTCGTGGCCTGCTGCAGAAACAGAAGCGAAGAAAAACTGACTTGTCACAAGTGATGTGAATTGAGCTGTTAAGCAGAGATGCTTCCAACTTCTAAATACCAAAATTCAGTTTGAAAAACATCAACTGTTATGGGGGAACCGAAGGAGTACAACCCCACTGCAGTTTCACAATAGAATGGGGAACAGATATAATAGCTCCCCTGATAGGAATTTACCTTTGGGTTGTCAGTGGGAGGGAGAAGTAGGAAAGTGAAAAGGAGAATGTCCATCATTTTAGCTTAAGTTATTGAGACTGTTCCCTTCAGATACAACACCCCAAAAGCAAGGTTATTTATTAATTTTCCACTTTCCAGTTTGCACATGTAAACTCTTCTCCCTGAAATCTAAAGGGAGCAGTGTACCAACTTCTCTGGAAGATGATCCAGTATTCCTGATAATCACTGAATCTCTAGCTGAGAACTGTTACAGCAGAGTGATGCCATGCTGGGTAAAGAACCTAACAAAGTTTCAGTGCATCCAACAGCTTGTGTCATGCTGGAGGATACTTGATCATACAGAATTTGCCATGGGGAGTTGTACTCAACTGTTCCCTGTTAAAAGCAGGGAGAGGAGGAGGTGTGGTATTTGCAGCAGTTGTCCTTGTAATATTCATCAAACATAGATGATGTGTCTTTGGGGCCTGTGGTCCTGCCACTTTCAGAGCACCAGTTCTGAAGTTTGTATCCTTTGTAAATAAAGTTTGTCTTGCAGTTTGGTTTTGTCTGAGCTTGGCTTTGCTCTGAGCTTGGATTTGCACGTCTTTGATTGGAAACAAGCTGGAAATCTGTGAGTTAGAACAAAATGTTACACACCACCTTGTGAGAGTTATTGCAGTGATAAAATTCCCTTAACATTTAAGCAGTGCTCAGAGCAAGGTGATGTTATACTCAGACGTCTTCTTTAGAGGATGGTGGATTTTGCTATTTACCTTTTTTACTGATAGTGAGAATAAATGGAATTTAAACTGAATTTGCTTAAGAGTCATCTGTGTTTCTAAAGTAGGGATTATCAGAGGCTCCTTTGAAGACATGAAAGCATAAAAAAACAGTTTTTCTGAGTTCTTCACTCCCCCAGACCATTATATATAGTAAGCGTAAATGTAATGTGCTCAGCTTTTTTAATTGTCAAGTAAGGGATATTCTGTCTCTTGGTAAGGACTGCAAAGGCAAATGCTGTTTACATCTGAAGAGTCCCAGTTCTTTAAATTAGGATTATTATCAAGCATTCAAAGGATAACATGCTATAAGAAGCTTAGGCAAAAATGTAACGCTGCCTGGAACGTTGAAAGCGCTTGTTAAAATGTGTGAGCAAGCTGTCTCCAAGGCATAACATCCATCTTTTATATGCAGGCTGTTTGGTGTGATGTTGATTTTTTTTGTCCACTGCTATATTAAGGGCTTGCTGCAGTTTGAAGTGTGCGATATAGCTACGATTAGCTACAGTGAAAAAAATGCATCCAAACGTATCATCTGAGCTGCTGCAGTCCTGCTACGATGAGGTCAGTGGAAAAGATGGACTCTGAATATATGCAAACCATCTGTACTTGGATCTGTGAATGAAGGTAGGTTACAACACAACTGCTTGAATTCACTAGCAGTCCTGTGAAAGTTGTCACAGAGAAGACGTTACTTGTTTTGGTTTTGTACAGTGCTGGCCTCTGGCTGCTGTACCCAGAGCTGCTGGCTTTGCTGGGAACAGAATGACCAGCAGAGGTAGTGCACGAGGACTTACTCAAGGTCTTTGCTGCTGTGGGCCAACCTGTGATGGTTGGTACCTGTGTCTGATTTCAGCCTGTGTCTTTAAGAGCCTGGGGACCTCAGCTGAGACCTGATGTAAGGATGCCCAGTGCTGTGCAAGTGTCAACTCAGGAGTACAAAACTATTCCTGGAGATGGCTCTTTTGTCGTCCTGCCGCTCCCACACATGAGCAGGTGGTGCTTTGTACATTCATGCAGCAAATTTCCAACAACAACAGGGAGGCATGGCTCCACTGCAGTGCATCCCTCTGGGAGGGACATGGCTGGTGTTGGATGAAACTGAAATGGCATCCAGTGAGTAAAGGCAGCCCCAGAGAACATCTGTAACGCCAAGAGTGAAAGGACAAGGAGAGTTTATTCTCCCAAATGTGAGCTTTTCTATTTTCTCCTTTTGTTTTTCACCATCAGTTGCTTGCACAATGGTATATTTTGACCACACTTGCTCACTGGTGCCTCTGTGCATAGCCAGCAGTCTCGTGAGGATGCTCGGTGCTGTCTCTGTGCCTTTGGCCCACGTGCTAACAGCAGCAGCAGAGGCACAGCCAACTGACGGGCATATCGATGCTGCCAGATGGAAATCCCCTCTGTAAACTTCACCTGACTTCACCTCTAAATATTTGGGCTCTTATTTTAGGCTCGTGCTCTAGTTTGTTGTTTTCCTCCAAGCATTGTTTTATGTAATTAACAAATGCTGCTTACATGCGGTCACCAGCTGTGCCAGCCACAATTTTTGCAGCACAGAACTCTGGCAGATATATTCAGCCTGCATTGGTCCCATTTTCCTATAATAAGTTCCAGCTTTCTCCTTAAGTCTTGATAGCACTGCAGCAAAATCAGAGGATGAGTAGAGTTGAAGGTGTCCTGCATGTTCTCCTGCAAACTTTGTTATATTTTGATGTATTCACTTTCTGCCCTATGCTGCAGCAATATACAAGGAAACTTCTGGGTGAAAAACAAGCTCCTTTGGTTACTATTCCAAACAAAACCAAACCCAACCACTACACAAAGTACCTTAAAAAGCTATGGCCAACCCTTCGCTCCTCCCTGAGCAGCAGATAGATGCATGCCAACTGAACAGCATAAAAACATTTCAGGGAACAGTTGGTAGGAGGGCACGTATAGTTGAGTTGACTGCAGAACAACAAGCATAGTGTGCTATTGGATTTTTTTTTTAATATTATACTCAATTTAGAGAGAGAGAGATCTAAAACACTATTAGCCCCGAGAATCTGGCTTGTTTGCTTGGCAGTCTGAAGAGAATTGCAGATGAAGCCCACAGCTCTTTGTTGGTGTCCCTTAAAAATGTAGATTCCTTGTTTGTCATCTGTTCTGTTGTCTTGTCAGGAGATGTTTATCCATGTATAAAGAAGACATCCAGTAAAAAAAACAGTTCTTTTAAGGAGAGGGATGTAATTTTAGCACAGTTGCCACAGAAATGCCCAGGACCGAATTCAGCCATGGCTGTGCTGGGAGATGTCTTGCTGCATTTCATGTTGTTATGGGAGCCACGTGAAGAAAGCACCTGGCAGGCCTCTGCTAAGTGCATCTGCAGAAGGTGAGACAAATAACAACGAATACAAGCACCCATTAAGTGCAGACTCATCAGTTAGCTAAGTATGCTCCTGATTCCCTTCTCCCTGCAGTCCCTGGGGCTGCACCAGGCAGGTAATTGTGGAGGCTCTGCTTTTCAGCAGCTCCCTGCATATCTCCTTTCTGGGCACTGGCTCTCCTTAAGCAAATGTGGAAAAAGATGCGTGCTTTCCTGGATTTATTGCCAGCTTCTTGCTACTGTCCAGCTTAGATACCTGTTTTGTAATAGAATTATCAAAGCTAATATCTTACTTAAGTACCTCTCCAAGAATATTTCTTGTTCTATTAGGTTCCCTTGCCTAGACTATGTTTTTCTTTCTTCTCAAATGGCTTTTTGATAATGGGGAAGCCTGGACTGTATACAAATTATACCTGCCCTTCTTGTGTACATAGCCTTTATGCCTTGTCATTTATAACATTTAAAGTAAGCAAATCACACATCCTCCATGCATTTTCCCTTTTATATCCGTATGCCTACTCACAGTGTCATAGAACTGTTTGAGTTGCAAGGGACCCTTCAAGGCCATCTGGTCCCAGTCCCTGCACTGAGCAGGGACACCCACAGCTCCATCAGTGCTCACAGCCCATCCAGCCTGACCTTGGCTGTCTGCAGGGATGGGGCACCACCACCTCTCTGGGCAACCTGTGCCACTGCCTCACTGCTCTTACTGTTTAAACTGACTTCATTATATCCACTCTAAATCTCTCCTCTTATAGTTTGAAACCATTTCCCCCTGTCCTATCTTACAGACCCTGCTAAAAAGCTGAAGAGAAAGAGAAAGAAGCACTGACTAGACTGCTGGTGGTAACAATTATCAGTGAGATCTCTGCTTAACATGCAGAAAAAATGTGTTCATGGGTGTTCTTGGGAAAGCAGGTGGTCTCATGCTGTCTGAGCGTCAAGGATTTTGTTAAAGAGCAAGCTGAAGTGATTTGAGAACAGTCTGTGGTGTTTCTTGACAAAATGGGGCACCTGAATGCCCTGGAGTTAAGTAGTACCTGTCTCTAGAAAGAATACAAAGAAGGCTTGGGTAATTACAGATCTGTTTAATTATCATCTGCAGGAGGAAAAAATAATATCTGAAACAAAAGCAGCCTGGAAAGTGCTCAACAAGTAAAGCATGTGGGCTTTTCAGGAAAGAGTCATCTCCAACTGAAGCAATCACATGTGACAAGACAAAGAGGTCCCAAAGCTTTGGGGAAGATAGTGCTTGACAATATGCTAAGCCTTTTGGTATTGTTGTGTCTGGTGTGATTCTGGATGAAATGGGCACAAAGTGATTGGATGACTGTACCCAAATGCTTTTTTGGGTGTTTGCCCCAGGAACATTTCTTTCAATCTTGGGTGGTGAATAGAGAGTGTAGGTGCATGTATGGAGGAACCAGCTATTTCCCCACATAGGGTAGTGGGGAGAACATGTAGGCTGCTGGGAGAGGGATATGGCTGGAATTCAAGCCTTGAATGGAGAAATGGTCATGGAAAAACTAGGGTGCCATACAATACAGGTAAATGCATGTTGTTCCACTATAGGAGCTCTATAGACATCATCAACTCTATAGACCAGCAGCAGGAACAGCTGGTGTTTATACTGGATCACAAGCAAAACATGAGTCAACAAAACTTGTCCTGTTGTGCAAAAGAAAACATCCCACTGGGCTGTGAACAGACCTGCAGACAGCAAAGCACGTGTTGTGATCTCTTCATTCCACTCAGCACGTGTAGGGTTGCCTTGTGCAGTAGGTGCTGATGCTTTCCAATGGGGCTGCTGCATGTGTGGCTTAAGTAGTGTCAATCAATGGGCGTCTTTACACAGATGTGGTAGATGGAAATCCTGAAACACAACCTTGTCTCTCTGGGTCACCTTGTTTGGATGCCTATAGTCAGATGCAGAGACTGCAGGCACTTCGCTAATCCCAACCCTTCCATTATTTTTTCCTACTGAATTTTCAGTATTCATGTCTTTCCTCTTGACTCTTTCTCTGCTGCAGCCATCCTGTAACCTTGCTTTGTCTTATGTTTTGTTTTTTTTCTGCCCAGTTTTTTTTTTTCTCCTGATTTTAGGGAGTTGGGCTACACTGAAGTTAGGCATTGGGTCCTTGGACATGGCGTAACCCCTTGGAGAGGTGGCTTAAAGGATGCTATCCCCAGTCTTGGAGTCTGAGCAGGGCCAGTGAGAGGCAAATTATGGCAGTGGGAGGGAGTAGGTAAAAGCCAAACTCACGGATGAGAGCCAGCCCCATCTCCCTCCTGGTCTTGGGGCTGTGTCTGCCTTCCTAGCACTGCTGGCCATGGATCTCCCCAACCCATGGCTTTTGAGAATGGGCTTTCTGCTGCCTCACAGCATGGGCTAGATGATCTCAGTGCTCTTTTCCAACCTTAATGATTCTGTGGCTCAGGGTCCGGCTGCATTGCAGCGATAGAAATCTGAAAAGAGGACTTGAATTGCTTAGTCAGAGCTGTGTGTGGCTCTCCAGGCATGCAAGCCATTCTCAGGATCAAGTTGGCTGGGCCGTGTTGTGTCTCAGCTTGTGTCATGAGAACATCTGAATGCAAATCTGGGCACTGAATGAAGCATCTCCTGTTCTTTGCCAAGTGATACCTGCAACACTCCATCTTCCACGGAGGGCCAAGAAACACTCTCCAAGTGCATCACCTCAAGTGGAGGCTCAGCAGCTTTTCCAGATGTTAGTTCAGTAACGCGAGGGCTGAACAAACAGCAGCAGATGGGAAGTCCCCTGTTGTTGTGCACCACGAAGCCGGTCGATGACTCCAAAACACATTTTGCAGAGTTGCTGCTCACAGTGGGTTGGTTTGAGTGAGAAATGAGCGACAGCCAAAGGAAATGAGAGAGCAGCAGGAACGCTGTTATATCCTTCTCAGATGTGATTAGGAAAGGGTGTCGGAAGGTGATGGCTCTCCTCGAGGCTGTGTGTGTTGCTGCTGCAGCCAGGCTAAATGGCCTTTTTTTTTTTTAAGACTTTCTCTGGAAGTTCTTTACCCAGGGGCAAGAGAGAGAGAGAGGTTATTTCAAGAGTCCTTTCCCAAAAGAGTGTTCTATTATGTGATGTTTTAGTTCCTTTAGAAGCTGTGCTTTCCCTCAGGAGGTTAATCAGTTTGCCAAAGCTTTTCCTTGTATGTTTCGAAAACTCATTTCTGCCTCCATTTGTTTGAAAACAACACTTAAGGTTTGCTTTAGCCTCCAGCCCATCGTGCTCCTGTGGTATGGTGTTCTCCCAGAGCAGACCTTCCATCACACAGAATTACAATAGAACCCTCTGCAGCTGATGCTTTCGTGCAGTGCTGCCTCTAGCTTGGACTCTGCTTAAAGGCAGCCACAACTTCATCTCACCAATTTGTCTGGAAATTGTTCCCTGCTGCGTTCAGGTGAATGTCCACGAGATCAGATAGAGCCAGACTGGCAGTGGTGGGAGCTGGGAGGTGTGAGGCTTTATTTGTGCACAAGGGACTGGTGTGTTGTGAGCACACCATGGGTGATGTCTCTGCGAGCAGAGGCCAGGCACTAGCGCCATTCTGCATGGCTGTGAATGAATTCACCCTTTATTCAGCATTCTTCACCCCTGCTGGGCTGGAGCTTGTGCTGCTCACAGCACACACAGATGCTGCCATTTGCAGTGCTCCTTCAGCCAGGCTTCCATGCCCTGTGCTTCTCAACCCAGACAGAACCTGGGCTGTGGTGTAGCACACACAATGAGACCTCTATTCTTGGGCTGCACAGCCTCTGAGCTGCTCCTTTGGGCTGTAGGGTGATGGGTAAGCACCCAATGGAGGTCCTGACAAAGCAGAGTGAATAGCAGTGCTGTTAGCCCCGTACATCTCCTTCTCTCTCATTGGATCCACAGCCTTCACTGCAGCTTTTCACGGTTACATAAATACGGCCTATTTTTCCCCAGGAATTAACATCTTGCTCGCTAAGTTTAGGTTTTCACAGGCACAAAAAAAAAAAAAACCAAACCATCTGATGCTTCACGTGCAGCTGGGATGCTGGCACAGCCCCGAGGAGCAGCAGTCCTTGGCCATGCAGAGCCTTTCCAGCAGTGCTGACTGTCCTCAGTGAGTGACACAGCCCTGCCACGTCCTGCCATGGCACTGCCACCAGCACCCACAGGGCCCCATCCTTTTCCCTTGGGCCAGCCATGCCCCGCTGCATCCCTGCAGCCTGTATGCTTTCCCCGGTGCCTGGGGGGGGGACAGGAGGTTGGCTGTGCTCTTGGAGCATGCAGCAGATGGTTCCTCGCTCCCCAGATGTGTTTTGTTGTTGTTTTCCCTTCGATGCGTCGCACCTATTGACTTTATCAGCAGCAGCCACATGGTGGGACCTCTGTGTTTTTCTGGAATTGCTGATGGAAAAAGGAGGGAGCTGAGATCAACAGTAAAAGGAGAGGGGCTGGGTGATCCCCGTTTCAATGGGATTAGCAGTGGGCTTTGATGCTGGAAGGAAAGGCAGTGCCTGCAGCTCTGCTGTGCTCGCATTTCTCCATCTCTGTTGTTGTGATATTAAAATGGTGGATTGCGTTTCCTCTGAATGCTTGCGTCCTGGGTATCTGTGATGGTACAATAAACACCAGGGCTGAGCTAGTTGGAAATAAGACTAACTGGAGCAAGAGGAGAACATGTCAGAGGCGAGTGAACCACATGTAGCAAAGGCTGCAGTGGAACCTTGCAGGTGGCAGGAGGGCGTGCAGGTGGGGAAAAGTGGGGCAGATGCATTCTCCTGCAGCTTGGCCTCTGGGACTGCTGCAGGTCATGGACATCCCCTGTGTGATGGGCAGGGGAGTGAGCTGGTGAGTCAGTGCAGCCAAGGACCCATCGTGCTACTGCTCCTGTGGCTGATGAGCACCGAGTCCTGGGCATTGGCAGCTGTGTTCCTTCAGCTGGAGACCCTGCACATCGCCAGGGCTCTGCTTGGCTCTGCTTTAACACTTAGCAAAGCCCACAGAGGCGTTGATGCACTTCCACAAGTGCAGCAGCTCCTGGGTGCGGATGTTTGATCAGAGAACGATGATGAAATTACAACAAAATACACAAAAGTTGGGATGGAATCTCACTTGGAGGTGGCAGCCAAGCCTGTGAGCTGCTTGGTAGAGGTGCTATGTTCCAACGTGGCCCAGAGGGGTGGATGCCCAGACTGTGGGCTGGTGAATCCCCACCTGCAGTGCCTGGTGACAGCCAGCCATCCCCCTGTGTCCGTGTTTGCTGAGAGGAGGTCATGGGGAGATTGCTTTAAAGCATTTCTTTAGAGATTTACCCTGTATGATATGGGATTCAAACGTAATATCAAAATGAGTTATTTTATTAAAAGGTTTTAAATAGGAGCTAGGGGGTAGTTGGAAACATCAGGGCCATTTTAGAAGGAATTTGCTATAAACCTTTTCTCACAGAAGCTTTCTAAAATATTACCCTGCAAAGTACAATTCTCTTTATCTGCAATTTAATTACACTTCCCGCTGTGCCTGTGTCAACACAGCTCGCTTTGATCTCCATCAACTGCAAGCCAGCCCAGGGATGTAGGAGAAAAATGGTGGTCGGCAGAACGGTCTGTGGGTTGCAACAGGAGGTGATGGATGCCCCATCCCTGCAGACAGCCAAGGTGAGGCTGGATGTGGCTCTGAGCACTGATGGAGCTGTGGGTGTCCCTGCTCAGTGCACGGAGTGGGACCAGATGGCCTTGAAGGGTCCCTTCCAATCCTATGGTTCTATATGAGTAATGGGTCAGGAGGATCCAGAGGAGAGCTTTGTTGATGGAACGTTTTGTTGGCAGCCCTCCACTCCCCCGATGTCTGTACGTGTGAGTGAGATCTGATGGTTGTGTTACAAAACCAGTGTCACTCGTGACATCCTGCAGTTGCCCAGGGAGAACCTGGAAGTGTGGGAATGCATTAAAACAAAAATGACACGCTAGGAGTTGAACCCTAAGTGATGTTGTGTTAAATTTGGCTTGGGTTCAGGGAAGGGCTGAAGCGGATTGTTATTTAACTGGAACAAACCAGAGGCATCAGATGAACCTCAACCTTTAACCTTGGCTGAAAGGAGATTGTATCAACCACTGCATTTTTTTAGGGTATTTTTCAGCACTTGTCTCCTCATCACCGGAGATGTGATGAATCCAAGCCAGGATGACCTGGGCTTTGCAAAGGGAGGATGACAGCAAGGAGAGTATTTCCTTGCCAAGATGAGCTGTGAAGGAGGGAATCCAGGCTGGAGCAGTGGGATCATGCCTTCAGTGCTGCTAATCCCTGTGTTTTCATAGTAAGTTCTGCAGGACGCTCCCTCCCCAGGGATGTTGCCTGGTGATGATGTGCTATCTCAAGGCATGCTTCTTGCTAGTAGCATGGGGATGTCAGCCCAGTGCTTTGTTAGCTGAGGAAAGGCAGTGAGAGAAAAATAATGACTGATTTAACTGCTTGCGATTTGGGTTTTGTGGTGTGTGTTTGTTTCTGATGCCTCAAGCAGTGAGTGACCAGGAGCTCTCGTGGTCATAGAATCACAGAATTATTTGAGTTGGAAGGGACCCTTAAAGGTCATCTGCTCCAACCCCCTGCACTGAGCAGAGACACCCACAGCTCCATCAGTGCTCAGAGCCCACCCAGCCCACCTTGGCTGTCTGCAGGGACGGGGCACCCACTACCACTCTGAACAACTTGTTCCAAGCCAAAATGAGGGGGTCTCACAGCTTGGGCCCTCGGTGAGCATCTGCATTGGCATCCAGGGGCTGTACTTCTGGTGGCTGAGTCAAGCCCAGGCCTGAGGTCTCACTGCTGGAGGGCAGGGTCTTATTAGTGGGGTGCAGGGATAGGTTCCAGCAGAAGCCCTGGATTCATGCTCTGCTGGCTGAAGGTGGAGGGGTGGGTGCAGGAGAGGGGTGGGAGGCTGTGCTGTGAGCAAGCCAAGGTTGGTTCCAGGGCAGGGGGCACACAGAGGGGAGCAAGGGCTGGTCACAACCTGAGCTGCCCAGGTGGGTTGGTTTCTTCCCTTTCCCATGCCGTGCAATAAGGTTAACGATTTCCCTTGACCCCTCTGACACAGAGGCTCTCTAATTAAACTCCCCACTCCCTCCTGTCTGCGCGACTGCCGACGATCCGAGGGCAGCATCCTCCCCTAAGCCTCAGAGGAGCTGATCAAAGCGATGCGGGAGGGACGCTCCCTTCCAAAGCGGGGAGGGTGACAGCAGCGACAGCTCTCGCAGACATCCCTCCTCCCCCCGGCAACTGTAGCGGGGCGGGGGGATTCTCCCAGCAGGTGAGAAGGCGAGGAGGGATGCGGAGGGACGTGCGGGTCAGGTGGGCACCGCTGCATCGCCGCCCATCGCGGTGCAGCCGCCGCGTTGCGGAGCGCCGGGTGAGGCTGTGCGGGGCTGAGGCGCGGGGCTCCGGGTGGGGTGCGGGGAAAGAAAGGGCTCGAAGGGCAGTGCGAGGGTTTGGATGCGAAGGGAGCTCTCTGCTGTGTCTCCAGAGCCTTCCCGAGCACACGCGGGTGGAGAGGACAGGTCAACCGCGGTGAGTATCGCGCTGTGTGTCTGTCCGCAGTGCCTCCCCGCTCGGTTTATCTACTCGGTTCTGCGGGTTCTTAATCTCCTGAAGCCCCCCCCCCTCCCCCTCCGGGTCTGGTGTTTGTTTGGTTTGTTTTCCTCTTCCCCTTTGTGCTGCTGATTGGGATGGCTCCCTTATCTTTGCTCAGGTGATCTCCTGGGATGGAGGGGGGTCGATAATCCCGATGTCATGATCGCTCCCCCTCCCTTTGTCTCCCAAGGAGAAACCCCAAAACGCATCCATGATGAGTCTGGCAGTTCTCCTGGATGGGGTCCTGCCGTTGGAGGGGGGTGGAGGAGGACGAGGGATGGAGGGTGAAGCGATAATCCTCACCACAGACTCTTACTGGGATGCCTTCACCGCATTCTGTTTCTAAAGGGATCGACCGACTTCGCTGGCAAGCCAAGGGCATCCCCACAGATGCTCCAGTCTGCCTGTGGGACTCGATGTCCCAGAGTCAGACAGACTTTGGGACCTTGGGGAAGTTGGGTGCCGCTCTGTCGTGCAGTTTTTGTGGGTGGGAGCAGGGGTGAGCAGCGAGCTGTTTCGTAACAACACCTCCAAAAGCACGCAGCAACGGGAGACTGCAAGAGAGGGCACCGTGCAGGCACCCATCCCAGCTGTCAGAGAGAGAAGGGGCTGCTGGGCTCTGGGAAATCCTCTGCTTGGCCCCACATGTGGGTGAAACTGTTAATGAGGAAATTTTGAAGGGGCTTAAGGAATTACAAGGATTGATTTCAGTTAAAGCGTATCGAAGCAGCCGGTCAGGGCAGGGATTAAGAAAATGCACTCACTGGCGTATAGTGCAATCCCAGTTCCATTAATTTAGTTGGGAAGAGGCTTTGTGCATTTTTAATGTAATCAGGTTTTAAAAGGGACGCTGCATTGGGCAGCCTGAGCTTTGGGATCTCCCCTGGCCCTGGCAGAGCGAGCTCCTGGCCCTTTGCATGCAGCTGCTGTTCCCTCGCTCTCCTCCTCGGCCATCCCCTCTGGTCAGGGGGACCTGGAGGTTATCAGGAGCTCAGCCTTGTCCTGGCAAACAGGAAACCTTTGCACTTTGCTCGCTACGCAGGCAGCTCCATCCTGCTCTGTCCCACCAGCTTAGTGGATACTGCCTTCACTCCCTGCTGGGAGATCCGTTCCAGCAGCATCTGTGTGCCCATGCTCAGGGAACCCTGCACCCTCTCAATCCATTCATGCCTCCCTATGGCATCCCATGAGCTCCCACCGCCCGGACGAGGAGATGCTTTCTTTGAGTTCGTCTGTGTGAGTGCTTGAGCCTTGTGGTGGTGGAAGGAGAGATCTGCAGGCGCATGAAGTCCTCCTGTTCTTCTGTTTGCAGCACCACGATGGCTAGTAATGCCAGCCATGACTCACAGGGACGGGGACAAGAGGTAATTCAGTCCTCTTAGTGAGGTCAGCCCAGAGCTCTGCCTGTTGAGGACCGACCTTTGGAGGCACTGCGTGATGAATGTGGCTGTGCTGAGCCCTGCTGCTCTATGCTGAGCCGTGACACCAAGCTTGGACCTGCATCTGGACTCACCCCATGGCTCTGCTCCCAGGAAGAAATGCTGTCTCTTCTCTGTGATCATCCTTCAACTCCGAGAGTCTTCCATTGGAAAACTGACGAAGATCAAATGGGTTGAGAGCAACGGGCCCTCCTTTTCTGGCAGAGGATTCTTTGTTATATTTTTAAGTGCCAGGGCATGAAACTGTAAATCCCTCCTTCCTACACTCCTGTTTCCTGCAAACCACTCTCCAAGCCAACCAGATAGAGGATTGGCCATAACTGGAGTCCTGAATGGCTGCGTTACTGATCCCACGGAGGTAACTGCACGGACACCACATCCCTTACCCATCCTGTTGCTGTCTGCCTCATCCTGTGAGCCTCACGGCTCCCTCCTGCCCTTCCCCTGCCTCCCTTCCTCCTACCAACCCAGGTTCTTTCCCCCACGTCCTGTCCTGGAGTCACAACCTGTGTTCCACGAACTGAGTTCTGTGCTCACAGTGCAGCATCGCAGCCTCCTTGCTGCCATTCCCTGCTGCAGTCTCTTCATCTCAGGCATTGGAGAGAAATCCGAGCAGCAGTGCAGCAGTGCATGCCACATCTCTTGCTGAGGAAGCCGTGAGCTTCATCAGGGCACGGCTGAGGAGGATAAGGGCTGGGGGAAGGTGGCATATGGGAAAGGTACCAGTGGGATCCTACAGCCACTCAGTGTCAGTCTGAGCACATCAGGGCCAGCAGGCTTAGCTGGGGATGCAGTTCTCTGCATGCAGGGTGTCTGCTTTGCTGTGGGGGGTGGATGTAGGGCAACATCCTGAGACTGCTGGTCACAGGTTCAGGTTTTGGAGCTATTCTTGCCACTGAAGATCCCCAGGTTCTGTGCTTGGAGCTGCCTGCGCTCTGCCAGGGAGACACTCGTTGCATTTAATTAACATTTAATTTGCTGTAAGATTACATGAAAATGTGCAATAATAGAAACTCTCTGCAGGGCGGGAGGAGAAGGGGGGACAGGCGTGCTACGGATTAGCTCAGTGCTGAAGCCTTCTGCATAGGGAAGGGAGAAACACTGTGCTTCTCTCTGCAGTCTCAGGGAGCGTTTGGCATCTGCTCAGCAGCAGGGCTCAGAGGGGGCTTCCAGAGGGTGTCTAGCAGCTGAGAAGTGCACACAGCCCTCCCGTGCTCAGGGGTGACCCAGGAGGGATGCTCTTAGGCTGGAGGGAGCTCAGGCTCTGCCTTTCTAGACACTGTGTCCAACCATCAGTCGGCGTCTGTTTCTGAGGGGAGACGATGCCAGTCCAGTGCCATGCATGTGTGTTCCATCTCCGACTCCCTTTGTGTTCCCTCCCTTTCCAAGCCCTCTCCATCCCAGTGATGCTGTTCTCATCAGTTGTGCTGGGAAGGAGCTGGCAGGGATCTGAGGAGCCTACGTGGGAGCAAAGCACTGGAACTGCTCCGAAATTCAAAGGGAAAAGCAGTAAGGTCCTTTTCTGCATGGATAAACCTGCCGTGGAAGAGGCAGCTTTAGCCTGCTTATGTAATGCTGAGTCTAAAGAAGCAGGCCGGGCTCCCCTGGCTCTGCAGCACAGCTCACATCACAGGTGCCTTGCTCCTTCCTGCCCTCCAACCCCCTCCTGCCCTCCAGCACCACACTGTTCTGATGCAGCTGATTGCAGGTGTAGCTGCCCTCCTGCTCTGCTGAGGGCAGGTCCTTCCAGGACACCACCCAGTACACAGCCTTTGTGCCAGCTGGACCAGTAGAACAACTGGCTGGCATTGGGCGAGCCAGTATCCATGCCGTATCCATCCTTAGCATCTTCCTGGAGGTGCTTCAGGGTCCCTCCTGCAAGTGAGGGACAAGGGATGCAGATCTGACAAGGCACAGAGCTGCTGAGCTGTGTCATCTTTGGGGTTTTTGTTTTGTTAGCTCTGGCTAGAGTTATAATCCTCTTCTTTGGTTTTCCCCTGCTCACCCCCCTGCTCCCCCACATCGACCACAGGAACAGAGGGATGAGGACTCGCCTGGGCTGCCTGTCTCACAAATCAGACTCATATAATGATTTCACAGCTATTCTTCCGGACAAGCCCAACCGGGCTTTGAAGTGAGTATAGCTGCAGCATCCCACCCCATCCCACCTCTGTCTTCCCCTCCCTGCCCACCACTCCTCTCAAATTACCTTCCTTCCGTTGTATGCTGTAGGCTGCCCAGCCCCATCCAACCCATCCTTGGACACCTCCAGGGATGGGGATAATATATCCCTCTGTCATCGCAAATCAAAGTTCGAGCAGTTGACTTTGTTGAAGAGGTGAACAGCAATTCCAGGTCGCAGTCCTCCTTAGCTGAGTGTTATTAAACACTGCCTAAATGTCCCGTGTTAGTTTGCACAGCACTAAAGCAGATGCCTCAAACAATACGGAGTCCTGATTTAAGGCGAGTGGGATGGAACCCATCTGATCCCATGTCTGAGCTCACCTTCCCCTTGCAGTCAGGAGAGAGAAATAAACACTTCTGCAGGGGTGGGTTTCGTTTCACTTAACTTTTGACATTTACAATGTAAATGTCTGCATCTGAACTTGTTCCCTGGGTCTTTGCTTAGAGTTGGTAAGGAAAAATTTGTCCCTTTTTGGATGTGATTCATCTGGCTTGTTTTACCCGCCTACCTGAGGATGAGGTGAGGAGACCCACGAGAGTCCCTTGGCATCTCCCCACTGACTTTGCAGGGAACCAGGGGGCTTGCTCACTTGGAGACCTCTACACTGTAGACCTCCAAAGTTTGGTGAGAAGAATTCCAGCCTTCCTCGGCGTGCTTGTCAAACAGCCACGGGTTGTCTGTAATCTGCCTCTTCCTTTCTTCCAGAAGACTGTCAACAGAAGAAGCAACGAGATGGGCAGACTCTTTTGATGTCCTTTTGTCCCATAAATGTGAGTAGAGATCAAGTTGTACCACTTTCTTTTCCCCAGGCACTGTGTGTAGCTAGGGCAAACCAAGCATGCACTGCATGGCACAGGAGTGGTCCCTCGGGTACCTCTTACCCCTAGGAAGTGGTAACAGTGATTCACGGGCAGGACTTCATTGCCACCACTCATTAGCACTCCACTGCAGGGGTATTAATATTTTATCTTCACATTTGCAAAAGCTCACGAGTAGGGGGTTATGGGACCATAGCGTCACATTCCTTTCCATTCATAGAATCATTCAGGTTGGAAAAGGCCTTTAAGATCATCAGGCTGAACCCATTGCCACTGTGTCCAGTGACCGTGTCCCTTGCAGAATATCCTAATCCAAGCCTGCAAAGCTGAAATTCTCAGAGCCATCTGGTGAATCTGACTGATTGCTCCCATCAATTGCAATAGGAAATCCAATGTGCAGTTAAGTAACCTTGAACTCTGTGCTCCGCAGCAGTCCTTACGAAGCAACCATGCATGGTAGCACTTGGCTGGCTCTAATTTACAGTTCCCAATGCAAACCTGAAAGTTTCACATCAAGAAACATTATGCAAACATATAATCAGCGCACCTCACTCCATTCAATAGATCAATCATATCAGTTCTGTTCAGAATACATTACCCTGCCTCACCGGCGCATTCATGCTGAGGAATTATAAACAAGGCAGCAAAGCTCACAGTATAGATTCATTAATTTGTTTCTATTTAAGAGTAAAACGAGTGAATTGAGGTTGGGAAGAAGTCAGTGTGGGCGGTGAACTGATTTACCGCAATAAGGAACCAGCTGACTTCCTTAGCGGTTCAGGATTTGCATATTAAAGCATCAGGATAGAATTATATTATTATTTTGAATAATATGCAGTTTATTTTCTGGATTTTCGGCTGAGATGACAACAGTTTTGGCTGAGAATTAGGTGACAATTCTGAACAGGCTGGCTGTCCAAGGCAGAAAAAGCGATATGTAATTATAGCAGCAGTATCTCATTGAGATCATGGCTTGCAGGCAGTGGAAAATGATCGTGTATCTGGGTATGGCCAAGAGAGAACATTTCTTTAGTCCAAATCTGGAACAAGAAGGGAAAAAATACACAAAAGAGACAGGGGTGCCTGGAGAATAGGCAGTGAGAGAGGACAGGATGTTCACGCTGATGTTACAGCTCTGTCTTTAAACTCAAGCCCTTGTTCTTCCTTCAATAATGCTAAAGTTGTCCATTTTTCTCCTTTCTGGACAGAGGCTGCAACAAAAATATGTTGGTTACAAAAGGCAGTGAAGTTGCCTTTTGTCTGTGTTTTGGAATTACACACATTGTTCCCTCTTCAGCTGAGTGCTGTGAATGCCAATTCGAGCCTCAGCCCAATTACTTCGTCCAATAGCATTACAAGAATATCTGGTTCTGTTAATCAATTAGCCTCATAGAGCGATCAATGAAACATCAGGATCTTCCCTGTTTCTAGGATAGGAAGTAATTATGGTAGTTCTTTGGCAGCTAGTGAAAAACATTTAGTTCCTGATAGGTAACTCATGCCTTATCTGACCAAAATTTCAGAGTAAGAAAGCAACATCTATAGTAAAGCTGCCAGCTAATCTGTATCAAGTGCCAAGAGAAGTACAGAGCTGTTTTCCCTGTGATTGCCCAGGTGAACAACATCAGCCAGCCACAAATTCCAATCTATGCTTCAGGGCATGGGCTGAGCACCAGCTGTGCTCATGGAGGATTTCCCCTGTGGCTTGCAGTGTTAGCAGGTGGGCTGCTGCTGCCTGGCACGTCTGTCACACCTCCTTCACTACGTGGACATTTGGCTTCTTTTGGAAGGAGGCTGTGATGCTGATTTCAGGGAGCTGAGTGAGGCTCCAGTGCCACACTGTAGGACACAGCACAGCCCAGCTTCGTTGGCAGCCCCAGACAAGTAGGTCAGCACAACGATACCTGACTTGCTCTTGCTAATGAGAGAAGCAAATCAGCTCGAAACCGTGGGATCAGCCAGCCAACCCTCTTCATGCAGCAGGAGCCCTGTCCCAGCTCGTTGCAAGAGACATCTCCCAGAGCAGTGTGCCCTTGGGTCAGGGCTTGTGAGCATGGCAGGCAGCAGGAAAGGGGAGCTCAAGCCTGGTTTACAGCAGGGGTTTGCAAAAGCAAGAGGAAAGATCATATGTAGCATGTTCCCTTGGGTGCTAGGGGAGAAAAAGCAGTGGCTGCAACTCGCTAGGTTCTGGCATCTTTTCCTATTCAGTGCTGGATTAGCAATGGCTCCCAGGAAACTGGAGTTCTGTGGTCTGCAGAGCGTGTGTGCATGATGTGAGTAACAGAGGAGAAATCCCCCCGCTGTACCCGTGCCCAGGAGGTGCAGTCTGGTCAGCCAGATGGAGATTCCTTTTGACAGGCTGCCGCAGGGAGATGCACACAGTGGCATGTCTCATTCTGCATCCCTCGCGGGGCTGGACACATGGCTTCTCATTTGTCCAGGATCCAGCAGGACAGTCTGTCCTCAACCCTTACTCACTTATCAACGAAGCATCCGACATGGAAAACCTTGGCACTGAGTTTCCATTTTTATCTCACAGATTATTTTTTTTTCTACAATTTTGTGAACTCGATGCTCTTCTGCCCAAATTTTATTGTCCTCCTCCTCCTCCTCCTGTTGTCTACACCTTGCTGCTCTTCCTACACAGCATAGGAATATCCCTTCCTACTCTCAGTTCTCTCTAAGCCAGAACAGCATTAGCATGAGCATTGTGCTAGTGACAGGCAGCTAGCGTTCATCAAAGCAATGCTAGGCAGCAGTGAGCGTGTACATATGCTATGCAGAGCATTGTGACCTTGCCCTTCAGCCCCGTCTGGGGAGGAATTACCTACAACCTCAGCTGGGGCTGTTCAGCATGGAGAGGAGAAGGCTCTGGGGAGACCTGGGAGCAGCCTTTCAATGTCTAAAGGGGCTGTAAGAAGGACGGGGACAGACTCATCAGCAGGGCCTGTGAGATAGGACAAGGAGAAATGGTTTCAAACTAAAAGAGGGGGGATTTAGACTGGATGTAAGGAAGAAGTTTATTACAACAAGAGCAGTGAGGCACTGGCACAGACTGCCCAGAGAGCTGTGGGCGCCCCATCCTTGCAGACAGCCAAGGTCAGGCTCTGAGCACTGATGGGCAACCTGATCTAGCAGAGATCTATCCTGTGATAGTTCGAAAGATATCGAACCAGAGAATGGTTTAAGTTGGAAGAGACCTTTAAAGTTCAACTTGTTCCAAGCCCCTGCCATAGGAAGGGACATCTCTGCCTACATCAATTTGCCCAAAGTTCCATCCAACTTGCCCCTCCTGGGATGGGGCATCCACAGCTTCTCTGAGCAGCCTGTGCTAGGGCCTACCCACCTTCATGAAGGATTCTGATACATCCTATCATCCCCATGCTTTTTCTGTAAAAGCATCCCTTTGGAATTGTACTTCTCAGGTGTTCCGTGTGCCTTCTAGCCCACTTCAAGAGGCTGACCCAACAGCAGATGTTCTCCTGTTCACATCACACAGCAACCCAGTGCTTCTCAGTTGAAATGAGCTTTGAAATGCAGATTCATCAGGGATGCTTCCTTGGTAGCCTTCATGTACAGAGATGAAAGCCAACAACCGTGTCAAATGCCAGCTCAGGTGGTGTCTGTCCCCATCTAATTGTCCTCCTGCCCTTCCTATTAGGTTAGCCACTGTCCCATGACAGACCTGTTGGCAGTGGTTTAGCACTGTGCAGTGATGCAGACTTCCATCTCTGTGGCTGAACTCGCAGCTGGAGGTGCAGGCAGGCAGGCAGAGGCCGAAGGGTTGATCTGCAGAGCAGAGTGGCCTCCGGCCCAGGATGACCTCTCTTCCATCCAAGCTCTCCTCAACAAGGTCCTCTCAGGTCTGCCCTGATCGTTTCCAGCTCCCCAAGGGCTCTGGGGAGGAGATGACAGGAATGTATTAAAAAAACCCATGGAGCTCAGCCAGATACTATTATTTATATATCCTCTGTCTAAACTTGCTTCAAAATAAAAAGGAGCTGATTGATGTGAGAGCATGTGGAGACCTCTTGGTCCCAGCTGCTGCTCTGCTCTCTGGGGCAGGGCTGAAGCCAAAGCCTTTCTCATCTCATCAATCACCAAGTCCACTTGTTTGAGCAGATACTACGTTCTGCAGATATTATATTTGCCGTGCACAGCTGCTATTTTTGGCAAGTGGTTCTCTCTCAGTGCTGGGGCTGTTGGAGAGGAAAGGGAAAGTTCAGGACAGCGAATCTCAACGTCATAGACTGGCATAGACTCCAAGATCATCCAGTTCTGACTCTTGCTGTGGGCAGGGTTGCCAAACCACTTAATCAGGCACCAATCAGGCTGCCCAGGGCCCCATCCAACCTGCGCTTGGGCACCTGCAGAGATGGGGCACCTGTAACTTCTGTGGGCAAAAGGCAAGTGAAAGGGAAGAAAGAACTCTACAGGGACACACAGTGGAGTTGGTGTTGTCATAACAGCTTGTTTGGATGCTGGAATGATTAGTACTAATCATCCTATAAGCTGATGGTGTACCAAATGGCAAAATCTCAGGGAACTGCTGCTTTTCCCCATTCGTACTTACTGAAATCCGTCAGTTCAGCTGTTAATGTCCTCTCCTTTTCCTCCTATAAGGGCTCCTCTCTCCTTTGTCAAGTCCTCCACATAGGCACTATGAATGTTACAGGCATTAAATAGCAAAGTTTAGAATATCTGTGTATCTCTGGGTTTCAGGAACTGGAGCAGCTCTAAAACAGCCCTCTCTTGCTCCATATCTACCTATTCATAGAGGTGCTTGGAGCACCCAGGGGAAGCATGACTGACAGGTGCTAGCTTTCTCGAGGTGCCTTTGGACACTCCATTCTGCAGGCTTCTCAAGGGCTGACATTGCCTTACTGCTCTGGTCTTGAACCCATAATTTGTGCTCAGCAGTGCGCTTGGATGAGAGCCTTCCTTTGCCCACAGCTGCAGCCCCAAACCTTTCTACAAGTGCGTTAATCACTGGGTGTGATACAGCTATTTCTCACCCTCCCAGGGCTGACAGGAAGAAAGCAGTGTAGCTGAGGTGGAGACATTCCAGTTTTAGCTGCTGGTTGCTGTGCCACAGCAGCTCTTTGCAATGCAGAGTGCTGATGGAGCAGTTAGCATTGCCAAGCCTGTCAGTGAGGAAGCTTCGTAAAGCCTAAAGCAGAGAGTAATAGCCTGGAGCTTGGTCCTATCTGGCCATGTATCTTCTCTGCTGGTCCCTCTGAGGATCCAGGCAGTCAGATATCTCCCCTGCCTTGGGCTGTTGGCTGCTGTTCAACACTTATAGCAGTTCATTGAGTGAGGTGGAGCTCACCCCTCACTGCAGTGCAGGAGGAGATCCAGGTCTACAAACCCTGTCAGCCTTTGTCCATCTCAGCCAATATCCACTCCCATCATTCTTTCCCTGAGTCTGACCTTGCTGAGTGCTCTCCCGACTCCATCAATATTTATAGATGCTTCCTTGGAAGCAGCCAAGGCTGACCGGGGAGGTTTCCAGTCATGAGCTACAACTATTCAGGCTCTACTGGAAAAGTTTGAGACGTTACTGGAAAAAAAAACAGGAGCCAAATTTATCCTTCAGCTTAGCAAAAGAGAAAGGGTGTGTGTAAAGCCTTCAGTTAGTTCTACTCTGCTCGTGCCATTCGGGGAAAGGAAATAAAAAACAATAGCTGTGTCCATAAATACACCCCAGCTGGGGTTTAAGAGCACATCGATGCCTAATAAATCTCTCGATGTTTCTATTCTGCCCCAGCTGAGTCAGATTACATTACTGGAATGTCACAATTGCTGAGCATTAGCAAGCGATAAGAACACTTTTACTGCTGACTAGACGAGTAGTAATTACGCTATGTCCTTTCCCTCTCCCCTTTATTGTAGCTGTAACAGTTGTGCTCTCCAAGATCCTTCCTCTGTATGAGTGGGAACTAAAAATATGTCGTAAGGCAATAAAGCAAAGTGATGGAGAACGTCAGAGACAAGTCCACACGTGCTCTATTTTATTAAAGGCTTTTCTTAATGCCCCACTTTGTAACATCCCATCATTAATGTGGACAAGGTGGTGTGGAAACAGGTTGCCTCATTCAAGCTTGAACTATGTCCAGAGAAGGGCAGGGAGCTGTGTGGGGTCTGGAGCACAGTGTGATGGGGAGCAGCTGAGGGAAATGGGATGGGGAAATGTGGAGAAGAGGAGCTCAGGGGAGACCTTGCTGCTCTGTACAGCTCCTGAAAGGAGGCTGTGCTGAGGTGGGTCAGCCTGCTCCTGGTAACAGCGATAGGATGAGAGGTGATGGCATCACGTTGTGCCAAGAGAAGTTTAGGTTGGGTGTGAGGAAAAACTTCTCAGAAGAACCCTGGAGGAGTTCAAGAACTGTGGAGATGTGGCACTGAGGAACATGAGCTGGAGCAGCCACAGGCTGGACTAGATGATCTTAGTGATCTTTCCAACCTTAATGATTCTATGGTTGTTTCAAGAGGAAATTTCAAAGGTTCGATATTTCAGTCCCAAAGAAAGCATTTTGCTATGTTGGCTGGCAAAAACTAAGTTTTCATTAATCACAGTGAATAATGCTTGGCTTCATGGCATCACTCTAGATGATGGATAATGAGATCATGGACTGTGCTGTCACATAGCTATGAGAATGGCCTCGGTTGGGCAGGAGCAGATGGAGGGATGCTGTAGGATTGTTGCCAGCCTGCTTTCTCCTCCCCCTGTAACTCCCCTTGTATTCCTTGCAGATGGGCTGGCTGCTTTCCGTGCTTTCCTGAAGACTGAGTTCAGCGAGGAGAACCTGGAGTTTTGGCTGGCCTGCGAAGACTTCAAGAAGACCCGCTCGGCAGCCAAGCTGGCAGCCAAGGCACAACGCATCTTCGAGGAGTTCATTGACGTGCAGGCTCCCCGTGAGGTGGGTAGGCAGAGCTGCCCTTGGGCAGGGAATGGGTCCTGTCCCCCAGGTGGGACTGCAGGGGCTGGGGGATCTTCCTTCCCCTGGAGGTGATGGGGAGGAGGGGGTAAAGAGGAGAAGACTTCCTGTCACAGGAAAGCCATCCTGCCTGCTCCAATGCCTCTGCTTGCAGTGACTCATCCCCTGGTGAGGGCAACTGCTTTGATGATGCTAAATTAGTCATTGCCAATGAGTTCGCTGGCAATTGCAACTTACATTTCCTATCCTCACCAGCTTCCTAGGAGATCCTCCCCACCAACTTTACTACCGCTCCCCAGGCAGGCAGTTGGGCTCACTCCTCAAGGACATTGTGTCTAGGAGCATCCCACCAATGACTAACTTGTTGACTCTCCAGGGAAGAGTGTTTATCTGCTGACTAACTCCAAATTCAATTAGACCTCCTGAAAAGATGCAAGCAGGAGCTGGGAGCTGAACAAAAAGTGCAGTCACCACCTGAAGCCTGGCATTGTTCAGCACTCTTTAATGTACTGACAGGCTGATGCGGCTGTCAGATCCTGTGTCGTGATGTTGCTTTGTGGTACTGTATTCATAATGCACTGCTTGCAGCACTGCTCTCCCACAGCGGTCCTCTTGCACGTGTGCTTGTCATCATACGGGTGCTGCAAGAGGATCAGAGAATCACAGAATGGCTTTAAAGGCCGTCCAGTTCAAACCCCTGCCATGGGCTGGCTGCCCACCAGCTCAGGCTGCCCAGGACCCATCCACAGCCTGGGGGATCTCCAGGGATGGGGCAGGGCTCATCCTAAGAAGGCTCTCACAACCCCATCTCTGCACTGACAAGGCCATTGCAAGGCCACCGATGGCACCAGGTGGTGTGGACATCTCAGGGTGCAGTGCCCTCAGTGAGCATCTTCCTGCTGGGAGATTCACAGTTCTGCAGGGCTGTTTCTGGGTTAGAAACATGAGTGCAGGTTGGATGGGGTCCTTCCTAAAATTGAGTCCTTTTGTCATCATTCTGGCTTGCTAGTGACTCTCAAGTAACGGAGGGAGCTGATCTATTCTGCTGCCATCAGGGTTAAAGCAGACAGCTTTGCTTTTGAGACAGCTTTAAGTCTGGGCGCTCGTTAATAATGACAAATAACATCTTAGCAGCCAGGTTTTCAACACTAACCCTAACAAAAGCCGACGGGTTGCTAGCAAAAGAAAACAGGAAAGCTCTTGCTGTTGCCTTAACAAACACACTGCAGCCATAACACGAGGGCTGTTTATTTTTTAAAGTCCCATTTCAAGGCATTGTAATATCACGCTGTTATGGGAAAAATCAAACAATTTATTTTATAATAACATAGCTGAATAAGAGTATGCTGATAGATTAAACCCAGCTAAAAGTTCACTCCCCATCCTATTGGGCATAGTGGGGAAAAAGACTGAATAGAGAATTCTTGGGCAGCAGGAGAGAGGTATGTTAGACCGAGCAGGCATTTGTAGGATATTTGCTATGTAAACCCATGATTAAGAGTCTGAATAAAAGCAACTTGAGTTCAGAAACACTCAGGTCAGTATATATCATCTTCAACAACTATTTGAAGTTTGGGGCAGGATTTATAACTCTGGGTCACTCAGCCCACAGAGTTTGGGGGGCTGTTGAGACGTGTCCAAGAGTAAGTGCTTGGTTGTCCTGCTTGGTTGTCCTGCTGCTGAGACAAGATATGCATTTTTTTAGCAGCACCCAACACTCTTCTGTTGCTTTTCCCAGGTGAACATTGACTTCCAGACACGGGAGCTGACGAGAAGGAATATGCAGGAGCCCTCCCTCTCCTGCTTTGACCAAGCCCAGGGAAAAGTGCACAGCCTGATGGAAAAAGACTCATACCCCAGGTTCCTGAGATCCAAAATCTACACAGACCTGCTGTCTCAAACCCAGAGGAGGCTCAGCTAGAACAGCAACGGGGCCCGTGTGCTTCCCACTACAGCAACAACCCATCTCTAAATGTGAAACTTCCATGGGGTTAAAGGCAGTGGGAATGAGAGAGGAGGTAGGAGGGGAAGAGGAGACTTCCAAAGCGTGACCCTGACGTGGTGTCAAGACTTTTTGAGTTTCTGTGCTTTTTTTTTTGGTTAGCAGTAGCACCTTGCAGCTGTTGCACACAATGCTGTCCTGTCTGGTCATGGGGCCTTGAGGCTGTGGGGAGGGAGAGAGAAGGCAAAGGCACATGAGTTGTGCTGCTTCCCAGGGTGGAAACCATCAGCAAACTGAGCTCCCTTCCCATCGTGCTTACACACTGTGTGATACAGCAGCCACTCCGCACCCCTCGTATGCTTATCTTCGTGGGATGGAGGCTGAGTGTTGTCTTCGTGCTGCTGCCAAGGAGCAGAGCGTTTCTCATGAGGAAGGTTATCCCAAAAGCTCCTGCTAGACCTGGTCCTTTAAGGCAAATGATTGCTTTTCATTGCTATTATTTGTTTGTACTGTAGTTCAGCCTCAGGACTCCTGTCGCCGTTCAGGCTCCGTTGTGCTAGGCACCGTACCAGAACCCAGCACAAAGAGCACCAGGGACGTACATGGCCTTGGTGGCTTCTTCTACCAGCTTTTGGGAAAGGGTTGGAAGAAGGGATGTCCCATCTGCCCCATACTGAGGTGTAAGAAAAGCACAAGACCCCTCTACCATGCCAGATATCATTTCTTATTGTAGTACTTGACCAAGCTCATGGCGTGGAGAGGTGACATGAGAACCACAATCTTATTTTTGCTCTTGACTGTTGTTACCTACTGAATGTCTACTGTGGGTTCGATGCAATGCAAAGAAATCCTAAAGATGCAGATTCTGCTGCATGAAGCTTGCATACAAACAGTGAGCAGGACGGCCGTCTGAGCTCAAAGTGGTGTGCAAGGTGTGTTTTGGCCCTGCTCCATGGCCCAGATAACAGCTGCAGGAGGAGGCTCTGCAGATGTCGGTTGTGTAACCACACCTCTGTGCTGTGCAGTGATGCTGACTGCCTACATGGCTTTGCTTTCCCAGCTTATCAGCTGTCGCATTCCTGCAGTGTTGTCTGGTGGGGAAGCAGATCGACAGCCTGTCTGTGGACTTAAGCCTGCAGACCAGAGGTCTGTTTTCTTGGTTTTATGAAGGTCTGGATGGTAAGCTCATGGATCTTTCCCTTCTGTCATTTATCAGAGGCTGCAAAGCTCTGTTCTAGTTTATGGTGGTGGGTAGGTTTGATGCTTCAGATGATCGAGGTTTAAACGTAATGTGCTGTAAGCTGGGTAGACTAAATTCTGAAGCTATACATCATGCTTGGAGTGAGATGCACAGAGTCTGCTTGGATGCTAGAAGTCAACAGTATGCACAATAGGTAGTAAAGAGATGTTGAGGGGGTTTGTAGGGACAGATAGGTGCAGATCATGATAGGGATGATTAGTGCCAGGTACCCTGAGCGTGACAGGAGAGGTGAGCTGAGCTGCCTGCCTGTGCTTCTCCTAAAGCTGGTACACCTCCGAGTGGGCTTGGCTGATGCTGACCTCTAGTGCCAGCCAGATTTTCAGCCAAGTGCCCATTGCTGCCATGGTCACAGGCAGCCAGATGGGGAGGAAACAGCAGAACTGTAAGTTTCTATCTAGGAATGAGGGCAAAAAGCTCAGAAGTGAGGTCAATGCCCAGGCTTGCTGGCAGAGCAGCATCTCTCTTCATGCTCTTCCAGTCTCGGGGCTGGCATCCTCACCAGCATGTGCCAGAAAGCTTCAAAGCAGCCCAAACCCTATAAAACCCCAGCTGTTCTCCTTCTCCCATTCATCTGGGGAAGTGCTCTGAGCAGGCGTGTTGAGACAGCTTTGCTGCAGCTTGTGATGGGATTTGTATCCCTGATGATGTAAGGAGTTTTTCCCCTTCACCCGATGCCAGATAGCATCCCAACAGGAAGTGTCCCAGGGTGTACAGTGAAGCAAAGGTATTCTCTGAGGTGTATGAGCCTGGCATGGTTATTTTTGCTGCTGCTCTTACAATTCGTCTCTCTTGCAGGAAAGCAGCCTGGTTATTTAAAGTAAATTTCTTTCCTTCTTTTTAATAAGGAATTGGCACCAGCTGCTGCTTTTATGCCAAATGTCAGTCTGAAGTGAATTAAAATAGGCAACTTATATCTCTTCCTCTTAAACCAGGGGCTGATTAAGGAAATAGTGACAGAGCCAAAGCCTTGAAAAGCACTGAATGATGACTAATCCTCACCGAGGACAAATATCCTATCTTTGATTCATCTCCCACTGAAGTGAAAGGAATATTCATATCTCACAAACCCCCTTTTCCCTCTCCACAGGCACACACCTCCAAAAACTCGCTCCTGTTTCAAGTCATGTCAGAGTGCCATCGCATGAAAGGAAGGGAAAAAAAAAAAACAACTGTGCCAGTCAAGTCAGCTCTGTTGACTCTGTGCTTGTGCTGGTGCGTATGCAGGCAGCCCTCAAGCCCTTTGGCAGCAAAGGAAAGTAGAATTTACAAATGGCCTTTCCCCACTTTATAGACTGCAGACCCAAAATCCAAGTGGGGATGCAGAACCCAAATCTGCTCCAATTTCCTTTCTCCTGCTGTGGCTGCCAGCCAGGCTGGGGATTACTTCCATCCCTTTTACGTGTCAGTGCTCTGATGGGTCCCTGCTCTCCACGCTGCGAGAGCGTGAAGGGCAAAGTCCCATGAGTTAAGCACAGGAGGGAAATGGGGGTGTGGGTGGGTGAGAGTGCATGTCAATTTGTGTCCGTGTTACCTCGTGTCTCCTTTTAGAGAAGCTTTTCTGAGACATAAATCTGCATGATAAAATAGGAGAATTAGGCACAAACAACATACAGTGAGATTTTTAGTGGTGTTGTGTTTGCCTCTTGTGTAGGTTTGACTAGTAATAGGAGATGTAAACTCTGCTAGGCTTCCAGTTACCCATAAGAGCACATGTATCAAACTGAACTGAATGTTCGCCGATAGACACAAAACCAAAATGTTTACAGCATTCAGAGCAATAGCAAAGCATACCTCATGCCAGCCCTGGAGTGCCTCTCGCTCGTCACTGCGACTCTCCCCCTTGGGCCTCCAGCTTCTTCCCCAAACCCCTCTCTGGTTCTCAGTCCTGTCCCTGTGGCCGTCCCTCCTCTTCCTCACCCTCACCTGAAGCACTCCTGTCCATGCCCTTCCCCTCCACCAGCACAAGCCTGGGTCACACCGCCTCTTGTTTGCATATCCTCTGTACCCATGTGTCCATTTTTCCTTTCTTTCCCTGGATGCTTGTCTTGCCTACACACCTACAGAGCTCCGAGTAGCTGTTCCTTGCGCATTATATAAGAAGAAAATGCTCCCCATCATTTACGCATCATCTTTCATCCCTGGGGCTGCTGCAGTCGTCTCCTGTCTCAATGCGGTGTATCTCTGGCATCGAAGCATTTTGATCCTAGAGCTGGAACGAACCCACGTGTTGCTGCTAGACCAGAAAGCTTTTCCCATCTGTGCACCCCCTGGGCTTTTCTCATCCCTGTGCCATGCTGTGTGCCCATTCGTGCTCCACGTGCTGCTGGGTGAGACGGAGCTGGGCTGCACTTGGTGCTCGCTGCTGGGCTGCTCCAGCACGGCTGCAGCTGTGTTTCCTCTGAGCTTCCTGATTAAACAAAATGAAGTGTAAATAAAGGTGTATTTGCTCAGCGAAGTCGGTCGTTCTGCTCTGTGCTTCCTCTTGGCTTTACTGGAAGGATGATTCTCTGGTTTGATGCTCCAGTAAATTCAGTGGGAGTTCAGGGAAATGAGTGGATGGGAGGGAGGTGGCAGAAGGGATGAACTTAGTGCAGAAAAAAAAAAGAGCCTTGCTGGCAGAAGGGCACAGGAGACCAGGCAGTGCCTATTTCTGGAGCACCTGGTGCCTCCTGCAACCCATTGCTGTTACTGAACCCACAGCACAGCAGATCTGGAGCAGCTCAGCTTTGCACTCACAGTGCAGATAGTAGTGCTGCCCTGGGAGAAATGTCTTTATGTTGCTCTACAGCTGAAAAGTAATGCGGGGAAGGAGGCATTTTGTGTTGTTTATGCAGCCCTCTGTGGGATGCTGGTAATTAAAGAGCTCTCCCTGGGGTGGGTCCCCTTCCCTTAATTACCACGACTGAAGAATATCTTCCCCTCTCTATAAGCAAAACCCATCAGACACTCAGAGTTCAGACTTCTCCTTAAGTTCCATCTTCTTTGGGATGACAGCCTCAAGGACCTGACCCCATCACCAAGCACTGAGCAAGGAGTGGTGTAAGATGTGTGCTCCTCAGGAAATATCACTGCGAGTGGCTCAGAGGAGGTGTGGAGGGGAATGAATGTATGGGGTGACTTCAGAATGGGGCAGAAAAACTCTTTTCAGGTGTTCCCTGAGCAGTGTTTTTATTTTAATAAGTCCTGATGCTGTAACCATCTCCTGTGTGTCTGGGAGCTGTGGTGCCACTGGGTGATGGAGCTGCTTGGGCAGAACATGGGGTTCAGCCTGATTCCTTCCCTATGGGGAAGGCTTGGGCTTGGGTTCAGTTGGACCTTCCCTATCTATTCACTGCTTATTAGCTTCTAGGGTCACCTCCCTCATTATCTGGAGGAACTCCTCACCCCATCAGCTGTCTGAACAGACCAGTCCCCACTGAGCCACATCACTGCACCGCAATGCATTGTTCACCTTTACTGTATAGACATCATGAGGATGTGAAATAAACAGCCTGAGAACTACCTGCCTTGTTGTGCCTGTGTGTCTGGAAAACTGTGAGGTCGGATGCGTCCTGCTGTCCTACAGGTCACGCTGCCTTATGGCCATTTGGAAGGAATGCAGAACCATGGAATCATTCAGGTTGGAAAAGACCCTGGGGGATCCTTGAGGATCCTCCAACCCATCCCCATCGTTGACCACGTCCCTCAGTGCCACATCTCCATGGTTCTGTGACACCTCAAGGGATGGTGACTCCCCACTCCCTGGGCAGCTGTGCCACTGCATCACTGCTCTTTGAGAGAGGAATTGTTTCCTGACATCCCTCCCTGCCCACAGGTGAGTGTTAGTTACATGGCCCATGCAGGGCTGCAGCCTAATTCTAAAAGAAAACCTCAGCAAGCTTGTTTTTCTACAGGAATTGCTGCAGTGCAATTTATCACCCCCTCTGTTCTCTTCCTATCCCACTTTGTTGACCCTAATGATCTTCTTTTATTGTTTTCTCCTTTCATCTGCAGCTCCTTTCCCTCTAAGCCTCTCCCTGAGCCAAACCGATTTGCATGCATCCAAGGGGAGAATCTGCCATTAGTGCCGCTCTGTCTCTGCTCTCAGTTAGGATATATTTAGCTGCTGCCTTTGTTGTTTTTTTTTTTTAATTTTTTTTTTTTTTTCCCTTGCTGTTCAGTGTCTTTACAGAGCTGGTGCTGGGATCGGAAAGGGAAGATTAAAAATACCTGCTGTCAGATACCTCTCCCTACACAGCTGTGCTTGCATGCTGCATGAAGCAGTGCAGGGGCAGAGTGGGTAACAGCTGCCCCTTGAAAACCCCATTTGTAATTCTAATTTTTAATGATTTTTTTTTTTTTTTGGTCTTTCAGTCATCCCTTTCCACGCTGCTATGAATTTCCAGAGCAATGATTCCCTCCAATGCTGTGTGTGAGGACAGAGTGCTTTTTTTTTCTGGCTGGCAATCCATCCAACACCCCTCTGTGCAGACACAGCCCTCGGGGCACGGCCTACAGGTATCAGCATCACTGATTGCTGCTGCTCCCAATCAGTTGGAAAGGAATCAGGTGAATCAGCATCACCATCCTGTGATGCACCAGGTGCCATGCAAGCCCCATAAGAAGAAGAGAACATTTATAAAACCTCAGCAGGAGGGAAACCATAGAACCATCAGGGTTGGAAAAGATATCCAAGATTACCAAGTTCAGCCTTCAGCCTGACTTATGGATACCCACCACTGTCTCCCATGCATACATGCATAAGCTCTTCCTCTCCTTCTCCCTTTACTTCCCATTCCTTTGTGTACCCTTCCCATTCCACCAAACCACATGATTTTGCATTTCCTCCTCTGCCCACATCCCTCAGCTCCTTCCCTCCTGCTCCCATCCCTCACGCCCAACATCTGTTCCCTATTTACCATGGCTCCTCTTCCTTCTTCCACGTCTCTTCCAGCAAAAATACCTATAGGGAATAGCAATAGCGGAGGTTCTAATCAGCAGGGCTGGATGCTGGGACCATGCTGGTTATGTGAAGGGCCATGCTGGTTCCATGGGTGGTGGGCTTCGTGCTGTCAGTGTTGTAGTATGTTGATGGGAAAGCAGCACAGCCCTGGGCATTGCAACACAGCTGGGTTTTTGTGTTCCAAAACAAGGGCTGATAACACAGAACACAGGCTGGAGCTGCAGGAGGCTGCTAAGCTAAATGAGACAGGAAGCACGTAATTAAATTAGATATTGAACAGAATGAAGACATCTGAGTACACACACGTAGTTGGGCTCAGAAGTTATTGCATAACCCTGATGAAGAGCTGTGCATTAGAAAATATAACACGGACCATCTCCCATGCTGGAGCTCACCCACTGAAAGGGAAAGTTCAAATCCTCCCCTAGGCAACAGGGCAGGGGCTCAGGTATAATTTCCCATGGCTTTGTGCATCTTCTGGCTGAGCAGCCTTGCTGCCCAAGAAGATGCAGCCTCCGGCTGGCTCTTGATTTTAGGTTTAGGTTGGATTTCGGGAAGAATTTCTTCCTGGAAAGGGTGGCAAAGCCTTGGAGCAGGCTGCCCAGGGAAGAGGGGGACTCCCCCATCCCTGGGGGTATTGAAAAGACGTGAGGATGTGATACTAATGGACAAGGGCTAGTGGTGGGTCTGTATAGGTCAGGCTGAAGGGTAATCTTGGATATCTTTTCCAACCCTGATTGTTCCACAGTTTCCCTCCTGCTGAGGCTTTATAAAGGTTCTCGTCCCCCTGTGGGACTTGCAGGCTCCCATTGCAGCCGTTTCCTAACATCTGACTTCCATCAGCCTTCTCATTCAAAAGATGCTACAGAGGGAACAAGGTATGTCTACACCTTATTTCTATGGGGAAAAGCAGTGGGGAGGAAGGGGCTGGAGCAAAGTGAAGGCTGGAACGTCAGGGCCAGTGATCATAGAACCACAGAACATCCTGAGTTGGAAGGGAAACTGAAGGATCATAGAATGGTTTAGGTTGGAAGGGACCCTAAAGATCATCTAGTTTCAACTCCGCTGCCATGGGCAGGTTGTCTCCTGTGAGCTCTGGCCATTACTATGTTGGATTGATGCTGGCAATGGGGCAGCAAGGCAGGAGGCAGCTCGAGTTTATGAAAGATGCCTCTGCTGACTGCTGAGCTGGTACTAATGGGAGAAGTGTGGAGAAAGGAGAAGGTGAGGAGTATCCATTCAGTTCCCATCTTCTTACCTGTTTCTTTGTCTTTGTTTCAGTAGAGTTTCAGCTCTACTCTTTCCATCTTCAGTTCCCATTGGAATGCCCCTTTACCAGGTGTTTCCCCACGCTATGTTCAGTCTTTCATCAGTGCTTTTCCCCTCCCCTTCTCCCAGAAAATCTGCGATGAAAAGACAGATGAGGGCAGACATCAGCCCTCATTTAACCAGCCTTGAACTTGGCCGTGATGCACTTTGTGCAGTGCCAGAATGTCTCATCACTCTGCACAGCAGCGTGGTGCCCGGGGGCTGCTGTGGGGTCAGCAAGGTGTGCCGATCCCCGTGTCCCTGCTGCAATGATGCCACCACGCCAGCCTTCACCGTGCAGGGATGAGGGTTTGGAGTCATCAGCCGGTGGGATGGCGCTGACTAATTGCTTGTCCCCTTCGCCGTCCCCGCGGTTACTCAGCAGGCTGCACACGTCGGTGGACGCGAGTCTGTTTTTTCCACTTATCGAGGAAGCAGTGCTGACTGTGATGCTCAAGGACGAGCCTCCCTCCCCCTCCCTTTGCACCTACCCAAGCGGTTATCATCTCTGCTGGTGCCGAGCAGCTGTTGGTTGGCTGGAGGCTGGAGTGGAGCCGGATACCCTCCCAGCCCTCCCACCCCATATAAGCACAGCTCCTCGACGCTATTCCAGCCAGCAGCACGCAACGCAGAAGTACAGGTGGTGCTCAGAGGATTCAATGAGTTGCTGGATGCCTCGGTGCCCAGCTCTCAGCATGTGCCGACGATTGGCTGAGCTTCCTATCGTTTGCCTGGAGAGGTAAGGGGCTTTGCCACACCGCAGCGCTGGGAAGCAGAGGGTTAGCTGGAAAAGATGCTCCTGACGTCGGATCAGCCTCTGCTGTCATGATGTTTTGGTAGAAATCAGGGTGCAGACTGCACTGAACTCACAGCTAGGGACGGCTGCAGGATTTGCTATGGTTTCCAGGGAGGGATGTAGAGCTAAAACACATAGGCTGCCCCACACCTTGCCGTGTGCACACGACGTTTGTTCTGCCATCTTCATCTCAGCACAGGTTGGCAGCAGCACTGCTTTAATCGAGGCGCTCACAGCACTCGGTGACATCCTGCCAAACATGGCTACGAAGCTGTGCAATGCTGGTGCCCTGACATTTAAGCACTTATTTTTGCACGGGCGCCCTGGGATGCCAGCAGGAGCTGCAGCACGCAAATAGCAGCAGGACTGCGCGCTGCCAGGGGACTCAAGGGAGAGGAGCAGATTTAGCAGCAGCTCCTGCCCTGTTGCTGCAGGACACCCGGTGGGGACTCATCTGGCTCTGAGTTGGCACGGCTGCCCTTGTGCTGTCCGGGTCCCCAAGGCATGGGGTAGGTGACGACGACAGCTCTGTGGCACCCCTACAAAGCAGGGGAGCAGCTGCAACAGCACAGCACGGAGATGCTCCCTCTCTGCTGAGCAGAAGGCGAGCGCTGTGATTTTTTCAGCTTGCTGCGGAGCACGGTTGCCAGGGAGCAGAAAAAGCCATTAGGGGATTGCTTGTCGTATGCAGCAGAAAGCAAGAAAGGAGGAGAGAGGGCTACCCCTGCAAACAGGGATGGTGGTGGCGGTCCCCACATTCCAACCTCTCCACTTCCTCCCTTCCAGAGCCAAGGAACTGAAGACCCGCTTGGGGATCCTGCTGCATAAATCGGAGCTGAGACACGGCAGGGGGGAAGCAGGCAAGCTGCAGCTGGGCTCCAGGCGGAGGTAAGCTGAGGCTGCGGGTCCCCTTGGGCTGGGCTGTCCCTAGGGATGCTCTGCTTGGCGGGGAGGATGCGGTGCTGCTCGTCCTGGCGGTCCCGCCCCGCTGCCTGCCACGTCCCAGCTCCACCAGTTATAAAGTCGGGTTGGAGAGGGATGCACCGGCATTAGGCAGAGTGGGCGCTCAGCATCAAGTTAGAAAGCCAGAGGGCTCCCACAGGTGCTGGTACCTCAAACCCGTGCCTGAGTCCCCCATGGAATGCATACAGCATTAAACACAAAATACTGAACCTTGCGGCTGTCAGCCAGGTGTCTGCATGCAGAAAGGGCTCTGCTGGGCTGCTACTGGGGAAAGGGCTCTGCTGAGCATCCTCTAGAGGAGACTGCCCAGCCAAAGCTGCACTATGGAGCTGAGGTCTGGTGAGCCATCAGGGAATGTAAAAGAAAGAGGAAAAGAGAAAGGAAAGAGGGCTCACAGGTAAAGGATACTGGGGTCTCGTTGTGGCTTCCTGCTGGTGCTGCTGCTTTCCTTCTTGTGCTGTCTCATCTGTGAACTGCTTTAATGAAGTGCTCCCATCCTTCACCAGCAAGACGGCAAGCCTCATGTCCTGTTGTTTTTTCTTTGCAGAGACTCCTCACGAGAGGTGCTTGAGTGGAGGGAATCCTTTGACCAGCTCCTCAAGAGTAAAAGTGAGTCGGATTTTGTTTTTTCCTCTTTATAAGAGCATGTAGGACATATCCTGGAGCCAGGTCTCCTCCTCAGTTAGCTGCTCTAGAAACTCGAAAGGTGCCCCCATGCCCAGTGTGCAGCCAGGTCCCTGTGGCTTTACCCTTCCCTTCTGGCTGGATGTTTTCTGGGGGGCAGAAGTGCTGTCTCACAGCTTTGTGGGCCAGGAGCATTGCCGTGGGCATGCTGAGCAGTGGCACGTACCTTCAGCTGGAGGGTATCTTTCCATTACATTCTCTGGGCTCATGTCTGCTGCCCATGTAGCTGCTTTCATGCAGGATTTTATTGCTTTGGAAAACATTGCTGCCCTCTGTCTGCCCGTTCTATACGTCTCCAATGGCTCTTACACAGAGAGAAGGCATTCAACCGATGTGCAGAGATGCACACCTCCATTTTCCTCTCCAAAATTCACAGCATTTCATACGGTTCACGTAAGGCGTTGTACCGTAGGGCCAGCAAGGAGACCAAATCTGAACACAAAAGTATTTGCTTAAATTTATTCCATGGCAACAGACAGTCCTTCCACAGTGCTAGTCTAGGGCCAGGCATCTTTTTCCAGCCTTCGTCATGTGCTGTGAAGGTTAGCGAACATCTCCAGCTTTGTCACTCAATAAATACATTCCCCCAAGCCTGGTTCCCCTGCTGCAGGCACTCTCCCATACTCCTCAGCATCTCATTCCCCTAAATCCCAGCTGAGAAATAAAAATAAAGCCATCTCTCCTTGATTCCCGCAGGCATACTCATATCTCAGTGGATTTTCCCTTCGTAGAATTAGCTCTTTTCCAAAGCTGTAAAGAAACCACTCTAAAGACTCATTACAGAAAGGTCAGATAAATAAAACTGGAGGATTATTTGTCTGTGGGAAAGGATTTTATTGGAGCCTTAAGGCCAATTAGCAGAGGTTCAGAGGCTGGAGTTTGTCCAGAGGGAAAGGAAATCCACAGATGCTGTGGTATGCTCTCCCAGGGAGACGGTGGGCAATGCCACATCCAACAGCCCCATCACCTCCCAGTGCAAGTCCTGATGACTTCTTCCCCTCCAACCCCACTCACTGCCTGTCCCTCTGTTGCAGATGGGGTGACTGCCTTCCACACCTTCCTGAAGACCGAGTTCAGCGAGGAGAACCTGGACTTCTGGCTGGCCTGCGAGGACTTCAAGAAGACCCGCTCCAAAACCAAGCTGGCCTCCAAAGCCAACAGGATCTTTGAGGAGTTTGTCCAAAGCGAGGCACCCAGAGAGGTGAGAGCTGACCCTGCCTCTGCTGCGTGGCACTGGATGGGAAGGGGTAGGGATAAAACATCCTAAAATATCCGATGGGTTTTGGTAGATGCTATTTCAACTCAGTGGGAAGGTTTGGCCTCGTACACCTGAGCTTTCCAATCTCATGTGGTGACCCAAAATGAAGGGCTGTAAAGGCCTGCAAGTTTCATATGAGGAAAAATTTCTTCTCAGAAGGAATGGTGAAGCACTGGCACAGGCTGCCCGGAGAGGTGGTGGAGTCACCATCCCTGGGGGTGTCCAAGGGAAGGGTAGATGTTACACTGAGTAACGTGTGGTCTGAGACATGGTCTGAGCGGTCAGGGGCACGGGTTGATGGTGGGTCCTGATGATCACAGAGGTCTTTCCAACCGTAATGATTCTATGACCCTGTCTCTTCACCCTCATTAGGAGAAGCCTGCTCCTCTCCCCACACTGGCCAGCGCTAAGCTAACATTTATGGGTACTCCTTCCTTGCAGGTCAACATTGACCACGAAACCAGGGAGATCACCAGGAAGAACCTCACAGGAGCCACCTCCGCTTGCTTCAACGAGGCGCAGGCGAAGACCCGCACCCTGATGGAGAAGGACTCCTACCCCCGCTTCCTGAAATCAGCCTCCTACCAGGACATGACCAAGCAGGCCGCCAGCCGCAGCATCAACAAGCGCTTGCACACCTGACCCGTGCCCAGCACCAAACCCGCTCCGGGTGGGCGCCTAGGGCCTGGTGGTGGAGTTTTGGCCGAAATCCCAGCCTTCCAGCAGGACGCCCAAGATCTTCAGTGCTCCCACTGAGGCTGCCTTATGGAGAGGCCTTCCCACCCCACTGCCGGTGGTCCCGTTGCTGGGCTGCACAGGGTTGAAGCCACCCGTGTTTCAGCAAGAAGAGCGGTGGGCCCGGGAGCAGCGCAGCCCTAGCAGTGACTTTTCTATCCTTTCCTTAAGCTTTGTGACCTGCAGGTTGCACCCGAACTTAGGTCACAGGCATTTTTATTATTGTTATTATTTATTTTGTGGCTATTGTTATGATGTGTATTTATGAGAAGAGCACTGCTCAAAGCATGCGCACGTCCCTTGCTCGGAGGAGCTTGTAAATTAATTTATTTTAGGTATTGCAGCACTTAGCATGCCTCCCACGGCTTCTGTATAATAACTGCAAGAGAGAAAAATAGCTTTGTAATGCATCCGTGGTGCAAGGTACGCAAATAGCAGCAGGGAGAGCTGCACCGAACTGGGTCTGAGGTTTCCTGGGAGCAAGGAGGACCATTGATGGCCATAAAAGGATGCTTTGCAGTTCGTGACATTTCCCTTTTTTTGCCCTTAAATAGAGCTCTGTGGCCGGCACCTCGGCACGTGGGCTAGCAGCTTGTTCTAGGCAGAGAATAGCAGTGCAGAAGGGCACTTTGAGTGTTGAAAACTTATTTTTAAATCACTTAGGAGGTAAAAGCTGTGTTTACAGTTTGGTTTACAGTTGGGTCTGGTGTTGTCCTGTCCGGTTTGCAGCTGAGGAGCCCCAAGGACCAGTTTAAGGATGTTTTTCTGGGTCCTCTTCCCGCTTCTACCTCTGAGTCTGGTGGGTCCCAGCTGCATTCACGGGGCTATTTGAGCTGTTTTGTTATTTATTATTTACTTTTACAACTGGAACCACCTTCGTTGTGTTACTGAAGTGAATGGCATACAGAGGTCCGTTTTTGCTACGAACATGACGTCATGGTTACAAAATAAAATACAAAGAGGGCAATGCTGTGACACCATTACTGGTTGTGGGCTTTCTATTGATTTTCTCTTTCAGCCTTTGGGGGGCCGTTACAAAGCACACGTGTAAGGAAAGCTGCTTGAGGTTTGTGGCTTGAGGCCACTTACAGCCCCTTTGAAATTTGTGACCTGAGAAACACAGCAAGGGAAGGGGAAAACTGTGAAGAGTAAAACTTCCTCATGGTACCAGGAAGGATGTTGGAAAGGAAGGGTGTTGGAAACCACCCAACTCCTGCTGAGAACATATTGCCTTCCAAGGTCCAGGATGCTTCACCCAAGTGCTGCCCCAAATAACAACCAAACCAAACATGCCTTTAAACTTCCAACTTTCTATTTATTGGAAGGCAAAATGAGCTGTATTGAAGAGAGCATGAGTGCAGTGTGAGGAAGAGCTGTGTTGCAGATGGTGGTCACTCAGATCCCAAGGCAATGCCGTTAACACAGGTGGGTCACAACCATTGAAGTGATGTTTGCAAGCAACTGCCTCCATAACAAACGCTCCTGTCTCTTCTGGCATGGCCACACATTCCAAAGATCACATCAGCTCTTCTACAATTGTCATGCACCTAAATGGAGGAAGAGAGATGAAGCTGCCCACCTTATCTTTTGTTCAAGGAATGAGGTGAAAGATAGCCAGCATGTGTTTAAATTACCCAGAAATAAAGACTCAGTGAGAGCAACAAATGGCACTGAGGCAAATAGAAACAAAATCACGTCCATTTGATTTGCAGGGCCTAACAAAATAAAAAAAATACTTTGTCTTGCACACTTTGACATTAATTCAAATGTGATTTTCTGTTAAAAAAAAGTCAATTTGGCAAAGAAAAAAAAAACCCTCATATTGGCATTGTTTCATTTCATAAAGAGAAAACTCCATTGACAAAACCACGTGCTTGCATCTAATACATCCTTCACTGCTGGCAAAACCCCAGGCTCATATAACAAAGCCTTGGGAAAAAAAAAAAAAAAACAAAAAAAAACAAAAAACAAAAAACAAAACTCAAACCACAGACCCGCCTTGAGAAAGCAGAGCTGAAGCCTCCCATAAACCATGGCCAAAGTTTCCCAGGGCAAGGTCTGGGAATTTGGGATCAGAAGGGACATTCTGATATGTGATTGCATGTGCTCACCCATTATGTATTATGGAAAGACAACCTACAAATAAATGCTACGACATGAAGGGCAGTATTCCTGTTTTCTGGCACTGCAGGGTTGCTGGGCTCTGCAGCTATATCCTCCATGCTGTTTCTGATGTGCTGCAGCTGCAACCCAGGCACAGCTGGTGGGGAAGGACAGGGGGTGGGAAACAGATGGGAGAAGCAGTGCTGAGATCCCCCTCCCAGCTGGGGAAATGCATTTAAGTTTATGTCTTCAGGTTGGGTGCTTATTTTACCTACTTTGGGTGCCTTCAACGGATCTGTTCTGCTCTTCTTGTCCGTGCGCTGTGGATGGTGACCTGCTTGGTGGGGTGCTTGTATGCCTGGGTGTTGCCCTCGCCTCTTCTTGAGCCCACTTGCTGATGGATGTGCTGTTTAGAGTTGGTTTTCTTTTACTGGTGAGAACAGTGTAGCAGCCCAGAAGAGAAGAAAATATAGATAGGAAGTATAGCAGTGCTCTACTGCAGAATGAGCTTTCGTTAGTGCTTCAGGCTGGATACTGGGAAACATTTCTTCTCTGGGTGGTGATGAATTGGCACAGGAAGCCCAGGGGAGTGGTGGGGTCACCATCTCTGGTAGTGTTCAAGAAATGTGGAGTTGTGACACTGAGTGATATAGTAGGCAACACTGGGAGTCGATAGATGGTTAGACTAGATGATCTTAGAGGTTTTTTTCATCCATAGTGATTCTGTAATCAGAGCTCCACCTGCCATGGTTCAGGTCACATCTTCCTGTAGGCTATTTTCCAGTGCTCTGCTCCAGCATGGTAGTGTGGCCAAGCATATAAATCCTTAGATGTTCTCAGTTAGAAATATAATAAGGAAGGAAGTACAAAGAACACGAGAAAAAAGACCCATCCTTACTATTCTTAGCTTCTTTAAAAATTATTTTGACTTAGCAGGCAATTTCTGTTGTCATCTTTTAGCTCATGTTTATTTGTGGCCAGTGCGCGGATGCTATCTCAAGGGAGAGCTGCAAATTGGGTGTGTGTCCATCAGCATGGAGGAACAGGAGGACTTGCATCACTGTGTGCTTTGTTTCCCTTCTTGTTGTGCCTGTAACCCATCTCCTGAGCCCTCTGCTTTGCTGGTGTGCAGGCACACAGCATGGTGGCCATTGCTTTTCCATCCTTTGGTTGCTTCTTGTCCTCAGCTTGGCTTTTTCTTCTTGTGGTCCTGATGCTACTGTGTCTACCGTCATGCTGTGAAGCTGAGCTTCTGCACTGCAGCCCCCAAAAAGCTGTTGTAGTGTCTGAGACACCCTGAGTCTGTTTCTATGTCTTGCTGGCAATAATGCTGTTTACAAATGGTTTGTATTGTGCCTAACAATTTCTGATGGTGCATCTGTCAGAGCTGGCTCCCTTTCATCCGTACGCTACTAAACAGCAAACTGCTTTAATGTAGTTGGGTGACATTGGTATTTTTGTGTTGTAAATTGGATTTTTTTTTTTTAATAATAGGTTGCAAGGATCATGCTCAAAGAGCTGCAACGCAGACCTGCTCCAAGCCAAAGATGACTCTCCAAAAAAGGCTTCTGGACCATAAATAAGCACAGGCTGCCCAGGAGGGTGGTGGGGGTTACTGTCCCTGGAAGTGTTCCAGAACCATGGAGATTTGGCACTGAAGGATGTGGGCAGTGAGCATGGTGGGAGTGAATTATTTCTGATGATCCCAGAGGTCTTTTCCAGTCTTAATGATTCTTTGATACTTGGACAGCTAGACTGAAAATGCCTGTACTATATATGTCCACTGGCTAACAGCTTGGTAACCACTGAGCTATGGCAGAGTTGTCCACAGTTATCTAAAAGTTGGTACTCCCTTGGGTGAAGAAGCTGTGCTGAGTCTGTAGCAGGCTACCTTGAGTGGTGTTGTAGGAGGGGAAGATATAAAAGGTGATCCTGGGGTGATAACCATCAAGAATGATGCATGGGGCAGCTACCTTCTTCCAACATGGCTTGGTGATCCCCTGGGTGAGACTTAGGAGATTCTGTTTGGTCATGAGGATGGAACCTTGCAAGCAGGTTTGCAGACCTCTGCTGCATGCTGAAAGTGCCCCCAAACACACCTCCCAAAAGCTTGTTTTTCTCCTCCAAAAGTGAGCACAATCCTTCCGGGTGCTGCTCCATCCTATGGGCGCTTGTTCTTGGCAAAGCTGCTCCCTGGCTCTGGAGCTGTCTTAAGCTGTTGCTGGGCTTGCAACTGATTAGAGGATCCTGTTCTTGTCTGCCTGGAGCTGGTGGATACGGCTGAAAACGGGTGACTGCAGGCTGTATGACTTGGCGTGTCCTCTGGCTGAGAGCCAGTGGGATGGGCCAGAAATGCTGAACGCTCCTTTGGGCGGGCTGTTCTGCATCTCGGAAGAGGAAGAAGAAAAAAAAGGGAAGGACAGATATAGATCTCCATTTTGCAAGCTTCTCCTCCCCTCTTTCACTTTCCAGGGCTTGCAGGTTCTTCTTGGTGGTGGTGGGGCACTTGGTGGGGCCCTGCTGTGCTGGAGGGGTGGGGGTGTCAGTGAAGTTCAGAGTTCGGTTGCTGCTTTGTGGTTTGGGGGAAGAGAAGGGGGGGAAGCCCTACGAGAATGGGATCTTTGTCTTTCCTGAGGGTACATTGCTGTGAATTTAAACTTTGGCTTCTTGCATTAAAAACTGCTCTGCCCCTTTTCTGATTAGTTCAGATTAATTATCTAGGATTCTGCTTGTCGAGCAGGAGAATGCCAGTTTCTGCCTGCATGCTGTGTTCTCCAACTGGATGGGGAGAACATCAGGGACCAGCTTATTGGGTAACCTGTAGGACAATCCATCATGACTTTAATAGCAAGAACATCTGAAATTCACCCCATCCCTTCATTCAGATGTGCCAGCCCCATGGGAGACACCTGCTTGTGTTGTGGTCAGTGAAATGGGGCAAGCAATGAGGATGAGTGGGGGATGGGTCCCCCAGTAAATGCTGTAGTCATGCTTGTTTCAGCTAGCGTTGGCATTACTATCCTTAGTTGCTCCTCTCACATCTGCAAGGCATCAGTGTAAACAATGGGGTTTCATGGCTTAAAAAAATAGGGTCTTCTGCTTATTAATTAGGTGAAGACCGTGAAGCCAATATCTCACCTAGTGCATTCCATCAGCCAGACCTGGAGCATCCCTCATGATGAAGACACTGAGTGTTGCACTTAACCTGTCCTTCACTGAGATCCCTGGATCTTTGATGTTTGTTTGATGAGGAAAACCAGGGTACAGAGTCCTCCCTGTGACCGTCATGGAGCCCGGAGCCCACAGTCAGCAGGAGGCATCTACCATGTCTAGCATGCAGAGAGCAGAAAACATTGCCTCTGAGTTAAATGATGCTTTGCGATATGGCCAGAGGGAAAAGGTACTGGAGCTGCTGGAGAATGGGGCAGATGTCAACTCCAAAGTAGAATTTGGATGGACACCGCTTCACAGTGCTGTGCAATCTGGCGACAAGGAGATGGTCCAACTTTTGCTGGCCAAAGGTGCTTGTCCACATGCCAGGAAAGATAACGGTGGCACTGTGTTTATTGAGGCAGCAATGGTGGGAAACGTGGAAATACTGGAGCTGCTTTTTGGTTGTGGGTTTAACATTAATGACAGTGACGATAATGGATTCACCGCTTTCATGGAAGCTGCTTGGTATGGGAAGGAGGAAGCCTTGAGGTTCCTGCACAGCAAAGGAGCAGATGTGAATTTGGGGAGGACAGCTAGTGAGGAGAAGAAGAAACTGAGCAAAGGAGGGAAGACTGCACTAATGGATGCGTGTTTGGGAGGCTACTTCTCAGTAGTAAAAACTCTTATCCAGGAGATGGGGGCTGACGTGAACATTTGTGACAATGAAGGTAGGAATGCCTTGATCCATGCCCTCAAGGATAATGCAAGGGGAAAAAATGAGTCAGATGTCTTTGAAATAGGCCGTTTCCTGCTGGACTGTGGTGTTGATGTCAACTGCAAAGATGAAGCTGGCAAAACTGCCCTCATTCTAGCTGTGCAAAGGAAGAATACAAGTTTGGTGAAAGCTCTGTTGGACAGAGATGACATAAAAATTGATGAAGCAGGTGAGGATGGCCAAACAGCTCTGACGGTGGCTGTAGAGAAAAACACATATGATATAGCAGAGATGCTGTGTAAAAAAGGTGCAAGGACTGACATTGGGAAACTTATTGCTGTTGCAAATAGGAACCGTGCTAGTGAAATGGCATGCCTTCTTCTGAAGTATAACACCACGTTTGTTCCAACAAAACCTGACCACTGGGAGCCAAAGAGCAAACATTGGAGGCAACAGCTGCAAAGTCTTCATAAAATGTATCGCCCCATGATTGGCAAATTAAAAGTATTTCAGCACGCCTCTCAGAGAATTCAGGATAACATCTACCTTGGGCTCTATGATGGGATGGAGGTGGCGGTATGGATACACCACTGTGCAGAAGGTGGCAAAGAGAAAACGTTCCTTGGCCAATGTGGGAGCTGTGAACATCTACTGAAGCTCTTCCAGTCTGAGCAAGAAAAGGGCTGCATGTATTTGTGCTTCCCTCTCTGGGAGAAGAACCTTGAAGAACATCTGCAGGACCTGGAAGACCAAAAGGATTACAAAGGCATCCTGAAGATGATCTTCCAGGCAGTGAGAGAGCTGCATTCACTCGGGTTTGCTCACCAGTCTCTGCATCCCAAGAACTTCTTGATAGGTTGGTTGCTTTTTGTTGTTTTGGTGAGGTTTTTTTATTGTTGTTGTTGTTTCTTGTTGCCTGACACCTCCCATCCTAAGTCAGATATGAAAGGCCGGTGCAGATGTGTTTATGCAGAATTAGTTCTCTGGATAAGCACAGATGTGTTCCAGATAACCCTAGGGGAGTGAATAGAGTAACTTTCATGTCTCATTAGATCTACATTTCTGGGCTTTGCAGATAGTACAACCCACAGCAGTCTCTCCAGAGGTCTATTTTCTAAAGAAAGCAGTGACAAGCTTGTACCAACGTTCCTCACTTGTTAACGTTCTCTTATTTCCCCAGACTTAGGTGGCAAAATTTACTTGGCGGATTTCGATAGCAGCAGAAAGCTGACTGAAGGCAAAACAGAACTTATCAACAAAGACTTAGAGGTAACTTCCATCCCAGTCAATGTACGGTTTCAACCCTCAGGTTATTTCTGATACTTTCTTTTGCTGTGATTTCTAAGGGCATCTTCTGTGCATCCTCAACTAGAAGATGTGTTGCTTTCTGGGCAATCCCATATCACAGCAGATCACATATGAGAATGGCAGTGATGGAGATGTAAGGCTTGGGCTGGTTCTGGGACCCCTACAGACACATTGGGATCTGGATTATGATGTTTGCCCCATCTCATTGTGCACAAACCTTCAGATCCATACGTATTTGCACAGTTGTGCACACCTGCAGACCCATGTATACATTCTGCTCATTTAGGAATACTGGTCCCACTTCTTCCATTTGATAAGAACCTTTACACGTCTTGATTTGTTTCTTTGCAGAACCTCAGCAAGCTCATGCTGTATGTTTTAACGAGGGGTAGGAAACCCCTTAATGAAGTCAGTACCAAGGATATGGATGCGGGTTCCATGGATTATGAGGAGGCTTTGGACCTTATTGATAGCCTGGCCTCTCATGATGAACGGGGCTTGGAAGGTCTGAGCGAGCACCCCTATTTCTGGAGCAAACAGAAGTAAGCCCTAAGAGCACAAAGACAAGTTGTTTGTGCAGGATTTGCCTGCAATGCTGGGAATGGTGTTGGCTGTTGCAACTAATGAAGGTCCTTGTTCTGCAGGAAATTCAACTTCCTAAAGAATGTATGGAATAAAATCAAAGATCTGACTGGTGATGATAGAGAGGATGCTTTTAACACTCTCAATGCTGGAAAACCTATTCTTTACCCAAACTGGACTAAGCAGGTAAACCTCTTCTCTTTGGGTTGATGTGAGGTTGGAGCTAGATCTTCAACCAGAAGTTTTCCTCAGCTGGACCAAGACTCTGGATTCTCTCCTCCTCTCTAGACCTGTAGATGTTCATAATCAACTGTGCCATGTTGACAGTCCTAATATGAATGCTATGCCTTGACCAGGCAGGATCAGGGAGTCTGTATGGTGTGTCTCCTGCAGAGCTCATGTTGGTCAACATGCTTATAAGTGTCACAGAGTGCAGCCATGCAAGGTGATGTCTCTGCAGAAAGGCAGGAGTGGTGATAAGTAAAAGCAGATGTGCTGCTTTCATGGTGCGTGTGAAAGGCAGGGAATAAATAATCTATAATCTTATTTCAGATTGATCAAGAGATTCTGCGCATCATGACGACTCCCAGCGATGGAAAAAAATTCTTCTACAAGAAAAGCATCGCACACCTACTGAGATTCATCAGAAATCTGGATGAGCACCCTGATGAGAGGTACGTGTTCACATGCTCGTCCCAGCCACGGTTGTTTTGTTGGATATCTGTAAGTATCAGTGAGTTTTAGAGCAAAATCTTCTTTAGAAAGGAGCCCAGGATATGGGAGGAAGCTCATCAAAGCTCATTTTTTCAGGGGTTGCTTCCTTTGACAGCGCAGTAGTGTATAAAGGGTTGTGTAACACCTCCTGAGGGTGAGAATGAAGCTTGCGACCTGGTGTAGGGAACCTGCTTTGGCAGGGGGGTTGGACTCAATGATCTCTGGAGGTCCCTTCCAACCCCTACAATTCTGTGATTCTGTGATTAAACTTCAGATTCTGAAGCAACATCTGGCTCCCAGATTTGTATCATCCCTTCCTTGTACTTTGAGGTACCTTACTGCTTACTTCTATTCCCAAAGTGCTGATGTTACTGAGCTTGAGTTTGAATCATAGAATCATTAAGGTTGGAAAGACCGCTAAGATCATCAAGTCCGACCATCTAACCACCAACCCATGGTTTAAACTCAGTGCCCCATCTACCCTTCCCTTGAAAATCTTAGGGATGGTGAGTCCACCATCATCCTGGGCAGCCAATGGCTCCTTGAGTGCCCCTGAAGAGCTGCTGGACTGCCTCTACAACCATGGGCGTTTCACATCTGAGGCCAGAGGTCTCTGGTGACACAGGCTCTAACTCCAAGTCCTGCTTTCACCAAGGCTAGTGGCCAGCACTGCTCTTCTGTGAAGATGCAGGTAGAGGTGCTGGAGAAATAGCAAAAAGGTAGAGTGCAGATCTTAGGGAAAGCACGGAAATGTTGCAGCTCAAGGACTCGTAGGAAACCTTCCTGTGTTATCAGAACGGCTTTTTCTCTGCGAGGGAGGAATTGAGGCATCATGGGTTCCCTGGATGTTTTTTTAAAAACCTTTTTTATTTTTTTGTTTTATTTTTTGTTCTTTCTCCTTCAGGATCAGTGAAATAGCGGGAGACTATGCCGAGTATTTCCTGAAACTTTTTCCAAAACTGACCATTCATGCCTACAACCGTTTACACCGGCATCCCAGGTACAGTCACTTCATAGACATTCAGGACCCTTCTTCATAGGAGGCCGTTGCCTCGCATCCCATGGATGATCCCACTTTGTCTGCCTCCTTCAGCTGCATAAGAGTTGAAGAAAGCGGGTAAGGAGATGAGAGCACAGGCAGGGGCAGAGCACAGAGGACTTAGTCTGAGAAAATGGAATAATGTTCAGAAGATGTCTGGTATAGGAACCATAGGCTTGGGAGAGGAGCCAAGCTGACTGTTAGCTCAGTGACTTCCCTATCCCTCTGGGCTTGACTACCCCTTGGAGATGGAGACCTTGTGGCATCTTCATTGTCCCAGGGGTTGCTTGTTTCTCTGTTAATAGCTTTCAGGAGGTGGCACAATGCTTACACAGTGCTTATGGAATATTTTCTGGCTGCTGAAAAGGTTTTTAATGCTATGAAATACCGATTGGTGTTCTGTTAGCCTATACAGAGCCAAACTGGGAATAAACTTCTTTGGAAAACTGACATTTCCTATGCTCTTCTGTGAATGAGGTACCCCACCCCTCCCTGAGAGAGGAAAGCATCCTGAAGCTGTACTGGGCACTGAAGGCTTCCTCTCCTTTGGTGCGTAACATCTCTTGGGAGATGGGCTGTATGGAGAACTAATTGTTGCTTTGCTTTCATGGGGTGAGGATTTCATGGCTGAGTTGATGTGTAAAGATGAATCAGTGCTTGCGTGCTCTTGTGTACATGCAAAATTCAGAGTGGGTGTGTTTGACCCATCTCCTCTCCAAGGGAGTGACTGTCAGAATGCATCACTGAGCCCCGTGCATCTGCTTAGCTGTGTGTGCTGATATCTTTTCGTGTTTGCAAACCAGCAGGCAGTGCCGTGCGTGAGCCTGATTGCCAGGCATCTTGGTGTGTGTGCACGAGAAATCCAGGCACATCTGTTATTTCAAGCCTGGCTGTGAGCTGCCTTCTGCAGTGCAAACAAAGTGCAGTCAGATTTCTGCACCTTCCCAACTCGTATTATGCAGTGTGCTCATGCAATGGCTCTGCTCGCTTGCCAGTGCAGTGCTTGCACTGTGCTAGTGCCTGAGCTGCTGCTCTGGGCACTGATGCATGCATGGCTCACCATGTATGCATGCTGTGACTTAAGAGCTGATGCAGTGCAGCTAGTTTTTGGGGCTGGAAGCCTGGGGTAAACTTAGCTTGCAGCACAAGAGCAGCGTTGAGGAGCTGGTTGGACATGCAGCTGGCTGTAAGAAGCTGCTGCAGCTCCTGAGAAGTCTCTCATTTACAAGAACATTGGACTTTGGGTTTGTTTGATCCTGCCAAGTGTTGTTAATCCTAATGGACAAATAGGAAACGTCATCTCCTGCCTTAAAAACACCTGTGCTGTTGCCAGGCTGCGGGTTCTAGGATTTGAGGGTTAAAATGTAGCTGAAAATAGCTGTAAAGGTACACAATGGAGTTTGCACGGGAGGCAGCTGTGAGCAGCAATGTGTGCTAAAGGTTTTGCTCTTTGCTTCATGAAGTGATGTCCAAAGTACACCGGATTTCTGCAGCTTCCTGGTGGCTCAGCACAGCCATGCTTCCTCACCTTTCAAATAGGAAAATGAAGGCATTTGCTAGGATTTGGTTAGTGCTTTGGAAATTTAGATGCACTGGGGATTTAAAAAGGGAACCAAAAAAAAAAAAAAGGCCCAAATTCAGCATGAGCTGACTCTGATTAGAAAATGGGTATCTCCTTGAGTAGGTACACCTGAGTGGCATGTCCCTGCAAGGTGCTGTGTTAGCACGAGGCTGAAGGATGCTGTGAGTTGCTTTATTTTTCAGCCTTGTTGCAAATTAAGCACAGCCAGTGCAGTATGTCCTGACTGCTCAGCTTCCTTGGAGCATGTCCCCATGGCTGTTGTGCTGGGATATCTCTTCTTCTGTCTCTTCTTCCGTTTCTTCTTCTTCTTCCTCCTCCTCTTCCTCATCCTGTGGGGAGGGGAGAAGCACTGTGTCAGTGGCTGATGGTGGATGCATGGGTGAAAAGTACAAATAGAATGTGGATAGAGCAGGGAAAAGTGCAGCCACTGCAGATCTTCTGAGTGTGTTACTGGAAAAGACTGCAGAGAGCTGGAGTCAGAAACAGCCCACCCAGAGGTAGCATCAGTCACTTCAGTGACATGGGTAGGCCAGTACCTGTGGTATAAACTCAGGAAGGGCAGCAAAAGGAGGTGGCTTGTGTCTGTGTGACCCCATCCTGGAGGCTGTGGGGCGAGCAGCATCCTGCACAGCTACCCAGCAGCCCCACAGCTGGAGGAAACAGCCCCTCGCTGCTGGCTGTCCTCCTGCTCCAGCTGCCTGTGCTGGTGGAGCCTGAGGACGTGGCTGCTTTGCAACCACCTACCTGCTCTGAAGGCTCAGAGGTGGACCTGCTGGATGACATCTCAGCACTTTCTGACCCTGTGGAAAGCACAGATCCCATCACAATGTGTCAGGGAGCCCTAAATCTATGCTCCCATCCCGGGAGCCTTTTGCTCACCCTCGTGCTCCTCCTCTAACTCCTTCTTCTTATGGGACCGGGGCAGCAGGACCTGGATACCTCTCAGGAGCGAGAACAGAATGACGACGTGATTGCCTGGTGTGGGAGAAGAGAGGGAACAATTAAGTGGGGGGGGAACAGCAGGACGCGTTGTCCCCTTCGGCTCCTACAGAACACGAGAGATGGAGGGGAAGCGGTGACATCGAATGCTTGCTGCACAAAAATACGAGTTCTGCGCACCTCCTCGTTTGCAGGGAGGAGGTGGCACGCCCTGCTCTGCAAGGAGATGGCATTCGGAGAGCTGCGGACGCGAGCCCCCGTGAGCATCACCGCGCCGAGCTCCGCGGAGCGAGGCTCGGCAGTGCCACAGTGACGCCTGGTGACAGGCTGCGAGATGGCCGCAACCACAGCCCGGCTGCTGAGCCCGCAGCTCCGACTCTTGCATGTTCTCCCCCCCCTGCATCTCCCAGCCGCGCCGAGCTGAGCCTCACAGCCTGACAGTGATGAATTAACGGGAGCGGAACGCTGTGCTGCAAGACACCCACCCGGCCGTCAAAGCAAGATTAGGACGTGCCTATTTTGGTTTCCCCTTTAATCAAAAAATCAATTAGGTAATTTCCAAATGAATATTCAGTCGAGGAGCCGGGTTGTCAGGCAGAGTGACAGCGCATAGCAGCACTTTCTTTGTGGGTTTCTCTTTCTTTTTTTCTTTTCCCCACAGTTTAGCATTGTTTAGTATATTGGAACTAAGTAAGAGGATGAGGGGGAAAAAAGATCTTTTCCCTAGAGATCATAGAATCTTTAGAGTTGGAAGCGACCTGTAAAAGCCATGTTGTCCAACTCCCCTGCAATGAACAGGGACACCACAGCTCCATCAGGTTGCCCAGGGCCTGATCCAGCCTCTCCTTGACAGTCTCCAGGGATGGGGCACCAACCACATCACCAGGTAACCTCTTCCAGTGCCTCACCACTCTCACTGCAAAAGGTTTTTCCTCGTATCTAACCTAAATCTGCCCTCTTTCAGCTTGAGATGTCCTGGTGAGTGCTCCCTCCGACCCTCATGAAACCTTTTCTCCATTCCAAACATCCTCAAAGCATCTTCTGTGCCGTGGCACTAAGCCTGCTGTTTGCCTGCTTGTTTCTGAGCAGTCTCTTCTCCTTCTGCTCCCAGCTGACTTGTAACCTGGTTTTTAACAGCTCTTTTAGGGGATGTATTTTTAAGTTTTTTGTTTTTGTTTTTTTTTTTTTTTAAGCAAACAGGGCTTATGCAACAGCTCTGTCCTCATGAACTCTCTGCACCCACTTCCCTATTCCCTAAAGAAATTTCTTAAAACCTCCCTGGGTGATTTTGGCTGAACTTGAGAGGAAGGAAGGGCTTTAAAGACATTGCATTCTCCAGCCCCATGTAGCTGAAGCTGTGTGTATTAGTGGAACATGCCATGTGCACTGCATGGGAGGGGTTTGGCTCTTCTATGGGGAACCATCACTGAAGATCTAGGGATTTGGGGGGTCCATAAATACTGTGGGACACCAAAAACCCAGGTCTGGAGGCTTCTGTGCTGGAAGAATGAGAGAGTAAATGTGGAGTGGGGAACGGGCGCTCATCTTACTTGGGCTGTAGATCTCAGATGATTCAGAACAGGCTTTTTTTATACTGGTCAACGAGGTTGGTTCCCTTTCCATTGAGTAGACTCGGAAGCTCTTCATCACCTTCCAGTTGCAGAACCTGCATGAGGAATGCCAATGACAACAAGCCTCCGAGCAGATATCTGCAGCTGAGATCCTGGGCAGTGTCTTGTCTTCATTTACATCGTGCCAGAGGCTGGAAGCAGAGGCTGGCATCTGTGCAGCCTCTGCAACCCAGAGAGAAGGGCTTCGTACCTCTTCCAGAAGTGGATCAGGATGGGGAAAATGGCCACCTTGGCTCTGTGGTAGAGGAGTCGGTTCAGTAGCCCCTTGGAAGACAAACTCCAAATTAAATCTCTCTCATCTTCAGAGATGTTCACCTGAGCGCAGAAAGGAGCTTGTTTAACCAAAGCAGTTTGTAGCAGCCTGGTGGGCCCTAGAGGTATGTCTCTCTCCCTAACCCCACTGTGCAATTCAAGCTGTGCCTATGAAGTTACAGTATTTCTGTCCTGGCTGACTGTCCTGGACATAAAGGCTGGATTCCTCCTGGATTTCCATGGAAAAATGCTTTCCAAATAGGAGATAAACAGAACCACTGCTACTGTAGGGGAAGAGGTAGGTGTGTGGGGAGGGCACAGTGATGACATTGACCTCTGGAGACTGAAAGGACTGATCTGGCAGATTGCTGCACACATCCCGGTGCTTCAGCTCTACCATCCTTCCTGCAGATAGGGGATTTCACCATCTCCATGCCTATATGCTTGTTCTTAGTGGCTACAGATCAAGTGCTAAGGTGGGCCTGGTGATAGATCAGTTCCCATGGAGCCCAGGGATGGTTCCCAAGCTCCAGAGTGTGTTCTGAAGCTTCAGAGCATTCATGGAGCAGATCCACCCCCCTGTCTGGTCTCTTTCTTCCTATATCTGCTCGCAGCTGCCATGGTCTTGAGCAATGAACAGCCTACAGGCTTCCTGGGTGGGATCCAGCATCTCACCCGCAGTCTGGGAGGAATATCAGAGCTCAGGAAGAGCTTGCTGATGATGGCAGCTTTTCTTTTGAGAAAGTCAACTTCATTTTTGGTGCACACGTTGCGGGCTGCCAACGCTTCAGCTGAATCAGCCAGCTTGGAAAACCTGCAAAAGCATGTGTTTAGGTGTCACTCTGAGACAAGTTCCCTGATCGGTAGGCTAGGTAGGCATGGAATCACAGAATCCTAGAGCTGCTTGAGCTGGAAGGGATCCTTAAAGGCCATCTGATCCAACTGCCCTGCAATGAACAGAGTCCCTTACAGCTCCATCAGGTGCTCAGAGCCCCAGACCTTGGCTTTCTGCCTCTCTGGGCAGTGGTCTTGTTTAGCTCAGTATTTACCAAAATGGAGGTTTGGGGCTCTCTAAGGGCAGGTAGCCACAAGCAGATTGGATGCAGGCAGCTATAGAATGAGACTTCTGTTGAGTCTCACACTGCAGTTTGGTGTCCAGCCTTGCTGAGGGGAGTTTTAGGATGGCAGCAAAGCCCTCAGTATGTGCAAAGAAACCCATGCACCAGCTTTATGCCTTACCAAGGGGTGCAGACTGCTCCCAGAATGGATTTGGGCCTGAGAAAAGGAGACTTGGAGGCAGCTGAGCACTGGTGGAGCTTACTTGTTGATCTCCAGGTAAAAGTGGAGGTCATCAACGAGGAAGTTGACAGTGATGAGCTGGTTGTTAAACATCTGTCGTTTCACCAGCACCACATCCTTGTCCCTCGGGGACCTGGCAGAGGATGCATGGAAACGCGAGGTGTTGTTGCTCTGCATCGAGGTGACGGGCAGGTCTGTGAGAGGGTAAGAGATGTTGTCTCCTGCTTCTTATAGCATTGGTTTGGGGGCAACTGAGCATTTGATGCTGAGCTATATCCCACTCTTTCACCTCCCCTGTGCTTCCCTTTCCTGCTTACAGGGGATTTGTTGGCATTTTTCTACTTTAGAATAATAGAATGGCTTGGATTGGAAGGGACCCAAAACATCATGAAGTTCCAACCCCCGTGCCACAGGTAGGGCCACCAACCCTCTGATCTGATACTAGACCATGTTGCCCAGGGCTCCATCCAACCTGGTCTTGAGCACCCCCAGCGATGGGGCAGGGATGGGTGCCTTGGTAGACTACAGCCTATAGGGCCTCCAGGGAGTTCAGATGTTCAGATCTATCCAGTGTGTTCCATTCTCTTAGCTCAGTAACCTCCATCCATCCTCCTCTTTGCACCCATAGAGTGCTTGTGTTCCTTGTTTGCTTTGAGCTGGCCACAGTACGTTAGATCAAAAGTCTGCCTGTCTGCCTAGCCATCACCTTCTCTGATAGAGGCCATAAGTGGATAATTAAGGAGAAAGAAGTTAAAATATGTTACTATTCCCATATAAAACATTCTCCAAATTCCAAATATTTTTGTTTCCAGGTACGTCTTTCTCTAGGTGGGCTTTCTGCATATCCACCAATTCCAATGGATTTCTTCTCTACCAGCTTTTCCAGTGTCCTTTTGAACCAACTCTACTCTGCATCCTCTGGCTCAGCACCTTGTAGAAAGGCTCCCTGTTGCATCTCCTTCTATTTATTTTTGCCTTGTCTCAACTTAGTTTCATCTATTGCCTCCTGTTGTGTTTCTTTTTTTTGTGGAAGGTGTGCAAACTGTTGCATTTATGTTGCTTGAGAGACATGCACCAGCATCACTGCACTCACTTAGCAGAGAAAGGAGGGACACTGGTGTCAGAAAACCAGATATCGTGTGAACATGTGTATATATATGTCCATGTTGCTTCTGCTTCTCATCTCCCAGCCCCATCACCGAGGTGTTGATATTCCTGTGGCTTCTCTGTGTGCAGTGTGCACCCAGTGTGCAGGGTCTGGGAGCACTAGGATTAGTGGCCAAGGGCCCAGCCTGACTGTTCACCTCCAGCTAGAAGAGACAAGCTCATTTTGTGCCTCATCTCTGCCCTCCTTTCCACCCTCTGCTCACTCGGTGCAGATTTCTGCAGGCAATATTTGGCATCCTGAAACACATGCTTTGCCAGCAGGAAAGAAGAAGTGCACCTTCAGCAGAGACTACTGAACATATGAGGATGGGAGAGGAGCCTCACAAGTTTCCTCCATTTATCTCTCCTAAACCTAGGATTGCCTTGGGGAGGGAAGAGAGGTGTTCAGGAGTCTAGCCATACTTTCCTCCTCATTTTCTACTTCCTTCCGGAGAAAGTCCTCAAACTCCACACGGCACTTGTTGTTGTTCATCTCCCGATGGAACTTGCAGATGCTCCTGACAATGTTCTGAATGGCAAACCATGCCCATCGCTGCAGAGACAGGACAGTGCAAGTCAGTTGGTGGTACAGCAATGGGGAGCCAGGGCTGAGAATGACCCAGCCATCATTTCTGGTGTTTCTGCATTCCCCCCGAGGCCATAGGTGATAGTGTGAATTGTTTGGCCACTTGCCACTATCTAAATCTGGACTCCAGAGCCTGTGAGAACAAAACTTAAACTCTGCTTTTAGCAGTCCTCCAGTTCTAACCTCCCTCACCCCATTTCTATGAGCACTGCTTAATGCACAGCATCTCCTCCTTCCTAGACAACACCCACAGCAGGCCAGCAGAAGGTCTTTCCTTACCAGGTTGTCTGTCTTGAAGTTCCCCATCCCATGCCGCAAACAAAGGTTGGACTTGCTTGTGTCACTGGGAGGAAAGAGGTCCTGGTACTCCTTAAACCTGCAAGATGGGAGATCAGAGAGCATCAGGGACAGCCAGATGTATGAGCAGGGGTTGGGTGGGTAGGATGGGGAGCAGCTGAGAGGGGTAGTCCTGTGGTTGGGGTCTCATAGGACTCCTATTTGTGGAGGAGGATGGAGAAAGGGATGGGAACTGCAGCTCTCCCCTTGCATGGTTAATGACATCAGCAGATCTAAGGCTGGGGTGAGGGTCTAGCTGGGATGTTGATACACTGGTAGATGGTTCATAGAGTAATACATTTGTAGCAGTCGTTGTCTGTCACCAAGGAAAGGGTGTTTGTGTCTGAACCTAGGAACCCATCTAAGCCAAGTCCTCACCATCGTTTTTCCATTGCTTTCTGGACGAAGATCTGTGCTGTCATCAACATGAAGGGAGTGACTGTTTCAGCCTCACTTATTTCCTTGATGATAGAAGAGCTGCACTCCAGCTGTTCCTCTGGAAGAGACGTGCAGTCGCTGCCTGCCATTAGCAGCCACCTCAGCCACCATGACAACTCTTCCTACCCTCACATCAGCAAGTGGCATCCTGTCCCACCTCCGCCTGCCTACCCCATCAGCTGTTCACTGAATTTGATAGTCTCACCTCTTTTTCTTTCTCTACTGTGCTAATTGCACGCTTTGGGAGTGAAACTCTGACTCCAAGAACATCAGAGGTCCTTGGTAAAGAGTAGACCACCTTCCTAGAAATTCAAGTGGCAGTGGAAGACCTCAGCAAACAATGAGCAAGGAAAGGAGAACTGGCAGGTCCCTGCAAGAGGATCTAAAATCTTCACCCACATCAAGGAAAAGAAGCCTTTGTCGCAGCTTGTGTAAAGTACAGGGCAGGAGGGTGCCTACCAGCTGGGATTTCACCATGGAAATAATTTCTGACAATGCTGTTAACGAGGAGGTTCTTTGTCTTGGTGTTGGTCTCTGCAGCTAACTTCTGCACGGCCATCCAGAAGCGCAGTGGTTCAGCTGCACGGCGCTCCTCGAGGAACTGCTTGAAGTACTGCAGGTGGGCAGGGCTGTGCAGAACCTTCACAAAGTGCCTGCAGGGAGGAGACACCAGGAGACAACCAGAGCTGAGAGCAGGAAGGGATTTGCAATTTACATCCTGATGTGGGGCTGTCAGAAGTCTTGTCTGGAGTATCCCCAGGAGGTGGGACTCCACATGGACATTCACATGGCATCTCTATGACAAAGCAAGGAGTGACACTGAAGGAAATCAGTGGGAAAATTCTGTTTCCTGAAAGTAGCAAAAGACAGCAAAGCTTTCTACTGCAAGGTGCCAGACCTGGGTCTTCTCGTTGGCTTCTCTACTGCAACAGTGGTGTCCTTCTTGGCACTTGATTTGGTTTTTCTCCTAGGAGCAGCCCTCTTCTTTTTCTTCTCAGGCTCAGCAGCTGTAGGGACAGAATGGAGCCGGCCCCTTCCTTGGGTGCCAATTATAGCCTGTCACAGCTGTTCTCAGGTCAGAGGACCCCAAAGAAGCCTGAGCTGCCTCCAGAACTGCCCTGCTGACTTCAACAGGATGAGCCTAACTTAGGGGACGTTGGATACTGTTAGGAGCCCTTCACCTCTGCATGGCTTCAACTCCTCAGCATCTGCTTCAGAGGAAACCTCCAACTCCCACCCATGCTGGCTGGATTAACACCCCTAAACATGTGCCTTCCAAGGGTGGATGAACCTATCTCTCCTTCTGGAGATGTTTCCCTGATGACGCTTCCCCCTGCTTGTCCTGAGGAGTACTGGCTGGGAGCCTGCCCTGCTTCTAATCTGCTTGGGTTGGACTCACCAAGTGGTGGGCTTTTGGGAGACAAAACCTCCTTATCCTTGCTGCAGCTATCCACAGGCAGCGATTCTTTCTGAACAGCCAACTCTTTTGATGTCACCTTCTGGGAGTCTGCATCTGATAGAGAAGAAGGAACAGATCCATCTCCTGCAGGCTCTGATTGTCCTCCAGCGCTTACTGAGTGCTGCCTTAGCACTCTTTGCCTTTCCTTTTCCCTTCTCTGTTCTTTTCCTGTGATCCACCCATGATGCTACATTTCTCAGAGCCCCAAGCTCCCCAGGAGGTCAAGGTATGGCAGTGGGATGACAATGATCATTCCTGCCTTTGCATTTCAATCTCTTTTCTACAGCCTAGTGACCCAAGCCAGTGCAGGAACAAGCAATTCGGTGCCTCTAGTACTGAGAAGGGCGAATTTGACCCAAAGCTCACCGCTAAAGCTTGGATTACAGCTTGTGGCTTGCAGATACCCTGTCCCAACTCACACAGTGACACTGTCAGCAATAAAACAAGATACCCTACTAAGCCAAAACCTGTGTGTTGGTGGCTTGGTCACTACAGACACACAAAAAATGCTGCATCAGCCTAAGCCAACCTGAATATCAGCAGAAATTCAGAGCCTTCTCTTACCAGTTTTGCTTACAAGAGGTTCCACCTCTACCTGGAGCATGCCCCTTTTCTGGAGGTCTTGAGTGCCAAAGGATCGCCAGCGCTCAGGGGAGAGGCCTTCCAAGTTCCTTGTGTCATGCAAGGCCTGGCTCAGCTTCAAGGACTCATTTATCCGCTCAGACAGAAGGAAATATTTGTCTTTCCCAAGATCGTGTCCTTGTACCTTGGGCACTGGGACATCACTCTGTGAAGACTGACAAGAAGAGCAGAGGGTGATGGCACAGAGCATCCTATTACACCCCATTCGAGGAACTTCTCCTGCAGTGCACCCAGTGCAGGCTAGCTGCACATTTTTGCAGTTACAAACCTACCCAAATTAAACCTCTGGGAGAAACCTGAGCTCAGCATAAGACTTGAACCTGTCCATACTTTTCCTAAAGCTGGCTCACATCTGCCTGCAGCTGCATCCAAAGGCAGCTGCTTTCCTGAAGAGGTCACCGTCCATCCAGGAGGACTGAAAACAGCCACAAGGGTGTCATGGACAGGCAGGTGAGCTCACGTTTTCTTTTCTGCTGTCCCTGGTGCGGGCTCTGGCTGATGTCCCAGGAGTGCCACGCACTGTCCCCACTGAGACCCTCGTGCAGGTTTTGGCCATTCACCACCAGCGAGCAGGTACAGAGAGGCTGTCTGCTAACAGAGCTGCGTGTTGCTGAGAGCAAGCACCAAAAATAGCCCTGCTAAGCTTCAAGCAGCTCCTCTGACATTGGTGCAGAGAGAGCCCCCAATGAGTTTGGCTTAGGGGATGGTGCCTGCGGAGAGCATGGCCCCGACACCTGCCCAAGTGCTAATTGCACTCCCAGACCAAGCATTTGCTCTGAGTGGTAATTTCCTTGACAAGGGATGCTTAGAAACATGGGCAGCTAATTAACTTACAACCAAAAGCATTTAATGAACAGAGCCAGGAGCTGACAGCTGCCAACTGACTGCTCCATAAGAGCTCGGCTCTCACGGGCTGCAATGCTGGGGCTTTGGGGCACTGCCCTTGCCAGACCCTACTAACCATTTCCAGGGCCAGCTGCTGATTTTTTACATTGCTATTCTGGGAAAATCCTAATGGTCAGCTTGAAGACATGAGGTGCAGTGAGCAAAAATTCCTGTGTGGGTTGTGCAAGGGACCAAAACATGCAGGTGTTCCGAGGTTTCTGTTTGCGAGGAGGCTTCCTGGAGTTAGGGTAGCATTCCGGGCACTGAGAAGTATGATGCATTAGTGGGATATCTGCCAGAAGGATGGTTTGCTTGTGTAATTCTTACTTAAATCACTGCTTTACACAGTGGAGAAAAAGAAAAAAAAAAGAAAAAAAACACTTGGAAAACTTGAGTGCAGTTGAATCAGAGGCCAAAACGCTGCACATCCTCCTCCTCCAGCATGCTGGCAGTAAGTTTGTGCTGGGACAAGGATGTATGCATGTGTAGCTGCCCATGAGTCAGATTAAAAAGCAGTATTTGGTCCAGGCAGGGAAAAAGGGGGAGAATTAATTCCCAGAAGTGGTTTGCTCAGCATGCTGCCTGCTGCTGGCTTCGCATGGACTTTCCCTGCATTTAGATCTCTCCATTTCTGGGATGGGTAATAGCCTAGGGGCTGACCTATGGGATGCTGGATCACTGCAGCTAGTGCTGAGCTTACCTCCGTCCCTCTCCCCCCCTTCTGCCATCCACACTGCCACCTGCAAACCCCTTGAAGATGCCCACAACCCCTATGCATTCCCTTTACCATGAACTGGAGGAACGTCTTGTCATCATGAGCCAGAAATTTCTCATAGTAGGTGCAGAGGACCTGAAGAGGAGAAAAGGTAGGGTGTCCCCAGCTGTTCTCATGTGTCCCATCAGCAGCCAGCACCCTTACTGTACTCCAAGGTCACAGTGACAATGTTGAGACACCCAAGGGCAGCTTTGCTGTGAGCTGTACACGACGTGCTTCAGTCATGTTGTGCTGGAAGCAGTGACTCAGATGTGAAAGGATGGCTGCCATCCTGTGAGCACCATCTGACAGCTGAGGCCACCAGCTGCTCAGTGGCTGCTCATCTCTGCTCCTCAGCCCAGCAGACCCATGGGGATGCTTCTCTCTGCCAGTCTGCTGCATCTAGGTCACTGATTCCAGTCCAAGCTGACTTGTGACCGTAAGTTTTGCCCTCCCTGTTCTCTGTTCATCTTCTAAATATCTCTGTTAAGCCTGCCCTTGCACCAGGTCGGGGTGTGTAGGCCCAGCTGTACCCCACAGTCTGACCACTGCCAATCTCTACCTTGCAAATCTCTTTTTGAGTCCTGTATATCCAGGGGGTGAATTCTGCAGAAGACAGGTGGTCCTGCAGGCCTTGGAGGATCCTTGTCTCCATGGGAAGCTGCTGGATGGTGTTTTCCACCAGATAGGACTCGCAGATCTTCTCCGTGAGGAAATGGCGCAGGGAGAAGCTGTTTTCTCTGCTGTGGTCCAGCACCACGGGCAGGAATTCCTCCAAGTCGTGCCATAGGTCCAGGAGACGAGCTTCAGCAGTGCAGTCCTGGCAGAGCAAGAAGGTCCTGAAGGGCCGTCCTGCATAGCTGTCAGCACTGAGGGCCCAGGGGAGGTAGCGTACGGTCTTGGCTGGCCTTTTGGCGGACGGCATCTTGGCCAGGGGTGTAGAGGAACGTAGGCTGGAGGGGGCCTTCTCTTCACGTAGGTTCTCCAGGTGGAGAACCTGTTTTTCTTTGGGCCTAGGTCTTTTTGCTCCTCCTCGGCTTCCAATGGCAGTATTTGCAGTACGCTCTGGTTGACGAATCCGTCCCAAATTACCTTTAGCCTGCTGCAATCTCTTCGTGCTCCCGGCTGGCTCTGCCTGCCTTTCTGGTTGCGTCTTCATTTCTTGGGTGTCTCTTCCCTCCTTGATAAGAGCCCAGATTTTTTCTTTGGCCTCCCTGCTGCAGTAGGGCTCTGGTGAATCCTGGCTCCTATTAATTCTCATTGGGGAAAGGCCATCTGAAATGCCTGAGGGCTCCTGCAAGCGGCCCTGTGCCAACCGTTCCTGATATTCCTGCAGCAGAGACCAGCAGGATTTTTCCTCCTCCATGTTCATCTTGCACTGGATGAAGAATTTAGGGAGCCAGTAACTCTGAAGGATAAACAGGGCCCGTTGCTGCATTTTGCTCAGGATCTCCCTCCGGGTGCCTACAGACTCAACGTGTGTCCGCGATGAGCCTGAAATGAATGCAGGGGAGTGATGATGTGAAGATGGCTCCAACCAGACCTGATGCTGCCACGGGGGATTCCCAGCCAAGAAAAGGTGCTGCTGGCATCCCATCCGTTCCTGGGAGCAGCCAGGAATATACCACCAGCTCCCATCTCACTTACGGGCAGTGGTGCCGCAGAGGGTAAGGACGCTGGAGCCTTCACGCAGGTGGGTGACCTTCAGCCTTTGGACCAAGGACAGATAGAGGTCCTTCTGCATTGAATCTGACTCATCAAGCCCCAGCAGCCTCTCGGTGGTGAGCCAGAAGTCTGTCAGTTCTTCCCCTTTGGATCAGACAAGAGAATGATGTGATGGAGGTGGTATTAAAAGCCTTGCTGGGGAGCAAAGCAGCCTGTGATTAAAAGAAAAGGCTGTGAAGATGTGGAGGGGCTGCAGAGCACACCATGCCCACCTGCCATTCCTTGGGTGAAGGCTCGGAAGCGCCACATGCCCTGGCTCCCACTGATGCATTTCTCCAGCAGCCACTGGTCCGCGCTCTGCCAGTTCAGCAGCCTTGCTGTTGGAGAGAGAGCAGAGCACGGCATCAAGGCACAAGCCTTGATGAATGCCTTATTTTTCCAAAATAAAGATCTGCATCCCAGCTGCTAGAACTTTCTTTCCAGCAGCCAACTCTTGCGCTGATTTGCAGATGGGCAAAACAACAGGCTGGAATGAAGGGGATTGTATGGGGGCAATCAGCACAGTCCAGACATGCTGCCCTTGAGACAGACCAGGGTGTAAGGTAAGGGTGTGTTTTGTGTGTTTGCAGGGTATATTAATGGCACTAAGGGACACGGGTTAGTGATGGGACTCCTTAGGTCAGCTTGATGGTTGGCCTTGATTATCTTCAAAGTATTTTTCAGCCTGGATGATTTTATGAGTTTCCCAGCATAGGATGCACAGTGCAGAGCAAGAGCCCCAAACCAGACTGTGCAATGCCTTTTTAACCCAGTGCTATGCTCAGCAGGCACCAGGCAAGAGGAAGCCCTGTTAGTGCAGCAGTGACTCACCTGCTTCCTCTGAGCGAATGAAACCCAGGAGCTTCTGGCAGAGGACGAGGAGGAGGCACAGGCTGGATTTGCAGAAGTGAGGCAGCCGGTGTTTTCCCAGCCAGGCCAGCAGAGCTGGGGGACTGGGATCCTGCATTGCACCCCACGCCCAAGGAGAGGATGAGGCAGTGAGCAAGGAGCTGGCTCTTGCAAGGGGATTAGGGTGAGTAATGGGCCCATACTAGGGGGGTTGCTGGAGAACGGCGTGAACCATTCCCGTGTGCAGAAAAAGGGGGGATGCTTGTGCTGCCTGTGTCCCTGCTGTCTCTCCTCCCCACTTGCCTCCTTTCTCAGAGCCCCAATTTCCCGTGGTTTCTGCTCCACCCACGGCTTAAAGGCAAAATGAAACCCGGGTTTAAAATCACACCCCTGGCTGCATGAACATGGAGCAACCTCAGAAATGAGGAACCGATCAGTCCCTGTCTGGTGCCCTTCCTCCCGTTTCTTTGTTCTCACAAGGGATGTTTTCTCACCAGGTGGCTCGGTAGCTCTGGCCAGAGGTCCCATTGCCCCGTGCTGCTGCTGTAAATGGGTGTCTGGCCAAAAACCTGCATCGAAAGGAATGGGGAGATCTTGATGTGATGGAAGGTGGTGGGGGAACCCAGAGCCTGGCTGTCCTAGTTAGTTCCCACTACATCATCTTCTGTCAGACCTCACTAACTCCTCCATGCCGAGGTCCCCAGTTTTCCCTTAGCCCTGACAGCCTAAGCACAATACAGTCCCAAGTTTGGGACTCAAAAGATCCTGGGCTTTGTGGTGAGGAGCAGACTTACAGGAAGGTTCAGAAACGTGTTGAAGAAGTCAACAAAAACTTCATCTCTCAGCAGCAGCTCTATGTCTGTGGAGGCTATGGTTGCTGCAGGGGAAGAAGAGAAAGTTACCTGGGCTCTGTGTTGTTGAAAGATGGATTGTAAAGCAAAAGAAAAGTGGGAGCAGTCAGGACAGAACAGAGCTCAAAAAAAATGTGATCTCAGTTGGGGTTTGGTGCACTGAGGTCCTACTGCACCTATGTGCTGTGGGCTGCTGACACAGGGTGTTTGGAAACCATGTGGTTCAGTTGCACGTAGGACTTGGGAAGTTTGAATGGCCACTTTCTAAATACCCGAGGGTTTGTGGAGGTTGAGTACAAATGCTATAGCATTTCCTTTGAATTATCAGGCATCATCAGGCATGTTGTGTCTGTGGGTAGAGCAGCAGTGTCTGCAGACATCCACTCCAAACACCCAGGACCTGGAGGCAGTGTGTCGGTGTTGGCAATGACCTAAAATCTATCCCTTGAATTTTTGTACTTGGTTCTGAAAGACCTGGAGTGGTCTGGCAGCACCTGCTGATGTTGGATGCCCTTGGAAATGCCCACCAGCACCAAGGCATGGCTGTGCCATAGGGAGGATCTAATGCTGTTTTTCCTCTTCAGAGTGTGCTTTGCTCTAGCAAAGTTCACTCACTGGTGGCCATCGTGTTGCTGTGTCCTGAGGATGTGTTCTAGATCACTGTGCTGCTTGTGACACACTTGTCCCAGCCCTGATCTTCAGGAGGGTTCTTGGGGGCTGCAGTGCTCTCCGCACTTTTCTGTAGCTCCAGCTTTGCCAGTCCTTTGGGCAGTCCTGAAATGAAGTCCTTCCCATCTCCCCACTCGGGCCAGCTTCTTGCCTTCAAACCATGCTCTCGGTAGCACCTTGGTGCCATGGTTGGTGTCAGGGCATTCGTGCAGGTGGCAACTGATGTCTCATGGGAGACTCCGCTATGGTTCACCTCAACAGAGCAACCCTTGGCTCCCAGTTGGGACTGATTCCCACCTTTGGAGACCTCCTGGGAAGAGGAGGAAAGAAATGCCAAATCAAATGCAGCCTGGGTTGGAAGTAGCAGGTGGTGGAGGGGAAACCCTGACAGCTCTAGCATCACGTTAACTGAGCAGGAGAGCAGAGAAAGGCTGGTCTTAGCTGTGTTGAGGCCACTGGTGCCCCAGCCCAGGTTGCCTGCAGCAGGTCTGAGCTTGCTTTGGTGGGGACCAGTCCGTGGGATCCCGGTGCCCTCGGGGAAGAGAAGCGGGTCGAGCCATCTTTCTAGAGCCGGTCCCCAGCAGCGAGGTCACCTCACCAGATGGCGCTATCAAACCAGCAATGCGACGCTGTCCCCAGCGCAGGGATGGCTCCTTGCTGCTCCCGTCCCCAGCGTGATGAGTAGGGAGGCACCGCTGGTTTTACAGCTGGGCAGTGATGTGTTGAGAAGGTTAATGGTGTGGGGGCATCGACACACTCTGTCACCCTGAGCGTTTATCTGCAGATTGCCGGAGCTGTCCCTGCATACACGTGTGTACTGGGAGGGATGCTGGCTTTGGGATAGGGTTGAGCACAGCACCATGGGCAGCCACCATCCCCTTCTTCTGGTCGGGGAGCACACCAGGGTTGGGGACACATCAGCCCAGAAGTCAGTCCCCCCAAATGATTCAGGGAAGGCTGAGCTGTGAGCAACGTTGCTCATTCCAGGTGCCAGTTGGTCTGCAAACAAGCGTGCAGTGAGATCCTCAGAGCTTTGCTCGTGTCAGCACGGCTCCGGGCTGACCTCAGCAGGGCCGAGCCAGCCCTGCCAGGAGAGGATCAAGGCTGCAAGCTGGAACAGATCGGCACGGTTACCATGGAAAAGCACGGGACCGTTTCCATAAAGCCTTTGCCCGAGGTGAGGTGGTGTTTCGGCAGGATGGAGCTCCGCTCAGCACAGCTGGTTGGTGCACAGCTGCCCCATCTGCCTCGCTGTGAAGGTGCCTTGCAAAAGAGGCTCACGTAGGCTGAGATTGAGCAGCCCTGCCAGATTTAGAAGGGTAGGAGGGGGCTCGCAGAGGGATTTGGGGTGGCCACGCTCTTTGCGCAAAGATACGGGCAAAGTTGCAACACCAACTGCGTCAGTATCGCTCCTGAGAGCAGCCCACCCTCAGCAGACCTGAGGCCACCTCCGCCCCCTGGCAGCCCCACACACGGTGCTGGCAGAAGGGACGTGCCTGGGGCTCAGGGCTCGGGTCCTTGCCCCACTACAACACCAAAGTCCAAGGCCGTGTGGCTGTAGGGTCGCCAGAACCTGGACGCCTGCAGCATCCACGTGGGCTCACAGCCTCCCAGATCCACCCACTTTACAGAAGCAGGGCAACCACACACATCTCTGCTGTGCTTTTGGTGGCACACATCACTGCGGCGCCCAGGCTTCGCAAGCCTGACATAAGTATTCTATGCATGAATACTACTGGATTTTTTTCCTCATGCACCCTCAGGCTGTTCTGATATGAATAGTTTAGGATACCTCGAAGACCACATCAGCAATGGTGGGATCCTTCTGGGCTTGTAGCACCTCACAATTAATTATACGAAATCTTGGGTGCAGCAGTTCAGCCTTAGCCTTGAATATATTAGCCTATTTTTTCTAATGCAATTTTCATGCTCACTCTCCTGGGTGCCTAAGACTTGTTTGCTCAACGAGGACATCTCTGGTGTTTCCTGATGTTAATTAGAAGTATTTCTGAGCCTACTGCCATCTGTCTGTGGTTTCTTTGCTTGGGATTTGCCATGGACACACTGCCCCTGTAGCAAGCTTTGCATTTCCTTGCTCCCTCTCCAGCAGCATCACCCGTAATCCTGCATATGTCCAAGTGGAGCACAGCTGGGGCTGGGGGATGCGATCCAGCCGTAAGGAAGGCATGCAGGCAGCACTGCAGCACCTTGCACAGTGTGCAATGTCAGGCCTTGATCCTGCCACTGAATGCACTCGGGAGAATTTCCGCGCTCCTTAATAAAGCTGTGATGTGTATTAGGCTGAGATTAATCTGCCAGTCACGGTTAACGTGGCCCTGAACTAGCAGGGAGCATGCTTAGCAGCATGAACTGTGCTAATAAAAAAAAAAAGAAAGAAAAAGAAGAAAGCAAGCAAAGGGAAAAAAAAAAAAATTGCCAATGCACACTGTGACCAATTTCCAACTGCAAGGGAAAGGCATGCGCTGAGCACTCCCTAGGATATTCTCCACCCTTGTACAGAGCGAGCAGAGCCAAGCAATCTCTGGGTCTCAAATCCCCCGCCCTGCCTGCCTGGTTCTCATCTTCCAGCTTCCCCCGGCCACGCTTGAAGGAAGAGCACGTGCTTCACAGCGGTGTCCCTGCTTGCTGCAGAGCAGCCAGGTGGGTTCTGGGCTTGCGATGCCGAGCGTGTTGCTCTGAGCAAAAGCAAAGAGGTGGGCTGGTGGGGGATGCGGAAGGGGAGGAAGCTGCGTGGGGAGGGACTTTCTTTTTCACATGTGCCTCCGCACATTTTTATTAATTTGCTTTCCTACACCGCCGTTTTGTGCAGCTCAGGTCATCACCAGCTTTCCTCTGCCTTTGCAAGCCCTCCGGTCACCACCCTACAGCCACCCTTGACCCTGGCAGCACCTTCAAAGGCAGCATGCTGCGGAGCCTGCAATGTTTGCTCGCTTATCAGGTGGGCAGCCTCCCACTGCGCTCCTGGGGACACCGCTTGGCCACCGCTGCCCGCGCAAGGTCAGTCCCCTGGCACCGTGCTGAGCTCCCCATCCTCATTGGGTGACTACCACTTGAGGGCAGAGTGGTAATTAATTAATTAAACTCGTCTCGCTAAGGCCTTGGGTTTGCTAACCCATGGGTAAAGGGCTTCGGCCCCGTGAGCCCCTCTGGGGGTGATGCAGTGGTGTCAATGTGTGAGCAGATCCCACCTGGCCATGCTGGTGGAGGTGGCACGTAGTCAGACACCAAGCTCTTGTCCCTTGGCTGCATTTCAGTTGTGCCCTGTGTGGCATCACACAATGAGCAGCGGTTTCGCAGACTGGTTTGAAAGTGATACAGCTGAAATGGGAATGCCTTGGCTGGTGGGCACAGGGGGAGGTGCTCTTCTCACCTTCCTCCCAGCTGTGTCAGAGGCTGGGCCTCTTCTTAGCATCTAATCCATCACAGCACAATAGACCATTCCTACTTCTTGTGTGATGCTTATACTTTAAGAAAAGAGAAGGTGAAGTGCTGGTAGTGCTGCCCAGAGCTGTGGGTGCCCAATCCCTGGAGGTGCCCCAGACCATGGATGGGACCTGGCAGCCTGAGCTGGGGGGCAGGCAGACCATGGCAGGGGTGGGGCTGGGTTTTCTTGGAAGTCCCTTTCAACCCAACCATTCAATGGACCTATACAATCATTCATTTGGATTTAAGAAACACTTTTAGTGCAGGTGGAAGGCAATGGTTACCTGAGCTTAGCATATCAGGTCTGCACTGAAGCATCGCAATCCACCAGCTTCTGATGGAGAGGTTTGTGCAGGGTTTGCACCACTGGCCCGAAGGCAGCAGAGCTCGGCGTCACCCAGCCCCGGATCAACACGTTGTGTTCTGCGGGTTCGTGGCTTTGAAGGCTGAATTAAAGCCAACCTTGGAAGGTGTCACCTCTCGGCACCACGCCTGTCCCCCGCCTCGCGGCGAGGAGAGGTCACAAGGCTGAGCTTCCTCAAAAGACCAGCAGGCGGTAGGGAGGAAGAAGGGAAGGCAGGAGGTAAACAGGCGGCAGGAGGCCGGCCGCCTTCCCGTGAGAGGGCGCTGGGAGCCTTCGCCGCTTCTCGGCTGCCTCGTAAACATGTTGTGCTGCAGGAGATGGGCCGTGCCAACGCCGGGGGCTGCTGGCCGTGGGTGCCCCGGGGCTGGTTGGCAGGCAGCTGGGCTGGCCACCGCTTCTGAGAAAGTCGCAGGTAGCACATTTCTAGGAAACGGGAGCTGTCGGTGTCCCGATTAAACAAACCATTTAGATAAACCCAGGCGTTAGGTTTCCAGAGGCAGCCCCGCTTTTTGGGGGCTGTTTTGCTGCTGGGTCTTCCTAAGCGCCAGCATCCCTTCCTGTGCTTTCAGCTGAGCCACTCTGGGTGACCGCAGCTGAACTCTGGCTTTGAGTTCTGCTGTGGGGTGACACTGGAGGCAAAACGTGGGTGCCAAATGGGGAAATGGAACAAGATCCAGGCAGGGAAGGAGGCAGCCGAGGTGAGAACGTATTGAGGCACCCAGCTCTGCCCTGCTTGGGGCTGCAGCAGGGACACCTCATCCCCCTACTCTGAGAGTGTCAGTGCCTGCTTGTCACCTCCAAAACGGTTCTGTGTGCTGATCCTAACCCCTTCTGAATCGAAATCTTTGCTTTACACACGAGGTGCAAGAATTTGGATATTGGAGGAAAGTAGCAAGGTGTAGGCTGCTGGGAGGTAAGCAGTTGGCTTGGAGGCTCTGATTTGCCTAAACTATGCAAGGAGGTGAAAAGCACCTGAATTACACCTCCATCCTGGTGAGCCCTGAGGGATTAACTTGCACTTGTGGCTGCTGTAATGCGGTGGCAAAGAATGAGGCAGGTTGTCCCGCAGGCAAGGTGGGGACCTGGCTCTCAGATGGGCCATAAATCAAGACAAGCCCTTGGCCAGCAGTTAGTCTGGGCTGAGGATCCGGCTCTCCAGGGCCACTGTGTCCCCAACCTCCAACTGAGCAGAGGTTGTACTTTGGATGGCTGTGATGGCACAGAGGGTCAGGCTTCTTGAGGAGTGGCCAAGTGGGTGCCAGCTTTGGGTAGTTCCTGTCACCCCAAGGCAGGCGTGTGCTTGTCCTGGCACTTAGGTGCTGGGAATGGATGTGTATGGAGCAAGCACTGGCACTGCCCCTTGGGTCTGGGCTGGAGGGCCGACCAGGAGCGGGGATGAGAGAGGAAGCAAGCATCAAGGGTGGAAAAACATCGGGCAGTCAACGGGTGTTCCCTCGGGGTCACAGTGCCCTGCAGTGAGGGTCTGGATTGTAAATCCGTGCTGGAAAGGTGCAGCACAGCAACAGCAGCCCTCAAACACAGAGTCCAACACGAGGGGTGCAGGGGGCTCCCATTCCTCTCCCCCCTTCCCTGCTTGTCCTGTTTACCCAGGGCGACTCATTTCCATGCCTGCGAGTTATGCAAAGGCAGCTGCTAATGTAAACGCTGCAGAAAGCCCTGGATTCGCTCCCACCGCTGCTTTCCGAGAAGAGGGGGATATGTTTTCGGGGGCTGGAGCGGCGGGACGGCAAAAGGGAAGGAAAAACAACCCCCCCTCCTTTTGCCATTCCCCTAAACGGGACGGACGAAATATCGCAGAGCAGCTCAGCGGGGCGCTCGGCTTGTTTTTCCCCCTGCCCCGACTCTCTTGCCAGCTCCCTCCTCCTCGCAGCCCCATCCCCGGCCCCGTCCTGCCCCCGGCCCGCTTCCCGCTGCCCAATCAGTGCGGCGGGGCCGGCGCTCCGGCTCCATAAAGCGGCGGCGGGCGCGGCCCCCGGGAGCCGAGCGTGGGAGCCCCGCGCCGAGCCCCTGCCCGCAACCCAGCCCAGGTAACAGCACGGCTCTGGGGGGAGGAAACGAGGGTTAGCGGGGGGTCCGCAGGGCTCAGCCGCGGGGTTGTCCCAGCAGGTTCCCGCAGGGGAAGATTCCTGCTTAGCCTTCGGGACGGGGGGGTGGGGGAGGAAGGAGGATAAGGGGCGGCTCTTGTTTTGTCTTCAAAACAAGCTCTCTGCTGTTCCCCCCCCCCCCCTTCTTCTTCTTCTTTTCTTTTTTTCCTCCTTATTTTTTCTTTCACTTCTTTCTTTCTTTCTATTTTTCTTTTTCCTTTCGAGGCTCTCACTCTTTTTCCTTAAATAACGACAATCTTGTTGAGAGATAGGTGATGCTCCCCACAGCTCAGCCCACCGAAGACCCCCTCCCCAACAGAGGGGTCACATGAGGGGATTTTGATCTGAGAAGCTCTGGCATTTTTCAAGGCTCTCAGCATGAATATTCCTACTTGTTTTCCATTTCTGAGTTGCTGGCATTGCCAACCCCACTGCAAACATGAGCAGACCCAACACACGTGGGTTGTTGGGAAGGTTGGGTTGGGAGCAGAGCCCCTCCATGGCAGCCCATTTTGGGGTTGCTGTGCTGCTTGTTGCTTTCCTCAGCCCTGGATGAGCCTTGTGTAACTTCAGACCAGCTGATCTGGGGAGGCAGCTGGGCTGGCAAGCCCTCCTTGCTGAAGCAAGCATATTAAGAAAGCCCCAGCTAAGCTTTCCTGCTCATTAGCCCTGCTCCAGAGCAGCGGCGAGTGCGGGGGTGTTTGAGAGGTAAAAAGTTCACACCGGGTTCAGAAGGTGTTTTGAAGGCTGTTGCTTGGTGGATAGGATCCTTGCCAAGGAACAGGAGTTTGAGTATTAACAGGATGCTTTGAAGGTATCAGAGAAGCTGCTGGGTTTTCCACCTTGGGCATGGGATGCGGAGTAGCATGGGACCATGACTGAGCTGTCTCTGTGAATAGAGTGTAGGGGGAAAGAAAAGCAATTGGGAGTGCAAGGAAGAGTCTCACGTTTGGGATTGGTTTTGGCATCCTCCCTGCAGGACAGCCCTCGTCAGCTCCGCAGCCATGGCCACCTCGGCGAGCTCCCACCTGAGCAAAGCCATCAAGCACATGTACATGAAGCTGCCGCAGGGGGAGAAGGTCCAAGCCATGTACATCTGGATCGATGGGACTGGGGAACACCTCCGCTGCAAAACCCGCACGCTGGACCACGAACCCAAGAGCCTGGAAGGTGAGAGGTGCGGGATTCGGAGTAGGTGCTTTTTGGGAAGAGCTGAAGATGCTGCTCTTCATCCCCCTCTGCTCACCTCCTGCTCCAGGTGCCCGGGGAGGAAGGTTCCCAGCTCTCCAGATGTGACATTGAGCACCGTGGCAGGGGTTGGGTGCCAGGCCCGGCGGAGGGGGCTCTTGGCATGGGATCCGTGGCCCATTGACTCTCAAGTGCTCGTTTTGGCCGGAAGTAGTTTGGCAGAAAGTGGAAGGGGAAGAATGGAGCTATCCGGTGTAATTAAGAGCTTGTGTCCCTCAGAACAAACAGTCCCAGCTTACACAATAATAGCATTAGGATTTTCTCAGGTTGCCATGGAGCTGGCTGGAGACAGTTATGAAATGAAAATACTGTGTGTGACTGAGCAGAATTCTCTCTCTCTCTCTCTCTCTCTTTTTTTTTTCCTTTTTCCCTCAAAGGGAGTGGTTGGCACAGCTCTTTTGAAATCTCAGTGCTTCCCATCCTCCCACTTTCCCCCCAGGATACGGAGCAGATAACATAGCCTGGGTAGAGTTCACTGCAGCTCCCGCTGTGCTTTGACCCCCAGGATGGAGGCCACAAGGCCATACTCCTTTTTTCCATATGAAGCTCAACACATGTGGCAGTGCGTGTGATTTACTCTTCCCCAGTCCCCAAACATCCTGAATGAAAGCAAACTGGGTGCCCAGCTCACTCCATGGTGGTTGGGAGATGGGAATTGTCTTCAACGCTGCAGTACTGGCTTGGACTTGGCCAGCAGCCCAGTGACTCGTGTTTTTCAGGGTGGCTGCAGAGCTGGGGAGTTGCCTTCTCTCATTTCTTACTTGTTTTGTGTTTCTACTTCCTTTATTTGCAAAAAAAAAAAAAAAAAAAAAAAAAAAAACAACCACCCAAAAAACAAAAGATCATCTGAGCTGGGATGAAACCCCTTCTAGTCCCATTGTCTATAAGTATTTGCACTTCCATGGCACTGAAAAGTGATGGAGAGTCGATCCTTCTGGCACTAGTGGACCCTGGCTCACAGTGACTTGCTCTTCTCTTCAGATCTTCCCGAGTGGAACTTCGATGGCTCCAGCACCTTCCAAGCTGAAGGCTCCAACAGCGACATGTACCTGCGACCTGCTGCCATGTTTCGGGACCCTTTCCGCAAGGATCCCAACAAATTAGTTCTCTGTGAGGTCTTCAAATACAACCGCCAGTCTGCAGGTGAATGGACACACTACTGGTGTTTGTGGGGAGGGGGTGCTGGTAGAAGAAGGGGGGTGGAAAAGGGAAGACCTATCCAAATGTTGTTCATGCCCTTCAGCATGGTGCATGGCAAAAATAGAGCCCCGAAAATAAAAGGCAAACAAAGCGCTGGTGGTGATGGTTATGGTGGAACACTGGTCCTGGATTCTTCTCTTCACCAGTGCTGCTGGCACTCAGGCTATAGATAAAGGAAAAATGGGCAACGGAGGTGGAGGTCCTAAAAAACAAAACCTTGTGCTGCTTTTCCGTTATAGAGACAAATCTCCGGCACACCTGTAGGCGGATTATGGATATGGTGTCCAACCAGCACCCCTGGTTTGGGATGGAGCAGGAGTACACCCTTCTGGGAACAGATGGTCATCCGTTTGGCTGGCCTTCCAATGGCTTCCCTGGACCCCAAGGTAATCTTTCAGGAGCCAGCAATGCAGTGTGTCAGGGGCGTTTTCTACCATGCTTGAGTTGTGATCCTTGTGACACAATTTATGTTTCAAGCAAGATGAATGATGCAAGACCTTTCTAGTACTGAAAATAGCAAGCAGGACAGTGGCAAAAACTAATTCACAAAATTAAGATCTTCATGGAAAGGCAGAAATGTTCACTGCCCTTTTCCAGATTTTGCTGTTCAGTTTATTAGTCTACATGTAACATAAACTCTTGCCCGATATGACAGAGCACAAGCCCCGACCATCTCCATTAGTGCTCTGCTCTACCAGTGCTTTGCCATGAAAAATGGATGCTTGATCTTCCCCATATGTGCTCTCTCTGCACAAAATTTGAAGCTTTTACCTTCTGGAAGCTCACATTTTTCTTGTTCTCCATCTGTGCTGTTGCAGGTCCATACTACTGTGGTGTAGGAGCTGACAAAGCCTATGGCAGAGACATTGTGGAGGCCCACTACCGAGCGTGCCTGTATGCTGGTGTGAAAATTGGAGGAACCAATGCAGAAGTGATGCCAGCCCAGGTAAAATCTTGGGTGCCTTGTGGGGTGAGATGGTCCAGAAAAACTGTGGGTAAAAGGAGCTTTTGGCTCGCCGCTCCAAGCAGTGCAGCTTTGCCAGTGGTCAGAGTGTAAGGGGGTGGGAAGTGCTTTGCTGTGCCTCTGTTTGACTAAGCTCTGACTCCTCCTTCCTGTAGTGGGAGTTCCAGGTGGGACCATGCGAAGGGATTGAGATGGGGGATCACCTCTGGATAGCACGCTTCATCCTCCACCGGGTGTGTGAAGACTTTGGTGTCATCGTGTCCTTCGATCCCAAACCCATCCCTGGGAACTGGAACGGTGCTGGCTGTCACACCAACTTCAGCACCAAGAACATGAGGGAAGACGGGGGACTCAAGTAAGTCTTTAGAGATGGGCCAGGGCAGCAAGTTGGGCTTGGTAGCTGCAAGCTTTTAGCAGAGCTTTTGACTGCATGGTGGACACCATTATGGGGTTTGTCATTCTGCGTGAGACTTTTTTTCTGGATTTCACTCTTTATGTGTGTGTGTGTCTGTGTTTTTTGTTGAGATGTGTATGTAGTATTACGCTCCTGTTGGTGTTGGATTGGAAATTGAGTACAGGTGGAAGGATGCAGCAGTTCGTAGCAGGCTGTCCAGCTCTTGTTAATAAACAAGCCGACTCATTTTTTTATTTATAACCATGATGAAAGAGACCACTTGCTTATGTCTGGGTCAGGCTGGACGCAAATGCCATGTTTGTTTTCAACGTGAGGATTTTGGAAATGTAAAACCCAGGCCACTAATGGGACTGGCGTGCTCAGTGCAGACCTCGCAGCACTGGACCTTGGTGGAGCTTTCCAAAGGGATTTGTTTGGGCAGCTGTGCTTTCTTGCCTTAAGGTGCTCTGAGATAACGAACCAGCCTGTGATTGTCAGCTTCCCTAATAGGACCTTGGGTTAAGAAATCTTTCTTCTGGGAGCAGATTTTGCCAGAGGCTAAGAGATCTGGCCATGGATCATGCCCGTGAGCACTGTCAGTGAACTCTATGAGGCCATGGGGATCCTTTTCAGGTTAGAAGTAGAAGGGAAGCGAAGCCCCCCATTGATAAGGACAGGGAAGTGGGTTGTAGGACATAATTCACTTGGGGATATGGGGAGGAGGGATGAAGCTACATTCACTTGGACACAACAGCAAGAGCGGCTCACTCACCGAGCCTTCTCCTCTCCCCTGCTTCCTTCACAGGCACATTGAGGAGGCCATCGAGAAGCTGAGCAAGCGTCACCAGTACCACATCCGTGCCTACGACCCCAAAGGAGGGCTGGACAACGCCCGGCGCCTGACGGGCTTCCACGAGACATCCAACATCCACGAGTTCTCCGCCGGCGTGGCCAACCGCGGCGCCAGCATCCGCATCCCACGCAACGTGGGCCATGAGAAGAAAGGCTACTTTGAGGACCGCCGGCCTTCAGCCAACTGCGATCCCTATGCTGTGACGGAGGCCCTCGTCCGTACGTGTCTCCTCAACGAAACTGGGGATGAGCCTTTTGAGTACAAGAACTAAGTGGAATCGTGCCCACAGACACCGCCTTCCCCCCATGCTTCCCGCACCCCTAAACTTCCCTTCTAGTTGTAATCCTGAGGGTACAAGATAACACACTTCGTGTCTCAGTAACTCTTGTTGTTTTGAGGTGGGGGAGGAGGGCAGGTTTAGTTTTAATGATGTCTGTTTGTCATTGACTCTTCAAAAGGCGACAGGAGGAGCAGAGGGTGTTAGAGAATTTTTAACCACTGTTTTGTTTTATTGTTTCGTTGTTTTTGTTTTTTTTTTTTTTTGTCTAATTCATCTGTACATCCGGTGGGATCCAATGGTTTCCAGGGACAGGCTACACATAGAAAGCCAGCAGACAAGAGGAAAGTGAAAATTAGAGCTGACTTCCCCAAATTTGGGTGTTAGACCCAACGCTGGTGCTCTGTGGGCTGATGGTTCTTAAGGCATAGCGTCCCAGGAAGGGCAGGGAGGAGATAAGGCCTCTCTCTGTCCTGTGGTGTGATGGGGAAGTCTTCAGCCTCTTGGCACTGTCAGATTTCTGGGATTCTTCTTAGCGTGTGGTGTAGGAGCACTTAGGAAAGCTCCTTGTTCTGTCATTGGAAGTCAACCGATCTCCTGCTCATAACACAGAGTGAAGTAGTATTTTTCTATTTAAATGTAAAAACAAAAAAAATTATATATGAAAGTGGGGGGGGGGGTTGTGTTTCTGGTTTTTGGATTATTTTTTTTTTTCTTTTAAAGAAGAAAAAGATGACGTCCCAGGGACTTGACCACAAGAGTGGGCAGAGCTCATGGGATGCTGCCAGAGGGCCTCCAGGTGGGACTGAGGGAGAGCTTGGAGGGCTCAGTGGGGAAGACTCAGAGGAGTGCAGCTTGCAGGAGGCAATTCCCAGACCTGGGAAGCCCACAGGAACGTTTATCACTGTAACTCAAGTAGCCATGAAGTGCTTGTGTGGATGAGGGGGAGGAAGGCGTTCCGAACAAGGAGTTGGCTGGTCAACTTCACCGTGTTCTGGACAGAGCTGTGGGTGCTTCACTTTCCGGTGGGGTTAGCACGTCACTAAAGCAGGGCTTTTGATAAATGAAATTTTAGATGACTTTTTTTTTTTTGTTTTTTTTTCTCGTAATGTACTTAGTTTATAAAACTGAGTGATTTTACAGAGACCGTCGATGTCACTGTTGTGTCCTGGCTATGGGACTGCCTGCCTCCACTCATGGTGGCTGGGAAAAGGGGAAGGATCCATCCCTCCCAGGCAGCCCTGTGCCTCCCAGCTCGGGCTGGGGGTACAAATGTTCCGGGATCTTACACTTTGGGTATCTTAGATGGTGCCAGTTATATTCCGTTGCATTTGGACTTCTTCCGAATAGTTTTTTTATAATTAAAAAAAAAAAAAAAAGATGGAAATGTTAATTCTTCCTCCTTTCTGTGCTTCCTAGCAACTTCTTTTGTATGTGTTTTGTCTTTACTTAAAGGTAATTTTACCCTGATACCGGGAAGGTTTTGGCTTTTCATTTGTGGGAAGGAGGGGATGGTCAGAACCTGTGTACCCAATAGTTGGTTCTCTGGGGCACTGTGGTCCTGCTGTGACTGCAGTGGGGGTCTCTGTGTGGGGGGATGTGGGGCTTTGTGGACATCCGTGCACACAGCCCATAGGGTGTAGAAAGTAAAATGGCAGCAAATGCTTTGGAAAAAGGAGCATGGTGTATGGTACACCTAGGCAACCCTGATGGTGGGAGTGGGAAGCAGTCCTTTGCTGCTCCTGTTGTCTTGCATGTAAATGTAGCACGGGTGCTTGATGCTTAATGGTACCTCGTGTTCTCAGCTGACAGAGCATTTTACCACTGGCTTGGTAATTATCCAGATGAAGAAAGCCTAAAACAATGAGCACTGTGCTGCAAAATGACTCTTCTTAAAATTATGTATGGAAAAAGGCTGCCAGGAATTAGAAGGAAAAATCCCTGCTTTCCTTCAGGCGCTGTTGTCTGACTTCTTGCCTAAAGCTTGCAGGCTCAGCCTGCTTTGCAGCCACTTGAACACCATTTCCCATGCACTGGTGGGCAAAGACCAGCTTCCCACTTTGCAGAAAATCTGCAGCTTGAGAGCTTTTTGCTCTGCTTTCCTCTATGATGTTCCTGGGACAACTTGATTGCAGTGTAGTGCAGCCAGTGACTCACTGGTCCATGATGGGGTGATCACTGATACAAAGCTGGCTTTTTCACACCAGCTTTTTGCAGGTGTGAGGTGCTGGAGGATGATTTGAGGCTCAGCATTTCAGCATCCTTCAGCCAGGAACCCTTGCCTGCATAAAGCAAGGCACTGTCCCTAGAGGTATTCAAGACCCGTGGAGATGTGGCACTAAGGGACACAGTCAGTGGGCAGGTGGGGATGGGTTGGGGTTGGATTGATGGTCTCCATGGTCTTTTCAACCTTAACAATTCTACTCTTCCGCTGCCACCGTGGATTTGCTTCACCTCTGCATGCTTTGCTCTGAGGCTGAAAGATCAGAGGTAGGCTTGTTGTCAGTGGCTGCCCCAGAGGTGACTCCTCTTTTCCTCCCTTTGCTAGTGAGATGGTGTAAGGCTGCATTGCCTGCAGGAGCAGCAGTGCAAGAGGGCTCTTTTTTCCCCTTTTTTCCTCCTTATCCTGGCCTGCCCACGGGCTGGCACGGCCAGGCTATTTTGCTTTCATAAGCTGCATTATGTAAGCTGGTCTCGAGCAAGGACGTGGTGCCAACTTGGCGTTGGGAAGGAGCCACATTCCTGTGCCGCGGGGTCTAATCCCTGCCTGCAGCAAAAGCTGGGCTGCAGGAGGAACAGGAAGGCTGTGCCTTGCTTTCCAATCCCTCGCCCCAGGTGGAGGAGCCTTGCAGAGCCATCGCTCCCTTTGTCAACAGGCTGTGCCCGGCGTTCCACTTTGCAAACCTCATCCTCAGCAGCACTGGGGGTTGGCCCAGGCTTGCACAGCACACCTCGGGACCTTTCTCTCCTGCTGTGTTTGTTGAACTCTCTGTGCTCTGCAGCTTCGGTTACGCTTGTTTGGAAAGGCTCAGGGGGAGGAACATGGAAGCAGGAACTTCCACAGTGCTAGCCAAAAAGACAGTGGCAAAGGTGAGCAGCATAGGGTGTAGGGCTGTGTGGTGAGCAGATAGGGTTGCATGGTGAGGAGGTGGGGTGCAGAGCCTGGGAAAGACCATGGGATCGTAGAATGGCTTGGGTTGGAAGAGACCTCAGAGGCCATTCAGTTCCAGTCCCCTGCCATGGGCAGGGTCACTAACTGCTAAATCAGACACTGGGGTAGGTTGCCCAGGGCCCCTGTTCAACCTGGCCTTGAACAGGAACGGGGATCCACAACATCCTTGGGAAACTCGTGCCACAACCTCAACGGTGCATGGGCCAGGATCTCCAGAACAGACTGCCCCCAGGGTGCCATGACTGCAGGACAGCCCTACCCCTGTCAAACCAATGGGCAGCTTGGATGGGGCATTGGGCAGCCTGATCTATGAGATCCATCCCTGCCTATGGCAGGGGGTGGGAGCTACATGATCACTGGGGTCCCTTCCAACCCCAGCCTATGACTGTAGAATCACAGAACGGTTTGGGTTGGAAGGGACCTCACTGATCATCTAGTTCCACGGGAAGGGCAGCATGCTGGGAAGCAGTCCTGCATGCACCTACCTGTGCATGCAGTGCAGGATGGCACTGGGTGCTTGGCAGGGCTCTTGGGCTTCTTTGGCCGTTCCACTGACGAGCTCCAGGACCTCATTTGGCCAGACATGGCCATACAGATTCAGAAGATTTGCTCTTATTCCCCTTGGGTTAAAGTGGCAGCCTTGACCTCTTGTGGGTAGACTATGGAAGCCCGGGCTTCAGCTTGCTGAATCACCAAAAACTATGCAGTTGTTCTGAAACACAGGATATTTTCAGCCCATTTTCCATCCAGATAGATAACACATGCAGGGTGATTAACTGGCTCTATTTTTTTCCACCTCTCCATGTGGCTGGCTCTCCTGGCACAATATCTGTTCTCCCTTTGAAATGCTTTCAGTGCAGGATGGCTGCCTTCCCTCCTGGCACACAGCTGGGCTGGCATTCACTGAGGGCTGCCAACCTGGGAGGAAGTGGCTCATTAGAAGGGCAGCATGAGCCTGTGTATGGACAGGCACAAGCCAACGTGCTCCTCTCTAACCAAAAGCCAGCAGCTTTCCCCATTGCACCTTGCAAGGAGCAGCCTGGGCTTCCTGAAGCTGCCACACTTGAAAGGGTTGTGTTGTCATAGCAGGAAGGAACCGCACAGGGCTTATTGCCTGCTCCTGCCCCATCCCTAGGTCAGGGGGGTGTGCTGGGCTCATTGTTCATTTGCATGGCCGTTTTTCTCGTGCTGCTGACATCTGCTGATCCCAGATTGCTTTCCAACCATCAAACCCTATGTGGCAAGAGGGAATTGAAAGAGCAGGAGACACCTCATTAACTTTTACTCCACCCTGTATCCTTCCCATCATTATCCTCTTGCAGTGACAGGGAGGAATATTGTTTTGCTCACCATAGGAGGGGAATAGGATGCTTATGGGGTAAGCAGGGGAGCGTAGCTGTCTGCAAGAAGCCTGGCAACCGTGTGCACCAACACAACCTGGGTTCTGAACAGCCCCACAATGAACAACCCCGTGGGATCCCATTTTGGCTCCTGAACACAGGATGGGGACCATCTGGTTTCTGCTCCCAAGCTCACAGCTTCCCAGCTGTGCTGAAATAGCCAAGCAAGGCTTGAGCAGCAATGCCCACCCTGATGGGCATCCACTTTCCTTCTTAATGCCCCCGTCTGATGTTTTATAGGAGCTGCAGATGTTCAGCATCCAAGGGTGTTCTTTCCCTAGCAGGCTTTCTCCAGGCAGAGAGTCAAGTGAGCAAGCAAAGAACAAGATGGAATTGGGAAAGTAGTCTGATTTTACTCTAGCTATATCTAGCCCTTGTGCTGAGCAGAGATTTGTCTCAGAGTGACAACCTGCAGGCAGCTGTGCTTTTTCCAAGCAGTTCTCCATCTCAGACCCAAAGCAGCATTGTGTCAGGGGCAGTTTGGGGTTTTCCTAGCAGTCTCAGGTGGAGATAACTCCTTTCCCTTCAAACTTTGAGAGCTGGACACCTTTCATTTATCCATCCTAGCTTTCCCATGCAAACAGGGCATGAAGAGCAAAAATAGAACACGGGTGGTGCTTTCCTTAGATTCCAGCTGCACTGCTCTGGGAAAGAGGCACAGGGTGGGAGACGGGCAGAGATGGGGCTGCATCCTGCCTGGCTGGCTCCCAGCCGCCCTGCACTGCAGGAGGTGCTTCCGTGGGAAGGTGACTCCACCTGGGAGGTGTGACACTGAGGCTGGGGCAAGGCAGGAGGAACAAAGCTCCTTTTGTTGCACTTCCCCTGCCCCGCTGAGCTTCCTGAAGCTGTGCCAGCGAGATGCAGGCTGTGGCATCGTTGAGGGAGGCTGGCTGAACAAGGCACCTCTGTGCCAAATCCTAGATAGGTACAGCAGGATAAGGGGATTGGCAAGGAGCACCCATGGGGTGCACGTGGGTCTGGGACATGGAGAGTGTCAGCATGTGGGTGAGCACCTGTTACCAGTATCACCAGCATTACTGGCATACCAACCTTGCTCTGCACCCTGATGCCCTGGGCACATAGAGGGAACTTGATGGGTTTGTCCAGGTGTGGGATGTAGCTGAGCGTAAGAATGCCAAAAATCCACCCAGCATGCTAAAAATCTAATTCCAAAGCAGCTCCATCCACCAGAACAAAACCCCTTAAAATCTGACCTTATCATGGAGGCCAGCAGTACTTCAGAACATCTGTGGCTCATCACAGCAGGGTGAGGGAGATGCACAGCCCTGCACTCCTCGGAGATGATGGGCACATCCATCCCATCCCTGCTATGCATACATGGTGCATAGTGCTACTCGTGTATCTGGAAAACCCCTGGGATGGTGAGAGTTAATCCTTGCTCCCAGCTGCCTTCCTCCAGCACTGTACAGGAAGAGGGGCTGCCTGGGGGAGGAAAAAGCACTGCGTTCAGACCTTTTACCTAATTTCCAAAGGTTCAGACCTGACAGCCTTAGCAACGGGAGCTGCCAGGATCTGCACTGCTGGCTGCCTTCATGCACGGCCCACATCCTTGCTGCAGGGACACAGCAGCACCCACCTCAGCACTGACTCGATGCCTCCTCACCCACAGGACCAGCCAAGGGACACAGTGCTGCTTGCTCCTGTCCTGAGGTGTGCGAGGATCACAGCCCTGCATTTAAAGGGTAAAAAATTGTCTCTACTACACACAAATATATTTCCCTCTGATTTGAGCCAGGAAAACTAGAAAGGTGGTGAGAACCCAAGGAGTTGCCCTATGTATGGGTGAGGCACTTTGCAGCAGAAGAGCAGAGTGTAACCCAAAGGAACTTGAGTCCCAAAGTGCTTTCCCTTAGCCAAGGCCAAAGAAACCTTTGGAGAAAACCAAGAGTTATAGAATCATTAAGGTTGGAAGAGACCATTGTCATCATCAAGTCCAACCCCCATCCCCACCATACCCACTAACCACATCTCCAAAAAATAAATAAATCAGGGATTCCTGCAGTCCTAACCCAAAGACTTTGGGCTATAAAGATGGAAGCTGCAAAAGGTTCTTGTTATGCCCATAGCTAGCTAATTCTCCTTCTGTATTCATTAATGGAACTATTAGCGCTGCTCAAGTTATCCAGTCCATCTCCAAGCCCAGCCCATCTTGGAGGTATATCACAGGGTCTTTATGGTGCAAAGACTCAAGGGAGCTCAGTTCTACTCCCCACAGACATTCTGAGCAACCAGAATCTTTTCCTAAGGAACAGATGGGTATTTCAGGAGCAACAACAGAGCTGATTTAATTACAGCTAAACTCTGTTCCTGAGATCTTCATGATCAATCAACTCTTCAGCAAAGCAATTAAGTTTGATTATGCCCATGTTAAGATCCTCCTTGTGTAGCAGGCAGCATCTTCTCTAGGTGCTTGTTCCTTGATGAGCCACGCATTTAGCAGAGCACGGGCTTCAGCAACTCAGCAAACCCAATTAATTCTCCCTGTCATGAAGAGCTCCCCAAAGCTACATTGCTACTCTCTCCAGCTTGCGCATGGCCATGCTTGCTCATGGATTCCTTCCTAGGGAAGAGAATGTCATTCAAACCGTGTCATTCATTTATCTTCGAGTCAGAATTGCTATTTAAGAAGAGGGTTGATGTACTCCAGAGAAAGCTACCTTTGTGTAGCCTCAAGACTTGCTGTGCCCAAAGGCTTTCTGTGCATCCTCATACATCTGAAGATGTGTACAGAGCAGTGGAACCCAGCTCACCCCTCAGGAGACGTGCTGAGAGGATTAGCTTCCCTCAGATCTTAACTAGCCACAGAATCAGATATTATGCTGTCTGTACTCTAATCTGGGGAGCATAAAGAAGTTGGTTGCTTTTAATCCATTTGTCTTCCATCCATTAATTGCAATATTTCTATGTGTCCTTCAATGCAAGGCTCTCAGCAAACAGACTATCCTGGCACTTATCTGGCAACAGCCACGTGCATCAGACACAAGACAAACTGGATTTGGGGGCAGGTAGCTCTTTAGGAAGGCAGCAGCAGGAGAGCTGCTGTAAGACATGACCCAGTGCCATGTTGGATAGGAGCAGCTTCCCACCATTCCTTGTTTCTTCACCTTATTTACAGGCTATGCAGTACAAGATTTGTGCAAAAGCCCTTGAGAGTTGGGAGCATCTCTTCTCCCATGGCAGGAGCCAGACTGCTTGCAAGCAACTTTCTTTTCTTAAGGAATCGTTGGAATATGAATAGGATCCTTATCAAAGTAGATTCATCCAAAGGACAAGCCTGTATTAATTGTTTGCAGAACTCCAGCAAATAAACAGCATTCCTCCTGATTTTCACTCCTGAGAAGTCACTCAAATACAACAGCACAGAAACAATAAAAAGAAGTGCTTACCTTTGGAAGGCCTCAGATGGGCAGGAACCTCCAACTAAAAGATATCCTCACCTCCACTGCCAACCCTTAAATGAGGTCTGGGAAGGGGTGGATCCTGGCTGCAGCCCTTCCATCACTCAGGTTCGTTGCACAGACCTGAGCTCTCCTGGGTTGGCCCTGCCTTTCCACCATATGCTCAATCACTGCTTCAAGCTGTGAATCAGTATCTCCACTACAGGTGGCAATAAGGTATGAGTGCAGGGCTTCACTCCCTTCCCAAGGGATGGTCAGCCTGGAGAACTGAAGTGTGAGAGACCAAAAGCCACCGAGTCTTTCTGTGCCCCAAAATAAAAGCAAGATTACATGAGGTATTGCTGGTGTCCTCCTGACCTCTTTGCTGCCTGTTGAGAGCCCTCTGTGATCTCCTAAAAAGGAGAGAGAAAATTGCAAGCACCATTCTTTGTCTCCATGTAGACTAAATATCCCCCAAAAATACATTATTCCAACTGGAGCACTTTGCCCAGCCATTGTGGATCCCTGGAGAGTTGTCTGGGTGGTTTTGCGCTCATGGTTCTGCCTGGGGCTGGGGAGAGAAGGGTGCTTGCTGGGCGCAGCGCGTGGCAAAAGCTCGTGTTGACGCTGGCCACAATGCTGGCTAACCAGAAGGGCTCATGTCTGCAACATTTCAATCTCGGGCTAAATTTAAACACTGAAAGAAGCCCAGAAAACAGCCCAACCCTCATCTGCTGTGGCCGCCTCTTGCCAGCCCTCCCTTTGGCAAGGAATGAGCTTTTGTTTCGCCTGGTCCCGGGGCCAGCTCGGAATAATACCACCGGCGAGACCCTCCCTGTCCCACACAATGCAGCAGCGTGCTCAATTCCCAGCTGTGTGCCATGAGGAAGTGCCCGGCGTGCTGCTGCACTTCCAGATGTGCAGCCTTGTGGAGCTCCGGCTCTGAGGCAGAGATGGAACAGGGGCACACGGTGTGGGACCTGCGGTGCGATGGGGTCCCCGTGGTGCTGAAAAGTGCAAGCTCTCTCTGTTCTTATAGGGATCACAGGGTCCATTTTTGGGCATCCGGGCATGACAGGAATGTGTTGCCCAGCTGCACCTCATGATGCTTCTCATGCTTCCCATCACCCACCACCTTTGCTTCTTGCCCACTCCTGGAAAAGGCCTGCAGATCAGCAGGGTCCTCCTGCTGTTATTTTTACACAGTTTGCTGAGGACACGGAGATAGTGGGTGCTGACAGGAACCTGACTGCGGGCTTACATGTGTGTTTGTAAGTAAAGGGAGGTGGGAGGGGACAAGAACACACAGATGTGATAGGAGACCTCGTGCTAAAAATGAGCATGGAGAGAACTCGCATTCCGGCATCCCATTGACTCCCTCCCAGCCATCACTGTGCCGGGCAGCCCAGGGCAGTGGTGGGGTCACCATCCCTGGAGGTGTTACAGAACTGTGGTACTGAGGGATGGGCTGGGGGTGGACTCGGTGATCTTGTAGGTCTTTCCCAATCTTATGATGCTCTGACGTACGGAGCACAGACCTGCTGTCTGGATCTGTCAGAGCTGCTCAGGGCTTACTCTGACTCACATCCCTTATTCATCCCAGGGCAGGGCTGCCCCAGCAGTGTGGGCTGGGCTCCCACAGCTTCCTCTCCTGCGGCTTTTCTGCCGGTGTCACCCCTTCTGCTTTAAATTAAAAGTCAGGGTTAAGAGAAGACAAGGGGGAAAAAAAGATGATAATTAGAAGAGATGGGGCCAGCTCTGTGCTGGAAGCAGGCAGCAGGAGGAGGAGGAGGGTGGGAAGGGATGAGGTCAGCCACGGTCACGTGCAGGCTTTGGTTTCGGCACAGCCGGCGTGTTTGTACGGCAGGAGGGTGCGACACGGTCTCCCGCTTCCAGGAATCCTCCAAGCACAGGATACGTGTGGGGAGAGGGTAAACATGATACAATAGCTGGCCTGTAACTTGATCAGCTCCCTGCATTAGCTGCTCCCTGCGCTGGGACCTCAATGCCTTCTCATGGCGCAGGGCATGAGGTGGCACGTCCAGGGATGCAAGGCGTACAGCAATGAGAACATCATTAGTTACATTCCTAAGTTTGATCTCCAGCTATATTCTTCAGCTCACACTCGGGAAGAATAGGGTCTGGTTAATTTTATAAGCTTGATTGCTTTGCTGCAGGAACAGCAGGAAGTTGCTGGACAGACTCTATGGGGAGCAGGGTGGGTTTCTCCCTGCCTGCTGCTTTGTTTGTATTTTTAGAGTGCACTGCAGGCACGAGGTCCCCGTGGCAAGTGGAATTCCAGCCTGCAGCCCTGCTCCATGCGCCCATCCTGCTCCTCCAACAGCCAACAGCTGAGCCGGGGCTCAAGTGTCCCAGATGCCAGGGTTTGGGGCTGAGCAATGGCATCATGGGCTGTGGAGTGAGTCCCATAGTGCGCAGTGGACTCTCAGCATCACCAGGATGTGATGCAAGAAGGATGCTTCACCGTGGAGTGACATCACCGACTGGCTGCAGACATCACTCCCACTGACAGGTCGCAGAGGGCCTGGGGTTCAACAGGCAGTGAGTCAGGCAGGCACCCATCCCACTGCCTGAATCAGCGCTGAGAGCATCCCAGAGCTGGCAGCTCTGCCTGCTGTTCCTCCTGCTTGGGGTCATAAATAGGGCTGCTGTATCTGTGCATGCACATGCATACCTATATACATACACAGAGCTTGCTTGGAGCTTCTTGCATAAGAGGCACCAGTCAGCAGCTCAGCTCTGCAGCACCCAAAGCAGGCTGTTTCACCTAATTGCAAGCGCAAGCCACAGCTGCTGAAGGCTCAGTTGCTTTGCCTCCTGCACAACCTTCCACTTGTGCTTTCATTGGGCCTCTCCCTGGAGCAGGAGCACACAGAAGGTGGCTGCCCTCCTGTGTCCAAAGTCCCCTGCACGGAGAGGCGAAGAGAGCACTGACCTCATGGGACAAATATTTTCCATCCCATCTCCTTCCTAGATCTCCTTGCAGTCTACAGTGCAGTCTACTATGATGCATTGCTGCATTTGCAGCTGGCGGTTGCAGCAGGGCACAGGACTGCCTCCATCCACTGCCCCTGCAGGTTGATACCCTGCAGGTTTCTGAGACCCCTCAACATCCCTCCAAAGGAATGTATTACAAAGCATGTACAGGACAGAGGGTGTTTGGAATGGGAGCACACAAGTGGACATGAAAGTGGGGAACGTGGTGGCTCGGTCTCCTTGGTGGTCACCGAGTGGAATGATGAGGATGAGATCCATACCATCCCCATCTCACGGAGCAAGGTGAAAACGGTGCACTGCCAGCAGCAGTGACAAGCATGTGGCACACACCAGGAGGTGTCAAAAGATGCTCACGTAGGCTTTACCCACAGCCCCGTGCCTCTGCATTGGCCATGTAGGGGAAATCACTCGAGCAGTTTGCATTTCCCATATCTGCACAGGAGAGGTACCGTGCTTACCTATAGGGGAAAGGTTTGCAGTGAGCTAGATGGATAAATCTTGCCTTTCCTGTAGGCAAAGGTCTTCCCTGGGGCTACTGTTCCCTCTGTGTATTTGGGGTGAGGAAGCTGTGGCTAACCTTACCACAAGCACAAATTAGCTAAGCGGCGCTGCTTTTATTTTTTGGGGGGAGTTGCTTTTTGTTTTGTGCTCAACTGGAACAATAAAACATCTGTTCCTGAGCCTGGCAGCTGGACCGAGCTGAAATGACGTTAGCATCAATTATCCTCTGGGATGGGAAGGATGACAGAGAATGGCGCAGATTTCCTTCGCGCTGAATGACAAATGGGAACAACAGCTTGGCGAGGTGTTCCCGGACAGGGGCCAAATATCAGCCCTCGTGTTGGGATGCCCAAAGTTGTGCATTGCTTCCCTGCGTGCCCAAATCACCATTCAGCTGCCAAGGGGGAGAATAAGTGAAGATTGAAGGATAATGCTCGTTTTGGTGGAAGCCAAATGCAGAGGGTTTATATGGCAGCTGCAGAGATTCTTCTGAGTGCACCAACCCAAAATACCCCAAAGTTGGCTCTGCTGCCAATCTCAGGGCTTGGATCAGGCTGTGCATGCACGCAGCAGAGCTGGGTCCTGCAGGAGGATGGGGTGATGCAGGATCACGTTCCCTGGGTGCAGAAAGGGGCTATTAAGGGCATGCACGGGGGGGTAACCCAGCACAAAGGCTGCGATTTGCTGGCACTGGCTGCTAGCCGTGGTGATGCTCGGGCGCGTGATGCAGCCGCCTGACCCTGACATAGGGCAGAAGGGCATGGAGCCATCCTCTGTGCAGGTGTGCAGGAAGCTGGGGTTGTTCCCTTGGTTGTTCCCAAGGCAAACCCATCTGTCCCAGTGGCCAGGCACCGACATCACCTCTTGCAGGGCTTTCTGCTCAAAGTTGGGTGCACACAATGCTGTAGGTGAGGAGACACCGTGAGCATAACACACACACACACAAATCCCCCCCGTTCCATCCTGCACAGGAAGAAAATCATTTCCCCTCATCCCAGCAGCACAGGGAAGAAATGGAAATGTGGGAAAACTCAGCAAAATGATAATCACTGAGCAGCGTTTCCAAGCGAGCTGCTCCATACCTGCGTAGCCAGATGCCTGCATAGCTTAATGCCAGCTGCCGGAAATAATGTGGGCTGCTGTAAGCTCCAAAATAGCTCTCCTGCTCCCCGGGGAGCTGTGCATTTTCAGCCTGACAGCTCTTAGTGCCCAAGGAGTGGGTACAGCTGGAAAACCCAACAGCATCGACCACCCCTTGCATCTGACTCCTGGGGACTCAGGTGGCCCTGGGACAAAGGGTTTGGATGCTGTTGGCTCTGTGTGCTTCACCTGGCTGTTTCCCTGCCTGTGCTGTGGCTCTCTGATCCCCCACTGCCTCCTGGTTGGCAGCATCAGGGTGTCAGCAGATTGTCCTTGGCGTCACCTCGATGTGCGTCACCTTGCTCTGCATCTGGGAGCTCCTGCACTGGTTTCATCCACCAGAAAATGGAGTCAAACTGGGACAGTTCCCCAAATCCTCCCCCTGGAGAGGCCTGGCAGAATCAGGAGCTGGCAGCCCAGCAGCTGGGCTGAAACAAAGGCTTGGTGGCCCCCCAGAGATCAGCCCACAGTCTCTCCTTTCCTCCTTTTGACCCACTTTGCCAGCTTTTCCCTACTTGCTCAGTAATCCTAAGAGTAGGCAGTAGCCTGGACATCCTTTGAAGACCTTAATCCCCACCTATGGTGATCCAGCTCCCGGCGCTGTCACGTCAGGGCCAGCAGAGCTTCCTATGCACGGCACTGGGTGCTCTGCAAAACGTGCCCTGCAGAGCATGGGTGCTAGGAACAGGCACTGGGGTCACCATCCTATATGGCATGGCGTATCGATGGTCACCCTGAGAAGGAGCAGAAGACAGGGGTGGCAGCTGCAGGTGGAGCACAAGGCACACAGGGCTGCCTGCACACCAGCCCGGGCTCTGCATCACAGCACAGTGCCCCTGCTCCCCATCACCCCTTCGTTTCAACACACCCCTCCACTCCTGGTTGTTTGCACAGCGTGAAATATTCTAGCCTTTATCAGTGTTTGCACTTTTGCCTCTGTTTGTGCTAGTTGCATTTTAAAGGCAATAAAGTCCAGCTCTGTTTGCTCGTAAGGAATCCATATTTTTCCTCCAGTGCACACACCGGCGCTCCAAGCACCCATGTTGTGCATCACCTCACAGCTCAGCTCCCCCACCACGAGCCCCCCAGGAGCTCCAAGCCCCACTGCTGGTCCCCTGGTGCAGTGGATCCCACGGCCTCAGCCTCATATCTGTGCGTCCCTGCATGACCCCCACAAAGCTGCTTCACCCTAGCTGAGGGAGCCGGGTGCTGACGCCAGTGGGCATGCACATCCCACCATCCAGGGGTGTCCCCTCGTGGTGACAATGCCTCCGAATGACACCACGCTTGTACCAGAACCAGTGTGCCATCCTGCCCAGCAGGGTTAAACATTAACAGGGGCAAGGCCGGGAGTCTCAGGAGGGGGTAATGATGTTGTTTTGGGAGAAAGCATTGCTCAGAAAGTGCTCATCTCTCTGGTTGTTCTGGTCATCTCCTCCCACCCAGCTCGTCCTCGGTTTCCTTCAGGGCCAGGCTTGATGGGGCCCTGGGCAGCCTGAGCTGGTGGGGAGCAGCCAGCCCATGGCAGGAGTTGGAACTCTGTGGTTATTAACTTTCCTTCCAACCTAAGCTATTCTGTGGCTCCAGCCTTCCCAGCTGCTGCCTTCACTTCTGGTGGCCAAGCTTGGCACATCACCCCATGGGGAGGGGATTTCTGACATCTCCTAACATATCTTTGGCCAGGGGATAGCTGCTGGAGGTGCTCTACACTGGGGATACATCAGTCCTGTTTCTGCCCCTGCTGCCCCCTGTGCTTGGTATGGCTGCAGCACCCTCACCCACTGCAATCTGTTCACAGCTGTTAACATCAGCTGTGTTCTCCAGGGCACACGGTGCCTCTCAACAGAGGATGGCTCAGCACCAGGAACACGGTGTGAGTGGGGACAGCCTGGGGAAAGCAAAGGAACAAGCTGTGCTGCTGCAAGGCTCTGCAAGCGGGGTTTCAGCACCCAAAGCAAGGAGGAAAAGGGCATCTCTAGCTTGACCTTGGCTGGAAATCATGGCTCCTGAAATGTCGGCTCCCCTGAGTGGTCACGGGCTGCCCTGCCCTCTCCTGGACACAGCTTGCTGGAAAATGTCCCAGATTATGAGAAGTGCAGCATTGGCTGTTTGAGGGGCTCAGCTCACACGAGTCCATTCATGGAACCTGAGTGCTGATTTACCACGTGAGCCACGCTCCTTGGAAAACAGGCTCACGGGGCAGGGAAACGCACATTGCTCTGAGTCCCAGCACCTCCTTGGCAAGCAGGCACTGGCTATAATTAGTGCCCAGCAGCCTGGGATGTGTCCATCCCCGCAGCGTGGGTAGAGCTGTGCAGGTGGGCACCGGGGCTGCAGCTCTGCTCCTCTGTAAAAGCCCCATTGGGGTCCTCTCCCCAGCTGCTCTCTGCAAAGCATGGGCAGAGCAGAGCTGGCACGGATGGAGCGGCACATCTGTCAAAATGAAGGCAGCTCCTTGGGCACAGCCATACCTCATCCCCGCATCCAGGGCTGCTTATGAAATTACTGGGGCCGTACAAATGGCAAGTTTTGTTTCAGCAGACACAGCGTCCTGCAGGAGATAAATCTCTGACCCAGTAATCGTATTTCTCCCTCCTTGGCTTTGCATAAATGGGTTTGAAGCTCAGTGGTGCGGTGGGGATGGCTGGAAAGGAAGAATTGGATGAGGGATGTAAAGGGCTCCACAGCCCATGGAGAGAGGTGAGTGAAGGTGTCCCCACGTTTCCCCAGGTATTTTGCGTGAAGAGATGCATCTGGTGTTGCTTTCCCATAGCACTCAACGGTCGTGAGCTTTAGGCCAATGGTGTAAGCCCACCCCTTCCTGAGCGTGCCAAAAATTATTGAAATTCTTCTCATCAAAAAGCCAGATAGCGAGTGGTCTTGTGCTCTGTATTCCGAGGAGCAGATGCAGCACTGGCAAGCAGCCAGAAAAACTCCATGTGAGCATTTATATGTGTATTTCTACATAAATGAGGAGGGGTTTTTTTCTGCTTTTTGCATCCACGTCGCTCCTCTGTACTTGCAAGCACATGGCACAGTCCCTCTCCTTTTGGTTTTACTGCTTCAGCTACAGCAAGGTAATGGATGGGGGCAGAAGCAAAAGTAAAGTCTGCCCCTGGGGCTGCATGAATAATGGGACAGAACTGAATCTTCAGAAAAAAAAAAATTCTGAAAAAATGGGACAGGGTGCAATTGTTCCTCTGTCCTTGTGGGCTTTAATAAGTCCCCAGCCATTGAGGTTCCTGCACAATGAGGTAGATACAGGTGTGTCTGTGAGCACAGCTGTGATGTGAGCATCCCCACTGATGTCCCCAGCTGCCTCTCCATTGCTGTCCCACCAGGATGGTGCTCGGAGCCCAAAGCACACTGTGTCTGTGAGTGCAGCCAGCTTCCTCATCTCCAGGAAATTTATAGTCTGGGCCCAGCCTTGCTGTCCTGCTCTCTATCCATTGGGGTTTCCCAGCCAGGGGCATGAGGAGCTCAAGCAGTGCAGCCAAGGTCAGCTCACAGGTCAGGGCAGAGCCGGCCGAGCCTCCAGCTGTGATTTATGTCCCCCCTGCTGCTTCCTCATTGTCAGCACCTCATTACATCCTTCGTCCCTGCTCGCAGTCTGGCTGGGGGATGCCTGGCCGTCCCCAGGTGCTGACGCTTTGGTGAGAAGGGAGAAGATGACCAGCTCTTTGCCTATACCATAGCACATCCTGAGCATTCGGGCAATTCATTTTTGCCTCTGGGTGGGTTTCTTTGCAAAGGCACATCCTTGGGCCGGGCTGCCCGGTGCTGAGACATTCCTGGCTTCACACCCGGCTCTGCTCCAAACACAGCTCGTCCAGAGGCTTGCATGGGATCGCTGTTTATTTTAGCTCATCTCAACCTGCAGTGTGGCTGCATGGCTAAGATCAGCTGCAGCAGCCGAGATCCTGAAAGAGGTGCTACATTTCAGAACGCTCTTCTATATCCAGCATCCTTAACCCAAGGTAATGAGGACCTCTGTGCACATACGCTCTGGACCTAATAAAGTTGTCTTGATGGTGATCCCAGCTTTTGAGCAAGGTGAAGCTGTGGATGCCCTGGGACAAAATGCTGTGCTTGCAATGGGGCTGGAGCATGCGTGGGATAATGCTGCTGGTGCAAATCTTGCCTGCAAGCCAGGGCCTGAGGAGGCTGAGTGTCCTGGGCTGCTGGGATCTGCCAGATGCCCTTGGGTTACAGCGTAAAACATCCTCGTTGCTGCAGGAGGGTCGCATTGGTGACGCCGGAGGGCTGAGTGTTTGCTTTCAGTGCAACACGTGTGGGTGTGAGGTGTTCGCAGCCAGCAGCAAGGCAGCGCTGGTGCGGAACGGCGTGGGCGGTGCTGGTGGCACAGCAGGCACTCCCAGATCAGTGACAGCATCACACATCAGCCCATGCCTGCTCCTGAAGGCTGCTTTCTTCCTGATGCAACATTGATGTGGTGCATCACTGCCCAGCGTTGGCACTGCCCAACATTGCCATTGCTGGGTGCAGACTGGGCTGTGACAAATAGCATCCCCTGGGCTCCAACCCCAAGGGCAGCAGAGATGCAAGAAGCTGCTTTAAGGATTTTTCTCCCCAGTTCCTATGCTGGTAGGAGTGATGGCTGTGAAAATTGCCCCCTCTTCAGGCAGAAGGGCTGAAGGGTCCCCAGACCCGCTTCCCAGATCAGCAGTTATCCCCAGATCAGCACGCACCTATCTGACAAAATCTGGGTTTTCTGTAAGCAGTGCCAAAACACTGCACATCACTGAGAAGCTGCTCTACAGTTCTGCTGCCCTGGAGATGCAATTTGATGCTGCTGCTGCCCTATAAAACTGTGCAAGTCTGGATCCTAGCAAGGTTCAAGGGGAATTTGTTCTTCATCTTGTTGTGTACAGAGTCAGGTCCCACATGAGCAGAGCTCCAGTGCTGCAGTGCAGGATTTGCAATCAGATGGTACAAGAAGGGAACAAAGGGGGGTCTGAATGTTTGGTATCTTGGGAGCTTCCCTTGGGAGTGTGAGAGCGGACATGTGTCCACGAGGCTTGGAGCAGGCTGTCATGTGTGCAAGAGATCTGGGTGCAGAGGGTGCCTGGCATGAATGGGGCTCAAGGGCTTTGCCATACCCAACTGCATGCACAGTGTAGAGCTGTAGAGCACAGACAATCCTTGACTGCAACACAAATCGTGTTTTCCCTTTTTTACTACTGCAGGAAATGTCATTTGGAAAGAACCTTTGGATAGCACAGCACACAGGGATGCGGGTGGTGGGGTGAAGCAGCAGCTCAGGGGGAAGCCTCACCCCATGCACAGCAGCATAAGGGCTGTGGAGACACTGCCATTTGCCAGAGTCATCTCTGCAGCCCTGGAAAGAAGCACAGGATCCTGGAAGTGCTGCTGGAAGAATCTGCACTGTAAATTTTAAACGGAAGGCAGCCCCAAAGTGGCAATATATGTGTTTGCATGCACAGCCCCATGCCAGCATTCTCACCTCTTTGCATTTTGGTATCTAGAAATGGTATTTGAACTCTGGTGTGGAAGGTGTGTCCATTCACCTACGTCCACCATCTGGTCCCAGGGCCATCCTGTGGGTCCATTGTGGTCCCCTCCATGGGATGGAAATGAAGAGCTAGTGCAAAAAAGCTGCAGCAGATAATGTGTGAGTTTCTTCGTCCCAGCAGCGCTGCTCCTCACCATACACTGTGGGTTTGAAAGGGTTTCCAAGCTCCTGGCACCACCTCTGAAGAAAAAACAAAGACCCAGCCCTGGAACGGGGCTGTGGGTAGAAAAGCAGATGCTTCATCACTCCTCTTTGCTGGAGGATGGCTGGGAAGAGGAGGCCCAGCAAATGAGAGTATATTTCATGTCGACTTTGCTATTTGGTGCAAAGCCAGAAAGCCAGAGTATTTGGTTGGGGGGGAAGGAGGAGGGAGGAAGATTATCTTTGCTGCAAAGAAAACCAAGTCACTCTGCCAGGGAAATCTCCTCTGAGGTCTGAAAAGCAGTGGGAAGGTCACTTCTGTTGCTCTGGGTGTCCTCCGGGCTGAGCTCAATCTCTTCTTTACTTTAGACTTGAGCAAAACCAACACATTTCCTCACACTGCAGCCACATCCTGTATGCAGTTCAGCTCTTGAACTGCTGGTTTGCCTGGTGTTTCCCACAGCTAGTTGTAGATGTGCCCATATCCTATACTGTCACTGGAGGTGCTCAAGAACCCATGGAGATCTGGCACTGAGGGTCATGGTTAGTGGGCACGGTGGGGAAGGGCTGATGGTTGAACTAGATGATCTTAGTGGTCTTTCCAACCTTAACGATTCTGTGATTCTACACCATCCTATAGAATACCCCATACTCCATGCCTTTATATTATTTCCCAGTGAAGCCTGAGTGAGCCAGTGCTGAGGCTTTCCCTATTAACACAATAGTTAGCCCTGTGGTACCCAGCAACTGCACCTATGGGCAACTGGAGCAGTGACCTTGCTGCACGCATCTTTATTCCACCTATGTTCAAGTCAATCTCAAGACTGTGTCTCCTTCTGGGGGTGTGCAGAGCTAGGAAGTGATGGGTTGTACTGGTTATCCATGCACCATGCATCTGTAGCTTCTACGTGTCCTGATATAACAGTAGGCTCAAGGAAAGGGGATGAGAAACGGAGAGAAAAAGGTTACAGGAGCAAAAGGTTCCAGGAACTAAGGACCCAGCGCAGAGAGCTGCTCAGTGCCCTGGGCCATGGCTCTCCTCACCCTGCACAAACAGTTTATGCAAGCAGCCTGGGTGCAGCCTCTCCCTGGGTGGAGCACAGCAGCGCACACAGGGACATCGTGCCCTCACCAGGCTCTTGCAGCCGTCTCCCAAAGCTTGGCACAGCCCTGCACAAACAGCTCCTTCCCTGCAGTTTTCCTTCACCCAATGGATAACCCAGGCTTTGGCAGGATGCATCCCTGCTGCTGAATACAGAGCTCCTATGGCGGTGTGCAAGCTGGCATCCTGCACCCAGCAGGCATTGCTGCATCAAGATAAAGCTGTGCATGGAAGCAGGCAGCAAGGAGTAGTTATCCCACTAGATAGGGGATGGGCTAGAGGGTCCCAGAGCCAAACACCCTGCCCTTAGAGCAGATACAGGCTCTGGGATTGCAATCTAACGCTCACTACCCCAACACCTCAGTGCTCCATGCACATCTCACACTTTGGCCACCAACATTCTCTGTGGCCATCTACAAGCAAGCCCCAACAGTGTTTCATTACTATTTGGCACCACGCAATCGACAGCTGCGTCTGAGGGACCTGCAGAAAGACACAGGGGTGGGCTGTGGTGGGAGCATGGGGATGGGCTGGAGCCTCTCTCCCTGCACTAACACCGGCTGTTCCCAGGCAGTCTGGAAGGGCAGCGGGCTGGAGCAGAGCCGGCAGCCACCATAAACCATCCTGCAGTGATTTACAGCCGCCCAGCCTCCCGCAAGCACAGCAGCTGCTGTGAGCTAGGAGCTGGAGAGGAGGAAAAACAGCAAAGCCGACAGGAGGGGGAGAAAAGCAACGAGGAACGGGCAAGAAAACGTCTGGTTGGATGTGGGGAGGATGAAAGCCTGATTTCCTTACTCTCCTCCCCTCCTTTATCCCACCCCCCAAAAATTCTCTTATCTGCCTGCAGTGAAAAACAAGGCTTCCTTTGAACCTTTTTTATTATTATTATTATCATTTTTTTATGGGGAAAGGACACGTGTGCTAAAGTGGGGGCAGCCCATGAGCTCAGCCCAGCACCTCCCCTCCATCCCCGAAGAAAAACAAGCAGCTCGGGAGGAAGAAAGGGAGAAGGAAAACATGCCGTTCCCTGCACCGCCGCCTTGGCAGCGCGCAGATTGGCCGAAGCCTGGGAAAGGGAGCCTGCTTCGGTGTTACCGGGCAGATTTGGAGATTTTGGGGGGATGGAGGCAGGGAGGGGGGAGCAGGACACCCGCGCGCCTGCGTCGTGAATGGAGCATGCACAGGGCTGGTTTTGTGATGCTGGATTCCAATTCGCCTCCGCCGGCGCACTGGGACACGGCCTCAGCCGCTTTGTTTCTTGCACTGCTATTTGGGGGAGGCAATGGGGGGTCGGGGGGGGTCCCATACTCTCGCCTGGTTTGTTCCTCACTGCGCGGTGCCCGGCTGAATGTGCCCATTGTGCCAGGAGCTGCCATCGGCACACGGCCAGGGCTCCCCGGGCAGGGGCCCGGTCCCAGGGGGCTCAGAGGGAGGGAGGGGAAATAGGAGGGGAAAAGGAAGGAATAAGAAATTAAGAGCAGGGTTTGGAAATGGGAAATGTCACTGTGCAGAAAGCCGTTTGAAAGGAAGGGAGAAAATGTGGCCAGCACCTTTGTCTGCTGTATTTTGGCATCCAAAAGGGCATTTTTCTACGGGAACAGTAAAATAAGTCCCCCTGTCACTGTCCTAAAATGTTGATTTCATCTCCGAAAAGGGCTTGTGCGGGGATCTGCCTCGATGCCCACATGGGATGCCCCTGCTGCTCTCCTGCATGCCACATCCTGCACATAGGGTTGGACATTGCCATTGACAGGGAATGGTCCTGGCTCTGAGGGATGGGCTCGTGCTGTGCCATGTAGCAATCCATCCCAAATCCATCCACCAAGCTCTTAGTTCGCCTTGATGTCATCTCCTTCATGTGGGCTGAGGAGCTCCTGTGGTGCTCAGACTGTAGAGGGCAAAATCACAACCTAAGGCAAGAGAGAAGCATTTAAACAGCAGTAGAAAATAATATATTTTTGTTTTTAAACTTGTAAAAGACCATTGATTTCTCCAGGCCAGAGGCGAAATGAATGCCATGCCACATTGCTGGATGGCCACTCCACCCTGCACAAGGGACGTAGCTTAGTGGGCATGGTGGGGACGGGTTGGAGTTGGACTAGATGATCTTAGCAGTCCCTTCCAACCTTAGCAATAATATGATTAATCTTTCTTATTCATTAGCATGCAAACCAGAAAATCCATCACTTTGTCCTGAGCAGAGGGAACAAAAAAAGGCCCAGAGAACTGGCTATCACGTAAGCAAGCAGGATGACATGGAGACCCTTCCTGCTTCCTTGGGCTTATTTGGTGATGCTTCCATGAATTTCCTTGGCTTTCCCCAGGGGAGCAAACCGTAGCATCTGTAGAAACAGAGAGTTGGGGAACCACACATATTACAGGTCCTAAAACAGTGTCTACCGCATCACCTTCCTGCTGGCCATGGGAGATGGGGAAGGTGACAGCAGTCTAGGAGACAGGGCCCCAGGCAACTCTGCAAGCCAAGCAAAGCCCAGGACAAAAGCGTTTTAAGAGTGACACTCATTAGGGATAAGGGTGAGGTGTTTTCATTTGTGTGTGATGTGAACTCCTATTCATGGTTCCTCATTAAGACACAAAGGACCTGAGGAACTGTCCCAGCTTTGGGTTGGCAGTAGCCTATCTGCTTGTGACCATCCCTTGGACAGGTCACCCAAGGGAAAATAGGGAAAAAAAAAAAGCAATTAAAAACCAGGCCCTGCCTTGTGCTCAGCCCCAGCTCAGGGATGCTCTGCTGAGGTGACCCAAGACATGACCTCGGTCTCCTGCCCTCCTCCTGTTCACTCTACAGTCCAGTCAAGGCCAACACCAAAGGATTTTAATTAAAACCTTTTTCCAGCCACAGTGGTGGGCATTTTGTGTCTTAATTGCAGAACAGACAGGCTCTCAGAGGAACGAATGGTTGTCCAGTTGGCTGGCATACTCTGCCCAAGCCAAGGGCTGGGAACACTAGCACCAAGCACAAGAAGGGTCTTTCAGCATTAAGGACACACACAATGCAAGAGGAGCACTGTCATCATCATTAGGAGGCAAAAAGGAGAAGAACATTTTCTTCTGCCTGGCAGGGGTGGAAACTGGGCTCAGCGCCTGCCGCTGCCAAGCTGGAAAACTGAGGGACAATCACCTCCAGTCTTCATGCCTCCTTCACCTTCATTTGCAACGTGCTTGCCCCCAGCTGACATTTTCTGGAATAAGGATGGTCAGATCTGCACCGCCTGTTCCAGCAGACATCTTGGTGGGTCCTGACCTGGAGGATTTAATGTCAACGGAGAGACACTGCCATGAGAATCCCCAAGAAATACATATATGCAGCACTGAAAGCCATGGTGGTGATGGGTTGGCCAGTTGGACTTGATTGTAGTGGCCCTTTCCAACCTTAATAATTCTGATATTCTAAATGTGCATCTGCCTTTTGAATGACAGCATTCAGGTGGTGACTCTTCTCTGCCACCTCCAGATATCAAAGTCCTACTTTAACATACGCTACTGCTCTTCTAGCTGAAAGACCTTGTGTCCTATATCAATGAGCTTTGTATCACTACTGTCGCTCCCAGGTCACAGAATTCTGCCTCTAAAACCATCAGAGATCATGCAGCACTCCCTGAAGGATTACTCAATATTAAACACTGCCAGCACCATTCACTTGGTAGATGCAGGAAAACCCCAGCTACTGCCTGTGTGCCCTGTCAGGGCGATAGTTTGGATGTTGCACAATCTCACCTGCTCTTTGGTTTGCTTGCTTGCAGTTAAAAACTTGATTTTGCCTACAGGGGAAAACCAACATGTTCTTCAGTTACACCACAAAAATTTCTTCTTGTAGATGAGAAGATCCCTCCTCTCCACTTATAAGCATAGCATACGCTTCAGGATGCCCTTAACCTTTTTTTGCCCTGGAATCCTCACCAGCTTTCACCTGGAAAACAACACGAGCATACTTGTAATTGAAGGATGTTGACCCAAGGGTGAAAACACGTTGGTAAGGAAACAATTTTCACTTTCAAACACTATGGCTTTGCTGTTTGGAAACTCTCTATTTCATGTTCCCGTTCCCAGCCAATTCACATTTTTGCTTTCAATCTTTGCAGCCTCAGCCAGGCTCTGCTATGCGGGCTTGTTGTTAGTGTGTCATGGAGAGCAACACATACCTAAGGGAAGGAGTCAATGCATGTTGAAGATGGGCCTGGCCAAGTTCCCTTTCCCTCTCCCGCTCCAAACGTCCCCCAGCTTCGGAAAAGTTTGCCTCCAACTCTGAACTCGCTTGGCCCCACCGCTATAAATAGATGGAACAAAACCTCCCAAGCCAAATGCCCTGAGTGTTTAGAAAGCTTTGATCCCGCTCTGCTTTTGAGCGCTTGATCCCTTCCTGCTAATGCAGCTTGTGACCATATTGCAGCTCAAAGTGGGGTGAAGGGGGGAGGGGGGGCTGTGCCATGAGACCCCTGGTATTGTCCCATGCGGTGCCAAGACACATCCCTGGGGCTCTGCATCCTGGTGGTCACCGTGTCACTCCCCGTGTCTGGACAGAACAGACCATGGGTTAAGCCTCCTTGGTGCCAGCTGTGGGTTTTCCCTTCTGTTTCCCTTTTCCTGTGGGTTAAGGGCACTTGTCCCCCCCCCACCCTGCTGGGTGTGCCTGCCTCTTATGCCTTGGCATCGCTTGCCTTGGCCATGGACGGAAGTGGAAAGAGACAAACATCAGGAGAATAAAAACAAGAACAACAACAACAACAAAAAAGGGCTGCTCTTGCAGTATTTCCAACCCATCAAGCCCAGGGTGGGAATCCCACGAGAAAGCTGGCTCTCACCAAACCCCAGGCTGAGAGGGTTGGGTAGTGGCCCCAAGACTTGACTGCTCCTGCTGAGATCCCAATAGGTACAGAGGAGTTTAGCACCCACTGCTGCTCAGGCATGCCACCCTTCAGCCCCCCATATTCCCCCCCTACTCCAAGTCAGTGCAGCCAGAGCCCTCTGTGCACCCCAGCTCTCATATGGCTCCAGGACAGACAACACAGGACAGATGTGCAGCATCAAAACAACCTTCCCACCATGCTGCTTTAACATTTCCCAGCAGCTTCGTGGCAGCCCTACAGCAAACCAAACTGCATCAAGCTAGATACGGGCTTCTTTGATGCAAATCCCATTTGAAAGGAAACTCTCTAGTGTTTCAAACTTCCTGCCTTCTCACCTTGCCCTGCGCAAGGCTGCAGTGCTGCAATCACAGTTCTGTGGAAATGCAGGAGAGCTGGCATGGGCTGGGGCTGGCATGGGACCAGCCCCACAGCTGTGTCCCTGGGGAGCTGGATTAGCTAATACCACGTTGGGAAAGGGCTGAGGTCAGCCCTATCACCCTCTGTCACTGACAGGGACAAGAGAGCTTGGATATTGTTCCAGAGGGAAACTGCAACTAAAGAAGAACAGCTTTCTGAGTAAAATGATACAGAGCTTATTGCAGAGAAGAGCAGTGCTCAACTCTCCTCACTCCCTGCACCTCATGGTACCTATGATAGGGCTCTGCACTGCTGGGACACCCACAACCTTCACAGGGAACACTCAATCTGATCAGCATCTGCACAGCCCCCAGCCTGGGGTCATCATAGGAACACCCATCCTCAGCTCACCAAGGATGCAGGGCTGGGCTGTTGATCCCCATCCATACATACCTGCTGAGGTGCTTTGCCCCATTTGTCCTGCTCACTCCTCACCATGAACAACACTCACCTACCCAGGAAAACAGCATCCAAAAATCACCCCACAGAGGCTGGAAGTGGCCCCATCACCTCCACGCACCCCGGGGTGGCTGGCAGGAGGCTACCTCGGAGGCGGGCGCTGGCTTGGGGCTTTGTTTTTTGTCCTGTTTACCCTGCCGAGAGGAACAGAGGAGTTCAGTGTGCAGGAATCTCGTGCCCTCGCCCCGCTCCCCCGCCACACGAAAGCTGCTGAGCAAACAGGAGGACGCAGAGCCACTCGCGCCCCGCTGGCACCCGCTGCCTTTCGGTGCGGCCGGCCCCAATGCCAGCTCTTGCATAAGTGGCTGTCTCAGCTCAGTGCTGTTCTCGGGGCTTTTTTCTTCTTTTGTCCCACAGGAGGCAAGGCCAGGGGGCTTGGGACCACAAGAGCACTGAGCATCCCCTCCTGCTTGTTGGATGCATGGTCCAGGTGCCATGGTTGCCTCCTGCAAGTTTCCAAAGCCAAACACAGGAGCATCTTTGCAAGGGCATCTCGATGCCATTACCTTCAAGGAATACTCATCATCCTCCACGTTGCAGAAGGGTTCTTGCATCCTATTTTTAGTTCCTTTAAGCCCTATGTAACAAGGTGTTGCTTCTGATTAGAAGCAATAAAAATAATAATCCAAATGCCAGTCCCATGCGTTTCATTATTATAGAAACCTCTGTGCCAACAGCCCTGCTTACCTGCACACTTCCTCAGTGGGAATCTCCTCACCTCACAGCACAGGGATTAGATCAAATTAACTCATGCTTAGAGCTGAGGCAGGATCAGGCAAATCCTCCCTTGGCTAGCTCTCTTTAAACTACATCTTGCAAACAGAAGGCCTGGAAACAGTTTTGCTTTAATTGCTTTTCAAAATGCAGCCAGCAGATGGTTTGGTAACCCGAATTCATGACTCTTTCCACAGCTCCAGGCTGCTGGCTTTGAAACCAAACCCAAGCACGACCTAGGTAGCGAGGGCCCCATCCTGCCTGCTTCACCAAAGCACCCACGTGGTGTGTGGGACAGGACAGCACAAACATAAGTTACATGACACTGGGGCAGCCCAGAATGGCAGGGACGTTCAAGCATACCTGCACTCTGGTCCCAGGTGTTATTTTTGGTTGAAGGCAATGGGCTGGCTACTCCTGAAGAGCATTTACTGAGTGTAGGACAGCCAGAAACGAGGGGCAATTTGCACAGCCTGTGTTCAGAAATGCTTCAACGAGCCTGGAAAGCCCATGGGTTCATAAAATAGTCTGCACCACAGGGAACGTCCCTGGCCACACATCCTTTCAACACCTGGTCCTTGGGGCTGCTCCTGTGCACCCATACCCAAGAGCATCCCAGCTGCTCCCAAAAGGCTACAGGTTAGGGAGCAGGTTCCTCTGCTCACCCTTACATGCTATGTGATTACCAGCAGTCCCTTCACCTCTCCCATTAGCCACATTGATGCACCAGCGTATGGTGCATCCCCATGTCCATCAAGCTGGGAATGGGGACCAACAGGGCTACAGACTGATCTCCACGCTGCAGCAAAGTTTTAATAGGTTCCTTATGGCTCTGCTGGCCCAAGTGTTGTCCTCACCTCACTAGAACACCTCCATGCTCAGCATCCCACACCCAGATATACAGCCGTGCCCCAAAACCAGCCACATCCCAGTGCAGATGAATTAAGGCTGTCCCGAGAACCTCGCACGCGTCTGGTGAAGCAGACTTGTTTTTCTGTTACAAAGTAATTTGAAATTCTTGGAAGGCAATCAGGAAAGTACAAAGTATTCCAGCTCAGGACAGCCTGGGACTCATTCCTTAGAGGCACAATGGTTGTTTACTCAATCCCTCATACATTAATATCTAAAAATTCATGAGTTCAATTGTAAACAAGAAGCTGACTTCAGTGGGTTGTCTACTTAACAACAGTTGTCCTAGCCTGAATGCTGATTTTGTTATCTTTCTTCTAATCTTACTATCAGAGGGTCAAGATTTCGCAAAAAAATTATGGGAAATATTTCAAGCCCATTTATTTCTGGTTTTGAAACGCATCCCTCTGAAACCCAAGGCCAAAGAAAGACTATTTCAAATCAACATCGAGGAGTGCAGGCAGGGAGAAGAGCTGTTTGTGCCAGCACTGTCCTCTGGCTCAAGAACAAATGAGCAAGAAGCCGGCCACAGATGCGCTTGTGCTGGAAGTCAGAAGATTCCTAACCACCACAAGGGACTGTCCCAAGGCAGGGGACAAATGGACACTAAATAATCCAAACTCTAACTGCTGCCAAGACAAAGCGCAACTGCTTGCTGGAAGCAAAACAGCAGGCTGCCTGCAGTGAGCAGAGGTCTCACCTGCATTTATCAGACTCAAGGAACGACACACGAGGAGGAGGGAGCTTCCTGAACGAGATGTTCATGTATCTTTATCTCTGCTGCTGTCAAAGGGCAATAGCTGAGATTGCAGACTGTCAGAAAGCCTCCCTGCAGGCTATCTCCCGAGGACATCAACAAGCCCGGACAATCACCTTCACTCTCTTGATAAAGGTTTCCAAGCAAGTGAACGCCCAGGGAGCTGTCACCTTCGCCAGTTATAAATCATAGAACCACAGAATCACAGAATGGTTGGTTTGGAAGGGACTTCAAAGCCCATCCAGTCCCACCCCCGGCCATGGGCTGGCTGCCCCCCACCAGATCAGTCTGCCCAGGGCCCATCTGTGGCCTTGGGCACCCCCCGGGATGGGGAATTCACTGCTTCTTTGGGCACCAGCTTGCCTGGGGCTGATTCAGGTACAGCCCAAAGATGCAAAGCCTGTGGTCCCTGTTGGACTTGATCACTTTTTAGCTTTAACCTCCTGTCCCACCCTGCAGAAACAAGACAGACAAGTAGGGGTGACAGGATGGTTACGCACTTACTGCCAAATCACTGACCAAGGACAAGAGCGCTTGGGCAAGCCCAAGTTTCATCCAACAAAGAAACTGGGGAGAAAACACCCCTCAATTCGATCTCTGTCCCTTCCTGCTCCATGGAAGCCAGTAGAACATGCCATCCGAGAGCACTCATGAGTCTTCAATCTCTACTTCCTTGATCTCCACCTGGGAAAAGCCACTGCACAACAATGCAGGCAGTGCCACAGCAATGCAAGAGGTACCATTCAACTCTCTGTTCGTTTCGGTGAGCAGTTGCTTCTATGAGCATCATGTCCCTGTAGGACATTTAGGTCTAAGTTTGCATCCATACAAACATTCCACTGGAACAGAACAAAGCCAGGCTGTGTTTGGAGCCAACCTCCCTGAGGAGGACACATAGAACCATTGGGGGTTGGAGCTCAATGATCTTTAAGGTCCCTTCCAACTTGAGCCACTCTACACTTCTGCACTGATGTTACTCAGGCTGATAAACTCATTCTGATGAAAGAACCCAGCAGACACTTCAGGTGGTGAGAAGGGCTCCTTCTCCCTGTCATGAGCTGGGATATCTCCTCCCTGACCGTCTGCAAGGATGGCAGTGAGGCAGAATGCCTGCCCATCCTGCCCGCCAGCCGGGCTGCCCCGCAAAGCAGTTCCATGTTTGTCTTGGACGACCTCCTGCTGGACCAGTGCTTTCCACTGCGTGGCTCTCCTGCGCCGTCAGAGAGCGGACTTCCTGCTGTTTGATCTATTTTTGCTGCTCGTTGAGCCGAGTGCCTCCTCATTTCCTCCATCAGGACCAATCTTTCCATCGCCCCAGTCTGGGTCTTGCTGTGGGAAGAGGGCTAGAGGTCAGGGAGCTGCTCCATCCCTCAATGACCCTGGAGAGGCCACATCCTCACCCACAGGGATGGCACACGGACGCAGAGTGCCCTCTGCTGCTGCGGTCTCCGAGGAAGACGTGGGATAAAGCAACATGCAGCTTTGTAAACCTCGGGACAGGCTGCCAAGCTCAGAGCCTCCCTGCCAACAGAGCCTGCTGGCACACTGCTGCTAACCACAGCTCCTGGGGAGCGGGCTGGCAGGGGAGGCCCTGGTGGCCATGTCACACCTGGAAGGACACTTCCGTGATCCCTGAGCAGCCCACACCACAGCAAAGAGCACAGAGCATGGCAGAAATGGGCTGTTTTTCCTGAAACAGTGCGGGGAAGCAGCTGCACAGGAAGGCCCTCACAAGCAGATGGGGTGCAAAATGGACGCCTCGCCCTTCCCAAGCCACCAGCTAGCAGCTGTTCTTGCTGCAGAGGGTCCACTGGGAGCACAAAGACAGACATTAGTTAATTAAAGGCCCAAACAGGTTCTGCACAACACTTCGCAGGCTTGGGTGCAGCCTCTGGGCCATACAGGAGGTTGGTGGGTGTTCACCTTGCTCCAGGAGCACTGCCTGCTCTGTTTTCCTTTTCCTCACAAACCCTCCCATTTCATTTGGGCACAAAGAACCTCAAGGCAGGTTTCAAGAGCACGCCACACGTGGCAAAGTTCATTCCCTGTTAATAAGACTCCCTTTCAGAGATAAGGCCTATTGACACCAGAGACCGACGGGGGTTTATAGCATTGGCAGCACTCCATCCCCCAGCAGGGTTACGTGGCACAGGCAACGTCCAGGAGATAGTCATCACCTGTTGTGAGCTGACACTGGCCTCTTCCTGGCTGCACAGCCTGCACATTCCCTACCTCTGCTACAAGGGAAGGGCTCTGCCAGCCTGAAGTCCAGCTCCCGGCTCCACAAGGGAGCACCCAAAATTCAGACCGTATGTCTGAGAGCATTGTCCACGTGTTTCTTTGTCATGCGTTCATCTCTAGATCTCCCTGTGACAGAGGACAGCAGGCCCCCACCATGCCCAGTGACCACATCCCTCAGTGTCGCATCTCCACGGTTCTGTAACACCTCCAGAGATGTGACTCCTCCACCACCACCCTGGGCAGCCTGTGCCAATGCCTCACCACTCTTTCTGAGAAGAAATTTTTCCTCCTCCACCCAAATCTCCCCTTTGGGAGAGACCCCTTTCCAACTTCTCAGACATTTTTGCTACAAAGCCTTCCCTGCTGGGACGTTCCCCCTGGGTCCAAAGCACAGCATTTGGGGCTGGACCCCTCCCGACCTCCATGACCCACACATCCTTTTGCTGACCCTACCTCTATCCCCAGCGTGCTGAGAGTGCACAGCCACTATCTCTGTGTTGTGCTGATCAGGAGATGCCTGGCCAAGAGGAGTGCCCCACTGTGTCTTCTAGTTATCTCACAGCTGCTGTAAAATGCTGGCAACCGAAACGCTGAATCAGGAGTGCTCAGCTGGAAGAAACACCTTTGGGTTTCGGCACCAGCATGGACTTGTGCCAGTTTGAAGCCTTTGATCAGGGAGCAGAGGACAACCCAGGTAAATGTGGCTCAGTGCCCATCTCCTCAGAAATACCTTGACCCTAAACATGCTGCAGTCAGACAACGGAGAGACCAAGGGGACCAGCAGCACAGCAACCCCAAAATAATTTTCTAACATCACTTGGCTTCTCATCACAACAGCCGTGGTGAGATATGGCAGCCGGCAGCACTGGCACCCAGAAGCTCCCACACTACACCGACGTTGTTGTTACCCTAGGGGAGTCAGCAGAACTCCTCAGGAGCCTGCCCCAGCCACAAGCAGCTCCTGTTTCCCTGAGCTCAGCAGCCCTGCCTGATAAAAGATGCAGTAGAGCAGCTCGGAGAGAAGGAAAAACCGCTCCAGCATTGGCTCACATCCCATCAGATAGGACACACAGCCGCACAAAGTCCTGGGGTACAGCTGATGGCGCCCTGCGGTCCCTCTGGGGGACACGAGGTGGGGACAGCAGCTACATGGTTCCCATTCCCAGGCACGTTCCCTGCCTCAGTTTCCCCAGCTGTCCCTATCCACCAGACAGGATGGATTTTTGAGGCACGGCAGGTGAGATGCTGGCAGAAACAGGTTACTCCTGCTCACCCCCACACTCACCGTGCTGCCTGCACGAAGGAGCCAGTGCCATGGAACATCCCTAGAGGCCAGCATCCAGCACTGCCTGAGGCTCTGTGCCACCCATCGAGGGGGTGACGTTGTCCCTGTCCCCAGCGCTGCCAGCAGGATTCGCTAGGCGACAATGCCACCTGCTGCCCGCTGCCGGCCAGGACACCCCGCCACGCAGCCCCGCAGGGGACTGTCTCCATCCCGCATCAGACTCTGTCCCATCCAATCCCCCCCACGCTGATTTTGAGCCAAATCGATGCCCTGAACTGCCTTAAGGCGAGCCCGTGGCAATCCCATTGATTCACCCACCGAGTGCCACCAGCCACCTCCAGCTCCCCCCTGCCTGGGTTTAATCATCTGGAAACACAACGATGCTTTTTTTTTTTTTTTTTTTTTTAAACTAGGAGCCACACCATGAGACACTGATGTATTTTAACCTTTCAAGCATTTACACATTGTTTCTACAGCTTAAGATAAAAGATGTTACCAAAGGGAGGAGAACAGTGGTAATTATCTGCATTTCAGAAGTTTAACCTTTAGAGAAGGAATCGGGTTTCCAGCCCTATATGTTAAATATTTTTAAGCTGCACTTTTCTAAGTGGCTGTACACCTGATTATAAATGTATTATATTGATAGCTGGCATCCCCAAGCACAGCCTGAGGCTGATGGTAGCCCCAAAACTCAGGAGTGACAATACCACAGAAGGTGACACAGAAGGGAACAGATTGATGAGGTCCCTACAGCCAGACACCAGAGAGATGTGGGTTCTTATTCCCAGCTGCTTACCTGCTGGCAGAGACTCTCCCCAAAGCCAGGCTGAAAATCAAGGTGACAGGCTTCTGCATGGATCTAGATGGCTTCTTACCCATCCTGGTAGACTATTTCTGAAGGAAACAGCATGGTGATGTTACACCTAGCATTAATTGCTGAAGAATGGTGGGGGGGAATGAGTACCAGCCGGATGATGCAAGAGGGGAAGGTGCACAGCAGGAAAGGAAGAACCCCACCACGGGGTCATTCAGGGACCACAAAAAGAGCAGACATCACAAAGAACCAAATGTCTTATCCACATGCTGCAGGGATGAGGACGTCAGCCCACATTCACTTCCCTGCGAAGCTCCCTGGGGCTCTGTGTCCTGGCTGCTTGCCCTATTCCCTGCCTTACAGCAGAGCAGTGCTTCTTCGTCGCACTGACAGGCAAAGTCAGTCTCGTTGGCTGTCTGTAATACATCAGGCTGCTGCACCCTGAAGGCATCGCTAGGTGCTGATCCTCCCCTGACAGCCATTCAAATTCATATTTACCCATATGGAGTTGCCACTTGGCATCACAGCCTCCTGAACTGATGAATACGGGTGGGGAGAAGGGGGGAAAAAAAACCCATCTGATTGCTGTGCTGGTTCTGGATGTGATTCTTTTTGTGTTCATTTCAGAAAATACTGTAGTTAGCAGCCAGCAATACCTGCAAGGGAAGCATATTTTAAGTGAGCATTGCAGGCGAGCCATGCAAAACAGATTTCAGCTTCACCCTTGCACACAGTGAGTTAGGTTCCCTTGGGGAGAGAACAGAAAAATGCTGTGATGCCACGTGTCACCTTCACCACCCCACAAACAGGCAAGAGCAACCCAGTCCACAACAGGGGCTGGGATTGACCTTAGGACAGCTGCAATTGGTCAAGAAAAAGGAAGAGGCATAGAACTGAAAAGAAGAAAAAAAAAAAACCAACAAAAAACCCAGCATTATTGCACCAGCAGAACAACAGCCATGCACAAACAGAGATACCTGGTTGCTATTCTATAGGTTATGTCAGATGGTTTTGCTGCAAGGTTGTAAACCGTGAGATACAGCTCTGAGATTTTGTGGCATCTTCTTAAATCACTGTTTTCTCGCCTGGGATGCAGGGCTTTGAGGTTGTTTTTTCGGGTTTTTTGTTTTGTTTTTTTAATAATGTAGATGGCATTTTACAAGGCTTTTTTTTCCTTGGCTGCATCTTCAGCATAGATCTCTGCTGCAGTTAGAAATCAGTCCAGAGCACGTTGTTCACGGATCCAAGCAGGGAGGGCAGGCTGCTGCATTTTTTCCTTAACTACAAGTTTATTCCTTATTTCAAAGGCACTAAAGGGAAGGAATGCTCATCAAAATTACCTTCTACAATGCCTAGAGCTCTCCCCAGCCTGCCACCAGCCCCAGTGCTGGCAGGACCCAGCTCCCAGCTGGGTGACAGCACTGCCTGGGGACACGTTTTGCCATCCCCTGCCTCGATGGCACCAACTACAGCCTGGAGATGGCAAAGGAGATGGGCTCCAATCCAGCCCTACATAGGACTTTCTGATGTGCATGAAGAGAGCCAGCCGCTGTCTATAGAGATGAAAAAGAGAAAAGCAGTGTTGTGCCACACTGAGAAGTGGTGCTCACCTGCCCTCCTCCCACATCTCCTGCCTTGCAGCAGCGTGGGAGCAGATGCTTTCCTCCAGCACGAGCTCCCAGGGTTGCTTCACATGGCGCAGGGCAGAGCCTGCGGAGCTGCTGGCAAAGCTGCAAAGAGAATGAGTGAAAATATAAGCAAAGCATCAGTCCTGATTTGTTCTGCTGGTGGCACGCCGGGCACTTTCCTGCTGAGCCTGTGGGGCAACTTTCCCACCAGTGCTGTCACAGCTCCCACGTGTCCTTGCTACTTTCTCATCCTCTCGCTATTTTTATTTCTCTGGAAATGCTCTGGGCAGCCAGGTGACCTTTATTAAGATTGGGGCTTTTTATACTGCATGATTCCGCATTAACACAAAGCTTTTTTCTTTGCTGAGCCATCCTGGAGAGGCTTCTGCTGCTCACCTGGCATTGCAACATGTGAGCCAAGATGGGAAACAACCACTGGACCTGAAACCTGGCAGAGCATCAGGGCCTCTGGAATTAACACTAGTGGCTCTTGCCACCATATGCTTTGCATGGGGTGGGGAGAACCCTGACCACTAGGTTTAAATCCCACGCTGGAATGGCTGTGGAAAACCACATTGAAACCTCATCTCTCTATGCTGCCACTGAGCAGTGCTATGGGCAGCTCTCTCACCTACAGCACACCAGGTCCAGTAATTACAAGCAAAATATTTGCACTCTTCACTCTCCTCCTGGGACAGCCCCTTCCCAAAGCACTGAGTGTTTTCACATCAATAAGCTCCTCTCTCAGGCCAAGAACAGAGAGCAGAGGGTTGGAGAAAATGGCTTTTCTCAAGTACCTGGTAGCTGAGGCAATTAAAAGAAAATTAAACTGACATTTCTAACTTGCAGCATAAAAGAGATGTGCAACGGTGAAATAATTAAAAGTTACTGCTGGGAACATCCTGTTCTCACCAGTTTGCTGAGAAGAACAAAAGGGCAAGAAGCAATTTTGATTTATTTATTCCTTCTGTTTTGATAATTAATTATTAGTTATTGCTGTCTCCTCAAAAGCTGAAACCCAAGGGCTTTCCAAAGGATAGCAGAGAGACATACTGGTCAATACCTGGTTTACCCAGCCCCACTAGTGACAAAAGCAGCCTTTTGCCAGCTAGGTCCCCAGCCCACAAAAGGCTTCAGAGCTCCATTTTCAGGTTTGCAGCACCTGCCTGCAAGATCTTTCCAGCAACAACCTGGGAGCAGCTCCATGATGGAGCTGCAGCCCATCCCATGCTGTCTCTTGCCATCCAGCATCACTTACTTCCCAAGTCAGCTGCACCTGGGTATCTTGGGCACAGAAAGAGAGCCTCTGGTTGGAAACCAGCTTTGGAGCATCCACACTTGCTCCTCCCCAGAGCTCAGCTGGCCACATACAACAGCATAAGAAAATTCCTGATGTTCTTCAAGCCAGAGCATCCCAGGATTCTACTCTCATGGACTTCAAGACTGACTATACCCAGGGTTTAACACTGACCTTCTGGAAGTGAAGTACTCACTGAGGTTTTAGAATGAGCATCCCCTTGCCCTACACATAAGCAAGATGAAGCAGAGGGGGGTATATACTTCTCCAGTGTCTGCATAGCTCTGCTTCAGCCTGTCCAACCCCCTGCATACAAGTGCTTCTGGGAGGGACCTGGGGAACAGTCTGGAAGAATAAGGAAAGCAAATGCTCAAATCACTGCTGGAGGCTGTGGTCATGTTTTATACGTCTGTACCCACTCACCCAGCAAATCTTTACAATACATGACAGAAGAGTCACTATAAGCTCTTCCTCAATGGTGCTTCGTGGTGAGAGAAGCAAAAATGCAATTATAGCAATCCGTGTATTTAAAAGGAAGTCAGGTGAAAAGACAGGCAAGTGCACAATGCACTAAGCAAGGCTCTGCATGGGAAATTGCTAGAAGCCCCCCTAAATTTGCTTCTCCTTTCTATGAATGTGAGCTAAACAAATCAGGCCAGGCCTTTCCTTGCTCAGAGCAGGCTGTCTTCTGTCTCAACAGGGGCAAGAAAGCACATCAGTTTGTGGAGGCATACCACAAGTGAGAGATGTCCTCGTTTCCAGTTTGCTTTGACTTGGCTTTGTTAGCAGGTTGGGCCTCAACAACATTGCTGCCAGCATCACACACCCTCTGAGGCCACATCTCACTCGACGCAGATGCTGCTTCCAGATTCCTTACTCTGTTCTTCAGAGCGATAAGAAAACCTGCTGCAGAGGTGAGCCCTGGTCCCACCTGGCTGTGCTACAACAGGCACATAAATTTATCTGTAAACAACATACAAATGTGCTTGTGTTGTGATCATAGCTGCTAAGGACTGGCCAGGCAGAGGGATGCCTAGCTTTATTTTTCACTCTTGCAGCAATTACTGTGTGACCATTACCAAAGTGGATGCTGTGCAACACTTGGAGAACTGAGAAGAAAGTGATGTGCTTAAAACTGAGGATATTATTTGTGTTTACACAGACTCCTCAATCCCCGAGCTATTTTAAAACTGTTGTTGTATCTCAAGTGAATACACTGGGAATAAATACTCTGTCTACAGACCTAGTTGTGTATGCCATGAGCAGTTTAAAAGTCTCTTGTGCTTTTAACTCACATGCACTGCAGTGGTGTTGAACAGGTATCTGTACAGACACACAGCATACAACAGGTGTGCATCTGCATGCATCCAGAAGTGAGAAGGACCTGAGGTCTTGCATCTGTGCTGGCAGCTTGAACAGAAGCAGGTCTGCTTGGGAAAAATCACAATAAAAACACAGTTTCCCTTCTATTTCCAACGCTCCACCTCTGTATTTCTACATTCTGCTGCTCACCAACACCGTCAGGTGATGAGAATTGCCTGCAACTCACACTGAGAGAGGGTCAGATGACTTCCAAACCCTTGCACTAAAGCCTGGAAGCACAGAAATGATGATCCCCGGGCTAAATTAAGTTGCAATGGATTTCCCGCAGCTTGTGCAGGACTTTGTGGAAGTTTCTTTGCAGAGGGTTCAACAGGTTTTTCCCAGAAATCATCGCACATTTTAATTACTCCCTTCACACATCTGAGCACTTGATATCCAAGTTAACCTTCCAGGCAAGTATCTTTTTAATAAGCTTTCAGTTAAGCCTAGCAGTTTCCATTTCACCAGCCATTTACTTTCCCCATTAAACAGGCCTTTGTTCAAAACACTTTCACCATTATGCTTTTACAGGTACAAATTTGCACCGGCTGCTAACCCCGATGAGCAGAATAACTGGATGTTCCTAATTACCACAACTGCCTAAGCAGAACAGTCAAACAGCATAAAGCTGTGCATACTGGTGCAGTTTAATTAGATATCAAACCCCCCTCCAGCAAGAGCACAGCATACCAAGGGAAAGCAAGATGCTGAAGAAGGGGAGAGTGTGGCTGAGAACTCAATATGGGTTTAGAGGAGGACGTATGCTTAATGTATGACAGCTCCTGGGATGGCTTTGCACCTTGCTGTCCTCCCCCTCTGGGTCACTTCAGACTAAGACGCAGTCCCTACAGAACAGCATCTGTCTCAGCAGGTCATTTACCCATCGTTTCCTTTTAGCCAGAACTCTTTCCATTGAAGATCTTTCCTCACAGAGATGAAGCAGCCCTCAGATGAGGCCCTTTGCTGACTGTTTCTGAAAAGCTTTTCAGTATTGGCACTCCCTGCAGGGGGTAGCTTGGAGAAGTCTCATTCACTGCCTTAGTAAATGTACATGGTATGCAGAGCCTTGATCCATCCTGGAACAGGTATCTGCATTACATCATTTCAGAGACAACACAACACGTTCCTAAGAACAGGAATGCAGATCTGATCCCTGATCCAGAAACTCCTTTGATGAATCAAATCAAAGCAATCCACTAGTGAGACTGGGAGAATTAGTCTCCCTTCTGCAGTCAAGCTAAAGTGCTGCTGAGGACAGTGGTTCAGCTCTATCTAAGCCAAGGACCTCACATCAAACGCTGCACCAAGCATGAGTGCAGCACGCCTGCTGAGCAGCCATCACATTCAGCCCAAGTTCTCATACACAGAGCCTTGGGACTTCACATCTGCACAGAAACACAGGAGAATACAAGCCATTTTTACCCCGCGAAAGATGCAGACAAACGGCACAACCACTACTTTACATTAAATAGTCTGGTAGTAAATGCAAAGGTACATTACCCTGAAGTTTTACTTTCACTCTGCTGCACAGCCTCCTGCTGAAAAGGCAGAATGCATTAGACAGAAACTAGTGAAATCACAGCAGCTGGCAGGAAAAGGAAGCAAAGCTTTCTGACAGAAAGCAAATCTGGGCTGGTGCTTAAGGGCAAACTGGATGCTCCTACCACAGTGGTTAACAAGAGGCTATCGTAAGCATCATGATTACGTTTCAAAGTTACAAAGCCCACTGCCATCACGGTGGCAATACGTACCTTTTCCACTCACGGAGAATTTGGCAACATCTGCCTGAACCTGCAGTCACAGTAGACAGTTTTCCTCACTGATCACCTGCACCTAGATGAAAGCGAAGAGTCTAGCAGCCACTCTGAGTAGTACACAGACATGTCACAGAGCACAAAACTTGGTTTAGTTAGGAGAAGCTTCCTTAATTCCCAAAAGGTTTAAATGAAGAAGGCTCCCATGCAACAAGCAGCAAAGGTGGCTTAAGCTGGGTGTTTCTCCTGCCCTCTGCATTTTGTGTTCTCCAACGTTTGCTACCGCAGTACTCAGTTGGACAGATTTTGAGTGCACGGTTCCATCATAAACATGGATGTATTCAAATTCCTCACCTCAGGAATGTGCACCATCACAGCAAAAACAAAGCTCTTACTAACAGTCCATTAACAAATAACATAATGATGTGTAAGGAACTGGTACTCCTTTAGATAGAAACATTTATGCAATACAGCTGACAACTGCCGCGTTTATTAAGGAATTGTTTTGTGGGTGGCTTGTTTTTCGTTTTGTTTTTAAATAACAAACATTTTACTTCTCTTCCAAATAAAAACACATAACGGAAAGAAAACCTCAACAGAATGTAAGAACAGATACATGGATGACTGTGGACTGTTCTGACTTAAAGACCTGCAACAACAGATCTCCAAAGCCATTGCCAACCAGTCATCACACTCCAGAGGGCAGAGCCAATTAGTCCAGTGACCAGGACTGCAGAGAGAAGTCTCATAGCCCCTGCATCCCTGCAAAAAGCTCAAGCAGATGCACCTCCCATTCACAGTGGTGACACAATGCTAGCACATGTGAGCTATTTCAGTCTTCACAAGTCTCACATTTCATTACTCAGTGGTAATTCAGTAAATTATTCACACAAAGGCAGTTTAAAACCAGCAAAGTGCAAGCTCTACCAGCACAAGTTCCTGTGCTTCCCACTGCTGGGACGTGGGTCTGGACTGGCTGTAGTGCATGCGGTGGAGTGCTTTTCTCAAGCCTCTTCAGGTAAGAACCTGAGAGCCCACAGTCACAAAGAGTTAAGATTTGTCCAACTTGTGCGTGCGCTCATGCCTCCGCAGGGTACCTGACTCGGTGAAGGAATGCCCACAGTAATCACAAGAGTAGGGCTTCTCTCCGGTGTGGATGCGCTGATGGCGCTGGAGCGAGGCCAGCCTTGTGAACGTCCCTCCACACTCCTCACAATAGAAGGGACGCACCCCAGAGTGAGTCTGCTGGTGTCTTTTCAGCCTGAGCAGCTGGACGAACGCCATGCCACATTCCTGACACTTATAGGGTTTCTCCTGCCGGTGGATCACTTTGTGTTTGGAAAGCAGGTTTGGCTTATCGAAACCTTTGCCACACGTTGGGCAGGCGTAAGGCTTACAGTCTTCTTCCTCAGCCTTGTGGTTATCTGCACAAGGCTGATCGGTGTACTCAACAGTGTGCTGGTTACGGTGCACTATCGACCACGGGTTCCTAGCCATGCCATTTCCTAAGATCACCATGGAGCGCTCTATCTTGTGCACATTGCGGAGGTGCCTCCAGACGTCAGCAGTGCGAATGAAACCCTTGTCACACTCTGGACACTTGTGTGGCCTGTCACTGTTATGAATGAGCTTGTGCATGCGTAAGTTTGCTGCACGGAAGAACTCTTTGGCACAGACAGGACAGCGGTATGAGTTTTCCACGAGGTGAGTCCGTTTATGCTGCTGCAGCTCACTTGTCCCCTGAAAAGAGGCACCACACTTCTTGCACCGATAGGACAAAGCCTTCCCAGGTGCAGGCTCTGCAGCAAACACACCATCAAGAAGGGCATTTTCATTATCACCACGCGCTCTTCTCCGTGATCTCTTGGAGTGCTCAGAGGAACCACGCTGTGAGGTTTTATCTTCACACTGCAGGTCCAAGTTGGTACTGGAGGGGACAAATATCCCAGCTGTACTCTCACCCTGTTTCTGGTAATAGGTCTGATAGATTTCTTTGTCTTCACGCTGCAACTCTGTGGAAAGTTCCTGTTTATCTGATGGTCCTGCAGAGTTGCGACAAGGACTGAGCGTCTGTGAGTAATTCATGCCCACCTCCTCCTGGAGGCAAGACTTGTAGCCCACCTCCTCAGTGCTCTTTCTGGAATCATTTGACAGCTCCTCACCTGTATCACAAGTGCTATTTTCAGAGTCCCAGTCCACCTCCGCATCCATTCTCTGATGTGTGTGCTGTGTTTATCTGCAGCTCACTGATGATGTATATAGCGAGAGCGTCAAGTCTTTTGTGGTAAATCCATCTCATCCTCAGCTCACTTTACAGGCCCTTCCTATAAAATAAAACACATATTTCATCAGTGATTTTCTGATATTTACAGATAAAATTAACGCAGTAGAATGTTTTTAATTATTACAAAAATGAAGGGACAGGCTATTATTTATGCAGAAAATCACATACGTCGTAGATATAGATTACATATTCAACATATAGAATACACACAAACTACGTTGAAAAAGGTTAAATCTTCTGTCATAATTCAGCCTCCTCACTGTAAACTGTTTAATAACATACACTTTAAACTCACTTAAAGACAAGAAACCTTCAGAGCTCTAGGGTGCAAACAAACACGTTAGACAAAGTCCTGCACTTATCTCCCCACCAGTCTTCATCCAAAGACTCACATTCATTTTTACCTTGCTAAATCAGAAACACTTACAAGGTGCTGCCTTTCAGTAACTGGTTAAGGACCACAACAAGACCAAGGGATGGTGTCAAACTGCCAAGCTTGGCAGCAATGGAAGGAAGTACTGGAAAGCCTAAGGAAGGAACCTTCCATCAGTGCAGAAGGTGGGTTTAGGAAGTTGTGGAACACCTTTGGTCTACCATCCTGTTACAGCACTCTCATAATCATCCTGAGGATGTTTGGGATACTATCAGCTGGTATCATGTAGAAAAGACAGCATATGGAGCAGCAGCACAGAGAGAAAGGCCCTAACAGAGCTGTCCAGAAAGCTTCCTAATTATCTTCCTGGCCTTCAGAGCACCACAAGCAATCCTCCAGAACTGGCACGCTGCAGCAGCTTCAAATTCTCTGTGTAAACAGCCCTTGCTGGTAGAAAAAACGAGCAATGGTAACTGGTCTGAAACACTTGTTTGAGTCACAGACTTTCATCTGAGGAAGCTGCTTTCATTCATGTCATACCAAGGTGTGGATTTGCAAAGGATTTCTAAGTTTGTCCCAGTGGCCTTTACTGACAGCAGCTCCACAGGGAGCTTTCAATCACCTGGTTTAAAAACACACTGAATTGCTAATCTAACCTCAGAAAGTACATTTTTCCCCTACCTTGACAGTAGTCTTGTGTGCTCCTCATACCCCTACTTTCTCTTTAACATCCATTTTTCATATTCCCTTTACTCCCCCCGTTTCTTCAGTTCCTCATGACTGCTTTGGTCTGCATAAGACCTCTCTGCACATGTATATAAGCACATGTATATCCACTCAAATGCATGTAAGCATGTAAATACAGAATTATTTATGTGCATACATGTGAATATAATGCTCATCTATTTAGTTTATGTCTAAGTAGTTATAAAGGCAGTATAGTTACACGCTTCAAGTGAAAGGCCCCATTCACATCTCAGAAAGGCCGGTTTCATATGAGACACAAACTGTGCTTTCTTCTGCTACTAACACAGAAAACAAGCCTGAATTGATTTTTAATCACTGCCTGGAACAGAATGGCTCAAGTCACCCATCAGCATCAACTGTTCTTGCTAGCTTAGTAACGCCTGCATGAAAACAGGACTTACTCCTCACCTCCTGCAAGGCATGAGCACCACCAGCAGCACACCTGCAGCAAATCTGAAATCAGAAGTGAGTGGGGCTCTTCACAAGAGCACTATTTCCATCATTGTAATGGCAGCCCGTTGGTACATTGTAAAATTCCATTTGTCTTCTTAAAAGCCACAGGAGGATAGCAGTCTGCAGGCATTTCCAGGCTCCTTTCCTCCATCCCTTACAGCCCATTCACAAGCCACCAATCTGAAGCAAGAACTTTCACCACTTGTCTATCATCATGTTCTAATAGACTTATTTTTTGGAAGCTCTGCAGCCCTCCCTCCTGTCTTTATTCCATGTCAGCACATCTTACTCCCACTAGCCCATTCTTACTGTACTATTCAACACAAGGAGTCCAAACTCCAGACCCCATGAAGCCCCATCACAAACCTCCCAAAAGCTTCTCTTCCACAACCAGCAGCAATCCCTGACCCAGCTCCCCTAGCTATTATGCATTCATCCCCTACTTACTGTACTGATCAGCACCGTGCTCCCTGCAGTCACAATCACTCTCCAGCATCATCAGGTAATCTTGCAGAGATCACTGCTGCTTTCAATGTTATTCTGCACACTGGTCAGCCACGTCGGTGTATTTTCTTAACAGAGCTCACAGGTTTCCAAAATGGGTATCTACAATTAACAACAGATACAGAACTCAAAAACAATCAAGAATGTACATTATATGCCATATTTGCATGCTAGTAAGTTTTGCCATCTAGAAGAATCTCATGAAACCAGAAACTATTCTTCTAGGATGCAAAGGCAAGGAAAAGAAATCTAACCACTTTCCTCACATTCAAAAAGTCATCTACTTTTGTACACACAAGTGACTGTTTTATTTCTTTAGGCTAGACACTTAAAACAAAAACTGGCAACTTTCCCTTAATAATGCTTCTTGAATCCATGAGAAACTCACAAGCTGCATAACATGGAGAATCTTGCAGAGAAAGAGCTGCCATTCCAACTCCTGCGACAAGGAAGACGCTTGTATTTTATTTTTTAATTGGCCTTTTTTCTGAATTTGAAGTCTTAAACATTTCTTACTGTAATGCAGCAGTTGGGCAGCAAAGGCATTCTTTACCTAGGCCCAGGACACACAGACTCCCATACCTCCTCCCCATCCCTAACACAAGCACACAACCCTCTTCTTTGCTCATCAGTGCTCATACAGAAAACTCTAACAATATATACACACGTATGAGAGCAACTTTTCTACAGACAAGCATGTCTGCGTGGGATGCAGATGATATATGATTACTTCTTAAAACAAAATAAACAAAAAAAAAACCCAAAACATACACCAAAAATCATTGCTTATTACAACTGATGCATTTAAACACGGAAGGAAGCATGGATGGATGAGATATTCTGGCCAAGCAAGCTGGGCAGCTTAGCGGTGATGCTTCTGCAAATCAGAGGATGGTGGTAACTTAGACAACTTACAGACCATGCATGCACATCAACCAGAAAATGTTGGTCTTTCTTGCAATTTTCATGGAGTCCTTGAAGAACAGCTAGTCACTAGGCTAGAGTTATACTACTCATTCTTGGAGACACCTGAGTGAACACCCCCCCACACTCTTTGCAGTAGAATGTGTCTGCTGGTGTCATTTCAACTGGACAAAGGACTTCCCAACTGACATTCATGAGGTTTCTCTTGCCAGTGGATTACCTTGTGTTTGGAAAACAGGTTAGGCTTACAAAAACCTTTGCCAGATGTTGGACAGATGTATGGTTTACACTCTTCTTTAGGTTTATGGTCATCTGAGCACTGCTGATAAACGTTGTTCTCACCGTACTGTGTGCTTGAGACGATGGATTCCTAGCCATGCAACTTCCTAAGATCTTTAACACTCTACCTTACCCATATTTCATAAGTGCCTCCAGGTATCAGCTGTGCAAATGAAACCCATGTAACCTCTGGATGGCTGTGTGGCCTGTCACTAGAATTAATACACAAATTTGCCACATGAAAGAACTCTGATACAGATAAGACATCAACATGGGTTTTCCACAAGGTGAGTTTGCTCATGTTCCCACAAATGACTTGCATCCTGCAAACAGACATCACATTTATTGGTTCTGTAAGTCAAAGCATCTCCACCTTCCAGGCCCTACTTCAAAGAAGCATCAAGAAGAATGACCTCCCTCGCTTACCCCTCCTTGAGGTTCTTCAGAGTAACAGCACTCTAAATGTTCACACTCACAATGCAGGTCGGAAGGTGACAAAAAAACCCCAGGAGTGGTTGAATCATACTTCCAGTTGTAGGTTTCTAAGGTCAATTCCATCAGTTCTATGAGAATTTCTTCTCAAGCTGAAGGTTCAGCAGGAAAGCACCTAGGAGCAGATAACAGTCCATCATCTCTGATATTTGTTTGGAATTATTCAAGTGTTCCTCAACTGTTTGAGAACGGTCATTAATGGAAACCAAGTCCATCTCCAACCTATGGTATCATACAGAACTTACTTGTTAGTAATTGTGGAAAAAGGCAGTGCGAATTCCTCCGACCCTTCATAGTTGGTTTCTTTCACATCAGCTTCCTTAGAAAAGAAACAAGAATTCCATTAAGATGCTAATTTAATTGCAAATACTTTTGAAGTGTTATGATCTAGGAATTACTACTAATCATAATTAATAGGTTAGATTGAAGATTGAGGACAACTCTATCCAGGAGACTATTTTTCCTGCTCTTGGTCTGAGATAAGACAGAAAAGGACTTCTATGTCAGGTAATACAAGCAGCACGTACACACCCCAACACTTACACCCACAGAAATATCAATATGCTCAAACAATTCATGAGCACAATCCTGATACCAGCCTCTTGTTTTCAGTAATGAAGAGCAGGCCTATCTGCTAATGTTTCCCTTTAAATCTAAAGCAAGAAGAACAACATGAAAAATGAAATCCAGAGGTCTTATCACATGCATACTGGTCTTCAGACTAATATGCTTGGCTCTACCAAGTTCTTATTTTTATATTTTACTCCTCAATAAGGGAGTAAAATATAATGAGGTATTTAAAATACCTCGATAATGAGGTATTTTAAAACACAGCTTGCCTCCTACTTCACATGCTCTATTTACGAGCACGTGATTTCATTAAATTCCACATTCCAAGCATTTTCCATCAGCCTTGATACTATTCCAGCACAAATAAATAAGCCCTAATCAAGGGGAAGGGGGCAGATCTCCTACCAAAGCCGATTATAACACATGCAACATGCTCCAACCACAGAAAGGGACAGAGAGCAGTACCCTGCTGGGAGCACAGTTCAAAGAAGGTTCATGAGGCGATGCTGTCCTCTCTCCAATCCCAGGCAGCACTCCGCTACCTAAAGCCTGCTATCACAAGATGCTTTTCCACAAAGCTCTCTCTTCGGGATCTTTCAGATCTTCTTTGGCTCCCGCTCAACCGGCATCTCACAAACGAGGCATCCAGATGAGAGAATACAAGGAGGAAACAAGCTCTAAGCACAGCCAGCGTCAGGCACTGTTATGAGACACAGAACGGCTTAGTTTAGAAGGAACCTTAATGACCCCCCCACGGGCTGGGGACCAACTCAGGCTGCCCAGGGCCAACCCACGGCCTGGGGCACCTGCAGGGATGGAGCACCACAGCTCTTGCTGTAAGTCTCGGATTATCTTGGCGGCTCAGATCTCCAGCGAGCACGAAGGCTTTTCTCTGCGCAGCCCCGTTAACCACACGCAGGACGCTTCGAGCCGTGCCCCCAGGAAAGCACGCACTCTGCAACTTTGGTGGGTTTGTCGGCCCATTTCTAAAATTTATTTTTATATATATATATTTTTCTTGCTTTAAGAGAGCCCTGCAGGCGCATCCCTGCCCTCAGCTGCTCCACCCGAGCCCAGCACCGAGGCAGCCCGCAGCCCTTTGTTCCCCGCTGCCCGCCCTCTCCCCTGGCCAGCGTGGCCACGCACAGCCGGAGCGCTCTCCCCGCCCTCTGCCCGGCCCGCAGCATCCCTCCGCCCGCAGCATCCCCTCACCGTGACGCGGAGGGCCGGGCCGGACGCTGTCCCCGGCGGCCTCGGCCCCGCGGGCGGAACGAGGGCAGCGGCACTCAACGTCCGGCCCGGCCGGCGGCCGCCATGTTGCGCCGGGACCATCGGCGGCGAGTGGGGAACGGCCCGCCGTCGCTGGGTGAGCGTCGATGTCCCGCCCTTTTTCTGACGGACCAATCGCCGGCCGCATATCGGTTGACTGGCAGCGCTGGCCACCAATCGCTGCGCAAAGGAGTGGGGGCCGGTCGCTCCTCTTATCGCTGTGACTGACGCAGCCCTGTCACACCTCCAGAGTGACTGACACTGCCAAAAACACCTCCTGCGTGACCGACGCAGCTACAGACCGCCCTGTGACACCCTCATGGGATGGGCACTGACAGGGACCAGCCTCTGTCCCAAGCCCAGTGTGAATGGCACAGTCACAGACCAGCCCGTCGCCTCCAAAGCGTGACTGAAATCCCGAGATCGGTCTCTGTTACTCCCCCAGCGTGGCTGACACAGCCCCAAAACACCCCCAACGTGACTGACACTGGAGGGGCCGCCCCTCAGTGTGATTGATCCAGGCATGGACCACCCCCATCACGCCCTTCAGTGTGACTGACACAGGCAGAGACCACCCCCAGTGTGACTGACACAGGCGGAGCTCACCCCCGTCACACCCCCAGTGTGACTGACACAGGCAGGGGCCAGCCTTGCTCCTCTCTCGGCATCACCTGAGGCAGGTGCCCATCACACACACCTGTGAGATGGAACAGCCAGAGACCAGCCTCTGCTCAGTCCTCAGAATGACTGACACAGCGACCACCCTTGCCCCCAGACCCATCTCACTGCCATGCATCTGACAGAGAGAAGCCCTGTACAACCCCTCCAGGCTCACTGACAGAGCTCCTTATCGCTCCTGCAAGGCCAGAGAGGCCAGCTCTGGATGCAGCCCTTCAGAGTGAATGACACACAGCTGCAGCTAGACTGTCACCCAGGACAACCACTCCACTGGCACACCAGCCCAAACCTGATGGCAGGAGTACCCCCACCGCTCTGCCCAACAGGGATCAGGCAACTGTCACAGCCCTTTATAGCCACAGTGTCCCCTTCTGAAACAGCTGGTGGCACAGTCACTCAGCCAGCCCGTGGCCCTCATCATGGCCGAGAAAGCTAGAGAGCAGCTGGGGTCACACCAGGCATCAAAAACCACAGCAGGGGACAGCAGCACCATGCTCACAGAAAGAGCAGAGTGTTCTTTAACACACGTAATAATAATCCAGGATGGCTGGATGCATCATGCACCAGCAACCCCAGAAGCAGTTCCCCCCAGCAGGGTCAGCCACGTGCCACGATTTATGCACAACCACCTGCACTGCCCACAGAATGGAGAAATGACGCTGCGAGAGAGTGCGAGAGCACTGTGTGTATATGAGCAATCCCCTAAATATACTGACTGAATGGGAGAAGCCTCCAGATCCAGGACTCTTTGCTAAATCAAGTCAGGGGTATGATGCCTGTGCTATGCAGATGAGCTGTCATATTGTCTCCCACACAAGACCGTCTCCAAAGGAACCTACACCTACTGCAAATATCCTGCAGCATATGGACATTTATAGGTCAACCTGGAAAAAGTGAGAATAATGACTGTCCAAAAAAAGCAGGAGCCCAAATAATTTTCCAGTGTTATTTTGGAAAATGCAGACGAGGAACAGGGTGAATTATGCATACCTGAGAGCCATTAGAAAATGTCAGATTGCCTCTAAAACACATTAGAAGAAAAAATGACTCCAGCTTTCTTGTGCAATAAAGGAATGCAGTCAGTAAAAAGATTCCCTGAGAAAAATCAGTACTGGAGTGGCTTTGAAAATATACCTTAACCATCTGTTGTGGTGTGGATGGAGTCTGGGGCCTCACCTTAGAAGCCAGGAGCACCACAGGGCTGAAACTCAGGCACTTTCACTGCAGGAACAACCATGATGTATAACCCAGGATCTCCTTTCATAACAATTTCCGAGCAAACCCAGAATGTTTGTTACCCTTCTCTATATGGAGCTAGAAAAAAAGAATAACTTCTGGTGCCAACTCTGTGAAAACAACACATGTGTCTTGACAGCAGAGTGTTAGATGATTTTAAAATGAAGACTGATCAACAATGCAATATTCTGGGTATTGTGGGAGAAAGGGAGCTGGCTGCCCCCCAGGTCTGTTTGCATTTCCAAATTCCCCTCTAGTGCATACCTGCTACACGTCCCAGTTGTATGCACCACCTTCAGCCTATTTTTCCGAAGCTTCAGCCTCTGAAAAGAGCTGAACTTCCCGTTGACTAATGCATCTGCTGGAGAGCTGAGATTTCTATAATTAGCAGCAGAGAGAATACGGGGAGGAAGGTGGATTTTCTGGGGGGTAAATTTGGATGTCGCACATTTAAAAACAAAACACTTTACTTAAACATCAGCACATCGGTTCATAATTGCAGAGCAGGGAAGAAGAGCACGTCAGCAGTTGGAGAAACATTGAATTTGCGGGGAAGCGACTGAAGCATTTGCACAGAAGGGGGCAAATGGAGATAAGACAGGCTGTCTTCTGCTCACATTCCGCTGTCAGGAAATTTGCACAGCAGAGATTTATCCTTTTTAAAGGAGCATGGAAGAGAAAAGGAAAGCTATAGAAACACCTGCTTTCTCTTCTCTCCTGTCTGTATGCATCTCTTGGGCCACAGGTTCATCGGGCCTGACAGTTTACACCAGGATGAATCCCACTGGGATTTGCAAATCCACTTGCAGGATTGTGCTGAGATCCACGCTTACAAAGGATGCATTGTTCAAGGGGGAGAATCCCTCTGCCTTACACACTGTGCTAGCTGTCAGGAAGTCCAAGGTGTCAAGGTTTGCACATTTTTATGAATGTCTTTCCCTAGAACCATAGAATCATTAAGGCTGGAAAGACTAAGATCGTCTAGTCCAACCATCAACCCGCCACCATGCCACTGAATCATGTCACTCAATGTGACATCTACCATTTTATGAACAGCCCCAGCAGTGGTGACTCCACCACCTGCCTGTGCAGCCTGTTCCAATGCCACCCCAAATGTGAGTCAAGACATACCGACTCTTTGGCCAGCTGTTGAGCCAAAAGTGGATGTTTTTTAACTGCTGCTGTCTGCCATCTTCCATAAAAGAGAAATTTGAAGTTGTAATGGTCTAGGCACACTTGGGGCAGTAGAGAATCTTCTTCACAATACATTGCCTCCACTAAGCAAGAGGTGAATCTGTGCCGTCTCGTGTACAAGGCGGGCATTGAAGCACTGGCAAGCTTTGTGCAGCATCACAGCTTTCCAGGCTGGATTGTTCCAGCATAAGGCCCTCATACTGCCCACAGCATATTATCAACAGGACAAAGAGACACCCAGCTATGTGTGAAATGCACAAGTGTCACAGCAAAACCCTTCTTACCTGTGAGGGGCTGAAGGTCTGGTTTGGTTTGTACTTGGCTACCATCCCAACTGCAGGTATAACAAACTCAGTATCATCTCCTTATATCTGGGAGACAGCACAAAACACCCGAAATAAAGGCATCAATTCTCTATGTGCTTGGGAAGCAAGCCTAGCTTTTAAAACTGTCTGCAAGATGGGAGCAAATGAAGTCCTGAATGAGTGCACAAGGGAACAGAACATAATAAAAACGAGACAGGTAATCGCTGATAGATTATCTGGAGACACGGCCTAATACAAAACAAACCAGGGGAGATTGCTTAAAAATATCTGATAAGTGAAGCTCTGCTCTGGTCCTGAGTGCTACAGTGTTCTTGACATCTTCATATTTGCTAACTGGGAACGCTGCAATTATTCAGATTTAAAAAGCATCACTTACACGAATCCAACTTCGCATTATTTTACACATCTGTCCTATACAGATGCCTCTGTGACTTTGCATGGAAAGAAAACCTTACTTGATGTAAAATAATCCACTTGCCAAGTGAAATTCAAGTTATCCAACATACTTTAGAGCTTTTTTCCCTCTCGGAGAACTGAAACACAAGCTAATGAATCAGAAAACCTCTAGAAAAGAGGTCAAAATGGTCACTCTTGCTCAGCTGAAGAATCCACTGGTTATCTGCCCTAGATTCAATTAGAAAACCACAAGGACTGCCTAGCTCAGCGCGAAGTTTCTGACCTGAGCCAATTTCATATTTGACAGGATAAAATACCACTTACTTAGAAGAACAAGCTGCATAACATCGACTAAACACGCATGCTGATGAGCCATCAGAGGGGCAATGGCTGCACAAAAACCAGCCCCATTTGGATGAAACATATTTGAGAGATCCGACCAGCAGGGCACAGCCTGCAGGCACATGGCTTTCAGATACCAGGGCTTCCCCAGTGCACAGTTCTGCCTGCTGTGTCCTTTGGGGTGACTTTGAAACCGAAGGATCACGGGTAACGCAAAGCAGCCAACATAATCAAAGCCACTGTCATAAATTCCAGATTCCCAAACTGCTTATAAATACATGGTAGCCACATAAAAATTAATGACCCATTGATTGCAAACAGCAAAGTACAAGGCAGAAACAGCTTTGTTGATGTATCTATTTGCCATTCTCTGCCCGTCTTCACACTAAAAATGTTTCTGGTTACGGTTACTGTTAATTGCTTTTTATCTCAGCAGCAGAGCTAAGAGATTTCAGCTGAGATGGGGTTTCACTCTCTTAGGCAATTACACAACCAGCCAGATGCACAGAAAATCCCTGCTTTGTAATCCTGGCGAGGCAGAGCACAGCAAGGTGTCTCAGGCCTGAAGAGAGGTTTCTGATGTAGAAAAAACACATCTGGTTGACCAAGGAAGCATCCGGGGAGGTAAAAAACTGAATTACTCCTCCTCGTGCTTCATCTGCCACAGCTCGTGGGTTAAGAACCCAGCCACGGTTGCCTGAATTTTAGCTCATCAACAGCAAGACACATGGTATTTTCAGACACACCACGTCTTCCAAAGACGTTCCTCCTAAGGAGGGCTTCCTCATGCGGTGTCATTATCTCCGACAGATTTGCTTTGGAAATTTCCTCTCGGGGCTCCTCTGAGCTGACAAGTGAATTCTCTGCATCGGAAATATTTGTTCAGAGGCTGCCAGGCTCATCAGTCACTTCCCGGAGGAGGAGGCGGTCCAGGGGGGATTCTGCTCTTCCCATTCCTATTGCCCCTGTAAAATGACTTCATTGAGTCAACCACGTGCCTGGGCCACTTGTCTCCCCTGCCAACAGCCACCCACTGACACAAGGATGATTGTTTTAGTCCTATCCAGGCAGAAGGGCAGAACAAAGGACCTCCCAGCATAGCACCGTTCGACACACAGCTTTGGTCTGATGTTAATTCTTCGTGAACTGTAGACGTGATTTATGACATCTCCGTAGAGCATCATAGGTGGACAAGGAGAGGATGACCCAATCTCAGGAGGGTGGGTTGCCAAAGGCCTCTGGCAGCTCCTGATCTACTTAACGAAAAGCTCCTTCTTACAGTTCTGACTACTTCTTCATCAGTCATCGTTAACGAAGCACTTAGGTATCTTATCTCTGAATGGCAAGATTCCTCATGTACCCATAAATCAGCCTCTCTCCAGCGAGAGAGCTCCATTTTCACCTCACCAGCTCTTTCTGAAAGCAAAGGCTCTTCCACAAGAAAGAAAAATACCCTTCCTGTTTTCCTTCTCAGACATGCCATGCTATTCTCTTCCCTTTCATAGGTTATTTGTTATTTTTCATACCGTGTTCACCAATTATTAAAGTGATTTTGCTTAGACAGAGACAAGCAGAGCACAGTGTAGCTTCTTCCTCTTGCTTTTTCATCTCTTATGTTTTTGTCACACGAGTGGAAATTTGATTTGTTCTCTTTGAAAGATGGCTGAGGACTCATTTGTCATGATTATTCCACTTTTAAGCTTGTGCTGCTCTGCTACACAGCTGGAACCAGGCAAACCAGTGGTGAACATAGCAGGTTATGAGAAAAATGGTTGTCAGCTCTTCCTGCTACCAAAGGTATCGTGCTGGATTTTCAGCCTTGCCACTGCTGCTGCGTCCATGGTTTCTAAAGCCAAAAAGATGAAGATTCATTAATTAACAAAAGAAGCTGGCAGATAATTTCATGATTAAGGCACTGGAATGGGACCTGGGAAAAGTGGGTTGATTTCCCAGTCCTGGGCTGGTTGCTATGTGATCTTATTCAAATCAGCGCGTGGAGATAAACGTTCAATGTTGGCATTGCCTGCTCCCCATCAGCTGCAAGTGCTGTGGGTAGGGGCTGCTGCACATTATTTTTCTCATTATCACCAGCTGAAGTCTCTCCGTTCTGCTGGAAGACAAATGGAAATAGCCCCCAAACTCTCCTTGCATTTCATGTTACTCAATCGGCCTTCCCTCAAGGTTGTCATTTTTTCCAGAATCTCCCGTGATTGACTAAATAACTGCTTTTAATGTGTGGTTTTTTTCCCTTTCTTCTGTTTCCTAGCGAATGCCTTTACCTTCTGTCTGTTGCAAATGTGAACGGTTTTAATTAGGTGCTGTTGAAATGTCTTTTGCAGCTTGGCATCCTGTTCGGTTTCGCTCCTCTCGTTCTCTTTGCAGTTCTGTTCCTTCCCACATTGCTTATGTTTTCTTGTTTGTGGACTCTTCTTTATATGCATAATTCAATCGTGCTGCACTTTAATTTCATCTCTAATAAGCATAAATAGGGAAGAGGGCAGATAAAGCCCATCTCTCCAGATGCTCCTCAAGTATTCCTCTTTTCCTATGGCATATCCTTCTAATGTTTCAGGGCTTCCAGCTGGATTCAAGCACAAAATACCTCAGCCACTCAGCTCAATAGATTTGCTGTGCTTTCAATTATCTTCTTAAATGACATCTTTCTTTTTCCCTACAACTTCACAGAACGTACTAAGCCTTTGAGTAAGGTCCAGAACAACAGGGAACTGCTCCACTAACTTGTCAAAGAACCACTAAAGCCATTCCTTCATCTCCTCCCATTCCTGCTCTACAGTTGATGAGCTCTGGAATTCTGCTTTTGCCAACCCTTAAATGAGGTCAGGGAGGGGTGGATCCTGGCTCCACCCCTTCCATCACTCAGGTTCATTGCACACACCTGAGCTCCCCTGGGTTGGCCCTGCCTTCCCACCAGGTGCTCAATCACTGCTTCGGGCCATGACTTAGTGTTTCTGCTACATCTACTTACATCCAGCTTGTCTGGGGAAGTCAGTAATTTCGATTAAGCTGTACCATGCATTTACTTCTAGGTTTATAAGAGAAGACAGTTTCACTTTTTTACTTCCTGACCTCCAGCAGCAATACTGCAAAAAACATAAGAAGTAGGGATGGAGCGAAGTGTGACAGTCTGGCAGCTCACCTCTCCAGCACTAGGACACAGTCAACTCCACACCAATCCAGCCCAGATGGAGGTGCTCCGCACGCAAACCTTTTGGAGCCTCTCAAACAAGCTGTTCTAGCGTTTATGCTAAACCTTTCATGACCACGTTTCCTTTCCTCACCCCATTGTGTTCCTACTGCATATGCTCTGCTATCATGCAAGCCTACAGCTTCTTCTCCCACCCAGAGCACGTGCAGCGGATATGAATTTAAAAGCATGCAGTCTGCTACCAGATCTCCCTGCTTACAGTCTTATATTCTCCTCTCTGCTGGCCTCAGCCAATCCTTTTAGCAGAGGAGCAGCAGGAAACATGCCCTCTGAGCAGCCTACGTTGGGCCTGAAGTCAGCTCCCCCAAGAAACAGGCATCTGAAGAGCCAGGATTAGCATGCTCCAGACTGTAAGAAAGGGCATGGTAAGATGAATTTTATGATAAGTGACAAACATGGAGCCAATCTTGAAGACATTTTGTCCTAATGTTGGCACTGGTCAAAAGACAAAGAACACTGCTTGGCTTTAGGGTGTCCACATCACCCTTGGAGGTGCTCTGAGGAGGGTTTATCCTTGGGAAGCACACAGGCATGCCCCTTCTTTCATGTCTTCATGGAAGCCCCAGCATAGCTGGCCAGTGAGAGCTTCTGCTCTAATGCTTCCCAAAACAGGTGAGTCTGTCTTTTCTACTTTGTCTCATCAAGGGAAATGAGGACACACAGTGTCCCCAGTGAATGGTACCTCATTCCTCCAGTGCTCCCAGCTCCATCCCCAGAGGATGCCTGTTGTATTTCATTCCCTTCTGCTCTTAAGCACCTACCGGAAAAGCAGCAGCCAAGCACTGCAAGCTTAAAGATCTGTCCTGGGCTGACTGTAAAAAGGAAATGGGTTAACAAGGGATATTTCAGCTGCAGCAATGTAATCCATGTCCTAAAATTCTATTCCTTTGGCTGTATTTCTTAGGAGGATAGAAAGCCTTAATCTGACCTGTGGCTTGGGTCTTTATTTCACATGTCCTTACTGTTCCGGGTGCCAAGGCACCAGATGTAGCTCTGGGGATGGGGTGGTTCAGGCAGGAGCAGAAGACTTTGTGAAACCTCTCTCTGCACATCTTCCTGCTCAACTTTTCAAGCACAGCGTTGAGGTGACCTCCAGCATCACCCAGCACGTTGTTTACCTGGAGCCACCTCTGACACATTGCAGGTTTGCTCATGCTTAAATGAAGTAAGAGAAGCCCTGGATAACTTGGTTCTGACAGGTGCCGTGACATTTTCTTTCTACTAGAGGAAACCTCAAAGACGTTCATGCTTGATGAGGTCTGACTGTTTCCACGGTTCACGTTTACAAAGGAAATAGGTATAAGTACCCACAACTGGAGGGAAAGAAAAGGAAGCCTTTGTTCTGCAAGTAGTGGAAGCCCTTGCTTCAAGAATTAAAGCAGTTAAAATTACTGGTTGCTTTTCCAAGTCCTGGCCAAACAGCTGCTGTTTGACGTTTGTGCGCAAAGTCACCATACAAAGAGGATGTGTTTGAAAGCAGAGCTAGAGCTGCATGCAGGAGAAAACACATGGCTCCTTCCAGCCCGGATTGTGTCACGTACTGCATGTCTGGGTGGTAGAGCTGAAAGCATTGCATTTGATGTGCTCAATGTGGGAAGGCAGCTGGGGCAAGGCAGGTCATAGAATCAGAATCATTAAGGTTGGAAGAGATCACTGAGATCATCAAGTCCAACCATCAGCCCACCCCCACCACACCTACCGAGCATCTTTCTCAGTGCCTCAACTACTCAGTTCTTAAATACCTCCAGGGATGGTGTTGTAGAGAGCTGTAGAAAAATTGGTTGTGTTAATGTCGTTGGCAGGCTCAGCCTGAGCAATTTTGTGGTCAACTCCTGCAAAGGAAAGCTCAAAAGAGGATGCTGGGCAATGCGCGCTTAGTTTTTCCTGATCCTAGGTCAAATCAAGACCTTGTGGTAGATCTGCACAGCATCACTGTTGCATTTGCATCAGTGGAGATGCAAAGAGTGAGTTCTGGTCTGGTGAAATGACAGACTGCCTAGAGAAGTTGTGGGTGCCCCATGTCTGGATGTATTCAAGGCCAGGTCAGATGGTGCTCCGGACAGCATCATCTGGTGTATGATCTAGTGGGTAGCAACCCTGCGCATGGTAGGGGGTTGGAACTGGATGATCTTTGAGGTCCCTTCCAACCCAGGCTGTTCTATGATCCTAAGGAAGTCAGCCCCAACAGGAGAAGGCTGTCAGCTGTGCCAGCATAACGGCAGGGAATCCTTATGGGTGAAGATGACTTGGGGAGATGAATCCAGGGCAGAGGTGCTGCAGATGAAGTGCATGCCACTCAGCTAATGAAAGCTCAGCCTGTGTTTCCAGAGGGGCTTTCAGCAGCAATCAGTGCACCTGCTAAGATGGTGGGAATAATGGGGTAGCTGGAAAACAGAATGCCAGCAAGCAAGGAACATTCAGCAACGAAGACTATGACTTCAGGAGAGTCTTAAAATAACGCTGAGATGCTAGAAGAGAAAGAGATGGAGATGAAGCCAGAAAACCAACCTGTTGGATCAAGTCCCTTCCCCATCACAGGGTAATGTCCCAAGTTGTTTAGCTACAATGAAATGAGCTTGACAGCAGCTTAATTAGAGTAAAAAGTTGGGAAAAACAAATAAAAGATGTAACTTTTTATGCAGAGAGCAAGCAGGGCCTCTAAAATCTACCCTGGGGAGCAAACAGAGCCTGCTGATCCAGTAAGAAGGAAAGCAAGGAGGAAGGAGTGCCAGGAGCTCCCAACACAACACGGGTTGGACTCCTCTTGGACCACCCACAGCCCATGCATGGTAGCCTCACGCTCCTTCCCCACGCAGCATGCCCAGCTGGCAGCGAGGAACCAGACACCGCCAGCTCCTCAGCTTCATCAATATTTCAATAGATATTGGTTTTTACTGTAAGAGACATCACTTCTTGTTAATTTGAGTGCTAGAATGGCACTGGCAGGCAGAATACTTTGGCTCCAAACAAACCCCGAGGGAAAACGGGAAATATATTCCTAAGAACAACAATTGGAAAGAATCTAATTCAATAATAGATTTGGTTTGGTATCGTTCTGGCACCAGCAGTCGTCTTCCTGTTATTTTTAGGTTCCGATGACGCCAACAGGTTTTGATTTTTTAATTTTTCTTTTTTTAAAATTGTTGCTGTTAAGCAAAAAAAAAAAAAATTCCATAGTTTAATCACATTGAATGAAACTGTAATTATTTTTAGAATTTAAGACTTTGTACCTCTAGATCTTCAGCAAAACATGCAGAGGTTTGCCTGAGCCCAGAGAGAAGGATAAGGCTGCTTCTTTGGCTTTTGGAGATGAGGACAGAAAACAAATATGTTTTTCTAGCAAGAGACTAACAGGGTTTTAGATGAAGCATATTACACAGCCCAAGAGGCAGAATTTATGTTTATAAACACAAAACAAACATCAAAATCATCTCTTTTCATGTGACAGCTCCTTTCATTGTGTTTTATCCTTCCAAGAAATTAGTCACAGAGGTATTTATTTGGGATATTAGCTGCAATAGCTACACAAACAGGCACCAAACATTACGAATGCTTGGCCCCACATTGTTTGTGACTTCCACTAGGTCGTGAAATACTTGATCTGTGAAAAAAAAAGCCTGTTTTGAAGAGAGTTTCCCCACGACTTCCTTTGCTTTGTGCATCACGAAGGCATTGTTTGTGCACTATGCAGCACAGCAGGGACTGCAAACCCAAACCAAGTCAGGAGGGCTCCCAGGAGAGACAGGGCAAGGGAAGTACATCAGCATCAGCCCCACTCTTGGGGTGCAGCAATGGAGAGGAGCTGTTCCTCTTGTACCACAAACCAACCTCAAGCACAGCCAATAGAAGAGGTCTGATGAAGGGGTTGCTCACCAAAGGGATGCTCACTTCGCTCCAGGTCCAACCCAGCTGATGTCTACGGTTCCCAGAAGGAGTATGGAGATTTCTCGCTCATCAATGGAAATGCCTTCTCTCGTGTTTCATTTCACTGCTGTTTTGGGAAAAGGATGAGAATAATCCTATTATTGGTCTTAATGCTAAACTTGAGAGGAAGATCTACCAAAAAAACAATGCCAAAACAGAGTGAAGAGCAAAGAGGGAGGGATCTCTCTGGATGCACCCATCTCTCCCCAGGATACGTTGGCCAAGGGAAGAGCAGTGGGGAAACAAACCCACCAACTCTTGGGAGCTCTGTGCCCTCATTCAGTGATGACAACCTCCAGACCAAAAAATGACATCATCATCCTGAGCCACCCAAATTGACAGTGAAACTCTCCCAAAAACCATTTGTGTTGCTGTAGGCTTGGCCATACCCATCATCCTGTGAAGGCTCATGGATACAACAATGACAGAGGCACACCAAACCCTCGCAAATAAAGTAATTTGTACTTTGGGTCAGCACGCTCTGAATCTCCTTGTGGGATTTACTGCCAGGCTTGAGGCATTTTCTGTTCTTGCTCGAGCACTTGGGATGACGAGACATTGGTTACAAATCTGCTTGCCTATGAGGAATGAGATGCAAACCATAAACTCCTGTTTTGAAGAGTTTGTTCAGCTTAGATGTCACTTCTAGGCTCTGAGTTACACAAGATCTCATTTTTCAAAGGTTAAAAAGAAAGGACTCCTGAACTCTTTCTAGTTTCTGCTTCTTTTTTCCTGTTTTTCTCTCTTTTTAAAAAAATAATTTACAATTACAAAAGGTATTTGCAAAACATTTTTTTTTTCCAGATAGCTTCTGGCTGCTTTCATGCTGAAATTTGGCAGTCAGCATGCATTTCTTATTCAAGAACAGACATAGATTCTGCACTTTAAAACTTGAGGTGGCTACAGACCCAAGAGATTTTTTTTCCCTTTTCAAACCTGCTTTAAAAATTGTGCACAACCCCTTTTCTTTTCCTCCTCATTGTTGTTTTTAAAGAAAAAAGCTACAAGGACGTGTATTAACAACAGCCAATTAGCCACACATTGCCTGGGCAGCTCCTGCAGAAAGCGTTCTTTAAATCAATAACAAAATCCTGACAGATGATGAATTTTTACAGTGGGCCATTTTAATAGCGGGGAATGAAATGGCCTCGGATGTAGGATGGGCTCTGTGTGTCTGCTGGGCACCTGATCAAGGCCAGCCCTACCTGGGGCTGCACTGCGTGCTTAGGGGCTGGTGATGGTGCTGTAGGGTGAAGGATCTGGGAAAGGGAACAGAGAGCTCCTGGACTGATCCTGCTTTCACATCTATCCATCACCTTTCTCCCTGGAGCTACAGGGAGACACACGCATCTAATTTTACATTTGAAGTGGTAGAAATGATGGCTGCTCTTTCCGCTTCCCCACAACAAACATCTCTGCAGATTGTAAATCCTACACCCCCCAGGAGCTGGTTTGATATGCACAGCTTCTTAGCGCTTGCTCGGACCGGTGCCTTTGGGTAGCTTTGAAAAATATGAGAAATTAACATTTGAAAAGGTATTCCCACACACTCTTTGAGCAGGAAATGTGGCTTCCTTCTCCACCCACTTTATCGCTAAGCAGCTTGGAGATGCATAATGGAGACTTTCACGGCCATTGTGGTTTAAAACCATCAGCCAGGCTGGGATAATCTCTTGAGCGTGTCTTTGCTGAGGGAGAAAACTGGATGGGGAACAGCACCTAGATACCCATGGATTGTCTCTGCCACTGCTGAGGGCTTTCTATAGACCTGTGCTTCTTACATACATCCTTAGGTCCTTGCATGTAACCAAGCTATGGGCAGATTGAAGCTGCCTCCTGGACAGGACAGCTTGCTTTCCATCGCTGCCACTTAGGGCGTTATCACATGAACATGCCTGGTTTGGGTCTAGGACCCACGTTAACCCTCCTTCTTGTGCTGATGGGCAGCTTGTTTGGAGCTAAGCTGGAGTAGCATGGGGAAGGGACCAGCAAGATCTTGAGACAAAAAATCCAGGAAAGGGCTGTTATCATAGGAACGTTAGGGTTGGAAAAGATCACTGAAATCATCCCATACAACCATCAATCCGTCACCATCAAAGCTTTATGGGCAAAAAGCCAGCAAATGTTTTAGATGTTCTACCACGCTGAACGCAGATGCAAAATTTCAACTATGAGAGCACAAAAATCTGTGAGCCAAACCTCTACTGAAGGACACATTTCAATTTCAGATATAACCTGGTACCTTCCTGAGGGAAAAAAAAAACCAAGAAAAACAGCCCCAGTTTGCCATCCAGGCCTCAGCGTTTCCTTGCCCATTTTCTCATGTGCACCAATCTGCCAAGCCAGATGTACAAATGTTTTGTGTGGGCAAACAGGCACTCGTATGGGCAAACATTGCCCTGATGCATGCGTTCTCATGGGCATGAAATCAGGCGGTGCACAGAGGCAACAAGCAGCAATGGGGCTGGGGGGACACAACACAACCTTGTGTTCCCAGCAAGCTGAACCTTGCTGGCACAGCCACGCAGTCGATTAGGAGAAATGCCTTTTCTGAAAGAGCAGAGGTGCAGTGGCATAGGCTGCCCAGGGAGGTGATGGTCACTGTCCTTGGAGGTGTTACAGAACCATGGGGATGTGACACTGAGGGACTGAACCACTGTGGTTATTGGGCACGATGGGGGTGGGTTGGGGTTGGACTTGGGGATCCGAGATGTCTTCTCCAACCTTAGTCATTCCGTGCTCTCCATAAAAGCTGTGCATCGCATCCCTGTGGCCTGGTGGTGGAAAAAGTGCTCTGTTCATCTCGGTTGTGAATTCCTGCCCTCCCCAGCCTAGGGAAGGGCACAGCCAAGAACCAGAGTGCTATAACACCCTAATATCACACACATAATGGCTTATCTTTCACCATCTATGAATAACCTTGTACGAGCCATTAAAAACAGGTGTGAAGTAATGCATTTGCTATGCTTTCACAAGCTAATTGGGAGTATTACAACAAATGACTAGGTAATTAACCAGTGTTTCAACTCCAGTAATCACATATTGTAATTCTAGCAGAGCCACAAAGGCTCTAATATCAGCTTGGTTTGGGAAGAAAGCAACATTAAGTTATATTCTGAATGCCTGTTCTTAAGACAAATACCATTCCCCCAGGAAGAGCAGTGGGAAGGGAGTGCTTTCCATGCCTGGAAGGACCTAGCAATCCCCACGTTTCAGCCCTGCCACCTACACTGGAGCAGCCCGAGTGTGAGCAGGGTTCAGCTTGGGCTCATCTCAGCCTCCTTTCCCACCAGCAGGGCAGAACCGAGGGATGCCAGCACAGGGATACCTGTGCCAAGGCAGCTGAAGCAGCTCCCTGTGCCCAACCCAGATCTCATCTATCCTTCACGGATCTCTGTTCTCTCCTTCCTCCCAGGCAGCGAAGCAAAAGGGAAAACAGGGGCTCTGCTATGAGCAGCACCTGTTTCCATAGAGATTTGCTTAGAAAACATGTGAGGCAGAGATGGAAGTTAGTGAGGAAAGCACCATGGCTTGTCCTTGTGCATCACAGACTCTCGCCCGCCAGCTATCCCGCTGCTCCAGCGTCTAAAGACGGAGATGAAGAGTTTCCTCGGCCCTGCAGAATGCAGGGTTTTCTGATTCTCCTGGCAAACCTCGGTGCCTCGGGAGGAGATAAAAGCACGGATGCAATTAGAGTCTCTCCTATTTGCCTTTAATCAGCTCTCCAAAGAAACAGAGGTTTCTTAGAAAATCACTGCAAACTCTTGATTGCTTCCACAGCCTTCCAGAAGAAGGAAAGAATAACCAAGACAAGCAGGGCAGAAAGAAAAGATGGTGGGAAAGGGCAGAGGATGCTGCCCTGGTTTCCATCACCAGTGTGCCACACAGGCTTGAAGTGGCCATCCCTAGGGGAGTACATCAGGAGGTGCCATCAAGACACAAATTTGAAAAGAGGGTTTGTTAAACGATGGGATGGCATCTCGAGAGAAGACAAGGCAGGTCAGGCTGGGAGCGCCTGGACACGAGCAAAGTGGCCACATTGTCACTGACACCGCATCTGGGGAGAGAAGTGTCACCCAGGAACCATGGCCATTGGGCTCCTTGTTTGATGGAGCTACTCCTGCCTCCGTGAAATAGGATTTGCTTTCCCCATGCCAAGCTGACTTGCTTTGAGGAACAATTGCCCCGCTGCCCCCAGCAGCCCTGTCTCTGCAGTGAGGTTGCGGGCTGCTCAGTGTGAAGGAGCAGCTGCCAGGCAGTCATTCCCTCTGATTTTCTCTAGGAGCTGCTCAGCCTTGCTCCCCATTTCTTAGGGCAATCTGCACAGGCATCTGCAGCCCTGCTGCTCTCCCCACTCCACGCATTTTAACACAAGGTGAAATCTAAGCCTGCGACGCAGCCTATTGAACCAAAGAAACCAAGCCAGGCTGAGCTTCAAATTAATGGAGCAAAACCCACTACAAAAATGCAGCCAGCTGGTCCAGCCTCCAGCTCCCCAAGCCACTGGTTGGAGAGCCAGGACAGCTATCATGCTGCCAACCAACAGACTGCCCCAGTGGGTCGGCGGCTCACGGCCATTTAGCGCATCCACTGCTGAGCGCACTGCAAGGCAGCAGTTCCTGCCAGAGCTCTGGAAATGCAAATTAAAACGTGGCACTTCCAGAGAGGTTTCACCATTCCCTGGCTGTGCCCAGAGCTGCTTCTCACATCTGCCCCCACGTGCTGCAGGAATTCGGTCAAAGGGTTCCTGTGATCAACAGAGGCAGAAGCACAGAGAAACGGGAGCTTGTGGAAAAATACAAACACCAAACAAGCTCCCCAAGCCCCTGCTTTATATATCCAGCCATCCATTTGTCAGGAATGGAAGGTGCAGCAAAGTCTCCTTATGGCAGTGCTGGTAAAAACCAAAAGCTCGTTCTGTTCACAGCTGTGCACATCAACCTGAGAAGTCTGTCCAGCCCTCCCTGCCTCTCATTTCCCAGCTGAAGTCACACTGTGCTGCTAAGAGAAGGGCCAGAGCCCCCTGATCGATCCTGCTTGCAGGGCAGCCTCCTGCCAGCCACAGCACCCACTGTTTTTCTGCCCTCATTGCAGTTAAGAGAGATGATTGCAGACCATCACTTCTCTATGTCCTCCCCAGGCTGAAACCTGACCCATTCCTACAGCCAGTAATAACATCTCAGAGTTAATTCACTGGAGTTATACTCATTTGTGGCCAAAAATAGTGCTTAATACTCTTCCCTCAGCACAGAGACTGGTCTGAGTGGTCAGCCCCACAGGCACAGCACCAACGGCCAGCTAAGCAAGGCAATGAATTGCTTTGTGCAAGGGAAAGCATTAGGGAGCACAGCAACAGCTCACACCCAGCAGAGCACCACCCACCTCCAAGAAATGCAGCTTCACCCCCATAACCCCCATACCTCACAGTTTTCCCACCTGTGAGCAGGAACAGCAATGCCACACACCCATCCAGACAAAGAGACAACCCCACACCTGCTGCCTCTCCAGGAAAAATCAGGGAGAGCTGCTCATGGCTGTTTAAGAAGCTCATGCCACACACCTGCATTGCACTCGTCCTGTGCAGCTGGGAGCATGCACCAAGCTGGGGGCCAGCACTGAGAACCTCTGTATGGGTGGCAGCTCCTTCCCCAACACAGAGAGGTGACAAAATGCAGGAAGCCTGAGAGCAGCATGTTGTTTTCTCCTGGAAATGCTCTTCTTTTGCAATATCGACTCTTTGCAACCCACCCAGCTCCAGGTTTGTGCCCTTTAGATGGCACCCCATTGCACCCCTCTGCTCTCACTCCTGCTGCAAGGTGCAAGATGCTGCTCCCCAGGGGTGAAGGAGGGGGGGTTGCTGATTGGCAGTGCCTCTGCACAGCTCCTGCTGACTTCCAGACGTGCTACAAACTGTGAAAGGAGGTGAGATGTGCTGCTGGGGTGTAACATCACATGCCGAAGGAGCAGGAGCTCAAGCTGGGACGGGCGCTCCAAAAATTACATCTGCGTCCATGAAGCTCATCCTCTGAAAAAGTATTTTAAACAGTGTGATGGCACTGTGTTTTAAGCTTCTTTTATACCTGAAGTGGATTATCAGGCTGTGTGAAAGGCCGTGCTGACACTTCTGCAGCCCAGGCACCAGGCTCTGCCTGCAGGACTGAACAGAGGGCTGAACTCCATCAGGAGGTAAAGCCGTTGGATAATTTCCTTCCTCTACTCCTCCCATTTTGGAAAGGCAAAAAAACACATCACTCACGATGCTCGTGAAGCAGATCTGTGAAAATCAATCTGCAAATCGCATCATCTATGGCAGATTGCTCCATAAATTGACTGACTGGGTCCCGGGGGGGGGGGGGGGAAACGTGGGAGGGAGCACTCATACGGAGCATCTGGATCGGGTCCGGCTCCAGCAAATCCCTGCACATCCACCACCCTTCTGCTACCCCAATGGTACCAGTACCTCTGCTGGCAGCATCGTGCCCATGTCCTCAGTGCAGCTCAGCCAGGAAGATGCCAGCTGGAAAGGGGAGCAATTAATGTGTTATGCATTCATTTATAAGGATTTTGTTATTAATACTCCGCTGAGGCAATGCAAGCCCATAGGAGAGGTGGCTCCCATCCTCCCTCTCTCCCGCTGCCACCTATAATGCCCAAGCTGACCCAAAAGGGGCTCCCAAAGTGTTTCCAGCAGGCATTGTGTACCAGAAACCAATTCCCAGGGTAGCCTGTCGTATTTTGCCTGCTCACGTGGGATCTGGCATAAATACATCAAGCAAATGAGAAAAGAGAGGTGCTGAACCAGGCTGGGCAATTCAAAGAAGGAGCAGCAATTGCATGTGCTTGTCATGGAAGATGCTTACACACGGGTGGGATGCTCACCCATGGAGGGGGATGCCTGCCCAGGAAGGGGGATGCTCACCCATGCAGGAATGCTCACCCAAGGAGCCACCAGCACTGCCATCCTGCCATGCCACGTGGCTCTCAGCATGAGTAAGCGCAGCCCCACTTCAAATCCCACACACATCCTCAACACCCGAAGAGCACACTTGTAAGTGCCATCAGAGGAACAAAAAGGGAAGGGGGGGGATGAGAACCACCCCCGGCATCTCCCCTCCAAGCTGCTTGGGAAAAGCTCGCTGCAGCTCACAAAGCACCAGCAAGCAGGGCAGTCAGGGACAGGCATGCCATGATGCTCAGAGACATCCCTGCCAGCAGGACAGGGCTCTGGTGCACTGAGAGATGCACCCAGCTCTTTCCTTTGGCTTTGCAGGGTGGAGGACAGCACCCAGAGGTCACGTTTCATTTTCCGTAGTGTCTGTGTCCCCACATCCCTGCAAGGAGGAGCACCCCCAGCTCCCCCACCAGTTCCCAATTTATCCCCTGTCTCCCGGAGCTATTCTCAGCAGGTACAATCTGCATTGCCATTGTTATTCAGATGATGTACAGATAATTTTAACCTTTCTGTTCCATTTGTCAAGGTTTTTTTTTAGCCTCCACGCCTGCCAGGCAGAGCACTGCCTCCCTAGCAGCAGAGGCTCCTGCTTTGCAGCACCAGGTTTCCTTGCTAGGGCTGAGCTCCGCTTCCCCTCATTGCTTTGGTTGGGGTCGGCTCACGTTGAGGTGGCCCAGCTGAGCACAGCAGTTGCCCCAGTCCTTCCCTGAGCCCTTCTTGGTGCAGCATCCACAATAAAACAAGAGCCCCGCTGCAAAGCCACGCAGCACAGCCATCACCCACAGCCAGCCTGCAGCCTGCCGCAGGCTGCTGACAGCCTGGAAACTTGCTGCGCTCCCAACAGCTCTGTGCAGGAGAAGCACAAGCCCTGACTTCAGCATCTTTCCTTGACAACTCACCCGGAGGCTTTGGACCAGGCAACAGTACCTACGTGAGAAAGAGCCAAAGCACGGGGCGGTTCTTTACAACAAGGTTTTATTTTTCTTTCCTTTTGACAAAAAACATGGAAGTTGTACATGGCCGCCCGTCGGCTCGGCTCCACGGCGGGTCTGAGCGAGCACACTGCAGTCCAGCATCCCGCCCCCTCCCACTGGCTCAGGCCTCCCAACACCTTTTTGGGGGGAACCTCCTGTCTCCCCTCCTACGCTCACAACAAACACTGACGGCAGATCTGGAGTCTTGGAGGAGAAAGGAACGTTCAAAAAGCCAGGGAAGAGAGACATTGTGCGGCAGCAACGTGAGTCCAGTGACTTCGGAAGAGAGATGCTGCAGTGGTGCATGGGGGCTATTCCTCACCCCCTTGGTGCAGTCCTTCCCGCAGCCCTGCCAGGGTTGGTTTTGGTTTTGCAGCCTCCATGGCCCCACAGTCCCTGCCTGCTGTGGAAGCTGCTATGGGAAAGGCCAGATAGGGGCATTTTTGTGCTGCCTCCTAAAAAAGAAAACCGGGCTGCTTTGCTCGTACAAACATATCCCACATGTCAGTAAAACAGAGGTCCTAGGCAGCAAAGCTTGAGTTCAGCCCATCGATGCCTCAGCACCCACTGTTGTGATGCCGTGTCCTCGTCCCCTTCTTCTTGGCTCTGCCACCAGCAGTCACAGCAGCACGCATCCCCACCCCCTGGCCCCATAAGCTCTGTGTTGCAAAAGCCTGCCTTGTTTTACATGGTTTGCTAGGAAACACTGCAAAGCAATTACTACGCATCAGCCCCATTCTGGAGTCCCATTCTGAGAAATGCGAATGTCCAAATCCCCAAATCCATCCTTTCACCCAACAAAGACACAAAGAGCTGCCACCTCCCCAGCCCTGGGGCTGCTCTGTGGGACACCCTGCTGCATCTGGGAGGAGACAATGCCAGTGCCTAAACTTAGAGGACATACAGCAGCTGGAGCTGTCTGCTCAGAAGCCAAGAGGCTTGCATGGGGCCAGCAGGATTGGTAGGAGGTTTGGTTCCATCAGTGGAACCTATTTCTAGGGGCAAGCATTAGCCATTAGAAAAAGGGTTTTGGTTCATGACAGAGCCTGAGCCTTTGGAGCTGGCAGGATTTGCTCTGGGGGAGCTCTGTGAGCAGTCGGGCAGGGGCTGATCTGCACATGCAGGAGCGGGGCTGCGTGTGCCCATAGCATCTATCAGTGGGGAGCAGTGGGTTACTGGGTTGCCAGACCACCTCTAAGGCAGAAAATGCAATTCCCACTGCTGTGAATGCCATGGGGACAGGGGGATATCCCTGCTTCTCCGTTGCATCCAGCAAACCCCGCCGGGGCTTGGTCAGATGACTAAAACAAATCCATGTATGTGTATATCTTTATATATACAGCATATAAATATATATACACACACATACCGTATATACACGCACAGGCACACCTAGAGTTCTCCTTATAGAAATACAGCTATATCAATGCGAGACGGGGTACGCTGGCTGCACTGAGCCCCCCTTTGCTGCTTCCACCCACCCCAGAACAAACCAGTTGGCTTTGGCTTGGCCACCTGGGAAGGCAGAGCTGCTGCTATCTGCCCTGTGCCCCCCCAGACCCCACACCTCACCCCTTCCCTGGGCCAGCATGACACCCTTAGGGAGGGAAACTCAAAGCCAGGGCAGCACGAACCCAAGCACAGAACCCCCGTGCTGGGATGCTCTGGCCATGGGGAGCACAAAAGCAGCATCATGAGCACTGCCAGGTCCTGCTCAGGGGCATCCCCGAGCGCCTCTCACTGCAGCTGGGTGCTCTCATTGCCCCCAGCCAAGGCCTCTCCACCTCTGGCCAAATGCTTCTCTGTGCAGAAAAAAAAAAAGTGATCGTAATAAATGAAAGTCGACAGGTTTTAATTTTTTTTTTTTTTTTTTTTGCACAAAGACTTTTTTTCATTTTTTGTTTCCCCATTCTGGTCAGTTGAGTTTTCTTCTTCTTCTTCTTCTTTTTTTTTTTTTTTTTTTGTTGTGTTTTTTGTGTTTGCGTTTTTGTTGTTTTTTTGTGTTTTTTGTTTTTTGTTTTTGTTTTTTTTTAACTTCCCCCTTTGCGTTTGGTTTTGGTTTCGTTTCATTCCCAGGCGTGGCGAAGAGCATGCATTGGAGAGGGCAGGGTGGCGGGGCGGCAGCGGCGGGGACGCAACCTCTAGCATTTGTCATCTTCCTCGGTGTCGCTGAGCACGTCGATGCTGGCCCCGCACATCACGCCTTGCCCGGCCCCTCGCCTCCGCCTCCGGTAGTGCCCGTTGGGCATCTGCCAGCTGTGCCGCAGAGGTGGGGCTGAGCCAATGGTGTTGGAACGACCCAGGCTGGTGGCCACGGCCGCCTCGAAGGTGAGCGTCTCCTCCTCGCCGCAGTCCGAGGCGTGCGAGTCGTCGTGCAGGGCCAGGTAGGGCTCCGAGATGTAACGCTGCGGGGTGGACGGCCGGCTCGGCTTCCCCGCTGGGGAGCTGGAAGACTCGGTCAGGCCGGCGGCGTTGGGCTCCTTGGAGAGGAGCGGGGACCCCCCTTCGGTCTCGTCGGGAGGTGGTGAGGCGTCTCCGGCGGCGTGCCGCAGCATGGAGGCGTAGGAGAGGAGGGGACGCGGTTTTGGGGGCACCGGTGGGAGCTGGCGGCGGCCTCGCCGGGGTGTGCTGGTGTCCGAGATGGAGGGGATGGAGCTTTCACTCAGGGAGCCCGTTCCCTGCAAAGAGACACAGGGTCTGAGCTCTGCTTGTGGTGGCAACATGCAAAAAGCTTTTTGTGTAAGGTGACCAACCAGAGCAGGGCACTGCAAGCTCGCAGTGCAAAGAGCTAAGTGCTCTTTAGCTGATGATCTCTTCGCTGGTAGCATATCTTTGAGCACTGGCATCTTCAGCTTGTGCAGCTGGGACTCCTCAGCTTTGGCAGGGAGCAGGTGCCGTGGTGGTGAAACCAGCTCCAGAGGCACCAAAACCTACGTGGTGACCTCCCTTCTCTCCAAAGACACTGTGAGGTGCACCAGGCACCATCAAGCCAACAATACTATTCTCATTCTCACTGGGGACAAGAAGAGATGTCACCTGTATGGGAACTCTGAGTCAGGGCCTGAACCACTGATTGATCACCTGAAGCAAGCACTGAGTCAGCTGCAGGAACACAGGTGAAGGCAATTCAGCTGTGTGACTGGAAGGGGTGAAGCCTGGCTCCATCTCTCCTAGACCCCATTTAAGGGCTGAATGCCACTTGGAAAGGATCTCTTTCTGGAGATCCCTCCTTTTGGAGTTTTCTTCTGAGGCCTAGGACACGGGTGAGCATTTTGTTCATCTTTGATTATTGCTTTCTACCACGATAATCTTTCTAATTACACAACCTGTAAAATACCATGTGAACCATGCCACTCTGCTAACTCTACATTTGTTGATTGTACGCACCACTGGGAGAAGAGCCATTGCAGAGCCCCCAGCATGGAATCATAGAACCATTATGGTTGGAAAAGACCTCTAAGATCACCAAGTCCAACCCCAGCCCACCACCACCACTGCCCACGTCCCTCAGTGCCACATCTCCACGGTTCTGTAACACCTCCAGGGACAGTGACTCCACCACTCCCTGGGCAGCCAGTGCCCTGCTGCTCTTTCTGAAAAGAACCTTTTCTTAATACTCAACTTGAACATCCCCCTGGCACAACTTGAGGCCATTACCAAGCACCCCTTTGCACTTAAGAAAGACTTTTCCACCCACCTGCCTGTTGGGCGTTTGTGACCTGCCCTCGCTGGGGGACCGGGACTCGCGCCGCCGCTCTGGAGACTCATCGTGTGCCTGGGGACTCCTCTCCTCTGAGTTGCAGCGGGAGATGTCAGGGGACAGCAAGTGCTTGCGCTCTTTGGATCGGCCCCGCTCCCTGCCACCCGAGCGGTGCCCCTCGGACCTGTGGCCTGCAGCAAAGCCCATTGGTCCCTTGCTCCACGTCCCCGTGGTGGCGACAAGGAAGGACAACACCGGGTTGATTTTTAGAGACGGGAAGGGATTCTCATTCACCTGAGTCAGCGTTGAGGCGCCGGGCAGAGAGCTGGAGCGAGGAGTGGTAGCTGCGCCGGCGGGACTTGTAGGTGTTGTCACTGCTGCGCTCCATGGAGAACTCATCCAGCCAGGAGGTGTTGGTGCGTTTGTCTCGGATGGTGGAAAATGACCGCCGCATCGAGCTGGTGTCCGTCACCACCTGCAACGACCCGGCCAGACGGTGATGGGGTGAGCATGGGATGCTCCAGCCACAGCCCCATCGCTGCTCCCGCCATGAGCTCCTTAGCACCATGAGGTTTAGGGGTGGTCAACCTGGGCACACCCCCCTAAATGACCTTGCCATGATCAGGGGCAGAAAGAAAGTGGGTCTGGCTGAAGAGTGCTGCCAGCAAAGTGCCCGAGCATGACGCAAAGCTCTGGGAGCCAGAGGAGGAGCAGCTGCATCCTGCCCATGGCACAGTGATAGTGTGGGTACTGAACCATGGCCCCCAGGCTGCCACAGCATCCCTCCCACCTTGGGAATGGGACCAGCAGAGCAAATGGGGGCGCTTCAGGAGAAATCATGATGAGAGAGTAGGGAGTGCCCCAACTCTCCAGTGCTCCTCACTCAATGGTTATTTTCACAGCATTCTCAGACCCCTGGCCTGTTCTCTCTTTTATCCTCATGTCCCCTTTTCCCTGCACTCAGTCCCTCTCTCCCTGCTCACATTGCCATTTTATCACTCCTCTTCCTCACTCCTCCTTCCTACCTTCTCCATTCCTTCCAGCTTGTGATCTCGTATGCTTTTTGGAAAACATCATCCCCTTGATAGAATCACTGAATGGTTGGGTTGGAAGGGACCCTAAAAGTCCTGCCAGCTCCCCCCTGTCATGAGCTGGCTGCACTCAGCTCAGACTGCCCAGGGCCCATCCATGGCCTGGAGCACCTCCAGGGATGGCGCACCCACAGCTCTGAGCAGCAGTGCTGGCAACTTCCCCACCCTTAGTGAAGAATTTCCTCCTAACATCTCACCTAAATCTCCCCTCTTTTAGTTTAAAGCAATTCCCCCTTGTCCTATCACTATCAGACCACATAGGAACTCAGTCCCCTCCTGCTTATAAGCTCCCTTCAAGTACTGGAAGGCCACAATGAGGTCTCCCTGGAGACCTATCATCTCCAAGCTGAACAAGACAAGCTCCTTCAGCTTAGGAGAGGTGCTCCAGCCCTCAGAATCTTATGAATTTCCCTCCACTTTACTTTAGCAGCTTTTTGCCTCTCCAGCCTCAGGTCCTTCTCCCGTCTCCTCTCCTCCCTTATTCCCAACCATCTCCCAAACAGTTGAATTCCATGAGGCAAAGCTTCCCTTCCCCTTGGCGCTCCCCAAAGCACCCTGCAGTGGTGCCAGGCTGCACCAACACCCCTGTGAGGAACCAGACCTGGAGACTTCAGAGGGATGGATTGTGAAATCAAATCCCAGAAAACCTTCTGCGTCTCAGTTGAGGCTGAATACAAGACAGAACAACAGAGAAACCAGCCAGACAAACGAGGTGAAATGTGACCTGGGCTCACCCGGACAGACTGTCCACAGACACATGCGGACAAGCACGTGTGATGGGACAAGGGGGCACAAGGAGAAGGTGTTTCATTCTCTGGGACATCACTTTGCATCCGAGCAGGGACTCCTTACATCTCAGCCAATCTCAGGGCTGGAGGAAAGGAGGTTGTCCTATCATATCGGTCCCCTGCGGTGTCCCAGCACGATCCTGCTCCAAGAGCAAGTGAGCAATTCCTTTGGCTGCTCTGCACTGCTGGTCCCCACCACACAGGGGACAGCAGCTCTCCTCCTTGTGGAACACCCCACTGGTGCTCCGGGGAGCTGTGGAGCTCAGAAGGTTTTATCACCAGTGTTACCTGGTAGGCTTTGCTTGGACCCGGCACCCGTGGGGGCTTTGCTTGGTTTTACCTGGGGATCCACAGTGAGACGAGGCATGGAGGAGGCCCTCCCAGAGACAGCGTGGTCCTGAGTGTCCACAGGAAGGTAGCTGCCACGGTTAGAGGGCTGCACTCTTTGAAACTCCCTAACCTCTGGCTCCTGGAAACAAACACACAGCCACGCTCTTGGGATGGGGTCGAGGCACGGTTGGGCACTACTCCTCATAGGGGACAGGCAGCCTGAGGTGGGTTTTAAGAGGGCCAACGGGGAAGTCTGGGAGAGATCACAGCCTTGTAGCCACTCAAATTGACCTCCGTTTTGCAGACCAGGCGAACTCAGGTGTGGGACTTCAGGCTCACTCTATGTCCAAATGCACCTCACACCTCATTCCTTCAGTGCTGGCAGTGCAAACATTGCCTGGATTGGCCACTTCCTTTCCCAATCTCTGATTTAGGGGAACGGGGCACAGGACTCGTGTCAGATTGAGGGAGGGTTGGCAGAAGGGACAGGGACTGCACACGTGTGTGGTACACAGCTCACGGAGTGTGACAGAGCACGGGGACACAGACCGGGCTGGAGACGCACGGTGGTACCCAACAGGCACTGTGGCAGTGCGTGGCTGCACACACACAGACACAGAGAGAGAAATACGTGTATAGATGCACACACACACACGGACACTGCTGCTGGCATGTGTGCGAGGCTGGAGGGGTGCACCCTGTGGTGATGGTTTGGGTTGGGGACACCAGCACTGACAACAAAATGGACACGAATCCAAAAACATCAGATACCATCGCTCAGCACGGGGTAACCCACTGAAATGAGCGCTCAGGGGGAAAAAAAAGAGCAGCCTGCAAAAAGAAGGATGTTTTACTGCAGGGCATCAGACCGTGCTCGCAGCCCTGTCTGCAAGAGCTGAGGGGCCAGATTCAAACACAACGATGCTCCCACACCTCCCCGCGCCCACCAGCATCCTCCTGGGAGCACAGGCAGTGCCCGGCAGGCAGCGTGTGGCTTTACCAGAGACTGGTGCTCCTGGAACTGCCCCTGGGCTGGATCCATGCACGCCAGCTGGAAGATCTCCTGTGGTGAGAGCGGGCTCAGCGAGGGGAACCCGCTTCGGCTGCTCCTGCAATAATGGTCTGGCTTCAGGGTGGGCACGGCTCGGGTGTTGCCGTCACTTGGGGAGGGTCCCCATGCTCAGCCCCGATACAGAGATCCCCAATACAACCACCACGCTCCTTGGAGAGCTGAAGCAGTGCCCATTCCCCCTTCCAGAAATAGAGAAGCTGCAGGAAAACCTCACCCCTTGTCGAGGTAATACTCACAGCCCCGTGAGGGTGTCCTGCTGGAGGTAAGGCAGAGCCTTTGCGTTGGAGATGATTTCCTGTGGCAAAGAGGATGGCTCCATGCGCTGGAACATGGGCGCGTTTTTCTGAGGGGAACAAATGAAGAAGCTGAGCCTGCATGAAACACAGTCCAGCTCTTTAACTAGAAAGCATGGGAAAGTGAGGGTGTGCTTGTATTCACTGTCAGAGGCTGAGGATGCACGTCTGTAGCCAACAAAACCCAACATGCATCAAGGGATGGGCAGCACCTGTTGAAAGCACCACACGAGCCAAGAGCCCCTTGGACATCCTCACTTTGGCTCCCCAGCCAACTGGGGGCTGGACAGATGTCAGGTCAGGGTGTGACATGAAGCATGCTGTCCCTGTGAGGTGCTCCAAAAAAAAACCATCCTGAGCACCACATGCCCTCCCTGAGCCTCACCTGCTCCTCCAGCTGCTGCCTCTGTTTCTTCGCCTTGCTCTGCTTGTAGTAATCCATAATCATCATGGCTGCATATATTTTGCCAACAGTCAGGTCAGAGGCTGAGGGCATGAGAAGAGAAGGAAAAAGGGATGCTTTGGTGTCAAAAAAAATAGCAGATCTGAAGGCACCAGCACTGATCTCAGACAGAGCCTAGCTGTGGGATGCCATGATCACCCTCAAACTTCTCACCACTGGGGCAGTGAAAGAATTGAACATTTAGGTACATGGGAAGAGATGAAATGGATGGAGGTGGCAGGCACCATAATAAACCTCCAAAATGCACATCCTCATCACATCAACAGATTAATGGTGCCTGTGAGCAATTAAGTTGAACCAGGTGACCTCCAGAGGTCCTTTCCAACCTCAACCGTTCTGTGATTCTGTGAAATGATTCTCAGCTTGCTGCTCCTGTATGCTCCAGAATGACTTACAGGAGACCTTCTCTGTGAACTGGGTGTTTCTCCAAAGGGCTCCCATGAGCAAGCCTTGTAGCAGCACAAACCCTCTTCCCAGCTCTTTCCCAACAGGGTTGTGTCTGACTGGTCCCCATCTCCCAACAGGAAGACGCTGCTGCAGGTGCACTGAAAATTTGGTAGTGGTCATGGTCCATACAGAGACTCACTTTTTGGCATGGGTACCAACAGGTCGAGCATCTTCTGGGACAGGTGAGGCCAAATGGTCAGGATCTCCTTTTGAAGCTCAGAGTCTAACTGCTGCCAATCTGCACCACCTTGAACAGCAAGGAAAAAAGCAGCCCATGTACATCAAGGCCTGGCACCTATCCAAAGGCACCACTTCAGTGAGGTTCACTCCCAGAGATGAGCAGTGCCCAGCTCTCGGGGCTGGGAGAGCCACGTTCCGTCATGCAGCCTGCTCTCCTGCTCCTGCAGGGAAACCTTCCCACCATTCCCTCCATATGTGCCACCATCTCCCATCCCCTGCCCTCCCACTCAAAGCTGCCATCTTCGAGCTCTCCTTGGGTCCGTCTCTGCCGCTCCAATCCTACTCCAGCCCACACACACCTGCTGCTGCCCCACTTTCTTTTTGCTGGGGAGCAGATCATGTGCTGGTGGAAGTGCAGCTCTGCTTGGCTGAAGTCCTTGAAGCAGAGCAGAGCTCTTTGGCCAGTAGCGAAGGGATCCGCTGAGCTGTGGAAGAACCAGGCTCAAAGTAAGCCATTAACACACGCCAAACAGAGGCTTGGGTGCCTCTGGGCAAGGGAATTTGGCCAGCTTCAAATCTCTGCTTTATCCAGAAAGGGCTCAAACCTGATGTTTCATGATGCAGGCAGCGCCGGGCTCCTGCTGATCTTGCCTGGGTTGGGCTTTCTGAACTCTTCCCAGGGGACAATTTGAAAGTGGCATGTTTCTGCAGAAAGCTTTTGATCTGATGAATCAGAGTGTTTCCAGCAACACAACAAAAAAAAAACCCTGTTTTTTCAGCTCTGAACATGTTGTGCTCGCTGCGAGATAGATTTCTGCTCCTCAGTCTTTGGAGCCAGGCACACGTGATGTGTCTCCCTCCTTGGTTTGTCTTTCTGCTTCAGGAGGAAGGGATGCTTGACAGTGGATGTCAAGCAGGTTTTGCTCTAGGAGCAGCTTCTAGAGGAAAACTGGCTACATAAATGCAATTCTGCTCCTTATGAGCGGCAGAAATTTGCTTGCTTGGATCAATCACTTCCATCCACACGCCAGACTCAACCCCTAGTTTGGCTACGATGCCAACAGGACTGCTCCAAAACCTTCCTGCTCTGCCCATCCCCAACCCCAGAGCCATTACCTTTGGCAATTTTGATGTCCAGGGCGGTGCGTATCAGCGCCATCAGGGTGGAGGTGAAATGGACCGTCATGTCCTCAGCCACGGGCATGTTCATCAGCACCAATCTCTGCGCAAGAGAGAGAAGAAAACAGCGGACGGAAAACAATATCGAAAAACACATCGACCAGGCTGGAGGAAAAGAAATTAAATGTTAAATAAAAGGAAAAAAAAAATAAATTAAAATAAAATAAAATAAAAAGCAACAAAGAGTGTCAAAACAGCACAGCCAAAAAAGAAGGGCAAGGATCACCCCCGCCACCCCCCCGGCTCCTTCCACCCCAGGACACCGGCTCACTGCCTTCCAGGGCTCCTCCTGCACCCCAGGAACGGCCCCTGGGCCCCCTCCCCAAAAAAGCCATGACAATGGGCCACCTCCCAGCACTTTGTGCATGCCTGACCCGTCAGGGGAACGGCAGGTGCTGGGGAGGGGGAGAGGGGGCTCAAGTCTCCGTTCCTGGGTGGTTTGGCTTTCCAGCTCTCAACCCTTCCCACCTGGGGCAGGGGAGAGGAGGGTCCCTAACCTTCAGGGACTTCAGATCGGCTCGATTCCTCTAGCATGCTACATCCTGGCGCCCCTTTTTGCGTCTTTCAGAGATGAAGTTTGCCAGCACATGCACAGGGTCTGAATTATCCAAGGGTGGGGAAGGGAAGGAGGGGGAGAAAAAAGTGCAGAAGGAAAGAGAGGAGGGCAACCAAGGCAGGTTAGACACGCCATGCTCCTTCCCCACCCTGGGCAGGCGGGGTGCAAACCAAAGTGACCAGATCCACTTTCCAGAGAGTATATTTTGCTTTGTGAACTCCTGGGCTCATCCCTTCCCTGCCCAGTCCCTTCGCCTCCAGCTTCTCATGTCTTCTCCCTGCCTTCAACCCTATGGTGGGCGTATGCATGTGAAAGCATACACACAAGCGCTGCAGTGTGCTTGCAAGCACACAAACACCCCCCCGTCTTATTGCTAGCACCTTTGCCAGTGTTGCTGAAAGGACAGCAACCAGCTACCAAGGGAAGGCCCAGCTCTCTCCAGTCTGGGCAGCACATTGCTCCATCTCTCATCCTAGCTGTTCCCAACCCACATCCTTCAGGGCTCTCTGGGCATCCTGTAAAGCTCACAGCTGCCTATTGGAGGCACCTGGGTATCCTCATAACACGAGATGTCCCTGGGATGTCTCAAGCCAATGTGCTGCAGAGATGCTCCTGCACGATGCATCCTTGCTGCCCACCTGCTTCCCATCTCTGCGGGGTTTAGTTGGCTGGGACAAGGGTGGCTGCAAGCTCAGGAGTCAAACTCCTGGGCTAGAGGTCTTAGAGACATGCCACCCTCCTGAGAGTGCTATGGACCCGCTCCTCACCTTGTCTCCAGCCCTCCCACCTCCACACTTGCCCTACCACTGCCCCCTCTCCTTGCCCTTCCTCAGGGGTCTTCCACCCCAGAGCTCTCCAAGTTTGCAAGTGACAAGGGCGGCAGAGACCTGCCAGTGTGGCCAGCACCCTTTTGGGCACACCATGGGTTGGAAGCTTCCAGCAAACCCCAGGTCCCCCAGCCCCACCGCCCACCAGCTCCTGCTCGGCCCTAAGCCCCCATAGAAGGAAGGGTTGATCTACCTTATAGGCCACTTTGGAAGGACATCTCTTGCCGAGGCCTAGCGGTGGTGACATAAGAGTCAGCATTTCATACATCTCAGTGTAATGGATTCGGCCACTGCTCATGGAGGGGGAAGGGGAGGGAGGGAGATGCAGAGAGAGAGGAGGCATTCCCAGAGAGCAGAAAAAACGTACGAACAAAATAGTACAGGAAACAGGAGAGAAAAAACAAACGGACAAACAGGAAAAGAACAGGAAACCCATTAATCAAGGCAAATCATACACGAGAGACTGTCCTGATGTGGATTTATAGCACTGCTCACACAGACCCAGGAATGCTGGCAGAAAAGCGACTCACCCCGCTCTGCTGCTGGCCTCAAGCGCCCACCTCGCCAGCAGCCCGGGAGTCCTCCTCCTGCCTCACCCCCGTCCCTACGGCCCTCCAGGAGCCCCCGCCTCGTCCCACAAGGTTCCAGGGCTGTGTGCGAGTGGTATAAATCAGATACACGGCACTCGAGCCATGGGTTATTGGAGGTCGGGTGGTTTGCACCACGGCGACTCAATGCGCTCAGTGGCCTGCGTCGTGTTCTTCCCTCCCGCGGGCCTGGGGGTTGCTTTGTGTGGCCACCTAACCCATAGCCGGAAGGCTGTGTATCCCCATCTCATAAGGTCTATGCAATTGGGAGGCAGCGTCTTGCATAGAAGGCAGTGGGCCAGGGTCACTTGTCAAAGGAAGATGCCCAGTTGCTTCCGTCTGGCTCTGCGGATGGACCGCTTCCCCACCATGCACCAGTGCAAAAGGCATGCTGAATCGGCTGAAAAAATAAAATCAGGAGGAAAAAGTTGTGCATGCCATGCTCCCGCCCTGGCTCTCTCCCGCATGCGGCTGCAAGTTCCACCAGGTTGGAGTTTAAAGAGTCTCAGCAGAGGCAGCTGTTTGGGCCTTCCAACATTGGGGTTCATTTGGGTTTCCCATGGGGGGCAGCTAGGACGGGCCCCACTTCTCGCTTCTCCTCTTTACCAGGGCCAGCCTAGGGTCACTGTCACGAGAAATGCCCTGTGCCAGGCTCTGCACCCAGGAGGATGCCTACATGCATTTCCTAGGGATGCTGGGCTTGACCACCTCTTCTTCCCCTCATGCCAAGCTGTCGATCTGCTCCACTGGGGGGTGGCTGATGGAGAAGGGCAATAGTAGCATGGGGACCATCACAGCAAGGACAGGAGGAGGATGGAGAGGAACCCAGCTCAGACAGGTGGCTGGGGAGAGAAGGATGCCACTGGGATGCTGGCTGTTTCCCAATCCCACTGGTGAGAGGAAAAGCGAGGAGGTATCTCCTCTTCTCGGGGCATCAGCTGCTGTGGAAGCAGCCCCAGACCAAAGAGGTCCCCGCTAGGTTTGTTCTGATGTTTCTGATATGATCACCTGCAGTGGGCTGCTGGTGGGACAAGCTGTCCCTTTGCGGAACGGACGTATCTAAAAGGCCTGGGGAGAGGATGATAATAATGCAGGGATGGGATGGGCAAGAGAAAATACCCAGATCCAGGAGTCCATAAGCAGCGCCATGGCAGAGCTGGTTGTACACTGGTTTGAGGTGTCTGAGGGTGAGATGCTGACTTCAGAATTCACATGCTCAAAGCTTTGTGCAACAAGGGAGCAAGACAGTGACCTTGAACCCGTCCTTCCTGGCAGAGTGGATTTTAGCACTCCCAGCATATGTCAGACTTCACCTTTTGTACTGAGAGGAATGGATTCCCACGAAAGCAAGAGTTTGCATCAAAGCCAGCAGATATTGCACAAGAACTGTGCTGCTCTTACTGACAGGCTGCATACATTGCATCTGCTCAGAGCAGAGATCTTATATCATTTTGCTCAGCACAGCTGTGCCCAGAAGCACATCCCCATGAAGCCCAAGCACAGGAAGGCATGTAAAATGCTATCCATCTGGACAGGATGGCTCCCAGAGCTGTTTCCAGCATGGGCTGCCAGATGTAGAAGGGGATGAAGAAAGGCAGAGAGAGTCTCAGGGAGCAGAGCTGACTGTCAGGGTGCATTCCCAGTGAGGTGCAATTACAAGACCCAGCAATTACAAGACCCCTTGTGCTCTTCCCAGCACAAGGACAGAGCTTGCTGGATTTCCATGGGCAGGCTTTTTGCATCTTGTGAGCCCACCTGCAGATGACCCAGCAGATAAGCTTCCCTACCATACCATGCTGCACCCCTACACAGCATCCTGAAGTTGCCGGACCGCCGCATTCCTGTCTCCCACTCCATAAACTTCCTTGCCATGTTTCTGCAAGTATTTGTTGTTAAATTGCCTGCTGATGAAAGGCTGCAGTCTTGCTCTCATACATCACTTTGAAAATGATGGCTTCTGACGCCTCCAGGAAGGTGAATCTATGCACTGTGATGTGTCGGGCAGACTCCCCAAGCTGCAAGATGGTTGACGTTTGGTGATCTGGACCATGGTAACAAAACACAATGACCACGTGGACTTTCTTTCTTCACCAGTTGTCTTCTTGGAACCGTTCCAGGCCGGGGGGAATCCCAGGAAATCTCTCATGTCCTTGAAATGCCCTGTACCCAGGGAGGAGACGATGGTGCACAATGAAGAGAAGGCCAGAAGGATATCTACTCACCACCTCCACTGCTCTGTGCATCCCGCAGAGCCAGCAGAAAGCCCAGACAGCTGCAAATCTCCCTCCTACGAGAGGTCATCACAGGTACCCCTGCAAGCACCAGGTGCTCTGGCTTAGGAGAGCAGAATTTCCCAGCAAAGCCCTGCAGCCAACGGAGAAAGGCCAGAATTTCATCCTGCAGGCGCCTTTTTTTTTGCAGGACCAAAGTATTTTGCCAGGAATGCAACAGAGGAGTGTGCAAAGACTGTGGACTGTCTCCTTGAAGGGATGAGCTGCCTGAGATTCTTGCAAGAAAACCCTCAACCACCTCTTCATAAACGAGCTGACTGAGTGCCCAAGGCTTGTCTGGCTTCCTCTGCTTTGCTCCTGGTTTTAACCTTCCAGATGTGTGCATCATCCCTATGGGCAGCTGCAGAGGGTGACAAACCCACTTCAGGGATGCTGGAGGAAAAACAGCAGAGAGATGCAGAGGAATCTCTTCCCTTGCAGGATAAAGACTGGGGAGCACACCTCAGATGCTGTGAGGGATGAAGAGGGAAGACAGAGTGCTGTGGTTCATCCTCTTCTGCCACAGACACAGACGTGGCTGTTGTGGCACTTTGGAGAAGGCAGCGGTGTGGGGATATGCTCAGTTGCCATTCTAAGAATCAATCTAAAAGAAGGTGCTCAGGTGCACAAGGAAGTCAGATCGCTCCTTTGGGCTTACAGCTGAAAAGCTGCCTCAAGCAGAAGGATGGCTGAGCTCCAGGAACCAGGAATGAGCACGGGTGGCTGCTGTCCCTGTGGGCACCGCAGGCTGGGGTGGCCACCACAGAGCCAGCCTGGCCCCAGAAGATCCCTGATGCCACCTCCTTCCGGCAGCTCCGGCAAACAAAGGGCAAGATGAGCAAGAGAAGAGCTCCCCTGATCACTGAGATCTGAACTGTGTCCTCTGAACGTCACACTTAGAGCATGGTGTGTCAGGCTCAGCACCATGTTCCCAGGTATCCTATAGGGAGTGGGGTCACTCTGGTCTCCCAGTCCTCCCTCTCCAAAGCAACTGAGCCCCTGACACCCTTCTGCCTTCACCCATCTCTCCATCCCCAGCAGTAAACCATACCTGAGCCCCCAGCAGGGGAGAGAAAAAGCCCTGCTCCCATGGATGCTACCTGGAGGAGCCAAGTGGGGGACGGTGGCGCACGTCCACCGAGCTGAGGCTCTGAGCTGATGGGGCAGGGGGGATTGGCACAATTTGTCAAAACCCACCCCGGGAGGCTCTGGGCCCCCCCGGAGGGGACAGCTGCTGGCTCTGGGAGGCCATGGACCTCTTTAAACTCAAAGGAAAGCAACGTGAGGGTTCCCTCGGGAGGCGCGGTGGCGGCGGAGCGGGGGGAAGGAGGGGTGGATGGTGCGTCCCGTGGCCAGGTTGTGGCGGAGGACTGGGAGGCAAACCTTGCACGCCACCCTGTAGGGGCAGTTCTCTCCTAGGCCCAGAGGAGGCGAGATCACCCGTACTAATTTGTACATATCCTTATACGAGATCCTGCCGCTGCAAAGGAAGCACAGGTGGGTTAATAGGACACTGAAAGGGTGGAGAGCTTCACCAGGGGGCTAGGACCGGCTGTGGGGTAAGACCCCCAGGGTGCATGGCTCTTCTCCTTCTGGCTCTGTCAGACCCAGAGAGGGGGAGTGGTGAGCTCCAGCTGCTGCCCTCTCCATCGTGAGTCAGCTCGCACCTCCTCACCTTGACCCACACTGACCCTGGAGAAACATGGTGTAGGCAGTGGGCACCACCCCATCACCCTTCCTTATCGTGCCCCTGGCTATCTATAGTTGATGGGAGAGGGCTGGGGTTTTAGAAGGGAGATATTGGTTGGGTTCTAGCAACCACAAGCCCTTCTGGTGGAGCTGCATCTCCCACATCAGAACCCTCTGGTCCTTCCGGAGAGGTTGGCAGCTGAGTCAATTGCATCTCCAGTATCTGGGGAACATGAGACAGGGAGAGATAATGTGACCAGCTGGTGGCCGGTGGCTCTGGCACTGACACCTAGGTCTCTGGTGGTCTGTTCCTGTGCTCTGATCACCAGACCACGCTCTGCCAAGGGTACACATTATTAGAAGCAAACCCTCCCACACACACACCCCCTTCTCTCCCAAACCCAGACCCAGCAGTAGCAGTGGCAGGATACATCCCATATCCCTCCATCACTACTGAAATAAGGAAGCAGTCGAGGTGGGGAGCTGGCAGGACAGAGCGCAGGGATGCTGAGCTCTCCACCCCTCTCCAGCTCAGAGCCCTTTAGGAAGCAGGACTGTGGGGTGGATGTGCTGAGGTGCAGCGTGCTGCAGCCTCCTGGGCATCCTTGGACAAGCTTGGAGGGAAACCATACAGGGAGGCAAAGAGCAGCATTACCACCCTACCCTGTGCCTTTGCCTCAGGTTTCTCTTTCAACTTCTCTTGTCCCCTCTCCATCACTGGCCAGAGCTAAGCCAACCATGTGGGCAAAACCAGTCCCTGAGCCTCCCTAGTGTAAGACTTGTACAGTCTCCCCTAAGACCCTTCCTGAAACGTTCCCAATGTCAGGGTGCAGAGCTGTGCCCCACGGAGGTGGTGGGACCCACTGGGATGTACTCACCTGTTCTTCACCCCACAATGAGGGGCAGGGCTGCCCCAGTGGCCCCAACACCACCATCTGCTCACAGCCCCTACCCGCCAGCTACATATCATGACAAAGAGCATGCTTTGCTCAGAAATCAGAGAGGGGCTTTTGCAGCAACTGCCCTTGGAACCCAAACACTGACATGGGGGTGAGAGTGGCTGGCGTGAAGAAATCCTTTCCCATATCCATAGGTGAGGAACCCCACACCAACCAGAGGGTGTTTCATCTCATATCTCCTCTGGATATCTGCTCACCCATGCTCACCTTCCCAAAGGCACAACTACCTGCTCACAAGCCAACTCACCTGCCCATGCAACAGCACTGGGCACTGGTGGGAGGCCATGTGGGAGGAACCTGGCCAGCTCTAAACGGAACTGGGCTGGAGACAAATGGTGCAGGAAACTGTGCCAGGAGGTGATAATAGGCTTATAAAACCTCCTGGTTTCTCAAGAGGCAGATTAGCAGAAGAGGTGATGCTTCCCTAAGGAGCATGTGCATCGGCCAAGGGTCCTGAGTTAAGAGCACCCAGGCACAGTGTTGGGACGTGGCTCCAAAAAGGGTGTCCCTAGGCTGAGGGAGGAAGGGGCCACACAAGACACCTTCATAGTGTTCTCTGCTCTGCTGAGGGCTGCACACAGCTCTTGAGATGCTCCACACCATCATGGGAGGAGCAGCATAGAGCTGCATCAAAGCAAAAGCCTGACCAACCAGTGTGGCTCATCCCATTGCCGAGAACAGGGTGCTGCCTACGAACAGGAGCCTTGCTCACTGGGGTCCTCATCAGCAAAGCTATAAGTGTAGGAAACAAAATGCATCCATCTCCTGAAGAGTGGGTGCATAAGAGCGAGCCTGTCCCCAGCCTACACAACTCCATGGTGACCTAGCAGGACCCCAGCAGACACTCAGCATCTCCTCAGATTGGGAACAAGCCACCCTCCACTCCACCTTGATGGGAGCTGTGGGTGCTGGGGACCAGGCTCTGGAGCCCAACTTGGGCAGAGACCAGGAAGGATGCCTGCCTGTGGCATGGTAGAGGAGGAGAGGGACAGCAGGAACCATGGGTAAGCACTATGGGTAAACACCGTGAGCATCTTCAGGATATCCCCTAAGGTGCCTGTGCAACCAGGCACTGTAGGAAGCAGCTGCTGCCCTTGTAATGTCTGTGACTGAGAGCAGTCCTGCCGTGACATCCCAGGCATCCCATTCCAACAGCAGAAAGCAGAGACACCTACATAAAACTAGACTGGAGAGGCTGCTTGGGAGAGTAGGAGCTGGCTACATACCACGCTGCTCTGTCATACTCTGCCCAGATCCGGACAAATTCATCTAGATGGTGAGGTCCCAGGATGGAGGAATCTCGTGTCAGGTACTCAAAATTGTCCATGATGACTGCCACGAACAGGTTGAGCATCTAAGTGAAAAGGAGAAAGGCAGAGAGAAAGGGAAGTGGGGGAAAGGGAGCAGAAAAGGAAGTCGTGGGAAGATGGAATTAAAGAAGGAATTGAGACATACAGCAGGTGCTGTTTTGGAGGAGCAGGTGCACCAGGAGCAGGTTGTAATGGGATGCAGGGCGCATGTGCTAACCCCAAAGCCTTAGGGAAGGTGCTGGGTGGCTGCGGGGCTGCACCCCAGGGAAGGTGGGATGAAGGCATCCAGGATGACCCCATGTCCAGGTAGAGGAACTCACCAGGAACGAGCAGAAGAAGATGAAGGAGACAAAATAGACGTAGGCCAGGTCGGTGCCACAGCGCTCGTTCTCATTCTGCCCGGATGTCGCCGTCGTGTCTGGCTCGCAGCCCTTGCCCTCCAGGCAGGAGAGCATGATCTCCTGCCATGCCTCACCGGTGGCACTCCTGCACCAACACAGCCACGCTCAGCAGCAGGGAAGGATGCAGTGGGGAAGGATGTAGAGCCCTGAACTCCCAACCTGTAGCTGCTTACCTGAAGAGGAGCATGAGGGAGCCCAGGAAGCTGCGGAAGTTGTTGTGCCGGTTAATGTGGCTTTCCTCATCTAGTTTGATGTTGCCAAAAACCTACGGGGGGGAAAAAGGGTTCAGGCAACACCAGTTCTGCCCAGACCAGAAAGTCTCCAGGGCCACGAGAGGTGACAAAGCCCCAAATCCAGGCAACATCCTACCAACAACCCACTGCCAAGGCCGCGATAGGACGCGGCGAACGTTCGCAAAGTGCCTTAAATTGGAAAAATGTGCTGTTATTACTGTTAAATATTTATTCCACTTTTCCTGAGCCTAAAAATACTCTAACTGCAAGAGTATTTCTTCCCCTGTACGGGTTTTTTGGAATGCGTAATTGTGGAATATTTTCTGCCTCCAGCTATTTTGCTCAAATAACGCCCACAGACTTTACTGCTTGGGGATTTGTTCACAATGATGTTAAAAAAAAATAATAATAATAAATCCAATACTACCACACGGCAGGGAGGGGGCTGAGTCAGATGGCAATTGCTTAGCACGGAGAACACCTGGAGCCGTTGCTGAGATGTGTGGGATGGAGAGGCCAAAACCAGCCCAGCAACTCTTGGGGAAGGATGAGACCACACAGCAGTGCTGCCAAGCAGCGAGCGATGCACTACCTGCTCTGAAATTCTGCTTCACCCCCCTCCCTAACAGCGAGCAGCAGGAGATTGCTTTTGTTATCACAGAGGCTTGCTCATCGGGCAGCTGAAGATCCTGAGTGCTAATAGAGATGCTTTGTGAAATCCTCAGCACGGGTGTTAGTCACCGTGCTGCCGAGCCAGTGCCGCGAGCACGTGTTGGAGTGAGAGCAGTGCTCACGTGCCTGTGCTGGAGCCTTGGAAGCCCACGTCTCCCTGTGCTGTGCAGACCCCCACTTTGCTAAGGGCTGCAGGTCCCTGAGCTCGAGATCCCGACCAGTGTGGCCACCACTGTGTGCAAGGATGGGCTGCAGGGGACCGTGTGGCGATGCATCTGTTGGGATGGGAAGCGATGCTCACTGCATCCTTCCTATCAGGGAGACAGGGATTGGGTATGATTTTGAAAACCTGTGGAATGAAGAGGGAGTGATTGGGAATCAGCGGCACAGGCTGCCCAGCTGAGTCCCCACATCCCCATGGGTACAAGCAGGAAGGAAGCAGGGAGCTCAGGGCACGCAGTGATGTGGCTCCTAAGCAAGCTCTGCTGCCCTTGGGACCTTCCTGGGCGCCCAGAGCGGTGAAGCAGTGACAGGCTGGCTGCTGTGCAGGGTTGTAACGCTGAGGATGTGTCTCTCTAGCTTGTCTGTGCCCAAGGAAGCATGCTGAGCTGTCTGTGCTCACCTGCATCCCAATGATGGCATAGATGAAGAAAAGCATCGCGATTAGGAGGCAGACATAGGGGAGAGCCTGCAAGAGAAGCACAAATCATCTCCTTACACAGCTTCAGCTCCGGAGGCACACACCTCTCCAGGACCATCCACCTTTCTTACGAGCAGCATGCCAACACCAACGCCCAAGAGGAGCCCAGTGTGTGTAGTCCTCACCTTGAAGGACTGCACAAATGTCCACAGCAGGATGCGGATGGTGTAACCCTGGCGCAGCAGCTTGATGAGCCGAGCCGCCCGGAAGAGCTTCAGGAAACTCATGTTGAAGCTGCTGGTGTTTACCAGCTGAGAGGAAAGAGAGGTGAGGGTCAGGGAGGAGGCAGCAGCACCTTGGCCCCCACAGCAGGGGCACGTGGCACCCAGTCTGCCCAGTCACCTTGGTGTCCGTCAGGATGATCTCTGTGATGCTGCCAATGACGGTGATGAAGTCAAAGATATTCCAGGTGTCCCGGAAATAATTCTGTGGGAGGAAGGAGAGGGTTTGAGGCTGGGACAGCTAATCTTGATGGTGCTGGGACACACATAGACCCCTCCAGACTGGCATGGCACCAGGAAGCCCAGCCTGATCATGGTCCAGGGTGCTGAGCTTTGACTGTAAGTTGGATTGATCCGTATGGACACACACTCCATGTCCAACAGCAGTGCTGGCAGCTGGCTTGGGAAGCTCAGAAGGTCTCTCTCGACCTTCCAGACTAGATCCAAAGGAGCAATTCCAACCACCAGCTTCCAAGCAGCTCTCAGGATGAGACCCAGAATAGATAGCATTGATCTCACATTATTAACACCTTCTCTCTGTGAATCTGAGAGCTGAAACGTGCTGTCAAAGTCCAAATTAACACCTTTGCTGAGAATGGGATCAGATACTTACCAGAAAGCCAAAAGCAATGATCTTAAGGACGCACTCCAAAGAGAACACCATGGTGAAAGCGATGTTCAGGTACTTCAGGGCCAGCTCATAGGTGTATGGAGCAGAGTAGTACTAATGGAGACAGAGAGACATTGCCCTTGGCTGATGTCTGTCCCTGGGAGGACCTGTGATGGCCATGATCCTTGCCCCCGATGCCTCAAGATCACCTCATAGAATCATAGAATGGCTTAGGTTGGAGGGGATCTTAAAGATCATCTAGTTCCAACCCCCCTGCCATAGGCAGGGTTAGCAGACACCAGACCTGTCTACCCAGGACCCCATCCAACCTGTCCTTGAATGCCTCCAGAGACAGGGCACCCACAACCTCTGTGGGCAAACTGTTCCAGCGCCTCACCACCCTCTGAGTAAAAAATTTCTGCCTAATATCTAATCTAACACCTACTTATTCCCTTTCTTCCCCTCTCCACCCCTCTCCCAGGACAGCAGGCCCTGCTTCTGAGGAGGAAGCATCTCACAGAAATAACCCAAATACCCTCTGGTCCCATCCCAACTGATGCTTCTACTCCTCGCCACCCTAACCAAGCCCACCCCGACCTGCTCACCTTCATCATCAGCACCACAGTGTTCAAAGCAATCATGGCCATGATGGTATACTCAAAGGATGGGGAGACCACAAAGTGCCAGACCCGGTACTGGAAGGTGTGCCGGTTCTGGGGCATGTAGCGTGTGAGAGGCTTGGCACTGATGGCAAAGTCAATACAGGCCCTCTGGAAGAAAAAAAAGTTACCTGGCTGATGGTAACATAGAGACAGTGGCCAGACTTCTTAACATCTGGGGAGCTCCAGGCTCCTGAACTCCATCTGGTAATGTAGCAATCCATAGAAACATCCTTCTTCCTCCCTAGACTGTACCTCGTTCTTCTCCAGACTGCACTCCTCCATCATTTTGTCTCCTTGCTCTTGGAATGTGATGATGATGAGAGCCACAAAAATGTTGACGAAGAAGAAAGGGAAGACCACAAAATAGACGACGTAAAAAATGGACATCTCCATGCGGTTACTGCGGCTGGGCCCACGGTCCTCCTCCGTCACATCCACCGAATGCTGCAGCACCCTGTGGGCAGACAGGTGGAGGAAAGCAACGGGAAGTATGTCCATCAGGATCAGGACTGCCACCACCCAGCACTTCTCATGAGACCTCCCTTCCATGTCCATCTCCATCCATCCACACTCAATAAGATAAAACTGCTTTAACCAGCTTTACAAGGACAACCCTTCCAAGCGGCTTCAGCTTGTTTCGCAGTGCTTTGCCCATGTCCCTGATGGAAAATGGATTTTCCAGTGCTTCACACAGAGAAAAAGGTTTCCCAGTCTCTCACGAGCATGGAGAGAGCATTAGCCCTATAGTCATTTCTAAAACTGACCTAAAATGAATGTATCTCCATGAGGGAGCAGGGATAATCCATCATTCAATTTCGGATGAAGAAGTTAACCACAGCCATGTCCCCAGTCTCATCTAGGGAATAAAGCTCTTTTGTCCTGACCTAATTTCTCAGCCTTCCTCTCCTTCCCACTGTGCAGCAGTTTCTCTCTCCATCCAGCTGGGATATAGCCAGTTATTAACCCAACTAAGGCAATGGGGTCATGCCCAAACTATCCAAGGGAAGAGGATGGAGCAAATACTCACTGTGGCCAACCCTCGCCAGTGGAGACTGTGAACAAGGTGAGCAACGCCCAGATTATATTGTCATAGTGAAACTCATGTCGTTTCCACTCCCGGCACTTCACCTCCATCTTGTTCTTCTCATGGTCCACGTAGTTCCCTCTGCAAGGTTGGAAGAGAGCAATAGCTTTGCTAGTGTCAGGCTACAGGAGGGTTGTTCTATACCTGGGGCAGTGTGTGTGCTGGGGGGGGGACACCTCTGCTCCTGTGGGGCTGAAGAAATGGGGAGAGGCTCAATGACAGATAGGGGGAGCAGAGATATGGAAAAAGGAGAAAAGAAAGAGCAGGAAGAAAATACTAGGCTCTACATCATTGCATGGGCTGATACAAAGCAATGGGATAGGACTCAGCCCAAGCTGTCCATCCCCAGAAACTACATCCAAGAGCAAGTCATGACCAAGGGCTGTACTGGGAACCCAAAGGCAACACTGCCCAGCACCCTGCCTTTCCCAGAGCTGTCAGCAGCACTGGACCCACGGGGCACATACATGCAGTCCTTCTCCGTGTCCTTAGAGCTGTCAGTGCAGTAGAAAAACTTCCCCTTGAAGAGCTGGACAGCAATGACAGCAAAGATGAACATGAAGAGCTTGTAGACAATGAGGATGTTGAAAACGTTCTTGAGGGATGTCACAACACAGTCGAAGACAGCCTGCAGGAGAGGGCATAGCTCACCGTGGGGAACAGCAGGGCAGAACCAGACCCTCCTCAACACTACTGTGTGGAAAGATGCTTCCCACTCCTGGTAGGGAAATGAGGAAAGAGCTTATCTCTGTCCCAAGCAAAGGGATGTCTGGTAGATGACACCCAGCGTACCCGCAGTGATGGATATTTATATCCTCCAATACTTTCTGCAACCAGAGCAGCAGACAGGGACTGTCCCAAAGATGCAATTAGCGCTCAAGACCAATTAGTCAATACTCCTTTTTCAGCATCATCCCAGACAGTGAGGCAGACTGAATACCCCTGCCTGCAATAGCAGCAGTTTCCAAAGCCTCAGAGGCTGTGCTCACAGCCCCATGCTTTGTGGCACAGTGTCCACAAAGTCCAGAAATGAACTAAAGTAAGCCAGTATCCAACCACTGGTCAGGAGGAAAGAATGAGATGAAAACCTGTGTATCTGGGGTGCCATCCTGGGCTTTATCCATAAGTCAAATACCTCCTTGTGAGGATGGCTCAGGGCTCCCTTGGTCTCTTAGACATTTCTGGCTCCATAACCCATAGGCTCAAGCAGGGAAATGCATGATTCTACCTCCACTACACAAACAATCCCTCTATTCAGCTGGGAAATCCCTTTCTGCTGTAACACGAGGACAGTACAACACACAAAAACGGGGTTGTTTGCAAGCTGCTCTGGTGGGAAAGATAATGAACTTTGGATAGAGATCTGAGCTTTCCCAAAGCCAGGGCTATGTACTCTATCAGGAGAGCTGGGCTTTGCTGCCTGGTTCTACACCAGCCCCAGTATCCCTAGCAGAGGAATCAGCTCGGATCTACCCACAGCTGGGCTTGCTTTGAATAACTCTGCACACCCCGATGTGCAGCAGTCTGAAAGGAGCCGTGTTTGAAAACAGGGCTCCTAAAATGCAGCAAATGCTTGGAAAACGGCTTGTTTATCGCTTGGGAACAAACTGATGCTAATGCTGGAGGAGGCAGACGTCAAGCCTATGTAGAGTAGTTACCTTGAGCTTTGGCAGCCTCTTGATGGTTTTCAGGGGCCTCAAGACCCGCAGCACACGGAGAGACTTGATGGTCTTGATATCCCGACCCTTGTTGGTCCTGCCACGTGGGAGGGAGGCACAGGCACCCAAAGATGGAACAGAGAGACAATAACCTTCCAGCTCCAGGGCTGGATGTTATACTCCCAGCACGGGGAGGGGAACGTGGGGCCATGCTCTGCAGTGAGGGCCAGCTCTGTGACTCTAATTTATTGAATGTGGTGATCAGTCCCACCCACAATGTTGTTTTTTTTCAGGTCGTCTAACCAAAGCCCATGGGCTGGAGCCCAAGGTGGAGCAGAACAATCCTGGTGAAGGTGGCATAGCTTAAAAACCATCAAAGAAACATTTTACAACAACAGACATCCTGAACTACACAGCTCTTTTGCAAGGGTTAATGCTACAGGGAGCACATTAATGGGCTTAATCATTAAAAGTAAGATTCTCACTCTAGAAAGTGACTGTACTAACAGCCCTAGGACCCACACTTCCACCTTTAACACGCAGAGCAAACGAGCTCAGATCCCAGGAACTGTGGTTGGGAACGTAGCTAAGGTTCAGCACAGATGTCAGACAGATAGACAGACACCTGCCCACCCCCCATGCCCCCCCGTGGACACTCAGACAGCATAGTTACCCCAAAGCATTCCTGTTGGCAATCCAGCCCACGCCACCGAACAGCATGAGTAGAACGGAAAAGAGAGGAGAGAGAAAGAAAGTAAGGAAAGCATTTTGGGAGCCGCGTGGGATGGCGACAGCCTCCAGCAGCACAGCCAGGCTGGGGACCTGAGGCAGGAGGACATCCATCACGTCCACCCATAGGCATGGCTTGTGTCCAGCGGTGCAAGGAAAAGCACAGAGGAGGAGGAGGCAGCTCTGCAGGGTGCTTCTGCCCTTGTACACCAGGTGAGACAGAGAGGGCCGTGCTCTGAGCACCGCTCAACCTTTCCTCCCATTGCAAACCCACAAGCCAGGTCTTACCACAGCTCTCAGAGCTGCATGCTAATGCCTCTTCTGAGGGTGCAACGGGAGGCAAAAGCGAGCAGGGTCTTTAGTTATGGTGCTGGTTATTCCAGCTAATTTAATTACAGCTCTTTGGAGATTTACAGTGGTATGTCAGGCTTTTTATTTAGGCTGCATTTGGGTTGATGTATTAGCTTTCCAAGCTGAGAGCTGCGGACTAGAGGCAGGCATAGGCGGCCTCTCACTTGGAAAGTGCGTGCACTGAGTGGGCAGCAGACAAACAGCAACATCACCCGGAGACGTGGCTTTACAGGCAGACACGTGGGCATTGCTTTTTATTGTGGGATGGCACTGATGCTGCAGGGTGAGAGGGCACCACAAACCAGCTCAGAGAGCTCCTGCCATGCCTGTGGGGAAACCCAAACCTCCATGGGTGTGCAAAAGACCCCCTCGAAACTCAGTGGCCCCATGTCAAAGGGGATCTCTCTGTCCCCCAAGAGGCTGGGGAGAGGGAAAAGGCACAATGCTGACAGTGCAGAGGATGTGGGCACAACCCCTGCTGACCACATCCCTGTCCCCGCAGGGCTATGGGGTGATGTCCACTCTCAGAGCAGAGGGAAAGCCACCAGCTGGAAAGCACAACCTCGGATACATTCAGAGAGCAGCTCCACCACACAGAGTGCTGCCTCTGCTGGTTTTGTGCACCCTGGAGTGCATTGCAGGTGTACAACTCCAGCTCTGGCACTCTTTGTTCTCATCTAACAAGTCCCTGAAGCTGCACAGCTTTCGGCCATCAGAGATACACTTGGGCTTCACACGCAGTGATAAGAAGCTATTCTCAGAGCACAGAATCACAGAGCACTTCCCCCTAGATCATGGTCTTGCAGTTATAACACACGGTCACATCCTCCCCCCTCCCAGCCAAGCAGAGCCCACAGGGCCGACAGCCACTCACGCCAAGGCAAAGGCCACCAGAGCTCCCACCACCACGATGAAATCTAGGATGTTCCAGAGGTCTCGGAAGTAGGAGCCATCCTGCAGGATCAAGCCCTGATCGATCATCTGGGGGGATAAAAACAGGCAGGAGGGCAGCAGCTCGGCCACAGAGCTAAAGCTGTCCAGCTACCTAGCCGGGGGAGGGTTGGGATCCAGAAGCATTGCATTTCAAGGGGGTCTGGATGCTGATGTAAGCAGTACTGAGTTCTCTCATCCTACTGCTAAGAACTAGGCTTTCAAGTTTCTATCAAACAAATTCAGGACCAGGGTGGAAAACCTGAGCTATTTTCCAAGCAAGACGCTTGCTCCACTCACCACCACCAGCACAGCCAGCTGTCTTACCTTGATAACCATCTCGAAGGTGAACACACCAGTGAAAACATAGTCAAAATACCTCAGCACCTGCAGAGAGAGGGCATGGATGCTCTGCAGCAGCTTGCCGGAAAAAGGGCTCACCGAGGCTCCTCCAGAGCAGCCACGAGACAAGCCCCATTTCAGAAGTATAGAGAAAGGGGATTCGCAATCACTTTGTTACGGTCGGAGTTGGTGAGGACGGGATCCTCAGCCGCGAGGGCGATGCTGCTGGCGGCGATGACCAGCAGGATGCACATCTCGAAGTAGCGCAGGTTCACAATGTAGTGGCAGGCTCTGCGCACCCTACGGCGAGATAGTCCCCGTCTGTTACAGCCACCCCACGTGTGCAAAGGCCATGAATTGTTCCAGGCTCTCAGGCCTGGGCCATCACCAAGGGAGAGCAGGTTGGGTATTAGGAAAAAGTTCTTCTCAGAAAGAGTGGCGTGCATTGGCACAGTCTGCCCAGGGAGGTGGTGGGGCCACTGTCCCTGGAGGTATTACAGAACCGTGGAGATGTGGCACTGAGGGATGTGGGCACTGGACATGGAGGAGGTGGGCTGTACAAAAGCCAAAAATAAGAAAATCTCACGGGTTTGTGGTGCTGAAGATGAACATGGAGCTGTGTGGCACCATCGCTTTGCCTGTCTCACTCTTCTCCTTCTTCCGCTTCTTCTTCTCCATCTCCTCCTCATCCTCTTTGCTCTCAGCCTCCTTCAAGGGGCTGGCTTCTCCATCGGTCTTGTTGCTAACTGCAGAGAAACAAGAGCCTTTGCCTGCAGCCAAGTGGGGTGAAGGGCAGCTTCCGCCCCAGACCTGCCCCACTCCCTGCTGTGGGGACACCGGGAGGGACGACATGGGATGATGAGATGGACACCCCCACCCACCCCATGGATATGGATGGGGAAAGCCACGTGAGCAGCCTTCCGCTCCCCCCCTGCGTGTGCTCAGGAAAGAGAGAGGGGTCCTCACTCTGTACCACAGTGGAGTCTTGGACATCGATCATGATGGTGGTGCTCTCAGTGGCCTTTTCGGTGTTGGCGGTGACGGAGGACAGGTCAGGCTCACTGCGGCTGACAGTGCGGCTGGCCCCCAGTGCCGCCCCCCCTAGCAGGGCCTGCTCACTGGTGTCTGGGCTGCTGCAGTCCTGCTCACCCAGGCTGCCCTCCATCCCCCGGGGGGGCTCAGGGGCTGATGCTGGAATGGTTCCCTCCTCGGTTGGAGCCCCATTGGTCCTGTGGGACAAAAAAGTGAGAGAAAATAAGTGGAAGGCAGTGATACAAGGAGTCACAAGGACTGCAAAATGTCCCCCAGCGACCAACCTGGTGGGGTCCCCGCTCGCCTCCGGCTCGCCCTGAATCAGGTCCAGTGCTGCGGCAGCATCCCCACGCCGCTCCCCATCCTGCATCCCCTCTGCGGGGCAGGGCTCTTCCAGCCCCATCTCCTGGCTGCCCGCGCGGCTCTCCAGGGCTCCAGTCGGCTCCTTCCCCTCCATCCTGGCTTTCCGATGCCGGCTGCGCCGCTGGCTCTGCCTCATCCGCGCCCTCTCCTCAATGCCACCTCCTGCCCCTTCCTCACCCGGCTCGCAGTTCCCGTGGCACGCTTTGTGTTGCCACATCTCCTTGTCCCTCCTGGAGCGGGGCGATGGGCTCCTCCTGTCCTCCCCACCGCCTGGGTTGGTCCCCGGGGCCGGCTGCTCAGGACCCTCAGCCGGCGGCCGCTCTCCCTTGCCACCTTGCTCCTCATCGCACTTCTCCAAGGCAACGCCGTCCCCTGGTTTCTTGCGGCGGAAGATGCTGGCGTGTGGGTTGATGAGAGGTGGCTCATCCTTATTGATGCCCTCCTGGCTGGACATCTGCATGTGCCGGCGCAGCTGGCTGGTGCGCTGCTCCCATACCGACATGTGGTGCCTCCGACGCCGCTCCCGCCTGCAGCAGGGATAATCATGTCACCAAGTCCCCACCACTGCTGGCATGTCACCCTGTCCCATCCCTGCTGCATGCAACCCACAGCCCCCGTGACAAGACATGGGGGTGCACACAAGTCACCAGACACGGAGTTTGGGGACACAAACACCTGCCCAGCCCCCAAGACTTAGTTCCAGCCTTTGGGCATCCTTCTGGTGCTGGCAGGGGCTGGCAATTTGGCTGAGCCTGACCACCTGCTCCTTCAAAAGACTGCAGGATGTAGGAGGAATGGACCCACACCTGTCCCAGGCCAACTAGGTGGTGACCAACCGTAATTGTCTTGCTTGCCTGACGACATCACTTTCAATCATAGAACTGTAGAATGGTCTGGGTCGGAAAGGACCTCAAAGCCCATTTAGTTCCACCCCACTCTGCCAAGGGAAGGGACATCACCCAGCAGCTCAGGCTGCCCAAGGCCCATCCATAGCACCTGCAGGGATGGGGCACCCACAGCTCTGGGCAGCGCTGCCAGTGCCTCCCCACTCAGAGAGAACAATTTCCTCCTAACATCTCATCTAAATCTCCCCTCTTTTAGTTTAAAGCCATTCCCTCTCATTCTATCACTGTCACCATGTAAAAAGTGAGTCTCCATTCCTTTTTTATAATCTCTCTTTAAGCACTGAAAGGTTGCGGCGAGGTCTCTCCAAAGAAACAGGGACAAAGTCCTATTGCTGCAGCACTGGGAGTGCCCTTGCTTCTCCAGCTCCTTGGAGCCAGGCTCCTTCTGGGAGCAACACTGCCCTAATGATGACCGTGCTTGTGTGGCAATGCTGATAGGATGAAGATGGGGAGTAAAAAAGGATAAGATGTCAGGTCCAAAAGCAGCCTTTCTCTATGAGAGATAGCCCTTGCTGCTGAGACGTGTGCGATGGAGCGCATCACCAGGTACAGGAATCCCCCCCTGCCTGCACAGCTGGGCTAACACATGCCATGGGAGGACTGCACGGAGGATTTGAGGCTGCAGCTGTTGGCTTCCTGCATAACCAGAGCTCCTCTGTATTCTGCCTTCTAGGATCCTGACACCTCCATAAACACAAACACCCTGCAGAGGACAAACGTTCCCGTTCCCAACACACCGAGGCACACAGAAACACACACGTGCACACGCGTACGCCGCTCTCCCCCGGAGCACACGCTGTACACACCCCACCCACGGGTACACCGACACACAGATGCACAGAGCCACGAACGCACGCAGGGACACGGGTGCAGGGGAGCACCCCAAGCACCCCACACACGGGCAGGAGCTGCCCCAACAGCACAGGAGCCATAGACGACACGCGACCCACGTACAGGTGGCTGCTGCGCGGCTCCCACATCGACATGTGGTGTCTCCTGCGCCTGTCTCTTCTGGGGAGGAAAAACAAACCCGTTCAATCCCCACCAGCCCTCCTCCATCACAGCAGGCTGTGCACAGCGGTGCCCGAGGGCGCACGGATGCTGGAGCAAGGAGCTACTAGCAAACTGCTACCTGTCTGTGCTTGCACACCAGCAACAAGCTCTGTATGTGCTCACACACGTGTGTCCTATTTGGACATCCCACCAGGACACACGGACTGCTCACCAAAGGGAAACATGCTGCAGTGCCTGTGCTAGGGCTGCAGAGCTGGGCTGGGGAGAAAGGAAGATGTGACCAAACAAGCTGCCTCAAAGTCCTGGTCCTTGGATACTCCAAGCGGAAAGAGCTATTCACTTCTAGTAACACACAGCATTTTTACAGAGGAGGTGATGTGTTGGGCTGGCCCTGTGATGCTCAGAGCATCACCATGTGTTAATGCAGCCATGTGTGAGACCACAGTGTGGGGCACACAGCTGATATATGCAAATATGCATACACTGATTTACATTTTTTTGCTCTTTGCAAACGCCGTATCCGTGTAAGAACACACAACCAAACTCACCCTCAGGTGCACACAGAGCTCACGTCTGCAAAGTTCTGTGCATCACAGAATTATACAGCTTGGAAAGGAAGATCACCCATGCTGCAGGAAAGGTTGTCAACTGCTAGAACAAGCACTAGATCAGGTTGCCCAGAGCCCCATCAAACCCTGCCTTGGGCATTTCCAGGGATGGGGCAGCTGCTTTCTCCATGGGCACTGACACCCCCAACACAGTCCTATTGCCATGCCAGGGCCACAACACAGCCCCACACACAGGGACAGCCCAGTTCCATGCTCAGGGCACATGGCTCAGGTATGGCTGTCATTTCCACAGCAAGTGGCCGCACAGCGCTCTGGGCACCGGCACATTGCAGCACCCGCATGCGTCTGTCCATCAGGCCTCCCACTCACCGAGCAGCCCGAGCCATCTGCACCACGGGCGCCCGTGTGCACACACACAATGCTCCAATCTGCACCGCAGCCACCCACACCAGCATGGCCACGTGGGAGCACTCCTCCCAACCACAATCGGACCTCTCTGCCGGCACCAATGCGCGCACCCAACCTGCCCGCACCGCGTACCCACGTAGGAATTGAGCCATCTGTGTCTGTGCACGCCCAAACGCCGAGAGCAGTTCTGCTGCACCGTTGCAGCCCTATGGCACCAGCTCTGCTCTTGCTTGCCCCTTCCTGCGATTTCCTCACCATGTTCCCCCGCCAGCTGCTGGCATCAGTGGGACATCCAAATCAATCCTGGAAAACGTCACCCCCGCACCACTGCAACCCTTGAAACTATCCATCCCTAGCGGGGGGAGGAACAGGAAAAAAGAGCTGCAGGTATCCATATCTCCAATTTAAATGCCAGTGGAGCAACAACATTAAGGTTAAGAAAATCTGCTTTCCCAACCAGCTATATTTGACAACAGCTGTAAGACTAGTAAGGATGTGCAGAGCAGACAAATCCTTTGGTGTCCCCACATATTCCATCTCCTACCTCTTCCTCTCCATTCTCCATCTCTTTCCATCCTCCATTTTTCTCTATTCTCCAGCCCAAATTTCTGTCTTCTCTCACTTTATGCAGCGCATTCAGGTGGGCAGCTAGAGCTCATCACAACACACAAGCTCTGCCATCTTGCCCATAAACCCCCAAATCCTGCTTCTATGGATTTCTCTATTATGATGAATATCCCTTCATCCTCAGGCATGTCTTACAGATACATGACCTCAAAGCCAGCAGGCACGCATTCAGGACAGGGAATCATCACATCCCACTGCTGCAAATCCAAGGAGCCAGGGACCTTGGACAGATCCCAAATGTCTAAGATGAATCTCGCCACTTCCTCCAACACTGTGCATTGGAGCTTGCCTAGATTTCTCTCAGCAGATTTGCTGGAGACTCTGCCGTGTGCGAACCTGGCTTGTTTTCAAAGCATGATGAAACCTAAAATTCCCTGGGAAGGGATTCTATAAAAAAAAAAATTAAAAAATGAATCCTTTCTGCCATACTGAAATGTACTGTTTTGGGAAACAAATCAAAACGCCTCGTTCCAATGTTGACTTTGAAAGTTTTATATGATTTAGACCATATGACATGGCAAAATAAAGGGAAAAAAAAAAAGGTGTCTAGGAAGGAAAAACAACTTTTTTCTGCTGAAACGCAGAGGCAGGGCTCTTTAACACTGTGTTAGGGGTTTTATGTGGTTTTGGGTTTTTCGTTCCCCAAATGACATTTCTGCACAATGAAACGTGATTTTGCAAACCTGCTCCATCTCATGTAACTGCATTATAGCCAGGAAAGGAGCCCAGGGAGGTTTGGATCTGGTGGTGATCACCACCAATCTCCTCGCCTCTGACTTCATTTCTTACCCTTAGCTGCATTTTCAAGAATCCAGCCTTTATGTTTTGGGACAGAAAGCCGCTCTGGGGAGATTTCTGCCATGTGAGGCTCTGCTTGGGGGCAGCCCAGGGCCTGTTGGTGAGCTGGTCTCTGCTCCATGGGGAGCACATATTCATCTCCACCCATCCCAAGGGATGGGCTTGGGAAGCAAAGGGAGGCTCAGGGTGAATGGGGTCACTCACTCAATAGCAGGCATGTTGGGGGCAGACATGGGGCTGACTTCCTTGGCTTTCTGAAGGGCATGCTTCTGGTTAAAGGCCTCCTCTTCCTCCTGCTCGTCCTACAAAGGAAACAGAGGGGTCGCTTAGTGCGAGGCCAGCAGTTCAAGGGAATGTGCACCCATTAGAGGAGCCAAGAGAAAGGGGGAACATGCAGAGACTGCCTTCATTTGTCTCACATTATGGGGACACAGCTTTGCCACTACACCAGTTCTTGGCGATAGTCCAAGCTGCCATCATCATCTGCTCCCACCATGGGAGGACAGGGACAACGGGACAGTGGGGGACCCCGGGCTCTGCCATGCCATTTCATTCACTGGGAACGGGTTAGATTTACATCTACGTGGAGGCTGCTCAGTGAGCCTACAGAAGCTGAGGAATAGGCATGAGCTCTGCAAAAGCAGGCAGCATGGGGTAGCTGGTCACGTTTGAAGAGCAGCAATGACCCCTGCAGCTCTCACCTCCTTGCCTTTGCCCAAACTGTGCCCCAACATTTAGCGTTCCTCAAATATTTCCCAGCACGGTCTTAAAAGCAGTCAAGCCCAATAAGTTTCTCAAGAGCCATCCTAAATTGCATTCTAAATCACTCCACTGCCCTGCAGGCAGATGTGGAGTAAATAGTGACACCGCTGGAAAACGCTTTCCTGCCACATCTCCAGCAAATAACAACCCACACCAGATAGATGAGAGTTATCTCAGTGTGACTGGGGGCAAACAAAGCTAGGGAACTTATGTGGAGTAATGGTTAGGCCACACTTGATGTGAAGTGTGAGTGTTCAGGAGAGCCACAAGAGCAGCAGGTTGGAATACTTCCCCAAACCAAGGTCCAGTGATAGGGGTTGGTATCTCACAGGAGAGTTCCCTGTGAGCCCTCCTGGAGGAAGAACCCCACATCCACTTTGAGATGACCTCTCTGCAAGTTGAGCTTAGCTAAGGGGCAAAGGGGTCACAGGTACTGCTCCTGGTGCCATCCTCTCTCACCCACCCTTTCCACCAGTAAGAAGAAAAAGGAGCAACTGGAACTTACCTTGGTGAGCTCCTGAGCGTTAGCCAAGTTGTCCACTGCAATGGCCAAGAAGACATTCAGCAGAGTATCTGTGAGCAGCTAAGGATGCATAAGCCACGTGTTAAGGACATGGGCATCTGCAGCCACCGAGGGAGGTTGGCCCTGAAGACTCCTCACAGCTTAGTGAGAAGCAACCACAAGGACAAACGCCTCACCCATCCCATCTGAACCACCCACAGTGCATCTCCAGACAGCTCCTTATCTGTGTTTGGGACATCCAAGACTGCCCCACGTGTGATGGGTCTCCCTCGATGGGTAAAGGAGGAAGGAGCAGTGGTGGGGAGAGTGGGTGCCCCAAAGAGGGAGATGAAATGGGTTTATTTCTGCAACAAGCACAGTGCTCAGGTGGATACAATTCCCAAACAAGGTGAGGACGATGAAATAGATGGAGGACCACATGCCAGAGCGAACACCTCCCTGGGAGCGGATGCCGTTGTACATCACCTCGTTCCAGTCCTCACCCGTCAAGATCTGCAGAAAGAAAACCAGCAGATCTGTCACCAGCCACCTTCTCACCACCTGGACAGTCCCATCAACCTATTCCAGACAGAGCAAGAGCTCAGTATGAAGACCTGTTCTACAGGCACAGTCTTGAGGGAGTGAATATCAGACTGCTGAGGGACTGGGTCTCCTCAGAAGTGTTCTGAAACTCTTGCATCGTATATAATGACAAAGAGAGCCATCTGCAAGTTATGTCCTAGCAGATGATGGAAGGAGACTTGCTTGGTTTAGAACCCTGTCCAGTCAGGTGCAGTGAGCAGATGGCCCCAAACCCATCTGGCTTTTTCCTCTCGCAGCCCAGCTCCTACCTGGAACACCGTCATGATGGCCGCAGGGAAAGTGTCAAAGTTGGCCGATGGTGTCCCATCAATGAAATTAAACCTGGAAGTGGAACCAGAAGGACACGAGCAAGCTGGAGCAAAGAGGTCATCAAAACATAGGCTGGTTATTCATACTTATAGAAGGACTTTCACTGACTCTAGGGAAGATCTGCTGGCCATGTAATGCCAAAACACAGAATAAATGTATCATGGCCAGAAGGACTCCCATAGCCCTGAGGCACTTCACAAGCAAGGACTTTTGTGTGGGAAAGTTGCCACTGGTAGCAACAGGCTGAGGTGCATGGCTGCAGAATTCCTGGTACCCACAAGGGTATAATCTCTTAGCTTCAAAATCACCCAGCAAAGCTGTTTCCCCAAGACCTGCAACAACCTACCCCCCTCCAAACAGCTGCATTCCCAGCAGGGCAAAGACTACAATGAAGAGGAAGAGCAAAAAGAGCAGGCTGATAATAGACTTCATGGAGCTCATCAGCGAGACCACCAAATTCCTCAAAGATGCCCAGTACCTAGAAAACAGAGACAGTGCTGAGCACTTGCAGCAATGCCAGCAGGAGTGATTGCACCTGGGCTGCAGCCACAGCCCAAGGTGGAGGGTGACAGGCACAATTGGTTGGTACACACTTGGTTATTTTAAATATTCGCAGGAGACGAAGGGCTCGTAGGACACTGATCCCAAAAGAGGTCCCTGGTCGGAAGATGGCCCAAACCACTTCAAAGATGCTTCCCACTGTGACCTGGGAAACAGACATGGCCAAGATGAGCTCAGGACAGGCTGCTGCAGGAAGCTTCCCCATTCTTGAGAGCAAAGCACCCATCACCCTGCCCCAAAACCTGGTGTTTCGGTTTGGTTGTCCTGGCCCCTTCAAGGACCGTGTCCTCGTCGGTCCCTTGCTCTGTAGACAACCCTAAACATATTCCCTGGTCTGCAGCATCCCTGGAGCCACCTACCCCACAGTCAAAGCAGTTGAATGAAGAATGGAAGTACAGGCGTGGCCCCATCCCATACATCTTCAAGGACATCTCCAGGAGGAAGAGCCCAAGAAACAGGAACTCTGCATAGTCTGAAAGCAAAAACCCAGATGTGCTACCCATGGGGCACAAAGCAGCGTGCATGCACCCACCAGAGGCCCACATAGCAACATCACAGAGGTGGGACAGAGGTCAAGGAGCACACTGCTTCCCCAAGGTATGGAATTTGGAAGCAAGTATGCAAGGAGCTAAACGTGAATAACAGAGCACCAGTCCCACAGTGTTAATTTTTCAGGGTAGATGCATTGGTTCCCCAGGGGGTACTGAGGACCAGTGAGGGCTATCATGGAGCAAAGCAGGTCCTTAACATTATATGACAATTGTTGGAGCATCCTCCAAGATGTTAACCACGCTGCCCTGTAAGGGAATATTAGCAGTTTGGAGCCAAATCATTGCACAACTGGAACTTGGCCAAGGTAACTAAGCCAAACAGCCACACAGGGTAACTAAGCCACAGTGAAAAGCTTCTCAAGCTATTTCACAAACATTAGCAGGCAACAGTCTGGCTCTTCACCTTGTCCAAAAGATGCTTCTCACCACGACCAGCTGCCACACCGCACTGTGTCGTGCTGAGATCCCAGCAGGTCTGAGCATGCTAATGCAGGCTGGGCAGGCCTGATGCTTGCTGGGGACGTTTTCAAGGTGAGTAAGAGTAACAATGGATAAGAAAACAGCACTATCCCTCCTGCAACAGCTTGGAAGTAGCACACGACTTCCGTGGGGTTGACCACACTGCTCTGCTTGTTGCACCACACCAGAACGGGCATAGATGTACTGCCACTGAGACTCTTTGTACCACAGCCTACAGCAGGCTGGGGGATGCCCCAGTCACTGTCATTGGGAACCCCAGTGCCATGCTCTGAACCAAAACTTCAGCTGGAAAGTTCTTTCATGACCATTGTTCAGCCTCATCCATGCACACTGACACCTTCCCAGCTCACACCCTGCAACTGTAGGCATTCAAAAGGAGCTCCAGTAAGATTTCCATCACCACTGCTCACAATTTTAGGATAAACACAACCCCTGCACCAAACCCAGGGACTCACAGAGGAAGTGTGTGAGCCAGGCTGGCTGGTTGTGATGGACGATGGCCACACAGGCAGTGTTAAGAGCCACCAGGCTCAAGACAATCCAGTAGAAGACCTGGGATTTCACCATGTGGCGAACGGAGATACGCAGGAGCCGCTCCTTGTGCCGTAAATAAGAGGCTCCATCCACTCCTTTGAGACCAGAGCGACTCAGGGGGTTACCTGAGGGGAAAGAGGGGGTGCCAAGGTGAGGAGAGGAGCTGGGATCTCCAGCCTTCATTGCAACATGGAGGTGAGTCAACTGGCTCCCAACGCAATGACACAAGGATGTCCGACGGTGCTGCATGCAACCACCACAACTCAGTGTGCTGTCAGATGTTTGGGGAAGGAAAGCTTCGAACTGCACTGACCCAACGTGGGATGAAGAGGCCTCCTCTGTGCCAGCCTCCGCTCGCCCACGGAGGAGATATCGACGCAGTGCTCATCGCTGGAGTCACGGTTCATGGCATCTGTCCGGTTCCTCTTGATGGTGGCTCGCCTGAGCACTGGGAAGAAGAACAGGGTTGGACCACGGTGGGCCAGCTCTGCCAGCAACCTGATCATAGGACCATGACCAGGTGATCAGTACTTGGTAAATTCAGGTCTGGGCACGGGATGAAGATATGATCACACTCAATTGACCCCAGGCCAGAGATACTCCTGGCCTCGGGAGCCATCCATTTCCCCCCAGCCCTCCACTGGGCTGCAGACCCCAATGGAGCATCTGTAGGCCCTTCACCACTCATAGAGGAGGGTTTAAGGCACAAGGAAGGGCAGTAGGTGCTTTTGCAGGACATTCTCTTACCTTCTAAGGCTGAGGTCCCAGCGTTTTTGTTCTCTTCAGCCAGCATGACTTCCTCTATGCAAAACACACAGCTCAGCATCAGGAGACAAGCCACCAGTGGCTGAGCACATCAGACTTAAGCGCTTTGCCTGGCCTGGAATTGGTTGCTAGAGGGTGCAAACTCTCATCAAGTATAGAGTAAGTATCCAAAAGCAAATTCTCAGGGGTGGCACGGAGCAGCTACCACATTTCACATCAGAATGAGAAATGACTTCTGATCAACCCTACCAAATAACAACTAAATAAGCTGAATATTGTAGATAGAAAATCTTGTTTCTGACTCATTCTTTCAGAAGAAACCCCTCTACATATCCCTGTGAGATCTCTGAAGGGCTCCTTGCCCTCTGCTAACTCTTCAGCTGATCACAACATCTCTTCTCCGCTCACTCACAAGTTAGATTTGCCATCACGTCTGCTGGGGCTGAGCTCATCCACACGCCCATTGTGAGCACCAGGACCACCTTGGGGCTGCAAGGAGACCACTATCCATCCCAACCACTCTGCATTCCCACCGCCCCCTGGGATCCCAGCCCTTTACCCGCTTTGTCTATCCAGGCCCGGTAGCCGTTGAGCTCCCGCTCGATCTGCTGCTGTCGCCGCAGCTTCATGAAGGCCCGGCGGTTCTCCACGCGCTCACGTTCTTTGGCAAACTCCCTGCAATAGCACAGAGCGGTGGTGAGAGCACACATAGGGGTCCCATAGACATCCCATCCACAGCACGCAACCCTCACCTCGCTGCCTCCAGCCACAGCTGTTTCTGCTGTTGTCACCCAACCGATGGCCAAAGCCAGCAGACCAAGAGTCTGGATGGCTGAATCAGAAGGAACAGCCCCTGGATGGTGGATTCACTCTTGAGAGGCATTGGATGAGCAAGGAGGGCAGAGAAACAGCACTGGGAAGCTCTCAGCTCTTTGTGCACAGGAAGCACACAGTGCACAGGGAAGAAGGTGGGTGATGCTCCATCCATGTTGCTTCTCCAGCAACAGTTGCCAAACACTTCCCTTGCTCCAAGTTCCACACCAGTTGGCAAATTTGCTCTGGGTTCCTTCTCAATCTCCAGCAAGCCACCATGAAGTAGGACTTTTATAGAATCATAGAGTTGTTTGACTTGGAAAGACACTTAAAGATCATCTAGTCCAATCCCCTGCAATGAATAGGGACACCTACAGCTCCATCAGGTGCTCAGAGCCCCAGCCAGCCTGACCTTGAATGTCTCTAAAGATGGGGCATCCATCACCTCTCTGGCCTCTCTCCTGCAATACCATTCACTAGTGCACATGCTTTTGGGCTCTGTCTGGGGATCTTCTTTTCTCTCTCCAGCCTCTCCTTGGAGGGTCTTCCCATGGCTTGAGATACTCCTGTTGTCATCCTATGGACCTCAGAGCTAACACCATGCCCACTGCTCACACAGCTTCTAACGTGCATGGATATGCCAGCATCCATGTGCTTACGTCCATTCCTAAACACACACACAAACATTCTAGATACCATACCCGTCGTTGACACGCACCAAGCACCTGGGGCATATCCATTCACACGTTACAGCTCTAGCAATGAGCAGGTTGGCACACAGAGAGCATCCCCTGCCCCAGACATCCCCCGGCACACCCTTTTTGATCATCGGGATGGAATTTGCTGGCTGATATTCCCAAGTCCTGCAGAACTTGAGATTGCACACCAGGAGGAACACGACTGTGGAGAACAAGCAACAAGACAAACATCTCTCTCCCTGGAGCCCAGCAGCAATCTCCAGCCTCAGAATATTCCAAGTAACTGAAAGAATTGGTCTGTCTGCTGCAGGGGGAGTTCAAGTGCATCACCCCAGCTGAGCTATTACACCCTTAATGCTGTGTGGGCTTTCGCATGTGTGTGAGCGCGTGTTTGTGTGAAAAGCCCTGAAATGTTCCCTGCATCTCTTGTTTAAGATCCGCAGACAATTCAAGCATTTTTAATTCCACCCCAGGAAGGTGAAGTTTCCTGCCGCTCCAGCATTGAGCATCAAATGACTCTCTCCTTCCAGCTCCGGCTTTCAGCCCAAAATGAGACTTTCTTCCTGGGGCAGGGAAGGGGGAGAAAACAAAAGGAAAGGAAGAGAAAAGCAGCCTAAGTGCAGGGAAGGAGGGCGGGGAGCACCTCCCACAGCCGGCGGGGAAAGGCACTCGCTTTGGGCACGGCATGCGGAACAGCTCCTTGCCTTGCGCGGGGGAAAGGCAGGATGGTGCCGGCTGCGCTTCATCCCCCACGCCAGCTTCTGTGCACTGCTAACGTGGAGATGCCAAGGAGAGAGAAGATGCCATTGGCAGCCAGAGCCAGCGGGGACCGTGCCTTTACCCCGCTGGTGCTGTGCCCTGGTGTGACCCGTGTCGCTGTAGCATCTTCTCCAGCAATCTCATTGAGCCTGGCTTGGCTGGGCACGGTTTGCACAGGAAAGCCCCCAGCCCCCTGCAGCCAAGAGAGATGAAAGCCAAAGCGCCACCTCCCCATGTCCAAGCATTGGCTTCCAGAACCCTGACTGCAAGAAGCTGGTACCACACGCGCACACCCAGGGACACAACGGCCCTTTCTGCTGTGGCAGCAGCTCCGAGGGAGACGCTTCCCACACTCCTGCTCCCTAATGGAGCCTAATTGCTTTTGTCCATTAGGAGAAGGAAAGGGGGGAGTGGGGGGGGAGGGGAGGGAGGGAAAAGTTAAACTCAACTTAATGAATTATTACATTTCAGTGAGACACGTTACCGAGCAGGGCAGCAGCGGGGGCTGGTGACATCTGAGAGTGGGTAGGCGATGCTGACAGATCAAGGATTGCTCAGAGCCAATTTGCAGCAGCGGGTAGAGATAGCGCTGTGCAATGAGCGCAGGGCTGGCCGTGCTGACTGACAGCCGCCTGGGAATGCTCCAAGCACGGGGCTGGCTGCCACAAAGGATGCTGCTCCCTATGGTGTTAGGGTTGCGTCCCGTGGAACAGCACTGTTTGGCTTTGCAAAGAGATCCGGCATCACTCCCCAGCCCTACGGAAGGTCCCCAGATCTGTACAGGCACATTCAAGCCTCCACCATGGAAAAATTCCCTAGCGATAGTGAAACCCACCTTGTGCCAAATGTGGGGCTGTGTAGGACCCGGTGTCGCCACAGCCTTGGGAATACCAACGGCAGGCACTGAGGGATGGAGGGAATTGTGGTGGGAGCTCAGTGCCATCTGTTCTCACACCAGCGAGGCAGCATCCAGACCCCATGCCCAGCCTGCCAAGGCCATGGGAGCAGATGGCTTGCTCTTTCCATGGCTGCAAATCGTCCTTCGTTCCCACTCCTGTGCCCAGCAGGAGATCTTGGGGCAGCCTTCCTCTCCAGGCTGCTGCTGCAGCTGTGCATTCATAGAACCATAGAACTGCTTGGGTTGGAAGGGTCCTTACAGACCATCCATTTCCACCCTCATGCTATGAGCAGGGTTGCCAACCACTAGACTCCTCTTCTTCATTGGTGTTCTTGGCTCAAAGCACTGCAGGGCCAAGGTCAAGTTTTAATAGGAGAGGAAACCTTGTGAAAGCATCCTCAGAACAGCCTCCTTTGGGAAAAAAAATATAATAAGGCTAAGAGAAAAACTATCACAGATGCTGCAACCCACTTGTATTATACCAGGAGCATCTTGGAGTCCAGAGGGGATATATAGAATCATTAAGGTTGGAAAAAAACACTAAGATCATCACGTCCAACACCACCCCCATCCCATGCCCACTGCCCACGTCCCTCAGTGCCACATCTCTGTGGCTCTGTAACACCTCCAGGGACTGTGACCCCACCAACTCCCTAGGCAGCCTGTGCCAGTACCTCACTACCCTTATCTATAGCACAGGTCACACCAACACTGTGGTTTCCATGCTTTCAAAGAAGCCAACCACCTCCACAGAATCACCTTTCACCACCAGTAAGCACACCGCCAGCAAACCAGTTACCAAAATGGTCATAAAATGACACACAGCAGCAGATGGGGTGGGAAGAGGCTCACATGCTGAAGCTGAGGCAGCAGTAGCGTGCTGCTGTGAGAAAGCCAGTTGTAGTGGGCTGTGTAGCAAGGGATGCCATCTGTAAGGCACCAGGTAATGCTTCTGCTCTGCTCAGCATGAGGGAGGCTCACGGCTCCTGTTTTGAGCATCACAACTTCAGGAAAAACACTTTCACCTCCAGAAAGGTTAAGGGACAGAGCTGGCGCCTAGAGATTTGGAGAGGATAGATGAGGCAGGTGCAGAACAGGAGGATCAGCTGGTATCTACCCAAGAGGTGTAAAGGAACTAAAACAAGAGCAGGCAGCGCTCTCTGTAAGCTGGTGCTGGAGATTAAACAGAAGGTGCAAGCAAGCAGCAGGGCTGGCACAGCCAGCCAGAGGGTCTGGGCGCTGCACTGCTGAGGTCATGCCTTACATCAGCAACCCATTTAGCAGAGGCAGATGCTGATGGCTACCCTCTACCTTGAGAGAAGCTTGTGATTTAAAAGAGGTTTTCTAATGGGTACCGCTGGAAGCCTTCTGCCAGGTCCTACAGGGGCTCGTGTCAGACAGGGCTGACAGCGAGCAGCGTGAATGATTCACACAGAGCACGTCATGCTGGTTTGCATTGACACCGTGTGCCAAGAGGAGAAGGGTTTTCTGTGAACAAAACCAGAGGCAGAAGGGGAAAGCAATGCCCATGTGAAAGCACAGGGAAAAGGTAGTGCAAACAGGCAACTGTCCCCAACAGGAACAGGGATTGAGGAGCTCCAGTGAGGAACCACCAAAGTTCCCATCTCCAGAGGTCCTTTTATAAGCTGGTTTCTCCAGATGTGTGGCCCCACGTAGGGCCCAAAGGCAGTGGAGATAGGGCTACCACTGGCCAGCTATTTCATAGGACACTGTGCTCCTCCCAAGGAGTGACACTCCGGGATCTGAGGGGAAACGCAGGTATGGAGGTTTGCTGCATGTTTGGCTCAGCCCTGCTGTTCCGTGCACTGCTACCTTTAAATGCAGCCGACTTTCCCAGGACACAGGCTGGGCTCAGAGCAGCCACGAGCCTGCAGAGCTTATTGTTTTGAAGCAGAGAAAAACAAAGGTCATAGAGGGTAAATATCAAATGTTAAAAAAGCCGCTGACATGCAGCTGCAGAGCCTCAGCTTCAACATGTGTCTCGAGGTGACAAGGTGGGGGTTTGCATCTGTGCTCCCACTGTTCCAAGGACACGCTGCTCCTCCCATCCTCTCCTGGGCTCTGCATTTCATCCTCTGTAAACAAGGCAGGTTTTGTCCCTCTTTGCAAGTGACAGCAATCTGCAGATGGGAAGTGTGGGGCTAGTATTGATACAGCATGAAAAAAATCACCATTTTTCAGTATTTCATCACGTTAACATCCCAGCAACTTTCAAGCGCTCTAATTGATGGCTTCAAAACGCAAATACAATGGATTCAGAACCAACCATCAAGTGCAAAACACACAACAACTGCTAGATATGTCATTGCCACTGCAAAACAAACAAACAGCCGCCTACAGCGCACAGAGGACTGATAATGTGCAGTGATTCATTTGGGAGATCCTGCCCAATCCACCCAGCAAAGGTGTAAAGCACCTCTTTCAGAGAATCACAGTATAATCAGGTTAGAAGGGGCCTCAAAGCCCCTCAGCCCCCTCTGCTGTGGGCTGGCTGCCCCTAAAGCTCAGGCTGCCCAGGGCCTGGGGCATCTCCAGGGATGGGGCACCCACAGCTCTGGGCAGCAGTGCCAGCTCCTCACCACTCTGAGTGAAGAATGCACTCCTAACATCTACATTTTCCTAAATTAACCTCTCCTTATCATGGCCACCAAGGAGCTGGGCATTGCCAAAGCTGCAGAATCATCTGTGTTGGAGAAGAACTTCAGCCCAGTCACCAGGCTGATCCATCTACCCAGTCAAGCAGCTCACGGATGCTATTGCTAAGTGAAATAGGGAAGAACTGGAACAAACAGCTCCAAAAGCAATCTCCAAAAGCAAGAGCTCGCTGCCGAGTGCTTTCTGAAGAGCATCAAAGCAAGCCCTTCACCCGCAGCCTGCAGATCACGGGGAGTCCGCAGAGCTCATCTGCAAGAGAACAGCAAACACGGAGCGGCTGAGCCCTGCCAGTAAATAATTCCCAAGGAGAAATCAAAGGGGAGACACTTGCACTGCCTCGTGGCTGTGGGTTTTTCTCTCTCTGGTCCCGCTGGCTGCAGGAGAAGATGATGCTCCCGGTGACATGGGGGACGCGGCACTCCCGACACGCTCCTCTTGTCAGGCAGCGTGTTCACATGGGGCCTGGGGCCTTGGGGACAGGTGGCACACGCAGGCGAGGCAGAGAGGTGCTCGATGAATATGGATGCCCACCTGGCTACTGAATATAGATGAGCATCGCTCCTTTGCATCAGCCGCAGAAGGTGCTCAAGTGCCATGTCTTGAGATGAGATGAAATCTACCCCAGAGCACAGCAACAAGTGCAGCCCAAACCTACATCCCCATTACAGCTCAGAAGAGCGAATTCCCAAACACGCAGTGGGCACAGACGTCCTGCCCTCCTCTAAACCACTCCGCAAGATGCCACCACTGCTGAAGAAAACACAGTGTAAGCTTCCAGCGCAATATTTCCTGGGCATGTTTGTTGGCATCTTGCTGTCATTCATGACGTCCCCACAAGACTTCTCCACAAGCACCTCCAAGGCATTAATCACAGAACCACAGAGTCGGAGGGGACCTTTAAAGGCCATCTGGTCCCACTGCCCTGCACTGAGCAGGGACACCCACAGCTCCATCAGTGCTCAGAGCCCCCTCCAGCCTGACCTTGGCTGTCTGCAGGGATGGAGCACCCACCAAGTGTTAGGCTTCAAACCATCCGATCCAGCACAAACATGGGCCAGCAGAAACCCTGCTTCCATTGACAACGTGCACTTGTGCCTTTGATGCCCTGATCGTTAATTGCTAGAACTTAATCTTATTCATCATTTGTTATGCCTCAAAATTGGGTAGGAAAAAAAAACCAAATGAAGCAAAGTGAAAAGATTTCAGAGATGGTACAGAAGGCTCCTGGAGGAGCTGAAGAATACTCTCAGGAGACTGGGAACGCAGTGCTAACCCAACCTGAAAGAAAGAAGATCTTAAGACAAAGAAATCTTGCCAAATTGATCCTTTAATTATAACATTAGTCGTTTCTTTCAAAGGCTTAGTGCAAGAGCTGAAGGTGGGGGGCAGAAAAGACTCAAAGGGAGAAAAGACTTAACATCACCAGGATGAGTGGAAGCAATTAGGAGGATTTAAATTACTCTCTTGTTTGGTACAAGGCAGATAGATTTCATTTCTCTTGCCATCGTTGCTCAACTTCTTGCTTTGGCATCACCCTGGGTTGCACCAGCCCTAGGACACACGATGTACCGAGTCGAGCTCCTGAGCTCCCAGCCCCACAGCACTGCAGCGGCTGCTCCTTCCCTGCTCTCTCTAATGCTCCTGCCAGGGTTATTTCAGGAGCTCGTGGAGCTTTAAAAGCTGAGCAGTCACATCTCCTTGGGCTTTATACCTGCGAAATGTGCACAGAGAGGAACGGGGCCAATTTTTTTTTTTTTTTTTTCCCTTTCCTGCTTTCAGTTGGAATTAATTGATCTGTAATTGCACCCATAGAGGGGAAAAAGTTAATAGACGCAGTAATAAATGCCAAAGCCCCAGAAGATCTGGCTCTCCAAGCCCCTGCCTGGAGCGACTCCATCTCTGCTAATAGCGGTGCATGCAATTCCAGCGCATGTGTGCATGTTAGTATTTAGAGAGCAAACCGAGGGGCCTCGGCATGATGGAAATCATTGCTTTTTCTCTCCCACATACTTAGTGCTCAGGAGCAGATGGATCCAGGCTGTTTACATCACGGAGGTCATGGCTCAGCCTAACAGTTGGGGAACTGACTGTTGGGAGAGATGCGCATCGCAACCAGAAGATTGCTAAATCTGGGCTCAGGCAAACTTCTAATGGTGGCAAATGAAACAAACGTCCTCCTGCAGCCTCTTGGCATTCATGACCTGCCTTGGGTGGCTGGTTGGCTCCCCAGTGAGAACAGCTGTTGAGCTGTAGCGGGGAAGGCAGGAGGCCAGACCAGATCCCAGTGCAACCACCCCCTCCCTGCTCAGCCCAGCGCAGGGGGATGCGGAGTGGAAAAGCCACCCTTCGCCACCCAGAGCAGAGCCCAGTGCTCTCTTCCAGCACAACAGAATGGTGAGAAATGTTAAAACCAACAAAACTTCTGCAAGCAAAGCGAGGAAGGCAGCCCTTGCGTGCCTCCACCCTGAGGACACTGCATCTCCAACAGCCTCACCACGAGGACAGCCAGCCTCAACCAGGTCCTGCATCCAGGGAGGCTGTGGCCTCACTGGTGGCCATGCACAGCCTATCTGGATGCCTCCATCACCTTGATCAGCCCTCAGGGAGCTGAGCAGTCAAGCTTTTCCTTAGGTAGCTGGCACACCACGAGAGCAACTCCATTGCCAATTAGGCCACCCACCCACTTGCATCCTTCCCCAGTACAAACCCTATCAGCAATAAACAAACATTGGAAATGCCAGCCAGCGCCTGGGAAGAGCCTGAGGTGACTGCATCCAATTCAGCGGATATAAGAAGGGCTGTCCCACACAGTCCTGCTCTGGACAGACATCAAGGGAAGACCATGCCATCGCCATCACACCTGAACTCATGGGGACATTTAGGACAGCGATGGAGATGGTCAGCTTCCACTTTGATCCCTGCATCCTGACATCACACACCACTCAAAACAAGGAATCGTATGATGTACAAGCAAAGAAGTCTTTTTTTCCTCACTGTAGGCTGTCTCTAGCCATACAGCCAACCTGTGCCCAAAAAAAGCATCTTGGAACACCCGCGAGGTACTCCATGGGGTTGCTGATTACACCCCAGCAGGAGCACACCACCCACCATGTCCCATTGCCCTCACTCTGCACAGCCTCACCACCAGTCGCCCTCCCCACGTGCCAACCTCTGCCAGTGCTGGGGATGCGCTGATGCAGCCGCAGTTCATTGTCATGGAAACAAGAAGCCTTTTTCTCTCCAAGGCCAGCCTGATGGCTTGGAGGAAAATCTCTGTTCCACATGGAAGATCAGGAATGAGACAGTTGTCTTTCCCCTCCTGTGTTCCCCTCCATGTGCAAGTGATGCTGGGTATCCCCAGCCAACAGCCCCCAAACCCATCCCATGCCCACCACGCTCCATCAGCTGGCGAATGTGCACCTGGCTACAGACACATCCCAAACTCATAGGCATTTCTGTACCTCTTCCTCTCCCTCTCTCCTCCCAGTCACAGTCAACAACTTCCTGCACATCACAACACCAAAATCTTCAGCTCCTTGTTGAGACAGGCATGGAGGGGAGTAGCAAGGTATGGGGACGTGGCAGCACCAGGGCCAGGCGCAGGGCTCAGGCACATTCCAAGAGGATGGTGACTTGCTTACCCTGACAGCACTCCCAGGACAAGGTTGAGGACAAAGAAGGATCCAATGATGATGAGGGGGATGAAGTACAGCCAGTTCCAGGTGGCTCCTAAGGCATCATTGGTCTGGAGGGGAAAGAAATCATAGGGGTGATGTTACGCACAGCACAAGCAGAGGGTACATTAATTCAGGTGCAGGAGAATTCCCCTTCTGTACTGACCACACCAAGCTCCTTGGAGTGACCATCTCCTTGCCAACCCTGACAATAGGCTCCTGCCATCATCCCACTGTACTGTTCCATTCCAGCCGCGTGAAGCAGGCTGCAGCTCCAGACAATTATTTACCAAACAAAGCTTTTGATAAAAGCAATGCCCCCTCACCCCTCGCAGCCACTCCCCAGCCCCATTTGTCCCCTGGTGTAAGGCACTGTGCACATGATGCCAGGCTGGAGGGTGATGCGGCAGAACGTGACTGTCTGGGGGAGGTGGAATCAATCTTGTTGCAATGAAAGGCTCTTTCTCTTTTCTCTCTCTTTCTTCCCCCTCTCCCCGTGCTAATTAAGACCTCATCTCCGTCTGAGTCATTGGCACCACGTCTCCCCATCGGCCAGCACAGGAACCCGCAAGTGGGGAAGTAGCCACCTCTGGTGACCACCATACAGATACTGGGGCCACCAGTACGTCAGCACACAGAGGGATGCTGCAGGGAGAGACACCAGTGCTGCATGCCAGCCCCTTCCTTGAGGTTGGTCTCCGTTCCGGGAGATGAGAATGATGCACTGAAATCCCATGCAGCCCATACTCACCGTTGCTCTCCAGAGATACTTGGACTCACCCGTGAGTCCCGGTGCCAGGCCACTGCTCTCCAACAGCAGCATTTCCCATGGCATTCAAGGCACTGTGTACCCCTTGGAACAAACTCACACTGGACTCCATCCTGCTGTCCAGGTGCCATTGGGCATCTACCACCTGTCTTGGGATCACACGCCACCAAGACCTGGCCTGAGAGCCAGGGGCTTTCCCCCAAGCTCTCAGCACAGGGGCTCCATTCCTATAGGTGAAGAAAGCATCTTCCCCCACACTCTGTTGTGCCCTGAAAGCACAGCTAAATTGGGGGCAATGGGGACCAGCATCATCCTGCTCTGATTGCCAGCATTTTCCCTTTTGTTCCCTAAGAAGCTAGCATTTCTCGCTGCTTCTCAAACCCATAGTAGACAGTGAGACTACCTCTCCACCTCAAAGCTGAAGCGTGTCTAACTCTGAAAAATGCACTGTTCCCACTGGAAATGGCAACCACTCTAATGGTTGTCCCTAAGTCTCAGCCTAAATTTATTTGTGGACAGTTTATATCCATTTGTACTTTTGCCAACATTGACCTTTGGCTTACACAGCTCTTCTCTTCCCCGTTTCCCATCCTGATGTATTTATAGATGGCGACTGTTGCCATTCCCAGGCTCTGCTCTGGTAGCTGAAGTAAGGTTCATCCAGTTTTCTCCCGCATGACTGCCTCTCCCTCTTCATTCATCCAGCAGCCCCTCCTCTGCTCCAGTCCAGGCTCAGTTCATCACCCACGTACACAGGAGACCCAAGTGAGCAATGCTGACAGGTCCTGCTGCATCCGCGCATGATGCTGCTGACACCTCACCATCCTGCCCGAAAGCTTCTCCTCTTTCCCTTCCATCTCCATCCTGGCACCTTCCAGTACAAAGACCTGAGTTCTTGGGAGGTATCCTCGCTATTCTCCAGCAAGCATACAACTCACCCTGAGAGCCCTAAACCACCACCCAGCCCCACCTTGGTGCTGCTCCCTTCCCACCAGCTCTGCTTCGCCAACACTTCTCCTTAGGGAAAGCATTACTACGACAAGCGACTCTGCATGTTTCCTGCACTTAGAAAACCAGTCCTTGGATGCCAGGTTAGCCCGGCATGACCTACCTTTGGCAAACCCATGATTCATTTTCCTCTTTCGCCTCCAAAATCTGTTCCGAAATGGCATGCAATTGAGGTCAGGCTCGCAGCCCTATTCCTGCCTGCCTTACTTTTTCCTTCCTCCCCCCGCTTTTAAATATAGGCACTGCATTCACTCTTCCCCAGTCAGCTGGTGCCTCCCCCAGCACGCCGGAGCTGTTATAAATACGCAGGACCAGACCTGCCATCTATGTGCCAGCTCCCCCTAAATGCAGTGGGGGTGATGCTTATCGCCAAGCTGGTGGGCACAATGGGCTGTGGCCATGCTCGTGTTCTAGGTCACACTGTCCATCCTTTTGTTGCCATTGGGTTCACCAGAAGTTTGGGTGAAATGTCCACCTGGTGGGGGGTTTGTGCCCAAACATCCCCTTATTCCAGGTTGGATACGAGGAAAAATTTCTTCTCTGAAAGAGTGGTGAGGCGTTGGAATGGGCTGCCCAAGGAAGTGGTGGAGTCACTGTCTCTGGAAGTGTTCAAGAAAAAGGTAGATGTCGCACTGAGTGATGTTTAGTGGGCATGGTGGGGATGGGCTGATGGTTGGACTTGGTGATCTTTTTGGTTTTTTCCAACCTTAACGATTCCATGATTGGCAGAGGTGAGAAACCACTTACTGCTCCTTTGAGCACTCTGCATGAGGTCCACGTTGCTTGAATTTTGGCACTTCCCAACTTCTTTGGCACAAGTAAATTGTTTTCTTTATCAAGCAGCCCCTTTTCCTTTATATTTGGAGCATCATTCACTCCTAATACCCTTCCACAGACAGTAATTCACCACCTTGTGCCTTCCCATAGATTTTCCACTTGCTCAGGACCCAGCAGGACATCTCATGCAGGGTCCAGGGAGGCCAGACCATGGGTAGTTCAATCACCAGACCACACCAAAGCCGCAACTCCTTTAAATGAAGAAAGTCCTTCCTGCCCCTGGCCTTGTGCTGGAGATGGGCCTGTTACTCACACAAAGTCTTTGGGAAACCTAGGAGCCACCTGATGTCCGGTCTTTCTTCTTCACCTTTAAGGCAACAACCTTCTCATTACAGCTTCGCAGAGCTATTTAGGTTGGAAACACCTTCAAGATCACCAAGGCCAACCGTCAGACTGACTCACCGAGTCCCACCACTAACTCATGCCCATCAGTGCCACATCCACACATTTCTTCAATACCTTGAGAGATGGAGACTCCACCACCTCCCTGACAGCCCATTGTGGATCTCTCCATCCTAAAATACCACCAGCCACGCTCTTCCTTGGCCGCCTGACCACAAAATATGTTCACTACCACCTCCAGGAACGCGTGAGACACTGACATATACAAAGCATACAAATGACCCAGGCCACCTCACCAGCTCGGGCCACCAGGGTGATGGTGCTGGCACCATACCCACCACCAAGGCTACCACATGGACCGGCCCTGTTACTTTGGCAGCTCCTGTATTTCCAAAGGGCAGGAAAAGGCACAGGGAGCTGCAAAAGCAGGTCTCACTCAGGGGCCAGAAATCTAAAGAAGTCTAAATATATACTGCCGTCGAATGCAAAGCACAGGCTCGCAGCCCACACATACCCTCCCTCAGCATGAGAAACTTCAGGATTTTTTTGCTGTGCTGGGAAAAAATAATAAAACAACCACAAACTCGGTTTTTTTCTACCTAAAAATTAGCAAAAAGCACCTTCTGCCTTCGCAGGGCATCTTTGGATTCCCAGTGGTTTGATAGAAAGTGCAAGGGAAGGAAGAGTGATGCTGGACGGACAAGCAGATAAGCTTTGCTATTGAGAGAAACAGTCTCAGAGATGGTCCCTGCTCTGAGCAGCAGCACAGCCATGTCCCCTGTCCAAATCCACCCGCAGCAGGAGAGCCTCTGCGATTTCTGCTCTAATCCAGACCCAAATGGCACGTAATTAGATTGGAGTAATATTCAGATATTACCATAACCCACTTGCTTAGGGAATAAACACAGCTTGGGAGCAAGGCCCACAGGCAGATGTAGCAGGGCTGTGCACACCATCGCCTCACAGACCCCAACATTGTGGGGTCTGAGGATCAGAGCTGAGCTGGTACTGAGCCTCCCCGGCACACAGATCACTAGGAACAGCATCACAACCCCACCAAAGGCTAAAAAAAAAAAGAAAACAAAGAAATTAAAGGACTCTCCCAGCAGATTCCCTGACCTAACCAGCTCCCCCAAGACCTTGACACCCACTGCTGCTCCCCAGCACAGTAACAGATCTCCTTCTTCCCTTTAATAGCTATAATTCGATATCCTGCATGCAGGGCCATGCTTCACTCCCTGCCAGCTGTGCCTGGAATCTGTCAGTGACCCCAGTGCTGTACAAGATCTGAATGAAAATGCTTTTCTTCTCCAAATTAGGTTAATGAGGAAATTGGTATATTTCCTTCACGGAGCAAGGGCTGGGCCCTGGCGGGCCGTATCCTATCCTGAGTGGGTGCCCAACGCTGTGCCCACAGCACTGTGCAGACCCCAGGGTACCAGGGCTCCCCACAATGGGATGCAGGATTCTTGGTGAGGGCTGAACTGTGTGGGCACGCATCCTGCTGGGAAGGAACGGGGAGACAGGGAAGAGCTCCCATGTATTTCATTTTTCCTGTTTTCTAAATGAAACATTTCGATTTCAGACTAAGAAAACAATGCGTTGCTGAAAGCATTATGAAAAATTAAGTGTTTTGAAAGTGCTTGATGTGGGTGTGGAGGCTGACTTTGGTTCTGTTCTACTCCGATCTGCCGAGAAATCACACCCAGACCCCCCAGCACTGCATACCATGCAGTGGGTATGGCATGGGACGCCAATGAGACCCTCCATGGGTTGCCAGCAGGACCTTCCATGGGATGCCAATGGAATCACAGCCCCTGGGCTTAACAAAGAGGGGCTGAAACCCTCTGTCTTTGTAGGGCAGTGCCAGAGCATTGGGTTCTGCTCTGTTCCTCTGGCTCAGGACAGAGCTATTCCATTGGCAAGCAGGAGGAGGGTGTAAGCAGGCAGCTCTCAGCGGAGCAAGCCTTCAAAGCTGCAGATCCAGCAGACACAGTTTGTTTCTTGCTGTGTCATTTCAGTGCGCACACATTAAAAAAAAATAAATAAAGAGGGGGAAAAAAAAAAAAAAAGGAACAGTTGGCAAGAAGGAGAGGGTCTGGCTTTAAGTGCTAACAAACAGCTGAGCCAAGAGAGAGCAAAAACCAGCACCCTGCCCATGGCTGCTTGGGATGTATGCAGCAGCATCACTGGGCTCACCTGGCAGGGCTCAATGACCAGGAGCCGTTCAGGGGAAAAACAGCACACTTAGTTAAAAGTTTGGATGGTGTTAAGCCCTTGGGGTGGCACTTCCTCAGCTCCTCTTCCCTGCAAAACCCAGCACTTGGCTCCCTCCACCTTTGCTCACCAGCATCTCTCCCTCCTTAGGAATGCACGGGGATAAAGGCACGAGTGATGCTCAGGACCTCCGAGCCTAAGGCACAGCATTGTGACCTCCTGTATTTATCACCCCCCAACCCATCCTTCACGTCAACAAGGTGGATTTTGGTTTTACAGCAAGCAGCTGTGGCCCATCAGATCCCTCGATGCCTTGCCATGCATTTTTAATTAGCAGCACGGATGCTGCTGTAATGCCTGGGAGGCAAAATGTTTTTACCCATCGCTGCTAACAGCCGTGGCCCTGTGCACAAATCAGGGCTGTGCCAAGCCTTCTGCCTGCTCCCACCACCTTGATACCATTGGGGCTGCCCGCTTCCCACCCCAGCATCAACCCCACAGTGACACCAAGCAGCCTTCTGCACGTTGCCTGGTCCAATGCCACACAGCCAATGTCCCTGGCACACAGTGTGGGGAGGCCCATGCTCTCCAAAAAGGAATCAAAGCCCTCCCAAGGATGGGCAAAGGGAAGGACTCCAGTTTGAGGTATTTTTTGCTGTTTTTTTCCCAATCACACTGTGATTTCTGCATAGCAAGGCGGCATCTCACGCAGGCAGGGTGAGGAAAACAAGGTGAGAGCTGAGCACATCCACAGAATAACACACGTGGAGAGCACCACGGGGCTGATTAGCTTTTTCATGATGCTTTCTACATATTCGGAGAGATGTGCTTCTAGACCGGGTAAAATTGTGGAAAAATGGCTCTTAAAATCACGATACAGCTACACGGGGGAATATTATAGTAAGCAATTTCTTTGAGAGATTGCTGAAGCACTTTGCCTGCCATCTCCTCTCCTCTGCAGAGCTCCTTGCTAACCCAAAAGGGCCCCATTTCTCACCACTGCACCCAATGGCCGAACCCCCAAACCTGCAGGCAGCGAGCATTTCCCAGAGGACCTCAGCCTCATGAACATGCTTGCTCACATATCCTCATTTATAGCTTTTTTTCCCATTAAAAAAAAAAGTTCCAAAGCCCATTTTGCAGCCTAGAGCCGTGCATCCCCATGAGACAATGGAAGGACAAGAGGCAGCTGAGGGAGAAGTGAATCAGCAGTGATTTGCCACCAAGCCCCAAACCCTCATTCAATTAGCAGCTGAGAAGGTCCCTGATACTTCCATTAAAGGTAAGTAATAGCTGGAGCTGTGCGAGGAGCAGGAAACGGAGGCAGTGGGCAGTCACAGCCATCAGGGATGTGATGACAGAGCACATCTGGACGGTGATGCCAGGAAGATCACTTGAATCCCAGACCACCAGGCATCCTTGAATATCCATCTCAGCTATGGGTCCCACCCAGCTGCCATGGGGATGGGAGGGCTTAGAGTGGGATTGTAGGGATAATCAGGAAAGGAATGGGCTTACCCTGCTTCCCAGCCATCCCAAAGGCAGTTCTGCAGGGGAAAATCCCTTTTCATGCTGTACACATTTATCCTGCCAATATGCACTGTGGTTAAGTCTCTAAGCCCACTGATGTACCAGAAATGCTCTTATATTTCGATCTCCCAAGTAGTTCAGTTCTGCCCAGTTCCCCAACAAAGCGACAAGATGCAGACACCAATAGCTCCTTTAGGATGAGGAGGAACAGAACCTCGAGGCAAGAATCATCACAGAATGATAGAACCACTAACGTTGGAAAAGACCACTAAGATCCCCAAATCCAACTATCAACCCTTCCCCACCATGCCCACTGCCCACGTCCCTCAGTGCCACACAGGGATGGTGACCCCACCACCTCCCTGGGCAGCCTGTGCCAGCACATCACCACTTTTCAGAGAAGAAATGTTTCCTGACATCCAACCCGATCCTCTCCTGACACAACTTGAAGTCATCACTCCTTGTAGGTGAAGCCCTGGCCATGACTGCTCCCCCAGTCCAGGTTTTGGTGGTCCACCTGCCTCATGGATGCCAACCAGAACCCCCAGCATCACCAAAACAAACAGGGTCCCTGATGCTGGCAACACACAGCATTCATCCAGCTTACAAAACAGCCTTCCTGCTTACAGCAAAGCAAATATCGAAAACCATTTCTCCATTGCGATCCATCCAATCTGCCTCCCGCAGAGCAATGCCACTCTGTAAATCTCCAGGCGTTATGGGAACCAGTGTATAAAAACATTCCTGGTGCAACGACGCCGGAGGCGATGCTGAAATTAGGCTGGGAACAGAACTGGCACGGCTGCTTCCAGTCCATGAACTGAAACCCATCGCCCACAAAGATGCAGCCATGCACCTCTCTTCCTGCTTCATGTTCTGCCCAGAGCTGGGGATGGGATGTCCCCTTCGACATGTCTCTTTAATTCCCCATCTCCTCCCCAAATGGGATGCGCCGATCCCATCTCATAAAATCACAAAATCATTTCAGTTGGACAGGACCCTTTAAGGTTACGCGGTCCAACTCCCTTGCAACAAACAGGGACATCTACAGCTATTTCAGGAGCTCACTCTCCACCACTTAGGATCTCAAAAATTTCCACTCCAAGTAAAAGCCACCTCTAGAACCCCCATATCCCCACACCCAGCTGCCCCAAAAAGCCCCTGACTCACATTGTACAGAACTGTGGTCCACCCTTCCATGGTGATGCACTGGAAGACGGTCAGCACAGCGAAGAGGATGTTGTCAAACTGCGTGATCCCATCATTGGGACCGATCCACTCCCGGCACTCATAGCCTGGCGGACAACCCTGCACCCCGCAGGGGTGGGGAGGGTCCAGCTCCTCCAGCTCACCTGCGAGCACACAACATAACCAATGGAATGGGAGTGAGAGATGGGGAGAACCTGGAGGCAGATGGGCAACTGGGGGATGCAACTGCACGCAACTGAGGGATGCGCGCAGTGCATAACGCAAAATGCAGGTCACAGCCCCTGGTGGTCACTGCATCAGCACATGGATAGCAGAGCATGGTGCCCAACCCAGGATGCAGGGTGCCTCCCTCACCTGAATTGTTTGTGTAGCAGGCTCGGTGCAGTTTCCCACTGTAGAACTCCAGGCCAATGATGGCAAACATGAGAATAGCAAAAAAGAGCAGCAAGCCGATCTGGAGGAGAGGCACCATGGCCTTCATGATGGATTTCAGCACAATTTGAAGGCCTGGAAGAGAAAAGAGTGAGTTCAGCTCAGCAGCCCCTACCCCAGCCATAGGCACCCTGTAGGCACTCCTGTAGGCACTGGGAGAGCTCCTGGTGCATCCATCATCTCCTAACACAATATCCCAAGCCAGGCACCCCAGTTCCCATCATGCCAACATCCAGTAGGATGGGGGAAGCTCCCCAGCACCATACAGGCATCCTCTGGACTAATCCCCACCATTCAGCATGCACCATCCCTCTCATGCTGCCTGAGCTACAAATCTCATACACCGCATGTTGGGTGCCCAGGGAGGGGAGGGAGGCTCAGCCACAGTAGCAGTCTGGTTTCTTTATTTATCTCCATTCCTGCAGAGGAAATCTTGACAAAAAAGAAAGAAATATCCCCTGGAAGGATCCACCCACCACCTTCTGGCCATGGAGCTGAGCCCTATAGCGGGATGCACCAAAGCTCCACTGGGTTGAAGGAGAGGACACGTCACCAGGGAGCTTTTCCTCCCCTCCCATTTCCACACCACGCCACCAAGGTGGCACGAGGTCTCCGTACAAGGCGAGGTAGATGGGAAGAAGAGGAGAACTGGGAGCACCCAACTTACTGGGAATGCCCGAGACGAGCTTCAGAGGCCTGAGCACACGCACGGCCCGCAGGGTGCGCAGGTCCACGTGCGTGTTGAAGTGTGTTCCAGCGGTGGCAAGGATGCTGCAGGCAGACATGAAGAGAGCGTGGTTACAGCCCCATAGCGCAGGGCTGGGTGCTGAGAACCTGGTTCCCCATCCAATGAAGCAGTCCCCACCAGCAGGACCCAGCGTGGGTGCTCTTGACACCTCCCCTAAGCCCACGTGCCCCAGAGGATGGGGCCCATGGCCGAGTCTTGACCCCAAGCATATGTGGAGCCATCAGCTGCATCAGCTCCTTCAACACGTGGTGTTTCCTTAGGGAATGAGCCGAGAGCCTCGCACGCATTCAAAAATATACAGTAATGAAAATTTGATGCCCTTGGAAAGCACAGGAAGGACTCCAGGGTTTGCTTTTAAAACACAAAGATTTCTCAAGCTGATCTCTGGAAAACAAACTGGGACAGAGGGGAGCCAGTACACTGCGAGTCTGGCAGTGCCCGAGGTGCCCATAGTGAGAGGGGAGTGGGGGACCGGTGACACCGGGAGCACAGAACGTGTCACCAGGGCTGGTGGCCTGTCCCAAGTGGGCTGAGTGAGGAAGAGGAGGAGGAGGGCTGCACGGTGGAACCAGGGATGGGGAGGAGAGGGGGACAGAGGGTGGCAGCAACCTCAGGGATGTTTGCAGCAATCCAAAAAACTGAGGGAAATTGGGTCATTGTTCCACTAATTCATCTAATTACAGGCCAGAGCGGCTCTCTGGCACACAGAGCAATTAGCACAAGTTCCCTGCCATGCTCCCCGAGGTACGTGGGTCCCAGCCCCCCCCCCCAAAAGGCAGCTTGGTTTCCTAGGATACCCGGCACCACAATGCAAGCAGGTTGGTACCACCCGCTTCCCAACCCTCCTCTTCCTCCTTGCTGGTTTACCAGGCTGCTTGCAGAAGGGGTGGGCAGCAAACCTGTCCCAGCATCACCCTGGCACCACCTACAGCCCCAGTGCATCGAGCTGCACACCCATGGCGCATCCCCACGGGGACCAGCTCTTGCACCCTTGGTGGCATAGGGCACCAAGCATCTCCCTGCTTCCAGCAGTGGTCAGACGCCCCAGCTCTCTGGAAGCAGACCCAGTGAGGAGCCGAGCACCCACGCTGCAAAGTCCTCTGCTAACCCAGATTCATCTGAAGGGCTCAGGAGCATTGGCGAGGAGCCTCCAGGCAAGGTTCACACGATTTCAGGGCGAGCCTCTACCGCGCTCCAAATTAGCTGCTAAGAATGGGACTCCTCTGTGGCAAGGTGACGTGCTCCTTGTCCTCACTTGGGGACAAGGGACATCACGAGCTGTGTCACGGAGGGGGTGGGTCAGAAAAATCACCAAGCATAGCAGTGCCGCTGCTGATGTTTCTCTTGACCGAAGGTGTCTATGCATCCTTCCTGCTCAGCATCCCAGGGCATCCACGCAGCCTAGAACAGGGTCTCAGCTGCATGGGACTAAATTTAGATCATTTGAGGTGCTGGAAAAAGCAAGCAAGCGTTCAGGCACGCGAGCCTGGTTTCTGTCTGCTTTCTCCAAGCTTTTCAGCCTCTAATAAAAGAAATCACCTCTCCTTGATAAGTTCTCCTGTACACCCAAAACCTCCTGCTCTGGATGTCTCACTCAACATCTGTTAATTGCTCGTTAACCCTTACATGTGCCTTTTTGGTGGCACGACCCACATGGCACGGTGTGACCCACTTCTGCTCCACATTGCTTTCACCACTTGCTGCTCACCTCCCCAGGCCAAATTGCTCAGGGGAAGACCTGGCTCTGAAACCACACAGGGAAACTCATGCCACGTTGGTTTCGCAGCCTTTCTTCCCCCTTTTAAAAGTGCCACCAGAACTTTAAAAGCTTCACCAACTACAATAAACCAAAGTGAAACTGGAAGCAAGAGTTAGAAGCCAAAAAGCGAGGGAGAAAACCGAGGCATCACCAAGCCTGCTGGGGAGCATCACCCCAGGGTTGGGCAGCAGCAACAACAAGAACACTGGCACACCGAGCATCCCCTTGAGGATGGGATGGAGTTCAGTGTTTGTGCAGGACTGCAGATCTGCTATCTGCAGAACAATTCAAGCCCTCTCCAACACTTACAATATCCACGTCTGATGTACTAATAATTATTCTTTATTTTTAGGCAAGGGCCCAAACTAAAATTACATCTCACCATCCAAGTTATCTGAAAAAAGCTGCCAGATTGGGCTATAAAAATCCCAATGATCTCATGCTTTTCATCATATGTACCAGAGAAAAAAAGGAAAAAAAAAAAAAAAAAGTGAAGGCGTTTTTATAGGTCACCTAGGCAAAGGGGCGAGCTCTGCTTCTTCGGAATAAAAGGGGGAAGAGAGACTTCAGGTGGAGAAAGGAGCAGAGAGGATCTATTGGAAGAATGCAAATGAGAGAGGAGGCAGGATGGGAAATATATGCTAATCCGCAAAGTATAATTGAATAGTGAGCAATCACCAGCAGACAAAAACACACTTTGGAGAGAAAAAAAAAATATATTAGAAAAGAAAATCCGATGCTTTGTGTTTGCAACCTGGGCGGTTATTTTGTTTTATTTATCTGCAGCCCCTGGAGCAAGAGATGAGACCCTGAGGCACTGTGCAGCAGTGGGGAAACCACCTCCAAACTCAGTGGTGATCAATGCGACGTGCACTGGGTATGGCACAAGTCACGTCCCATGGCCACATTCCCACAAAACCATTCTGATGCACCCAGCTCTGCATCATCACCCTAGCATAAACCTCAGCACTGGGGGCCACCGGGCCATGCTTTCTAGCAGGGAGCCCAAGCAAATGCTGATCTCCCAAAATATTTGGATTGAGCATCCCCCAATGGTTCCACGCAGGGGTGAGGTGGCAGAGAGCTGTCCCAGCAAGGGGACGAGGGAGCCGCCGCCGCAGCCAGACAAATCCCAGCTCCAAATCTGGGCCAGGCAGGGTGCTGGCTGGCACACAAATTAATATTTATAATTAAGTGGAAAGGCCCCTCAAGGCCTGAACCGCCACCTGACTCTATGAGTGCGTAATTAATAGACTGGTCAAACAGCTCACAGGAAGGGACCTGATGGATTTACCCCATTCTTCCCCTTTCTGGCTGGTGAACCAACCCCTCCTCTGCAGAGAATAGCACCGGTTACACCCAGACAGATGCACTCAGCAGCCCAGCCCTGGGGATGCTGTGCAACCTGAAAGCCGCTGTCCTTTTTTTTCCACGCTCTTTCTAGGTTTTGGGGCCGCGACACAAGTGGATTGTGAGGCTGCAGAGCCTGCGGGTCCCATCTCAGATGGCACCAAAACAGTGCTTTGCTCCAGGAAACCCTGAGCTCCAAGTGATGGGAGCGTTAGGGTGACCGCTAGGTTTCCCTAGCTGGCCCTACAGCAAAATGGGGGATGCCCGTGTTCCCAAACCCACAGCACAGCTCTGCCTACACAGGGCCCCCCCAAAACCCTCTGGCTCTAACACATCCCTGATGCTTGCAGTCTGCCCTTTGTGCAAGGTGCCGGTGGCAGGCACGTCCTGTTGCCATGGCATATGGCCCATGAATCATTCACAGAGCTCAGGAATCAATTATTCATCCAAACGAAAGACCAAACACTTTACTAATTGTCCTGGAAGGGAAGAGCTGGGGACGGGAGATGTGGAATCACTGTGCTGGGGTCTGGCTAAAGACTAAAGGGAAAAAGGGAAGATGACCAAGGCGAGCAGCCCGAAATCTCATTCCCCTGTGCAGACAGACAACATCTAAGCCGTTCTGCTAGCCCATTCTTGTGGCATTAGGGCTCCTTCCAGTCTGCTCCAGGCTGCATTTTGATCGTGCTTTTTTTATTCCTTACGCTAACAGCAGAACCACTGCGTGTGCAGGGAGGTGATGCTCCATCACCAGTTTGTTCAGCTCCAACCTCTCCTTCCCAGGGCTGCATGTAAAGAACTGACCATGGTCTGCTTCAGGCCCGGGTCTCAAGCCCAGCTTCAGAGCCTATGAGGTGAGCATCCCCAGAGTAACACGTGCCATCTCCATCTCAGTTCTGTTCCACAATGCATGAAGGTAACTTATGCACGTTTTCTGAGAAAAATATATTTGGCTGGGGGAGAACGGGCTGTTTTTCAGGCTGTGATGATGATTTAGAAACCACAGGTTACAAATGGAGCAGGTTTACAAATGTGCCTATTAGTTCCCCAGTGGAAGCTTTAGCATTAGGGAGTTTGGGGTGGGCGTTGATTTCCACCGAGATGAGAAATCTGGGTTTATTGACATAAGAAGCAAACACCAGTTGAACCTGCGCTGGTGCCATCTGCTCCTTCATGGGGTCCCAGGAGGCCATTCATGTTATCAGCTCCTCGTTAGGCTAATTTGTGCCTGCTGCCCACAGACACCCCAACACAGCGCCCAGGCCACAATGCCACCTGCATAAAGCACCTCTCTGATTCACGTAGCTAAATGAATGCTAAAAGAAAGAGCACCCCACGTCACCTGCATAGCGACAGCGATGTTGGTCCATCGGGATGCATACCACTCCCACGGATGCCCTCTGTGTAGCATCACCATCCCAAACCACTCAGCGCATCCTGAGGACACTCACAAAACACCCCCTGCACCCCAGGCATCTCCGCGCATCCCTCAGACCATTTCATTCTCCCCAGCCCAAAGGCATCTGGCCACACCTATCCATCAAATTTTAGTCCACAGCCACGCTCACAAGGCCCAGTACAGCACTCCAACGTTGCCACCCGCCCATCACAGCACGTGCCCCTCCCACGGCTGCCTGCGAGCCGCTTTGCAGCCCGGCATCGCTCGCTGCAGAAAGCCACTGATAACTCAGAACACCCAACGCACGCACTGGTTTATCTTGCAGGGAAGCAAGCTGTCACTGTCACACGCACCTCTCCGAGAGCGAGAGCTGCACAGGCGATTCTGGGAGGGGTTTCCATCTGCCTGAGCAAAAAGCAGGATGTAAGAGGGGCAAGGCGGTGAAGCTGACTCTCCGTGCCCCGTAAGCGCGCTGGGGGACGGCACCTGCGGGCACAGCAGCAGCTTTGCACGGCCGTTTGCTCCGTTGGCACTGGGCCCAGTGCAGGCAGGAGCCGGCGATGCCAGCGGGTGAGTAATTGCTGAGCGCTGACTCAGCACAGGCTGGGCTGCAGCCGGCTCACCCCGATCCGTCGGAGAGGCTCACGGTGGAGCTCCCAGCTCAAACATGGCATTTCCCCTTGGCTGAGCCCCAAAGAATGCTCAGGCCAGCCGGCAGCCCATGGGCATTTCCAGCCACCCTGGAAATTCCACCTCATTCCCCAGTCCCTGCGTCGCCCTAGAGATGCCACCAGGATGACCAATCCTTCCAACCAGGACATCTCCAACAAGCACACTCCTGACCCATGCCATGCCACGCCACTGTGGGCACACAACGCCCATCACCACGTCCCAGGCACCAGGCTCAGTGTCCACCTTCCTCCAACAAACCGGTGCCACATCCCACATGGTGCCACCATGCAGGAGCTTGCATACCAGGAGACGGGACTGCAGCCAACAGCTCTGCAAGGACCCCAGATACCTGAGGTTCCCATGCCTCATTTTCCTCGAGCCACTTCTGCTCAAGCCAATAGTCACCATCAGTGAGTGCAAACCCAACAAACAATACCTGCTCATTTCTTTTTGTGTCACCAGCACAGCTCGTTATATCCCAAGCAAGACCTGAATCTGGGCCACAACCCCAGCAGGTGATACAAGTGGTGACAACCAGCACCTGGCACAGTTCATGCACTGCCACCCCCAGCACGGATCCCACGTGCTGAGCCAGCGTCACCTGGAGCTGCAGCCCCATCAGGACCGTGGGTCTGACTAACACCTGTCCAACACCCACCTCACTCCACGACCAGGCTACCAGCTGAGAAAAGCTGGTTGTGATGCCTTCAGAGCTTGCTCAACAGGGAACCACATCCCATTGTGGGAATCCATCCTCCCTTTCCTCAATTTGGTAGAACAGCACCAGAAAGTGGCAAAACATGGCTGGAGTTTGGTGTCACCACCACGACGAGCCCCAGTGTCCCCAGACTCACCCACTGAGGACCACGATGAAGTCCATGACGTTCCAGCCATTGCGCAGGTATGAGCCCTTGTGGAAAACAAAGCCCAGAGCCACGATCTTAATCCCAGCCTCAAAGCAGAAAATCCCAATGAAGTACGGCTCCGTCTTCTCCTGCAGAGAGGAATCAGGAGCACAGTGAGAGAGCACGGGGAACACATCACCAAGCATTTCACATGAGAGCAGCTTCACCTTGCATCAACCCCATTCCATATCCCATCCCACTTTCCTCATCCGGGAGCTTCCCCAGCCCTTCCTCAGACATCATCAATTTGGAGGCCAGAAATGCAGAGTTGCAGCTTACTTCAGTGCCACTTTTTAGGGTTTTTAAACCTCCCTGGACCTACCCACCACATAGGCCAGTGGGGTCCCCTCCTGACCCACCACCCCAAAATGAGCAGAAATCATCTGTTGGGAAAGGGGCCCCGACAAGGATGCTCACCAGTCTCCGTGACATGGGTGTCTTGTCGTCCTCTGGGAGGTGCTGCTCCAGGGCCAGCACGATGCAGTTGGCAATGATGGTTGCCAGGATCATATACTCAAAGGGAGTGGCAGAAGTCAAGGAGAAGTGGGATGGAGCCACCAGCCCCCCCAAGCCTCCCCGTAGCTACCCCATTTTCTCCTATAGCTCTGCTGGGATGGTGCCCGTGGTGGATGCCCCAGGGATGAACGTGAGCGTGGAGGTGGGTAGTCGGGCTGTGATCAGGCTGGGCTTCATCTGAGAAAGAATTTGGGGTTGTGCACTGTTGGAGTTGCGCACTGTTGGAGAGCCAGGCACGACACCAAGCTGAGCACTTGCCATGGAAGCTCCCAGCTTTGCCACCCATCAGAAAGGAAGGGAAGGACAGAATCACCGCAGGGAAGCACCCAGACCAAATCCTTGTGGTTTCCAGCAGTGCCCACCCACCAACCACCAAACACCTCCTGCATCTTGCCAAAACCCTGTGGCCACATCACTACTGTCACGGCACTGACCAGGAGAGCTGCCAGGGGCAGGCAGCCCAGCTCACTGGAGCTGGGATGTGTTTAGGGATAGGAGCCAGAGCAGCTTCAGCCAAAACATTTGAAAGGCCACTCAGGGAAATTAATGGTTGATAAGTTAAAAACACACCAGGACAGATCTCTGCAGCACGCAGGTTCCACGCAGAAGATCCGGAGCATCTCCTCACATTCAGCTGGAAAACTTTCCCCTCAAGGCTTCCTACCAGCAAGGATTCTATTGCCTTCTTTCCCTGCTCCCTACCCACAAACTTCAGCTAACACAGAAGACACAGCACTCGACCACAAGCCATCAACCTATTTGGTGTCTGTTGTTTCATTTTCCTGAAAGTCTGTGAGCAATTAGCACAGCTTCCAAGGAGCCAGCGCTCTGGAGGGGCAGCTGCACTGGGCACATGTGTTGAGATAAGAAGGGAGGGAACATCATGGTCAAATCCTAAAAGCACCCTGAGCTCCCCAACAAAGGCATTACCTTACCACTGCATCCTCCCTCCTGCAGTGCCCTCATCTATGGGGGAAACACCTCACATTTTCCCACCCCGCAACACTAAGGAATCCATTCTAAACATAGGGTCCACTCTAACTGTGGGGTATGAGGTGAGAAAAGCCTCCCCCGGGGACTGCAGAAACATCTGCCCAAATGATGGGGACATTCATCCGCACACATCCAAGTGTCATCCCAGCTCAGGGCCAGGCGGTGCTCTCACAGCCTTTCCTCTCTCATTAAGTGTCTAATTGCCAACCTCCCAGCCCCCCAGATCGCAGCACAGCGCTCGCCTCCCTGAGAAGCTGGTAATGAAAACCCATCTCTCTCCAGCCTTCTCCTCCTCCTTCGTCTGGCTTCTCCGGGCAGATCATTAGGGAGCCGATAAAAATAGGTTTTCTTATTGATTTATCTCCTTTCCCCATGCCCTCGCCCCTGAGCAGCTGACTGGTTTCCTTAGCAAGTCTGCTAATCCCCAGGCACACCTTGCAGCCCAAATCCCATCCAGGGTGAGAAGGATCCCTGAGGCCAGTGTCCCCAGACAATGTCCCTGTTACCATCTTTGTGCAGGCAGACGTGCGATGGTGATAGAGATGCCAAACTTGCCCCTCTTCCCCACCCAGGAGATACTGCTCATGAGGAGAGCACGAAGATGGATTTGCAATGCTGGTAGCCCAGCAATGCGACCTCATCAGGTGGTTGGACTTCACCAAGTATAAGGATGAATCCATCCCTGGGTCCGGGTGAGGTGTGGGAGCTGCAGGGAACCCTCCTCATCCCCTTGCCTAGCAGGAGCCTGGTGCTCACACCTCACCCGGCTTTCAGGCAGGAAGGTGTGGAAGGAGCAGAAGAAAAAGGAGCAGGAGAAAAAGATGTGAAGCCACCTGGGCATCCCCAAAGGTAGGAGTGGTTCCACCTTGCTCAGCCCCAACATCCCCTACAAATGGCAGTCTCCATTCTCCACCCATCCCCTCGTTTCCCCCAGGACCTGCTGCACTGCAGGCTTTTCCATGCTTCCCGTGTGTGAACGTGATGGATCTTCACCTCCACTGTCCACACACCAACACAGACCTTCTCCTGCCCCATATGCCCATCTCTTGGTCCTCGGCTCCACACCCAGCAGGAAAGCAGGAGGCACCCAAACAGAGCAAGTACCACAAGTGCTCCTCATTCAGCTCCAGGTCCCCCAGCCCTGTTGCCTTTGTCCCCAAGGACACAAGCCCCATCCAGAGCAGAGCTGCCCGCAGCGACGTGGGCGCAGGCACTGCCTACCACGTGCAAGCAGCGCCAGGGAGAAGTGTTCTCCTGAAAACTGGAAACCAAATCTCTCTCTCCTTTTTTTTTTTTTTTCACCCCCTCCCTTTTTTTTTTTTTTTTTTTAAACAAAAAAGAACCGCATCATGTGATTCTCCTGCCTTAACATCAGTTTTTTAACTTTGGTTGCCACGGCAACAGGATGCAACTTGGCGTCACCATGACAACAGCTGCCTCTGTTTAAATTCACCATCTGACAGGCAGCCTCTCTCTCCCTGGCTGTCAGAGAGATGGACCTGCCATTACACCTACTCGCCCCTCCCCAAAGAAAACATTTTAAGAAATCCGATGAATGAAGGGCACAGAAAGCAGCCTCAGTGGTGGAGGGGAGATGTTCCTGGGTAGCACAGCGTGGTGATGCTCTTCCTGCAGGGTGCAGGGAAAGGGGACAAAGAGGCTGCGGTGTCCCCAGGTGACACAGCCCAGGCGGGGACATCCACTCACCCCCAAATCTGCCATGCGGGGTGCACCAAAGCATGGATCCCTCGTGGGATGAGGCAGCAATGGGCACCAGCAATGGGATGCGGTGACACAACTGTCACCGGCTGCAGCGGAAAGCCATGGGCACAGGGAGGTCACCTGGGATGCAGGGAGAGGCTTTGAGGACAGCGTGCTGGGGACGAGCCAGCAGCACCCCATGTCATCTGGTCCTTCTGGGGAGGGAGAAGGATCGTGTCAAATGCGATTAAGTGGATGAAGGACGGAGCAGATAGAGCAGAGCTGCAGCCCATCTTGTGCACTAACTGAATTGCAGCTTTCCAGGCAGTGAACAAATGAAATCAGGGCTCAAGACTTGGCCATCAGTGGGAGCAGCGGGGCTGCATACAGGAGAAGCAAAGGGAAGAGGAGACGTTCCTGAAGCCGAGCCAGAGGCTGCCTCGTGTTTGGAGCACCAGCACCCAAAAAGAGCAGCTCCAGAAGAGATAGCAAAGCTCTCAGCAAAGGCTCTCCCCGTGGAGCCGAATCCCAAGCCCTGTTCCTTGTGTTTCTCCTCCTTCCCCTCCATGCATCATCCCTATTTACACTGGGAAGCCAAACTGCAGAGGCTGCTGGTTATAATTATACAGTTACCCAGCAGATATCCAGGCCTGAATCACCCGTTATTTTTAGCCCTATTACCTAGTCAACTGGAGCTGGGTGAAGAAGAGCCTTCACCCTCCCCTCGCCCCATCCCAGCCCCCTCTGACCTGTGAGCCCAGCACTCTCAAGTGCAATACTGGGCTGCAGGCTGCAGCCAGGTGCTCACATCCCATGGCCCTGATGCACCAGTTCCAAGAGGAAAGCAACTTTCTTGGCCAATGACACCGACAACAGCATGACCACACTGCTTCCACCCAAGGAGACCTCGCTACAAGATTAGCACAGCCCAAAGCTACACTGATGCTAGCATGACATCTGGGGCATTGTGGTGTAGCACAAGTTGAGGTGGCACTGAGGTCCTCTCCACCAAATGAAGCTCAGCCTCATGCAAGGCTTACAAGAGGTCATTCCACTTGACCCAGCATATACAACCAGCATCCAAAGGTCCCTTTTTTTCCAGCCCATCACACAGTGGGCGCAAACCCATCACCAAAAAGCTTTGCCTGTAGCCAAGCCCTCAAAAGCTCAATACACAACAAGCCCCGAGGTGGGAAAATTTCCTGGAAAGAGATGGCAGCCACGTATGGCACGGCAACCAAGATGCAGCTCCCACTCCACACACTTGCCTAGGGATGTTTCCTTTCTTTTTTGGGGGAAAAAAATTAAAATAAATTAGCAAACGAGCCCATCTCCTTCCTGCAGTGCAAGTCCTAGGGAGGAATAACGCCGTGGGGTTGCTGCAGCACGGTGGCCATGCACCAGCTGGTGGGTGAGCACGGCATTGGCATGGGACCCCGGCCCATAGCCCTGCTCAGAGCAACAGCCAAGCAGCGACAGCCCTCCCACATCATGCTGGGAAAGCACATGAATAATTTGGCATATTCTGGAAAACAAGACCCGGCGGCCCAGCGAGCGCCCTGCAGTGCTCTGAGTGCAGCTGCTGCCTCGCTGATGCTCTGCACCCAACACAGGGCTGGGCATGGCACGGCAGGGATTCGGAAAAGCTGCCCCCATCCCACAGTGCCCTGCACCCCTATGGCAAAGCTGGACCCCCAACAGGCCCTGAAGGTGAACCCAGAGGCTGCAGTGCACCGATACAAAGGGTTATGCCCCCAGCAATGCTTAGAATGGGGTGGCAGACCCATGGGTGTCCCCAGGGCACCTGTTGCATTGAGTCACCCTATATCTGCTGGGCACCTCCATCCTGCACCCAAGGAGCCAGCAAGTTACCCAACAAGTTGCAAGGAGAGGAAGCAACGGCGAGAGCTGCACATAATCACCACTGCAGAGAGCGCTACGGGGAGGGTCCTGGAGCCAAAGCATGGCCACGGGGAAGTTTGTGGGTTTGGGAGGGGAGCAAGGTGCTGAGCAGAGGTGTGATGGAGAGGGGTGTACAGCAGGGCTGGGTACCAAGCACAGTTCCCAGGGCACTGCGGGGAAGGTGGGAGGTGAGAGAAATGCATGGGGGTGCAAAAGGATGGAGGAGCAGGGGAAGGAGTGGGAGATTCATGCCCTCTGTCCGGCGTATTCCTGGGGTAATCCCTGGAACAAACGTAGCAGGAGGCAGGCAGAGGGGGTCAGCACCTCTGCGCAGCACAGGGAGGGGGCATCCCACTTCTAGAGGGTGGGATGAAGCTGCAGGGTGAGGGCAGCCATGCTCGTGCCCAGCATGCCAGGCTGCAGGGGGGGGGTCTGTCCCCAGCAGGGTGGGGGCTCTGGGTAGGGAAGCAGAACCCCCACCAGCCACACGCATCCTAAAGCCAAAATGGACCAGAGAGCCTCTGGACAGCACAGGAGTGATCCAAAGCCTCAAGAGGGGCTGGGGTCAGCTGGGGGGGGAGGGGGAGTGGGAAGGGAGGGAAGGGGCTCTGCTCCCTCTGTGTGATGGAGTGATGGGGGGGGGAGCAGCAGCAATAGGGTGAGGAGAGCATCCCCGGGGATGGGGCCAGGGCACCCCTCTCCGCACGCCGAAGGAGAGCAGAAGGCAGGCGCTTACCTGCCGGCTGCTGCCACACACGTGTCCTGGGCAGCCACCAAGACAAATCCGGGCACGGGGAGCAAGGGGGGGCTCGCAGGGGGTGCAGAAAGGATATGGCCAGTCGATGAGCTTCTTGGCGTATTTCCTGACTATGTTATCTTCCCCAAAGAGGAACAATGATCTGTTGACGGTGAAGCAGTTCTGCCGGACAGGGATGGGGTTGTACAGAGCCATAGTCCGGGCTCGCTGCGCTTTGGTTTGCTTGAAGGCTCCCGGGGACCCTCCTGCCGGAGCAGCGGCTCCTTGCCGGCTGCGGTTCTGCTCGGAGCCCCCATCCCCGGAGCCCAGCCTGCCAGCCACCGCCTCCCCGAAGCGAGCCATCCTGCAAGAAAGCGCACAGGTGAGCCGAGCGGCACCGCCGAGGCGGCGGGGGGGGAAACAGGGGGGGCTGCGGGGCTCCTTCCTCCTCCTTTCTCCTCCTCCTCCTCCTCTCCGGTGATGCTCATCCCCGTCGCTCCTGCATCCCTCCGGGAGAGCATCGCGGAGAGGGAGCGGCACAGCGGGGGGGATATCAGCCCCATCCTTTCTCCCCCTCCCCCCAAATCTAAACCTTTGGGACCCGCAAGCCCAACCCAGGGTGCTCGGAGCCCTTCCACCCGCCCCATCGCAACCCCACCGCCGTTCGGTACAGCACCCAGCGCAGCGCAGGGGAGGCCGGCGAACAGGTTGCAGCACGATCCAGCCTAGTTGAAGCCAAGTGGCCAACTTCCTCCCGCCGCCTCCATCTTCGGCAGCCCCCCCGGGAGCCCCCCGGCCCCGCTGCAGGCCCGGCTGCCGCCGAGGGATGGACGTCGGCTTTCTGCAGGAACGGGGCCGCGATACCCGAGGCTGCCGCGCCTCTGCAGCTCGGGGCTGGCTGCCTTTAATGAAGTCGGCTGCAACACACACGGGCGGGCGCGCACACACGCGCACGCACGCCCGGCTCGCTCGCTCGCTCCATCCAGTGCATTCTTTTGGCAAGCGACGAGCTGCTTGCTGCAAAGGGAAGGCAGCGGCGAGGGGAGGGTCTGCAGGGAACAAAGGCGACGCGAGAGCCCCCCCCTGCAAGGAGAACTCCCTGCCCGCAAAGGGGTTTTTGGCACACGGGGGCTCCCGGGTGAGTGGGGATGGAGGTAGGGGGGCACTGGGGCTCTGCTTCCCCCCCCTTGTCTGTGGGATTGGTGCACAAGCATTGGGGCTGCCCCCAGCTACCTCATCCCCTGGGGCCGAGGGGCGTCCCCATATCCACCTGAATTTGGTATCCCCATATCCATTTGCCTCCAGCCTCACAGCTTACAACTGTGCATCCTCAAGGGATGCGCCCAGCATCACCAGTGGGTCCGTGGCTTCTCCATGCCCTTGGACCCTCTGTGTCCACAGGATCAGCACCCACACTACTGCCCTGCAGTGCCCCACATCCCATCCATGCTCTTCCCCCAACACCGCTGATCTGCTTTGCAAAACAGCAGCAGGCACCTGGTCCATGTCCTACAAGTTTGCTGTGTAGCAACTTAGGGTAAGTCTTAATAAAACAAAATAAAATAAAATCCTTAATCAGCTAGGTCATTAAGTCATCTGCGACAAGGGACGGTCCCCCTGTGCAGCCCACAGCCATGGGCATCCCCTCCTCCAGCTATGGGGCTGGCTTTATGATCCAGGCTGCCACAGTGCATTGCTGGGAGGGAGAAGGATCAGACCCTCTCCAGCAGGATGAGAGAAGCATTCAGCACAAAGGCCACAGGACGGCTGCTCCAACCTCAGCCAGACACCAAGAGCCCACTGCTCACCAGGACACCCATCTGCTGCACCCATTCTCAGCTCTTCTCCATAGGCCATGTAACAGGTGGGGGGTGCCCATGGGGGTCAGCCAGCCCCCAGCTATGCCACCAGCACAGCACGCAGCGGGCATCCCCCTCTACCAACACACAGAGCTTTAGTTCACCAGCCATCCTAATTACAGTCCCAGGATCCACTCCTAACCAAACCGGTGAGGATCTGCAAGTCGTTCCCATTGCCATCTCCCCGCTGCCACTGGAGCGGTGCTGCTCATCTCACCTCTCAGCCACAGTTCATTAAGCTCAACCTGGGTGACCCTGGGTTCCCAAGCATCCTCCCATCCCCATGAGGCATTCCCCAGCGCCCATCTCCAGCTGGCACCTAGGGGTGGGAGTGGGAAAGGCCAGACACCAGCAGCACTGCCCAGCCCGTATGCACCTCGTTGCCTTCCTCCCGGCCCCACAAGCAGCTGCACCCCTTACCTGGACACCCTGTATCCAGGCCTTGGTCTCCACTCTTCTCTGTGTTTTCTGCAGCAGAGCAGAGCACAGGAAGACCCAACTGGGAGCCTCTCTCCTGTTCAGATGGTTCTAAAGGATGGGATATTTATGAGAAAGCAGCTCCTTAAGAGAAGATTGAAAGCAAAAGAAGTCCTGGCGGTGCCAAGAGCTGCAGGCTCCGCTTCCCAGGATGTTTATTGCCGCTCTCGGCTTGACCCTCACCTCAGCACGCTGGGATCTGTGAGTCAGGGAGAAGCAAGGCTGATGCCTACATGATTCAACACGGCACGGGGACTGGGAGCCAGCTCTGTGCGGGGCTGGCTTGAGTTGCAAACGAAGGAAAACCAACACAGGACAACGGGGTGATGGGGTTGGGAAGGAGCGGGGCTCGCAGCTGTAGGGCAACAGCGAAATGCAAACCTCCTCCCTGCTTTCCCCCTCACATCAGCATCAGGAGGTGCAGGCAGCCCATTCCTCAGGTGGAGGCCGGAGCCCCCCAGGCTGCAGCGTGCGGTGCGGGGATCTCGGAGCTCCGCTCCGGCATTGCCATCTAGCGGCTGCTGCCCGCTCCCCGCCCGCAGAGCGACGCGATACGAGCATGCGGTGCTCCGCCCGGCGTCGGGCTGCGGGAGGAAAGTTGCATGGAACCGTAGAATCGTTACGGATGGAAAAGACCTCCAAGCTCCCCAAGCCCAACCCCAGCCCATCCCACCGCTGACCGTGCTGACCTCGTGCTGCGTCCAGCCACGTCTGGGGGTCACATCCCCATTGCACGCCCTCTGCTTTGGCAGTTCTCCTATTAGGAAAGAGACTCCAGGCATCGTGGTTTCATTATATACCTTTTAAAATAAGGCTTTAACTATGCACAGAGGGGGGAAAAAATAAGATCAAATGAGAACAGTCTCCATTGCTCTGGCCGAATTTCAAATTGGGACTGGATAGCTCTGACTCAGAAGCATGTTTATAACCATGCAGGGATGGAAGTTTTTTCCAGGAACAGATTAATTACCTGCAGAATTAGGAAGAGACATCTCTCCCTTTGCCAGAGCCTGCTCAGCCCTGCAGCCCCACAGCTGGACACAGCCCCAGGGTCTGGGCTGGCATCTCCTGGAGGACACTGCTCACCCCACACCCCCATCCCAGCACTCCATCACTGTGTACTATCCTTACCGCAAACATTTCCCTAAGACTACCCAGCCCAGAGCATCCTCAGCCCTGTCTGTAAGAACATCTGACAGCTGATGTGCAAAATGCAGCATGAACACATTGCACTGGTACACCTTGGCACCAGTCCTGCTTTAGTGCTTGAGGTGCACGAGTGCCCCAAAACAAGCTCTTATTTACCTCCTGAAGTCACCAGAGGGTACAAATACAACACTGAAACTTGAGGACAACTGCTACCCACGCTGTGCTGCAGTGGGACTTGAGCATCCCATCCATCAGATCCACCAACAGAGGATGCTGTGTGTCCAACTGCATGCTGAAAGAGTTAGAAGAAGTTTAAGGCCAACCAAAAAACCTCTGGTCCTGAGCATTTATGGGGATGCAGAAGCCGTGAGATGCTTTAGGGGTTTGGTCTCACTCAGCCACCAGCAACATGCTGCCTTGGGTCACGAGGTTTCGCAGCTCAGCTGAAGAGCCCTGAAATAATTACTCATTAATAAATTGCCTGGAGTGTCCTGCTGCTTTATTTAGCCTGGCAAGTCGGGCTTTAATTGGCATTCACAGCTCTGGCTGCTCCAGAGGCAGGTGCACTGCAGTCCCCACACCCAGAGAACCACTGCCCTTCCGTCAGGTCTAAAGGAATTCCCAGTCCATTTCCAGCCCCAAAATCCCCCTGCACGACTCCTCCCCTTGGCCAAGGGCAGTCTTCACCAGCCAGCACCCAGCTGGTGAGCTTTGCTGCTGAGCCCTTCCCAGCTGGGTCCAGTTTGGGGCATCACATTTCCAGAGAAGCTGGCTGGGAGGGGATCAGAGGAAAAAGAATATTAAGGGGATTGGATATTTGGGAATGGCCATGCTGAGGGATGGACATGGGCAGCATGGAGAGGGGGAGCTGGGAGAAGGAGAGAGGGAAAGAACCTCCCCTTGCCCCCAAATTGTAGGCGTGCACCGGGCTCCCCGTGCCCAGGAAACATCCTTGGATCCCATCAGGCAAACACGAGTGGGATGGCTGCAAGTCATGGAATCACAGGATATCCCAAGTTGGAAGGGACCCATAAGGGTCACCGAGCCCAACTCCTAACTGCACACAGCACCACCCAGAAATCAGACCATCAACAGCCCAGCCATGCATGAAACTGGGCCAGAAAACCCAGCTCCATCCCTAACACAACAAAGCCAAACAGGGTGGCTTTGATAAAACCCCATTGTCTGGATAGGAGCCAGGAGAAGGTGGAGCTGCTGGCATCCTCCAACAGCAAACACCTCCTGCATTGGGAAGGATGAGCTGAAGGACTGTGACCCATACGAGAGAGCTGAACACGGACAGAAAGCAGAACGGCATCCACAGCAAGGTGGAAGTGCAATTCCATGCAGGAACAGGAGAGGCTTCGCAGCGCTGCCTGCATGCACTCCAACAGGGAATTCCTGCAGGGTGTGCCCAAAGCCAGGCTCTGAGCGCTGCGGGGAGGATGCAGCAGCGTTGCCAGGACACAGGGTTCATCCCGGGTCAGAGAACAGCCCCCTGCCCTGCTGTGTGCCCATAGAGGCTGAGGGACACCCCTGGGAGGTATGCAGAGCTCATCTGCTGCTGGAGGCCGAATTACCATAACGAGAGCCATATGGCATTGCCCCAGGCAACGACACAGCGCATCCACAGCTCATTCCGCTGCCTGCACTGCTGCTCTTGCAGGGTAAAACAGGCAGGGACAGTCATCCTGAAGCCATCCCAATGCACCTCGAGTCATCCTATGGCAGGAATGCTGCTGGTGCCCCAGGTGTGCCCGCATCCCTCCATCACTGCAGCCAATGAACCCCAGGTGGTGCCAAACGGCAGCAAAGGGCCCTTTGTCTCCTTCAGCACCAAGGAAGAAAAAAAGATGGGAAAAGAAGTAGGTTTCATTGGTAACCTGGGATGCAGAGCACGCATCTCAGATTGTCAAGATGTAAAGAGCCACTGAGAGCTGCTAGCAACACCCTGCCTGTTTTCACAGTTTATTCTGTTCTATTTGTCCCAGGGAAAATGCACAAACCCAGAGCTGCAGCATGGAGAACCCCTCAGAGGTTCCACATTTGCTTACTCGAGACAAAACAGAGGGAAGAAGGGCAGAGCACCAGGCTGGGGCTCTGAAAAATGGGATATGGTGACTGCTTTGGGCTCATATCCCTCCTGATAGAGCAAAAGGGATAGGAGCACCATAAAACATAGATTGTAGCCTCACAGAATCATAGAATCGTAGAACAGTCGGGTCAGAAGGGACCCCAAAGCCCCACAGCACCCTCCCTTGCCATGGGCTGGCTGCCCCCCCAGCTCAGGCTGCCCAGGACCCATCCATGGCCTCGGGCACCTCTAGGGATGGGGCACCCACAGCTCTGGGCAGCCATTTAAACTTGGAAAACACCACCAAGATCACCAAGACCAACACCAATCCAACCCCATCACTGTCCCTCAGTGCCACGTCTCCACGGTTCTGTAACACCTCTGGGGATAGTGACCCCCCTCCCCCAGTCCCTGGGCATCCTGTGCCACTGCATCACCACACCTCTAGAGAAGAAATTTTTCCTAATACCCAACCTGAGATGCTGAGCCAGATCTTGCAGATGACAGCCCCCAGAGCAACCCACTGCACACCCCACTGAAAATTAAATCTCAGGGAAAGCGCATCACTACAAACAGAATTATAGATAAGGAAGTTGATTTGATTTTCCTTCTCCCCTACATGCCATACATCTAGTTTCAGAGAGGAGCTGCAACAACAGGGCGCATCCCCACGGTGGGGCCACGGATCCATGATCCCCAGAGCCTTCTGCACATTCCCATAGCACAAAACAAGGAGAGAACCCACCCTCAGGAGTCGGTGCGAGGGCAGTCCCTGTGCCGAAGGGCTCGGGGTTCCCCTCCCTACACAGTGATGGATCTGCAGCCATCCCCATCCAGGCGGTTAATTAGCGAGCAGCCGTTGCAGCAGCTCACGCCGCCAGCCGACAATTAACGAGGCCATCCCTCTGCTTCCTGCCTGCCCATGATTTATTCATCTGGCAGCTCCAGCAGGGTATGGGGGATAATGAGGCAGCGCTCTCACAGAGCCCATATGTCTGTGGGTCACCTCTGACATTGTCTGGCCCAACAGTGCCAGCCCCAAGAGAGGGCACAGCTGGGTGTGAGCGGGGCAAAGTGCCACGCAGCAGCCACTCCCGTGGTTCTGCTGAGCAGACACAAGTGAGGACACCCTATGATTTCAGTGCAGCACCACATTACCTCTCCATCTCCAAGAAACCACCCTAGAAACTCAGCCCGGTGACACCGACTGCTCTTTGGAGTGACACCGCTGTGACCACTTCTCCCACCCTGACAGCCCCATCCTCTACTTACTCCCACTCCTTCCTCCTTGCCTGCGGCGTGCTCTGCATCTTGTGCGCCTCGTGTGCCTTGATGATGTCCCTCTGCTCGATCAGCCCTCCCCGACGGCGCTTGATGACATCGGGGCTGATGGGGACATAGGTGCCAAGCCCCAGATCCAAAGCGCTGCTGCTGTCACCGTCGGCATCTCGGGGTTGGTAGAGGGCATCGAAGCTGGCTGCACGTGAGACCAGCACCTCGGCCAGGCTCTGGGGTTCCAGCAGGTTGCAGGACTGGGTGCTGTGCATCAGGGCGAGCCGGTGCTCACGCCACATCTCCTCCTCGGGCAGGGCCAGTGCGTAGTGGGGGGATGCGGCCGGCTCAGCCGCCCTGCCCGGGGCGCTGACGGAGCACGTGCCGAGTCCGAGCATCGTGGGAGTGGGCACAGCTCATCACTCTGCAGGGCACAAAGACAGCGGATGCTCAGAAGCATTCAACCCCACAATTCCCTCCCTTCCTCCCAGAGTATCCATATGCAGGTCCCTTTTCTCCTGGGCAAAAACACAGCAGGGTCACCCAAACTGGGTTGGGACCCAACTCCTAACCAACTTCAGGTCGGATACTAGGGAATGTTTTTTCTCCAAAAGAGTGGTTGGGCACTGGCACAGGCTGTCCGGGGAGGTGGTGTGTCACCATCCCTGGAGGTGTCCAGGAACCATGGAGATGAGGCACTGAGGGACATGGTCAGTGGTAAGGGTGGGCTGGGGTTGTGTTTGGGGATCCTAGAGGTCTTTTCCAGTCTTAATGATTCTATGATTCTCACGTTGCTTTCCCCACTTATGCTCCTAGTCCGGCTGCTCTGGTTTATCACTGCTGCTCTACATTCCCACTTCCACCCAGAGCATCTCGTTGGGTACTGGGAAGGAACGAGGGCAGGTGGCTTTCTTGCACACAACAAAACAAGCCGGGGCTGCAGCATAGCCAGCCCTAAATGAGAGGGATATGAGCAGAAGCCCCATGCTTGCTTAATCCATGCACACAACGAGCTCAAGGGATGCGTTCTGTGCCCTGGCCGCTCCTGAGGCTTGGAGGCGAGTGAAAAAGATCAAGCAGAGCCATCAAATTAAACACCGAGAAAGTCGGAAGAAATAAATAGAAATAATTAGCTGTGCCTTCGCCTGGCAAACAGGGCTCATGCTGCCAGGGGAACGAGTCCCGTTCCCTTCGGAGAAGTGACAAGCAGAGACGGGAGGATGCCAGAACATTTTGTTAAGGCGAGCTGACGAGGCTGCGCGCTAACGAGGACGCGGCGCCGAGCATCTGACAGCCGGCACCCGCGGGAAGGTGGTCCCTGCTCCAGCCTGCGGTTCCCCCCGAAACAAACCCACTTTATTTTGACACAGAATCAGCTCACGGGAAAAGCAATGTGCTTGTTCACACGGCTTCTGCTGTGTCGTTGCAGCCCTGCCTCCCACCGATCCCAAGCCCATGGCAAGCCAACACGTGGCTGGCTCTGAAAAGGGGGAAATCCCCCAGCAACTTGCCATGGGTGGGTTAAAACGGGATGCAAACACCTGGAAGCCAAAGAGAGATGCTCGTTGCATCCCTGACCAAAGCACATATGAGGGGTCCCGCAGCAGGGGTGAACCAGCCGTGGTCCAAACAGCCCCAGGAGAAAATCAGTTAATGACGGTTAGTAATTAAAAAAGCCAAAGGAAACAGCGTGGGCAGAGAGATTATCAGCACTGCTTGGGGGAGCCGTGTGTCAAGCTACTGCAATCAGTTCCCTGGGAGATTTGGGGAGAGGAAAGAAGAGAAATTAGAAGAAATTAGAAGAGAAATTAGCTGGCATTCCCAAAGATGAATGGCCCAGATCCTTTGTGCTCCCTCAATACCAGGCGCTCCTGCTGCCTAGCACGAGTCCTTATGTTCATGGCATGTACCAATTACCAGAAAATCAAGATTGGAGCTAAGTTTGGGGGAAAGCAATGAGTTTTAGAGGGTTTACTGCTTGCCACTAAAACAGAGGAGCCATCAAGGTAGAACCATGGCCCTGGACACTGTGCTGACACACACCTGCTGGCACCCAGCTACACGCCAGGGTCTTAGTGCATGGGAACACATGGGGACATGGACCAAGAGATGGGGGCAGCGGGCCTGCACTGCACCTGGAAAGCCAATAGGGATGCCAAACCCTCATGCAGCTTGCTGCCACATGGCTTGACCCAATCACAGAATCATTCAGGTTGAAAAGACCACTCAGACCCGCAAGTCCAACCCCCAACCCACCCCACCATGCCACTGACCACGTCCCTCAGTGCCACATCTCCACCATTCTTGAACACCTCCAGGGACTGTGACCCCCAGCACCTCCCTGGGCAGCCTGTACCACTGCATCACTGCTCCTCATTCAAGGTTTCATCCCAAACTTCTCAGCCAGGCAAAAGCAGCAGCAGGGTGCACAGGCTCTGCAGGCTGTAAGCTCTCACACCACGCTTCACTTTTCTCTTCATGACCAATTAATTACACAACAGCAACGAGTTCGTAGCAGCGCTGATGACCCCTACTGAGGACATTCCTTTTTGGGGTATCTCCGTGCAAATGTTTGCATTGCAGCGGCAGCGATCAAACCTTCAGCCAAGTAACTGCCTCTTACCTTAATAACTGCACTCAGTGCACAAGGAGCTCCATGAGTCCTTTGCAACCTTTCCCCACACCTGTTTGTGTTTAAGCAGCAATGCCACCGTATCTCCCCTTCCAGAGACTTCTCATCCCATCTCCTGGGCAAGCAGGGGGAGGAGAGTGTGAGAGGAGGAGCAGCCAGGAGACACCTCAGGACCCAGTGAGCCCACAGTGGGGTGGTGGCAGCCATGGGTGCCCACCCTACAGCACCACTCCCAGGGACTACACTCTAAAGAAATCACAACATGGAATCATCTCACCCCTCCTTTGTGGGCAACTGTTCCATAACCCTGCTAGTATGGATACAAGCATGCATCAAGGCAATAAGCTCCTGCAGAGGGAGGGGACAAGGGGACAGCAAGGTGTCCCGATGCACAGGAAAAGAATTGCACAGAGAGGCGAGCAGTGATTTGTGGGCAGTGATTTGTGGGCAGCAGTGCTGGGTGCAGCGTGCACACAGCCAGAGAGCGTGCCCTGAGGAGTTTGCTTCCCAAAGAAGGGCACAGATGGGATTCCTCAGGATAACTTCCAGCTGCACGCAGCGGGCCGGCATCCAAAAACTCAAGAAGCAGAGAACGGGCTGCAGTCCCACCACCCCCTAGCTCCTTTTGCAATGAGGTTGACCTGGTGACCCGAGACTGTTTGTTTCAAGGCAAATAGCTCCGTGTGATACCAGGGTCCCCACCAGCCTCCTCCTAACACAGGCAAAGGAGAGAAGAGCAGGAGCTGCCAGCACGAGTCAGAGTGCGTTTGGAGTTGCTGCGCAACAGGAAAGGAAGGATTTGGAAAATAAATAGAGCGGTCTCCCAGGAGCACTGCTGGCAGGGCACAGCTCCCTGCAGCACCTGGAGCAGATGGGAACATGGGCACAGGGAGTGCTTAAAGTAAATGGAGGGGAGAGCAAGGAGGCGTGAAGCCTGCACTCTCCAGCTTCCCCAGTAAGCTCTGGCTTACATAAAGCTATGCGATGTGGCTGGGCAGGACGGGCACACAAACAGGGCTAGGAGAGCATCCCATGAGGAAGGTCCCCCCTCACTGCCAACAACAGAGGTAACAAACAAGTGTTCAACCTGGCAAAACCAAGGAGGAGAAGTTCTCGCTTCCCGCGGCGCCTTCACCAAGGTGACTCACGCGCCACAATGTGTGTCACTGCTTAGCAGAGCCACAAAGGCAATTAAACCATCATGCAAACATCACATTCACGGCACATGGAGTCACAGCACCCCTGAGAGGTTAAAACAATGGGATGCGTTAGAGGTGAGCAACGGGAGGTTTTATTCTTTGGCTTTTAGCCTTCTTATCATCACTGAAAAGGTCTCGTTATTTGTGCACCCATTCCATGGTGAAGAAGCAAAGGGGATGAAGGTGCGCCCAGCACAGTGCCAGCACTGGTGGTTTGCATCCATGGGAAGCAAGCAATAATGACTCCGGCAGCCTCCCTCTCCCTTGCCCGCTCACTCCTTCCTAAATAGTTTATAAGCATTGATTTTCCCATGCCACTCACGTGCTGGCTGCCTGCAGGCTTCAGCATGCTGCTTGTTTACAGCCAGGTGAATAATTAGGCAACTCTTTCCCCAATGCCTCGCTTAACCCTGCCCCAATAACCCTGTGGAAGGCTGCTGGACGCACCAGCAGTGTCCCTGGGCATATTGTCACACTCTCCTCTCCACGGGAGGCCAAGGGGACGAGGGACTGCTCCATGCCCTCAAGCCATAGAGCTTGGGAGCATAGAGAGATGGGTGCTTTACCCATCTGTATCTTAGCTGTGAGATGCCAAGGGGCGTCCAAGTCAACAGTGCACAATCTCCAGCTGGGAATCCAAGCCTTGAGCCACGGCAACTCCAACCAGGCTGCCGGGCACCCATGCGCACCCACATCCCGCTGCCCTTTCTCACTTGCGGCTGATTTCCACCTCATTTTGCAGACCGAAACAAAAACCCAAAACACTCAGTTAGGAGCTCGGGGTGTACTCCACACCTTGGGAGTTTTCCCAGGGGAATAAACCAGGACAGCTCCGAAAAGCCCCGCAATGAGGACTGCGGTGTCTGTGCCGCCTGCTTGAAGCGGCTAACGGAGCGCATCCATCTCCAGCCTGCTACTTCCATCTGCCAGCAAAAAAACGTCCAACACCAGAGCAGCAGTGATAGATTTCTGAAGCTGCTGTAGCAAGAAATAAAAACCCGTAGTAGAAAAATCTTCGTGCCATCTCCCAGAAACTCCTCGCTCTGTGAATGCCAAATTATTAAATCAAAAGGAAGGAGGAGGGAAAAAAAAAAAAAACAAACATACCCTTTCCATGGCAGATTGCTGCTGTGTTTCCTTTCAAAAGCACAACAGAATCTATGTTCCCAAAGAACACTGTTCGTGTTCCCAAAGAAGAGCACTGTATGTGCTCGTGGAATATCATGGAATATCACAGAACGGCCTGGGTTGAAAAGGACCACAATGATCATCCAGTTTCAACCCCCCTGCCATGGGCAGGGTCACCAACCACCAGACCAGGCTGCCCAGAGCCACATCCCAAAGAACACTACCCATACTCCAAAAGTAGAGCGCTATCCACGTTCCCAAGGAGCAGCACTGTCCATTTTTCATGTGTCAGTGCTTCACATTTAGCACTCATTTAAGGCCTGGAGGAACACCAGCACTTTGGGATGCAGGATTATGGGGTTTCCCATCAAATCCTGCACCAATGCCCATCCCCTCTTGAGTGATGCACCAACCAATACAAAGCCTGGGGTCCTCAAGGGGAAGCTGGAGGAACATCAGCCCCCACAACAGGGCCACTCCCCATCAAAATAAGACAATATGAATCCCTTCCTTCCCACCTCCTTCTTGTTCATTGGCCCCAAAAAGTTTCGGAAAGGAGAGGCAGATCTGAAAAACTGAATGCAAGGAGCGCTGACACTTTCCAGCTCCTTTAAAAAAAAAAAAAAAAAACATAAACAATCATTTTTACATATTCCTATAGACTGGCGAGATGCTTCCATCTCCTTAGCTGGAGGAGAGGTGGCATGCTTGGCAAAGAGCTCTCTCTTTCCTTTTAAAGGATTCCTCTGGGGCTGAGACCAAAAAAAAGAAAGGGAGAAAAGGGGCCAAACCCCAGGCAAAGATACTCACAAAGCAACATAACTATTAGCAAGACCACAGGAGGGGGCAGTGACCATCCCTGCAGAAGGGCACCTGCATTTTCTAAGAACTCAGCACCCACCCCAGAGCTCCAGGAGCTGTGTTTCCCTTATTCTGCTCTCCTCTAACCTCACAAAGGCCCAAAACAGAGCTCAGTACCATACCCACCACCCCAGCCCATGGAGGGGCAGGGATGTCACCCACATCCCCAGCTCCAGCGCCAGCCGAGCGCTACAGCTGACAAGAGCAGGAGAAAAGAGATATTGCATGCAGGAGAGCTCCGAAATTAAAAACGGAGCGAGCAGCCTACGGGGAAGAAGCCTGGATAATGAAAGCATTAATTCAGAGCTGTTTCTCCTCGAGCCACCCAGAAGTCCAAAGGACAGGTGGATGGCTGCAGGTCCACGCCATCGCTGGGAGCACCGCGGTGACAGCCAGCTCTCAGCACACCGCAATAACTGCAGGGTCTGGGCGACAGCACCAAGGGTGGCACTCCCTCCCACCCAGCAGCACATGCTGGGCATGCAGGGCGGTGGCAGACGGCGCTGGGAAAGGCAGGGAGAAGAGGGAGACGGCACACAGAGCAGGTGGGAGCGCCTGATCCCAGCCGGCAGACACGCTCCGCTTCAGTTTTGCTTTTTATGTCACCATCCACCAGAGGAAAAAAAAACACGCCTTGCAGCCCCAAATCCTTCACGCGTTCAGCTCGCTCCTCCAACATGCAGCACACGGTGTTTCTGCCCTCTCCTAACACCGTGCAAAGCCACTCTGCTGTGCACCAACAGACCTTTTTCCCTTGTGGATGCGGTGCCTGCAAACTCTATGCCATAGAGCTGCGCCCCCCGGGGGGGTTTTCTCCTTCCTCCTTCAGTTCGGCACCCACAGCATCGCTCAGATATAGGATGCTGAACACCCAGCAAGGAGAAAAGGAAGGATTTACAAATCCATCTAGAGATGGGGATCCACATGAGCACAGCCTGGCACCGAGCCCTGGGGAACCTGCAGACCTGGGCTCTATAAATACCCCCGGTGCCGGCAGCACGCTGTGCTCACAGCCCACCGCACCGAGCTCAGCATCAGCAGGGATGTGTTTTGCAAACAGATCTATTTCTTTTCTTTTTAATGTTGCTTCAGAAGGAGCTGATCAACCCACAAATACGGCTGTCTGATGTGGCAGAAATGAAGCTGGGGGGAACCCAACAAGAGGAAAAATCCCTGTGTGTTGGAGGGGGACACCTCAGTGCTGCTGCTTCCCTATGTTCCAGCTCCAAAAATCACATGGATGGAAAGAGGAGCCCCCCTGGGACCTCCCATGCTGCTGGGCTGATCCAGCACACGGAGCAGAAGAGTCACCCAAACTGTTGCTCAGTTAATGACAGTAATTAGCCGCAGTCTTGAGTGACTCCCATTCATTCCAGCACGCTGTTCCCTGGCGCACGCGATTGCAATTAGACCTCACCGCGTGGTGAAATTGGAGGTGCTGAGGACCCCTGGGGTGCTCATTGCTTTTAGGACACAGCTCAAAGCAGAGTTCCCAGGCCTGCCCAGAGGATTTGCAGAGCACGGGGTTGGATCCGTGCCCCCAGTGCAACACAGAGCTGGGGGTCAGGCTGGGAATGCAAGAACGGGACTGCTGGAAGGGAGATGCTGCTCGCATCTCAGAGCTGACTTGGTGCTTACAGCAGGCATCAGCACTCAGAGAGTTGAGAATCCACATGGAACGCCTGAGATTTGGTTGGAAGGGATATGCTCTGGGACAGGGGGCAGGAGAACTGGTCCCTCCTGAGCCAACTCATAGCACAGGACAAAGCTCAAAGGGTTTCCTTTAACCACAACGCGTTGCTCCTTGCCCAGCCAGATGCAGCACTCAGAAACCTCTCCCTGTTTTGACATCCCTGAGATGCTCTAGCAGGAAGGGGAGCAGGAAGGAAGGGGGAGATGGCAGTGGGGAGCCGGCCCAGGAGAGAGGGAGGAGCAGGAAGGGGGTTTGTGGGAGCACCAAGAAAAGCAGCATGCAAGGGATGCAGCACCAGGAAGCCTGTCGGGGAGCTTAATTAAAAAGCATTATCCCCAAGGTTCAAACAGCCACCTCCAGTGCCGAGGGGCAGCATCCAGCAGGGCAGCAAAGAGCATTGCAGCTTCCACCCAGGGTCACCATCTGCTACCAGTAACACAGAAGTGGAGCAGCCCAGCAGGGCCAGATTTCTCCTTTCTGCCAGCTGTTGTACCCCAGCGGGATGGGGAGAGGAAAGAGCACCAGGATGGGTTTCCAACCCTCAGCTACACGGGTTATAGGCAGGGTGCAGCTGACCCTGCATGCGTTACCCCAATCCCATCCATACCCCTCAGAGAATGGCACTTCTGTGTGCTCAGGAATGCCTCCAGCCTCTCACCTCAGGCTACGAGCATCCTCGCTGCCATCTGCACCCCAGCCTAACCACAGTACACACAACACCCAGCCACTGTCACCATGGTGCCGCTCGCTGAAGTTTTATGGGGTCATCGCATGCAGTGGCATTGGTAGCAGTGGCGGGGCAGAGAGGGGATTGTTTTCTCCCTCCAGCTGTCACTAAAGCCATCAGCGTGGCTGTGTGTGAGTGATTCACAGCCGTGTATGAACAGCCGGTGACTCAGTGCTGGATGCAGTGGGTGGGTGCATTGACTCAACGCGTCGCGGAAGGGTCCTGGGGGGGGGGGGGGGGGTCAGTCAGGCAGTGCCGGCCGGGAGCTTCCCCACGTGCTCAGACCTCGGCATCCCCAGCAGCACCACTGGGTGGAGGTTCTGCCTGCACCTCGGCTCCAGCACACACAAAATAAGTGGAGCCGGATGGGCAACATTCAGCATCTCAACTGGAGGTGAGTTTGTGTCACCCCGTGTGATGGCCAAGGGAACCCCTCAGTGCTCAATGTGCATCCCAAAGTGCAGGAAACAAACTTAGTAAGAGCTCCAGGACTTGCAAGGAGTGAGGAAGCTCAGCTAGGCAGATGCAAGGCTCAGTGCTATGGGACACCCCATGACCAGCTCCTGTACCTCCTAAACCCTGAGACACAGCCAACGATCCACAGCAACCCAAAAAGCCACACTGCAGCAAGACTCCAAAAACACCACCTGAGGGACCCCAGCCCTTGGTCCCCCAGCAGCCCACAGTGTGCCACACACGCTCTTCAAAGAGAGGGAGCTGAATGGACCTTCTGCAAAAGACATTCCCATTAGGATGGCACTCAGTCTCCAAAAACTCCATGGGGGGTGATGCTGCCCGGACCCTGCCAAAGATGCCAGCAGCAGAGAAGGCTGCATGTGCACGGTTCACCCTGTTGCCAGCACCTTCCATATCACTGTGCCTCATTTACCAAGCAGCACCATCCAGGAGCATCACTACATCCTACAGCATCCTGAGCCCAAAGCTCCCCATCCGTGGCACTGCCCAACAGCAGTTGGGATGAGATCTCTCACCAAAGGTCCAACGGGGGCATACAGAGATGGGAGGGTGGGAGGTGAGATACAGCTGTCTAGGGTGTCCCCCCCCAGCCAGTCAGAGAGCCACCAGCACCCAAACTCATCCTGTGCGATGAGCATCCGGAGCTCTAAAAGAGCATGGCAGTGCAGCACCCCACTTTTGGGGACCGCTGCTCTGCACTGCCACCAGCACCTCCTAAGAGGGGGGGTCGGTAGGGGGGCAATGAGAGACAGAAGGGCCTGCTGGAGAGACGAGCCCAGGGGCCACAGTGTGGGCTGCAGAGCCCACTTATGGGGAGGTACTGGGGTTGGATTTCTGCCCCATGCTGGTGTGTCTCCCCACAGGGTGCAGGCTCAGGCGCATGGGGTCAAACGATGGGGCTGGGATCCCCACATCCATACCAGCCGCTCAGCACATAGCAGGCAGCCAGTACAAGGAGATACCCCCCCACACTTTTCCCCCCAGCATGGCAACCCTGAGGCGGGGTGGGGGGGCACAGCAGCGAGTCCCATACGAGCTACCTTAAGCACACAGAGTGGGCCACCCCCCTCACACACACACTCACGCAGGCTACTTCAACAAAAACTTTCACATAGCAGGGCTTCTCCCTGCAGGGAAACCCTCCAAACCCACCGAACCACTCCAAAAAAAAATACTTAACTCTCCCCCTCCCCCCTCCCCCACCACCACCACCACCCATCCCCGCGCCTCCTACCCCGCGGTCCCCCACGAGTTGGGCCGTGCCGGGCGCTCCACGCGTGACCCCGCACCTGTCCCAGGCTCCGTCCCTTCGATGCGTGGTAAAATCCCCCCGAGCCACGAGCATCCCCGGCCGCCGGGCTGAGACAAAAGCCTCGGGAGAAAGGAGGGAGGAAATGTCCACCCGGAGGAGGAGGAGGAAGAGGAGGAAGGCGGCTCCCCGCGGGCAGCTGGTGGCTGTCCCCAACAGGTGGCAGAGGGAGCGGGGACAGAGCGGGGACAGCGTTGGGATGGGAGCGGGGAGCCGGCGGGGGCTCACCTGGGGCGGGAGGCATGGCTGGCTCCGGCTGCGTGCTATGCCCGAGGCATCGGTGGTGCGGAGGGAGAGAGGGAGGAGAGACGGCGGAGAGGGGAAGGGAGGAAGGCGAGAGGGAAAGAGGGAGGGAGGGAGGAGGGGGAGGGGGGGGGGGGGGGGGAGAAGAAAGCGAAATTTGAAAAAAAAAAAAAAAAAAAAAAAGAGGAGAAAATAGAGACAGTTAAAATCTGTCTCCTGCCCACACAGTGGAAAAGAAAATTCTGACAATCGGAGAAAGAACTCGAGCGCGCACACACAGCGGAGGGGGCAGACGGGGGATAACAAAGGAGGGAGGGAGCCCAGCTCCGCCAAAACACAGCCGGGGCTGCCCCGGCGCATCCCCTGCGCGCACACCTCCCCCAGTGTGCCCACCTCCTGCACACACACCCAACACCAGAACCCCGCACCCCGGCTGCCCAGGTTCAATGGGACCCGTTCCTCCCCACAACGGGCTGGGGAACCTGCAAGGCTCACCCCGGTGCCGCCCATCCCATCCTTCTGTGCCCCCCCTGCCCTTCATCTCCAGCTGTCAGGGACCCCAGGCCCCATCTCAGCATACAAAACGAAGAGGTGCATCATCCTCAGCACTCCCACCTAGGGTTCATTCTGCCCTCCCGAGGCAGGGCAGCACCCACGGGCACCAGCACCCACCATTGCAAGCTGCAGGTGACACAGTCTTCCCATTGCCACCCTGCGACACCAGTAGTGACACATTGCATTTGGGCGTCCCATACCCCAAAACATCCCCAAGCACTCTGCAGAACACCCAGCAACACCATACCATGCCCCAGGGTGCTGCAGCAGATCCAGCAGCTTGCATAATGCTGTCCCCATCCCCACAGCTGCAACCCCAGCACCTCACCATGCTGGCAGCACCTCCCTAGGGCCAATGCCACCCGGGACACAGGACATTTGGGGACGGTCACGTCACTCTGGTTTCTCGGCACGGCATGGCACGGCTCTGCAGGGATGGGGAGCAGTGGGACCAGGCACCCTGCAGCCCCTCAGTGGGGTGCACACCCAGTCCTGGTGCTGCTGTCTCTTTAAAGCCTTCATCGCTAAATCTGAATGAAGCCAAGGGAAGAAATTCCCGGAGAGGAGTGCTTCGTTTACAGCAGCGCTGGGGTTTATTCACACTGAGCTGCTGAGCGCGCTCCTACCCCAGCTCCATGGGGAGGGTGCACACATATCCGTCCTTTCTGAGATGTGCAGAAATCTCCCAACCCACACCAAGGCCACCGACATCCCAAAAGCAACCCAGGCAAGGTCACATGGGCAAGCACAGAGAAACATAGTGCTGTCACCCCATAGGACTCCTGCACACCAACAGCCCCATCCCTCACCATTTCTCCCGTCTCGTTGCTGTGAGATGGCACCGGGAGGGATGCAGCTGCACCTCACGGCACTGCACCCCACAAGTGTGCTCTGGGCAGTGCCCCCAGTGCCACACAGCCCCCCGCAGCCACCTCCCTCTGCCTGGGGTCCTCATTCCAACACATCCGTGCTGTTCCTCGGGGCCTGGCGATGCCTCAGATTCGGATGTCTCCATGGTTACCTGCTGGAGCGGGGGGTGACGGAGCTCTCGGGGTTCACCGCTCAGCGCATCTCCCTTTGCCTGCCCTGGATGCCACTGGCACTAAGGCACAATGCTGGCAGGGCAGGAGCACAATGCTTGCCCTGACAGCTCACTGTGTGCCAGCTCCACGGACGGCTGGGCACGAGCAGCACGGCATCCCAAAAGGCAAGCCAAGCCTGAGCCATGCAGACGAAACCCAGTGCCTCCTCCCACCGCCCCGCTAGCTCCAGGCACAGAGACACGGGCAGGATTTATGCTGTGGCATTTGTGCTGGTGGCATCCCCGGGGTGTCCATCTGCTGGGAACCACTCACCCCCAAGAGCATCCCTGGGTGTGCAAAGCAGAGCAGTGTACGCAGGAAGAGCAGCCCATGGTGCAGAGTCAAGCAAAGCTCTTTTTTCTTATTTATTAACATCCAGCAGCGTCTGCCTTTGCCTGATCCCAAGCTTTGTGTGGGCACCCACAGAGACACCCTGCCCAAATGCAGCCCCATACAGCTCTGCAGGGCAACACCTGGATTTTTTCTGTCCTCCCATAGAGCAGCACACAGCTCTCCAACGGTGCACAACACACACATCTATCCAGCTTCCCTCCTCCTCCCTGCCTGCAGCCGCAGACACTTCAGCTGTGGACTAATTGGAGAGAGTTCAGAGGGCAGCCAAGAGCACACAGAGGGCAGCACAACACAACCTGCTGCAAAAAAAAAAAAAAAAAAAAAAAAAAAAAAAAAAAAGCCCGAAAATTGGGTTTGTCTGATTTGCAGCTCCAAAGGCTGAGAGAGACATGATGCAGCTCGCAGTTATGCAAAGGTTGTGGGGTGAATTCTGCTCCATCCCCACTGGAAACAGGACAAGAGGGAACGGGCTGTAAGCTGTACATCAGACACTCCCCTGCACTGAGCAGCCTCGCTGCCCTCCACCTGCACGCAGCCCCAGCACACTGCTCTGTTTCTCTCCCCCTATTTGCGTCGGAGCGCTTTGACTCAGCTCTGAGCTGCTTCCCAGGCTCTGTCTCACAGCCCAGTCAACACGGAGCGCGCCAGTGCCAAAAAAATCAGTTTCTTTCGGATCTGATTGTTTGTTTTCCTCTCTTTCCACTTTGGGATTTTTGAAATGGAGCCATGTGAAAGCAACTGCTCATTGTTTACTGCAAAGCCGGCTGCGGCTGCGTTGTAGCAGTTCCACTTGCAATCCACCCCAAGGATCGGGTGGAAAGTTAACGAGCTCCACTTCACAGCACGGCGCTCGTGGGGCTCTCCAGTATCTGTGCACGCTGCCCATCACCTGCATGGCAAACCCAGAGCTCGGGTAGGAGGGCCACAGTCAAGTCGGAGGGGACACTTGAAGGTCATCTGGTCCAGCTCCCCTGCAATGAACAGGGACACCTACAGCTCCATCAGGTGCTCAGAGCCCTGTCCAGCCCTCCCTGTTACGTAGTGCAGACCTCCAGGAGCCTTCCTGTGTCTCACTGCTGAAAATAACAGTAACTATAGCACAGCTCAGGCTGAGCACTCGGTGATGCCTTTCTGCTGACAGCGACGCTGAGCGGCTCCGACATCGTCTTTCCCACTAAACTCTGTTGATATCACTCCTGCTCGAGTCAAACAACGCCTAAATCATTGCTTTTGCAAGTATTCCCTTTCATGATGTTATGAGCAACACCAAATGAGCTCATTATGACCCATTTTCCATAAAGCTCCTGCTGACTGGAGTGAATAACACCTCCCTTCAGCTCACAGGGAGAAAGCCCCGCAGATCTGCCTTCATGCAGGGCTGATGCTGAGAGGTTGACGTGACCCAGTCCCATGGCACAGCCTGCCCCAAGCACTACGGTCCAACCTGCTACTGGAGGTGCCCAAGGCCAGCTCAGATGATGCCCTGGGCAGCCTGAGCTGGTGTCTTTGAGGTCCATTCCAACCCAAGCCGTTCATTTGGTGACCCATAGCAGCAGCCAGCCCATAGCAAGGAGTGTTTTCCAGAACCAAAGCAAGGCATTGGAAACAGTGTGGCTTACAGCTCACCCTGTTTCCCCCATTTCCTCTTGTCCTGACCCCAGAAAATCTCATACCTGCCCTGAACAGAGCTGGGGTGGGTGAGAATATGGGTACCTCGGCACACAGCCCACAGTGAGGCTGGCAGCCCCCGAACCCCAGGCTCCATGGCACAGCTCCAATGCGCAATAAGCAGCAATATTAGCAAAACAGCACACAAATAGATCCAAACAGGAGCCTCCTGCCAGCAGGCAGGGTAGGCAGCTCGCTGCAGGGGAGCACCAGAGATGTGTATGAGCAACAGGGAAATGGAGCACTGAACGCTTTTTTGGCAACTCTCCCCTCCTGGTGCAGCTCATCTCCGTTCCAGGCACTGAGCAGTCTGTCCTCTGCATGAAAATGTTCTTTTCTCTCCCATCATACTGCCAGAAAGGTGGGAGAGCTCTGGTGACGGGTCCCTGTATGTGGGTCTCACCCCATGTGTGGCTTGTCCAGGTGGCTGGGACCCACCAGCAGCATCAGCATGGCATGGGGTGACAGCACGGATACAGAGCTCTGGGGCAGCAATGTGGCAAAGGAGCAGCAAACAGCCACGGGATGCAGAGCTGTCAGAGGAGGGGAGAGCGGATGGCTTCGCTTTGGGGAAGGCAGGGAGCAGCTGTTGCTGGGAAACTGCTCGCAAACCCTGGTTCAATGAGGCACCAAAAGCACGGGGCTGGTGGCACCCAAGCAGCACAGGTGTCCATCAGTCCGTCCAACCATCCATCTGTCCATCCATCCTCACACAGCTCGCTCACCGCATCACTGCCCGCCCCCTGCAAGAACAGCCACAGGGTCTGTGCCCCACAACCCACCCCCAGCTTCCCCCAGGGCGTGGAAAGCTGCGGGCACACATCCCCAGCATATGCCTCAGTTTCCCCACAGTGAGGATGCTCATCGCCCACTTGGACTGTGCTCATCGCAGCTGGGGCCTCTACCCAGCTCAAATAAAAGGTGATCATTAGAACTGGAGGGAGAATTAAAGGTATGAATCACTTCCTCCCCTGGCTCCCCTCATCCTGCTGTCCCTCCCCCAGAGAAGCCCGAGGGGAACAGCCATTTCCCCTCCTCTGCTCTGCAATGAGCACCGAGGGGACACGTTTGCACCTCATTTCCAATCAGCAGCAGCCACCAAACACCTCGACATGCACCAAGGCTGAGAGCCGGTGCCATTTCTGTGCAGGATGAGCCACGTGGGGCTCCACCAGACTGATGGTAACACAGCACAGACATGGGGCACGCACAGCCCTGGGCACCCCATGGGTGAGGCTGTAGAGCTCAGACACAGCTCTGCAGGATAGGGAGCAGTAGGACAGGGGCAATGTCCCAGCTCCATGGGGAACGGGCACATAGAGCTCAGTGCAGCTCTGCTCTCTGCATTGCAACAGCCAACAGACAGCAGCGCTGAACTCGCTGCGAGGTTAGAACAATAGATCCGTTGTTTCAGGTACAATATGTAATTAACCTGTGGGACTCATCCCCACAAGGCTAATTGGGAGCGAGGGCTGCACGGAGCTGTGCACAGAATGGTTGCATGCTGCCAGGAAGAGGCATCCCCATGGACACAAGCTGGGGGCTGCTCCATCCAAACAGGGAAGCAGAGGAGCACTCAGGAAATGCCAAAACCCAGCACAGGGCTCTCTCCCCACCAACACATGCTTAGGAACAAGGCAAGGCCCTAGAGATGCTTTCTAGAACACTGCCCTCGTATCATTGTCATTTAAGATCTCTCCAGGCTCCAGTTTTCCTTGAATTATCTGCTATGCTTTGAGCTCAGATTGTTTTCAATTTTTTTTAATTTTTTTTTTTTAAAGCACCCACAGCAGCATCCCACACCATCAGCACGTACCTGGACCCTGCTGCTTCACTCCTGCTCCTGGAGACCCTGAGTTCTGCTAGCAGCCCAGAAGCTGAGGACTGGCAACCAGAGGGCTGGAGCTATGTCAGCAGGGATGCCAGATGTTGACACAAGCTGCCATCAGCCCCTGGGAGAGGAGGTGGCAACCATACCGTTTACATGCAAGCAGTACAAAGCTGTATTGCTACAAGTGCAGGGAAATTACTTAACCACATACCCAAAGTGGGGAATTAAACCTATTGGAGTCAAAAGGGAGAGGAGCACCTGGGCAGTACGCAAAGTGAGCTGCTCAGGGGCACTGATGGCACACAGGGAGCCCCTCGCTGATGCTGTAACAGAGACATCATTACAATGGAAGCCTCCTCCTACAGCTACAAGCATAAAGAAACCAACTCCCAACTCAACACAGCTAAAGCAGACTGGGTTGAGCTTAAATCCCCATGGGCAGCAGGTGGGTGGAAGCCCCAGGTGAGGCCACTCAGCTCCTCAACCAACTGGCCAGGTGTGCAGGCAAACTGATGGCTCCTCTCTGCTAGATTTAGAGAAGGAAATAGCCAAAAAGCCTTTGTGTCAGCAGGTGGCCCAGGCTGGGGGAATGTTGTTAAATAGCATGATTATACCAAGTGATACATATCACTGTTGGCCACAGTATACATACACTGAGGGACATAGGGGCTGGGAATCACCAGGTGATGACAGGGCATGCTGAGTGACACACAGTCACCCACCACTTTGCAGCATCTCCTTCATTCATTGGGAGGGAGGGCTGTACCTGCAGAGCCCCCAGTGCAGCATAGCTGTGCAGGGGCAGCTCCTGGCTGGCAAGCTTCTGCAGGCCTCCACGAGAGGGCTTTGCTGCACAAGGAAAGGAGGAGGTTGGCTGCTTACAGCCTGCTTCCAGACCGGCAGCTCTTTTGCTACATCTCAAAGCGAGCAGCAGGCAGTAGGAGGATGTTGGCACTGTGCTGCACCTGAAGGAGATGCTTGGAAGGGATGATGACCTCTCCTAGGTGAATTTGGCCTTTTCCTCTCCTGGAGCAGATGCTGAGGCTCAGAGGGATGGCTGTCAGGGTCCCAGAGTTCCCTGGGGGCAGCTGGATGGATGCACCCTGCTCCCAGGCACGAGGCTAAGCACCCTGGAGATGCATCTGCTGCTGTTCTCCCAGAGGAAAGGGAAAAGGAGGAAGAAGGATGTGCGAGCCACGTGTCCATCTGTCAGTCCATTCTTCCCCAGAACATGGCTCTATGCCAAGACCTCGGGTCAGGCACAGCCCTGGAGCCAGCAGGGTTGGGCACGTGTTGGGTTCACAGCGCTGTCCGGGTTAAAATAAACAGGAGAAGGCGGCCCGCTCAAAGGGCAGAGCGGATCTGCCACCCACTCTTGTCAGAGCACGCTGGGGATTTCTGTCCCCTGTTGCTCTCACAGCCACTTCCTCCTGCGTGCTGCTGACAAAACCCCAGCCGGGGCCCAGCCTGGTGAGGGCTGGAGGCCCTGCTGTGTGCTTGGGGACAGAGGCACAGCACCGGGGGCTCCGCACCGCTCCCCTCCTTCCTGCCCTCCCACCCTTCCTGCCTCTCCCAGCCACTGGGACTCTCCGTGTCCTTCCTGCCTGTCCTCTGCCCCATCCGCTCCTCTGCTTCCCCCCTCATTCCCTTTCCCCTCCTGCAGGTGGTTCCCAGAGAGCTCTGTGCCCTCAGTGCCAGGAAAAGCAGTGGGGGAGCATCTCCCAGGGAGTCACACTTCTTCCTGTGCCTGCATGTGCAGAGCTCAGCTTGGGGCTGGATGTGCCTTGACCTGTCCTGGGCTGCCGTTGAGCCCCAGGGCCACGAGCTGAGGTTGGAGTTGAGGAACAGGAGGAGGAGGAGAAGGGCCTTTTCCTAGGAAGAGGCACAGAGCAAGGGAACAGGACATGGGGTGACACACCAGAGCATCCTGCATCCCATGCGTGGCCGGCCTTGGCTCTCCAAACCAACACATTGCTCAGCTGGGAGCCAGAGAGAGCTTTCCCCAGCAGCTCTGTGTTTCATTACCGCTCACACCGGGCAGCCCTCACCTAGCCAGGGGGGCCTGCAGGGTTTTCACATCAGCAGCAGCAAACAGAAGGAAGCTGTTAGTATTCATCCTCTACCCCTGCCTCAGGGACCCCAGCCGGCCTGGATTCTCCCTTTTCCATCCACCCAGCAGCCCCCCTCCGTGCTGTGCCCCCCATTCCCCAGCTGGGAGAGGCCCCAGCAGCGCAGCCCCGAGGCGCTGGCCTCCCTCCCGGCCTCCCTCCTCCTCCCTCCCTCCTTCCCATCAGCTCCCAGATTCCTGAGTGCTGACACAGCCCCGCAGGATGCTGCAGCCCACAGCCTGCCCCCTCCTCCCCTGCCCTGAAGGGACAGACGAAGGCTGGGACGGGGTGCACCGGGATGGAACACTCGTGGGGGACACCGGATAGAACCCTCGGGAGCCACTTCTACCCTCGTCCCCACTCAGAGGGCTGAGCCATCCTAGGACGTGTGGGTTCAGCCCTTTTATTTGAGCCCTGGGGTCCGCATCCAAGCCCAAAGCAGCCCCCTCGACTCCAGACCACATCGAGGAGTGGTTCCCCAACAGCCTCACTGCTGTTCCAGGAGGTGAGGACCTGCCATCTTGCCATTAGATCACATCCGTCCGGGCCCTGTGCTTCCATAGGAGTTACCCTCTCTTCCGAGTGATGGAAGGTTTTATTTTTATCTGACTTATTTTTGCACTTCTTCCATCAGCAACACTGGCACGGAGGTGCGTTTGGGCTGCCAGGCCCTCCCCAGCCTACGGCTCTGTCCTTTCCCACCCCATCGACCTCACTTCTGAACGCAGCAGCACCGTGGGAAGGGAAACTCCGAGGACCCAAGCAGTGGAACAGAAGGAGGACGGCCCTTGCTTATGTCAATGTTATTACAGGCACAAGAAAAGACCGCCGGAAAGGAGGAGGAAAGGCAGACCCTGGGACCCCCGAGCACCTCCTGAGAACAGCAGGCTGCTCCAGCTCCCCCGGAGAGCTTTCCTAAGCCCTGCTGCCAGTTATGCAAACTATCTCCGGAACAATTGGGGCACGGCAGGGAGCTGCTGCCTCCCTTCCCTGCGGCCAGCGGGGTCACCGCAGCCCTGGGAGCGGCCGGCTGCTCCCCGCCGGTGCCCCCCCCCCCCACCCAGCTGCCGGCATTGAGCTGCGGCGTTTAACCCTTTAAATCTGAGGGTGCTGCTTCTCCGGCCCCATTGCAAGCACGTGGCTGCGGTACGACAACGGAGACGGCTCCAGCAGCCCACGGAGCCAGCTTGGGTCCTTCGGGGACACGGCGTGTCAGCTGATAAGCGAGAAGCCGGAGCTCGGCGGAGGTCACCCAGCCGGGAGGAGCCGCAGCAGCGCGGCATTTGCCAGCGGTCCGGCTGTTGCACAACGCCCGTGGAAGGTGGAGCGGTCCCGAAGTACCTCCTTCTCCCCATCTGACACCAAGCACAGTTTTTAAGAGAAATAACAGCATTTGGCTCCTGTTGCCCTGCTTTCCCATCTCGATGTTTGGACTGCAGCTCCCAGGGCGCACACCAGGCTGCTCGCAAGAGTCCTCAGTGGGAGAGTTCGTTAATTAGGAGCAGAAGAGCCCCTGGGGAATCTCCCAGCGAGAAGCAGAAAAAAAAAAAAAATTCCCCCACAATTCAATCTAATTACAACGCCCTGGGGCGCTCCGCAGTGGCTGTGAAGCACAGGCCAAGCTTTCCTCCCCACCCATGCGAGCAGGAACTTTAACCCAGTTCCAACCGATAGTAGAAAGGGAAAAAAAAAAAGCCTCAATGCTCATCGTAACCGCTCCACAAGTAACAGCAAACAGGAGGCACGGAAGAACGACCGCTGGCAACAGAACAAGCAGCCCTGAGCACAGCCTATGCCCGGCAGCACCAGCTCACACGCCCCAAGCGCAGGACTTTGAGCCACAGCCATCGACCGGGTTGGCACACCGGGTCCTGAGCAGGACCCCAACGTAACCCCCTTCCTTCCCCACCCAATGCGATGTGGGGTGCCTGGCTGCCATCCCCCAGCCCTCCCCTGACCCACAGACACAGACTCCGCTGCTACAGTTGAAAATATTTAATACGTGTCACACACGTAGCATTACATTTCATACAAAACGAGATACATCACCGAAGAGAACACTGTACAAACCCCCCCCCCCATCCCACCCCTCCCAACGGGAACCCCAAGCCTTTATACAACAAAGACCAGGGATCCCCGAGCCTAACAACCAGGCTCACGAGGACTTTCCGTCGGAGCGTCTGTAAACTTCTGTTTCTCTCAAATAAACACTTTTTAAAAGCACCGTGTAACAGTTCTAACCTAAACCTTTCCAAAATAAACACTTTATTTAATAAATTTAATACTTTCCAAGCTTAAAATATCCCCGCTGGGAGCGCCCCGGGCGGGGGACGGCCGGGAAGGGGAATTCCGGGCGGGTCGGGTCGGGCCGCTCCCAGGGCGGCTGCCGACGGTCGGGGCCCGGCGAAGGGGAAGTGCTGCTGCCCGCTGTTCTTCCGTGCGGGGCCGGGGGGAGGAAGGAGCAGGAAGAGGAGGGGGGCAGCTCCGGGTCTGTCCGTGCCCCTCCTCGCGGTGCGCGGTCCGACGCGTCAGAAGGCCACGATGGCCGTGCTCCAGGGGTTGAGGGTCCGCAGCACGCGTTGGTCGCAACAGATCTGCCCCGGCTCCGCGGTCGATTCCTCGCTGCCGTCGCGGCTCGGCCGCCGGCGGCCCTGGGGCTCCTTGCTGAGCAGTCCCGAGAAGCTGGAGCCGAAGATGCTGATGAGGCTGGCCACGTTGCCCGTCTCCATGTCCTCCTGCTCGCCCTGCGGGGGCGGCGACTCCTCCACCTCTCGGCGCGGCTTCTTCAGCGGCGAGCCCTGCTGTTCCATCTCCGCGGCGCTCCGCTTCCGGGGGCAGAGCGGGGGCACAGCGCAGCGCCGCGCCTCGCCGGGCCCCTCAGCGCCCGCCCCGCAGCGACAGCCGCCCCACGAGCAGCAGCGTTGGGAGCCCCTGCAGTCCGCGTCGGGCAGTCGCTGGTCGAACCTCGGCGCCTCCGGCTCTGCGGGCGCCCACGCGGCGGGACTCGGAGGAGAGGGCTCTGCGGGCGGCCCGCAGGCGGCGGGGGGCGGCTCGGGAGGGCAGCCCGGCTCGCTCAGGTAGACCTGGCGGGCGCTGCGCAGCACCAGCGACACCAGGAGGTTCTTGTGGAGCTTCAAGCCGCCGCGCTGGCCCCGCGCGCTGTAAATCTTGCCCAGCGAGATGCTGACGATGCGGTGCGCTTCCAGCTTGAACTCCATGGGTGGGCCGCCGACGGTTGCGTGAAGCCGGGGGGTGAGCTCGGGCCGCGCCGCTCCGCCTCGCTCCGCTGCCGTCGTTACGGACGCGCACTCCGCTCGCTCTCGCCGCCGACTGAGCGGTGCCCACGCGCCACGCCTCGCTTTATACCGCCCCTGCGCCGGCCAATCAGAGCGTTCCGCCGGCCGCTCCAACCGCCGGCGCGCCGACCAATGGCGAGCCGGGGGAGCGCGTTCGAACGCTCGCCCCGCGGAGAGAGCCCTTAAAGCGGCAACAGCGGCGCGCGTCTGGTGGGGCCCACGTAGAGTGGAAGGCAAGCGGGGGTAATGTGGTGTCTTCTTCGGCTACTAATTTTTGCCAAAACAGCACTTTGCGAAGCTTTCCTCCCGCGGCTCCACGCTTTCCATCGTACAGCACGCAAGGGGCAGTTGTTTTTGATGTTGTTTTTTTAAATTTTATTTTACATTTTATTTTTATTGGGGTTGGATTTACTTTTTCCAGGTTGTGAATTTGGATTTGATTGATTTTCTGGAGGGAAAAAAAAATGAAAAAGCAAGAACGATTCTTGCCTCTTTCTCCCCCCATCCAAGCTCCAGGAAGCGGCAACCGCCTCCAGTGGGGGCAACACGGCAAGGACAGAAGTGAAAGGACAGACCAGCGTGAAGGAAGTGGAACCCCAAGTATCGCTTTCTGTCTGCTGGCTTCCTGTCTGGCATGTGACGCACACTGCCTTCCCACTCCTCGCCTTCTCACCCAAAACAAGAGCCACAGTTGGTGTTGAGGAACAGGATGTGAGGTGCAGGGGCTGCCCGACTCCATCGGGCCTCAAGCAGCCAGGGCATGCTGCCTGCTGTCAAAAGGACCCACCAGGGATTCCTGGTCTTGTCAGAAGGCTTCAGACCTGGGACAGGTCTGGTGATTTCCCCTGCTGCTGACGCAGTCTTCTGGAGGTGGAAAAGAGAACGTCTGGGCACCACAGCACAGAGGGCAAAAGGAGCAATTACAGGGCAAAAAAAATGGACATCGTTGCTTTGCTGGGGTGGGGAAGAAAAAAAAAGGAGGACTTTTACACTCTGTAGGAGTTTCTCTGCTACTTCATCATGCCCTATGTCAGCCACAAGATGCAGGTGGCACAACAGAAGCCTCCCTCCCCAGAACCCCAAGCCCAGCACATTTTCCTCCTGCTGGAAACCCCCAAGGAATGCTCTCCAAACGCAGTGCACAATGCACCAGCCTCTGGACTGCGGAGAACACCCCGGGGCAGAGCAGGGCTTTCCCTCCCACCCTTCTGATGGGAACCAAGCACTGCTGTCCTCAGCGTTCCCAACCTGCCCAACCTGCTCCGTGCTCAGGGCCAGCCCTCTGCTCAGCCCGACCAGCCGGGGCAGCTCTTTGGGACCGCAGTGGCAGCTCCTCACCCGCGGTTGTGTGACCATCCGCATGTGAAAACAACGGGGGTTCTTTGTGGGTGCTGCGGGACTCCTTGCTGGCAGGGACAGGGCTCCTTTGTGTTCAGCAGATGACCCCAGTGAGAATAAATCATGCCTTGCACATCTCAGTGTGCTTTTGATGCCATCTGCCTGAGTCGATACAGAGCAGCGGTGCGGAGCCCGGGGAAAGCTCAGCATGGGCGGGCACGGCACAGCACGGGCGCTGTGCTGAGTAAAGATGAGTTGCACGCAGGCTGACCAACCTGTTCTGCCGCTCTGCCTCATCCCAATGACACGAGACTTTCCCACCAGCCAACACAACCTGCCTGCCGGCTCCCCAGCGGCCGTGGGACGCAGGGACAGCCACACAGCCAGCACCAAAACGTGGTCCTCCGTCCTCAGCAGTGCCCACAGAGGGGACAGCTCTGCAGAGGGCAAGCACGCGTGCCAGGTGGAATAGCTCCAGCTGAGTACACCCGGACGCTGTTTCCACCCCCAAGCATGCGTGACCCCCAGGGCTCTGAGCACAGAAGCAGGGCTGCGGGTGGCTGCTTGCCCAGAGGGGAGCACGCAGCAGAAAGGCCGGCCCAGCTCAGCCCTTTTAAGCCGGGCGGTATTTTGGTGGCAGCCCTGCTTTTCCCTCCCAGGCTGATGTCATGCCTTAGTAAGTTTGAGGCAGCGTCACATGGCAGCTTCTGAGGTCAGCGCTCGCCCGGGGTGGCTTTGTTGTCTGTCTGTCTGCGCCTGTCTGCCTGTTGGGCCACTGCTTCGCCCGTTCCCACGCGGGGAGGTGCCGCGTCCCCGTGTGTGCGCCCAGCCGAGGGGCACTGCCCCGTCCCCGGCAGGAGACGGGCGGGCAGGGTGCGACCAGGCGCTCCTCTCTCCGCGTGCGATCTCGGCAGGCTGGCAGGGAGCTGACAAACAATTCGCAACCCTTCGGCTCAGCTGCCGTTTCCCGAAATAGCGGGGCAGGGGGAGGGCCGGCAGACAAAGGTGGCTCTGAGCGAGCAGGAAGCCCGGGGGGCCGAACGGCGGGGAGCCCGCAGCCCCACCTGGAAAGGAAAACAATGCGAGATAAAAGAGGCTCGGGACAGGAAGCAGCTTGCGGTACAATATAATAATCGCAGAGGCTGCGCACACGGCTGCTTTTTTATAGGCGTTTCAATCAGCTCCGGGAAGTTCGCTCGGGGGCTGGCGCTGCTGCCTCGTGGCACGGGCTGCCCACGGCCCCGTGGCTGTCTCCGTCGGAGATGTCACCTCTCCGTCTGCCTCCCTCGCGCAGTCGGAAGCAGCGAGGGCGAAGGTCCCTTAGTCACTTCCCGGCAGCGCCTGGGGTCCCCCTGCCATCAGAGCCGGGCTGGGCCAGGCCATCTGGCACGCAGCGCGGCCCCCGACCTGTCGCCGAGTGCGGATGTGGTTACCCAGATCCTGTTCCACGCTGGCGCCGACCCTCCGGCAGCCGGCCCTGCGGCTTGTCGCCAAATGTGAGCCGGGCTGGGGGGCCAGCTGCACTGAAGGAATGGGGAGCGCTCCCGGAGAGATCCAGCTGTCCTCCAAGCGTGGGATCTGCCCGTTCGCCCCTTCTCCTGGAGCCTTCCCGGTGCATCATCGCCCTTCTCTTGGTTCGGGGGTTGGGCTCCTCCTGGGACGCAGATGTCCACACAAGCAGTGGGGTAGGGACAAAAGCCTTCGTACTGAGCTTCCCCAGGTGAAAATGGACCTCCAGGACACCTCCTGGCTCTGCTGACGAAGCAAACATTTCCAAACAGAGATTCATTTTGTAGACGGAGATAACAGATATCTAACGCTGAGCCATTCGGAATGCTCAGCATCGTTTGGGGTTGATTCTTTCCCCCTAGAAAAATCAATGATTGACACAGATGCAGTCTCAGCCTCCCGCAGTTGGGTATGGGCAGGTAATCTTCCGTAGTTCCTAACTGCTCTGGGTTATCTGTGTTTGAAGATAAGGTCAGAGAGCTCGGAAACATCCCAAAACTTTAACCACTCAGCATTGCTGGGTGACAACCAAACACAACATGTAAGCAAAACAAAGAAATCAACACAGACCTAAAACTGAAGGAGGGGAAGTGGCTCCCCCAGCTTCTGAGAGTGCTCTGTACCTGCACTGGAAACCACAGCATCATGTTCACACAGTACAACACTATCCTAGAAAGCAAAGGGGATTTTCCAGGGTTAAAACCCCTCTTCCATGAGGGTAGATCATAGAATCATAGACAGGCTTAGGTTGGAAGGGACTTTAAGGATTAGTAAGCCCCAGCCCTGCCGTGGGCTGGCTGCTCCCCACCAGTCGGGCTGCTCAGGGCTCCATCCGTGACCTTGGGCACCTTGAGGGATGGGGCACCCACAGCTTCTCTGAGTGTGGACAAGGGTGTAGATGCCCCAGCCTTGTCTGTCCTTCCCCAGACAGGCAACACTACTCTCTACACATCTTTTCTTTCACCGATGACCAGGGATTTCCCCTTACCCTGCTGCACCAATGATTTAATGTTTCCCTTCCCTCCCTCTGAGCCGGTGACTTGGGATTTCCCCCTCCTCTCCTGGACACCCACGGCCCAGACCCTTTGCCCATCACAAGATCCTGCTACCCCTCCAGCAACCTCTCCCACACCCAGCTATCAGCTTCTTCAGGCAGCCATTTCCCTTGGAAAAACGTGGCCCCGCAGCTTTCAGTGTTTTATGAAATTGGCTTTGGTTTCCTGGGGAAAGAACACATTTATTTGTCCAGGGTTTCCTATCAGACAACCCTTCTATTGTAGTCCACCTTCCTGTATTTTTTCCCTCTCTGATACGCTTGCAGCAGGCCCTGTGCTGTTTCCAAAGAAGGACCATGTCCATAGCTCTCTCCAAACCCAGTTGTGCAGATGGAGCTGTCTGGGGAGCCCAGGACAGCACTGGGCTGCTGCTCATGTGCTGCCCACTGGGCTATTTGCTCCATGCCCCGAGGGATGCACTCACTCTGTGTCAAACAGAAGGAGCCTGGGTTCACCTGCAGCCCAGCACAGGGTTAAATCCACGCATCAGTTGGGTGAGCTCCGCACAGAGCCAGCCGAAGCCACAGCCGGGCAGACTGCGGGGTAGGCTGCCTGCCCAAAGGAGTCACAGTCTAATTATTTTCTCTCCCTGCATCTCAAAGTCACCTTCCTTTTAGCTGGCAGGCAACATCACGGAGCACAGATGTGTCCTCTGTCCCACAGCTTCCCGTTGGAGCGCGACGGGATGGCAATGACACTTGTGTCACACTGCCATGCTCCAAGCTAACAGCGAGGGACCGCATCCTCAGAGCGGCAATCAAGGGCAGAGCAGGTCACAGAATCATAAAATCATGGTGTTGTAGAACCATGGAATCACACAGAATGGTTGGATTCAAAGGGACCTCAAAGCCCACCCAGTCCCAGCCCCTGCCATGGGCTGGTTGCTCCTCACTAGATCAGCCCCGTTCAGCCCAGGGTCCTCTCAGTGCTGAATCCCTCTTTCCAAAATGAAGAGAAAATGCAAAATAAAACGTCTGTGCCCCTTTCCTCTTCTAAGGAACTTCCTTTGCCACCTTGCCCTGTGTTGCAGGGCTGATTGTGTGACAAGGAGCCTGGGTACAAAAGCCACCCGTGGACACGGGGATAATGAGGAACTGTGATGGGGTGAGGTGGCCAGAGAAAGTTCCTTTTAATTAATGCCTGGAATGAATTCTCTGGCCATGCACGTGGGTGCCCCAGACCTCCTCTTTGACCCACCACAACAGTGCAGCTCCCACTATCCACTCCATAGGTGGGGCCAGCCTGTCACCAATCCATTAAGTAACGAGGATTCTCTCCAAACCAGCACCTCATTACACAGGTAAATAATCACTTTTTAGCTGTAGGTAAGCCCTGAGCGTGGCTAGCATCCTGCATCTTACAGCCCTGGTGCTGTCTGCCCCTTTCTCACTTCTCAGTTAAGTCACCACAGGTTTTTAAAAATGAGGCTCACAAAACCTATTTACAAACCACGATGTAAGCCCTTGCTGCCCACCACAGCGCTGACTGTTTAGCCACAGACTGACGTTTTCCATCCAGTTATCACTGGCTTAACCCTCCTCTCACAACCACCATTGAGAAATCTTCAACAACTTTTACTAAAAATGCAAAGGAGGAGAAGAAAAAAAAAACAAAACCCAAAAACATATAGAAGCATCTGAAACCCGTCTGTGTTTTATTGCTTCTTCCTTGAGCTGTAAAACCTTGTCTGGGTGGAAAAAAACAAAACCACCAACAAAACCAATCTCTATTTTTGCAAATTCAAGCTCAAACCAACGTAGCTTTTCCCCCAGAAGAAAAGACATCCCTCGTATGTCAAATGCACCTTCTTAGCAGCAGGCTGCCAGCTAGCATGGGATCACACACAGCCCTGTGCATGTACGTACATGTCACAGGAATTCTCTTGATAAAGCACTCGGTGAGCCCTGTGCTTTCTTGCAGTTTGGATTGTGATGAGCTGGAGCTTCCCAGCACAGTGTTTCATCACATCCCCCCTGGCCAGTTTCTGCAGCTGGCTGCCACTCGCCTGGCCTTTCCAAGCCAAAAAATCTGAGCTTGACAACAAGATGAGCCCACTCTGAAACAACAGCAGCTCAATCTGAGTGGTTTTCATGCAAAAAGAAAAAAGAAAAAAAATGTTCATCATTTCCAGCATCAAAGAAAAGCTTGCCTTTTTTTCTTCCTGTGAAGTTCACACCTTCCCTATGATTAGCCCAGCATACAGCTACCTCATGCCGCGCTGCACCCAAGCTGTGGTTTCTCAGGCATGGGGATGGCTGGAGCAGCAGGCAGCTGTCTTTCCTCACCCCACAGCCCCATAAACCAGTCCGACGTGTGTCCTCACCCCTCGCTCGTGAGTAAGCGTGCTGCGATTGCAAAAGCCACTCACCTGGTTCCCATGCTGAGGAGGCACCTCTGCTAATGGGTTTTTCATAAGCAAGGCAGCATCGCCTTGGCTAGGGAGGCTGGGCTGCAACTATGTGAGGGAAGTGCAGGTAGGGGCAACAGCCTTTGGTCAGTGGATAGAGGATGTGGGGTTATCATCCTGGGCACAGTCAGTGGATAGAGGATGTGGGGTTATCATCCTGGGCACGGAGCTGTGCGGCACCGTGCGATGGGGGGCGGCTGAGGGAATGGCAGCGCGGAGGAGCTCAGGGGAGACCTCGCTGCTCTACAGCTCCTAAAGGGAGGCTGTGCTGAGGTGGGTCGGCTCTGCTCCTGGGAGCGGCGATAGGATGGGAGGGGGTGGCACCACGTTGTGCCTCCAAAAGAGCAGTGATACGGTGGCGCAGGCTGCCCGCCGAAGTGCTTGGGTGTTACAGAGCCGTGGAAACGAGGCAGTGAGCGACACAAACAGCGAGCACTGTGGGGTTGGCAGCTGGGCTACCCCAGCCCAGCCGGTGGCCGCGCTGAGGAGAGGCGCTCCCTCGCAGTCCCGCCGCCATGGCGGGACGGGGCGGGCGGCGGGGCGCGGGCGGCCGCGCATGCGCGCAGGGCGGAGCGCTGGGCAGCCGGGGCGACTCGGCGGCGTCGGCGCCATCATGTCGATGGAGGACCCGTTCTTCGTGGTGAAGGGGTGAGGGATGGGTTTGGGTCTGTGAGAGGAAAGGTGAGGGTCGGGGCGGCGGAAGGGTCTGTGAGGGGGGAGGGAGGGAGAGGAGAGAGTTAGGGATGCGGGGGTGGGGAAAGGCGGCTGTGAGGAGGAGGATGGGTGCTGGGGTAATAGGGAGGCCTTGGGGGGGGGGAATGGGGCGGGGGGGGATGTGAGGGGAGGGATGAGGGGGAGGGCTGGGGGGTCTGTGGGGAGAAGAGTGATGGGCGGGGGAGTTCTGAGGAGAAAAGTGAAGTTGGGGCTGTGAGGGGAAGGGTTGGGGCTGGGGGGTGGTGAGGAGTCAGCAGGGATGGGGGGGCTAAGGGATCAGCAGGGATCTGGGGGGGGCTGAGGGATCAGCAGGGATCTGGGGGGGGCTGAGGGATCAGCAGGGATCTGGGGGGGGGCTGAGGGATCAGCAGGGATCTGGGGGGGCTGAGGGATCAGCAGGGATCTGGGGGGGGCTGAGGGATCAGCAGGGATCTGGGGGGGGCTGAGGGATCAGCAGGGATCTGGGGGGGCTGAGGGATCAGCAGGGATCTGGGGGGGGCTGAGGGATCAGCAGGGATCTGGGGGGGGCTGAGGGATCAGCAGGGATCTGAAGGGTCAGCAGGGATCTGGGGGGGGCTGAGGAATCAGCAGGGATCTGAAGGAGAGGGCTGTGAGGGCCCAGCAGGGATCTGGGGGGTCAGCAGGGATCTGGGGGGCTGTGAGAAGCCATCAGGAATCTTGGCAGTTCTGTGAGGCTCCAAGCCCTGCTGTTATTCCCAAAGCCATTCCCCCCCTCACCCTCCCCCCGAAGCTCCCCCTGTGAGGCATGTGCAGGAGATGTGCCCACACAAAGCCACTTGTTCAAAGGGGCTGTGAGCAGCAGAAGGCCCTGCTGGAAGATTTGCAGGGACGCTGCGAGCTGGAGATGTGCTTGCTGCAGGTGCAGCACCTGAGATGCTGGCGTGGCTGCCCAGCTTGGGGGCACTGTGCCCAGCTTGGGGGCAGCGTGCCCAGCTGTCCTTATCATCGATCAGTGGCACATGGGATGTGAGGTTGCAAATGTCACTGTGCAACGGGCAGAGCAGGGCTGAATGCAAGCTGCTCCTCATTGAGGGCATCACCAGAGCCTGGTGACTATGCTGAGAGAAAGGATCAGGCACCAGGCTGAGGAAGAAACCTGTGTGGATAGTAGCAACTGAGGAAAGCCTGAACAAAGGCAAACACAAAACAAAGACAGTTGAGGTCAGAGGAAAGGGAAAAGGGAAACTGTAATTAATAGGGGGAAAGAAGCTTAGCTTCCAAAATTCAGCATGGAGCCACTTTCAACTCCTGCTGTTGCTGTCCTGCTCCACGTGGCAGTGGCACAGCGCTCAGAAAGAGCAGTGGGAAAAGCCAGGTGAGCACAGGAGGAGGTGTGGGAAAGGCTGCAGGGCAGCCAGCAGAAGGGGATCTCTGCCAGGCTAAGTTGGTGCTGGGGAGAACAAATGCTAATTGCTGTGGGTGGGGAGCAAACAGCCGGTCAGACTTTCCAGAGAGATTCCCACGCCACAAGGGGAAGGGGCTGGGAGGGGAGAGGGATGTTGTGCTGTTCCTGGTGTTAATTATTAGCCAGCAGATTAAGGTGGAAGGAGTTGAGCCACATGGCGTTCAGTTTGCTTTCCTTGTGTTTGTAACTCCTCCTGCTAGGATGTCCAGCTTTGAATTCCTGCTGGTAGGTACTTTTCCAAGTACATACAGGTGAAAAAAAAACAACTTTTGCTTGCAAGCAGCAGAGAGAACAGAGCACAGCTGCTGACCTTAGGGCTCTAGACATGACAGATGCAGAACCATAGACGTGGCTGCTGCCTGGTGCAGACATGGTTCATCCTTTCTGGGCTTTCCCAACAGATAAACAGCTTTCCTTTACTGGAGATAAATCCCTGCATCTTACGTGGATGCTGACTTTCTGCTGGCTGTCACACCAGCAAAACATCATCTGCATCTTTCATCCTGGCTCCTCCTGGACCTGGGTGATTTGTTCCCAGGCCAGGACTGCAGTGTCTGTAGGTACAGAGAATTGCTACCTGCTGCTCGCCCCTAATCACAAATGCAGCATTCAGTGCTGTCAGCAAAGCCTGTGTTCCCATGTTGTGAATGCACTCGTCTCCAAAAAGCTTAGAGCAGCAGAAAAGACTTCTGTTCCCTAAGCCAGTGTAGTAGAGCTGTGTAGTTTTTTAACACTAACTTGAAATAAACAATGCTGCACTCAACAATTTGCCTAACTACTGCAGGGACAGTTCCGGTAAATGTTGTTTGTCCTTGGGGTATCTTGCTCAGGTAGTCTTTAGAGGAATGCAGAATATTAATTGCCACGAGGGCAGCCTTGTCCAGCCGCTCACACTGCGCTGTCTCACCTTTGTGTCACTCAGCAGAAACTACTCCTGATGAAACTGGTCTTTTTGTTAATTGTGGTAGCTGGCCTGTAAGTCATTTCTTGTCACTTTGTGCTTCAACAGGAGAGGAGACTGGGTTCTCCAGTGGGTATGGTGAATCCTTATTGCACAAAATAAACTAGAAGTGGTTGAAGGAAAGGCACTTGCAGGGAGGCTGCAGTTCCAAGCTCTTCTGGGCACGGCGTGTCCCAGCACGACTGCTGCAGAACAGCTGATGCAGTCCCTTCACTTCTCTTTCTTCACCCCAACCGCAGGGAAGTGCAGAAAGCTGTGAACACTGCCCAGGGGCTCTTCCAGAGGTGGACAGAGCTCTTGCAGGATCCCTCCATTGCCACAAGAGAAGAAATCGACTGGACCACTAATGAGCTCAGGAACAATCTGCGGAGCATTGAGTGGGACCTGGAAGACTTGGATGAAACAATTAATATCCTTTCTGGAGTTCTTTGGAGGTTGAGGCATGCAGTTCCTAAGCTGTAAGAAATAGCTACGTAGCAGCTCTTGCTGGTAGCTAATTTTTGCAGAAACCAGGACTATCAGGGATTGAATTTTGCATTTACCTCAGCTTTTCTCAAACAGCAAATGAGTTCAGCAAGAGAATTTCCCTCTGCCTTTTGTTTCCCCTTTGACGAGGTATATTATAAGACGCTTTGTTCTTAGAAGCCTGTTGTGTTGTATGAATTTGGATTTCTGTGTAGTCACTCATACTCCAGGCTGGCTTCCAAAATTATTCCTTTTCCCTCGTGTTCAGCTGAAAGCACTGCGCAGCACTGGAGAACTGAAAAAAAAAAAAAAAAAAAGCAGGAGAGAAACCTCATTCTGGTGCATGTACTGTGATGAATGTTGCTGCCATGCTTTCATTCCTCCAGCATCTAGCATTTTGCTAATCAAATTATAGGAAAAGGTGCAGCACCGTGGAAAAGTGCCTCTTCATGGGCTCCCATCAGGGCAGTTTGTCTATCTGTGTGCACTGAACACCACTCACAGACTCCTTGACTCCTCCTCTAAGCATTGTTGAGGCAAACCCTCGGAAGTTCAACCTGGATGCCACGGAGCTGGGTATCAGAAAATCCTTCATCACGAGCACGCGGCAGGTGGTCAGGGTAAGGAGCAAGGACTGGGATAGGGAAAGAGAAGGCAGCTTGAGTGGTTAAAAAAAGGCAATGGGGTGACTAGGTCAGTGCTGAACAGGAGAGCAGAGAGTAAGTCTGCTACCTGCCCGCCCTCAGGCTGCCTTCTTATCCCCACATCACATGTTCCAATGTCAGGAGGACTGCCTGCCTGGGGTCAGGTGCAGGGGCCACGTTGCCTAGCATGCCTCTCTCGTACTGATGAATCTGGAAGCCTTTACAGACTGGAAAGGAAGAGTAAAAGACCCTTCTGCTATGCAAGTTTTATTTCAGAGTTAAAAGAAATTTTGCCTATTTGGTGCTTGCATCTCTGGTTTTCAGAAACAGAGTCCACTTCGAACGCTGACATCTGTTTAGAATCCAGTGTTATTTGTGTGGCTTCCTCCTGCTACAAAACAGTCAAAACAACCGTTAGTTTTATTTTTAACTCAGGGAAGATTTTTTTAGTTTAAACTCATACTCTTAAATATCAGTACTTCAGAGAGAGGCGGGCCTGGCAAAGCTCTGCCTGTTGGGCTGCAGCTTCACACAGCTCAGTGCTACAGGCAGCGGTAAAGTGAAGTTCAGTAGCACCTGCAAGAGCAGCAGCATTTAATCACAGAATCACAGAAACACCAAGGTTGGAAAAGACCTACAAGATCATCCAGTCCAACCATCCACCTATCATCAATAGTTCTCACTAAACAATATCCCTCAACACAAAATCCAAACATTCCTTGAACACCTCCAGGGTTGGTGAATCCACCACCTCCCTGGGCAGCCCATTGCAGTGCCTGACCACTCTTTCAAAAAAGTAGTATTTCCTAATGTCCAGCCTAGATCTCCCCTGGCGCAGCTTGAAGCCATTCCCTCTAGTCCTGTCACCAATTATAGAGAGAAGAGACTGACCCCCAGCTCACTACAACCTTCCTTCAGGTAGTTATAGAGAGCAATAACGTCTCCCCTGAGCCTCCTTATTCACATAGCTGTTAGGGAGGATTCAGAAGCAGGAGGAGTATTTTAACAGCTTGGTGGTAATAAGTAGAGAAGAAAAACCTTTCTGAAATTGTCACTGCCTGCTAACGCACTGGTTAGGAAGTGTTCTCCCTATTAATAGCTACACTCAGTGTAGCTTAGTTTCTGCTTTCCCTCATGGCTCTGATGTTCCTCCTTGACAAGCTGCATTGCTGTGGCTAGCAACAAGCTTGTTATCCTACCTGCAGTCCGGAGGCAGTTCTTAAGACTCGCTGCCTGGGAACTGATCCTGAAGCCACACCAGCCCCAGCAGCAGACATGGTGCTTGCTGCCTTGTCCTCAGTGTAGTCAGCTTTTGAAACAAACAGGATCAGGCCAGCCTGCTTTCTAGGTCCTCTTTCCTGATTGAAAGCTGCTGCCTGATGGGTTTTGGAGCAGCATGTCTTACTTCTTTACTGTGGCGTGCAGTTATTTGACTTATGTTTTTCATGGAGAGAGTTCATGATAGAAAGCAGCTTTTGCATTACAAGTAACCAGGTGGGATGTGTTGCTTAAATGATACGTCTCTGAGCAGTAAAACATACCTATGTGTCTTCAGGTGACATCAGAACTCTGCTGGTGGGTAAGGTGAATCAGCACCCACTGGATCATACTGCCCTATAGAAACTAAACTGGTTTGCAATGGGAGTAGGAGCCTCCTGTGGCTAACTGTCTTCTGTAGGAAGGCAAAATGTCATGAGTAAAAGAGAAAACACAGAGACAGTCAGAGAGGAGGGCCATAGAACAGGAAATCTGTCTTGTCCTTTGCAAGATTAAATCAGGTACAATTGGGAATAAAGTGCAGGCTACAGGCTCCCAAGACCTTCAAGAACATAACTTCTTTATAGTCTGTCAATGGGAACATTAATCTAGTATTATACAAATCAAAGTGTTTCTGGCAGTCTAATCTATCTGTAGATGTCCCTCTTCATAGCAGGGGAGTTGGACTAACCTAACTGACCTTTAAAGGTCCCTTCCAACCCAAATGAGTGCCTGACTGTATAAAAATGAGTAGTAAATAAGGAATATTTTCAAAATATCCCATTGTTGTTGATTCTAGCATTAGTAAAGCAATGAACTGCAGTGGAGCTTTTAACAGCATTTTTTCAAACTCTTCAAAATTATGTTTTCAAAGAAATTTCCCTTCCCTCACTCCCTACAAAGAAATCTTTCTGGGTATAGGCAGCTTGGTAGCAAACTGGGGCTGAAAGTCACCTCAAATCCAATGCTTACGTACTTCTTCTGTCTTTGAACAAACAGGAAATGAAGGATCAGATGTCAAACTCCTCCATGCAAGCACTGGCTGAAAGAAAAAACAGGCAGGTGAGAATCAGAAGTGGGCAAGCTAAGTGAATGCAGTGGTTATTTGGCACTTTAAAGAGCTAGAAGGATTTATCAGCTCTAACAGCTGTTTTGAGACATGTGTTAGGTGAAGCTTTCCTATCACTTAGTCTGGAGACCCACACCATAAGGTAGAGCATTGGTTAAAGCTCCTTTAAAGCTGTAAGTACCATATATATCCCATTCTGTAGCACATCACCTTACAAACATTTGTTCTGGAAAGGGGCTTCCATGCTGCAGCAAAGCTGTTTCTTTGAGCAGTGTCTGTCTCAGTGATCTGAGAGCATTGGTTTTGTCAGGCTTGTTGCTGTCACTCTTTTTCAAACCTGTCTCTCAAAGCAGTGTCACCACTCACCATCTGTCTCCATCTTCAGAAATGCTTGTGTACAGCCATCAGCATTGCATCACCCTGCAGAAGGGGGAATCTCCCTCCATCTCAGGAGGAACAGTCAGAATCCAATTCCGTAAATGTAATCCCGTGCTCTGCTGTATTTAGGAGCCAGGACTCCACATCCCTTCACAAATAGCTGCTTCACATGATAATTAACCTTGTAAGAAGATGGAAGAAGCTCAAGCAGTCTCAGGTTGTCTGCACTTGTAATCTAAGGAATAGAAATAGATGCGGCTTTTGCTTCTCCCTGGCTGGTGAGACTGTAAGGAGATCTTTGAGCTGACTTCCAGAGCTGCCTCTGTCAGCGTTGGCGTGCTGTATCTGGCTGCATCAGTCTTTATCACTTGTGGCAAAAATGATAAACTGCAAGAAGATACTGAGAAGCACAGAGCTGGTTTGTCAGCCTGCTACAGGCTTAACTGATGTGCTTGGCAAAAACTTGGAGAAGCAAAGTCCCTTACTGCCTTCCTCAAACAAGCCTGTAACTGTCTCTAAGTTTTGCTGCTTTACTTAAAACTGCTAGCTGCAGGAGACCATATGGCCCAGCTCATGCAGTGACATCTGGTCAGGAAAACTCATTTCCCCTTGCCATCTTCCTTCCCCAGCCCCTCGCCTTCCCTCAAGTCCGCAGAGCCTCAGCTGAGCTGGGCTACAGCAGCTTCTCCGGCATGTCTCTGTGTCTGAGAGGCCAGCTTTTGGCTGATATGTGACCTGATCCTCATGGACTGAGGCTGGCAAACACAGACTTCCCTCCGGAAGCTGCATCAGAGCTTCCTTCCAGGGACCAGATGTCCTCAGCTGGAAAGCCACTTCTCTGCTGGGTTTGCACTAGCTTCTGTGTTGAGGTCATAGAGCAGGTAGAGAGTGTAATCTTGCAGTGTGGCATACTTGCAGCATAGCAGGTAACCTGAATCAAAGAACATAAATTCTGCCTACAACACTGCTATGTTTATATTGCACTCTTTTACTGTCAGCTCATCTGGTTAAGTACTTTATCCAGACCTTCAGCCCTGGTCATTAGCAGCGTGGTGTTCAGTTCCATCTATACATCTGTTAACACGACGTATCTGGATACTTCCCAGCTCACGCGTCCTCCTAGCACACAGTGCTGCATCTTGAGCAGACCTTTACTATTCCTCTGGGCAGTGCAGGCCTCCTGCTTGCACTGTCTGTCAGTCGTGCTCCAGCTCTCCTGTTAGTGGAGCAGCATTTCTGCAATAATCATGCTGCAGATATTTCCCATGCTGGTATTTGGCATTGCATTGTTTTAGTTTGTGCCAGCACTCTGGCTGAACACCAGTAGAGCGGAAGGAAAGGGATGCTGTAGGCATGTGCACAGGAGCGTTGCCTTGTCCTCCTTCCCCGAGACCAGCTGTGAGCAGACACAGAGGTGTTGCTAAGGGACTTCTGCATCTGTTTAGGCACTCCTGGGTGAAAGTAGCAGTCAGAATTGGAGCTCTGGACCTGACAAATACAGCCGTCTGGACCGGGAGCTGCAATTAGCAAATTCACACTTCATTGAGGAGCAGCAAGCTCAACAACAGGTAAGGCAGCTGGCACGACGCAGACCGAATAGCTTTGCTTGCCAAATAGGTGTCAAGGGGATGGGGTTCAGACTTCAGGAGCCAGAAAAAATCCAGCCCTCAGCTGGCCTGGATCCAGGAGCCTGACAGCCTGATAGCTTGAAGTACACCTGTGCATATGTTCCGTGTACAGCACAGCTTTGGATGCATCTTGCTTGGTGCAGTTTTTAACCATTGAGGCTTGTCTTCCACTTACATACAGAAGGCAAACTAAGTCTGGAAGCAGCAGCTCGCTGAGTTTTAGTATTACAAGAATTGCTGAAATCCTTGGAAGAGTAGAAATGTTGCAACCTGAAGAGCGTTTATTTATCTTCCTAAACTTTCTCGCGCTAAAAAATGAGCTGGTGTTTGCTGCTGTTTGTGTCCATCCCCACCAAAACAGAAGGGAGCCGGAGCACGTGCCTGCTTCCTTTTCCTGCCCTTGTCAACATGAGATTCGTGAGAAAGCCTGTGTGAGGGCTTTGCAAGGAGCCCTGGCGAGGTGCTCCCCTGGAGCAGCGCCCAAGCAGTGCAGATCTGCCTCCAGCAGCCCACCCAGACACAGGCCTGTAAATAGGCCGCCTCTCCAGGCAGCAAGCTCTGCTGAAGCTTCTGATACGTGACGCCAGCCAGCTTTCAGATGAGTTTTACCTAGTGACTCTAGGAAGATAAATAGATTCCAAAGTAGGTAACTAGGGTAAAGCTAATCCTCAGCGTGATTGTGCCCTGAAAGTGACTTAAACCATCAGCAGACCTATTCCTTTGGCACATTCAGAGCCAGACATGTTATTTTTAGCTGTAGAAGCTGCAACAGCCTCTTACTTGTGTTAACCCCTCATTAACTGCAGCGTTTCCCATACACTACCTCAGCAGGGCTCCTGCTCTGGGCGGCAAAGCTTGAGGTTTTGCTTCCTTCAAAGAGTCATCTTAGAGGTTGGTGCAGCAGGGAAGGAGCACTGCTAAGCTGAAGCTGAATTTGGAGGTGTGGTTGAGGAAACTGCAACCAGCTGTGCCACAGGAACAGGGGACAGCTCTCCTGCTGCTGCCACTTCTCATGCATTTCTTAGAAACACGGTCCTTGTTTCCTGGAACCTTAGGTCTGTTCCCAGGCACCACAGTTGATGTTAGCAGAATGGCAAGCATCCGTCCACATGAGCAGCTGGCTGTGCCCCAGCTGCAGAAGGAAGCAGATGTATAATCACCCATTTTTTCTTCTTTCTGGCCCCAGTTGATTGTGGAGCAGCAAGATGAGCAGTTGGAGCTGGTCTCTGGCAGCATTGGGGTGCTGAAGAACATGTCCCAGCGCATCGGCGGGGAGCTGGAGGAACAGGCAGTGTAAGTATGTGACAGGATGCCAAAGGCCCTGCAGGTGTGGAGCTGACTGCAGCACAGCTGGGGGTCCTCACTGATACCCCTGTTGCATCCTTGAATTTCCTGGTCCCTCAGGCAGCCTCTCTTAGCTCATCTGCAGCACCTTAGGCTGCCTTTGATTTCAGGCCGTGGAAAGCACTTCATATTGCAGCCTGCAAGGATCCTACCACAGCCATGTTCCTTTCAAAGCCTGCACCTGGGGCAGGTTTAGCTGCCAGTTTACCTTCCCTTCTCTCTTTACTCATTTTTAAACACCACCCTTAAGGCACACAGTAAAGCTCCTTGGCTTCTAGCAGCCAGCAGTGTGCAACAGATGAGGGAAGGCAGTGCTGCCTATTGGGGATACTGGGTGCTTTTCCACTCCGTGGGGTTTTGTGCTACCCCAGACAACTGCATGGAGCTGTGACCCAGGAGCTCAGAGCTCAGCCTTGTTACACAGAGCTGCATTCATAGTTAAAACTAAAAATAATCCTCACCCACACAAAGGGTTAAAGGGTAGCTCACAAAGTAGCTTGTATCCATCCATTTACATATAAATTAGATTTCTTTCCCTGCGCATGTCCTTTGCAAAGAAGCGCATGAAATTCTCAGTTGTGCAGACTAACAGACACGAAGGGTTTGTGCCTAAACTCCTCCTGTGTGGCTGGCGAGAGTCTGGAGGGCTGTGAGCCCTTGTGATGTCTTTGGTGGATAGGAGGAACTGTAAAGCACCTCCTGTGCGAAGCCTGGCCCCGGCAGGTTGGTGTGGTGCATCTGTTTCCAGGTCACCACATAAGCCATCAGTGCTTGCTAGCAGATAATTAAGGCAATATGGCTTTTTTCTACAACTCTTTGTTCTCCATGCTTTTAAGGGTGTTATGTTTTAAAGTTCTGCTCACTGGAGATGGCTGGGATAGCTTTGATCCTGGATGTGCTTTGTCTGTCTTCAGGTGGGTTCGTGGCTCTGACAAAGCACAGCTACAGAAAGGCTTTCAGATCTGTTACACTTGCTGTGTGGAGGAACTGGAGGGGTAACTTCTGTAGCATTTAAAAAGCACCTTAAAAGCAATTGCAAATCTCAGTCCTGCTTGATACCAGAGTGGAACAAGATTTTAGCTTCAAGTGCAAGCCCTCAGCAAGAGAAGGGATTTAAAGTCCAAACTGGCACCTTGATCTACACATTCACTGCTAATCACGGATTATAAGCAAAACTTTCATCTTCAAAGGAGGAAACCCCCACTGCTCACCTTTTAGAGATATGCAGAGCTGGGGGACCAGTCCGACAGGTGTCCCCATGACTTCTTACTTTCCACCAAAGCTGAGCTGCTGCTTCAGCAGGATTTTTTTCCCCTTGGGTGCTTTCAGGTGACCATGCTGTGTTGCTTTTCTCAGTCGCTGTGTTCTGATCAGCGTGCATGAGCGCAGCAAACAATCCCAAAGGCAAGTATTGCTTTACTTGTTGACCAGTACTATGTTCCTCTGTCCCCAGGATGCTGGACGACTTCTCCCACGAGTTGGACAGCACTCACTCACGGCTGGATAATGTCATGAAGAAGCTCGCTAAAGTGTCTCACATGACAAGTGGTAAGTCCAGGGCTGTGGGGTCTGGGCCAGGAAAGGGGGAGGCACATCTGTGAATTCTAGGGATGGAGCACTACGTGCTCCCAAGTCCAAGTAGAGGGGAGGGAGCAGTTCCAGCTGCTTGAGAGGTTAAAGAGGGAGAAGGCATCCAAACCTTGCAGCTGCTCATGCCCAGATACTGCTTTGCAGTCTGCCCTCAGCCTTTGTGTTATATACAGATGCCTTTCTATTTATGTTGTTACTACTGCACTGGGAAAAACCCCTTCTTAGACGATAAGGAAGGAGAGTTCTGCAGCCTCTCATGCTGCTCGCGGTTTCCCAGGCCACCTGCTGAGCAAAACACTGCCACCGTGCGTGCCTCCTTCAGCTGCAGCAAGTCCCTCTGCTAATCTCGCCTGCCTGTGCGCTGCTGGCGCCAGCGCTGCCGACGGGAGGACAGTCGGACGTGTTTCCTAGTGGTGAGGAGAGGCGATTTCTGCGCTGGAGAGGCTGAGCCCACGAGAAAAGTCCTTATAAGGCAGTGCCTGAACGTGGTGGGCTGGCGGCCGGCCGGGTGCCGTGGGCAGAGCAAACAGGAAGCTCGTGCCTGCCGGGAAGTCCCCGCCGATCGCTCCCCACGTTGCGGTGCTCTCTGCGTCGCCTCCGCTGCCGGTGCTCGTGCGTGGGGGGTGGGAGCAGCAGGGAGGGAGGAGGGAACTGCTCTACAGGATTGGGCTAGACAGGGAACTCACGGGGAATCTGTGCTGCTGCTGGCACTGCAAGCAACAGGGGACGGCTCTTCCCAAGGCTGGCTGCAGCGCTCAGTGAGTGGTGCCAGCAGCTCCATCCCTGCACTGCACCATCTCACAGGGGCTGTATGTCTGCCGGTGCAGACGTGGCCATGGACGGAGAGCAGCTGTGCAGCCTGGCGTCGCCCACTCACAGCTTGCTGCAGACAGAGCTCATCTGGGGGAAGGCAGGCCCTGCACGAGTCATGTGGCTTCTGCGGTGCGGTCGCAGCTTGCGCTGTGTCCAGGGACACTGGGGTTCCTGGTGCCAGGAAGTCGGAGGCGAGCTTGAATCCAGATGGGGGAAACTTTCACTGTAGGAGCAGGATGGTGTCAGACAGCGTAGAGCAGCAGTACAGGCTGGTATGGTTTTGTTCTGTAAAATGCTTTCATATCTCTTCCAAAAAAGCATAAGAATTCCTCCAGTGGTGTGCTGAGCTCCCTGAGGCAGATCCTAGAGGCAGTGCAGTGTTTGAGCATGTGCAGAGCACAAACAGGTCAGTCCACAAGCAGCAACACAAAGCAGCTCTCTGCTTCTTCCTGATCACTTTTGAACCAGCTTATCAAATCTGTTTGAACTTGACTGGGGAGAAACCTCAAAATTCCACACTGCAGTCCCAAAAAGCAGCTGCATCCTGGAAGAGAAGCGCTGTCACCCCACAGGCAGTAGGGAGGAGCCTGCAGAAGGGCATGGTGCTTGTTCTGCTGGTGAGGGAGCTCTCCTTTTGAAGGGAAGCAAAGCGAAAGCAGCGTGGTAAGGAAAAGCTCTCCTCCAGCTTTCTTTCTATTAAAGTAAGAGGACCGACACTTCCTTTCTCTTCCAGATCGGCGGCAGTGGTGTGCAATCATCGTCCTCTTTATCATCTTGCTGGTGGTGCTGGTCCTGTTGATTGTCCTGTGATGGACTGAACTTCCTCGGAAGCCTCCTCTCCTTTCCCCAGCCCCTGTAGCACGGGGAAATGAAACTCTTTCCGTCCGACCACAGAGATCCCTGTCAAGTAGATCCGTGCCCGGCTCTCACCGTTCTCCTCCGAGGACTAATGCCTGGCTCCACCAACGTCTCCCCCAGCTCTGGGGAGGGCAGACAGAGGACAGGAAGCAGTTGTGGCTCCCCGATCCCGTCGGGCTGCCTCCTGCCCCACGGTGCTGCTATCTGGTCCCCAGGCCCTGGGGGGGACTGTACCCTTCGCAGGTATGAGCCAGCTGCAGCAGTCCGAAGCCCTCTGTGTGGACACGGAGCAGGGAGCCTTGGCAGGGTACGGGGGGTGGAATTGTTTCACTGAGCATTACAAACTGCATCACCAGCCTGTGGGATGCTTGCCAGCCAGAAGCATTACTGGGAGGAGCGGTGGCCTGAAACCCCACAGCAACACGCGCCCAAAGCAAGGAAGGGCAGCCCCAGCCAGCACCACGCCTTCCAGTTAGCACCAAGACCCTGCAGCATTCACATCCAGGACCCCGAGGCAGGAGCTGACACGCTGCAGGTAGGTGAGCTGCAGGTGTGCTGTCCTGCCATCGATGGACACACAGGGCTGGGGCCATCAGCCTGAGGCTGGTTTCACACAGCTCGTCAAGTCACCTCCTGTTACACAAGCCTCTCCGGCTCGCTGACTGATGCTTTCTTTCCCCTTGTATAGCCAAGCTTCTGTTTAACAGCTGCTTCCCTTTGGCAAGTGATTTGTCAGGTCTAAAATAACTTATTTTTTTTTTAAGGAACAGTTCTTTTAGTTTTTTGATGACCGTTCGAGCCGCGTTCATTCTGCGGCTGCAGGATGCGTTATCAGAGGAATGGGGCCTAACTATGTATTTTAAGTGCACACAAACTTGTAAATAGGATGTCTTAATTTTCCCCAACTGCTGGTTTTTTTTGGAAACTTCAGTTGTAAGCAACCCAGAGCCAGGTCACATTCTGTATCACTTCCCAGTGCTTTTGTTACCTTCGAGTTGTTTGGCACAGGGATTCCCTCAGCAGTGCTGGCCAGGCACAGATAGCAAAACGCCGTGAGGAAAGCTCACCCTGGCAGTGTTACTGAGGAGAAATACAGGTGGGTTTTATGCAGTTGGTTACAGGAGGAAGGGGTGATGCTTCAGGAAAGAAAAAGTTTTGTAGTGAAGTCTGCTCCTGTACTTTGGGGGGGGGAAAGAGCACCAAAAGATGGGAGGCAGGCTGACTTGCACCTTCCATCTGGGTCTCAGATGGGGCTGGGGGAGGAAGCTGACTGATGCTGACTCTGAGGCCTCTGCTGAAACTGCAAACCAGGCCTCCAGAACCACACTCCTCAGAAAGGAAATTCGGCACCTAAAGCACTCTGTCACCCAGAACACGTAGCCCTGGCAGTTTCTGGCTCTGTTTGGGTCTGCTCAGTCCCTCCTATTGAGCCCTTGCACCCACTGGTGGCACTGTGCCTTTTGTAGCCAGGCTTGGGATGAGAGGAGACCCAACAGCCCTGCCACATCAGGGCAGCTCCTCTTGTAATGAACGCACACGTGCCCTTAATACCAACCTGCACAAGTGATCTTGGCAGTTCTCAGTCATTGCACAATGCCTTGTCTCTTTTGGTTATGCTGTAAGAAATACGTACTGTCTCTTTCCCAAGGCAGGCTCTGGCTGTGTCTGCACAGTGCTCTGGGCTTTAGACCTCTCTGAGAGTGGGTTTTCAGTATGGTTGTATGTTGTCCAGGAGCAGCTCCCGGTGCTCCATGCAGGAGTGCTCTGTTCACACACTGTGCCAGGTTGCAGCCCTGCTGCTGTGCTCCGTGTCTGTCCAGGTGTCACTGCTACCCAACTGTCTTTGTTCCTTTCCTTTTGTACGTTTGCTTTTTCTGTTGATGGTGTTGCCCCTCCCTTTAATCCTAAATAAACGCATTATTGCTGCCAGTGTGTCATGGCAGTGGAAAGCACTGGTCTCTCTTGTAACGGGGACAAGCTTGGGGGCTCTTTGCCTGTGTGGCACCAGAGTGCAGCAGCTCCATCCCATCAGGGGCAGACAGCACATCCCCTGGGCACCAAGGCAGGAGAAGCTGTGAGACCACCACTGTGAAGGACCCGCATCCCCCCCAGCCCCAGCTTTCCCCACCTGCTCTGATTCACCCAAGTGTCATCCCCAGCCCGAGTGCCACCCGCAGTACGTTCATTACATATATATACACAACACCACGTGTTGTCATTGCATGTATATATATATATATATTTACAGTTTTGTGGTTTTTTCTTTTTGCAGTTTGAAATAATTTAAAAGAAACCCACCAGCTCACGGTCAGAGATTTCCAACTGAGGCAGAGAGAGTCCAGGGCCGGAGAGCTGAGATTTCCCTGTGCCAGGGGCAGGTCCTTGGTCCCATGTTGCCTCCCAGGGTGCCCTGCTGTCCCCATCCCTGCAGGGACCGACGCATTGCACATAAGCATGGCAGATCCAGGCCCTTTGTCTTGGTGAGGTCCTTATTGCATTTTAGCTCCGTGCAGGACTCCTGCAGACCGCTCCACTCCTCCTGGAGCCGTGCTGCTACCGCCGAGCCGGGCGCTGCCTTAGCACACGCAGGGCCAGGCTGTCTGCCTGCAGCAGCAGCTCCCGGATGCGTGCCAGCCCCAGGCCCGATACAGCAGCCCCGTTGACCTGCAGGATCTCATCGCCCACCCCCAGCAGCCCCGCGTACAGCTTGGCTGTGCCAGCATCCGCCATCTCCTGCACGTAGACACCTGCAGAGAGAGGTGCAGGCAACTGAGCTGCCAGCTGACCCGCCAGCCCCCAGTGCACAAAACCCGTGTGAGCGATGGTCTTCGATAAGGTCCTTTCCTACTTAAGCTGGTCTACCATTCCACGGCCACAGTACCTGTGTCAGGCCGGCCGTGCCCGGAGGTGACCTGGAAGCCGAAGGAGCCGTGTGGTGGCCGTTCTATCTCCAGCAGGCTGGTGCCATCGGGGAACACCTCCACCACGCGCCCCACCGTGCGCAGCTGGTCGGGTGCCCCGATGTCCTCCACGCTCAGCGAGTGCCGCGGCCCCGAGGCTGCCTTCCTGCGGGGAGATGCTGTGAGCCCAGCACTGCACCGCCAGGCCAGGGCTATACGTGGCCATGTTCCCATCCCACCTGTCCCTGTCCCCTGGCTGGGACAGCAGGTACGCATTGGCTCGGGGCGCCCTGCCCAGCAGGCTGTGCAGGCTCTGTATGGAGGCGGCTTTTTGGGGCTGGCGGAACGGTGACACCTGGAGAAGCGTGACACAGTGAGACATGTGGCACCAAAACCCTGCACCCTGCTACGCACCCTCATACCCCTCAACATCCCCAGCCACCAGAGCCCTCCCCAGCCAACAAAGCCCCATCTCCCCCTTGCAGAGGATGGCTCACCAGGGCCTGCAGTGAGGGTGACCGCTTCACGTTGGGGCTGTTGGGTGCAGGGCCAGGCAGCTGCTCCATGCTGTAGCAGCGAAAGCGGCCGAGGCGCTGCTTGGTGCTCTGGCTCAGGCTGCACAGGAGCCGCTTCAGCCCCGAGGAAGCCGCATCCCCGCTGCCCTTCTGGCTTGTTGCCCGTGCTGGTTCCCTACAGGACAATGCCCAACAGTATTTAGCAGTAGCTTGTCCCCAAAAACATCCTCACCCTGCTTCACTGTGACTTTCAGGTCATGAGACCGAGCCTGGTGCTGAACCGAGGAGGGATGCTCATAGTCCCTCACCACTCACCCAGGTGTTGCGTTCCCATCGTGCTGTGCCTTGAGCGTCCTGGTGGTCTCCCCAGGTTGTGCCCCCAGCCCATTGGGGCGGCTCCCACAGCCCTGTCCATGGGTGTTGTTGCAGTTATTAGTGGACAAGGCACGCAGGGGGCTCCCCGGGAGCCAGACAGGGCCACAGGGCCCCCGCCGCTGCCCCGTGCCCTTGGGTTGGGGCAAAGTGCTCCCAGCATCAGGCTCTGGACATTGGTGGCTGCTAACAGGAACACTTGTCCTGCAAGGCACCTGGGAGCAGGCCTTTGTAGTAGTGACGGTGGAGGGGGTGTGGGAAGGCCCCGCTGGCCTCGAGGAAGGGACCGGTAGCTCTCCATCACCCACCGCCTTGCCGGTGTGCCCCCCATCCTGGCTGCCAGCTGTACCTGCTGGTGGGGGGCAAAGTGTCCCCGAGCCCCCGGCCACACTCGTGCCCTTCTCCTTTTGTGTTGAGGTGCGGGGGCTGCGGTGGCCACGAGCCCGGGGCTCCCGATGCCCCCGTGGGTGGGGGCTGCGGGGCCGCGGCTCCTCGCTGTCAGTCCGGCAGCCATCGGAGGTGTCGGTGCTCTCCAGTGCCGAGTCTGCCTCATCCCCACGGGCAACATTCCCGATGTAAGTCTCCTTGATCTTCTCAGTGTGGATGCGCTGCCGGGAGGGCAGAATCCAAAGCGGGGACCCCCCAGGACCCAGCGGCCGGGCCTTGGGTTCAGGCTGGGCAGCTTGACCAGGACCCGTGTGCTCCCGTCCCCGTGCCACGGGGCTGCCTTCAGCCGGCACGGCGGCACCGAGCACGGAGCCGCAAGCCTGGCACTTGCCCCCAGCAGGGACATCACCACCCCGGGACTTCACAGGGCCATCCCCGGGGTGCCCACGGGGCTCTCCACCGCTGCGCTCCAGCGTTGAGCCCAGCACCCGGCGGTGCCGCAGCCGCTCCAGGTAGCGAACCTCGGCGTCACGGGCCGACTCGTCCTCGAAGCGCACGCGGGATGGGGAGGGTCCCCGTGGCCGCCGGGGCTCCCTGCAGCCCGACTCCCCGCTGGATGAGTCGCTCAGACTGCCGCCCGCCGTGCCCTCCACCTCCCGTGTGGTGACGCTGGGCCTCGGTGTCCCGCTGGGCTCCCTACAGTGGGGACAGAGGGGTGGCAAACTGCAGGGACAATCCTCCACCATAGGGTGAGAAGTGTGGCTAACGAGCCCAGCAGCACTGAGTCCACATGACCCCGCATACGGCCTCACCACAGCACCTCTGCTGGGGCGGTCATGCGTGCCAAAAGGGAGCAGGGGTCAGGACCGAGTCACGGGGTAGGAGCTGGATGTGGGGTGGGATGTGGCACGACGCAGGGCTCACCTGGGGTGCGTGGTGGTGGGCAGCAGCAGGAGGTCGTGGCTGGCACGCAGCGGGTTGGTACGAGCCTTCATGCGGGCGCGTTGCAGCAGCTGCTTGGCCTGCTCATGGCGTGGGCTCAGCTCGAGCTCCTGCCCGGGAACAAAGGCCCTGCAGGGAAGGATTAGCAAAAAATAACACGGATTAAAAGTGGTTTAGCGGTGACGGGGCTGCTCTGCGGGGAGAAAGCGGGGCCTGGTTTACAGACGCTGGGGACACCCCTTCGGGCAGCCCCGGAGTTGTCGCACTGCAGTAGCAGCAATTTAGGGAGCTCGGCAACAAGCCTGGGGCCACGACCTGCACCAGGGGCATCCCAGATGCATGTGAGCAAACCGAAGCAGGTGCTGCCCCAGCCCCGCAGCTTTGGGCTGTGCTCAGCCCCGTTCCTTTATCCACGTGCACGGGGGGTTTCCTGCCCTAGGGGGAACCCGCAACCATGCACAGCCCCATGCTTGCACTGCCCTCCTCCCCCCCGTTGGTCACGGCCCTAATCCTCCTGATTAAAATAATCAGCTCGGCAATCACTTTGGGGATCCTAGCCCCAGCCTGCCCACAGCTGGAACACACCCATGCCCCATGCCAAAATATGGAGAGCCACTGCCATGAACCCCAATTTTGGCTTCCCCGAGGCACCCCACCTGTGCCCACCAGCACCAACTGAGCCTCAGCTGCCAGAACGCTGGAAAACTGATCATTGCCACGTAAGTGCTTCCACTCCAAATTGTCCCCAGACCTCCCCCACACTGCCCCCCAGCATTGCTGCTGCAGCCCCACTCACCTGCCCATCCCTCCTTGTATTTTTAGCCCCACTGCTGAGGTTTATCATTAGGCCAATGAGATTACGCGTTCCTACCTCCCGTAAGCTCTTAAGCACTGGGGAGACATTTCTGTCCCACTCCTCTCTCCCGTCAGGGACACCTGGCACCAGCCCTGCTCTGTCCCCTCACAGTACCCCCGGCCCCATTCCTCCCAGACCCGTTTGTCCCCAGCTGAAGCATCTGGAGTCCTACCTGCAGCCCTCAGCATCCTGCAGTGAGACCCCTGAGTCCCAGTCGCCGTCACTTGCTGGCACCTCTGGAATGGGAGAAGGGGGAAGGCATCGCTGGGAGCTCCCAGCCCCGTACCAACTCCCTCTGGGGCCAATTCCCCAAAGCACATTTTGCCATCTGAGAGTCCAGGAAATGGGCACAAGACCCCGGGCTGTAGAGATGCAGACTGGAGAGTCATAGAATCATAGATCTATAGAATGGCACAGGTTGGCGGGGACCCCAAAGCCCTCCCAGCCCTCCCCCACCGTGGACTGGCTGCCCCCCAGCTCAGGCTGCCCAGGGCCCACCTCTATAGGAGAGGTCCCCATGGAGACCCGCAACAATGGCAGAGGCCCAGGCACGCACCGTGCATCCCCAGCACCTCGTGCAGCAGCCGCCGGTTCCTCTCCACCTTCTCAGCCAAGGACAGCGGCTCCGGGCCCGCCGTCACCTCCTTGCCATCAGAGACCAGAGGGGGAGAGCCTCCTAACCCCCCCCGCTCCCCCCATGGCGCAGTGCCATCCAGCAGCCCGTCGGTCAGGTACGTGCGGAGCTGCGCCCGCGGTTCCTCGGCTCCAGCCTTCCCCCTGCGGGCACGGAGCTTCTTGGGCGAGGGCCGCTCGGCTCCACGCTTCTCCTTCAGCGCCTTCACTTTGCCCTCCAGCACGGCGTGGGGGCCCCGGGGGGGCTCTGCGGGACGGGGCCCCTCCATGTGCCCTGCGAGGAGAGAGCGAGTGAGGGCAGCCCGCCTGTGGCCTACGTGGCCGTCCCCGAGTGATGCCAAGCCCTCGGAGCACAAACCCTGCATGGAAGCATCTTCCCAACGGCACCGATGGAGCCCTCCGTGCCCCGCTCGGCCCAGCAGCCTCTCATCCCCTCCCAGGGAGCCCACAATGTGCTGGGATGAACAACACCCCTCCGTCACCCTGGGCCCCCACAGAGCCGGGACAGGCACGAGGGCCGGGCTTACCCTGAGCATCGGGAGAGGGCCGGGATGGAGGGAGAAGAAAGCGGAAGAGGGGAAGGAAGCATAGGGAGGAAATTAAAAAAAAGCAGCAAATCCCAGCCACTCCAGCCCTGCCGGAGCTCCGCCGCTTGGCTGGGCTGCTGGCTGTGGCCAGCCCTGCCTCCCGCCCGGCCTCCCCCTCCTCCTCCTCCTCCACTCCATGGCGGGGCTCCCAGCCAAACCCGGCACAGATGCTGACACCCGAGCTGCAGGCGGCCACGGGGCCACCGCGGTCACACGCAGCCCAGGGGACACCGGGGACACGGTGCACCCAGAGCGGCGCCAAGGCCACCCATGGGACGCCCTCTAGTTGTGCAAACAAAGGGCCGGGATCCCCCCCCACCGCGCACTCCCCCATCCCTGAGCACCCCATGGTGCTTCTCTGGCATCTTTCACCCCCAAAGCCCGCAGTGCTGGAGCATCCCATGCGCATCACCCGCATCCTGGCTCTTCTTGCTAGCCCCCAGGATGCCGTGCCCTCACCCCAAAGCCCAACAGCCCCCAGGTCGCACCCCCTCCCTGCACAGCCCCATCTCACCGCAGGGACCCCAATCCCCCCACGCTGGGCAGCACTTACCTGCAGGCACGGGACACAGCGGGGAGCTGCAGGGCCCATGGGCGAGGCGATCCCGCTGCGCGCTGCGGCTTTTGCTATTCATCATTGGTTTCATAATCCCGACCCCGGAGGAAATCGCTGGGATTATGAAATTGTTTTAATCCCCCACCCCCCAGCTCCGGCCCCCACCAGCACGAGAAACCGCCGTTATCTTCTTAAATCAGCCCCAGCAGGGCAGGGGCATCGCAATTTCCGGCAGCAGCACTGCAAATCCCATTGGGGAGCTGCCAGGCCCTACAGCCCCGCGGCGTGGATTTGGGGACCCGGTGGGCACAGCCCCACAGCACACAGAGGGGGGAAGGCGGGCGCAGAGCAGCGACAAACGAGCGTCAGGTCATTGGAAAACAAAGAGCTTGTAATAATGAAAAAAAAGGACAGATTGAGTAACCAATCACTTTTTCCTTTTAAAAACACAATCACAGTAACTTTGCTTTTATACAACCACCTAGGAACTAGGAAACAGTATCACATTGTGCATTTTTTTTTCTTTTTTTTTTTTTTTCTGTTTTTCTTTTTTAAAACCTACTTATCAAGAAGGGTTATTCCACACTTCAGAAATGATATCCATTTGGGAAGGAAAGAGGAGACAGCTAACAGCGCAGTCACAGTACACCATGAGTCCAAGCAAGCGGCAAGTCTTTGTCCTCACCTTTTCCACTTAGCCAGAGAGAAGAGTGGAGAAGGGGATAGCGAAAGAGAAAGGAAGAAAGCAAGCACCCACAGAGGACTAATCACACTCCATAATTACTTTGGACATCTACAGGTCGGGGCGGCAGAACCATGAGACCAACGTGGCAGGGATGGGGAGGAGCCGGGGCGTTCTGCAGCCCCAGTGCCAGGAGGATGAGGCCGTGGTCGGGCACCAAAGGGTGCCAGCAGCCCTCTCCTCTCCTCCTCCCACAGACCTGCCTTTCTCCAGTGGTGTTCCCAGGGCCAGGCTAACCCTCCAGCAGCGGTGAGGCCAGCTGTTGCCGCAAGGATCATCCGCTCTTCCCCTAGGAGCCCCAAACCCTCTTTTCCAAGGAGACAAAACAACCCGGTCGCCTTCTGGAATAAGAACTGAAGTTAAATGGAGGCTGAAGGCAGCAGCTCACTGCGCCCTTGTGCACGGTGGCACATCGTGGGGACACCCACCGCAGCTGAAGGCCCCTGCAGACATCAGTTCACCCAGCCCAACCTCCATCCCAATCCACGCTGCTGTGATGGCTGCATGTTCCACAGGGCTGGTTTGGGAGGAACGTGCCCTCCTGATTTCTCTGAGGCCGCCGGCAGGTTGGGAACTCCCTGCCAAAGGGGACGGTGCTTTATTTTGGGAGATAATTGTTGCCAGCTGCAGCACACCGCCTCCCCTTTTCGCTTATTTCTTCTGGCAGCAAAGGCAGAAACAAAAATAAAGGCAAGGGAAGGAGCCAGGAAGGAGAAAGGCTTTCCATAAGGCTTTGAGAAACTACACAGCAAGAATCTGACTGCTCGCAACCTGCAGCTCCCAACCTGCAGCACCGACCTTGCTCTGGCACAGGTCCACCACCACTTCGTTTTAACCTATTCCAAATGAAAGGAAGAGAACTGAGTTTCCTTCCTCAGATCCTCCGGGCAAAAAGCGCAGCGGACAAAATCAGAACAGATGCAAGGCAGCAGTCAGGGGAGAAGCCGTGCTACCAGCCCAGGGCAAAAGAACAGAACCCAGGATGTGACAGCAGGGATTCCTGCAATCCCATCGCTGAAACCAGACGGGAGCCAACAGACAGCAGGGCAAAGATGTAATGAGCAGAGCCCAGCTCCTGCTGGCGGCCCAACACACCTCTGGCAGGACCCGCCGTGTGCTGCCTCTGCTGCAGGACGAGAGAGCAAGGAGCACTGCTGCTCCTACCTGCTGGGCTCAGCTAAAGGTGATTAAGGCTTTGAAATCCAGCGTGAGATCCGGATGATGACGCTGGGAAGGCTCTGCCTTGAGCTGCTCACACTGGAGCAGGACCCAGCCCTCCCTTACAGCGGGCGGTGTGACGGTGTGTGCTGCTGTCACGCAGCAAGCCAGCCTTCAGCTGCCACCACAGCAGTGCCCGGAGTGGGAGCAGCAACCCAAAGTCAGAAAGAAAAGCTTTGGTTTCAACTAAAGCTGAAAAGAAAGCAAGCAATCAAAGGGAAACAGGTGCACAACCCCACGACCCTGCACATCTCCATCCACATTCCTGGGTTCGCGTCACCGGTACAACCTTCATTGCACAGGACTCAAAAGCACTCTCAGATGGTTGTCAGGTTCCATAAATTATGTGAGAACTATACGTAACACATACATCACATTTCCCAAAGAAAAGAAATATATATGATAAGAAAAGTTACATCAAATTAAAAAGTAGCTTCATGAATGAAGGTACTGCTCTAAGTGCACTTTCCCTGCAAGTGCAGCCAGTGCCTCAGCGCTGGATATGAAGAAAAATAAAATAAAATAAAACCAAAAATAATCAGATTTAAAAACTTAAGTCCGGTTTCAACCAGTCAAAACCGGGCCAAGCAGAAACCGAGGGTGTTCTCGGCACTGTCCCAATAGGGAGTCCCTATGATGCTTCTTTATCCAGACAGGTGTTTGTATGTCCTTGTTGAGACTGTAAACAATCCTTCTTTCCTGAACTGTCCTCTTTATTGGCAAAAGAAAGTAAAATGTTTTATTTTGTGTTTGTTTGTTTGTTAAAATAGGACATCAAAATTAACGCAGAAGAAAAGAAATAAAACACAGTGAGCTTGTTGGAGTCCATAGGATCTGGTCTGGAAGAGCTCGGAAAATGTGTTCAGTGTTTTCTCCTGTTTGCAGCTGGAACTGTACCAGAGATTGGGTTACTTGGGGAAGAGGGGAGCAGAACGAGAAAACAAAGGATGCTGAATAAGAGATCGTGGCTGCTTCATGTGTTCACTTCTTTTGCTAGGTCCTCTATCAATACCTTCGTGTCAGAAGACTTGGACCTGGGAAGAAGCACAAACAGAAAACACTCATCAGGGAACTGAGGCTGCTCCTTCCTCCTCCCACCCCTTCCAGGCAGCAGTGAGACAGGAGGATGCTCTGCAGCCATTACTGCACAATGCTCCCTGCATGTCCAGGTTGCCCAAGGAGGCTGTGGATGCCCCATCCCTGCAGGCATTCAAGGCCAGGCTGGATGTGGCTCTGGGCAGCCTGGTCTGCTGGTTGGCGACCTGCACACAGCAGGGGGTTGAAACTGGATGAGCATTGTGGTCCTTTTCAACCCAGGCCATTCTGTGATTCTATGATTCTGTGCTTCCTCACCCCAGGAGCTGCTCTCTTGGCCAAGGGCTCTGGAGCTGTGCTTGGGGGGGAAGAAGTGATGCTCAGACACCAAAGCATCCCGCAGCCGCAAAGATGCACAGCCAGTAGAGCCTGATGCAAAATGGGGGAATGTTTTGGGTGTAAGAATGAGGGGTGGAAAGAAAAACTGCACGGGTTTGGATACGGGAGGGAAAGGGGTCTGAGATCTCACGTGACATCTTAATGAAAGGATAAGTGAAATCTTGGGGTGGCCTGAAGCCCGGAAACAGGGGAAAAGCCTGTCTTGCATGTTTGGATGTCAACGCCTGAACACAGCTACTAGTGCAGGAGGGGAGTTTTGTAAAGGGGACTGCCTTCACGACAGCTCCAGGAGGAGAGGCCAAACGTACTGTGAAGCAAGGCGAGGTCTGCGCAAGGATATGCTCTGGCTGCGCTTCCACTGCTTGTTCTTACGGCGGTTCCGCACGCCATCCTCCTGGTCCATCATCTGATCCAACAGAGTCAGGTCGTCGGCGTTGAGCGGTGCCACGGAGATGTCCCTGACGGCACGGAACTCACCACAGTTGTTCAGGTGCTCGTTTTCCAGACGGAAGAAATTCCAGACAAACCTCCTGGATGGAGGAAAAAAAAAAAAAAAAAGAGAGATTTATTGACGCAGTTCCGCTTTTATAGGCGTCACTGTGTTTGGTGAAGCACTGATCCATGAGCCTGGACAGCACTGATTATTCCCACTGATCACAAAGTGCCACTGGGAACGTGCTTGGAGTACGGAGGAACAGCAAACAACTACCAGCAACACCTGCTGTGACATCTCCCAGCTCCTCGGGGAACAAACAGGCTGGCAGGCTCATTCATTGTCCTAATGATGACAGCTCGAGTCTGCACGCATTACAAGAGGAAGGAAAAACACATGGCAACCTCTGCCACGCACACGAGTGAAGTTGGGCTACAAAGATTATTTATATGGGGGTCTGCAGCAAGAGCACGAGGGTGTAAAGAGCCCTGAAACCCCACAGGGCAATGGGGCAGGGTGCAAACCAATGGAGCAGGCTGCAAATTGGTGGAAAGGAGTAGGAATCTGGGAATAACTGTAAACTTGAGATTAAGAGAAATATCGAATGCTTCTGCCAACGATACAGCTATAAGGAGTAACTTAGTAATGACCCTTTGAGATTAGATCCAGCAGTTGCAGAGGGAATGGTAAATGCAGCCAAAGACCCAGCCCCACATTGCTGCAGTGTTCCTCAGCACCCTGCTCAGATTAAGTGCCCTGCAAGACCTCTCCCTCCAACTCAGAGTCCAAAGAGCAAGAGGCTTCCCACTCTGCTGATGTTTTACAAGTAATACGAAATCCAAACGAGCTGCTCAGCCTTACCTGAAAACCTCAAGCGGGGCAAAAACAGTAGAAATGATATCCCCAGCATATGGAAAGATCTGCATGGAAGTGAGGGAGATCTGGATGGTCCAGGCAAAGCGCAGGATCACGTCCTCAACAATGGCACAGTAGTAGTATGCCTGCAGCACGAGATACAGATGGGACAGGTCAGCAAGAAAGCCTTCCAGAAGAGGCAGGCCTGTGTGCTTCAACTTTTGAATCAGCTTTGTTGCTTGCACGTAGACTGTCTGCACACTACAAGGTACACAGTAACACTTACATCCCTTTCACTCCTGGGGAAAAGACCCTGCCAGTCATCTATGCAAAGCATTGCACAGTTGTGCTAAGGTCTGTTTTTAAATTGGCTTACGTTTGCATAACTTCTCATTGCAGATACAACCGTCCTGGTGCAGAGGCAGCAGAGACAGAATTTGCTCCTCATTCACTAAAAGCACCAGCAGCAGCATCTCTTTGAAACTGGAACATCCTCATGCCCAGCATGCAGGGGGCACAAAGCAGCCAACTGCAACCTGCAGCTGAAACAAATGGAAATGCATTTTGCTACAACACAGAAGCCATCTGTAACACACTCACTTTCTGCGGGTAGACAATTCCTTCTCGAAGAAATGTATTTTCACCAGCATTTTTGTCAAAGAGACCCCAGTCCATCTTCAGGTCCCAGATGAGGGTGTAGCAAGAGCTGATGAAATAGAAGATAATCCACAGGTAGAAGAACACTTGGGTGTCGCTGTGGTTTTTAGCTGCAAAAGAGAAGAACAGCACACTTCTGTACAACCTGAAGTGGATTGCTTCTTTAAAAAGCCTACTTAAGCTCAGTCAGCGTTTTGCATTTGGAACCCAGGCGTGCAGTACAACGTTCATCTTCGTGGCAGGTGAGGCAGGCTGGTTGTCATCCTCAGTCCGGACAGCAGGGGGAAGCTGAGGGCCGCATTTCACAAAGGACACGGGCTGTACAAAGGAAAAGCAAGGAGGCAACGAGGAGGGTTTCGTAAGAGCGTGGCTTAGTTTGCGAAAACGCAAACAGCAAAATTAGTCCCCTAACAACCTGAATGAAGACGGACGGCACGGGAATCCCACAGGATGCTTCAGAACAGGGGAAAACAACCAAAGCCTAAAGGGGCCGTTTGCTCTCTCCTTCCCTTTTTAGCAACTCTGATATAAACGTACAGCAGCGATCCGATAAAATTAATGGAGGTGAAAATGAGGGGCATCGTGTAAGAGCACGCTCTCCCCATTATGCCTTCCAGGCTCCCTGGATACGATGCACAGGATATAGGTCAAACACACACGCTTGCTCTCTTTTCAAAACATCCCCTAAAGCAAACCTATTAAAACCATTTATGCAGCCAAGCTTCGAATCAGCAGAGGATAAGGACAAGAGATTCACTTGAGCTGTGCAGGTCTGCCCACCCTGCCTGCTGTCACACAGGACCAGCAGTGGTGCACTCACCCTCCTCTCCCTGCAGCCTGGTGGCACCCAGGGCAGCTCTGACCCGGCTGCCACATGGATGTCCTGCACCACGTGGGCTCCAATGCCACGTTTCCAAGTGCTGCTGGCACAAAACAGGGCTCAGGTGATGCTCGAGGCTTATCAATTAGCAATCAACTGCAAGACATTGTCCTCCCCCAACAGCTCCTTCACTAGGTTTTTGCATAGGGAAAAACAGACAGCTGCTGATGTGCAGTGACCCAGGCTCTAAGGCTGTGCCTTCCTACATTATTTTTGGCTCCACGTTCAGTTCCCCTACCAGATCCTAAATGATCATTCCAAGAGGCAGCTAAGGGGTTAAGTGCTTTCCAACATCTAAAATGCTCCAAACTACCCTGCAGGCTGCAGGCTCCCTACAGGGGCTTAGGCTTGAAGGTTGGGCCAGGCTGTTTGGTTTGGGTTTGGTTTTGTTTTTAAGGACAGAATTCAAACAAACTGGAACTCTACACCTTCAGGGAGATGTAGAAGGCAGTGCTGAGGGTTACATCCGTGGCAGTGCCCTGCAGCACTGAGGAGCAGCCAAGTGGCATTGCTGGGACATCCTCCATTCTTGGAGGGGACGGACCCATACCATCCTAGACAGGTCATCCCACCTCCAATCCCCCCACTGGCTCCTGTATTCTCTCTCACCCACCATCCTGCAGTGCATTCAGCTCCTGAAAAACTTCATTACAAAGCCAAATCCACTCTCTGGCAGAACGCTCTCATCAGAACAAGCCTATTGTCTCCAGCCTTAGCCGTTTGAGTCCCATCCTTTAATCACTTACCTTCTTTTTCCTCCTGCCTGTGATTCTGTTTGATACCTTCCTTCCTCCTGGCCTCATTGGTATTCAGCCGGCGCACAGAAATATGTTACTGCTCCAGGCAAGCAATTATATCTCAATCTCCTCTGCCTGGTCCTAGTGGCCCTCTTCAGCACTGCTCAGGGGGGTAGAAAATCAAGGCATCTGCATTCTGCCCAGAGGCTCCATCTACCGCCTGCCAGTTTTTGAGGAGCAATACATTGCTGTGTGTACATGCGATGTCAGGGTCTATTTCAACAGGAGCTGCTTCATCTTATTTTTATTTTGTTTAATGATGTGCTACAAAGCACCACATCCACCATTAGGGAGTCTCGGGATGACACAAGTGCACTGGACTCCTGGTAGATCTCAGCACCTCCGAGAGGGGAAAGAGACTGAAGTTCTCATCATGCCACGGGCTGCAGAAAACCTTCTGCAGCATAGCTGGCAGTCGGAGGTGTGAGGCCCTTTGTGCTGCCACCCAGCAACGTCCCAAGCTACAAAGCTATTCCAAACAGCACGAGGAAACGCCGTCAGCACAAAACTGCAACTGTAGGCACAGCTTCAGCTCCTCTTGCAGGGAGGAGCTGAATTTTAATGTGTGTTCTAATGAGCATGTCTGCAACCCGGAGGTGCTGGGCTGTGTCAGAGGCTACCTGAGTTCAGTGTCTTGCTGCAGCACCCACGGCACCTCCACTTGCTGCAGAGATGATGGGGAGCTGCACGCTGCCAGGGCCACTTGCAACCCTCACTGCAGGATTTCCATTAGCATCCTCAGCTTCCCCTGTAAAAGGCAATCCCAGTGGGTACCCTGCACAAACACACCCGCAAATTGCCCCAGAAGGTCACACAGATAAATAATGGAAGGCTTCAACCTTTGAACTGAAGCTGTGAATGGCCACAGAGCAGGAAAACAGCCACAGGCACGTGTAGCAACTGAATTTACTGCCTGCAAAAACTGCTGATAGACAAATATATTCGATACCAGCAGTAGCCACGGGGGAAACAGTTTCTGACATGCATTCTGAGGGAGTAATACTAGGCAGAAATTATAGCCCCTTCCAAACACAGGCAAGAGAAAAGTCGCTTTCCATCAAAGATAGACAGCAAATACTATTCCGAATGCAGTTAATATTGACTTTACTTCCAAAGAATACTATCTGTTTACCCTGCTGAATTATTCTGGGGAATGTAAACACTATATAGTATTCAACACAGGCAAAAAAAAAAAAAAATCAATGCCATGTATTATTGAAGACCTGGATAAGAGCACAGCAGCCCTCGATAAGCACTCGTGGTGTGTCAGCCACCACTGCCAGCTGCGGGCTTTGCTGATGGTGGAAGCTGTGATAAAAGCTGTCAGAAGTCTGAGGTTATCAGGAAACACAGCCAGGTGAGCCCTGCTGCACGATGCCAATCTGACTGTGTGCAGCAGTTCCACCTCCAGCATGAATTAGAAGCCTCTTGATCGAGGCTTGCCAAACACAGGCTCCTTTAACGGCAAGCCATTCAGCCTCAGATTAGGTGGAACCCAAAGGAAAGAAATACATATTTACAGTGTGCCCAGTGGGAAATGGTAGCAAACTGAGCACGTACCCAGGTAGGCTGTGAGCGATGCGCTCCTCAACTCCACCCCAGCACACAAAGGGAGGAGTGAGACAGCCAGAAGTGACTTACCTACAAGAGAAGAGCCATCGGATGGCATCCCAAAGCACGTTCCCACCACCACCTTATGGCTTGAAACCAAGTCTTACTGAGCCCTCAGTAACTAATTACAACGGAAGGAAGGGCAGTAGTGCTCCCCCAACCAGCAGGAATCTCTATTTAATGTTGATCGATGGCAGAGACACAATGGTGGGCTTAATGCAGCAAAAAGGCAAACAGCCCTGAGGAGCACAAGCAGGACTCATTGTGAGCTGACAGGCTTTGTCAAATACCAACCACTTCCTAAGAACAACCTTCCCTTAGATTCTGCAAACCTCTACTATTGCCTCAGGGCGCAATTTAAAGTAAAGCAGCAAGAGATAGCACTGAAGAGCTGTCAGGAGGCAACCTCTAATTTCTTCTCCTATTTAAATCCTGCGTTTGTAGAACGGGGAAATCCCCAAATCCTGTTTTGACTAAATAAATATATATATTCTGCTGATTTACACTGGCTTGTGTAGGACAATATAAACGTGTCTAATTTTGAATCACCATATCATAGAATCCTAGAATGGCCTGGGGTGAAAAGGACCACAATGCTCATCCAATTCCAAACCCCCTGCTATGTGCAGGGTCGCCAACCACCAGACCAGGCTGCCCAGAGCCACATCCAGCCTGGATAAGCACACTCCCATGGATAAGCATTCTTTTTGTTAGGGAGATACACGATTTAATTGCAAGCTGGAGGAAGCACACCACTCCCTGCTGACAGATTGGATTCCTCTCCCAGTGTCATCTCTCACGTCTGAGAAGTGTTACCGGGGGGTGTTTAACTGAGAAGGATGGGGCTTCCAATGCAACCATTTGCCAGCAGTCTCACTAATAAGAACAGCTGAATTCACCATCAAAAATAAAAGCTGTGGTCTGATCTAGAGATTCATAGAATCATTAAGATTGAAAAAGACCACTAAGGTCATTTAGTCCAACCATCCACCCTTCCCCACTGTGCCCACTGACGATGTCCCTGACCAAAAAAACCAAACCAACGGTGACTTATTGCACCTCCCAGGTTCCTGCAGCCCCAGAGAACCCCAAGTTGGCACAGATCTGGAAGGTAAACTGGTAAGCCATCCCTTTTACTTACACCTTACTCAATAGTGCTCTCGCTTCTCCAGCCACGTTAAGCTGGGACCAGATGGATGACTCACTGCCTGGTAGGGTGCCGAGGTGCCTCTCCCCCACAGCCCGGCTGCTGGCACCACCAAGCATCCCACTTGACATTTAGAGGCCTACAAAGAATTGGAAAATGTCCCTGCGGGATTTCACGCCTCGTTTGTGCTGACACTCAGGGTGCAGAGGCAGCTCCCAATCCCACTGCCTATAAATGCATGCCACCAGGCACAGGGCTCAGTTGGGGGGTGGTTCCCCGTCCATCCACAGCATCACCTGGAGCCCTGGGTGAGCAATTAGTGCCAATGAGCTGGCGTGGGAAGCAGGCTGGCTGTGGGATGGGGTCAGAGGCCGGGATGGAAATGTTTGCCCCGTGGCAATGCCTCACGTACTCTGCTAATGACACTGCCACCACTCTGCCGGAAAAAAGGATCAGAAAGACTGGCTAATGAACACAACTCATTACTGAGGGCCTCCTGGGCATGGGATGACAGGGTTTCAGACCAAAACTCATCCTAGCTCACAGCAATGTGACAGACATTGCACATTTTGGCTCCAAATAATCACCCTGATGGAGCTGCCGGTATGCTGTGCTAAGGCGAGCCGCAGGAAGGCAGCCACTTAGGAAAGAAGACAGTTAATCCCATTACAAAGTTTGTTTTACTTCAAGAGGTCAATCTAAGCTCTCTCTAAGGCTCTTGTGACACCTAAATCAAACGATCTGGCTTGCCACCGTGCTGACAGCTGTTCCAACATGGAGAAAGAGAGATCTTGTACCGACATGCAAGGAATAATAAAGGCAACAGGGTCTCACAAATACTGTGGTTCCACTCTGCCATAAAAAAAAAAAAAAGGCCCTTTTTAACTAAAAATTTGCACTTGAACTCTAAGCATCCTTTTAATTTGCTCTGCTGATTTCTCCCCACTCGTTTCGCTACCACAGAATCACAGCATGGTTGGGTTGGAAGGGACCTCAGAGATCACCAAGCTCTACTCTGTGCCATGGGCTGGCTGCCCCCCAGCTCAGCTGCCCAGGTCCCATCCATGGCCTGGGGCACCTCCAGGGATGGGGCACCCACAGCTCTGGGCAGCAGTGCCAGCTCCTCACCACTCCCTCAGTGGTAAGTTTCCTTGACGTCTAATCTCCATCTCCCTTCTTTTAGTTTAAAGCCATTCCCTCTTGTCTTATTACCCTCTACCAGTGTAAAAAGATGATCTCCCTCCTGTTTAAGAGGTATTGCTATTTCCTGCACCAACGTCTGACCTGTTTAATTCATTTCAGCCCCAGCTCTCACGTTGCCTCGCTCATCTCCTGCTGCAGCCGTTCAGGATGAGAGTTAATTACCATTCCACCTATCTGCAAATTCTCTCCACGGGGGTTACATCCTGCAGTTTCTAACACGGTGGCAACAAGCTATAAGTGATGCCCCAACTAAGCCACCAGTACTATGGCAGGTAGAGGATGGCAGAGTTAAGACACAGCCAGGTAACCTCTGACAGCTCCCAGTAGCACCCAGTGTGCCCACCATCCCCTCACCTGGAAGCCACGGCTGTGCAATGCTAGGACAGACCCAGGGAGAATCAGTGACCCAGCGTGAAGTGAGCTGCACCACTCGGTGTCAAAGCTGGCAGCAACCTCAACCGCTGTGATGAATGAGGAGTGGGAAACAGACCTGCAGTCCTCCACTGGGTTTCCACACAGCAGCACATTTCCCATTCATCTTCATCTGTTCAGGCCTGCTTGAAGCTCGCTATGAGTAAGAGATGGTCCAACACCTTCCTGCAGAAGCTCATTAATCTTGGGATGACTGCTGCCTCATCGGGTCATATCTCTATTCCTCTGTAAGGCAACAAGCTTCACAGTTTTCAGCTTAAAAAAGCAAGTTACAGGGGACAGGGCTGCTGCTCTGCTGCACTGCAGCCAGCACACGCTGCAGTTGCTAGGTAGCTTAGAGTTACAGATAGGCCTCATTTGCCTGTGCAAACATATCCCAGAGGACTATATTTACAGAACACGGCCTTTGCTTCCCATTCCTTTGAGCGATATAAAAATACTGAGAATTCTTCCTTTGGGAGCTTAGCAACAGTTGCCCTTTGGTTCCTGCTGTCTTCCCTGAAATGTGCTCGTGTTTGTGAGCCGGCAGCGGGGCGGGCAGCTCGAGTCAGTGCTCACTGCTCCTGCTCTCTGTAAGGGGCTCTCACTTGAGCGGCACTAATTTGGGAGATGATGGCTTGGAGGGGGGCTCTGCAAAACAAGCTTCATTCCAGGACAACGAGAGCAGCAGTCTGGGAGAGGACTAAGTGTGTGTGCTCTGCTTCCTTGGATCTAACAGCACAGCACAAAGAGCAGAGCAAGTTGCATTTGAAATCCAAACCCTAAGGAAGAAAATTGCTTCTCTAACCAGAATTATGCGCTGCACGAGGGGTTATTAAACTGCAGTCCTTTGGGGAAACTGAGTCAAGAGCCTGCTGTGTCGCTGCTGGGGGGAACCTTTGCTCTGGCAGCTACGGATAAAGCAGTACCACATAGGATTATTTTATTCATAACAAAGTGGCATTTGCACATCTGTTTGGCTCCAGTTGTTTTCAGCCAGTATATGAAAACCCAGCACAACAATGCCATATAAGCGCATTCCAGGTGAATTAGCTGGATTTTAATGCTGACAAACCCTTTTAACCACACAGCCCATCTCCACGCAGCTGGCAGACGTGAGAAAACCTAAAGAACAACTACAAATTATTCGCTGTTCTAACTCAGAGGAGGAAGACAACCCTCCCCAGAGGGCCCTGATGTTCCTTGGGACTCCCAGGGAGAACAGCCTGGTGTACATTACCTGACCTCCCAAGAAAAGGCCACAAATTACCCTCTTCTCCTGGCAGCTGAAAGCTCTCATTCCAGACTTATAAGTCATAGACTTGCAAACAGAGGCATGAAAAATTGTTTAAATAAAACTCTCGTTAAAACAGCAATTAACAGGTTCATTACTAACTGCCATTTAGGACAGGTCTAAGCAGCAAGGATTTTCACCCCCCTTTGACACCTGCCTGGGGCAGTGTTGGTGTTCCTAGCAGCAAACATCCATAGCCCCTCATAGTTGTTTTGTAAATAGGAGACCAGCGTTTGCCTCTGCTATACTTAGGCAGACAGAAAGCGTGGGGGAGCAGCGCTTCTACTTCCAGCAGCAACATGGTGAACACTTGCTAACAGTCCGTCTGACTCCAAGTTTAGAGAAGGGGAAATGTGTGCAAAGAACACAGATAAGATTCCAACAGATCTTAACAGAATTAAGAAGTTCCAAGGGCGCGTTTCTGGCAGCGGGGGGATACAGCCAACAGCACTGACAAGACATAGCAAGGTCTTCAGGCAATGCTCACAAAACCACTGCCAGTCCAGGCACGGTGACATTTGCAAAAGCTGTGCGATGTGTCATTTCCAAATGCCACGAAGCTCCCAAATTTTTCTTTATTTTTGCACGACACCAACAGCTACGCACTATCAGCTGCCACCAAGAGAATGGGACAGAGCAAAGCTGGGAGTCACCGAGGTCTCAGGCACTGGAAGGAGCCTGGGCTGGGCTCATAAACACCTCGTTACAGCCCACTGCCTGCCAGCTGCCAGGGGTAGGCACCAGTTGTGTGCGGCAGCAATGAGAACAAGGGTCAGAGCATTGGCATGGATGCAAACCTCTCGGGGAGTAGGATAAGGTCAAGTCCTTACACAGGATGTTTACCCAAATGCTGGCTTTCCTCCTGTTCCAAACCTATCCCAGCCTTCCCGCAGGGGGCTCCTCCACAGCGTCCCCACGGGAGGGAGAAGCATCCCTCAGCCTCCTAAAGGCAGGCACTGTATATAAACCATACCAGCACTGACTACAGCCAGGCAATCTGCATGTGTCTCATCTCACAGCTTAGCAGCTGGGACCAACAGAGTGCAGGGCTGGAAGAAAAGGGCTGCAGGGTGGCACCAAGCAACTTACAATGGGAGCAAGCCCTGTGGGGGAGCAGCAGGAGGGGATGCATGAGGAGCAAGGTGAAGAGCTCTGACAGCATCCATCACCACTGCTGCCACGCTGTTTGTGCCATTAAGATGCAAAGCTTGGCAAATGTTACACGCGTGGCTCCAGAACCACTTCTTAGCCACAGGAAGGTTTCTATTAACCCTGCTTCCCCACCCACAACCAGCATGGGAACTAGGAGCATACATCCAACCCTTTTCCCTGCCCTGCCACAATCATATTTCAGGATAAGCAATAGCTCATGAGCATGTGTAGCTGCTAATTCCAGGAGATAAAGGAGGCGTATATTTTCAAATAAAAGAATACAGCTTTGAGGACTTGAGAACAATGAGAGGCAGGACGACTGCCTGAAGTGCAGAAACGAAAAGCTTTTTCCTTCAGAGCAAGAAGCAGAATCAAGTAATTGTCGTTTCCAGGGAGATGGGGAACTTGGGGATCAGAGCTCAATCTGCAGTTAAATGGATTGGAAACAACTCCCTGCCAGCAGCAGAAAAAAACATGGATAAAAACACATAGGAAAATCCAGAGAGAGGGCGTTTTCCCAGCACTGCGCACATCTCTCTGTGTTTAGGGATGACAGACAAGCTGTAACTGTTCACAAATGCTAAGGCAGAAGTATTTCCTACATTCTCCCTCTCCTTAGACGTCTCCCGCCCAACCTCCCATCACAGCAAGAACTGACAGGTATTCCAGTTTCCTCCTTTAGAGCGGGTATGCAAAAAATACCTCAAGTAAGATCTTGAAATACTCTTTACCAGCTAGGCAGCCTTTTGACTTTCCACTGAGATGTTTCACAGATGCTGAAAGGTCAAAGCCTACGCTTCAAAGGGAAGCCAGTCTTAAGTTTTTCCCCATGGAAGAGGAAAACCCCATGATTTAGCCCAGGATGTTCTTATTCAACAGAAAAAACTGGTGAGACATATCTGCCCCACCAGAGCTGTGCAGATAAGTGATGACCACCTCAACAGCAGAGTCACCAATGGAAAACCAGCTCAGCACCACGACACAGTACTTAAATATAAAGAACCAACACTGTGTTTTCATATTGCTATCACTCCAACTTGGTGAGCAAGTGGCTGAGATGGTCTGTCAGCATTCCTTCTAGAGAGTGATCTGATAAGCAAGAACCGATGGGCAAACGACCTTCCAACATAACCAGTACCTTTGTGAGTGCTGTAGAGGGCTGCAAATGTCACCACAAAGAAGGTGGTGGAATATTTTCCAGCGTTAACCAGATGAAAGGCCCGTTTGTTATCGCGGTACCGGCGCAGGCACTGGATGAATCGCAACCAAGCAGGGATGCACTGGACAACTGCTCTCACTCCGTAGGAGTAGCTGTAACAAATCTGATTATCTGCAAGAAAAAAGTATCAGGGATACGGGGTCAGTAACTTTTAACTTTTTTGCATATTAAAAAAACATACAACCGGGGTGAGAGGCAACAACACAACAAAGCACCATGTCACACATGAAGCCTGAAGGTCCTCTTGTTAAGGAAACGACCAAGAAAATCCCAGCTCTAACTGCAACCCCCCAGGCATATTGTTCTGCAGTCTTGCTCAGCACATTTAAAACAGAGAACCCAAATGTTAGCAAACATTTGTTTCTTATTCAAACTAATGGAGACAGCTTTGTTAGCCGATAGTTATTCTGAAGCACTTTATTCCAGGGTTTGGAGAACAAGTCATTATCCACACAGTTACTTTATAACTTATTGGGTTTTGTTTTTTTTTTTTTTAATAAGATAAATACGTAGTTAATTCCAACACTGTCATAAATGGAAGATAAAGATCAGACAGATTGGAAAAACAAAGCGAACGCTGATGCTTATTGAAGCGTGCTGCAATCTCTCTTAGCAAGTGTCAAAACCACCAGACAACACAATTTGCCAGCAGTCACTGCTTAAAAATGGAAAGAACACAGCCTGATGCAGGAGGAGCCAGGTATGGCTTTCCCACTGGGAAGGCCAAAGTCAAAATTCACACACCAGCTCTATGACTCCCCTGGCTAGAAAGGAGAGAGGCAGAGCACGCACCACCCTGCTCTTACAGCATCAAATGTGACACATAAGGACTTCTGAGGAAGTTTCTAAATCCCCTCGTGCTTTAGGCTATGCTGATGGAGCCTTTAAGAACCAGGCTACTGAAAACTGTGGTTAACGACCTCACGCAACTCATTTTCGTGCTAAGCAACAGCAACAGGCTAAAAGCAAATACGTGGTTAAACCACTGCAATGAAACAACGCCAGGAAAATTGTTTTGTCTTTCCAATCAATAAGTGCTCTAACATCCTCTGATGAATGTGCAAGTCAGGCCAAACGACTGGATTAGGAAACGAACACTGATGTGAAATTCCATTTCTCTGGATGGAAGCAAGAAACGAGAGAATCTCTCCAATGCCACGCTTGCAAGAAAGGCCAGTTATTTCAGTTCCGTGTCATTGGTTGGCCTCTTCAAACCAGCTGCCTAAGAAGTTGCCTTGCTTGGTATTTTTCAGGTCATTCTGACAGCACTCACAAGGCTGTCAGCACTTCTCTACCTGTATTTGCCAGAAGTCCATCACTGTCCGTCCACTGAACCTCGAAGCTGTAGAAGCAAATCATGTATTCCAGATCCATGAGTATTACAACCAGGCTGTTGAGCTGATCAGCCAGCCAGAAATCTGCGAAGCCCACCTTGTGGAAGGGAGCAGTGAACACTCGAAACTGTTGAAAGAAAAAGGAATAATTTGTGTGACGTATTAGCAGAGACCCATCGGCAGCAGCAGAACGTCACAGCATTGAACAAATACGGGAATTAAAAGAAATACTTGCAGACTTGCTGCTGATCTTTTGCTCCTGCTAAAAAAAAGAAAGATAATTGTCTCCCTGTTTCAAGTACAAATAAAATTCCTGCTTCCAGACATCTAATTCTCCTCCTGTGCTCAACTATTCATCCTCTCCAAGTTTTCATTTTCCCAACCAAGCTCGCAGTCTCCACGTAAGAGCTCTTCCCAGTGCTCCTCATGCTGACCAGGCACATCAGGCACTTTCTTTCAGCCACACGTTACCTTTCCTGATATTTTTCAGACTTAATATCAGTCAGATGATAGACCCATAACTTGGCCCTCAATCTGACCGTGTCTCAGTGTACTTAGCTGTTCTTTGGCGTTCAAAGTTGTACCAGTGAGTACTGTTATTCAGCTGGATTTCCCAAACCCTCCAGCACCAAAGAGTTAAATAGAGAGCAGAGGAGATCCTATTAAGTGTCAGTTAAACTCCCTCTTCATCCCAGTCCACTTTCCCTCTAAGCCTCAACAGCAGTTTTGCTACATTCAAACCAGCCAGCTTTCACGGTCCATTACCTTCGATTACAACTCTCTCTACCCAGTTAGTTATAGCTACTAACGGCCAATTTCTCAAAGAGACAGCCCCAGCACCATCCTGTAGTTCAGAGATTTATGAACCTTTAAATTAATGAAAGCACAGGCTAACAATGATCTTTTATACTGCTCTCCTTATGAACCTAAAAGATACGCCGTTATGGAAACCCAGGAAAGGACTGACACATTCCCAGCTGGGCTAGTAATGCCAATTTAAGGTTCTACATTTCGAAGCCAAGGAAGGGATCAAGACTTTGAGGCATTAAATAGCAGATAGAGACCTTGACCCAGAAAGCTCCCGTGCTCAGGTAGGACAGCACCTGTTACAAAGGCTTGAGTGTGAGGGACGGCTGCTCTCAAAGCAGCCTTAGTGTGGAAGCACTGCTGCAGAGATCAGAGAAGGTGCAGCAGCCTTCTTTCTCATACAGAGAAACCATACGAGCAACCCCTTATACCAGCTGATTAAACTATCTTTACTCGTAGAACTTTATTTTTTCCTAGCAGTTTAATACACACAACATCCTTATCTCTAAATTGGAGTCCTATGGATTTGGGTGGTGGACCATCCAGTGGACAAAGAATTGGTTGGGTGGTTGTGGTCAATGGCTCTGTGCCCAGGTGGAGGTTGGTGACAAGCAGCATCCCCCAGGGGAGTCAGGAGCTCTTCAGCATCTCTATCAATGGCATCCACAGAGGGATTGAGTGCACCTTCAGCAAATTTGCACCAAGCTGCACAGTGCAATTGAAGCAGCAGAAGGAAGGGAAGCCATCCAGAGGGACCTGGACAGGCTCAAAAAGTGGGCCCATGAGAACCTGAAGAGGCTCAGCAAGGCCAAGAGCAAGATGCTGCACTTGGGACAGGGCAATCCCAGACACGTATACGGACTGGGAGAAGAACTCATTGAGAGCAGCCCTGCTGAGCAGGACCTGGGGGTCCTGGTGGACAGAAAGACGGACACGAGCCAGCAGCGTGCTCTTGCAGCCTGGAAGGCCATCAGCTCCTGGGCTGCATCAACAGAGGGGTGGCACAGGGCAGGGAGGGGACTGTCCCCTTCTGCACTGCCCTCATGACGTTCCCTTTTGGAGTACTGTGTTCACATCTGGGGCCCATAGCACAAGAAAGATGATCTTGAAGGTCTCTTCCAACCCGAGCCATTCTCTGATTCTATGATTAATGAGAGACACTTGGACACTAGGTGATGACAGCACAGAGCTTTTAAGAGAGCAGAAGCTTTCCACCTAAAGGTTAGCGCAGACAAGGAGTCGCACATATGCCGATGGCCCAGCTAAGGCCCTGCTATCCCCATCCACAATCCCCACAGACAGGAGCTGCTGTTTGAACTCCCCTGACCCCCCCAGAAAGCTGCCATTTCTGACCAGGGTTGCTGCACGCTGCCCCAGGCCCGAGCCAGCTGCAGAGCAGGGACCAGAGGTTGCTGGCACATCCCCATTCCACACAGCAGATCCACCTTCCCCAGACAGGGAATCTGCAAAACCCTCAGCTGAAGATGGGCCCCAAGAATAAAGCAATAACAGCAAGAGTCCAACTTCAGTTTCAAGCAATCGGTTGCAATTATATTTCAGCAGTTCCACAATCCAAGCGCAAACTTTCTGGTGCTGATCACTGCAGTTTCAAGCCAGTGCTGAGACAGCAGATGCTTGAGCTAGAGCTGAACACTTCCCTAGATTTTCACCTCATGCAGCTCTGCTCCCTGCAGTTGCTTCCCCATCTCAGCTCCCTGCAGAAAGGCCGGTATGGAGATGCTATGCCATGCTCTGCGCTCTGATCTGATTCCTCTTGTTGAGCTGCTTCCCTCAGCCTACACAAGTGCATGCAGCACGCTCCTCTCCTAGAAGCAGAGGCAGAGAACGTTCACGTCAGCAGGGTGCCACGCAGGCAAGAAAGAAGGGATTAAAACTCCCTACAGGCTAAATAACTTTTTCGCCCAGAGGAAGACCAATGAAGAAGTGACCTGCAGTCCACCAGGGATTATCAACACAGATCCCGCTCATGAGCACCAACAAGCAGCCAGTGAGCACAGGTGGATGCAGAAAGCCTCCTCACTCCATCAGGAAATGCTGTAAAACACTGACATGTCCTCCTGATTTGTTTCTAGAAAAATCAGAGGTGCCAATAATGCACAGCTACACTCGATACACTGGGCTGCATTTCTGCCAGAGATGAAGCATAGCAAGTGTGAGAAGAAAATGCTCCTCCAGTCAGAGTTTGTGTGAAAAGTAGAGTTCTAAGAACTGCACTATTCACACCTCCTTTCACCCAGATAGCTGCTGGTGAAAGAAGAAATAAAATACGCCCAGACAGCCAACTGAGAAGCTTTAAAAACTACTCTGAGTGGTTTTGTCTGGTCTCTTTTCTCCCCTTCCCCCTTCTGCATGATACGCAGAAGAATTTTGTCATCTTCTACCATTATAGCAATCTTGCATTTTGATGAAGCTTTTCTCCCCAGGAGACCTTGGGATGAATTGGCTTCCGCATACATCTGTGTTGCAGGCTGCAGCAAGGGCTAGAGATGGAGCAGGCTCTGGGAACTAACCACAGCTACTAACAGTTCTGTGAAGACTGAGGATCTTACCCTGTGAAGATATTAGGGTAAATTAGCACAGAGATTGCTTACAGTCAGATCACTGGCAGTACTTTTCCTAGCACCAAGGGACAGCAGGAAGACTAATGAGGCTTGGGACTAAAGGAACATTTGTGAGAGGTGGCTGAATGCTGGAAGGCAAAAGGGGAGAAACCAAAATAGCTGTAACTTAGCAAATCAAATAAAAGGGCTAAAGAGGTTAACTACTTGTATGTATACCTGCACGCACACACTTGAAGCATGACTCTACATTTCATCTTTGCCATGCTCCAGACAAAGTTAATTGTCTTAATTGGCACTAAAATGATTCTACGAATAATGTCAGCCAGCCCAATTCCCCTCTGCTGAATGCTCTCAAAGTAGTTCCAGCAAGAACAAGATATCAAGGGAACCAAAGGGACTGAGGTTAATTTAAAAGGGCCTGCAGGGTGGGGACAAGCATGTGAAACAGCCATTTTGGAAGAAACTGATGAGCCATCCAACGAGTCTGAAAACAGTTCTATCGGACTCTCACCTGCAACTGGTACATCAAAGTAGCATGGATATCTACACTCGTTATTTACCAGACTTAACTTACCAAGAAAACAGGAGCTGGGTCTAAAATAAGGTCTTTTAAGACCACAAAAGATTTGCTGGAAACCTGGAAGCAGTAACCTTTGCAAAGATTCCCTCTCCATCAGTGAACGCTCTCCACGTTGGCAATGCCCAGCTGCACTGAGGAGCATTCACGTCACCTTGTCCTCCAGCCCTGTAACCTCTAGCAAACTGCTTTGCTACATCAAGGGACATGCTACATACAGCTGTATACATGAAGATTAACTAGTAACTACCTGCAATATGAAGATAACAACAGTAGAGGCAAACAGAAATAGCAAGTAATAAGTTGCAGTAATTATTTATCAGGTCTGCTCTATGAATACATAGGTACAATGGTAAAACATCCCTCTGTACTGAAGATTACTGATGCTTGCACATATTTCAACTGCTACAGCTTAGCCACAGCTTTTTATCTTTTATTTATCTATTTTATATTTTATTATTTTGGGACTTACCAATAGTTTGAGCAGCCAAAAACGAGACTTGTAATACAAGGTTTTGGTAGGGTTGATGAGAAAAAGCAACATGCAGCCATACAAGATGAGTGGATTCACCTGCATAGGGATGTAGATGAATTTACCATATATACATGCCAGCAGGCTGAGGCACCACAAAACCCCCAGAAATCCAGCAATCTGCAGAAAGACAGACGACATACAGAGATACCTCGTGAAAAAATAATTCCAAACCCCACAATGAATTCTCATTATAAGAAAAGGGAGAGCAGCGCGCAACTCTGTAATCTAATCAGACTTCAGCAACTTCCTCCTCTAATTGTGTTAGAATTCCTTGCCAGGAAACGGTGCAGGACTTATCCTCTGATGCACACAGCTCAGCCTCTGCTATCGGTCTGGTCTGTGCTGTTTACCTCAAAGAGATGTTGATGGGACAGGTTGCTGCGGGGATTGAGCTCGAAGATGAGGACATGATTCACACCAGCCTGTCTCCAGCCGTACGTGTTGATACCCAGGAGAAAGAGGAATTCTATCAGGAGAAAGCCACCTCGATAGATTCTCACCAGTGGCCACACATCTGGTCCATCTATAAAAGCCACACCTGACAAAGAAAAAGATGAAAGGGCCTTAATGATAGCACAAGTCACGCCACAAATCAAACCTGCGCTCCGCTTCCTGGCTCTGGCTCTCGGATACTCAGCCACAGCCCAGGAAAGCATGGCCTGCTTGTCATTCACCTGCATATTCTAGCAGCTGGAGGACCTTCTGCCTAATCTATCAGAGGATTTATGAGTATTCTGGGGAAAATTCTCTCTCCAGCTTGCGCAGTCAGGTCATTAGCAGCATCTCAAGTCCCCCGTCTCACACCACGGGCTCAAGGGACAGCACTAAGCATAAATCATCACTACACCCACTTACACATTCTGCTTTAACGGAGAGGAAATCTCACCAGACAGAGATACAAATATTTCAGCTGCCCACAAAACCAAGCAGCACAATTTACAGCATTTACAACAACGCCGAACTGCGTCCGATCACTGAAGTAGGTACAGCCATAACGTAATACATATTCATAGCCAGCAGTATAGCTGCCAGCCGCACCCAAACAGAATATCCAACACAAGGCAGCAATATGGGAAAGTCTGTTCCTTGCTTTGTTCAGTCTTTGGGGCTTTGGAAATGGCCTCAAATAATGAGCAGCACTATAAAGCAGCGCTCCGTCCAGCCGAGTCCCCTTGCAGAACACTGCACCTCCACTGCCTGATAGAGGTTTGATGAGAAGAGCACATGCAATTGTCCTCATCCCCAGTTCTAGATCCACTGGGTATTCCTCATTCATAAGCATTTTAAAGGGAGAAAAGAACAGGCACTTTTCACAGAACTACAGACTATCAGTTTCAGGCAAATAGAGCCCGACCTCGGACAGAAATGAGAGGTGCACTGAGGAAGCTGAAAGAAAGGAGTCTTGAGCACGAAACTGCTAAAGCACGCATTTCAAATTTTTTATCTGAAATGTCTGCTGTTGTTCCCAAACCCAGAGTAGCCCCAAAATACTGAATCAGACATGCAGGAGTTACCACGCAGACCAGAACAGCTTGTTATTTGAGACAGGCTTATCCTGTGGTGAACACAGCTCAACACATTAGAGCATGTGATGGGAACCCTCCCACTGCCCTGGGCAGCCTGCTCCAAGGTTTGGCCTTTGAGCACGCTGGTCTGGGGGGCCCTGGGCAGCCTGGTCTAGTGTTAAATGTGGAGGTTGGCAGCCCTACCTGCAGCAGGGGGGTCAGAGCTTCATGATCCTTGAGGTCCCTTCCAACCCAAGCTATTCATGATTGGCCGTATTCCCCATGAAGAAGTGCTTCCTGATGTTCAATCTAAGCCCCAAACAGCACTGATACGGTTTACTACTGTGGCCATGGTGTAATGTTGCTTCACAGGTTCCACACAAACAACTCTGAAATCCTATCTTAGTGAATCAGATCATAAAAACAATTTGGCAAAAGTAGCATAGAGGTTAGCAACGTAACGTCCAATTAAAAATAAATAACTTGCAGCTAGGATGCAGCTTTTGCTCAATATGTGAAGTAACTCAGAGATACCAGATCATGTCTGCTGATACAAACATACCAATTATTTACACTAGTTTAGCAACATCTGCTTTAGAGGTATAATCATTTTTATGAATTCCTGCTCACAACCGTGTGTCTTTTTTGTTCTTAATACTGAGATAAAATGAGCATTACAGGCTTCAGTCCTATTTGCATCTTACAGACCAAACATGAAAGTTACACCAAGAAAAAAGGCTGATGAATAAAGAACAGCTCCTACACATTCATTGGAGCCTTCATACACACGGGTCAACCTTCTAACTCTACTATACAAAAGGGAAGAGCAAACAGCTTCTAAAGCAGAGAAATTTTATCCCAGGAGATGTTCAGATCCAATTACAGAAACATCTGATTAAAAATTCTCTCAAATCAAAACACAGACACAGGCTTTCCCAAATGCAAGAGCTCACATGTTGATTTTCTGTTGCACTGCTTACGTAAGTTACACTACTGAAACCACACACACCACAGCAAGGCTGCTTGTGATCAAGCCCCATATCTGGACCTAGAACACTGGCCTTCCTTTTACTCCAGTGAGAGCTCAAACTTGGACGGATCAAAGTAGAATAAAACCAAGGTAAATAAATTCTTCCTGATATCTAGTCTGAACCTCCCCTGGCACAGCTCTGTGCCATTCTCACGCACTCCTAATGAAAATTAGGAAAGACACGGTATTCACATAGCTATACATATGTTCTGTTCTCTGTTGTGAATCAGTGCTATGCAGAATTTAAGTTCTACAAACACCTCGCTCAAGGTGGAAGAGGAGAGGTGTTTTGTGTGCTCACAAAACAAGCACCTTGTCTCCATATACAGATGTTGCACTTCCAGAATATCCTTTCAAGAATAAGGAGGAAACCAGGAGAAGAAAATCACCATCCGTTCAAGTCCAAAATCCACGTAGGTAACACAAGAAGGACACGATCTATTACTGAGCAGCGATAATTCACAACTGCATGACCTGAGCCAGGCTGATCTAACCCAGAAGGATGACCAGCTCAGCTGCAAGCCCCTGCTAAGAGACAAGAACACATCCACACCAGGGCGTGGGAGCCAGCTGGGTCCTGCTGAACATACCCACCTGAAAGTATGACAGTCACGTTCAGTGCAACGAACAATCCACAGAAAAATCCAACCCTGAATGTAGTCCAGGCTGGTACAGGCTGTGAACAAAGCAATGGTGGAATTACGGGGGATTAAACAGGTTATCAGCAAAATCGGATCCATTCACAGAGTACATTTTAAATCAGGGATGCAGTCTCATCTCAGACTGCACTCTTCCTCCTTGAAGCACAGCACTGAAATTGTTGCATAACATTTTTACCTATCTTGATGCTGCGCTGAAGCAGAGCTGGGGCCTCTCAGCAGCTTTTAAGAAGCATACATTATAATTAGCACAAATTTCTCTTTATTATTCACCTCATCTCTACATTATCATGCCTGCAATCCGCAGGCTGTTTCCATATCTTCTGGAACTAAAGCAGAATATGCGACTACCCTGCCCTCACAATTCATGGAGCATGCTCACATCCATGATTTTCACTACTTTTAAATCTGATTTGGCAACTTGTCAAGTTGCTGAAGCTTAGCTCTATCAATTGCTTACCTGAGCTGCTCCCAAAGGTGGAACACGCAAACGTTTCATAGCCTTCTGTCTGTCCCCATCCTCTAACTCGTTGGTCACCACTTCCTAAAGAGATAAAGACACACATCACAGAAGTTCATTCTAACAGTAAGTACAGGATACTGCATTAAAACAAAAAGTAACAGTTGATTTCCCAAGTTATATTTGATGTCTGGTTCAATGTTCTTCCAATACATGGTAACAAAGATAGGAAAAGCTTCATATGATGTATCCAGTTATCGTTACCTGGTAAGGTAACGACACAGTGTAAGTTTCTCAGAGTGAAAAGCTGCCAGCTAAAGACAAACTTACACAAATGTGTGCAAGCAATGCCAGAAATCAGTGGCACATTAATTACTAATTGCCTTAGTGGTGAACACAAGCTACATCCAGATGCTACAGGAATCAGCAGTGAACACGAAACCATTGCTTTCTAGCTGCAATAGGAGCAGCATACAGAGCAGCATCTTCACCTCTGTTTCAGAGATGAGCTGGTTGATCTTCTTGCAGGTGTAGAAAGGTGCCACCTCCACCTCGGCCACGCGCCACTCTGCCCCTCGTGTTGTCTCCAGGTTCTTGTCATGCTTCTTCAAGATCTTGCGGAAGCCAGTGAAGTTCAGGTTCTGCAGACGAGGGAAACAGTTACTGTCTTTGAACCCCAGCTTGGTTATTTGCCACTAGCAAGAAAAGGAATAACCAACAGTCTTTGGACCTACTCAAAACTCATAAGCCTAACTTTTCTCCAACGTGCTCTGCTTGCATAGGCACCTGACTGCCTGCATCCCAGGTACTGCAGCTCAGCAACAGGTCTCTGCAAAAGCAGTAGTTGGAATAAGGTCTAAAAAACTGCCACAGAAAGAGCATGTTTTGGCTCAAATCCCCCAGGAGAAGGCACACATTAATATTTCCAAGGGCTTTTCCCCACTGGAAAGAACCAGGTGACCGATATCTATTTTTTCCAAACCTTTCAAGTTCTCAGAATAAGCACGTTATAGAAGGGAAATCCTCGTACAGCTGCAAATGAAATCCAGCCGAGTGCAGCCCCAGGACAGCATGTTCTTCCCCAGCACACCCCACCCCACAACTACAAAACCAGTCTACTAGGCTTGCAGACACAGGAGGTGAGATAAGCAGACGACACCACATTAAAGCAGGAAAGATAACGGTTGATTTCCAAGCTATGTGCTAAGCCCTGACCCAAGACTCTCCTAACACCCAGTAACAAAGACAGGCAAAGCTCAGCACACTGCATTAAGCAGCAATTGCTGTGACAGGATGCATCTGAAATACTGTACTTCATTGCACAGCAAATGCAACTCGAAAGGCTGTACGTCCCCTTCAGACAGCAGTGACACATGCAACAGTCACTTCAAAACAAGCTTAGAAATTAGCTTGGAAAGAAAAACACAGAAAACAGCAGAATCCAATACCCTGGGGAGACACACCAACTACTCACCGAGATTATTTCCAATCTAATTACGCTGTGAGTGATTTAGTACCAGACCCCTGCCATATAGGTGGGGAAATGAGGCTAGGGAGATGGGAGCAGGAAGCCAATGCATTACTGATCTGCATTACTGCAGACAACAGACTTTAATTACTCTCCACTGGAAAAGCCAGCATTCTACCCCAGGGAGAGCAGATCACCGTTTTATAAATTTGAAATGAAAAAGATGCAACAAAATGCTGATTTGGGGCAGAGATTTTTTTTTTACAGCCTGAACTGACACAACTCGATCCATGCACTAGCAGGACTTACAACCCAGCTCCGGTGTCCTCAGGGCACAGTGGCATCCCTCCTGGTGCCACCTCACACAACCCAGTGCCATGCACTCAGTCACATTCTGCTTGTCCTGCTATTCAAGATGCTTCACTTGGCACAGGGCTTTCTCCAGGCCTGACTTCCATTTCTGCTGGATACTAGTTGTATTTATTGAAGTCAGCTGACTAATGGCATGCTTTGCCATTAAAGGTGAAAAAAAGAGTGCAACTTGTGCAATAATATTATGCAACATCAAGTAGGATGAAGCAGCAGACTTGCAATCTTTGCTCATATACCTAGTTAGGAAATGCACCAACGAGGAAAATGCACAGCACTCCAGTGAGACCGAATCAGCCTCAATTATTTGCCCCATGAGTGGAACATATTAGTTAATTCTCAAGGTTTGTTTGCTCTAAAACACAGTATTTTATATGATCTATGAGGCTACACTCTATTTCCTGCATGAAGGAAGACATAACCTCAGCTATGCCATCCTCCCAGCAGGGCACACTCTTCTTTCTCTAAAACTTTAAGCTACTGAGTATTTCTAATTCTTATATTCTAAGCTCAAAGGTGCTTAAAATCAACGTTATGGGATTTGGCTTTAGTATACATATTCCTTGTCCTCAACTTCAAGACCAATTGGAACAGACTTTCTCATTCTCTTTGAAGATATGCCATAGAAGGAAGCCTCTGCTCCTTCTGGAGACGGAAAGCTATCAAATCCAGATGGGTTTTATGCAAATGTTTAGCATACACACAGTGCTCCTGGACTTACAGTAGCACAAGACAACAAGGTAAGTGTGCAGGATGCCTTTTTTCATTGATGTAGAATAGGAAAGGATTTGTCAGAGGAATGACCTTTGTCACCTCCTATTGAGTTTTGTCCATACTACACAGTGGTATTCAAGTATTTCTTACAGCAAAAAGACTGCAGGCACTACTGGTAAGGACCTAAATACAGATCTAGCAAATTTAACTCAAAGACTCTATGTTAAATTCTTATTTAATGAGGTAAAACAAATAAACACAGTGAGGTATTCAAAAGCAGAGCAAGTTTCAGAAAAAAAACAACAAAACAAAAACAACCCAGCAAGATCTTACTAGTTTTAGAATTTTGGAACGAAATCACTGTCTGCAATATTTATCCCATCCCCTCATGCTACAGGTCCAACTACAACTACAGATTTGTTTCCTCATACTTCTTTCAAGGCAAATGAGCCTGCGTCCTACAGAATCACAAACATTTTTTTTAAAGTGGATGTTTTAACAAGAAATTCTGATATAGCAAGGTCAGAGTCACTGCCATGGTAACACCAAGAGGAAACATTACGCTAGCATTTCAAGTTCCATTACAAACATTAGATAAAAGAGCTCCTTCCCCACCTTCTCAGCTCTAACCTTGCACAGAACAACATACCACCAAATTATGAGGCCCCAGAGTGACTGCGTGTTGTGATTGTGCCAAGAGTGCTGTGCTCACAGAGCTCAGCAATGGAAGAGGATCCGAGATCCTTCTGCAGGTCAGCAACGTGCTTCCAGCTCAACACAACACTATTAGAAGTATGTTGCTGGCTGCTAGGCATTGGCCCTTTCTTTAACTTAAGCCAAAGTCCCTAAGGCAAAAATGATGTGGAAAATTGGCTTGAATGAGGCAAGTGAAGGCAACGCAAGCACAAAGACGTGTCGACGCAGAGCTTTCTCAAAGTGCTTCCCTCTGTGAGTACCTGATAGTTCTGCAGTAAGATGAGGCTGAGGTAGAGCTCGCTGAAGGCCAATTTCAGGTCTTTGATATTCCTATGCTGGACACGCTCCTCGTGGGACAGGTGGAAGACTGGCTTTCTGCGCCGTGGCAGCGTGGAAGCCCCACTGGCTTCTTTCTGTGCATCCAACGTTGACTGTAACTCCGTCCGAAGAGTAGTGAATCTGCGCTGAGCTTCTGCAAGCTTTTCTGTTGGTAGGGGAAGGAAAAAGGCAGGTGAGTGGGCAGCAACTTGCCTATCAGTAACGGAAAGCATGCTTTTTTACCCCAAACAATATGCCTGTAGGTAAATGACTCTGCATTGAATAACCTCCTATGGCCTTATCTACCAAGTGTTAAATTCAGCAGAAGATTTTTGAGGATCTGCACATCCACTACCGGCCACGTGGTTGCTACCGCTTTATAAGACAGCAAAGAAATCAAAGAAGAAACGCATTTCGTGTGCATGGCTGGATTTTGGAGCTTGGAGAGCAGCGCAACCCCTCTGGCAAACTCCCAGTGACAGATGCAGCTCCTGCTTTGATCAGCAGCTACGAGGCTGCTGGCATCTGTACACAATCTGCAATCACCACTTACCCCTCCTTTCCCTCAGTTGCATTGCACCAGTTAGAAGCACTGTCTCATTAGTTAGCAAATAAAAGGAGCTGCCAACCTGAACTTATCTCGAAAACACAACAAAATGATAGCTAAGGACTATTTTCCAAACTTAAAGATAAGGATCAGGAAAAAACACCACACCAAGGAGCTGGTAAAATAACTCCCCAAGTTCCAGCTTGGAAGAACAGTCACTTGCGTGGCCATGGCTATGCTCAAGAATTGCTAACAGCCACAAGGCAACCCAGCAGCCCATAGCAGCTCACAGCAACCCTGCCCAGAGTGCATTCAGGGCAGGCTCTCTCAGACCTCCCTGCGTTACACTGGCTTAGATTATAACAAGAATCCTCTCTGGAGGGTCCCAGGCACAAACCAGAACTGACCACAAAGGAAACCTTAACACTTCAACAGGCGTTTCTCTGCTGGAACTATCAAAAAAACGTTCCTATTTTTGTTTCTTTTCAATCGGGTATAAGTTTACACGAGAGAAGTCCAAATAATCACAAACTGTTTATCAAATCAAATCTATTTAATGGCAGGTTTCCTTCCTGCAGAGGCAGAATAATAGCCTGGGGAATTAAGACTGCGTTTGATGGAAGCCAACAGTCTCTGAGCACACAGCACAGGGCAGTGCTCAGAGCTGAGCCTTCAGGACAGGAAAAGGAGGGGAGGAGGAAACGAAACAGAGATTAGCAGAAGGATTAGCTTTCCTGCAAGCGGGCAATATTTATTGTCATAAAGACGAGTGTCTAACAAGCCATATAGTGAGCTCATAATAAATAGCACGCAGCAGGTCATGATGCAAGCCACCACCTGCCTGGAGTTATAACAGAGCCCAGCATGGCACGCTTCTGACGTGGACAAGACAAAGAACATTCCTTCACTGGTTGCTCTATGTAGCTTCCCGTTAACAACACTAATAAGGGGTTTCCATACTATTCCAGTCACACTGCTCTCTTGCAAATAGAAGACTTATTTAAATCTTTTCACAAGAGATTTTCAAATTGCACATATTTGCTCCTATAACTGTTTGAAATGACAGCAAATTGAAAAAATCCTACTCTGTATTATTAATGTCATTCTATACAATGAGGGAAGGGGTGTGTGGATGTGGGTGCATATGTGCTAGCAGGTCTTCATTAGGGAAAATTATCATGTGCACCGTGCATATGAATTGAGAGAACTTCTTCCACGGAGCCTAGCTTGTAGCACACAGGATCTCCTACTAGAGCAGCTGAAACAGCTCAGAAAGTGGCTCTGGGCAGCCTGGTCTGCTGGTTGCACATAGCAGGGGGCTGGAACTAGATGATCATTGTGGTCCTTTTCAACCCAGGCCATTCTATGATTCTATGAAAGTAAGACAAGTCTCTGAGCATAACAACAACGGTATTTTCTGATACAACAGTCAGGGTAAAACTCAACTGAGAACAATTGAGTTTAGGCAGGGACACATGAATTGCACATAGAAAAATGCCTACAGACTCAAGTGTGCAACCCAGCTGGCCCAACAGTGTCCAGCTACAAACCTCCTCTTGCCTTGTCCTTCCTTGTACCCACCATGGCTCCATCAAAACAGCTCCACAGAGCCAGGGTAGCTGGCACATCCAGCCCAAGGGAGGTTTGCTTCCCTACATGGAAGCTGAAGAGAGGCAAGCAGCAGTGTACGCTCAGTGCATCTATTATGCTTTTAGCTATTCCTGTGTTCACCACCCAGACTCTGCCAGCAATAAAACAGCTAGCAGTAAAGCCATGCTAGGTGGTTATTAAAATACTTTGCACAATTCAACTTTGTTATCTGATCAAAATAAAAAGAGAAGGCTACCATGAAGTGCTGCAAAAGCCTGTTAATGCAAGATGCCAATAAATCAAGAACACGTTGAGAGAAAGTATGGCAGCAGTCAGTACCTCGTTGTACCCATATTTAAACTCCTTTCCAGTCGAAAACCCATTTCAAGCATTACCAAAAGAGGCAGAAAACCAGCTGAGATGTAATGGTGGGTGGAACTAGAGCACACCAGCACAAAGCCTTTTGTAGCAATATTACAGGGCAAATTTCTGATTATTCCGTTCTGAAGTTTATTTTCCAAGGGTGGGAACACAAACTTTCTCGGGGAAGACAAACAATAGGACTTTGAAATTTACACCATTATATTTTTACCCAAATTTACTTACCAGGATTGTGTATACAGCCAGTGACAAACTGCTTCTGGCTGATCTACCTCAGAACACAGCAAAAGCTAGAATTAGTGCTTTAAAACCTGTTGGAAGTGTCAGGGTGGACAAGTGGACACACGCAGGCAAGATCACAGTAGATCCTTCTGCAAAAGCTCTGAAAACACCAACGGGGGAGCTCTGCATTTGCCTAAACACACACAGAAGACTGTCACCACGGATGAGGAAATGCGCCCTATATGTAAGCTGCCACTTAAATTTAAGAGCATCTTCAAAGTTCAGTAGGATGCTATTACAAAGAAATGAAAGTGCCTGTCCTTCATTCTCTTCCATTCAAAAACCATGGTTTGGTTCCACGCCTGTGATTAAACCAGAGCAGTCTCCCATATAAACCTGCCCTGTAATTACCTGATGGTAGACCTTTCATGGACACTGTGGCTATTCTGAAAGCCTGGGAGCTTCAAGCTCTTTTTATGTTGCTGCATTTTCCACAAATATACACAAATAAGCACCTTACCTGAATAGAAAATGTTGATTTTGGCAAGTTCTTTCTCACAGGTTTGGAAGAACTTCTCTTCAAACGTGGCAAAACATCTTTTTACCGTGTCTTCATCTGTGTCTATAAAACAAAACAGGAAAAAATAAGTTGAAACAGAGGAGTATAGGAACATATTTCTAAATGGTAGCTACGGAAATATTTCTTCAGGGGAAAACAATATCACCTTGTCACATGGAGAAAGAACAGTCAAGTCCAATGGGACCACGTACTTGACCACTGTAAAAGGAATTGCTCAGAGACTGAGGGGGAGAATCCCACAGAAGCAGTGTTGCCCATTGACCCGAGTTCCCATCATCGTTTCACACCCTCCATGTGCTCCTGCACATCTCACGTGCTTCATTCCTACTTCCCAGCTTGTTTGACTGCACCTGCAGGGCCACAGGGGTGAAGACAGCTGCCCACCATCTCACCAACGCTAAAACATCACCCACGCTACAGTCAGGCATCGGTGGAAGGATAAACCATGCTCCATCCTGTGCTTGCCCAAGGCCTTCTTCAGCCACCATTCCCACCTTCTCATCACTATAACCTTCCTTCCCTTCACTACCTATTTCCTCCCTTTATAGACAGTTTAGAACAGTTTTTCAGCAAATTCTTCCAAACGCTTCAGCCCCGTTCCTTTTGCTGACACTATTTCTCTGCACAGCAGCCTCCTTCCACATAGAGCTTGGAGATCTGCACTTCCAAGATGACAAAACCACAAAACCCAAGCCAAGCCATTGCTTTCTCCTGGAGCTCTATTATCAGCACAGCGATGGGCAGCACTGAACAACGCACCTCCGAGCCAGACTTTCAGACTTCAGCAAGAGCCAGGCTATAATAAAACAGCCACTTCAAAACCTCGCTTAAACCTCCCGTGGTTGTATAATCAGGAACCAAGGACAGAACAGCATCCTCAGCTCAACCTCTAAGCTTTCACATACAAACACAGCACCGGAGGATGGGAAACAGCTCTGCTTTGGGGATGGTCATTCCTAAGGGCAGAGTCACAGTGGTTGCCACACCATACCCTGCAGCCCTAGTGGTGAAGCCAATCCAGACTTGCCCTGATCCCACAGGTGTGGGTGGATGGAGCAAGAGAAATCAGTGCGTGGTACTTAATAGGCAGATTTTAGGCCAGCAGTTGCCTGAAGGTTTTTAAATAACTGTCATCAGAGAGTTTCAAAACAGAGCTGACTTAAGGAAGGGCCTCGTATTTCTGCTCCTTCCAAGATGTCACCTCATAAGGTAACGGGAAGCTCAACGTGATGCAGGGCTAAACCAACACAATGCCAAAGAAATACCTTATTTTCTACTTTACCAATCATTTTAGGAGACAGTGAACGCACAGAGCTGTTTGACTACATCCGAAGTTAAGAGGAAAAAGGGCTCTAAGGCACTAATGAGCCACTACTGAAAGACCTTCCAAAAACCTTGAGATGGGGAATTCAGGTCTCTGTTTGGACCTCAAAACACTGCTGACTCAGAGAAAAGCAAGGCTCCGTATAAACCATTCAATATCCTTACCCAAACACCTTCTTATAAAAGACATTTTGCAGACCACAGTGGATGCCAATTTAAAAAAAAAAATAAATAAATAAAAAAAAAATCAAGATTTTCTGTGCAGAAAAGGTTTCCCTTTGGTAATGTTCCCACTGCAGTTCAGCAATTGAGCTGCAATAATAGACAAGTGCTGCCAAGGCTATTGCCTTTATTTGTTCTTCCCCCCAAGGCTAGGACAGGACAAAGTTTTCTGCCATGAGAAAATCACAGTGCCAGAACTCAGCCTTGGATTCAGGAGCTCCATGACAACAGGAGCTGCTGTTAAAAGACATCGAGCTACCACTGCCAAGAAGGACCACTGGTAACCTTTCTTTTGTTCTATTTCTATAGCAATAATAGTCTTTCACCCTAAAATCCGTGCTGCTGCCATGAGCAAGGCTGCCAAGAGAGCCCGATCGATACGGCTGTTTCCTGCCATCACCTTCCTGCTGCAGAGGACAAGGCATTAAGCCCAAAAGCCTTTTGCCCTTCCTTGCAAAATCACATCGCAAGCTGGAGCAATTGGGATGTATTCCCATCTCCATGCTTTCTGGCCTGCACAGAGCTCACCTAGAATAGAGCCTGACGTTGAAAAACTGCCACACACAACTCATTTCTCAGCACATGAGAACCACGCATCCATATCCTTGTGTTCTGCAGCTGCAGCACAGAAACAAGTGCTCGGCATACTGGGCTGCTTGCTTACTCACTTTCATGGGCTACTGGGCTGCCTGGATATGTTAACTGTTTGCTGTGCCCTGTTGTTGGCCTCTCGCTACCAAAAAGCCCTGTGCCTTGGGCTCAAACAGAACCACAACACGATTGGATTAGGGTTAGGTTGGAAAGGACCCCAAGGATCACCAAATTCCAACCCCTCTGCCACAGGCAGAGCCACCAACCTCCAGATCTGGTACTAAACCAGGCTGCCCAGGGACCCAACCAACCTGGTCTTGAACACCCCCAGGGATGGGGCATCCACAGCCTCTCTGGCTGGAGAAATGCATCTGCCTCCAACCCCAACCAGCTCCTCCCCTCTGCTCAACCATCATTTTCTAACGTCCTTGACAGTCCCACATCCCCAAGAGTTCCCCAACCTCTTGCATAGTACAACAAAGAGCTTTACAGCTAAAAGTCAAGCTGAACAGCTCGTAAACGCAAGAACAAAGATCACCTCTACATCCCTAATGAGTCATGCCCGTGTTTACTGGGGGATTTTTCCATGGCTAAGATACTTCCATGCACCAACTCCCTCCCCCTGTGCAGAAAGCCACACTCCTGTCAGCTGCACATGGTATCACTCATCCAGCTTCTAAGAAATTAATTACTCACCATGCATTTTCATGCCCAATCTTGTGGCAAATAAGTACAAGAACACTTTTAAGTGTTCAGAGCATAGATACAGAACCTTTTTTTCTTGCTATGCCAAGAGAGAGGAAGCAGACGCTGCTTCACTCGTTTTGCATGGATAGAACATTTGCTTTCATGTTTCACCTTCACTTCTGAGAAACTGTACATTCGTGTGCAATGGTGCATCTCTCTCTTAGAAGAGTCCATCAACAAAAATGCAGCCTTGAAACAAAATATTATAAAAGCAGCATGCAAGAAGCTTCGTACATTAGGTAACATTAAAAAAAAACAAACAAAAACCAACACCAAAAATAAGAAAAATTTACAGTAGGCTGTATCTACCTTTCTAAACCATTCCAGATGTGCTGGTCAGCTTTCCGCTTAATGACTGCCTTAATAACCAAATCTGATTTGGCCTAAGTTATTTCTCTAACACAGGCAGTTTTGTGGGCAGGCAGGAGAAGAGGAAGGAAGAGCTGCTGCAAACCACCAACATGATTTGTCTCAGGCTTTGTTTTGCCATGCAATGGTTCTACCATTAACCCAGAATAAATGGAATCCATTTCAGAATACCTTTGGAAATTACAATTTTCAGGTGGGTAAAAGCTCTGTTCCCTTATTTTTAGGTTGTATCACTGGAAGTTGTATTCTTGTAGACGGTTTATTCAGCATGGAAGCAAAAGCAGCATCCACAAAGTGCCTTCCAGCTAGTTAAATAACCGAGTGCCTATGACTCTATAAGCACAGGACCTAAAGCAATGGTACTATCCTGGTAATCAGGTGTAGAAAAGGCAGGCAGTTAGTCCTGAACATCACTGGGTTGTTTGACTTCTGCACAGTGCCCTTTCAGCTCCAGAAGTCTGTCCCCCTTGCTGCCTGTGCCTGCAAGTGACTGTGACACTCCAGTGCTACTATGGGGCTTACAGGACCTAGGCTAGGGGGTACCTCACATCTGAAGGACAGCAAGGCAGTAGCAGAAAAAAATAAGAGAAATAACAAGCAATATTCCACAATCTGCCATAAAAAATAGAGTTAATGCAATAGGGCAGATCTAAACACCAAGAGACGTCACAGAGAGATGGGACTTGCAATACCTGCCTTCCCTGGTTAAGAACAACCTTTGAATTCTTTCTCTTTTCAAGGAGAAAAGTAAAGATTTATTAAATGCTTTAGAAAAGCTTTCTGGAAAGCTAAACTAGAAATATGCCACAAACTTAAGACTGAAGAAGAGAGGGTCAAGAAGAACCATGGCTCCAAATGAAGTTTCACATCAACCATCACACGTTCAAGGGCCAAAGAACAGAGAGCAGTGGGGTTGAGAAGCTTGCTCCATGCATACCAGGACCTGCCCAGACACACAGACCAGCTGTGCCCAGTTGAAGCAAGCAGCCAGCGATGCCAGCAGAGATACCAAAGATTGGTGGAAGGACCAGGATGGCAGCAGGCAAGTCCCTGGCTAAACAACGTGCCCACACATCCCTCCAGCTGCCAACCTGCTGCCTGGAGACCTGGCTTTCCTTTAAATGAAGCAGCCCTGCAGCAACGATGGTTGCACAAAACTCACCTCACAGTTTGCACGTCTGTGCTTAAGTAACACAGAGCCTCGTGTTTTTCCCAGCTACAAGAGCAGAAGAATGCCTTCCTTCTGGAAACTCATATGGGTAGGTGTAAAGGATGCTTCCCCAAGTTCCCAGCTTGGTCCTTAAGCAAAGCAAGCACGAAAGGCAAGCAGCAATAAAGATGCACAGCAGCACAGAACACCAAGACTAGAACCGATGACTTAAAATCAGGCGTTCCAAGTTCCAGTTGAAGTTTTTCCCTACATTCACCTGTTCCTTCAGTTCACGTGTTCCTTCAGCCTGGCAAAACTCAATGATTTCAGCAAGCCCTCTGCTGCTCTGTGCTACAGCTCCCAGCTTTCTAGCCACGAGATGCTTAAGATGCACCTGCTCTACAAAGGGGTGGGGGAGGCTGCAACCCTATAGATTTGAGCTCAAATCAATGATGGGAGTAATTACCACAGGGACTGGCAATGCAACACCAGGGAGAAATTAAAGGAAGCTCAAACACTCCAGTGCTGAATGTAGCAGAGATCTCCCACCCTAAAAGCCATAAATATTACTTCCCTGCCCCACCCCGTGAAGGAAGGTCGTGTTTCATGGCATAGCAAGAGAACCAAGAGGAAGCTTTCCCTTCTTCTTCAATGTGAATTTGTATCTATCAAGAGAGACACTGGCTCAATCTTGCCAATAATTTAATCAAGCAAAAAAGGTTGTTTGTCCAAGATAAAGTTCCATAATAAAATGACTGTTTATGCTTCTTTTATCGAGCCTCACGTTTTAATGGTCCTACTCCCAGACTTGTAGCAAGCAGCAGCAACTACCTTCTCATTACAGAGAGCTGACTGAAGCCTGGCTGCAGCTCAGCTGCTGAGCAGACACTGGGGAGGCCCACACGGCTGCCTGGAGCTGTGCTCAGGTGCCCACACCTAGAACAGCTCAGTCATTCAAACTTCCATCACTTGTAAGCATCTAGCTGCAGTTGCTAGAGATGAACCAGATGCAAGCTACAGCTTCCTCCCGCAGGTTGCCAGCAGCAATGCAGAAAACCTTTAGGGAAATACTGAAATTAGGAGCATTCGAGCTGCTTAAAAACCCTGGGAGGAACAGGGTGATGCTGCCAGCAAGGCAGGATGGGATAGGATGGGATAGGATGGGGAAGGGGAAGCCCAGCACACCACATCCCAGGAAGACAGAACAGGGAACGGGCAGAAATGCAATGGGGCTAATGGATAGAAAGCCATGCTGCATAAATGGAGCTGATACCAGACCTCCCTCCAACACCCCAGAATGCCATTGGCATCCTTGTAACAATTACAGAACAAACAAGGCTAGGAAAGTTAAGGACAGAAAGAAAATTGCTAAAAAGTGGCAATAAGGAACAGGTGAACAAAGGGAGCACCAACATTAGTAAGGAAAACAGGGCTGCTTTTAAATCTCAGGCACACTGAAGCGTGTTTGCTGGGGATATCAAAGCCAGGGGGAGGGCAATGAGAAAGGGAAGATTAACAAAGCTGTGTCTGGGGAAAGACTTCAATTAATATTGAGAGCAACCAGAAAGAGAAAACTAACGATGCAGAACAAGCGACAGGCTCCCCTTACAGGGAAGCGGCCACGCAGCACAAAGACAAGCCTGCTATAAACACACCAGTGATGGCTTCATCCCCCCCCAGGGAGCAAACTATTCCAATTCATTTTTCTTTTCTTTTTTTCTTTTTTTTTTTTTTTAAAAACAGCTATTAAGAGCAAACAGTCAGCGAGAAGATAATAAGCAAGCAATTATCAGAAGAAGAAAAATGTGTTTCCAAGGTATCTTGGAGAAATGGCACAGGGCTGGAGAGCAGCTCTGTGTTTGGTTGTATCACGGGATTTTCACACTCAGCACTTGCGACAGATGCTGCTGACCCCTACAGAGCCCAGCCCTGCCCCAGCCACATGTACAGCCCCAGCCAAGCCCACCCTGCTGCTCACTGGGACCCCGCTCCAGCCCAGCAAACAGAAGCTCTCGGGTGCACACAAGCCTGGGGCAATTTCAGTTCAGGATTCAATAGCCTTGTTTGCTTGCCCGTGCCCTCGCTCGCCCCTTTGCTCAGCCCCAGTCCCCAGGCAGGAGCTACAGGAAGCTTGTCTCTGCCCAGAGCAGGCTGGAATCCTTTAAAAAAGGGTTGTTGGGGTTGTTTTTTTTTTTTGCTTTTTTTTTTTTTTACACCCCAAACGAGAAGAATGATTTAGAGGCATGTGATTCCCCCCCGACATTCTCCCAGGAGCAACACGCAGCACTGCTGGCACTTTGTAAATAACACAGCCAAAGGAAGCATTCAGTAATTTCTATTGCTAACAGAACAAAACCTGGCAGGACAGGAATACACAAACTGCAGAACTAACTGCCAGCACCAGTGGGCTTTGCTTTCAGAAACAAACTGGAAACGAGCATGCTGAGCAGGGGAAACAAAGGGCCCGGCTTCCTAACCACCTCTTGCTTGCATCTCCAAGAGCACTGCAATGCCTTGCAACCACTGCTGCATCCCTGCTCGGGAGCATGGCAAAAGCCTGAGTTACATTGCAGTGCACATGGCAGAATGATGTTTCCATTGACCCTGAATAGACAGCTGCCCAAAGAAGCCAGCTTCACCTTCAGGTTGTGCAACCTGGCAGCAGCCAACAGGGCTGAAGGTTCAGGATAAGCAACCTAGCTTTACTGTGCACATCCCACACAAAAATTGGCATTAAAACACACGGGTGTGGTGCTGTTCTGTGTCAATAGTTGCACCAGCTTTTGAACACAGTGATGGAGTTACAGGACGCATCTCACGCACAAGGGACCAGCTGCCCTCACCAGTTACATTTCTCAACCTTACCTTACGTGCAGGTGCTCTCACTGTCAGGGTGAATGGGAGGAAGCATGCTTTGCTGTGAGAAACCTGCAAGCCTTTCAGACCTTGACTTTGCCAGGCAGCAGCCAACAAGGTACCACTGCCCTGCAGCAGCGGCTGGTTTGAGACTTCACTACTTACAAAACTGCTTAAATTCAAGGTTGTTCCTTATTTAAAGTATGGATGTTATGAACAAAATAGAGAGCCAAGCATGCAAAAGAGCAGCGGGAGAAAGCAGGGAGGAACACGGAGTCTCTCCCACCCATGATTTTGCCATGCTCCATGAAATCCCAGCTCGGAAATACGCAGAGTCTGCCCTACTTCTCATGAAAGCAGAATCCAAAAACGTGATTCTCACCCCACTAGCTGTGCTTGAGCCTTGCAGGCAGCTGCTAGGACTGCAGAAAGGAGCACTGCTCCTGGCGGATGAGCAGCTGGAACACAGAGCTCCCTGCTGGGGAGCAGGAGGCTGCCACTGCCCCACGCCACAAACCCACCCGAGGGTGAAAAGCAAAGCTAAATTCAGAGGGGATTTTGGCGAAAGGCAACACTTCAAGGTGTTTGCAGGGAAACCAATCTGTTCCTTGAAAAGAAAAAAGGAAACTGGGTATTACAAGGTTATTCTGCACTGTTAAATCTGTCAGCAATGCATCAGCACAAAGTTGTCATCGTCCCGATTTTAAAATCCTGCAAGGATTTTAATGTAACCTTTAGGCAAACTAATCCATTACCTTAACTACAAATAGAGTGAGGATGGCCTTCAAGATGACAGCAGTTTCTTCTCACTCAAGTTAAGCAGGGTTTTTTTGGCAAGTGTTTGGGAGGAGGGAACCAGCTCCACGTCAGCAGGACAGCAGAAGGTGGGGAGAGTTTAAAACATCACTGCTGTGTCTCACAGAAAGGCATAAGAACTGTTTTGCCACATTCGCACCACTATACACCAGCACCAAACAGCTCCAATAGGTCCTGGGGCTTTATTTCAACCCCCAAGAAACACAGAGGCTGCCCCAGTTCATTCACTCAATTGATTCACCAACTGCTCTGAAACATGAATAAATATGTAAGCAGCTACTCTGCTCTAATTAGTGACATTCAGTGAGCCTAACCTGAGAGCCTGGACCTCCAGCCCCTGCTTTTTAGCTCTCAGTGCCTCCCCCCTGGGAACTGAATAGCAATCAGGTATGTAATGCAGGGAGGGCTGCTTCTGGCTTCCTATTTAAAGCAGAATATAGGGGGTGGGGCAGGGAGACAGGGCTGAAAAACAATTAAATCCTTAAAGGCGGGCAAATGGTCTATACATGCTTTGAAGGATTAAAGAAGGAAAAAAAAAGATTAGAAATTAGGGAAAAGGAATAAAGGAAAAATAAAAATGATGGCAATTGCAGAAAGCACGGAACAGATGATGCATTTCCTATGTGATAGCTTAAACAAGTCCCAGGGCACACCTCCCAAGTCCATCAAACAGCACATTTACATAAAATCATTAATTCATTACAGGCCTGAAAGAAAAGAGGGATGGGTCAGGAGGGACAGGATGCAATGAACGAAGCAAAACTGTACGCTTGGGACGCGAGGAAAAGCTCTGTTTCTGTGCACACCGAGAAGGCGAGAGGTACAAAACTAACCCCAAAGCAACGCCTCAGACTGAAAAAACCTTAGGGTGTGCCAAGACTAAAGCACCGTACACATACGATAGCCATCCTGCTTGCAACACAAGCTGCTGATGCTGCATTTGTTCCTGCGCTGACGAGAGCGCTTTGCTCCTGGTTCAGCTTACAGCACCCCGAATTAGCAACGTGGCCACTGCTGCTGGCTGAGCGTGGGGCTGCCAGCTCTGCAGGGAGCTCCGGCTTCGTGCCCTGAAATGACAGTAACTTCTCACCAAAAGTACGCCAAAACATTACAGCCCCCCTCCAACTCCGTACGAATTGATCTGGGGTTTCTTCGCTGTTTTATCATCCCACTCCCCCCACCCTCGCCCCCCCAAGAAGTGCAATTTGGGAGCTATCAATCTGCCTTCAGAGACAGTGTTATCGGGGTAATCCCACAGCACAGCATAATTGGGCTTCCAGACGGCTGCACTATTTTTAAAGCAGAACATGGAAGTGTTTTCCCTCCGTTTGCCAAACAAGTCCATGAAATATGCCACATGGCAGGTAGCATGCAGATGACAAAACAGTCAAAATGCAGCAGAAATACAAGATGGGGTTGTCAAAAGGATGCCAACAAGTCTGCATCAAAAAAAAAAATAATAATAATAATGATATCTGCTGCAACAAAAGCTTTGGCGTATCTCTGCTCTCCAAAGATGATAACCTCCACCATTGTGCTCCTGAATTCAGCTTAATAAAGGGAACTGCAATTAAGAGCAAAGGAGCATCCAGTGCCTGTTGATGCGTCTGTTGGCAGCATGAGCTACACTGGGCTGTGTGGAGGGACAGGAGGACAGCCAGGCACAAATTGCAGCTACATGCCGGCAGCCTGGCTGCCAGAAGGCACTGGTCACTAAATCAGCCTTCCATTTCAGGAACAAGCTTGGAAAGACCAATCTAAATGGTACTGCAACTACGAGGACCTGCAGCTGTGAGCCCAAGCCCTGGCTCCAGCCAGCAGCCGCATCCAGGCTCTCTGTCAGCTGGGATGCTCTCCCTGCTGCTACCTACGTGAGAAGGGCAGAAAGGCTGCAGATAAGAACTGAGAAACACACACAGAGTTGTGCATCAGCCTGGTACTATTGTACTCTAGGCTAAGAGAAACAACTAACAGGCATACAAACATCTCCAGATACTCATCTTCAGCGCTTATCGCAGTGCTGAGGGACGAGGCAGAGCTCTCTACCTGTGCAGTAAGCTGGGGAGGGAGGAAGAAGATCTCTCTCCAGGGATGGAGAGAAGTTGTGGTGGTGCATCTTAAGACAAATTTACAGCAACCTGTTCAGAGAAATTAGTTTCTAAAGAGCCAGTCTCACACGCCAACAGTAAGAACTAAGGTTCTTTCAAACCCTCCCTCTTTTTTTCCCCCTTTTCTTTTTTACATATGCAAAACCATGAACAAATTTGCCATCTGCACTCTCACAACTGTTCCTCACATTTGCGCAGCCTGACAGAAAGATGTTATCAGCGAGCTGCTGTCCTCTTTGGCAGCTTTTAGAAATGAAATGTCACATCAGTCTGGTGACATCTTTGACCCATGACAACACTGCAGGTGCTAGGAAGGAAATTCCTGGATGAAATCGATAAGGTGCCATAAAACCCTGTCAGCTCTGCTATAGCTGCACAGAAGGGCTGCAGCAGCAAGACAAAGGCAGCAGAGAATTCAGTTCTAGGGTGTGGGGAGGAATGGGAAAGGCTGTGCTCTTACTGCTGCATGTGGAACAGGGGCTTCAGTAGCATAAGCCCAGGCTGCTTACAGCACAGGGAGAGGGCAAAGTGATCCTTCTTCTCATCTCCCAGATTTTTGCAGTGGGAAATGGACAAAGAAGTTCTTCTAAGAAAAAAAAAAAGAAAAAAAAAAGAAAAAAAAATGCATTATGACCTGCTGTGATCTGTAAAGCATCATTTTGAGGTTCCCCTCCTTTTCTCACCTGCTCATCGCACAGTTGTTGTGCATCCTTTCGCTGATGATGGCCAACTCATTTCTAAACTCAAGCACACATATAGTGAATGCCCAAGACCTTCCAGTAAGGATCGCTCCCCAGCCATCTATGTTGGGAATATTACACTACTGTTTCTATCCATGCAGTATTCTCGGTGCTACGTTGCTTGCAGAGGTGCCACATGCAGCAGCAAACCAGCACGGACACAGCCACGTTTTCGTGTACATGATAGCATTGCTCTGACCTCTTTTCACTTTGGCAAGACCCCTTGTGCTTATTCCAAAATGCTCTTTGAAGGTTGCAGGCGTGTTCCCCCAGCAGCACGATGCATGCGTGCTCCCTATTGTCTCTGCTCCCACTTGTTCGAAATTCCTGCAGGATCCTGACATACTTCAGCGGTACTTTAATAATAGCCTAATAATCGTCACAGACAATAACTGACATTGTATGGAGACCTCGGGTGCCGGGGGTGAGTAGGAGGGGTTGCCGTGGTAACAAGGAAAAAATCATCTGACAAAGAGACACCAAAGGACACAAGCTGATCTGCTCGCTCCCTGTACAGGAATCCATGGGAAACATCCCACGGGAGCTGGCACCAAAGCGAGCTTCTGCTGGTCAGGGTGAGCGAGCAGCACTAACGCCAACTCAGCTGGAGGCAGACCAGCAACCAAGGCTTGGGGAAACCAAAGAGGATAACAGCACTGCAGCACCCTGGTGGTGATGCTCCCATCCTCACTGTGATCTATGCAGGGAGGGACCAAGGTGGCTGGCACGTCTGGTCCTGTGTACAGGCAGCAGCTCTGAATCTCAGCGAGCTTAGTGTCTGAGCAGCTTCACTTTAAGTGCTGGAGAGGGGTTCTGAGGTCAGCAGGCTCCACTCTCAGACGTCCCAAGAGCCTGTTTTTCCTTTGCTCTGTTTTGATCACGTTGGCAGCTTTCTTCTAAAGACACCAATATTGTATCGTGAACCAAACTCAAAGCTTTGAAGCCACGGCAGGGATTGCTACCGTACATCTGAGAATAAACCCATTCAGACAACACATTCTTGTAGTTGTCCTCCAGGGCAGGAAAAAACACTTCTGAGCTGCAGCAAGCCAGCTAGTCCCCCCATCCCAGCAGCTGCTCACTGGGAAGATGCACGAAGGAGGAGGCTGTGAACAAGGAGGGAGTCCCCTAGGCCACGAGAAAACAAGGCAGCTCCATGGGGATGCAACAGCAAGAAAAGCCTCATTATTACTATTACTCAGTTATTACTCTTTATTACTATTACTGATAACAGAGGGGGAGGGGGAAGCTTGCAGAAAGGCAAGGCATAAAGGGCTGCTCCTCCACGGGAAGGGCCCAGGCTGACAAGATGGCCTCCTTCCAGCACGCGCCTTCCTCCCCAGCAGCCAAGCTGTGGGGCTGGGCTGGTTTTGAGCTGCCTTGGGAAACAGGATCACAATACGGATATCTAAAAGCATGTCCTGGCCCACAGCCAGCTCCCTTGCCAGCGAGATTCTCAACCCCTAACACCGAGCAAAATCCTACTAATTGCGGAATTGTTCTTTCTTCAAAGAGTCGTTTCTACAAAGCTTTACAAAGCCAAAGACATCAGAGGAGGCCAGTAACATTCGCTTCTGTAAAACACCGAGCGGCAGAATTAAACCTATAGGGATCAGAAAAGGAACAACATTCAGCAGTAACTACAGAGACCTCACTACGTTGTGAATTGCACATTGCAAGGAGACTGCAGAAAGCTATAGGGAAGCTGCAAGCCTCGACTGCGAGCTGGAAACGTGGCACCGGCAGAGGAGAAAAGGAAAACGGGGATCAGGAAAGGGCTGGAAAGGTGAAAATCCCTTGAGACATCCTAATCATGTTCTGCTGTGTATCACAGGACACCAGGCAGCGTCTCAGAAATGGAAGCGACAGCCACCCCTGCTATCGGGAGCATTAATCTGATGCATTCTCCAACCTGGGAAGGAAGCAGACGGATGATACTGCAATTTAGCTCGGCTGTCCAAACCGCCCAACCAAATCCATAGATATGACTAAAAACACAGGTTTATCTACAATAATTACATGCAGATTTTTTTCCTGCCAGGCAGCAGAGGAAAGAAGAACGTTAGGGCCTTGTTATCTGTGGTTCGAGATGCGTGCTCAAGCCACTCACTTCTGCCTCTGACACCTGCGCTCTTAAATTATAGATGCACGAGTGAGCGTGGAAACAAAGGCATTTCTTTAATTAAAGACCTTCCATTTCCAAATAGCCTTCTCAATACCCCAACTAAGAGAACGTTGGAAGAATAAAATCACAGAATGGTCTGGGTTGGAAAGGACTGCAGTGATCATCTCATTTCAACCCCCCTGCTATGTGCAGGGTCACCAACCACCAGACCAGGCTGCCCAGAGCCACATCCAGCCTGGCTTTAAATGCCTCCATGGATGGGGCATTGACACACATACAAGGCAAATGGTTTTCTTCCCCCAGCTTAAATCCCTGGGAATAGTTTAGGCCAGGAAGAGAAGAGATGAGTAAAAGCAGGACTGTGAGAAACTATTGTGAATTCTGAGCATGTACTAATACTATAGTGAGGAGGAAAAAGACTAAAAGAAGCAACACAATATTTTAATAGGTCCGAAACTAAGCTGACAGTAGTGAGTACATTGAGCAGAAGAAAAGCAGGACTTTGAAAAATGGGAGTAAAATGGGAAAATTGGCCAATTACTGTGCATTTGCAGCAGCAAGAACGAAATATGCTGCAAGATGGTTTGAAGCAAAACCAGGATCTCCAAGGAAGCTACAGCAGTTGTTTGGGCTTTAAGCAGTGGAGGAAAATAGAGACGTGGACAGAAATGCTCATTTAGGAAAGGACTCGCGTTAAGGCTGGCTTTCTCCATGGCAGAGTTATACTTCAATATATTATGAAAATTATGAAGAACTGGCATGGAATTGATTCAGTTACAACATTTAACAAGATTTGCCTTTTAAAATAATATATCTTAAGGTCAGGTACTTTCAAAAATAAGTAAGATGTAGGCTAAAAGAGTGCACAGAGCTGGCTGAGAAACCCCGAGCTGGAAAACACACCATGAACAAATACCAGAACTCCCACACCTCGTCTGCAAATATGCCTGCATTATAAACTTCAGGCAAATATAATTAACAACACGACTGGTAAGGAGCTCTGGGTAGGCATATGCCTGAACTGGTTAACTCTGAAAACACAACCGTTACAAAGATGCTGGCTAAACCATTTCTATGATCTTCGTGCCTCTGCACCGGAGCTTTGCCCCATGCTGACCCACGCCTGCCCTGCTGGATACTGCAGCACAGCCAACCCGTGGGCCTGGGCCATCATTCTGGAAATGACCCAGCTCCAAGCAAGCACTTCCCAGCCTTGCACTCCTCCTTCCCTTTCTCCCCTGCTTCTGCAGGGAAAAACTCAGCACCAAACCACTGCCCTGTGACACACACACAGGAGCACATTCAGCAGCCGTCTGCTTCTCTAATAAATTAATAAGCAGGCTTAATTTGTTAAGGAAAGATTAAGAAGGAAGACTTCTGGCTGTTCAACGTCCCCTCTTTGTTTTTGCAAGTCACATCAGTATACAGTCAACAACACACGCCTAAAAGCTTCTTTGAAACCTGTCTGAGCTTGCAGGGAGCCCCTGAGCTCAGAGCAGCACCTTGCTCCCAGCCACACAGAGCCAGGCTCTCATCCTGGACACAAGTCACCTGCCTGGCACGTCGGGGAGTTCCCCTTCAGCTGGAATTGTTTACAAACAAGTCAAGCCCGACACAAGACATGCACTGTCTGCAAACAAAGGCTGTCCAGACTTGTAGTCTGCAACAAGCAAGAAAGCCTCAGCAGCCCTTTGCCAATTGGTGCTGTTCCAGTGGATATTCCCTTTCACCTTGAAAAGCAAAGCAGCAGCTGAAAAGCAAAAAGTCCTCCAGATCATCTGCATCTCCTACAGAAGTGCCAAAGATAACAGAGCTGAGAGAGACAAGGAAGGCTGGGTTTGTTCAGCCTGAAGAAGGTGCATGACAAAGTCCTGAAGCTGCCTGCAACCACACAATGGGAGAGTATGGAGACAACTTTCATCACTGGAAATGACACAAATCTGAAAATAAAACAAATGTAAGCCATTCCTAGAGGTTGGACAGATTATTCAGTGGCTTTTTAGTTACGTCAAAGAAAGCTAATCGGAGCAATGGGCTGTGAATATAGGCTGTACTCTGGATTTACTCTGCTGAAAAGAAATGTCTTCATGCCAAGGTTCAAAAAAGGGGCATCCTCGTGGTCTATGAATTCTCTTAACAGGATGGAAAAGAAGGGAAAAAAGGTATCATTGGAGAGGTCTCAAAGATACAGCAGAAATGAAAAATTAATACTTGACTTTTTCAACCAATCTCCCTTCCACGGTAGCATTTTTCTTTACATACTGTAGTATCTGCAGAAAGAATCACCTTCAAAAACGTCATTCTGTTTTATCAGAAAAGAACTTAGAGAAACACTGCAGTCATAAACAGTGCATCACTGCTGCTTTCAAAGTTAAACTGCATTTGCTCGACTTCAAAGCATCTTATCCAAAGATGGGAATACCACATGGGAAGAAAAATTGCTTCATTTAGGATCAGAACTTGTAGCTCGGAAATCTATGCCAAGCGTTTTGAATCAGAATCATTAATGATTAAGGATGTTTAATCCACGGCGTTGAAGAAAAAAAGCCAGCACAGTGCTTGAAAGAAATAAAACCCACTTGTATGGAAACAGAGCTTCTGGTAAGAACAAGGGCACTGTGGTTTGCCCAGAGCCAAAGGCAAGGCACCCACCAGGCCAGGCTCATATAGCTGCAGATCTGTGGGATGGAAGAGCTTCAGCAACACATTTACAAAGCCGAGCAGAAGGTTGCAATCTAATTGCTTCAATTTACAGAAATAAATACTGCCCCCACCCCCAATATTTTCAAGTAATTATCTAGCTGAATGATCACAATCATGAAATATGTTATTATCCCAAGCAGACATTTATAGTACCCAGGCTTAAAGCAGCACCTCGCTCCAAGCAGGATGCCAGAGGCATGGGGCTGCTCCTGCCTGCAAGAAAGATGAGCTGGAGCGGGGCACATTGACCTGCACCATGCAAGTCGCTGCCAGCACCAGCTGGGGCCATTCAGCTCCTGCTGGGCACAGGTTTCACTGGCTACAGTCACCGGTGGAAGCAGGGGAATGAAGGCAACGCTGTAATGTGATGGACAGCACAGCAGTAATAGTGGGGTGGCACAATCCTAGGCTGCAGCAAATGAGGACAAGCCCAAATGTAGAAGCTGCAGATGCAGAAACAAAGGAAGAAAACTTGCTTACCCTTTGGAAGACCTCAGGTAGGCTGGGATCTCCAGCAAAATACCCTCACATCCACTGCCAGCACTTAAATGAGGAGTGGATCCTGGCTCTATCCCTTCCATCACTCAGGTTCACTGCACACACCTGTGCTCCCCTGGGTTGGCCCTGCCTTCCCACCAGGTGCTCAATCACTGCTTCAGGCCGTGACTTAGCATTTCTGCTACAGGAGGATAGATAGACTCAGGTCTTGCTCTCCTTTTTGCAAACAGCAAGTTGAACAGCAATATGTTTGCTCACAAACTAATCCTATGGCCCACGGGAGGCAAATGAAACGACAAAGGCCTCGGAGCTTAAGGAAAGCTGTAATCGCTTCCACGCTCATCGGTCCCAACTTGATTAATCTTCTGCGAGTGATTTGACAATTGTTGATCCCAAAGTAATCCTCATGTTGCGCATTTTTTGCGCTTTTCTTACCCCCACACAATGAGTTGAGCTGCTGGGGGGACTTTCAGACCATGTAGCACATGGCTCCAGCTCCACGACCTCCATCTGCTCCCACCAGCAGAGGAATTGCTCCACGGCTCCACCATCAGAGCCAAAGCCCTTCCATTGCTCACCTCTGAGTCCTTGAGTAACGAGGAGCTCTTCAGTTCCAGAGAAAAAGTGGATGCATGAAGGGGATACAGAAACAGATGTTGAAGGCCTTACTCACGGTAGGGCATCTCCAAACAAGATTACATTAGGGTTTTTTACAAATTCTCAAGACAAGAACCATTTACCCCACTGCAGTGACAAGGGACAACAAGGCTACAGGAACTGAACATAAACGCCCAGCTTTTCAATGGTTGATGGGTGTAGACTGCCAGCAGAGCAAATTGCCAAGGAATTCATCTACCATATGAAGGCTGTAGCATCCAAAGCCCCCGTAGTGGAAAAAAAGAAGATGAGAAGGTTTAGCCAAAGCACCACATTGTAAAACTGTCATCTTATTATCACAGTGTCATGAGTTGGAACTATATACGTGTTCGAGGCACACTGGAAACTATGGGTTTAATTAAATATCTTGTAGAGAATGTTTCTGATGCTTTCAAAGTACTTTTTATAGTCTCGATGTTGTGGCAACAGAGGAAGTGGTATTCACATCAAAGATAGCACAAACAGAGCAAGGAATTTGTAAGCGTATGCAAGTAGAAGGACAACCCAGGTTCTGAGTCAAAATACCAGGATTCATCTGGAGTGGAGAGCGAGGGGGAAGCGAGCACGAGTATGAAATAAATCCCCAGGTACAAGAGGAGGGGTAAGGACAGGGTCCTGCTGAGAACTCAGGGGTCACCACCACCTCCTCCCCTGCTGTTGGTGTGGCCTTTAACACGGTCACTCCGACTTCTGAGAGTTTTATTAAGCCTTGCACTTCTCTAACCTCCAAAGAAGGGCTGGCACGCACGCCTGCTAAATACTGAGAAGGGAATAGGAGGCACGAGTCTGCCTGCACACAGAGACCTTTCCTCCGGAATTCAGCCCTGGAATGCATCATGGGGCAGCTCCTGACCACACCACACAAGGGGCTGAGTGCAGGACCAGGGGTGCCTTGAAAACAGAGAGAGAAAAGATAAAAGCAGTGCTCACCAGCTGAAATATCTGCTCTCACATTGCAGTGACACAAACCCTTCGAAAAGCCCCCAAAAAAGTAGGCACTGAGGGTATTCCACATTTTCTTCTATACGTACAATGTAAAAAAGGGTCTGGCTATAGAGAAGGAAAGGATTAAACCCTGGATATATCCACAGACTAGCTATACAGCAGCCCAGCAAACTAGCTACCAGCAAGCCCTGAAGGGACAGGTGCCAACTGGGAACGCACCAAGTTGCTTCAGTATTTTCCTGCAACAGAAAATTTGGTGCAGGATGTTCCCGTGTGTTTAGATTTGCAAAAGACATGAAGTGATGTTTTATCAATATCAGAAACGGTTAAGAACTTTAATGCCTTACAGGAAAATATTCCAGTTAGCCTCAGGTAAGATGGGCTTATTTGTGATACTCAAGGGGAGGAACTGTTTGAGCACATAGCGACAGCACTGTGCCATCACATTCTCCAGACTGAAATACCAAAGGTTTAATTTGTTCTATCCCCTTTTTCCACAGCGAGCACCACGTTCACAAGGTGAGATGTAATGGTTGTGATCAGAGCTGCCACGTTGGGTCAACAGTACAGAACCACCACATCAGCTCAGATTTTCAGCTGTTCAGCCACGACTTACTGTTGGGTTTCCATTTCTTCAGAACAGGGGTTATTGCTGAGCTCTGGTTAAGAAACAGAAAACCATTCATAATACAAACACCAGGAGGACATCAAGTGCTTCTTCCCCAGGAAAAAAGACCAACGCTTTCCAAGAATGGAGGAGCTACTTGCTACCATGTCAATCAATCATAATTTTAAGGTTCGGAAGAGTTTTCTGCTGCCTTTTGACCAAACCTTTGCATGTTTTCTTTTTATTGGATTTGCTTCAAGGTACGGAAAGTTAAATGAAATTATAACCAGGAAACAGCTCTACCAGCATGACTCCTTTACAAGTCTGTGCCAGGCTGGAGTTTTTAGGGCCATTTCTCTCAGCTTACAGACTTATTTTCCCTGCGTGCAGCCACAAACCACCAGACTTCTTCGTGCATTTGTGCAGTTTTACTTTGTTGAATGACATTTCTCCTTTTTTCCGAGCATACAACCACTCAAGTATTAGAAAGCTGGCAAGTGACATTTAATGTGTCTTTTGTGTAGATGCACACAGTTAAGGGGAAGGAAAAAAGCAAGCAGTAGCTTACCACTAGTGGAAATATCACCAGTTTAGTTTTGAGTCAGGAATGCAAAACTAAACTGGTCCAACCCAGGCTGCCCAGAGAGGCTGTGGATGCCCCATCCATCCTGGAGGTGTTCAAGGCCAGGTTGGATGGGGTCTTGGGCAGCCTGGTCTAGAATTAGATATGGAGGTTGGTGGCCCTGCCTGTGGCAGGGGGGTTTGGAGCTTCATGATCCTTGAGGTTCCTTCCAACCCAAGACATTCTGTGGTTCTATGATTCCACTGTCTACAGAACAGTCTACAGATACTGCTAAAGACAGAGGAGAAGAATGAATGCATCAAAGTGAGGAAGCACCCATCACTAGCAGTAACACATGAGCTAACAGCAAAAAAAAAACCCAACAAAAAAACCAACAACCAAACAACTATACGCATTAGCATTTAGAAGTCTCCCCTGAGCTCAGCTAATTGCTGTGATCAATTCTGGCTTGCTCACAGAGCCTGGACAGCTAGCTGGAGGGGGTAAGGACAGAACCACAGCATGGGAGATGCAATTTTAATGAGCTTTTAAATAGCCAAGGCAGCATCCCACCCCACTGCGTGTACTGGACAACAGCCCACCAGATGCTGCAAGGTAACTGAAGCAAATAACCTCCAATAGCGCTTATTATCTCCTAAAGTATTAGGATTTATTATGGTAAACCAGTGCATTTTATTTCTTAACAGTATTTACAAAGCTCAGGAAACAACAAAACCCTGGGACACATGCTTGGTATTCTTTTCAGTACGGATGATACAAAGATATGTAATCCTCTTAAGAAATAACCATTGTAAAGAGTGGATAAGGGTTCGTAACAGTGGCATATCTTTATAAAGAAGGGATTTCCAGCCTGGGATTTCAGAAAGCACTCTAAACGCAGACTGCAAGGCCTGCAAGCCATCCCACAGTCAGCATCACTGCAGACGATCCTATGCTTTTATGCCACTCTCTTGCTTTTCCCATAGTCGGGATAAAATTAATGCACTGCTCACAGAAGCAGGGACTGACACATGCCCCCCATCTCCTGGTATAATTAAAGCAAGCAGAGAGGGTGGAAAGGTCCCACTCTTTTCATTAATAACTTCCAATAACTCTATACAAGATCAGACTTCACATTTTTTTTTTGTTTTAACAAGCAGATGCACTTCAACTTATTATTGAGATGGAAAACAAGGACTGCGGATAAACAAAAATGGGTAAAAAGGGAGATGTTCAGAGGTTGTATTGCCAGGGCACTATTCACAGGGCAAACTCACACCTCACACGTGCCCTCATAACAGCAATAGCAAAGCAAAACAGAACATTGGATTAAATGCTGCTACAAGTCACTAGGCAATAATTAAACGGTTATAATTCTCATAGAAAAGAACTGCCAAAGCAGTTTTGCTCGTGAAAGCTAGGTTCCTTTTGCCAGTTTTATATGAGAAGAGCCACAATAAGTGAGGCCAAAAGGCAAATTAGCCCAGCAGTCCCTCCCCATCATCACCCAGTATGATTAACCAGGGGAGAATGCAAAGATAAGACAACTGCGTATCGAAACTTCCCCTAAATAACCTCTCCCAAAGCACCTGTTTGTGGTTTAGGGGCTTCCTGACTCTGTTTGGAGCTTAAGTATATTTGCCTCCTATGCATCGTGTGGAATCCTGTGTTCAGCTCTCCAACTCCCAGCACCTCCAGACCTGTGCCAAGCGAGTTGCATCTCCTTTCACTTTGAATCTGGCATCTACTGCTTCTATTTGATGTCCCCTAGATTTTGTCTTGGCGGAAAGAGTGAGCTGTTCACCTACTTTATCAGCTAGACTTCTATCAGATCTTGTTCAAGGCTAGATAGCTGTAATCAGCTCAATCACTCGTAGCATACAAGCCAGCCATTCCTCTTTACTGCCCTCCTCTGTGCTCCTTACTGCTTTGCTCTCAGCCCTTTCAAGTGGGATGAGCTGGCAGGGAACGTCAGCACCAGCACTGCACACAGCTGGGCTGATAAGCAGACAGCAGCTCTCCTACCCGCCTTGCTTTCACAACAGAAGGTTTTCTTCCACCTCCAGCATGCCAGCATCTGAGTTGGAGGGGAGACAATGGGCCGGGCATGGCAGTCCTGGATTTCACCAGCCTGAGCTCTTTTCTCCTCTTTTGGCTACAGCAGCGAGCAGAAAGTCTCTGCTGAACCAGCTCACTGAGAACAGCCCCCTCCGCCCAGCCTTTGCACCTGCTCTGCATGCTCCAGGTACAAAATAGAAGGCTGTGCACGGAGGCCAAAATTCAGGTACATCCACGTTCTCACACTGCATCACATGGTTCATATATGCAGCACGCAACACCCAAAATGAAATGCAAAGAACGTGACACTAAATACTGTCAGTCAAACAAAAAAAGTCTGGCTGCGGATATACCGAGAAGGGCTTATTTTATATCCATCTTCCTCATGCACTGTCAGCTTGAAGAGGTCTCATTCAACCATTTGAGGATGCTGTCCTTGATAGAACATCAGGCAAAGCTGTGAAAATAACATGCAAGAAAGTTGATGTTGTTTCTTGATCTTCATTTCCACAGTTGGGTAACTCTTACAGCAACATTTCCTTCTGTCACGGGGATGCGAGAGACGACTTACAGAAAGTTCAGTTTAATTGTCAAAAGAAAAGGAAAATTAACACAAAGAAAACAGACAGAATGCCAAACCCACTTTGAATCCTCAATTTAGTCAATCAAAGGAAAACGAAACGAGGATTTTGTTAATTACCCATGGGTTGTGCATATACACACATACCTTGAACGTGCTGCACAAACCCACAGTGCTTACTCATTACAAAGTCACAGCATCCTCCCAAGCCTACCACTGTACTTCCATGGGGAGTCCTGGTCTTTTCTGAAACATAAAAGCTTAGCCTGGCACATAGGAACAACAGCACTCACAGTTATTAAAAACACATCACTCGAATCACCAGCATAGCACTGCACATGTATTTTCATGTCTCAAAAGCAGTAAGCCTAGACCTGCCACTAAGCTTCTGTGGCACATGGAGAGGACCAGGAGGACATGAAGCACGTGGCAGAGGCTCTTCTGCACAAAGACAAGGCAGGGCTGCACGGTGAGCCAGCTCAAGGTTTCACCATCGTGATCTCAGAGCTGAAAAAGCACTGTGGCAATGGCTGCATTTAGACTCATCTCTTCAGCACAATAGTAGTTTGCTAGAAAGAGTTTGGTTACTGTAAAAAAAAAAAATTATATATATATATATATATATATATATATATATATATATATAAATTCAGAAAACCAACTTTTTCCTTCAGGTTTACTCTTACTACATGGCAATGTCTCCATCCCCCACTTTTCTTTTTCTTCAGACCTGCTCCTCTCCTACTTCTCTGACTGCTGCTCTATTTCAGTTTCCAGGGAGATGACAGCAGGCTCCATAACAAAAGAGACGTCAAAAAAAAAAAAAACAACCCAGCCAATAAGCTGCAAATTCAACCCACGCAAACTTCAACCTCACGAGCAATCCGTGCATGGAATCCAGCTGCCATTATACATTTCCCAGCCACCTTCCCTTACGGATCGATACAAGAAGAGTTTAATGCCTTCACATTTTGCTTGCTAAAACAAAAGCAAAGTGAGAAAGCCAGGGCATTAACATGGCTCTTCACTGTCAAAGAAATCCGAGCACTTAACATGCTTTTCAAGGGTGAAATGATTTTTGCTCTGATGTCAACTGCAACAAGATTGCTGTCCCGGCAGATCACTGTCCTGTAAGCACCCAGGTGAACAGACAGTCTATGGGATAGTTGTCATTAGTGCTTAGCTCAAGCTGGCTGCAAAGGCCAACAGCCAGCTGCTCACAGGGCTGCCCACCCTCCTTCACAAAACCACCCACAGCACCACAAACTGTTGTCTGATGTTATATTACATCCTCCTTCCCCCTTACACACACCCTTCTCCTCTCAGATTACTGACTGCAGATTTTTACATCTAAAGCCAGAGTTAAAGTCTCTTCCCTTTGCAGCATTAATTGTTGGAACAGCTAAAGGTAGTCACCGAGTCTTCACAAACGAAGCCTGTGTTTCTCTAGAGCCATAACCAAACAAAATTTATTCTTTTATTGTTATCCAATGAGAGGATTCTTTAAGGCGTTTCCCTGTTTTTGAAGCTGGCCTTCCACTACTCCTATCACATTCTGACTCTTTTTTGGAGGGGATAATACTTGGAAAACGACGTCACGCTGACGTAGGTCAGTCACGCTTGCTAGCTGAAGGCAGACTGCTTCCTTATAGTATTTTTTCTGATTCGTTTTCCAGTAAGACTTACCAAGAGTTAGCAGGGAATTCCCTGCTCCCAACTCCTTCAGGCATTCTGGAACCAATTCAAAAGGCTCAGATTCAGAAATAAGCTTTGTTTTCTTCTGAGCTGAAGGCATCTGGTAGGTATCGATTTCACATCTGCTTTGAGAAAAGGTTCCAGCGACAGCTGCAGCAACACTGATGGGATACCCTGGCCATGGGCATGTTTACAGTTACACAGAACTCATTTTTTGGAGAAGTCAACTCTTCCAGGTCAAAAGGAGGCTTTAACTAATGCCCCCTCATGTAAAGTAAGCTCCTAAGAAAATCACTAGTCAGATATTTCAGAAAGGAGGTGATACGTGAGAACCAGCATGGCTTCACCAAGGGTGAATCCCGCTTGACCAACCTGGTGGCCTTCTATGATGGCGTCACTGCATCCATGGACAAGGGAAAAGCCACGGATGTCAACCATCTCAACTTCAGTAAGGCCTTTGATATGATACCCCATGACACCCTTCTCTCCAAATTGGAAAGATATGGATTTGACGGACTGTTCAATGGATGAAGAACTGGCTGCAGGATGAAGTCCAGAGTGCAGCAGTCAATAGCTCCATGTCTGAATGGAGATCAGAGCTGAGAAGTGTCCCAGAAGGGTCTGTGCTGGGACTGATACTCTTTAATATCTTCATCCATGACGTGGACAGTGCAATAAAAAAGCTTTGAAAGCTGCACACCGCAAAGGGTCTCCCCTCCAAGCCCTCATACCACACAGCATCATGTAACCCACAGACAATGAGATAACGTTATAAATAGCAGCAGCATGTCCTAGCTGTTTGTCTCAGTAAATTCCACAGTGAATAAGGCTCAGCGGCTCAAGGGCTGCACAGTGTTTGATTCAACGGTCATGGGGAAATAGTTTAAAAATGGGAAGTGAGACGTTGCTTTTCCATCCGCACCTCGAAGCTGCCCACAAAGGACAGCTGAAGGACAGCAGGAAAGCTGTGCGCTGCTGCCAGCACCGACCCAGAGCCAAATCCTTGCCCTTGTTTTGTCTGCTTCTCGAGCTCTCCAGATTCATTAAGCTCAGACTTGAGAGTTCCTTTTTTGCAGTATTTTCTTGTTGGACTGGAGATGTAAAAGCTTTAGGGACATCTCCTCCATGTGTGCTTCAAGGACACAGCTATTCTGGGCTTAGCATGGAGGAAAAACCCGGAGTCTCCCTAGGAGCTGCGAGTATAGCACTGCAATGATGTGCGAAAGAAGCAGCAAATTTCTCACCAGGGCCACAACTCACCTCTGCTCTAACAATTAATGGCTGAATATTTCCCTTTTTAAAGCCTCCTATTCCACTTTTGCCCTAGTGCAGCACTAAAGACTGAATCCCTAACTCACTCAGTGCAGCTAGAACAGTTAGACATAGTATTACCATAATGGTCGGGCATTAGGAAAAGGGTCTTGGAAAAGGTGGTCAAGTGCTGGAACAGGCTCCCCAGGGCAGCAGTCATGGCCCCAGGCTGTCAGAGTTCATAAAGCTGTCAAACCAAGGGTTTGAGTTCTGGGTGGTCCTTTGCAGAGCCAGGAGTTGGATTCAATGATCCTTGTGCATCCCTTCCAATTTGAGACATTTGGGGATTCTGTGATTAAAAGCACATAGTATGTACAAGTAGAGCAACAAACCGACTGGAGCTGTCAGTAAAATAACAGTAAGACATTCAGATGAAGACAGCAATGTCTATCCTCTACAAAGGATATCAAAGACAGGTCCAGAAGGAGGTCTGCCTCCACAACGGTGCTGGTTAAGGACTCCTTAAAGAGCTATAGAAACCCTTATGTCAAACAACAAGGGCTTCAGTCACAAGGCAGAGGAGCGCATGGAAAACAGCAGTGGTTGGGTACAGTCCATAGATCTAGGCTCAGAAAGACAACAGTTCATATCAGTATCTCACAGAAGCTATCACAGATGCTAACAGCAGTCATCCATAAGGAGACCTCGTTGTGACCTCTCAGTACATAAAGGGAGCTTATAAAAAAGATGAAGAGTCTGATAGCAATAGGACATTGCTATCAGACTCTTCATCTATCTATATCCTTGTTTTAAACTACAAGAGAGGAGATTAAGGTGAGATGTTAGGGGGAAATTCTTCACTCAGAGTGGTGAAGTGCCCAGAGCTGTGGGTGCCCCATCCCTGAAGGTGCCCCAGGCCATGGATGGGCCCTGGGCAGCCTGATCTGTGGGGCAGCCAGCCCATGGCAGGGATGGGGCTCAGTGATCTTTAAGGTCCCTTCCAACCTAAGCCATTCTATGGTTCTTGCAGACAAGAGCCCCTTTGTGGCCAGCTCTCTGGGCACATCAGCCATGCTGGTACCTGCTGCCAGCTTTAACACAGGGGCAGAGCTCAGTAGACTGCACTCGATCTCATGGCTGACACAACGAGCCACGATTTATATCCACAAAAGAACATGAAGTTCACTATGATAAGCTTCATAACATGAAGCACAGCAGCATTTTATTTCTGACAAAATTTACTATAATTAAAGTAAATAAACAGGAGCCGAATATAGCGAAGATTTACTCTGTTCTACCAATTAAGTGAAGCTAAATTGCTAGGTGGGAGACTTTAGGTGGACAAACTGGGCAGCTGAAGTTTTGAAGGTTGCACCAGAGACCAGACAACAACATTAAGGGCCAGAGATGTCCAAATACTTACAGCCACGCCAGCGCAGAGAAGCAACGTTGCTTGAGTACCCAAGCAATGGTGTCTGCTCCCATTCACTCAGCCTGGAATTCTTGGCACAAGTACACGAGGGCACCAGCTCCTAAGGGCTAACAATGATCAAACTCTTGAGAGTTTCTCAGCATCACACTTGGACATTCCCAGGCGGAGGGAACAAGAACTTCATTAAATGAAGATATACGGATGGGATCCAATAAGAGGTCAAGATGTTGCCTGGAACATGCAAGTCTAAGTAATTACTGCAACGATTTTATACCTAATGAGAAATTGCAAAGAAAGACAAAAAGATGTCCCCAAACCTGATTTCATTCTCAAGTCCTACCAGCTTCGCTGCCTTCAATTCCTCCAGTTAGCTTTCTAAGAGCACGAGCGGCCAGCATAAACGAGGTCAGGCTCCGGTGACCCATCAGGAGAGCACATGAAAGCAGGAGACAAATCTGGGTGATGCTCACTCATCTGTGCCAGCTCTCTTTGAAGGATTCCCCTTGTAAAACACCGGTGCTTTTTATTCCGCGAAAGCATTTGTAAGGTTGGAAACAAGGGAATTAAGAGTAGTGAAAACCTTGAAGAAGAAACGAATAGGGAAAACAAAAGACTTCAGGTCATGCTACAGGCATCCCAGAAAATGCCTTCATTCTCTAGTCCAGAGACCTCTTCAAAACAGCTACAGGGAAAGCAACTGCTCACTTTGAAGAATAGCCCAAATTCAACTTTATCCAGTAGAGAACTATATGAGATGTCAGCGTTATACTCAAGAAAGACAAGCTTGTAGAAATAAATTATAAAACTCCATACAGGAAAATAGGTTTTTTTTCAGAAAAAAAAAAAATCTTCGTCATACAGATTTCTCCAAGACAGCCTTTGGATGAAGTCAAATCTAGTCAGGCAATCATCATTAACACATAATGCACCTTCTATCACTACTTCTATTTCCTTACAGAAATGCAGGCAGCTGTAGATAATGATATATCAATGCTCAGTGCTGCAGCAAATCTCAAGTTCAACAACCTATTTTCCTGCTGACCAGGCTGCTTCAGCTATTTTAGCTGCAAGGAATCAATCAGTGCAGTAATTAGTAAGCTAGTGCCTTGCAACATGGCAGCAGGCAGATCTGAAGACGAGCTAACAGTGACACTGAATGCCCAAGTGCCCAGGAGTTCCAGTAGTTAAGGACTAGCTACCAGTAAATTCACCTCCTCTTCCCATTCCTTTTCCTCCAGAATTAAAATCAATATGATCCCCAATATGAGGGATCACTACAGCATCATCCACCCAATCCCACTGATCAACCTGGGTAGAGGGGTCTCATATAAAGAGTTACTGAACTTTAGCATCTTGTGCAATATTCAATATATGCTAAAATCCCATCACTACTACCACTGTAATAAAAAGGATAAATTCCCGTTATTTCAGCAGCTATGAAGCCTCCAAAGATCACGGTGATTAACTGGAGATCACATCAGAGGCTTTCCTTAACTAGAAGACAGACACGGCTGATCGCCCCCAGACATGAACCTGAAGCAAATGATCAGCTATAGAAATGGAATAAATATTGGCACAATTCCTTCCATTCTTTGGTGAAGAGCAATCTTTTTCTTACCATTCCAAGTTAAGCTATTCCAGTACATTGTCTTAAAAAAAAAAAACCCCAACAAAACAAAACAACCATCAAACAATATATGTTAAAATTGGAAAATGAATCCCATTTAATTACGATGTTGTGGCAGTGCGAGCTTCAGAACAGAAAGAGGAGTGACCTAATGAGACGTTCGTCTAAAATAAGATGAAAGTTGTCTTAAGAACACATTCCAACTTCTGAAGGCTTCTAATTTCTATGTAGGAATCAAATTTAGTTTGCAAGATTTAGAAAGCTCCTTGTGCTTCAAACTACACCAAATAATCACTGATGTGCTCTCGTGCTCCCAGCCTGTGCATCTGCCTACCTGCACCAGATCTGGGACTAAATATTCTTCTTTCAGTATAGTTGGCAACCCTGTACAGCCCAAATATCTCAAATTAATTCCTTGGCTCTCTAGCATTTCACGAAGGTAATCCATCTCCAGCAGGACGATCCTGCTGGTGCTCAGCTTACTGGCTATGTGAGTAACCATCAACAATACAGAAGTGGAATTGGAAACTCCAGCAATGCTTTCAGGACATATCATACCCCCATATTTATGCAGGTATTTGCTAACATGTTGATGCATTGGCAGCAAAAATAACAGTAATGGAAGCGAGCTCCACACTGGTATCCATTACCTCCCTCAACACCACAACACAGTAAATCAAACTCATCTCCCAGAGCTACCATGGCTCACCTCAGCTTTCTCCCATAGCCAGCAATGAGCACTGCCTCTTCCTACAAAATCCTGCAGGAACTCAGTAATGCCAAGGTCTTCTGATGGAACCAGACCATAAGTCAGAAGTTGGTCATGGGAGAGGATAATCACGAGCATCACTCCACCGAGACCGTGCGCAATAACCCCCACCCAAAGCAGTTTGGTGTTTCATTTGTAGTTAATTAGCTTCACTCACATTTTATAGAGACAGCAGCACATATGGCCCAAACCTAAAAACAAAAGGAATTCTTATTTTAAACTCAATTCTAAATATAAAGCTGGAGATAAGACACAAGTGTGTGGTGTACTCGCCAATTTATTCTTGATTTTCTCTTCCCTGCAACGTTAAAAAAAATAAATAAATCATAGCAATAAGAGTCAGTTACTAAAATTTCAGGCAACCCATTGCAAATGGTGCTCATTTCAGTTTGTTGGCTTTTTTTATAAACCCAGCCTTCAGTGAAAGATGGCCTAATTGCTAGCACAAAGTGAACAGTTATGTTGTTTTCTCACTAAATGCTCTCACACGATCAACTCTCAGAAAGCCACATCTCCAGCAGGAGGTTCTGATGCTCTGCTGCTAATTCAAGTCACGTTTTCCAAGCATGAACGAAGTCCCTTTGGCCTTTCCTCTTTTTCCTTTCCCCCCTTGATTCACAAGCCAGGTGAGCAGTCTGCAGCAGCTCAGCCAGAACCTGCCCACAGCCCTAACTGAAGCACCATTGTTTGATGGAGGTTTGGAGACAGCCCAAGGGAAAAGACCTGACATCCTTTTTCTCAATGGTAACATAGCTTATTAGTCTCAAATATCTCACTTGGGCTGCAAGAGCGGCCACAAAAAGCTCCTCGTTGCCAGCTGGCCTGCACTCACCAGCACCAAGCAAAGCAAGCAAAGCACTGGGGCATTGGTGTGCTCTGCACTGCTTTCTATCAGAAGGGCCAATTCCAAAGTTCCCCTTCCTCAAGTCACTGCTTTCTGTAATTGGCTCGTAGGCGTTGTGCTGTACTTATGGCATTAGCAGCCTAAAAGCTCTGAACAAGCTCCTCTGAGTGAGTGAAGAATAAGTCAATTTGCAAGATTAAAGCAGTTTAATGCAGCTCAGACCTGGTTGGAAGCACACGTCATCCCTACTGCAGGCAGTGGTCAAACAATGCCCAACCCTGCCTTGTGCAATAGGGAACCTCCATACTGCCATCACAGCTGGAAGTCCTGCCCAGACCTCAGCAACCCCACAAGAGACAGGAGCCCCAGCTCTACCAACCCATGTCACCAGCACAAGCACCACTCTTCCAACTGCATTCAAGCAACACGTGGATGCCATCATGTGTGACAGCGCAGAAGTCATTTTCCACAATTCAGCCAGTTCCAAACGGACCTCGTTTTAAGCTGTTTGCTCGTGCAAACAAAATTAAATGGCAGAAATGCAGAAGTAACCAATAAATGAGATAACGCCACTTCCTACCTCCAAACCTCTCCTTCCCATACCCCCAAATATTCGAGCCGCACGCGAATCCTCGAGCCTGGATGGCAGAGATAAGAAACTTTGGGAAATGGGCGAACTCCACTAAATGAAGTTGTTTGAAGATGTTAAAGCAAAAGAAGAAAACCTGCAGCACCGAGGGAAGCGTTTCTCTTTGAATGCTGCGAACTGAAGGCTGCCAAAACAGATAACAGACGCCTTACACTCAACAAAGGGTATTCAATTCGACACCCATTGAAGCTGGAGCTGAGTGAAGAAGTTTCAAAAAAAAAAAAAAAAGTTCTCTGAAAGTTAGAGCTACCAAAAGTATCCAAAGGAACATCAGAGAGATGCAAAGGCATCGTATTGCAGAATCAGGTTCATCACATGGAAGGAACGGACCCCTGGACCTCAGGGATGTCCAGTTCACCAACAGTGCTTCGACCAGAGGAGACGTACCAAGCCCTGGAACAACTCAGAGCTTTGCACCCTAAGAAGAATAACGCCACTACTGCACACTCTCAATAAACATCTCATTCCAAACGCTCTTCCTGTGGCACAGGATTTTAAGAAGTTAACCTAGCTATTATTCGTCACCTTTTTGCTCTACAACAGATGTTAAAACTGTGAGGTTTTGCTTCTTTGAGATCTGAATTACGAGTTCACACAGAGGAGGTCAACTTCTGTCTGGACTGACTCGAATGAAAACACACCGATGTTGTGAGTTAATTGTAGCCGTAAATCTCTCTCTCCCAATTAGTTTCTACAATCAGCTGAAGAGCAGCATCAGGAATACCCTGAAGACTTAAGTCAGAAACATCAATTTCTAAGATGTAAATAATCACTTGTGATACAAGGGAATGAGAGAATGATCACATATTTATCTGTGTAGCTGCGTGGGATTTTACCTACCACTCTGGATCTGAGGATGAGCCTTCAGCCAATGTTTTGTCATTGCAGTTATCTTAAACCTCACCTCATTCTTCCTAAAGCTCACGTGCTATCTTTTCAGGTACTTCATATTTCAAGCAGGTACTCAGGTTGCGTAGAATTTCTCTGAACACTTCTTTCCTTAGCGTTTCCACAAGGTTCTGAAACACAGCCTAGAAGTCAGCAAGTCCGGCTGAGTGCTTATTTCCATTGCACTGCAGTCACTCAACTCACAGTCACACGAAACCCGTGATTTATCTGAAACCTTGGCTCTGCTTGTGTAAACACCACGAGACGCCTCTACGATCGGAAAACAATTCATCCTTCCCACATCAAATAGGATCATTTGTCCCCGGGCAAGAGACATGCACTACCTACTCTAAACCACGATACCATGTGCACACATAGCCATATATATCTGTGCATCACTTCAGAAACAAGAAATACTGATGTCTGAACGTGAATTGAATGCCTGTTTGCAGCCCCTAGTTAATCATCTGCTTTTCTCGTCTTTTGTAATTAAAGAGATGTTTGTACATTGCATTAAATTAACATATAAAAAGTCTGTAAACTCACAGAATCCATGTCTCCCTCACCCTCATTTTCCAAGGCTGCTGAACTGTACAATAAGCAGTTTAAATAAACAAGCTTTAAAAGAGTTCTCGTATGGATCATCAACCAGACACAGGGCCAAAGCTGTACAGAATGATGCACCGATTTGCTCCTTTCCCATATCATGCCTTCCTCAGTTCCATCTAATAACTTGTAATAGCTCTAACGACATGCTCTACTCCACGTAAGTCATCCAGCAACTGAGGAGTAGAACAAGCATATCTTGTTCATCAAACAAAATATCTTCCTTCGCATGGAATCTGTTTTTACTCCATTGTAATCTATGTGCATCTACCTCACTACTACTGCAAAGAGGAGCAGAATTCAACTATTAGCACAGAGCCACGGCACGCTAATGGATTTTACTGCACACTACATATATTGGTGCTCCAAAAGATTAATGAGTGAAAACTGCAGTAATTAATCATCTTAACGAGTCTGATTGTTTCTCTAAAGGAACTGCAAGAAAACCAGTTCTTGCCTGCAGTTGGAGAACAGGCACTGTGTCCCACATACCTTTCCTTCAAGGTATCCTTTGGTTACCTGAGCCAGCTGGAATATTGTACCTTCCCAAACAGAACATTAAAATGGAAATATTCAGGTCTACTGCTTTTAAAAATACACTCCTTTTACCACCACTTCCATGTACTCGATTTAATCAAACGAACACATCCTAGCTCAGCGTTCTGACACTGCAGCTTGGAGCTGCCCACATCAATCAGGGGCAAATATAGATCTGCTTGCTTCAGTTTCCTTCACAGAGAAACGGTTTTTGCCTTTGTAGCTGTAAAAAAAAAAAAAAAAAAAAGAAAAAGAAAAAAGTTTTTAAGAAACTGCCTCTATTGATTTGCACAGAGCAAGGAGCACTCAGAACATCAACAAACTGAACCCTCCACCATTAATCCCTTAGGGAAAATCCTGCTGTGGGGTTTTTAGTCCATCAAGTCACTGCTGAGGAAAGATGCCCACGCTCAACAGGCTGACCAGCCATCTTGTTTTGCTTTTTTGACTAAAATCTGGAGTGTCACAACAGCTTCCCAGATGCACGTAAGGCACAGCTTGCATTTACCCCAGGTATCCATGTATTTATCTCCAGACTATTCGCCCCGAAGCATCCAGACGTGTCCTAGCAGCCACATAATTAGAAAAGTTAATGAATCACTGGAACATTGCAAATCCTTAAGGGTCTTAGAACCTCTGCTGGATTACATGAATTCCCAACGAGGTGTGCGGAAATAGGAAGAAAATAAATCTACATCAGTAAAGTTTCTTCCACGGGATAAGCATCCTTATAATAAGAAGCCCCTTACAAAAGGGGCTAAGTACCATTAGCAGCAGGGGCAGCTCCTGCACACTTTACACCCAACAGCAGGAGATTGTTTCCACCCTTCAGAACTCGGTGTCTGAGCGCAAGATTAATTCCATGCAGCTGATAGAAGGCAACTCCAAATCAAAGGCACATCACCACCTTCAAAAAGAGATGCTTTAAGTACATAAAGTGGAATCTTAAACAGCTTAAGAGTGAAAAAACTACATTCCTGAAGTGTTATTCTCAGTGTGCGTTCATAGAACAGTATGCCCACCTTTTGCGCATCCCAAAGTTGCCATTTGCAGAATGGAACTTATAAAAATTATTTACGCCCTTTTCTCCCTGCCAAGCCCTAAAAATAACGTGCAGTGATTCTCCTTTGAAAGCAAGGAGCCACAAGGCAAAGGGCCCAGCTCAGCACAACAGCCAGCAGCTGCTCAGCACAGGGATACCCCCAGGGCTCCACGCCGCAGGCAATGCTGAGCATCCTTACACCAAAAGGATCACTTTGGCAAAAAAAAGCTTACAAGAGGGGAGCCCAGTGAAAACAAAAGCGCAGTGGCTTGGCTTAGCAAGCGCCACAGAAGAGTGAAATAGGAAAAAAATAAAGAACAAACTACAAGTCGCTGGGAACCTACCAGCAGATCTGTTCTCATTTCTCACCCCGAACAAAAGCACAATGAATTCTGAACCGTCACAGCCTACGCTGCCCATGTTTCTAACAGAAGGCACAGCAGCACACGTGTACTCCTTCAATACCCTCCACTCCCAGGCAATGAGCTAAAAGCCAAAACTGCCAACTTCAGCCCAACCCAAAGCCTGCGGTTTTCAATGTGCTGAGTCATATCCAGACCGTCAAAAACACTTCAGAAAATTCTGAGGAAAAAGGAAAAAAAAAAAAAAAAGAAGAGATGACCCAGCAGAGGAGGCAACATCCTCCCAAGCAACGTAAAGTCAACAAAAACCTGCCCACATAAAAATATTCTGGGCTTTCCCCTGCTATCCCGCAGCAGAATAGCCATTTCTGAGCAAATAGAAGAGGATATTCAGCTGGAAGGGACCTAGAAGACCCCCAATGGCCCGACCTCTTCAGGGCAAAGCAAGTTAGTATGGGATCCACAAACATTCAGTTAACAAAACCTAACTGGCACTATAAAGCCAACCAAGGTTATCCTGAGGCAAAAATAATGTTATTCCGATATGTGAGACTTTTGCTTAGGAGACAAGTAAGCTGAGAGATACCTCTAAGGCAATCCAACAGACCCATTCTAACAGCTCCAAGGAAAACGATGTCATATGTAGGCAATGTATGGCAAAGCAGTGAAAGCCCCGAGCTTATTCTTGTCTACTCCTCCATGAGAAAGAGTCAAGACTTTTACAAGATTTAATGACTGCGTGGAGAGAAAACAGTTTAATGCAATGAGACTCTTCACCCAGATGCCATCCCACAATATTTCGTCTCCTCCGCCCCCCTTTTCTCCCTAGCAGTCGCAAGTCCTTGCACTTCACTTGTATGGAACATACAGCCATCTTCAGTTAGTGGGCTCTAAATTAGCTATCCAAGCAGATAAAACATTGTAGAGCATGAAAGTAAGATGCAACCAGGCTCAGAAACTGCTGCTCGCAGTACTAGGCTGCTCCAGCCATAGCATTCCTTGCTGTGCAGGAAGCAGAAAGTTTAAGGAAAATAAAGTACAGGGACAAGAGAGAGCTGCTAAACAAGATCTGCCTTTACAAGTGGTCCGATAACACAAAGACTCCTTGTACGCCGCAAACACAACCGATGTGACAGGAGCAATAACTGGAAACAGATTGCAGTTGACACACTGACGTATTTCTGCTCCTGGTTTAACAGGAAAGACCTCAACTTCAAACCGGTTTCCTAATTTGAGATAGGGTGACCATGCAAAAGAAGAGCAGGAGCGCGGCCGTACACTGGAAGCAGCACAGCTGGCAGCAGCTGGGTCACTTCTTCAGCCCTGCTTCTGGGCAGGGGCATGCAGCTCTTCAGCAGATTGAACTCTGAGACAGACAGATCAAAGTCTGCGCTATTCATTTAATTCATTATTAACAGGTCAGAGACCATCAGGACTTGCTTCAGCTACAGTTCACAGGCAACTTAAAACGAATCAGCTTTCTGCACATCATTTTAAATTCAGGTTCGTTGTGTAAAAACCATACATGGTGATGGTTTAAACCATAATTAAAGCCTATTTTTTTTTTTTCCTGAAGTGAGGAAGACTGATAACAACTGCTCACCATACATACAGGTAGAACACATCCCTCTGGACATGCTGTGTTATACCTGGTATTTTTACAGAGGCACAAAGGCCAGTCGAAACACCTGCAATATGATCATAAATACAACACTTGCCTGTAAGAATTACAGGATATAAGGTGCTGGGATGTAACAAAACTCATAGGATTAGGTGCAGAGATGAGGTTGTACAGCTGCCCTCAGATAACTCACCTCTCACCAAGGATGTGTGCGCATGCTCTGACTATTAATGCAGGTGTGCAAATCAAAATCTCTCTTTTTTCTATATGAAAAGCGTTCTGAGAACTCCAAAGGATGCCCTGTATTCCTCAGAATTAGATGAACTTTTCACCACATATGTAGCTACACCAAAGATGGCCTTCCATCACAAGTAACCCAGTCGTCGGGGCTTTGAAATGCAAGGATAAACATTCCAACAGAACAGAGAACATCTCTGCTATCAACAAAACCAAACAATCACACCGACAAATGACAACAAAGAGGCTGTGTGCTCAGGTAGGCCTGCTGCAGAGCTGCCACTTATCCCCACTTGCCCATTTAGTTCGTGGCAGCAGTGTAATCCTCCCTCTTTGATCAGCTCCAGAGCTGTTTGTGTTCGGCACACAGACGCCTGGAACGTCACATTCTGACAGCAGGCATCTTCCCAAAGCCTTCCAGCAAGCACCAGCAACAGAACTGGCTTCCTCGAGTAAAGATTAATATTTGTAAATGAATCTATGTGCAGACACTTAATTAGATAGGCCACTTGTTATTAGAGTCCTGGAGGAAGGGATGGTGACCACTGAATCCAGCACCCACGGGCAGACCCTGCAGCACCCAGGCTGCACGCCCTTCTTGGGCTCCGCTCAGACCTAGCCAAGGTCTTTGCAACTGAACAGGAGGATGAAGGGTAGCAGCCTTAAGTTGCACCAGGGAAGGGTCAGGTTGGGTATTAGGAAACATTTCCTCTTGGAAGGAGTGGTGTGCATTGGCATAGGCTGCCCAGGGAGTGGTGCAACCATCCCTGGGGGTGTTGCAGAACTATGGAGATGCAGCACTGAGGGATGTGGGCAGTGGTGGGCACATGGTTGGACCTGATGATCTTAGAGGTCTTCTCTAGCCTTAATGATTCTATCAACCTTCCTCTGCATCAACAAACAGCCCCACTAAAGGCAAAGCATTAGAGAAGCAAATGATAAAACCCAGCAAACTCGCTGGCAGCCAGCATTCTCCCCACTTTGTTTAGGCTTCCAGGGCCATTTGAGCCCTCGTGCTCCATGCAGATACCCTCCTCCTACTGCCCTCCGATGTGGAAAACTGAAGATCTGATCAATTAACTTTCAAATGAAGATCGGAGCAACGTGATCCAAAGCAGAATTAGCGTTGCATAGTTCAGAAGCTGTGAGCACCCAGCAGCTGTGCCTGCTCCCAACAGGGCAGAGCTGAACTCTAAACACAAACCAGAAGCAGGCCGTAGCATTAGGCACTCTCGCCAGCGTGTGTCTTGAAAGATTAAAAGCAGAGCAGCGTGACAACACGATGACCAAATCCAAATCCACAAATGAGACTCGGACACCTTCCATACAGAGAAGGTGCCAAGCCTGAAGGTGCTATTTATAAAGCAACGGAATTCAGCACAACGCTCAAGCAACCAAGCGGACAGCTTCAAGCACTGCCTCGTTTCTGACTTCTGCAAATGAACTTACAATTAAGAAAGCAGAGAACAACAAAATACTCCTTTTCTAGCTGCCCAAACACGTTGGCACAGCCTTGCCAAATGCCTGCAAAAAGCAAACGTAAGAATGGGAGCGTAACTGTGGAAGTATCCTCTGCTCCTTGAGCCAAATGTTTTCATCGGAGAGGTTTGATTTTTATTTCTTCTGTTTCATAGCAGCAGGACCACATGAAGATTTTAAGGCCTGATGGATACTCGCAAGAGAACTCCAGGCAGCTGTGGCATTTGACACTGTCTACACTCCTTCCTGTCTACCCTCTGTATGCATATTTATAGTTTGGGGGTTTTCTAATCAGAACATTTCAGGTGGAACACCCTGCAACTTGCACAAAGTTGGGCATCGTTATTCCATCTTCAGATAAAATTATACAGAATCCCACAGTAGCAGCCATCATCTTGAGTTTTCTGAGCCACTACCCCTCTCTACAGGGAGAATCACCCATTATCTGCTGCTGCACATGGTGTTTGCCCGACAAAGGCAACAGAAAAACTGGCTCACTGGCCAGGAGCCATAACAGACACTCTGCAAAGAATCAGCATAGCTGGGAGTTATGATGGGAAAATGCATAAATCGACACTAGCCTTATTGTCCCCAAAGAGACTGCTCCAGCTATGTACAAAGAGCACACAAACTCATAATTTCTATTTTTTGATAGATAAAGCTTGCATACCTCTCCAAATAATCATCATGCTTGAGGCCAGCCGCCACAAGGCACACGCCACAGTGCAATGCTAACAAGAGAAGGGAAAAAAAAACCAAAGTGGTGGCCAAGGACAAGAAGATGGAGTAGAAGCATCTCTTCCCAGACCCTCCCACATCACCCCTATACCTCAGTAACTGTGGGATTACTACTGAAACTGATGGAGGATGGAGTATCCCCTGCCACGTCCTGCTTACCACAAAAACAGGATTGGGTAAAATTACCTTGCATGCAGAAGATGGCAGAACTACTGTCATTTGGGTTTCTAAATACCCAGTTAAGGCATACTTTTATTTGAGTTAGGTGAAGAGGCCAAAGCCTTTAAGGACACGCTGTAAAGCAGGCACGCTGCTACTGAAATACCAGCTCGAGGCTTTGGCAACCTCCCTTCCCCGTATTAGCAGGGCTGGGGGAACCTTCTCAGCCTGCGAGAAGTTCCTGCATCAGCAGCTCCTGACTGACAGCTGGGCTGCACCAGCCGCAGGATCCGTGTCCCCAGGGCCACGAAATCCATGGCTGATGACTAATTCATTAGTCGAATTTGTGCTTAGGCAAGTCCAAGCTCAGATCACACACCTCCCAACGCTGAATTCCTCCCCAGCCGGAAGGCGAGCGGGCTCCATTAGCATGAGCGTGCACCAACCAGCTCCATCAGCTGGGAACAAAGGCGGAACTAAACCTGCAGGAGCTGGCTGCAAGCAGGAGGAACTGAAAGGGAAATCAGTACGGATCAATTCTGACTGAGCCGCGGCCGGATTTCTAAAACTGGAGACACTCAGTGCCCCCGGAGCCTTTGAGACTCCAGCTCAAGCCTTACTGAACGCCGACAGCAGCAAACAGCCTTCAGAGGTCGGGAGCTCCAGGGCCAAAGGCAGCAGGCTGGGAAAAACAGGGCCACACGTGGACACAAAGCAGACCCCGAAGCAGCCTGGCAAGGTCTGCTTACAGAATGGCTGAGACGCAGACAGCTGCACACAGGCAGAGGGATGCGGGACCCCTCGCCATCCCTCCTGCTGCTTCACGCCTTCTGGGGCTTCACCAAGGTGACATCTGCTGAAGAGAAAGGTATGAAAGCTGTGGCAGGCTCCCTGCTGCTGATGCATTGCTCAAACTCACACCTGATATGGGGTATTTTTGCAGGGTGTGATGCGCTCACCAGAAAGAGCAGTTGTCCTGCAACCAGGATTATTACAGCAGATGCATCCGATCAGGTGTGGCAAACGCTTCAAGCTTGGTATCCCAAGCTTTGCTTTCTTCCTCTGACTGCTTGACAAGGAGATTGTGTTCTGGATCCATATTTTAGCAGCCTAACCTCTGAAACATGAAGTTTTAATGAACAAATCTTACCAGCACCCTTACAGAGCTATACTCTAAGTGAATGTTGCACGTCAAGAGCATGCAGCATCTGAAAGCTGGAGACGAAGCCTGTATAGAGGGCTATCATTTGTGAGCACCGACACTAACCCAGCTCAGCCAAAAGATGCTCCTTCTTTATCCTCCCTGGGAAGGTCTCCTTTCTCCTCCCCGGGAAGTCTTCTTGTCTCTAGGCAACTCCATTAATTACAGCCTCTTAAAGGCTTTAAAAGGACACACAGCCTCCAAGAAACATTTCCTTGCACCTGTGCACATCAAGGTCAGTGCAGAACCAAGCCCTGACCCAGCTGCTAACAGAGAAATGCATTATCCTGTGACGGGGTGGGGGGAAATGAAACCTTTGTCTTGGATTGCCGTGGAGTTCAAGGAACATCTGGCATGCAGCAAGGCTCCAAGAAAGGCAGAATGCCATATGGGGATCTCAGATTGGTTACTTCCTTGCCTTTTCACTGCTACCACTGACGATGGAAGACAAAGTCACACCAAAACACAGCAATACTGGCCCAATCCCTTTCAGCTATTTATAGAATTTGCTTAATAGGTATGTCAGCCAATCCCGCTCATTATTACCCCACTCAGCTGCCTTGCCTGTGACTCACTGCTACAGCTGTGCTCACAGGGAGCAGCCATTCAGAAGCACACCTGAGCTCAGCATGGGGACACGGATGGGCAGTGGTGGCACCAGGACAGCCATCCTGGCCACACATCACAACACGCCTGCAGCCATGGGACAAGGCAGGTCCTGAGGTCACAGCTCACTCTCACTCGGCTTGCCAGAGAGCTCCAGGTTCCCTCACCCCACCTTGGAAATGTTTATAAAGGCACGCTAATTACATTGGCAGTGTTTATAAAAGCACGCTAATCAACAGCAGGAGCAATAAGACCAAGATTACAGACACAGTCTGGAAGCCAAATTCACCTCTTGTTGCTATTTAGAACTGGCATTTCAGCACGTGTAGAATTCTCACCCCTCCAAAATGCGTGCCTGAAGCTATATAGCACATGCAAAATAAATTGCATTTCTATCGCTATGTTATGGCATGCAATTTTCCTCTTCCCAATCACACTGGCTGCCTCTCTTGTTAAGTCAAATAGCCTGTCAGCTTCTCATCAGGAAGTAGAAATTGCTTTTCCATCTCCTAGGAGATAAACAAGGCTCTCTCCTCTGCAGCAAGGGCAGTGCACAGCCCGGGGCTGGAGCTGCAGGATGGGCTGTGCTGCTCCTCACGCTCCTGCACACAGCACCCACCATGCATGCCAGTAGATCGGTGCATTCTCAGTGTTCTCTGCAGCTTTTAGCTGAACGTACATAGCTCTGGTTCATTGCTGCCTTACAGCTACGGATCTCCAGGCATTCTTCAGCCCAGGGAGCAAAGCAGAGGAGCTGTGCTGGCAGCCCCTGCTCCTCCTACATGGCATCGCAGAGATGCTGAAGCTCCTGGCAGGCCCTGACCATCGTTCTGAAGCATCTTACAAGTGATTCTGATGCAGAAGAATGAGATTTCCTTCCAGGGAGAGCCTGCTCACAGCGTGCATTTTTAAAGAGGCAGAAACTCATCGAGTTTAATTCACATGGCATTATTCACCAAATAGCCACAGCCTCATCCCAAAGCCTAATCGCCTCTTTCGAATGCAATGGCTACAAACCCCGAGGCTGCCTCCTACACACACTGTAAATCTTGCTGTTACTTCTCCCGCTGCAGCCTTTTCCAAAGCCCAACAATAAATTCTGACCTCCTATCCACACACGCGTGGTGTTTCTCTAGGCTACACCCAAAGCCCTGTTTGATGTTCTGCTGCACTGCGAGCACGGCTGGCTGTCCATCTTCCAGCTTTATGAACTCCTTTCCTATTTCCCAGCCTTCACGTTTTAACCGCCAACATGAAACCTGGTACCTACCAGTCAAATTGACACACTGGCCTTTTTATATGATCAGAAAGCAAGAGCAGGAAGGGAGGAAAAAAAGCATTTCTGATGTTGCTGTCACCCCACGCCATTAAGGAGGGATCTATAGCCAGCCTGATAAGCAGCTTGCAGACCTGCAAAAGAAACCTGCCTGCAGGTGCAGCCCTTTCCTTGGAGCTGGTGTGCAGCACCCAACCCAGCCTTCCTGCTGCCTCCCAAGCTGTGCACAGCCCTTTCATTAGCCCAGCTGTGGAAACAAGCACCTGGGAGCAAGAACCTGAGTGCACCAGTTCAGCCAAGGCAGATCTGCATGTGCTCCTGCATCACAGCCTGAGTGCTCAGTGCTATGGCACTGCCAGCCTGCTACAAAGTAAGTTTATATCACCAAGCAAGGCATGCTGAGAACGTCCCGATCTCACACGTCTGTTCTCATCTGGAGCAAGCAAAGAGGTGAATTTGCACAGCACAAGCACCAGCACTGCTGCTAAGCTTTTCCCCTGTCAATCAAGCTGTAATGAAAGTCACCTATTAATTTTGATTTTGAGTTCAATCTTGAAGCATTCCTACTCCCCATTCGACCTAATCCTTGTTCCAGCCTACCACTGGAATGCAGATGGGGGTTAAGTTTAATAAGTCATCTCCATAACAGGAGGATACTGCAGAACGCTTTTGTGCCATTTAATGTGACAACAACGAGATCTGTTTACACAAGACTTAAAGGGAGGTTAAATTTCAATATCTGAAAGACAAATATTCTAGGCAATAATATTCAGAGTGGACCGTGTCCATTGGAGCGCATAATCAGGATGAATAATTCACAGCCAGACTTCCATCTCCGCTATGGCTGCAAAGAGCTGAACCCTGAGGAGCTCGGGGAGATGCCAGCACATCTGCTCAGTGCTCCCAACTGCAGGGCAGTTGGACTGGATGGCCCTCAGAGGTCCCTTCCAGCTCTAAGGATTCTATGATCACCAGTAGAGCAGGGAAACGTGCTGGTAGGTGACCCCACAACTTACATCCACAATCGTCCTCCTAGCAAACTTCTCTCTCTCGAACAGCAGCAGCAGCACCATTTGCGCAGCTTATGAGTCATTTTGAAGCCAGCTTTGTTTACCCACGTGCCAACCATAAGCAGGAGATTCCTTAACACCAGCCCAGAGACAGCCAACAGAGACAGACCTCCCTTGATCTCACAGCCCAGCTACTAGCTGAAGATTAGCTCCAGTGGACGTGTAAGGCAAATCAAAGCCCAGCTGAACACAGCCACGGTGCCTGGCATCACCTACATCAAATGGCTTTTAGTTAAACCAGCCTAAAATGAGATTTACACCAGCCTCACCCTGGGAAGATGGGGCTTACAGCACCCTCCTGGTGTTCCTGTGCTAAGCTCAAAGCCACACATGCATTTCAGAGAGCCGGAGAATGAGCAAAACAGATCCACAGCAGAGGAAACTAAAAACAAACAAACAAGACAGGAGGGAAATAACACACTGGAAACAGACTTTAATTAAAAAAAGAAACCCAGCACACGCTCACATAGCACTGAACTAACAAACAGTGCAGGAATTAGCACAGCTGCTCTCTTCTTAGAGGCAGTTTGGGCAAAACAGTGACAAATCTGAGCAGTTCCAAACAGTTTGCATCGCTTTGTTCTCTGCAACACAGAGGGAGAGACTTGCTCTCCAAATAACAAGCAGAAGATGCTTTTTGTAGCACAACGTTAAGTCATTACTTCCCTTTTTGATGAGGTTTCGAAAGCATCAAAGGAGGCAGAAACAGAAGTTTACGTTCTTTTAACACTCAAAAGAACAACATTAATATTATATCATACCATTTTATTCTTCACTTTCCCTTCCTTTCCTAAGTATGTTTACACGTAAACATTACAGCACAGACAGAACATCACTGTATCACAACGAGCATAGGAAAAAAAAAAAGGAAGTCAGAATGCAGAATACCACTCAGGGGTTTTATGGCCAGCTTCTCACAGTGTCTTCTTTACACCTTCCCAAAACAATACTGAGGAACTAAAATGCAAAGCATCTGCAGCCCTATCCATTTAAAGACAAACCTTAAGTCACACACTGGTGGTAAGACAAAGGAAACATTTTCTCAACAAAACCAGCCAATTATCTCTAAAAGACAAGTTAATAAAGATCATCTGTGTGGCCTATACAAAACACTGTGGTTCCTCTAAGATGGAAAACTGCTTCTTGGGAGAGAAAACTGGCGTCTGGGAGAAGGATCCTCCAGGCCTGTGGGGGTGTTTTAAAGCAGTTTTTGCATCTCTAAAAAGCAGGACTTTCCTCTTTTGCCAGCATATTGCTTCCAAGCCTGATTCCATTTCCCAAAAGCAGCCCATCAATTTTAGGTGATGCCAGCAGCGCGGCCACTCACCTGTAGAAATGCACTTCTAGGACCCACAGTTTGGAGAAGAGGTGTGAGTTGTTAATGAACTAGCATTAACATTAATGATGGCTGGCATTACTGACACCAGCCAACAGACTGCACTGGAAGCAGCACTCAGAAAGATCAGTGACACTAACACTGCTCTGCAGTCAAACTGCTAGAAGCACGGAGTTTGAAATCCACAGAAAGGGACCAAAGCAAGATCAAGGCAAAAACTATTCAGTATCTCAAAGACAACTAAAGGAAGGAGAAAGATATAGGGTCCTATTGAGAACTTTTGCACACATCACATAAGACTACTCAAAATGCAGCGAGCTTAAAAGCAAATGCTGTGCTAAAATAACCTACCTAGAGAATGCAGTGGCAATAAACACATAAAAAAAAGAAAATATACTCATATCAGCATCCAAGAGGTGGCACAGCACTCAGGGAGCAGCCAGGACAAAAGGATGAGACCTTCACATCACTGCTCACCAACCGGTGACTCTCCAGCACAGCCATCTCCCAGGGCTGCCATAGGACAACAAGAGGCTATTCTCCAGTGATGAAGTAGTACTTCCACCAGTGAATGTCCTTATAAGCAAGAGGAATCCAGCTGCTGAAGTCCCAAGCTATACAAAGCCATTTACTGTGCTGATGACAGAAGACAAAGAGTTCCAACAATCCCAAATAGCACGCAGGCTGCGGAAGGCCGAGCGTTTGCCCATCAGTGTATTGACTTGACCAATTTAGGAGGACTGAGGACAGAAAAATAACACTACTGCACATCCAATGCCAAGAAAAACACAATTCTCAGTGACCACGTGCTTACCTTCTATAGAAGGGGCCTGGTCCACGGCTGCATACAGCATCTCTTTCAAAGCCTGGAGGGGCAGAACAAAGAATGCAGTCAGAATCAAATAAAAATTACGTTTTGATATGCTTGTTTGAAAACAAAAAGCAATTAAAGTCTTTTTATCCCTCCAGACTGACACACAAAGCTACGGGACGTGTTGGTAATGCTATTACACGTATTTCTGCTAGCAAAAGAAACACGTGTTCTCATTTATTGACCCCTTCATCTAAGGTTTGTTATACTACTAATCTGCTATTGTTATTCCAACTGTATTTTAAAACATACTCTTTCAGAAAAAAGGTTTGCAGGTCGGTAGGATGCTCGAGGTTTGTTAGAAAACCTGTGGCGTGACATAGAAAGGAGCTTGTCAAGGCAAACAGAGATAAAGAAGCCTCGGGGATCTATCACTGTTGTACAGTAGTACAGGAACACACACGTATTCTAAAAGCTGAAGACAGGGTGACGGACCAGATTAGGAAACACGAGTGATTGCCTTCTCCCAAGGAGGGATCTCAAGGGCAACACAGCATCAAACAACCTGAGACGGGGTTTGGAGGCCGATGGAGTAACCTGAACCAGTTTGGGAACTAGAAGTAAAGGGGCAAGACCCATCTGTCCTGCAATTATTCACTTTATAGCACATCACAGCACGATGAAGGCAAGCATCCTCACATACACAAAGAACACGAGCAGGCTTCACACACACACCTGCTGTGAGAATTAGAGCTCATTTGCTGCCTTGTGAACCTACAGAAAACTAATGCACATGAGTCACTGGGGTCCTTGAGGCCTGCTGCCCATCACCCAACACATCCCACAACCCCAAATCCCACAGCCCCTTCCTGCCCTGGGTCAGCACAGCCTGAACAATCACCACCCTGATGCCCTCACAGGGAAAACCACAAGCTCAGCAAGGAGCAGCTCAGCTTTTAGTTGTGACACACTGCTAAGCAAACAGAAGGTCTAAAGGACACGTCTGTTTATCGCAAGGTGTCACAGGCGGCCAGCAAACAGGCAGCTCAGGCATCTCCCAAAGGTCTCGTTCCAGAGGTCTCAACAAAGGTCACTCGCAGAATTGTTTTCCCAGCTAAGCCACTGCTGGATGATCCCCATCCCAGTGACACAACCCACTCCTACATTCTGACTGACCACGGCTGCTCTGTCTCCTTCCTCCCATGACTCACCAGCTGGCAGCACGTGATCCTGTGCCATGCATCAAGTGGTCAAAAGAAGAAGCCACCAATGCAGAACACCTTCCCCTTTCTCATCCTGCCAATCACCCTCGCCTACCTGTACATTTTTCATGGGGGAAAACAGGCTTTACAACTTCCCAACCTGCTGCCCCCATCCAAAGACTAAGGCAGGCAGAGCCCAACGTCCCCTTTGGAGAGGAGGGAAGTCAAATAGATTGGAAAACATGAAAGAAAAAAGACAACGTGCCAATTTAAGAGTTCAATAAGGAGCTTTCTGCGCTCGGATAAACAAATTCAGGCTGGAGAAACCAGCAGAGAATTGCCATCTGCCAAGTGTAAAACCGGGCCTCCATCACACTGACACACGAGAGCAGGCTGAGCCACGCTCCCCTCCTTCTGCAGGAGCTTCAGGGATGCACACAACAGCGAATCCACATTGCAATTAGTGGACAAACAGAGGCCCAGCACTCCACCAACTTCACTGCAGCCACAAAGGCGCATCTGTAGGAAAAAGCATCCTCTGAGATTCATCTGTGAGTCACTTTAATTCGTCCAGTTTTTTGTCTGCTTGAAAAAGAGAATGCTGTTGGCTGACATGGAAAGACAGGATTTTGTTTGCTCTCCTATTTTTGCTCCATGGGAAGCAAAGGGGCAGTTCACAACACAAGGGGTGATGGCAAGCTGGGCTCCCAGACCTGCCAGCAGCAAACATAGCATGGAACGTCACGCTTTGTGCTGTTCCATTCCTTCCAGCTTGAGCTTTGTGCAATCTTTTCCTTCTGATTTCCCATTCTAGAGGCAGATTGAGGCAATCAGTGGTTTGTAAAACTCAGTGCTTGCATTCACTCAGCCACGGCCAACGTCTTTGCCAAAAGCTGAATGAAACAGAACAGCATACATCATCTGTCTTTTCACGTGCCCATTGCTTGCTCTTTATAAGCACACAGACAGCAGTGGTCACTGCTGTGCTCTTGCTGCAAGATAAGAAATCTAAGCTATAGGTATCGAAGTGCATCTTTTTCCCCATTTAATGAAAGCCAACAGGCTTTTCCCTGCCTCAGCTCTTCCCCAGACCACGCACCTGCCCTCAACAATCACAGCACAGATAACTGCTGGAGGGGAAGGCCACGTTACCGACAAAAACTTTGGGGGCTGTAAATGACGAAATACCACCCGACAGCAAAACGTCATTTTTAGGTCCTCAAAACACGTCTCATTCTTCTCCCTGACGTCACCAGATCACACCCTCCTCCTGCTGCCACTACAACAGGGCAGGGCTGCTCACCGTGGGGGCTCAGCCTCCCCGGGTTCGGCCACATTGCAACCCGGGCTCAGCAGCTGCTGTGCCAAGGAAATAACCACAAGCATCGGGATGGGGAAATCCGAGGGCTGCACGGGAGCTCTGTGACACAGAACGAGCTGGAGGCAGCGCCTGTCCCACCTCCCAGCCTTCGACGTGGTAATCCCTGGAAACGGGGCTGATCTTTTCCCGGCTCCATCACAAGACCCACACGAGTCTGTGTGTTAGGTGCACCGTTCCCGCTTTCATTACGGAGGTCTAAGCTGTCAAAACGAAAAGAACACGGCAACGACGCGAGCACAGCCGCGCACGCTGCAAGAAAAACCGCATGCAAGTAACGAAAGCAGGGCTATGCCTTCCCCTCGGCCGAGCAACGAGGCGGTGTTTGCTGGCACAAAGGAGGGCTGCACGCCTCTGCCTGCACCCGCACCACCACCGGGTCGCGTATAACCAATGCAGCAATACGCGCGGGCAGCAGGGCAGAGTAACAAAGAGTTTGACAACTTACGGGCGAAAAGGAGGGCTGGGGGGGAGGGGGTAGGAGGTTATTTTGTATCGCTCAGAAAGGACTCCGAGATAGTTTGCACTCCAACCCGCCTTCACGTAGGAGCCAGGTGGAGAAAGCAGACGCACGCAGCAGCGGTGCCGCGGTTAAGGCGTCGGGAAATGAACGCGAGCGGCGCACGCAGCGAGAGCCCCGGCCCGGCGGGGGAAAGCCGGCCTCCGGGCGCTGAGCGGAGCCCGGGCTCGGCGGCTCAGCCCGCAGCCGCGGGACAGCGCTGCGCTGCGCTCCGCCCCGCCGGGCACGGCTCCGCCGCCGGGAAGGTCGCTCCGCTCACCTCGTACTGGATGTACTGCTTCCGCCATTCGGGGGTGATGTGCGCCGCGAGGTGCTCGGCGAACTTCATCCTGCCGCCGAGCCGCTCCTAGCGGCGCCTGCCTGCCAACGGGCCGCCGCCGGTACTGCGGGGCGGGGGGGGGCCTCCGCCGCCGCACATGGGCCCCCGCCCGCCCGGCCCCGCCGATCCTCGGCCCGCCTCGGGGCCTCCTCAGCGCCGCCCCGCAGCCGCCGCCGCCGCCGCCTCTTCGGCCGCCGCCATCTTCCCCGGCCCGCCGCCGCCTCCCGCCGTCAGCCGCCCGCCAGCCAACCGGCCGCCGGCAGCGCCGCGTCGCCACGGCAACATTCGCCGCCGCCCACCGCCGCCGGGGGGCGTGGCATCGGGATGTGGGCGTGGCCTCGGGCGGGGCGGGGCCTCGGAGCGGGCGTGGCTTAAAGATAGGGGCGTGGCCCCAATGCGGGGGTGCTGCGTGTGTCCCGCAGCGCCTCGGGCGTGGTGAGCATCGCCGCACGGTGCTGCGTTATCGCTGCCGGGCTCGGCAGAGCAATCAATTCGTTAGGAGCCCAGAAATGACCTGCCTCGCTGCTCCAATAACCTGCATTTTACTGAAAACCTCACGTCCTGATGTCGTTTCCCCCTCCCATGTGTTTCCTGACCCCAGCCGTGTCCTAGCACGTTACATTCAGTGAGCCCAGCCCAGACCATGACCTGTCAGTCCCCCCCTACTGCATCGCGCAGGACAAAAGGGTTGCAGGACTGCAAGCATTATGTCCTTGCACTGGAACCACTTGCCCCACAGGCCTCCTGACATAGTGCCCAGCTGTGTGCTTGGAACACCTCGATGTTACTGCAGCTGGGTTCTGGGAGAAGGCACGAGAATGGGCTTCCTTAACTGGAGCAGGGAGAAGTCGGCAGTAGGCTTCCCACCAGCACAGTCTGGCACTTGCTTTCTTGGGAGTGTATAGAATCATTTATAAATAGCACGTTTTTCTTTAAAATATATACATATAAATTGTGCCAGGGGATTGCTGGGGAGGAGCCTTCAGAAGAAAAGTGCAGGAAAAAAGCCTTTCATAGGGAAAACCCTGAGCAGCAGCTGCTGAGCTCTCATCCATCCCCCTCGTGGCTGGGGTCAGCACACAGCAGAGAGGTTTGGGGCTGGCTCCAGACCTGCTGGCTCTTGCTGTGGGGTCTCTTGACCTTCTATTGAAAAAAGCAACAACTAAAAGAGGGATGTGCTCGCTTTCCTTCAGATCCACATTTGGGTCACACGCTACAAGAACACTGATGTCGACTACCAGACACTGAGGTCCAGGAGTGTGTTTGGAGCTGTGCGCGGTGTGGGGCACCGTGCGATGGGAGGCGGCTGAGGGAATGGCACGGGGCAGTGCGGAGGAGCTCAGGGGAGACCTCGCTGCTCTACAGCTCCTAAAGGGAGGCTGTGGTGAAGTGGAATCGGCCTCTGCTCCTGGTAACAGCGAAAGGATGGGAAAGATCAATCCCTAGGAGGCCTCGCAGCCTGGGCCCACAGCCGGCCCGCCACTGCCCCCCAGCGGTCGTTGCCCGTCGGATGGGGGTAGGACGGCGCGTACCCCGGAACTCTCGGGCGCAGCGCGCGTTTCCCGCCGGGCGGCGGGGAGCCGTACCGAGGCGCGCAGGGGGACGGCGGTGCGGGCGTACCGGCGCCATGGCGTCGCCCCCGCTGGCGGCCGGGAGCGGCGGCGAGGGGAGCTCGGGTTCGGCGGGGCCGGATCCGTCCGATCGGCAGCTGTCCGCCTTGTTCGAGCAGGCGGCCGAACGGCTGCCCGCCCTGCTGCCCAGCGCCAGCAAGGAGCAGCTGCTGTACCTGTACGCTCGCTACAAGCAGGTGAGGCGCGGGGCCTTGCGGCTGGGCTGAGGGAGAGGCCTGGCGCTGCGGGGGGGGGGCGGAGGGGAGGAAGAGGGGGGAAGGGCCGGGAGGCTGAGCTGGTTGGTTTCTGCCACGTGCTTGGGTCAGGTGCGGACTATTCCCAGCTCGGAGGGACCCCAAAGCTCTCCCAGCCTGGTCCCTGCTGTGGGCTGGCTGCAGCCCAGCAGTTCAGGCTGCCCAGGGCCCACCCACGGCATGGGGCACCTGAGGGATGGGGCACACGCAGCTCTGGGCGGCACTGCCAGAGTGAAAAGTGACTGTGGAACTGGACCCTGTCTGTTTTGCTCAGCAGGAGGTGCCCGAGGCCATTGGACGGGGCTCTGGGCGGCTTGATCCGGTGGCTGGCAGCCGTGCCCGTGGCAGGGTTTGGGGTTTGATGAGGTTTGAGGTTCCTTCCAACCCAAACCGTTCTACGATTCTGCAGACAGTCCAAGTTACGTTTTTCTTCCACGTGGAATACCCTTGTCTGGCCTGCTGCTGCTTAAAAGCATTTCCATCTTTTTGATGCAGTATTGAATTATCCCCTGAGCTGGTGGCTTCTTAGCTGTGGTTTGTGGGCCATTAATTGTCTCTCAGAGCAGGCTGGTCACGTGGGAGCTTTGTCTTCAGGTCTTTTGGTGCTTCAACAGGTCTCTGGCTCTTTTTTCCTTGTAAGAGAACAGGAAAGGGTGGGCCAAAGTGCCAGGAGAACTTCTAGGAATTAAGGCTGTGCATAGAAGGAGATGAAAAGAAATAGTGTTGTCTCTGCTACAGCTCATCTGCCTTCTCAGATTCATTTCAAATAACCTTTTATTTCTCACTACCTACAAGTGCTTTGTAGCTGTCCTCGGTGGCAAATGGGAGGCGTTACTTAGCCCTCAGCCAGTGGCTGTCAGCAGACTCCAGAGGGTTTCCTGGTGCTTTGTAAGAGCTACAGTTACTGAAATCAGAAGCTGTTTCCCAAGTTGTGATACCAGTCAAGAAAAGGCAGCAACTACTGCAGTCAGCACAGGTCTCCAGTCCCCTCCAGGTGAGAAACCAGGGATCTTCCATCTCCTTTTGCCCCAGAATGCACAAACAGTGCCTGTGTGCCCTCTGCTTTGGGTCTCCATGCCTTTGGCTGTCCGGGAAGGCTGTAACACAGTGCTGGTGCAGGCAGTGCTGGCAGGGGAGAGGAGGAGTTTGCTAGCACAGCTACCTCAGCGTTAAGCTCTGCTAGCTTGGAGTTCTGCAGCATTTTGTGCTTTAAATCAAAACGATGGTGCTTAATGCAAGTTTTCTCTATTTAATTATAACAGCCGTATCAGTATGCATAATGGGCTGCTAATATATTACTCCAGTGGACAGTAGTATTGCTAGCACACAAAAGGTGCTGACTCAGATCTGTCCGCTGCCCTTGATTTGGCATCCTTGTCTTTCCTCAGTTTAGTGTTTTATGTCACTGAGGGCTTTGATTTAAGACACAGCACCATCATAAAAGGGGTGACAGTAACAGCTGAGCTCTCTGTTAAGATACTGTATATTATTTATTTCAAACTGTTTGGGTATATAACTGTTTTCCTGGAATTTTATTACCTTTTATTGGAGACCATTTCAGGATTTTTTTACTTTTCTCTCTGATTTTGTTTATGTGTCAGAGACTCGAAAATGAGGGAATTGCTTAGTTGTCATCTCCAGTGAGCTTTTCAGCTGATGGTGCTGAGTTTATGGCTCTGCCTCAGCACAGGAGGAAGATCAGACTGGATCTGGGCTGGAGTGCTGCTTCTCCTCCTGCTTTCCACAAGGTTCTGGGCAAATCACTTGTGCAATCCATGCCTTGAGTCTGTGAGGATGGAACTGAGCCAGCGTTAGCAGCATGACTGTGAGCAAAGCAGGAACCTGCTGCCCTCAGTCTGCAGGGTTAACACACTTCTGTTACGTTTCTTTAGATTCCCTTATGCCCTGCTGACAATAAACAGAGTACATCTCTGAGCATCTGTCTATGCACGCACTCTTCTGAGTGCTGTCACCTCCAGCATCAGGTGAAGGCTTCTCCCAGAGCTTCTAAATTGCCTCGCTGGCCACAAATGCAGGCTGTATGCAGGCTGTTCCCATTCAGAGCTGCTACTCAGTGGTTTAGGAGCAAAGCCCGCCAGCAGCTGCACAGAGAAGCAACACTAGGAAAGCACTTAATACATTCTGGCTGCACACTGCTTTTCATGCAGCTGATGAACTGTAAATGAGGAGAGCTAAGTACCAAGTGACCAGTCAGCCCCTGGAGACCATCAGTAATTATTTTGTGGATCCAGAATGAGGAACTCTGCCTTGAAATACTAACACAGGCTCTTATCTTTCTGCTAGCTGGGGAGAAAAAACAGCGTTTGAAGCTTTCCACTGAAAGCAACAGGACCGAGCCCTACACCACACTTCTTTCTTTCCCAGTTTTTATGTTGATACATTTAAGTAAAAATCACCATCCTCAGCATCCAGTCTCCTCCAACTGAATTCCCGTTTGCTTTCTGACGCATTATGGAGTCCTGCAGCAAAGCGAGGGAAGCCAAGAATGGTATTTTCTTCTCTCCAGCAAAACCACTGCAAGCCTTTTTAACATGTCTCAAAATAGCAAGCGGGGCACAAGAGCACTTTTTTTTTTTTTGCTCTCTTGATGGATGAAATTTAACTACTGTTCCCTGATTTGTATTACTATTGATGCTACTAACAATCTTTCCAGGGCTGGAACAGCCTTTGAATGCCAAATCTAGAGAGAATAAACTGCTCTCTTGTTTTGATGATGGCAGCAAACAATATTAAAAAAGATGGGATTTTTTTTTTTTTTTATCTGGCTTGGCCTGCTTGCACGCCAAACCAAAGAACTGCCAGGCAGGCACTTTCTGCTCACATGATGAGTTTGCATTTTATTTCCATGTTTTGTTGTATAAAACAAATGGTCCAGACCATATCTGAGCACAGGAGAAAACATTGACAGTACAAATGGATGGTGATTGATTTACAGGGCTTAACTGCTGCTTGTCCTTTCCCTTCTTCCTCCATGGAATGCAGTGCACTGTTTTACAGGCCAGCTGGGATCCTAATTTGGATGGGCTGCTTACTCACAGGCAGTCAGATGCACGGAAAATTAATTTCAGTCACAGTCTCTCACACTTTAAATGAAAACATAGTGTAACTAATAAATATCTCTCGGTGTAGGCACGCTCTTTAAAGCCTGATTAATGATTCTCTCCTCAGCAGAAAATCCCCACCCTGTTAAGGTGAGGTTGATTTAAGCACTTCACCTGCCTGAGTGCTGGGGCATATTTCATTCTAAACAAGAAGGGTGAAGGCAGTTGGGTTTTGTTTGGCTAACAGAATGCTCTGCCAGCAGCCCCTGCCCTCCTCCAGACCACAGCATCGGAATGGCTCTGCTTGGAAGGGACCTCGAAGATCATCAGGCTGCACCCTGCACTGACAGAAATAGCTTTGTGCTTGTCATGTCGGGATGCCTTTCTATGGAAATCTGGCCACAGAAGTCCTGCTGGCACCAACTCTATTTTACACTGAATAAAAGATTTCTTGTCCATCTGCATTAGTTTGGGTGCCACATCTGTTTTGGTGTTTCTGAACAAGAGTTGAGCCACAAAAGCTGTGTACAGGATCACACTCTGTCCTGCAGCAATGCCCATCTGCTAACCCTGCCTTGGTACTGCCACTGTGACCTCCTCCAATCACACTGCTTCATCTCAGACACTTCTGCCCAGGCCTCAGCTCACTGGCAGCTGGTGCTTCCCATGCAGCTGGATGAATGCCTCGCAGACCATTCAGGAGTTCCATTTGATTTGTTCTAACATAAGGAATTTTTATTTTTTAGGTGAAATTTGGAACCTGTAACACTCCAAAGCCAAGCTTCTTTGATTTTGAGGGGAAGCAAAAATGGTAAGAGGAAATCATCGTAACTCCTAGAGACTTCTAGTTCTACTCTGTGTTGTGTTACAGACCTCACTTCGAGGATGTCAAATCTAAGAGCCTGCCACCGAATGGCTTTTGATTAATATAGGGTTGTCTTCACAAAAACATAACTTTTCTCATGCAAGAAGAGGGATACTGGTCTTACTGGTATTGCAGGCCTGCAGTGCAACAGACATGATCAAATCAGAATTTTCAACCTGAACAGCTTATAACTAACTCTGCCTCACGTGGACATAAAAGCCCAGCCTGTCTTTACCTTCCACATCCAGAATTGGCCTGCACACCATGAGAATCACAGAATGGCCAGGGTTGAAAGGGACCTCAATGATCATGAATCTCCAATTCCCCTGCCACATGCAGGGCCACCAACCTCCACATTTAATACCAGCCCAGGCTGCCCAGGGCCCCATCCAACTTGGTCTTGAACACCTCCAGGCTGGATGGGGCATCCACAGCCTCTCTGGGCAGCCCATTCCAGCACCTCACCACTCTCATAGTAAAGAGCTTCCCCCTGACATCCAAGCTAAATCTTCCCTCCCTCAACTTCAAACCATTCCCCTTCGTCCTGCTGTTATCTACTTTCAAAGGGTTGATTCTCCTCCTGTTTGTAGGCTCCCTTTAGATACTGAAAGGCTGCAACGAAGTCACCCTGCAGTCTTCTTTTCTCCAGGCTGAACATTGTAAAAACAGCCAAGATAGCTGAATCTAGGTTAGGACACAAAACATGTTCCAATCTAGATCCCTTGAAAGATGCTTTCACAGCAAAGTGCTGTACCTGCACTAGCCATTCATGGCTTCGCTGAGAAGCTGACCACTTCAAACTGAATGGGAGGTGGCTTTACACCCCTTGAAAACATATAGATGGCTCTTCTTGCTTTGTTCGCTGATGACACCATAAAAAACACACTGTGCTGTCTCAGGGAGGTTCACTGATACATTGCTCTCTGCCCTAGGGAAGCTTGGAAAGCCCTGGGAGACACCAGTCCTCATCAGGCTATGCAGGAGTACGTTGCTACAGTGAAAAAACTGGACCCCAGCTGGAATCCACAGGTAGGAAGTGCTGTTCAGAAAACAAACCAGCATTTGTGCCCTTCAGAAACCAACAACGGTTCAGCTTCATGCAGAACTTAATTGTTGCATAGGAAACTTCATTCTGAGCAGATTAAGCTCTAACTTCATTTTAAAACTCCCCCTTTGTTAAGCCCAAAGCATGAAGAAGCATCTTTTTCATTTGTAATTATCTTCATTACAGTGAGCACATGTGCAGGGTTGATTTGGCTATAGTGATCTAATTTATTTTGCTTTTATCGGTTCATGCTGTATTTAGCATGTAAAGATACTTCTTATCCTTTTCTCATCTTTCTCTTTTCAACTACTATTTAAATGTTGATCAATAGAAAGTAATCTCCATAAAAGTGACATGAACTGAATGATCAATTCTGAAAATGTTTTCTTTTTGTTTTGATACAGCAAATTACCAAATCTGATTATGATTAGGTACTCCAACAAGCGTATTTTTGAGTCCTGTATGCGTTTGTTAAAGGGAGATTGTACTGTTATTTTAATTAGTCTGCCTTTCATCTGCTAGGTTTATTACTTGATTGAGTATTTAAGGATATCTCCCTGTTTATAGACTGATTTCTATACGATTTTTTAAGAGGATTGCTCTTTAGAAAAATATTGCTTTTAACTGGAGTTAGAAGGAAGATGTTCCACTAATAGCAAAATGCTGACAGCATGGTAATTTCTTTTCATGGTAGGAAATTGATTCTTTTTTTGTCCTGCACTCTGGAAGCAGGATCTTGTGTGAGCACTAGCCTATGAATCAAGGTCTTGATTCCCTCTTATATTCTGGTGCTGTTCTGGACTCGTAAGAGTGATTGCTGCTTCCTTGCCAGTTTGTGTTCCATAGGTTTGATCCTGTTTTTGCAGCAGAGAGGTAATGTCATTTAGAGACAACCAGGTAGAGCTGGGGTTCATTAAGAGTGCTGTGACAGATTCTGCTTTGAGTACATTTCCCCTCCTTGCTTCAGAGAGCTACTCTTTTTCCATAGGTATCCCTTTGGGTTACAAAGCTCTCTGCTAGGAGAACTGGAATAACCTGGTGGTCTTCAAATCCTTTTTAAGAACTCATCCAGCAAACAAGGGGCTGTCTGCAGTGATGATCCTCCCTTCAAGTGAGGAATGAATGAGTGTGAGAGCTCTTCTTTCACATACCCCCATGCACAGCACTCAGCAGACACCATGCAGTGCAGAGTAATGCTGTTGCACCAGCATCTGCTCACTGGTGTGTGGCTCAATCCTCCTGTGGTTCTAAGTAGTTGATGCAGGAAGTTTGCAGGAGGAAAGAGCAGTGCTAGAGCTTGAGCAGAAGCTTCTCTGCTAATGGCAGGGCTAAGGGTGCCTGGTAGTTTTAAGAAGTGCTATTTTCTCTCTTCAGGTGCTTGTTGTTGCAGCATTTCAGTACATAAACGTCTCACTCTTGTAGTCAGGTGTGTATTTCTTGGCTTTCTGACACCAGTGGTTTTCTTATTCATACAGCTTCAATGCATGGCACTGTCTGTGCCTTCACCACTGTAGTCCTTATTCTGTTTTCCTTACCCCTCACCTGTGACTGAGCTAGAAACCTGTTAAGAGATCTGAGAGCTTTCCATGGAAGTAACCTGCTCAGCTATAGAAAGGCCTAACAGAGCAAGTTAGAAGATCAGAGAACGCAATTTCATAGTCAGCATTCAAGTACAGGCAACACTGCTTTCTTTAAGAGAATCCACCTGTCCTCCCTACTGTATTTTCCATTTGAATTCCATTTTTGTACAGCTAAAATCCCACGAGGAGTCTTCTCATCCTTTGATCTCCCATTATTTTTTCCTGCCACATCCACATTCGGGAGCCACAAGAGGGAGCTCTATTCTTCCAAATGGTGGAGTTGTACACAACAGGGCACGGTGGTAGGATAATAGCTATTTCACTTTTCTAAACTGGAAGTTTCAAGTTGGATTTATAGGAAAGATCTGTGAGAACATCACAAGGTTTTTCATTGCTGTCATTGTCTCCTTTACATGCTCACCTGCTGAGCTCTTTTGAGTTCTTCTTGGGCTCAGTAGACTATAAATAAAAGTGTTCCCACTGCTTGAATAAAACAGTGCAAAGAGCTTGGTACAGATGTGAAAAGTTGAGCCTTCCAAATTACTATGGAACTGTAATGCTATAATAGGGTGGAAAGTACCACAATAACAGGAGGGTGGAAAAGTCTTTGGCTACAGCAAATGTGAATGAACCCAAATGCAGCAGACCTAAAAATAAAGGAAGAGAGCTGCTTACCATCAGGAGGCCTCAGATACACACAGATCTCCAGCAAAAGATGCCCTCACCTCCACTGCCAACCCTTAAATGAGGGCTGGGAAGGAATGGATCCTGGCTCCACCCCTTCTGGTCACTCAGGTTCATTGCATACACCTGAGCTCCCCTGCCTTCCCACCAGGTGCTCAATCACTGCTTCAGGCTGTGACTTAGCATTTCTGTTAGAGGATCATAAATAGTAATCAGAGTACAGGGGTGCTGCAATATCTCATTATACAGTTTACAAATTTTCTTGTGTTATTTTCAGTCCTCTGTCTCCCCATTTCCTATATTCCCAAAGGGTATATAATGTCTTAATCTTTTAGCACTAAGCACACAAAATTTAAAACTTGGAAACTTTTCTTAATTTCCACCCCCCCCTCCCCAGCAGATTTATTGCTGTTCTGCAGCCTTTGGGCTGTCAGTATTTTTCTTAATGAAAAGAATGGCACTAAATGTACACAGTATTTCTTATGCAGCCTCTATAGATCCACGTCTCTGTTCACTTTTCTTGATCCTTTCCTTGATTCATTCTTTCACATTGACCTTGCAGGTTCTGTATTAGTACATTTTCAGCATCAGACTGTAATTGCTATAATTTAGTAATCTTTCTTTGGTTTTGATGGAAGAAAATGAAGTGGATGCATGCTGATGCAGGAAGAGCGTCCCGAATTTGTGTGCAGAGCACTGAAGATACCACCAACAGCCGAAATCTGACTTTATCCTTTCCCTTCCTACCCAGAGCTTGGAGTACCTGCAGATGATTAGGAGATGACTGCATGTGGAGATATGGCAGCCACAGCTATATCTTGCTCTGTGAAGTGCAGATGCTGCTTTTCACATTAGTTGCATAGCTGTTGGCTCATCTCCGTGGATGTTTCCAATGCATTTTAGTTTTGCCTTCACCCACTATCAGGCTGTCTGATACATTCATGCCTGTAGTTTTCTTTAAGTGCAAATCATCAGTCTGCATTATTTTCAGCAATTCTCTTTGCTAGGAAAGCTTTAAAATAGCAGATACAGTAAAATAGGTGAGATCTGTGATCTTTACTTTCACAGAGCTGCTATATTTCTCTTGAACTCACAAGTCTACAACTAGTCATCACGATTGCCTTTGTGGATGCTTTTGCAGCTAGCTTCCCCACGTTGGCATGGTCTTCTGATGTGCCATGTTGCAGGTTGTTTTACTCTTTTTCCCAGGAGCAGCTGTTCAGATGCCAGGACTCAACTCTTCCATGCTCGTCTCGATTCTCCTCTCGATGCCATCTACCTTCGTCATCTTCTACCTTTTAGCACATCTTTTGTTTCTTGTTCTTTCTTGTGAGTCATTCCTTTTAGTCTGAAGTTCCAGGCAATGAAAAGGTAATTGCTTGGACCAGCTCAGTGCCATTTACATATTTCAGAGACATCACCTGTCCTTCAAGTCTGTTCGCTCTTCCTCCAAAACAGAATAATTTATGAAGCAATTCTTTTGTGTTTTCTGTTCTTAAATAGAAACGTTTCATGCCGTCAACACATCCGACTGCTAGGGGTCCTTCAGAGAGGTAGATGTGTCCTGCCTGCTCTGCTTCTCAGACTTTCACCTGTTGTCTTCCTGCTTTCCTGGCAGCAAGTGACACATTGCTTTCAGTGGCTTTTGCTGATGCGTGTGTGTGAGTTTGGCAGTGACGTCCCTCATCTCTCCCTGGCAGCCACCTGCAGCACTGCCCACGCACACGTTGACCCCGCTGTCACTCTGGCTCTGCAGGCCCTGCCCTTGCAGCATTACCTTGCTGTCAGCGGTGGGTTTGGGGAAATCCACAAACTCTTGCAGCTCTGTGCAGTCACTTTGTTTCTCACGTTCGTCGCCGTCTTTCCTTTGGACACTTTTAGTGCTTGTCAAGTTTTGAGGCAAACGTTCTTGGTGGCAATATTTCCATTTCCTCAAACACCATAATTCTATTCTCTGGCATGTAATTGATGTCACACAGATCCCATTGGATGTAAAACCCTGCATTTTCCAAGTTGATGTGGTGGAGAGCTGCACCACACACTGCGGTGAGTGGTTACCAAGCATTTCTTGTAACAAGGGGGTTGCATGGCACAGCTTAAATAATAAAAATAAATAATAGAGAAAGCATCCAGATCTACTCATCAGTTTTAGTCTTTCATTTGCTGATTGCAGTTTTGGCATCTCTTGATTCTAAATATTTCCTTTTGCTATTTCTTAACGTTGCACATCTACCAGTTCCAATCCCAACAGCATGTCTCAGTAGTTGCTTCAGCAGGTCCCCTTCTCCTGACAGAGGCTTTGTTGGCTTTAACTGCAAAAATGTGTTGAAGCACTTAATGATTTTCTATGCGTATACTGGGGGAAAAAACAGAGCATTTTAACTTGTGCTTGACTAGCAATGCGACTTCACCAATAACGCCCACAGTAAGGTTTGCACTGTGTAACGAGCAAAGATGCATCTTTGGAACCTGAACAGCAGAGACACATCTCTGAGGCAGAGCAGGGAGAGACTGTGGATTCAAAGAAAATAAACATTTGCCAAATGTCTTTTCTAAGCTCTCAGAGGTTTGAAATTCCAGTGCTGACATTTACAGAGAAGAAGGCTGTATTTCAGCTATTGTCCCGTGCTCTGTCTGGGTAGGGAGGACTGACTTCACCGCATTTCGGGCCAAGCAGCGAGTGGGAGTGGGATGGTGGAATGCCTCTTGGTGGTGAGCGAGCACTGGGAGCATCCAGGAGGGCACCCTGGGCATGAAATGGCTTCATCAAAAGGCAAGCAAACTTCAGAGTGAACGAAATAGCAATACGGACAGGGCAGTGCAGTAAACTGTGAAGCAGATGGATTTGTACAGTGGCTGTTTTCTTATAAAGTACTGCAGAGGGCAACCTCTGATCGGGTGGGCAGCTGTCCCAGCGTGGGGGACTCCTGCCCTCTCCCTTGCTCTTCCTATTTAGCCTACCCCTATCACGTTTTAATTGTAATAGGCAAGTTAAAGGAAACTGAAACGTGAGAATGGGCATTTGCAACAGTGAAGACAGAACAATCTGGACTTGCAGCAGAGGTGTGTGTACGTTTTCTGTGGGCTGCACAGTGTTACTGAACTATTTTAACCATCGGTTGAAATTGATGACCCTCTTGTGTTTAAATAGCACCTCTAGGGCAACTTGGCATTTCTGCAGTGTCTCGGTATGAACTCTATCAAAATATGTTAACAGGCATTTTGAAAGCCAGACCTCAGTTTTTGTAAGCTTGAGCTCAGCACTAAATTTGTCCTCTTCTGCCCGGACTGAGCAGCTTTGCTCTTCTGCAGTTTATAGGTTCGACGTGTAGTCAGCTTCTAAGAATTACAAGAGCAAGTGGTAAATCATATAATGCAGTTTCAAGTCAAAATCTGTAGATTTCCTGGCTGGTACTGCAGGCTGACAATTTCTTTGGGAAACTAAGAAATGCATTAGAAAAAACGGTGTTCTGAAAACAAAATGAGTGCACCCATCGTGTTTTCCTGTTTTGTCTATCAGCCAAACAGATGTCTCCCTTGATAATCTGCCCAAGCAGCCACTGTTTGTGGCTGAGGAAGAGAGGCAGGGCATGTGGGCAGGATTACAAGGGGGATGGGAAGAGCATGGAGTAGAGGACCAGTGTGGGGCTGTGCCTGCCACCAGCATTCAGACGCCTGCTGTGCCGTTTGGGTTAATGCCTCAATTTATGGCTTGTCCTACTGCGAGGTCAGAAACTGTGAAAATAGTGAATGTATTTCTTTTGTAGCATGGAAGTCATTTAACAGCATCGTGTGAAGTGGGGGCTATGTAACACACTGGCTGTGCTCCTTAAGGCTGGCAGCACAGAGTGCAGCACTACCAGCATCCCTGCTTCTCTCCATTGGGGGTACTTTGAGGTTTGTTCAGATCATAGAATCATAGAATCAAAGAATGGCTTGGGTTGAAAAGGACCACAGTGATCATCCAGTTTTAACCCCCCTGCCATGTGCAGGGTTGCCAACCAGCAGACCAGGCTGCCCAGAGCCATATGCAGCCTGGCCTTGAATGCCTCCAGGGATGGGGCATCCACAGCCTCCTTGGGCAACCTGTTCCAGTGCATCACCACCCTCTGTGTGAAAAACTTCCTCCTAATATCTAACCTAAATCTCCCTTGTCTCACTTTAAAACCATTCCCTCTTGTCTTTCGGTTCCCACCCTGTGAATGTCTTATATGACTATTTGTTTTGCTTGTTTTTTTATCCAAGTGTCAGTTATTAGTCTGAAGAAGACAAACAAGAGCAGAACACTGGCAGGGATTGCTCTGGTCCTGCTGATGGTGGTGATCAGCCTTCCACAAGCAGTAAGGTCACCTGGTTGAGCTTACAGGTACACCAGTGTCCTGCAAACGCTTCCCACCACTCATGCAGATCTGCCCAATCTCTTCTTGGAACCACTGGAGCAAGGGTATAAGGTCTCTTGGATGTCACTGGGAAAAGGCAGCCCAGACCTTGGGTGAAAAGCTGAGCTCTGAAGTGATGAGCACCAGCTCTGCAGGCCCCTGTTCACCCTGCAGGCCATCACCGGGCTGTGCGGTGGACTGGGGAGAGCTGAAGTCAAGAAGCTGCTCCCCTCACCAGCAGCACAGCTTTTAAAAGCAGCATGGAATACTGAGCATGCAAAGCCCTGGCTCAAGAGGTGAGGGTAACCCTGTACCCCCCCAGTTTTTGGGGGGAAGGGAGGGCACTAACACAATGCATACAGCCCAACAGCTGGAACATGTGTTGGGCTCCCACCCCTGGGAGTCGCTTGGATTGTTCTCTTTGATTTTACATCTCCCTGGAAATTTATGGTCTTAGTACCTTTAATTTATGACATTGCAATCCTCGTTCGAGCAATTGATTGAAATAAACAGTGTCAAGCTGCAAGCTGGCATTTTAGTAAGGTTGAAGTTTAGAAAGCAAAGCAACAATGCAAAATTATATATTAAAAGCCACACTGGAATCCTTTGCAGAGGTTCTCTGTGTCGTTTTATTCTTAAACATCTTCACTTTACAGGATTACCTCTTCTCTCTCCCTCCATGTAAGCTTGCTGGAACCTACTGCATATCAACTACACAGTTTTACTAGCTCTGCTAACTTCTGCTTGTAAGAATGCTTTTATTTTTCCAGCCCAGATCCACCAGTGCCACTGTTCTGTAGCGTTAGTGCATTGTGTGCAGCATCACATATTCTCTCGCAGCTGCTCAGGGATGTTGTAGTAGCTGTCTTCTGGGATTGCAAGCAGGAAATTGGAGGGTTTATCATTTTTAGCCCCCAGCGCAGAGCTTTTGGTTAAACATTTAAGCAAAGATGAAGTATTTGTCCTTTTGAATATGCGAATGAATTCATTTCCATCATCTTGTTATAATTCATAAAATATATATATATATCCTGTGCTGTTCTGAAATGCATTCAGAAAAATAATCAGGGATATGGCTCTGCCTTGTTGACGCTGAGCACTGCTATAGCATAGCAATGTGTGCAGCGTCCCGACATCGTGACACTTGGCTTATTGGTGGGTTTAAGCATTGCATCCCAGCCAGGTAAAGCACAGGAAAGTGAATAGTATACAGTACTTGAGTTCAAACTATGGATATTCAGTGATGAAGTGAGATACTTGAATGACTTTCTGCGTAGCAGGGATTCAGTTGCTTTTTTCTTTCCCCCTTGATAGATGTGCAGAAGGAAGCTGATTTGTTCGTATTTGCAGGCCAGCCTAAGATCTTGGCTTTGTTGGAGATGGCAGGGGTGAATTTGAATCACAGAATCATTAGGGTTGGAAAAAGATCACTGAGATCACTAAGTACAACCCCAACCCATCCCCACCACTGCCCATGTCCCTCAGTGCCACATCTCCACAATTCTGTAGCACCTCCAGGGATGGTGAGTCCACCACTAACGTAGGTAGCCTGTGCCAGTACCCAACCACTCTTGAGAGGAAATTTTTCCTGATCCTCAACCTGAACGTCCCCTTTATTGGAATGTTGGACTGCAAGCTGAAGTGACTGAGACAACCAGGTCTTGCCTCTGTAGTTCTGCCATGAGAGGTGGCCATTTCTGGCAAGGAAAGGCTTTTGTTGGCACATGCAGCTTTTTGTTCATTGCAGACAAACAGCAGTGCTGCTCCTCTCCATTAACAAAAGTAGAGATAAGCAGGTGTTAAAAAGCTTGTTTGTATGGAGTGGCTTTGTGAGCAGAAATGAATGGTGGTGGTGTGGTGTGAGAAGCAACTCAACTTGCAGTCAAACCTCAATCAGAAATTTCAGTGGCCAAAGCAATCTGGTAAATGAATCTTTCGATAGGCTGAGCGTTAAGCTGAGCATAACAGAGTGCTTGGAACAGGAGGAAAGTCAAATGGGAGTTTGCCGGTGTTGGCAGGTGAGGTGGGGAAGACAAGCAGTAAGAGGTGTTTTGTCTGCTCAGTCTTGAGTTTCTGCTGCCTTCCAAAGCAGCATGGAGTCTTCCTTGCATCCATGGACCCCAAAGCCTTTCTGCAGTGCCCATAAACCCAGAGGAGTCTGACATTGAACTCCCAAGCCCTCTGCACTGGGTAGAGGAGTAAGGCAGCAGTAGAGGCTGGAGGAGCACGGCCACTCTGCTCTGCTTGCAGCTTGAGGTGTGTGTTCAGGAGGTGGGCTTTGGATCACTGCCCCTTGCTCGTGACAGCACCATGCCAAATTGCTGCTCAGCTATTTCAAACGGAGGAGGGTGCAAACTCAAATGAAAAAATCTTATTTTTCAGAGTAATCAAAGCTCTTGCTGTGCCAGAGGCTGTTAAAAATTCAGGAGGTTGGATGGAATCTGTGGGTTTATCTCACTAATGCCTTGATTTCTAGGTGGGGAGTTGTAGGCTTCCACCTGGTGACATTCAGGCAGAGGGTAGGGATCTGTACCTTCACATGGCTGGAAAGGCTGGTTGCAGAAGGCAACAGCTTGTGGTGATGGTGGCCAGGCAGCCACAGGGCTGCAGCAGAGGATGATGCCATGGGCACTCTGGGCATGGTGTGAATAAGGCCCCTACCTCTCTGTTTTTCCATTGAAAACAAAAGGAAAAGCTCCACGCGTCAAAAAACATCCTAAGAGCTGCTGCATTATGTTTGGTGGCTGAGTGTGATATTTCATTTCATGCGCACGGTAAATTGTGTACGCTGAGTCATGAAATCAGAGCTACTAGCAACCATAAAGCTTGTTCACAGTTCTGTCAGGCATTCCACATTTATTTCCCCTCCCCTGACTGTCCTTATGACTAAATTCCAGCTGTGTTATGCTACGGTTTTTAATTAACTCATTATATGTTAATGGAGTACTCTTTGAAGCCTTGTTTTAGACTGCAGCTCTGTATAACTGTGCAGCACATGGGTGTCAATAGCAGTTTGTTTTTAGCTAGGAAAATATTTCATCCTCATCTCAGGTTATGTTTAGAAGAGGAAAAGCTGTGATAACTATCTCAGCAATATCAAAAGAACAAACCCATCCATGCACCATCCTGGGGGATTCACTGCTGCTTTTTGCATGGGACGACTTGCTCAGATTGTGCAGATAGATCCTCGGTGGTCACCTGAAAGCATTCCAGGTGATGAGTCACAGAGCTGAGAAGGGCAGTGGGAGGGGAACGGTGCAGCCCTGGTTATGGGGTGCACAAGTCCTGCTGGTGCTGAGGGCAACAGAGCTTGTCCTGAAAGGGGCTGCCCAGCAGGGCTGCCTGGGACTGCCTCTGGTAGTCTGTAAGGCAGTGAGAAATGCTGAGCTTGTGGGTTTTAGTGGAAAAGAGAGGATTTTTATGAGGTATTTAATACAGCACCTAATCTTACAGGGGATGATTGTCTTTTTCCTTTAGCAGCATTGACTTGAAGGGTTAATATTTACTTCCCTCTGTCTGCAGCTAGCATGCTGTTCAGCCAGACCGTGCAGATGGATACAGGTGAAAAACACCCTCGGAAGAGCACCCGGCTTGTCCTCATTTCATGCCTCATTGGTCACCCAGCCCTCATTGTGCAGGGTCAGGAGTGATTGGGAAGAGGAGACCTCTCCTCTCAGCCCCGGACCACCTGCATTTGGGTGCAGCACCCCTCCTGCCTCTGCTCTGCTGGCTCCGGCCTCGGCCAGCCAAGGGAAAGGCGGCAGCAATTACGGCACACACAATTAACGAGCTTCTAATCTCCAGCCTTGCGTGTAATTGCTGCTGTCAAATACAATTAGTGTCTGCCCAAGTTCCCCTCCCAGGGGGATAGCCAGGCCATGGCACGGGGAGAGGAGGGGGAGAGTGGCTGAAACTTTAGGAGAGTTCACGTGTTCTTGTTGCCTCCCCAATAACCCTCTCTCCTCAAATGGTGCCCAGAAATGTTAATCCAGAGGGTTAAGGGGACGTGGCAGCTGCCAGAGCACTCAGTGAGCTCTGCCTCTGGGTTATCTCTGGAGTGTCTCCTGTCAGATTTGTCGCCTGAGACAATGCAGCTTAATTACAACTCAATCAGCACGCTTCAAGGATTTAAGGCGAACTTCACAGGAGCTGAAGGGTTAGGGGACATTGCTGTCCCTCATGGCAGCTGAGCCAGAGCTGCTGAGCCTCTCCATGGTGCAGCATGGGGAGGTGTAGCTCAGGACGGGTTCCTCCTGCTACCACCAAGCAAAGCTTGCAGGCATCCCACACTGCAGCTCCTCCAGGCTCAGGACAGCACTCGTGCTGACTGAAGCCTTGGTTCTGGGTATTCACAGCTGCAGGAATGGTTAAATTTTATAGGAAGTATTTCTTGCCTTCCTCTCTTAAGCCAGGTACTGCTGCCCCTCTGACTCCCGGTGCATTGGCTCAGAAAGAGCAGGCAGCACCACAGACACCTGAACATAACCTCAAAGAGCTCCTTCTGTGCTCAGCAGTGCCTGGGATGCTCAAGCCTGGCCATAGCTTGCACTGAAGTTGTCTCTTCCATTTCCAAACTCTGTGACGATGATGAATTTGTCTTGAGTGTTTTAAGGAATTAGCCAGTGCACCTTAGAGGACAAATATATTTTTTCATTAATAGCTTTCTTTATCTGAAATATATGCAAATCTGCTTGAAGGTTCACAGTATGGAGGAAAATAGGAGAGATGTGTGCCTTTACAGCAAGGGAATCCAAGGGCTGAGGGGTGTGCAACGTGATGCAGCCGTGTGCCTTTGTCATACAGTTGTTGCTGCTATGTGTGCTGTGTGCCTGCATGACACAGAACTCATCAAACAGGTCTCGTTTTGCTCTGAGTAAATCTGCAGTGTCCTGTTTTGGGATTGGGATGTCCTAATCCTTGCGTAGAATCTTACCTTTTCTGCTAGATTACAACTTTTTAATAATAATAACAATCTTCAGCTGAAACTTTTGCTGTTCTTGCTGCTCTGTACCACGAGGTCAAATGCATTCGCAGCTCCCCACCAGCAGGAAGCTCACTTCCATCTCTGCAAGGAGCTCTGGCACATGGCAGTGGGGCATCAGAAGGACTGTGGAAGTGGCATCTTAAATCTGTGGCAGGATGCTTTGTGTACACTGAGACAAAGCTTGGGCTATGAGGTGAAAAGCAGTAAAGCTCTGTCCTGTCTTCAGGGCTACAGCCAGAAGCTAAACCCCAAACCAGCCACTTTACAGCAGACAGCCTCTCTTGGATCGTTTTCTTCTTGCTGCAAGAGGAGAAATGGATCATGCTGTAATCATGGGAGACTCTTAAGACCAAAATAGAAGGTAGACTCAAAACCTCTGCAAAGAAAATGTTTGTCTCCCTAATTGTTTTTCGCTTCCATAATGCTTAGTATGATAAAACTATCTTTCCCCTTTATTTTTCAATCGCAATTAGACTTTAATGTTGTTAAAGCTTGTAAGTGACTTTGAGCTACTGTCGCATTGAGGAGGAGATGGAGCTGGAATTGTCAGTGAGGCATCGGACAGGGTTTTTTAATGTGTCTGTCATTGTATGTTAACCTCTGAACTGGGACACAGTGTCTGTTTGATGGCTGACAACAATTCGAAGGTATACGCCTTGACATCGTGGATAAAGGAAGATGGGGGAGCGGGGACAAAAAATGAATTAATGATGTTAGCAAATATTAGTCCCTGTATTTTCATTCTGTTCAGAAGGAGCTTGTCAGGCTTTGAGGCTGGCTGGAGCAGCATTGTCCGTGACAGCCAGTCCAGATGCAATTGTACCTTGACTCGAGCCAAGCTTTTATTGACAAATACAGTGCCGGGAGGTATGGCTGGGGCTGCTCTGCTGTCCCCTCCAGGAGGAGCATGGCTTTTTTCCTGCAGCTCTGCTTGACACTTGAGAACGATGATTCCTTGCTGGAGCTCCCCGCCTTGCTCCAAAATGCATCGGGAGTCAGGGGAGTTGGAAATGCCTCTTAATGAGTACGGCTGCTGCATACAGAAGCACGCATTTGCCTGTGATTTATGCTAGCTATGGTCAACCAGATCCACCTACCTAAGTTGGCTGTCAGGAGTAATAGTGACTTTGAGATCAGCTGTATGTGTACATAAGCAGCAGAAAGTCAATGGACAAGAATTAGGGATAAATTAGGAAATTCCAGTGCCTCTTAAGGCATTTTTTGCCTTTCTTTACGGCTTCTTTCTGGATCTCTTACGTGACACTGCTTGTGCTTTGGCACTTGTGTGCAGTCCTGCAAGAAGATTTGTTGCTGTGCTGCTACGAATTCCTCTACCTGCCTGTGGTTCTTCAGCTGGCAGTTTGAGAGTAACCCCTTCACGCACATGGCATGTTGTAATTTTGCCTTTTCTCCAGCATCTCTTACACAGTCCTGACTGCTGGCATCTGTCTCAGTTCGTGGGAGCAAATTATGGGAGCCTGGGATCATGCTATTCCTTAACTATCATTAGTTACATGTGTATCTGCAGTGCTTTGGACAGCATGCCAGCAAGAAAAGAAATTGAGCTGGCTTAATTGAGAGCTGTATAGTTAATTATTAGTGCCTTTTTAAAGGAAGAGAGGGAATTTGCAATGTCAGGGTTTCATTTCACCGTGGTTTGCAAGGTAACTCACTGGTTGTCATCTGTCTGGGTGTGACGTTTGCTTTGCCTCTTCAGCCCCAAAAGCTCTGTTTGCAGACTGTAGAGATGTCAAGAGATGTAAGAACTGCACCAGCCCATTGCAGATCTCTTCAGCTGGTACGAAGAGCACATAAACCACCAAATGCTTCTTCTTTGTGCTGCAGTGTGGCTTGGAACGAGCAGCAGCTCCTATCCCACTTCTTGCCTGATTTCTTTGCTCCATCACCCTTGGATTTCACAAGCACATCCCTGGCAGGCCGGGCAGTACGGATGTTGGCAGCAGGCAGCTGAGCTCGGGTATAGGCAGGTTGGCAAGGCTGGCTGGAAGGAAACCAGTCTGTGCCTGCGTCAAGTCTGAGCTCCCATCGCTCCTGGGAAGGAGTGCTGTTCCAAGCCTGGGCACATTCCCCATGGGAAGCCCAGCCACGGTGATGGATGTTGGAGCACGGTGCTGCTTTTAATGGCTTTGCAGAGCACAGGCACATGCTGAATCCTGAGAGGCTAGCTGAGACTTTTGCTGTACATTTTTCATAAATTCGTTCTACAGACTGTGATGGAATAAGCTTGATTCAACATTCATAGGTTGGATATTGGGTTCCCTATTTCTGTATGAAGGAGGGGAGGTAAAAGCTGCTTAGACAAAGCAACCTGTATAGAAATTAAGAACCAGAGAAGTTTTCATCTGAGCATTTTTGGAAAAGCCTCTACCATTAAGTTTCCCAGTGACCTTAGGTGTACTCGATCAGTATGATTAATCTTTGGTGGAAATGCATCGGGTTGCACAAAGAAGGTGAACTTAATCCAAGAAACCTGTTGTACAATTTTTGCCTCTAGAAAGATGAAATCTATTTTCTCAAGTGTTGTTTCTGGCTTTGAAAAAAGCAACCACCCAAAACTGTGCTGAGAAGACGAAGAGAGGAAAGAACGCAGATTAAAAATGTTCTTGTAGTTTCAGAAGCTGGTTGGGAGTCCATTGGCCCCCAGCATCAAAGAAGATAGGCTAAGTGTGAGTATAGCTTCATGTCATTTCATAAGAATAGCTCTTCGTTTCATAGGAATAGCTCTCTCATGCATAGCAGCTGATCTGAAATTAATTCTCTTCGTAAGTGGTGTGGAAATAATTGATGGACAGTAAGGTTTCTGCTAAATAATTTTTTAAGAGGGGCACTGCACTGTGAAGACTCTAAAGCCCTTTCCTTTCTGGAAAGAACAACTTCGTGTCACCTTTTGCTCTAAATTAGAGAAAGCCAACTTGCCACAGAATGCCTTTCATAGCCAATTTCCTTTTCATCTTTTCTTTTAAAGCAGTGCTATCTGCAAGCCCAAAGATGGGTGTTGGGCTAGTACAGAAGAGCTGAAAGGTGGATCTGGTTCAAGCTGGGCAGAGTGTAAATGTATTATGAGGAAAAAAAAATTGTTTAAAACAAAAGCAGCTTAGGGAGCCAGGAAGAAAGGCAACTTAAAGCATTTACTTAAAAAAAATCAACATCTTTCTACGTAGAATTGTGATGAGGCAGCACCATTTTTGGTGTAGTCAGCAATGTATTGCATCTACTGAGAGGGGGCTAGAATTGGGCCAGCTCTCCCTTGCTTCTCTGATTTTATTCATCTTGGGTATGATGATCTCTTGTCACAGAAAGCAGAACTGCCCATTGCCAAGGGCACATTGCAATTAATGGGCTATTTTGTAAGGCAGCACTGCTGAGAATTGCAAACCAGTTTCGAGTACACCCTGGAGAAGGGGTGCTGGATTCCCTAGAGCAAGCAGGGCTCCCTTTGGCCAGCACAAGAGGTTCAGGCTTTCAGACACAGGCTCTTACTCTGTTCTGCAAATCTGGCATGGAGTTAAAGTCAATCGCAGAGCCCGAAGTGCAGGATGCTTTTTGAAGGTAGGCCTGCGGCTGCGTATCGATCAATCATCTCTCTAATTGTTCATTTCTATTATGGTGGGAATCATTCAGAATCCTAGAGTTCCTGGGAGTAAATCATTTGGAAATGCTACCCATTATAAAATTTAATTTTAAATCTATATTAAATAGATTTCCAAAGGCAAGCTTTGCAATCTAGTAACATAACATTATGCCACTGCACAGCGGCTCGGCTTTGGGTCCTTGGGGGCCGTGGCAATGCTTTGGGTTCCTGTTAGCAGGATGGCCGGGGCCACCAAGCACACCTCTGGGGTGAGCCCATGGCTGTGTGCACAGCAGCATCCATCTGCCTCCTCCTCCGGATGGGAAGGGTCACAGATGGGGCTTCCGGAGGGCTGAGCTCGTCCATGAGGCTGGGAAAGGTGTGGGAGGTGAGCTGGGAGCCAGGATGCTGGACCAACCTTTCTTTTTCTTTCAGACGACAGAGAAGAGGGGGAAAGAAAGCAAAACTGCGTTTGGAGGCCCTGTTGTCAGCTCGTTGTATCAAGAAGAAACAATCAGGTGATTATCTGTGCTGGATTTCAGTTGAAAACAGTATTTTTCTCATGTCATCTTGTTAAGCTTTTTTTTCTAATATCACACAAGTGTGGTGGCAACTACAACAGGATAATAAATGACAGGAAAGAACTTTTCAGGTCCATAATCATTTAAATCAATAACTCTCTGTATCACTGCCAGGTACTAACCTTTCCCTGGTGCGAGATGTGGGGGGAAGGGCAAGGCTTCCCATTTTTCAGTTATATGGCTAAAAAAAGGTAATATTGGCTTTTTTAATAGAAAGCTATTCAGACACCACCTTTCTCAAATAGTTATTTCTTTACCAATATGTTCATTAAGGTCTGTTCAGTGAAGGTTTTAATATTGGACAATGTTTGCCTTCAGGGAGAGTTTGCACCTTATATCAAATTAATTTTTTCTAGGTTCTGCAGCTAGCATAGCAGAAATGCATTTACTGAGCTAGAATAGCTGCTATTTAAAAACTGTCAAAGTGCAAGTACTCAGTGACATTAGCTACTGAATAAGGACAAGTGGGTTTTTTTGCTTGTTTTCTTATTGTTCCACACTACTAATCACAGGAGTAGTATTCATTCCAGTATGTAAAGGATTACCTGGAGAATCTTTGAGAATGCAGCATTATTTTTAGTTCAAATGAGCAGGCTAAATGAGAGGGCTAAATGTTTGAACAGTGTTTGCTGTCGTGTTGCAGTCACCCATTTATGCATTTGTGATCCCATTTGTTTTACTGTATGTCTTGCATCGTTTTAGTCTCAGGAAATTAAAAGATAAGCACTGATTTCTGTACACACCCTCTCAAGCTTGCTATGAATTTTCCAAGCCTTCAAACTCTTAACGCAGCATTTCTTTGACTGGTTGTCACAAATGAATGAAAAGTAAAACGTGAGCAGGTGGCTCCAGCCCCTCTGCAAGGAGATCAGGTAGGAATTGGAGCAAGCAAACACAGCAGCAGCGCTGCGCTCAGCTGCAGCGTGGGCACATCCCTCAGCATTGCCGCCCACTCCTGAGCAAGATTGAGCTGTTGGCCAGGAGCAGCCAGGCTTGGAGAGCCATCACATCTTAACGTGCACCTGGACCTTGACCAGACAGGCAGGTGTGACCTTGCTTTAACATACTGCTTGAGGAATAGCCCCTCTGCTAGCCGCAAGCTCCTTTTTCTTCTCTGCTCTGTCAGCGTAGGTCTCAGCCAACATCCTTGATGTCATAACTTGACCTTGTGGTCTAAATTCTATTTGAGCTGCTCATTCAGGAGTTGAGCATATTAGTGCTGCCTTGCATTGAGTGCTGAATGAGATGTTTATTCCTACAGTCCTTTCGGAGTCTTTGCTTTCCCAGGTATTGCCTGAGCACCTTCTGGACATGAAATATAGCACAGTATCCAGAAAAACAGACTTTGCCCCAGCTAGGTTACTAGTCTAAATCTTCTTTTCATATTTTTGTTTCTGTATCCATGAGAACATTGCTTGTGGAGGATTTGAAGATGACCACATCCCCAGATAATTTTTTTAAACTTACCATGCAGAACATACTGTGTGTTTTTGTGAGGCAGCGCCTAGATAGTCGTGGACTGGTACAGCATAGCTGTAATCCTTACAAAGCATGGCTGTGGTTGGATGTACTCACTGAACATAGCTGGTACAGCGAGGTTCTGCTGAAGGTGAGTTAAATAAAATCTCTTGACTTTGTTTGCAGGAGCTTTCACGTGGTCCATTAGCACTATTTGGCTAGTAGGCATCTGTGTCTTCAACTGCGAGTTAGGAAGTGAGCAAGCATCAGCATTGTCTCATCCACAGGCACAGCCTCACCTTTCTCAGTGCAGTTGCTCATGTACTATGGCTTTTGTCTACTGCTTATTCTCTTACTAGAGTAGGGGATAAATGTCAGCATGTATAATTGCAACCTACTATAGTTCTAAGTAGCAAAATTGTACTGGTACAAAATTTGCAAGTAGCTGAGCCTGAGGATGGCTGTAGACATTTAATTTGGCATCCAAGTTTAACTACAGCATGGAAGTGATTTGGGTTGATAGTACTCAAATGAGAAGGAGACTTTAATTGGGCTGTGAATTCTTACTTACAAGAGCATAAGATTCTGTAATGGTTGCATTTGCAAGCAGTATGCTGTCTTAAAAACAAACAAACAAAAGATCCCTCTGAAATATTTCTGTGAAGAAGGAAAACTAAAATGTTCATTTTCTGTTTGTTGCTCATAAGGATTCCTAGGGATTCCTAGAGATCCCCTGTAGATAAGAATCCAGGCTTTTGTCTTTGGTTCAAGTGTTAGCTGATGGCTCCTGAGTTGGAAATTGTGTATGGCACAATGCAATGAAAGGATTTTCAAGTGTTGCAGCAAAACCTGGGAACTTATTTGTAGTTTGAGATTTCATAGGCTTCTACATGTAAGTCATGTGTTGTTCAAGAGCGAGTAACAAAGTTTTATTGATGGAGGGTTATAGCATGTTCTAGAAAGCTGAGGGGTGAGAGGAGCAGAATAAGAAAACTTAACACCTTGAGCCAGCAAATATTTGCATGTTGGTAGTGACCAGTAAGTGTGAAGCTGTAGTTTCTGTGTGTGGGTGCTGCTTTGTAGCCTGAGATCCGAGGAAAGAAACTTTGCAGACCATCTCGTGGACTTGGTTGTCAGTGATGGGCCTTACTGATGCTTTGCAACAAGCTTGCCAAAACTGAAATACTAATCAGTCCATTTTGGTCTCTGTTTCCCTGAGCTGTTGATTGGATAAATATTTTCCAAGTATAGAGCCATAGTATGGAAGCCCAGAATGAACACAAATCTTGTTTTGGCTTCTAAAAACTAAAACTCGAGTCTTCCTCAGCCCTGGGATCTGACAGACTGCTGAAAGCAATGAATTCCGTAGCAAGCAGCGCCGTGCCAAACGCAGGCTCCCATGTGCCCTTTAGGATTCAGCTGATGCAAAGGCAGAGAAAGGCTGTCCGATTTATCTGGAGCCCAGCATCTTCACAGCCTCACCAGGCACCAGCAGATAGGCAGGAATGCAAGTGCAGAGTTTTGAAGGCTCACCTAAGCAGATTCTCTTAATTTATGCTTACTAGAAGCATTTGAACAGTTGAACAAATGATTACAGCAGCAGCTGGCAGTAGGTTAATAGGGAGATGAGAGATCTTGTTTTAAGAGTAGTGTAAACCGTGAGTTTACTGTCAGCAGTCAATTACTAAAGCAGCACTGCTATTGCTTTCAAAGTGAGTTTCTAGAGTATACGTAAATAATGCTTACATTCCTTCTGTGGAACAAAGTGCTTGGCTTTTAGGGTGCAAATGCTGGGCAAGGGGGAATTGCCATACCATACCCTGAAGTCAGATGGATTCGGGGTTGGGAGAGCTGGGATAGAGCCAGGGCTGAATTTGCCTTATCACTAATTATCTCAAATGTTTCCACTTTGAGAACATGATAGGAAAACGGTCAGTCTGGCTCGTGTAACCACATTGCAAGGATTCCAGATAAATTCAAGAGCATCCATAGAAACAGGTTATACTGATCTAATTAAATCAATTTAGAGAGAGATTCAGTTAAATCAGTGCAATTTGCGTGTTCATAGATCAATCCTCAAATCAGGAGAAGGTCTCTTGAGCTAATGAGGCGTAGCAGTTATTTACTTTGGGGTGCTGGGCACTGGTCATCAATTAGGAGTCATTAATAAAGCCTGGCAATAAAGAGCTGAAGTACCCCCAGTGACTAATGCGGAACAGTTGCAAAATGTATTAGCATAGTGCTCTGCCTTTGTGTTTCTCTGTAAATCACTTATCTCACTTTGGGCATTAGATAAAAATAATGTGTGCTGGTGATGGAACTCGGAGATTCCCCTTGAAGGAGGGTTTGGAAATGATCTGTGGCTTCAGGCTGCTCAGCAGTGGTGGGTATAGCGTTGGGTTTTTTTTCTGCTGCATAAGGCTTCATGTCTGGTCTTAATGCCAGAATGAAAGCAGCAGTGGCTGAGCTCTTCCATGAACAAATAACAATAATTACAGTTTCACAAAGCTGGGAAATAAACAGTGGGATGAGGCTGACTGATGTGTCACCGATATAAATCTAAGACGCGGGCTGAGGGAGATGCCCAGGAGTGCTGCACAACTGGAAATTTAACTTCAAGTTCTTTTTAAACATTTTTAAAAGAGAGGGGGAAAAAAAAAAAAAAAAAAAAAAAAAAAAAAAGGTAGTTTACAAATGTTTCCAGCAAACTTGGCAGATAGCAAATGCTGCTGCCAGACATCTGCTCCCATTTCCGAGCACAGCAGAGAAGCTGCCTGCATGTGGACTGTGCCTGCTGGGACAGAATTGAAATCCCTTGGGTGGCTCTGAGATCCCACTGAGTTTTGTGACACGCTCTGCCATCCCAAGGGTTGAAAGGAGCTCTTTTTCTGACAAACCACCACGCTTTCCTGCAGCACTCCGGAGCAGAGGGGACCCTGTGGGCTCACTGCTGGTAAGCCCGCTTTAGGAAGCGGGGACCATTGAGCAGTCAGGTGGCAGCCAGCACCCCCAGCACTCCTCTCCCCGTCCCCCTGGCGTTTGGAAGCCAGCCCGCTGCCGTGTAATCTATCAGAATTGTATTAATCCCACTAACGCAGCCGCCATCTGGCCCCGCTGCCGGCCGGCTCGCGCGAGCTTCCGTGATGGATGGGCTCTGGAATTGATTAGTTGTTCTGCGAGACAAATGAACTGTTTTGGCAGAAAATACCAGAGGTCGCTGCGTGTGGTCAGGCACAAAGGCTGCTGAATTTTAACGAGCTGCTTCCAGCATCCGTGGTGAAGGTGCTGCTTCGCTTCGCAGCCTTTTGGGGAGAGTCCGGCGCGTGGCCGGGGTTTGGTCCATTCCTTCCAGCCTGCCCTGGGAATGCCAGCGATGGAAACGAGCAACGCTGGCGTTAGGTAGAAATGGATGCTCTGTCCATGGTGCTTCCACAACAACCGCCAGGATTGCTCTGGGTTTATGGCTTCCCCAGGGTGGTGACCTTAGGACTGTGCTGAGCAAAGGGCCGGCCTCACTCAGGCCTCTTTCTCTCGCCTTCCCAATGGGGCTTTTCACGGCTGTCCCCTCCCCGCCGTGACGCTGCTAATCTGCCAAAGTGCCGTGCGTGGCGCGGCGTGTGGCACCGGCTGACACATGTCTCACTGCGTCCCCACAGCCCCCCAAGGACCGCACACAAGTGTACAGGCAAGTGGGCAACACTCCCCCCGGGACAGCCTGCCGGTTCCAAATAAACTTGAGTTATGGATTTATTCAGCTTGTAAAACCTCAGCTGGCATAAATAATTGAGAAAGCAAAGGTTTGTCTGCGGTGCATACCTCAGGGACCCACTCCTACCTCCCCCCCTCCCACCACCCTTTCTTATGAAAATGATCCCAGTTGCACTGCTAGATAATAACAACACCAAGCAATTAAAAGCTATGGGTGGCTGGAGAGAGGAGAAAAGGTTCAGTTAATGAGCTTTTCCTCTTCCTGCGCCCAAGAGAGCCTCAGAAGTGACGAGGCGATTAAAGCGAAGAGATAATTATAGATTATGTGAAAATGGGTCCCGTGGGGGCCAAGGGCCTTGACACAAACACTGAGTGCTGCGAGTGCCTCTCGGCTCCCCACACGCTGCCGCTCCGCTCCGGTGGGCTCCCATTGCCTGGCCATGCCACCTGTGTGCAGCACCGGGGCCAGGCAGCCCTCACTGAGCATCTTTTGGGACACGGATATGGGAAGGGGCAGAGGAAACCCAACACAGCACTGAGTGGATCCCTCAAGGCCTCGGAGCAGAGGTAATCTGTGAGGGTGGAAGGGAGCGGGGCCGGCACCAGTTGGGAATTGAGCTTGGGTGGATTTACTGTGCCTCAGGTAGGGAGGAAGTGAAGCCTGGTTAAGTGACAGTAGATCTTCCCTATGAGTTATTTAAAACCCGTTAGCTTGACCCCTCTGTTTTTCATATGGCTTATGGAGAAGGCTTTGAAAGCCTCGCAGGCTTGGGAGAAGGAGATGGCTTGGTGTAAGCTCTCCTGCATCAAGGATGGAAGGAACTGTCCATGCTTTACTTTTGGGCAATAGGTGTGGTTCAGGTTGATTTGATAGATGACCTTTAAAGGTCCCTTCCAACTCTAAGGATTCTATGATTTTGAATGGGGATTAGCATCTCCTACTGGAACTGGGTGAGCAGAAAGCAGTTGGAGAGGTAGAATGTGTTGGGGAGGGAGGAGAGGAGAAGCCCTTCCAGCCATCTGCTGGTTTCCATCTATCAGGTGATCATGGATTTGAGGACTCCTCAATGAGAAGAGACAAGGCTTGTATGTCACATAGTCTGACACTGAAACAAACTCATCTCAATCTTTCTTTTAGCTACCATTGTAGGTAACTGTGCACTTTTATAGTAGTTTGAGTTTCCTGCTCTTTCCCAACCCAAGGTCCTAAAGGCTGTATTTTTCATAAATGGACACTTATATTTAAATCACTAGAAACACTAGAATCTTTTCCCTTGTAACATAGGTATCAAACAATGTTATGATATGACGTGCTGTTGTATTTCTGATGTGCTTCTGCCTGGGTTTTTAGGTTATTTTGTCTTCTAGGCCCTGCTGCTGACTTTTATCAGCTTTATAGGTAGAGTGCACGTGCCCACTGGTCTACAAACCGTGCATCCACTTTGCTTCCTTGTAACTGCTGTGCTGGAGGGGTTGTTTTGCATGTACACATAAACACGTGTGAAACAAGCAAAAAATCCTCACATGCTTTTGTGCTATGTTTCTTATTTCTTCTCTGTGTCTAAAAGAAGAAAAGAAGAGCCCAGTTTATACTATTTTTATGAGTTTTTTTCCCCCTCCAGTTACCTTCCTGGTTTTGGCACTTGGCAAGAACAAATTGTTTTGAATGTCTGAAGCACAGACATCATTTTGTTTGCAATAAAATATCTTCATTAGGACTGTATGGATTTCATTCAGATCTGTTTGTAAAGAAGCTTACTTCTATTTTACAGAAACCAACAAAGAGAGGGAGAGAATATATGCTAACAATTATTTTTTTAATTCAAAAACAGGAGCCAGCAGGTTTAAATCCTGATGAATAAATGCAATGTAGAAAGGTTGTATTTTTTTTGTAGAAATTTGTAGAAAATTGTAGAAATTTCCCAAAACCTTATCTCTGTAAAGGGAGATTGCTATCCTGGAATAATTCCATTGTGGAGATAGAAAAGTGGTTTTTTGGAAGGGGAATACATGGACTATTCACAGAGGTGGTTAGTCCAGAAAAGCTAAATCATATCCAGATAACTGCGTCCATTTTTCTCCCTTACAGATAATACTGGTATGCTCAGGAGAAGATTAGGAGTTGGCCTGGAGGTTGTGGTGGAATGGTGGGCCACTGCTGCTCCATCAGTGCTAGGAACATGCCCTCCCGCTGTGCTCTTGCAGACATGTTCCCGTGGAGCACAGGGAGCAGTTGCTTCACTGCTGCTGTTTGCCTTCCTGCTGGTGCCTTCAGCTGTGCCACATGAGGCCCAGCAGGGCTTTCAGTAGCCAAGAGCACGTGTGAGAGGTTAGACTGGCAAGGCAGGGTTGGAGGGACGTCTCTGCTTGTCAAATCACCCTTGTTAGCCGTGGCAGACGTGCCTCATAACCTCCATCATGAAGCTGTCAATCTCCATCTTGAGCAGCATAAGCTTTTGCCTTTTCTAATCCCACCATGGGAGCCTTTTTTCCCTCCAGAATTCAAAGTAATTGCACTTAAAGCAGGCAGTGATTTGTTCCCCAGGAGCCTGCGTAGCATACAAGCAAGGCCTCCAACAAATGAATCCTTGAGAGTGCAGTTAAGGGATTGGAAGGCTTCTGTAGCATCTCTGGGTCTGCACATGAAATGTGTGATCTCTCCTGGAAAGGTGCAGCTCAGCTGTGCCAGAGGACTGCTTGTGTGCAGGGAATAGGGGAGATCATAGAATGGCCTGGGTTGAAAAGGACCATAATCATAATCTAGTTTCAACCCCCTGCTATGTGTAAGGTCACCAAACACTAGACCAGGCTGCCCAGAACCACATCCAGCCTGGCCTTGAATGCCTCCAGGGATGAGAAGGAGAATGGCCCAGAGCATTGTGTCCTCTCCAGTGGGTCTGATCTGCTGCAGCAGGCTCCTGCTTTTGTAAGGAACTTCTTTAGAGGCTGCCAGGTCTGAGTTCTGCTCAACATCCAGATTGTCTTAAGCCCACAGGTGACTGTGAACTGGGGGTGTCACAGGCGAGGCTAACTTTGTATTATTAACTGTTTGGAAGATGCCAAATCCCATGACAGTACTGATGAGTTCATTGGAGCTGTAGTTTTCATTTGGAAACTAGGAAGGGGAGGGAAAACTTTTCCCTTACTTCTAACAAAGCAGTGACCTGTTTCCTTTACTCCTTTACTTAGCCCTGCTTGCTGACAGGAAGACCCACAAGTAGGGATGTGCCAGGTGTTTGAGTTACATCAAGTAACAATCAGAAAGATCAACGTGATGGAATAATGATACAGGAGATCAAAGGCATTAGAGTGATAGAAAGGTGCTGCAAATAAAAAGTGCTTACCTGTCTCTGAAGATCTAGGCTTGCAAAGGAAACTCCACAAGGGAGGAACCTCGAGAAAGTGATCCTTCCCCAGTGGAAGTCAGCTCTTAAATGAGGTCTAAGAGAAGTACAGCCAGGCTCCATTCCTTCTGGTCACACACATGAATTGCCTTCACCTGTGCTCCCAGGGCTGACTGGGTCCTTTCCCCAGGTGCTCAATCAGTGCTTCAGGCCACGACTCAACAGTTACCATATGCACCAATAGCTTCTTCTGGAGCTAAAATCTGTATTCTGGCTTCAGACATGCTAAACTTCATGTTGTTATCAATGAAGCAAACAACTTCTAATGAAGTTAAGACCTTCATACAGATTCTTATAGCATGAAAGAGCTTCATATCAGTTGCTGGATCTGCAGCGCTTCTTGGCAATTAGTAAAGCAAATGCTCAGAACCTTTAGGAAAAGGATGGAGAGCTGAATGAAAATGTTTTTACCCCACTGTACAAATCTGTGCACCTGCATGTCTAATACAGATTCAGGTCCACCCATCTCAAAAAGGAAGGAGAGAGACTGAAGAAGAAGGTGAAAGGGAAGTATCAGCAAAAGTAGGAGTTTCTGTCCAAGGAGACAACAGCATGGTTTGAAAGGAGCATCTGGAGAGAATGTGACTTGTGTGGTCATAAGGTGGTGGTGTGAAGTACATGAATAAACACAGATTACCAAAGAGTATCCAATAATATCAGACGTCTGTTTTAAAAAACACCAAAAGAGAGTATCTGTTCACTTTTCGTCCCTTCATGCCCACAATTTGGAGCTGTAGAGCTTTCCTTTAACAAGGCTGAGAGCATGAACGGGTTAAAAAGTAAAAAAGTGTTTGAAAAAGGCTTTGGAAAAATCTGAGAAACATCTTCATCTGGATACGGCTACAGAAATCCTTAAGCCACCAATTTTCAGAAGCTGAGGATCTAACCAAGATTAGGTCCTCAGCTTTGCACTCATCCTGTTTCTTCTGCTCTTTTCTCCAAACCTGTGTCAGTGACCACCGTCACAGATACATGGCATTGAAAAGGCCTTTGGTCTGACTCAAAGTGGTGGTAGTTACAAGTTAGTTTGCGTAGCAGGGAGAAGCAGAGCTTTAGCCCTTTTTCCTCTGGCAGACTGCAGTGATACATACAGGATACAGGATACAGGACTGAGCAGGTTTCGTGTTGGGTAACTTCATAAGCTTCTTGTGACAGTTCACAGGAGTAAGACTTCTGCCCTGATACAGTGTTGTTAAAAACAACCCTTGTTTTCTAGGAAGCAGGAATTTCTGACTCTTACATGGGGAAAGAACGTATTCTTCTGCATGCATCATACCAGAAGCCTGTTCCACTCCAGAGATGCTAATGAAATGTTTGCAGCAAAGTTAGGGTGTAAGATGTGCATGTGGCCTTTGTGCAGTGCAGTAATGTGTTCTTTCTTTTGCTTTTGTTTCCTGAATAGAGAAGAGGACAAGAACATTTTTGATTACTGCAGAGAAAACAACATTGACTACGTAACCAAAGCCATTCAGTCGAAAAAAGTGGACGTGAATGTTGCAGATGAGGAGGTATGGATAAAAAGATACAGAAAATCAGTCTTTTAATTGTTTGGTTTATTAACTCAGTATTAGACCTTTCCAGAATTCCCCTGTTAGGCTTCTTAGGAGGTACTGCAAGAGTTGGACAAGCACTTGATCATGGAGATGAGTATAATCTGTTTGAAAAGAGCAACTTTCCACTGGATTTCTAGCAGCATGGATGTACTGTGGTTTCGTAGCATGTCAGAAACTTCCTGTTATTTTCAGCAACAAGAGCTGCAACTTGCAGAATGATCTGCTGGAAACCCCCTTTCTAGGGGCATCGTACACTCTTTTTCAGAATCGAAACACTATTTCCTCACAGGGAGATAATAGAGATATTGCCAGAAACCTCAAGAAAAAGACAAATACATGAAATGTGAATGGCCTGATGATTTTCTTGGTAAAAAACCTGGAGTGAACAGTTCTGCATTCAGCAAATGTAGCAGTACCAGCTTTATTGCGCTGGTTTCAGTGCTTGCATACTGCCACCTAGCCCTGCTCTTGGTCAACAGTATATGTACAGCTACTTTTGCCCGCTGCTTTCCAGCACATTGTGTTTTGGTGAACAGATGAAGTGCTTACACATTCATAGACTGAGACGCCACAAATTCAGTTGGGTTCTCCTCTAGCTCTAAGCAGATTTCTGCCCTCTGAGCCATGACAGCCCCGGCTGGGGCTCTGAATGCTGATGGCAGGGCCTTTTATTATTAATCAGGAATTCGTGTGAATTAATTTTCAGATGAGAGGGAAGGTGTTCACGATCAGAGTTGGAATTTCGCATTGTAAATTCAATGAACTGAAACTGTCATATGCCACGCAGTCACTGCAACAGGGCTGTTACTGAGCTCCATTTGCCCTTCTGTCAGCCACAGGTTGCAGAAGTGAGTGCCCAGGGCAGTCATTCCCAACATGGCCAGAATCTTTTCATTAATAAAATCCCATTTTGGAGATCACACGCTTGTAATCGGTGCATAATAACATCATGTGACCTTTGCTTCATTTCCATTGATGAGATGTTTTCATTCTTCACGATGTTCAGAAGCTGGTTCCTTCTTTTGCATCCAAGCAATGAATGTGCAAGCCTTCAGCCAAAGAAATTGGTTAAAAAAATAAATGTGAACGATGGCTGAAATATTTTTGTTCTCTCCTGTAAACATTTGGAGCCAGATCTGAAAAGTGTAGAGTGAGTCTCAAAGAGTTCTCCTCTTTGAGAAATATGCTCACGAGTCCAAAGTGTGATAGGGCCTGTTTCAGAACCAGCAGGCACTTGCAGAGCATGGAGCTGCTGCAGCAAACACCTGACACCTCTGCACCCCTGCCTACCTGTGGAAAGTGGATGGAAAGATGCCCGCTGGTGCAGAATTCCCCCGTAGGTATATTTTTGCTTACCCCAGCAAGTGCTGGGAAGTGGGAGCACCTTTTGGCAGGAGCTGGCTTCATTAGGCTTGATTTTAATTGGTTAAATAAATAAATAAATTAGAGAAACGAGAAATCTGAAAGAAATGTTTGTTTGATGGTGTTTTGAGGGGCTGAAACCATCGCCGGAGCTGTTTAGTATCCAAATGCATTCTTCAAAGTCTGGGGAGCTGCTCATTTTCCAGTATCGTGCAAATTGATTGAAGTTTTAGAACCCATTTTAGGAAGGAGATAACCCAGAGCAAGCCTTTGGTAGAGCGAAGTGTGTGCAAGCATCATCTTGTCATTTTTATTAAGTGTTTTAGTGTTACAGTGTAAATACATCCTGCCATATCCAGAAGATGCCTTTCCCAGCCCTCTGAACGTAACTCACTCTGTCGATCTTTTGATTTAAACACATATAAATATAAAATGGCAGCACGGATCCGTACAAAGAGTTAACTTGTTATGGAACAAAATCTGCTGGAGCACCAAGCAGCCTCGTGCTCGGCTGTAAAGGCTCTCAGCACAGCCGCTCCCGCAACAGGAATGGCCTGCCTGCAGTGCATGGTGCTTTGGTTTTATCACCAAACGATGCATTCGTGCTGTATCTAGTTAGCAAAGGGAGAAAATGAAAATAAAGATGTAAAATGGGGGCAAGCCGACTTAGAAGCAAAAGGATTTCAGAAGGAACAGTAGGAGTCTGTAGGCTTTAGGCAGAGATGCCCTTGGCAACTTCGGAAGCATGGGCTGTCTCCTCCCCTAGATTAAAGAAAGAAATGAAAATCTTTGTGTACAGCAGTCAAGCCAGCACACCTGCTAACAGTACGGATATAATAAACTTCAATTTAGAATTAAGCAAAGAATCTAATGACAGTAATCATGTACGAGCTTCCATTTACTGGATCTAAATTGCCCAGAGTTCAACAGAATAGCTTGCATTCACTTAGGAGTAATAGTGCAGACTAAAACAACCAGTTTCTCTTGCATGTGTCAGCAGGACTAATGGAATAAGGGATGGACTGTGGCTGGGGAGTCACCGCAGGGCGTCAGGCACACACTGGCAGCATGGATTGTTTGCTACCTTTATGAGAGCAGTATTTCTTCAGCTGTTAACTAACCAGTAGTTGTTCAGAGGCATAGGTGGTTTGCTTCCATCATCTGTGCCAACGTCCACGGAGGTTGTAGATGGAGATTTTGTTGTAACTGTTGGAAGTGCCCCAATAAACAAACATAGAATCATAGAACGGCCTGGGTTGAAAAGGAGCACAACGCTCATCCAGCTCCAACCCCCTGCTCTGTGCAGGGTCACCAACCAGCAGACCAGGCTGCCCAGAGCCACATCCAGCCTGGCCTTGAATGCCTCCAGGGATGGGGCATCCCAATAAAACTCTTGCTACAGATTGTCTATTGTTGGTGTGCAGCCTTTACAGCTGCAAACATTGTACCTAGAAGTAGAGCTTGATACTGTGGCGTTTGCACTGAGGTTGGCTTTGTTCTCCTCTTTCTCTGCACTGGCTAATTGATGTGAAATTCATTCCCATCCGTTTGTCTGCTGAGGTTCGGTCTAGCTGAGACAAATCCCCGTCCTGTGCTTTGTTTGTGAACACACTGTGACTTGGAGCTGAGCAAATTGATATGCTGTTGGCTTGAGAAACTGCTGCAGAAGCCGGCCAAGCTGGCAGCGGTTACCCAAGCAAAGCACGGAAGATTTAAGAGGCAGGGTTAGTGCACTGGGGCTATTTTTATGCTGTTTTTATTAAAGACTTGAGAGGCAGGGGAAATGCATCTTCTCAAGTAACTTCTGCAACAACTGTTGTGTGTTTGAATTGCACGCAGCGAGTACCCTGCTGTCTGATTGCACTGGGCAAGGCTACTGCTGCAGTGCTTTCCCATGCAAAATTATTCGCCTTGGTCTGAGTCTTTCACTGCCTAATGAAATAGTCATACGGGAAGTGCTTTGGGACAGCTCAATCTGTGGCTCTTAATGCTTCTGCTGTGTTATTTAAAGATGCAGACACATGTTGATGCAAAGTAACAGCTGTGCAGGCTGTTTTCAACCTGTATAGGTGATAGCCAAGCTGCGCAGAGAGTTGTAGGCTGTGTATTCAGTTGGTTTATCGCTGAATTGTTATTAGTTTTTTAAGGAAGACCTGGGAAACAGGTAGACTTTGTAGCTAGACTTAAATACAGCTAGGGCTCCAGAAGATTTTAGTTTGCCTGCTTCAATGCAAACAGTCGTGAGCTGGATGTGGCTCTGGGCAGCCTGGTGTGGTGGTTGGTGACTCTGCACAGAGCAGGGGGTTGGAACTAGATGAGCACTGTGGTCCTTTTCAACCCAGGCCATTCTATGATTCTGTGATTGTTTTAAACTTAAGTTTCTTAGTGATGCTTTTTGTTATATGGTAAGTACACTGAGATTATTCTTCTTACTTCCACATCAAGTGGTGTGCTCTCGCAGAGGGAGTCCCTGCCACCCCGTGCTTAGGGGATAAGATGCTGCAAGGATGCAGCCATTTCTTGTGTGGAACGTGTCAGCTTTTAATAGTGCACGATTACAATGCAGAACCATTTAAGGCACTAATTGGAAAATATTGTATCCATTTAGAATTGCAGAGAAAATATATAGGTAAGCAGAGTGTAATTACCCAAAATGGAATTGGCCCAAGACTTGAAATCCATACTCCTGCAAATAGCGCGAGGAGATTTTTAATGACTGGAGATGATCAGGCTTCAGTTTCTTGTCTTGTCCAAAAGGCAACGTTCACAGCAGAAGCAGCACTGCAGGAAGGGACTGGTTGCACCGTGCTGCAGTATCATCATGCTCACACAATGGGCAGCACAGTTCCTCCTCAACCACTGGGTTTCCTTCATTGGACTCGACCAAGTTCAGCATCAGTAAAATAAGGTTCTGCTTGACCAGAGACAAGTGCAAACCAAAACGTTGCAGCCATCTGTACCATGTTAGTTATGGAAAGGATAGGAATGCCTTTATTTTGCACTACAATCACACAAAAATTGGAATTGTGTAATTAGAATATTGTTTCTATACTGCATGTGTAGAGAAACAGGGATAATCAGTTGAAGCACTTACTGCTATTGTGCATATTGCACATAAAGTGCTTCTTTCTTCTGAAATAGAAACCAGGCTCAAGGAAGTTTGGCATTACTTGCCCAACTGAAATCCTCATTCTTAAGTAATTACCAGGCCAGAGTTGAGCTAGGGATGCTAAAGATGAATTAAAGATCTTCCCATGTTTACAGATTCGTGTGTAAATGGCACTCTTTCCCTCTCTTAGATGTTGATTGTGGTGCTGAGTGCAAGAACATAAATCATTCAGTGGCCCACCGATGTCATCGGTGCTTCCACAGAAAGTCATTGTCAGAGAATACATTCTAATTCAAGGTTAATTAGTGTAACATTAAAATTATGTGTTACAAAAATTAATTACTCACTGGGTCAAAAAGTGTGTTAAAAAGCTCACTGCTTTGTGTCTGCTTATCCTCCTTCCAAATAACGTCTGCCTGTGCCGCCCTGCTGAAGGATGCCCAGCAGGAGAAGGGTGAGCTTCTGCTGCAGGTATCTTCTGCCCCACCTGCAGATCTGGCACCGTGGTTGGGAAATTGGCTCACAGTCCCCATTAGTGGATAAATGAGTTGCTCACCTCGTTCACCACTGCTGCATCAAGAGATTTATAGGCAGGCGTAGGCTGCTGTAAGTCCAGATCCGGAGCGCTAGGATGCTATGTACTGATGTTACTGTATTTCTGCTATTAGTACTCAATAATTCATAGCATAACTACAATTCTCCAAGCTGTTTTTTGACTAGCTTTGCTACTTTTCTCTTGGATGTTGCAGGGCAGGGCTCCGCTCCACTGGGCATGCGACAGAGGACACAGGGAGCTCGTTTCAGTACTGTTACAACACGCTGCTGACATTAACAGCCAGGTAAGAAAGGAATGAAAACAGAACTTGTGTGCTGTTTGTCCTGTGGCCTCCTGAGGACCTCCGGAGCAATTTCTTTCACAGCATTACACAGGAGAATGCTCGAAAGTGTCTGAGCTGAAGGGGTAGCAGTGTAATGCATCAGGCTGGGAGCTGCCCTGGTTCAGCTGCAGCTCAACAAGTGGTTCCTTCTGGCCAGCAAGCTGGAAGCTCCCCGCACTCACAGCTCAACGCTCCTAGTTTTGTCAGCTGGCTGTAAGGAAGGGCTGCCCTGTGTAATTGTGATTGTGTTCGGAAATAATCGTTCAACATATTTCTGTCAGATGGTGATTGACTGCTCTTTACCAGCGTGGCTTTTATAGGCTTTGTTCTCCTGCCCGGTTTGGACAGAGATGCTCTCCTTTTGACAACTTTGCAAGCTCTTAGCAGCGAGATGGCTTCATCAGCCTTGCAGAAGGTGCTGTGGGGATTTGTACAAAGTGGACCTTCACCACACTAGTGGCATGGCATGCCCAGAGCCAGCCTTCCAGCGAGCTAGCAGGCAGTGTGTCAGATGCATTTGGGGAGAGCTTCCCTTTGAAATTAGCTGCCCGTCCCCTTTAACCTGACAGCCTGGGAGATGGTTCCATTTGAAATGCTGTACTGCTACAGCATGCAGAGAATTCACTTTTTGGATATCTATCTCATTTCTTTGGAGGTAAAGTCTCCTAGAAAAGAAGGCTGAAGGGAGAATCGTCTTATTTCTCTCCAAACTTCAATTTTCTGTTAAATTCTTTCCGTTCTTTTTTCTTGATGTATTGCACATTTTCTAACCAGTTTATTTTTGGCCAGTAACAAAAGGTTAATAATGGCCATAAAAAGAAAATCAATCTTTGACTTTTTTTTTTCCACCAAGGTAATAAAGGAGAATTTTTATAAAGGTTCTGCATTACACGTAGGTGTGTTCCCAGGGAAGGCAGGCGCGTTTTTATTCTCAGCCACATATAAGTTGCAATAACGTTTTGACACTTCATGACCTAATGTTTATTTCTTCTTTATTTTGACCTTTACTCTCTGAGAATTCACACCCAGAGAAGGAGCAGAAAGAGTTTTTGAAGACTAACCTAAAGAAAAAAAAGGAGAGGGAAAAACTGTGGCTTCCTAAGCGGCCATAAACACTGCAGTGTCTGCTATTACACATTACCAAATGCACTGTCAGTTACTGTGTGGGCTATGAAGAACCAATGGTTAGGTGTAAGGGGATCTCTGATGACTTGAAGCAGTAGTGCCATTATTTCAGCCTGCACATGTGCCTTGCTCACTCTTTACTGCCTTATTTTAGCTCACCCGTAGCAATGCTTATCTTGTGGAAGCACTTGAAACCTCTGGATCTGGATCTATTACTCTTCGTTGTTAAACAGACAGCTTGGGCAGGAGGGGAGCTTTGCCTGGCTCCACTCATTCTCACAGCAAGCTCCAAACAGCTCCGATTCTGGGAATAACCACACTCTCCTGGACTGCAGTGATGGAGTGCTGGTGCTTTTTGCTTTAAATGGTGGTACTGCAGCTTCAGAAGGGTGGTTCATTAATGTCACCGAAAAGCTGCAGCCATTGAGTTCTCTGATTGTTCATAATTAGCTCTAATAGCACATTTGACAAGCGGTAACCGATTGCCATGGGCAAAGGGATACAGAAAGGCAACAGGCTTCTCTTCACCTTGAAAAGGGGCGTTTATGAATTGAATTACTTAAATCTTCAGAGCCAGAGGCCATTTCCAAGTGGGTGGTGGTAAGGTGTTTTGGAGCCCTGCTGGAAATACCCAGAGCTGGGGATCAGGCTGAAAACAGCCTCCTGCCGCCGCAGCTCTGCTTGCTTAAAATGTAGGCTTTTAATTGAGTGGTGAAGGGAAGGGATGGGGAGCATATTCATAACGCAGTAGGTACAAAGCAGCTCAGACAGCATGATTGTAATATCAATTTCTAGCTTTAAAATATATACGAAGACATGAGTAAGTTTTCCTTGCAGAAGGTCAAGCGACAAAGGAAAACCTTTTTACACTGTCAGTTGTGACAGTTTTTCCTGCAGCGTTTGCCCTGGCCTTGGAAAGGAGGTTTCGAAGCAGGGGCATTGGATGCTGGGTGTGCAGAATTGCACCCCGGCTTTGTGCTGCTGTGCAGCTGTGCATCCTCTGTGTTCCCTGTGCTTTAAGAAGGATGAAGGGCATCGTAGTCTAATAGCTGTTCACTGAGAGGAAGAATGGCAAGTAGTATCTTGTAACACCAAAACAGTAAACTCGAGACTTGCCCCAGCCTTGCTGTCCCTGCGCATTATCGTGCAGTTCAAGTAATCAGCTTATCAACATTATACTTACATACAGAAAATAGTACTGTAATTTGGCTAATTCGGTCATGATCCAAGTTCTAACTGACCTGTCTGGTTTGTTTGCTGACCTTTCAGTTCTTCAGTAAAGGCACAGGTCACTGTACGAAGATTTCACATCTGTTGTCAGTAAGTTTTCCAGTAACCCCCGGGCCCTCAGGGCCTTGGGAAGGAAACTTGAGAATCGCAGCTGGAAATCAGCAGGTTGGGAACTCCATTGCCAGTAGGTGTGAGTTTATTTTGTTCATTTGTATGCACCTGTAATTTCATTGAAAGTCATTAAGCATCCTATGCTGTCTGCAGTGAGGGCTGGTTGCTCTCTGATACCTATGTGGATGTTGCATCTGTGTGTTGAACTAATTCACGCCAGGCAGCACAGCTGTCTGAAGTCTATTTTGTTTCCTTTAAGAGTAGCACAAGGAGCATGGCTGCTTCCCCAGCCTGTCTTTTCTCTTAGTCCCCTGCCAAAAGCCCCAGCAGACAGCAGCTCTCCATCTGCATGCCAACGTGCTTTTGAGTCATAGGACTTCTGGAGCCTGGGATGGGGAGTAGCAGTCCCCTCATAATACCTTCACGTCCTCATTGGGGAAAAAAAGAGAAATCTTTTCAAATGGAGACAATACAAACATAATAAATGGCAGGGAGGGTTCATCTCCCTCATGACTCAATCCTTCTCAAACAACATTATTATTGACTGGCCTATTGGTTGCCAAAAAGGAAAATCAATTGTACTAGAGGTGGTTGCTGTGCCACAGATCATGGTACTAACCCAGCAGAGACAGGTTGATTTTTATCAACTGAGCCCAAAGACTAATTCCCACCATTAGCTAAAAATGAAGTAGGAATTACGGATGTGTTGAAGATTGCTAAGATTGGTGGCCAGTTGGTTTTGTTTGTATGGCCTTTGTGTTTCCCTGCCTGACTCTTGAACAATTGCAAGTATAGAGTAAAAAGAAGCCAGAAAAAGTCTGCGTGTCGCTGCCTGTTTGTTTTCTTTTTAACTGCATTTTCTCAGATTTCACAGCAAAAAGGGGAACTACATCAGCACGGGCCTCATGTTGGAGGTGCAGTGAGACAAAGCAGTAGCCAGCTAGCATGCATCCATCCCTTCCCTGCCTATTTCTCTGTATCTGAGAGAGGTGTTGAGGAGACAGACATCCTGGTAATTCTTTATCAAGAGACACAGGTCCCAGGCTGCACTTTCACAGCTTTCCACTCCCCGTGGAATGCGTGCATGCCCACGTAGCCCACCGGCTTTTCTGCAAGCCCATCTGTGCAAATGCACCTATAGCTGAAATGCCAGCCATCAAAATACTCCACTGTTAGGACCATTCTAACCTTGTTAAAAAAATACCTGAGCCGTGAGCGCTTTCATTTAATGTCCCGATATAAATTTCCTCCTAAATATGCTGAAAGCTTGGCTAATAAAGGCACGAGGACCCTCTCCTGGATCTGCAGATTGCTGCGGAGGTTTGGCATAGTTATGCTCTCAGCAAGCAAACGTTGCAGGTTCTGCTGACCTGACCATTGCTGCAGTGGAAGGCGCAATGGCAAACAGATGAAGAAACTAAACAAAGATGAAAGGCAAAGCAATGAGTAATGAGAGCAGAATTATTAACCACAATAGTTGCCTTCTTTCCTTACAGCCCCCAGTCCCTGTCTCAATATTTCTGTAGTCAGCTTTGCCAAGGAGATCTCAGAAGACTGCAGGCTTATACCCCTTCAGTCTTGACATTGTTGCCAATGGGTGTGAAATCCATTAGCCAAAAGAAAGGAAAGATCTGCTTAGTGACAGAGGGTAGCTTTCTACATTAAAGCATTGACATGGTGCCAGTCACACAGTTATTAGAAGTGGCACAGCTCCATGTCTCTCCTGCGGGTCTCTCTGTGGAATGTAGATTGGCAGCAGGTTGAATGTTAAATGGTCACCACTCAGCAGATGCTGATTTTACCTACTGGGAGAAAAGTCCCTTTCAGCAAAAGCATTTGCAAAATATTTGCAGCTCTAAATATATGCTGAGGGATGCAGACACTTATCCCTGGGTTGCTCTTCAGCTTCTGAAGACACCACAGGTCTCAGCAGCACAAGCTGTGTATTGTAAGGACAAGAAGTAGTTTCCTTCTGCCTGCGCATGCCGATTTTTTGTTGCGTTGTCTCCTCGCATCTTCCAGCTTGACATGTACAGCCTTTGTTTCTTCTGCTCCCTGTAGACGTATGAATCATTGCTTCACTGCTGGTGCAGCAAAGCAGTTGGCACCTCTGCTCAGGCAGCGCGCGCAGCACTGCCTGCAAAGCAGGCTGAGACAACTGAGTGCTTCTGTGTGGTTCCAATGGTCATTTCAGGACCCACGCAGCCCTTTCAACCTCACCGTGCAAAAGCAGCATTTGAAAAAGCTAAATCCAAGAGCCGGTCCTGAAGAACTGACACGAGCCCCCACTGTTAGACCCTCAAAATCTAAAGCTGCTCTCAGGGTAATCAGAATGCTGGGATTAAACCCAAGGTCCGGGTTTCTGTGAGTCCCTGTGAGGTTGTGTGGCATGCGGGCATCACCTTGTTTCTTCATAGGGGCAGGCACTCAGCAGGGCCAGCACTGGTGTGTGATGGCTGCAATCTCAGAGTGCTCACAGGGACAGCCAGCAGCAGCTAGCTGTTAGGTAGGCATGCATGGCACTGTGTTGGCTGGAAGAGAGGTCTTATTCCTTTCTGTGTCTGTCTCTGCAGGTGCAGGAATCAGCCTTACCTCAAAAGCCTCCCTGGGAGGACATGGGATGGTCCCAAGCCCCTTTGTCCCAGGGTCATCTTTGACATAAGCGCATGTTTAAGTCCCTGTAATTTGTGAAGGCATTGTTGGAAATGCTTTAGCCCCTCATTAAGGTGTTTGGTTAGCTGCACAAACAGGATACCACCGGCAGCCAAGCTGGTTTTTCAAGTGGACGCATCACATTGGAATGGTCTGTAGCCTTGCTTCATTTCCTATATCCCAGGCATTGGGCTGTGCTGGAGAAACAACCTTTGCCAAGCAACCAGCTACTCTTTGCTCAGGAGAGGTAGTTCCTGGAGCATTTGCATTCAGCTTTCCCTGTTTTGAAGGAGCTAAATTCCACCAGTGACCTTCTTCCTAAGGACTTTTCAGTATGAGAAAGTCTGATTTTGCTTCCCAAATGGAATTTTGTACTCATACGTTGTCAGTTGTCTTTTCCTGTTTGGCAAACAAATGCTGAGCTCATTGTTGGGACATCTTGAACTCGCTGGCTTTGACGCAGATAGCTTCTGCTAGTTTTTCTAAAAAAGATGGACTTCGTTCCAGCACTTTGAATCCCAGGACTGTAGTTTTTTTCTTCTCTCTTATAAAGATTTTAAGTTAGATTTCAACTAATTCACACCTGTTGCTTGGCTTTATGGGTCATAAGTGACTCAAAATGGCAAAGCTCATGTAGAAGATCCCTATCCCTTAATTTCTATATTTCTTTTCTGCAACAGTTGTCAGTGCAGGACTCTAACACAATAGCATGTCTCCAGCAGCAGGAATAGTAAACGCTAAGCAGACTGAACAGGGTAAACAGAAGGGATTTTTTAATGTATTTACCTGAGATCCATAGCTTGGAGGCTCCTGAATTACTCCTTTGTGCTCCTGGATTTTTCTTTGATAAGTTTCTCTCCCACCTATTTGGATCCCAACCTTCCGTGCCAGGTGTAGTGCTGTGGTTTAGCTGTGCATTTGCTTCCGCTTGCCACAGCTATTTCACGTGATAGCCCATCATTCTGACGTCATGAGAATGAGTCATTGTTTCCCCATTTGCCTTTTCTGTTCTGTTGTTGACTTCATCAGCCTCCTTGAGCCCTCTTAATCACATTTCTCAGACTGAGAAGTTTAATTGTAGATTACTCATTTAGTTGTACCCCTCTTGGAAGCTGTCTAGTAACTTTGCACCTCCGTAATGCTATATTGGGATGGAAAATACCATGCTAATAGCAGGGTGGCAAAGTCTTTGACTGCACCAAATGAGAACAAGCCCAAGTGCATCAGCCACAGATGTAGATAGGAAGGAAAAGAGCTGCTTACCTTCAGAAGGCCTCAGCTAGGCAGGGATCTCCAAAGAGAAATGCCCTCCCCTCCACTGCCAACCCTTAAATGGGGTCAGGAAGGGGTGGATCCTGGCTTCTGGTCACTCAGGTTTATTGCATACACCTGAGCTCTCCTGGGTTGGCCCTGCCTTCCACCAGGTGCTCAATCACTGCCTCAAACCCTGATTCAGCATTTCTGCTGGTACAACCTCCTCGAATCATTTCTAGTTCTTCCATGGAATCATTAAGGTTGGAATAGGCCAGTGAGATCATCTAGTCCAACCATCAACTCATCCGTGTTTTCTTTCAGATGTTGCTCTCTCTGTTACCCGGCTGTAAGTGCAGTATGAAATTTCACAAAGCCATGTAATGGTGCTTTCTTACTCCTCTTTCTTGTAGTGCCTTCTTTTTGTTTATTAACTACCTGAACACAGAGCTGGTGGCACCATAGACAGCTCACACAAATCCCTTGGAATGACCACCAGCAATTGCGTGCGTTCATCTTTTATTCCTGTTCAGCCTTTACCCCTGTAATCAGCTCATCTTGGCTGATCACCCCGTCCTGAGAAAGGTTTCTCACCAAATGAAGGCCTGGCCACAGGTGAAGCTGTGCTTTGAAGCTTTCTGCTGCGTTTGTTCTCAGGTCAGGACCCGGCTATCTGCAAGCTGAGTTCCAACGCTTGAGAAATTGGTAAACTTCCATCATCTAAATCTGTTTCTCCTGTTCCAGCCAATTAAACATTAAAATGAGCGTGACAAATAAGTGTTCATTTCTGGGTCAATAACTCCGTAGTATGTCTGTGACATGACTGGCTGAGACAATCCATTTCAGTACAGTCCTGGGCAACCCGACATCTTCGAGTATGTAATTGCTTTTATACGGAAAGAGAAGTAATAAGGATAATGTAGCTATCAGGCCTCGACTAACCAGTTCAAAAACTTCCCCTTGCCAATCAAATTTCTTTGATATTCAACCCGTTTTAGTCTCGTTCCAAAGGCATTCTTGTGCTGTCAGAAAATATCCTAATTGATAGATGCATTTTCTCCAGTGTTAGATGTTACCTCCTTGAAGATGCTCAGCTTTGTCCACCAGCCAATTAACCATCTGTAGGAAGAGTGCTTAGTGGCACTAGGCAGGGTTGCCTCTTCCCTCCCCATTCCCCTTCCCCTATTATATATATATTTTCTCAGCACTATTAGATTATTAAATGCTTAATGACTATTCCATTCCTGCTAACTATACTTTTGATGAGCTGCAGCAATAAAACTTTGGAACGGCAAAGTGCGTGTCTGGTTCCTTTATAGGAAGGGCACATTTGGGGAGCTGAAGTAATGGGGGATAAAACTCAATTAATGAATAGAAATAAAAAGAAGTAAATGAGGTAATCAAACTCAGAGAAATTAGTATTGGCAGGTTCTGAGTGATGCTTTTGGATGAACAATCTTTCAGAATCCTTCCTTGTATGCCGCTGCCGTCTCTTTATTTATTATTAAAATAACATGATCCATGAGGCGCTCGGGGTGACTCCCAGCCTAGCTAATTCTAATTAATCCAGTCAGGGAGAGCAGCAGGGTAAGTGGAGCAGTCTATCGGATTGAAATTCATAACTTAATTGAGGTCAAAGTCCCGGGTTGGGAGAACAAAAGTCTTTCGCTGGGACCAGGCAGATCAATAGCAATAAATATCTGGCTTGGATACAAGGAGCTTATAGTGACGGATTATCTGACACTGGTCAGAGGTCTTGGTCTTGTTAAGGGCAGCGTCCTGTGGCATGTACGGGATAGGGTGACTTTCATCAGTGTTCCTCCAAAACCCTGAGGAGCCCATAAAGGGCTCGTGGGAGCCGCAGCGGGAGGAAGCCCATAAAGAAGCCCACGTGAGTCATGCTGGAACTTGGATTCGGTTCCTCCAGGTACGGGTCTCTCGGAAGAGGCACAAGGGCACGTGTCACATTAGTGCTGACGGAGGTTGGAAGAAGTTGCTCAGGCTTACAGGAACCTGGAGCTAAATCACAGCTTGTCCACAGAAAGACCTTTAGGATGGGCGAGCTGAGCTGCATGCCAAGTCTGTATTTATAGCGTGTTTACAGAAGAGGAGAGGGGAACGTTGGAAGAGGGAAGTGTAAATAACCACCAAGGTAGACCTGTCGTGTTAGAGAAGCCAAAAGAAATGGAATTTCACCTGTTCATCAGAAATGGAGTGTCTCTGCTCCGAGCTGTGAGATGTCCCCTCCATCTGTATGTGCTGGTGATGGCCAGGGGATGATCCCAGGGGAAGCAGCGAGGCCCTAACCTGAGACCTGTGGCATTATGGCAGCTGTGCCCTGTTCATGAGCACTGCGGTATTCAGCAACCAAAGAAGCTTTTCTGAACTCTGAAGGTAGGTGCTTCAGCTGGTGCTCAGTATTAAAATGCTATCTTCACCCAGTCCGTTTGTTATTAATGCAATATTTATGCAGATTCAACTATTCTGCTCGTATCCTCTTTGTAGAGGACAAATATTGCTGTGGTCAGCAGTCGGTACATCTCTGATGGATGTTGTTCTGCCAATGTACTTCAGCACAGCTTGGAAGTGAGATGGAAAGTGCAGCTCAGGCGCAGCCAGTGCCTGGTTGCTGTGCTCCCTCCTCCCCGTTAATGCTGGATAAGGCTAAAGCACCTGTTAACACCTGGCTTGCCAAAAATCAGAAGATCTCTTCACCTCCAGTCTAACAGTCAGGTTTTTGATTAATTTCTCTTGCACCTTTCATGTTGTTATAGAAGCTAACAGAGTCATACATGCATACCATCGTGCAGAGCAGTTCCTGTATTGCACCATGCATATGCTGAACGTACAGAACTTTGAAGTGGGTATTTCCCTGTAGCTCGAATCATAGCTCTGATAAGGTTTTGGAGCAAAAATTTGAAACACGGATGTTATAATTCTTTTTTCTCGGCATAGAAGAAACACACCCGTAATGCAAACCAGCTATTTGAAATGTTCAGAACCAGCAGCCAAAGTCTACAGAACCCCTGTTGCTTCAGTGGGGAAGTTCCCTTTATGGCTGCATTAAGAATTGAGTTCAGGTTTCTAATTCCCCAGTTTTGCTACAGAATCCTGCATGACCTTGAACGAGTCACTCGATTTCTTTCTGTCTTGTTTTCCCATTTGGGAAATGATGGGGCAAATAATTGTTTTTTATCTCACGGATATAACAAGATTATAAAAATATGGTAGTTCTAAGACCCTGAGAAAACGGATCAAATGAAATTAAACAGATCTTGCAGTCCAGATGAAATGAGATGAAACAAGCATGAAACTATTAGGGAAAGAAATGTTTCTTCATCTTCTACAAATAAAAATGCAAAGTGATTAAGTGGCTCTTTTCTAGCTATTAGCAATAACAGCCCTAGCCAGCTGACTTTTGCCACCCTCGAAAATTAATTTGCGGGGTACGGTCTTGAATTTAGTGTGCTTCCAATAAATACCCCTAAAAATGTTGTCACCTCCTCCGTGCACGGTGTTAGTGCTGTGATCATACCGCAATTACTCGCCCTAGAACTAAGAAGTGGCCGCTCTAAGTGGGATGCTCTAACGGAACGCTTTGCAAATTTATTTGAATTGATTTTCTTTTTTTTTCCTTCTACAGTATTTCCTTCCTTTATTGTACATCCAGCAGTATTTTCGGAAAGAAAGGGGAAGGGATGGGAATAGTGCTAAAGGTTATTGTTAGCCAGGCTGGTTTCAGAGGGCTGGTGTGTCACCAGCAGTCCTGGCTGGGATGCAGAGCAGCAGGGCAGGGCTGGCATGGGGCTGGAGATGGGGCTGGAGGTGGCTGTGTGTGCATGGAGAGGAGGAAGGCCTCAGCTTTAGAGCTGTTTTCCTGCCCTGGGGTGGTGCTCAGTGAGAAATGTCACCCTTTCAGCTGGGAACTCGAAACAAGGTAGTGATTAATGAGCAGAAAGGAAAACAGGAAGGAAGGAGTTGTGAGTGGTGGCTTTCTGCAACACGGAGAAGCATTTCAGAAAGCAGCAGGCTGCAGCATGCTGCAGGAAAAGCTCCCTAGGTGCATGGGCTCAGCCAGGGGCAGGTTACCTGCCTGCAGGAAATTTCAGCTTCTTCTTCTTTCCTTTTTCTTTCTCAACTCAAGCTTTAATCACAGCCGCACTCGGATGAAATCTGAGGCTGAAGCCAGATCCCGTTGCCTTCTCTGTGTTGCCCTATTCCCTCTGCTGTTGTCAGGATATTTCCGAGCGATGCTCACCGATTACATGGCAATTTGCCTTCTGAAGCGGTGTGAAATTGAACATTGCACTTTAAATTCCTGTGGTCCGACTTGGAAGAGCCGTGTGAAGTCAGGGCTCAGCAATTGCAGGTGATCGATTCTTCATAGCTTGATAACCGAGCGCTTGTTGTTGAACAACAGGAGGTGGTCGTGAGCACCCACACCTCCAGCCCTAATTGCAGAGCAACGAGGTTAATGCCAACCATGACAGCGTTCAGAGCTGAATGTTTCACAGCAGCAGAAAAGCTGGGAGCTGTGCTGACTTCTGCTCGTTAATTTCTCTCCTTGGATGGAAAAGTTCAGCGTGGATGTGGTCAGCTGCACTCATCAGCTGCTAAGAAACAACTTGCTAAACCACAGCAGCTTGGGGTCATCAGTCTTTACGTTGTGGTTTATGAATGTGTATCTATTAGAGTCTAAAACTGAAGATGATGTGAACTAGAGCATATGTGGGAATCATTCATTTTGACCCGTATTACATCATCTTATTTTTCCTTTTTGTCCGTATCCGCTCACTTTGTGTGGCTCTCTTGTGCACACGTACATAGTAATAGAGAGCAGCTCTCTGGATTTACGTAAGAACAACTACACAATCACAGAGAAACTTTGAGAAACACGGACAGGCACGTCAATAGGTTGGTTTTGCCCTGAGCTCCTTGTTGCAGCTGGTAGCAGTGCCAGTCAGGGCATCAGGCAAGAGCAAACACTGTCCCCATCCCTAAGAGTCCCTCTTGGCACCAAATGCAGTGCGACAGGTAGGGCAGTTGGAAAGGTTGAGGGAATGGAAGTAAGAGAGGAGGAAAAAGAGATCAGCAGAAAAATGGCATTCTTGGCTCAGTGCTTCCAAAGGCAGTGCCAGCAGTGACACTGAGTCATGGCAAGGTCCTCTTCCACTGAGGGCTTAAAAGCTGGTGAGGTGTCATTACCAAGGGCTTCTTATGAAGGGTAAACCTGTGAATTCCCTACTGAAATCAATGGGACTTTTATCTACACGTATCTCCATGCTGGATGCATCCCTTTCTTTGATCAGTGTTGGTTTTTATCAAGTCCACGGGGAGATAAATTCAGTGATGGGGAAAAAATGGGAGACTTTTCATAGAGGAAAAGAGAAAATTGATTCATTTGCATAGGAATGTATCACAGCTGTACCCCGTGCAGAAAATGTTTCCTCTTGGGACAGGGTGATTTAACAGGCTGCAGAATGATTCCTAAATCTGAGCAGACAGTGGCACTCGTGGTGGCCCTGCTTTTCTTCGGGGATGCTGCTTTCCACCTTGTGCCCAGCTGCTCTCCAGGGGGTCAGCATCCACTTCAACATCAGGGTTTGCTGCTCCTAAATGTGCCTTAGTGATACTCCCCAGCTGGGGGAATTGCCCAGCTAGGCTTGCCAGCTGCAACCCATCTTATTTGATGTGACTGCTTGTTGTGCCAGCATCCCCTGCATCACCAAATAGCATATAGAGACCCACCTCTGTGTTTTTTCAATCACTGTTCTGTCCTGGAGATGCTCGCTTTGTAGCTGCTGCTATGTTTGAGTTGGTTGTGCATCCCATGCACCTGGAGTTGGGTCCTGTGGTCATGGATGGTCCATGAGATGAGAAAATCCACGTGAGGTTGTGTTGTGGGTTCCTCTTAGCAGTGCTCCTCAAGCAAATTGTTGGCTCCTTTATCGTGCTTCCTTTTCAAGGCATTAGGGAAGGATTTCTGCAGCTCTGCAGAAGTAATAGGAGAGAAAAAAAAAGAGAGAATTTTGCCATGTTTTGTTCATTAAGTACATTTTCTTGAAAGTGCAAATTCTAGCTATTGCTGCTGCTCTGCGAGTCGTTAGTATTAAAGCTTTGCTTTTGTGTCACCAACTTTGGGTCCTACTCAAACCCTGGGGATTTGTGTTCTAGATGCTGTGTCAAGAGATCCCCACGCTGGGGGGATCCCCAGACTCTGGCTGTCCCACTCCATTGGGATGAGGGGTGCAGGTGTCTTTGGAAAAGCAGCCTTTTAGAACCCATTAAAGTTGGAAAAGACCTCTAAGATCACCGTGTGCAACCATCCATCAATGCTACCCACTAAACCAGCTCCCTCAGAGCTACATCTATGCGTTTCTTAAACACACCGTGTTGTTTCCCTAACCTCCTATTCACCTGCTAACTGCAGCTCCAGTATCCAGTGTTTGTGCATCCATTCTGCTGTGGCCGTGGTTAAAAGCAGCAAGGTGCATTGCTTTCCCTTGCACACACTTTTCAACACCTAGGAAAGAGAGTAATGCACTGAACGTTTGATCTTTAACACCGAGGGTTTCATTTTGCTGCAAAAAAATAATAATAATAAAAAAAATTCCTAAGCAGTGCTTAAGACTGAGATTCAGGAGGTTTCAAAAAGGCATCAGTTAAAGCTGCCCGCGTTGTGATAGCCAGCGAGTGGATCTTTCAGATGTCAGAGCATTCCCTGGAGGCTCACATTATTAATATCTGCCTTATGACAAGGTGGCTGTGCTGATGCCAGGTTTTTTTTTTTTTTTCCTAGCCAACGTGATTAATTTTTTTTTCCCCTTTCTTAATATCTCAGAGCCAGATGCTTCTAAATGTCCTCATAGGGGTGTATGGCCATTCCTAACCGCTCCTCCTTCTCCCTCAGCCTTTCCAACTAATTCCTGTAATGGCTCCAGAGATGCGTTTTGTACAGTCACAAAAAGCAAAACTTTGAGAGCATCCGAAGATGATGGACTTGACATGTGCAAATCTGGCCTCCTGACGTTCCTGGTGGGTTGTGAGCTCAGTGCCAGGTAGCCTGTCAATAAGGTTTTCCTTTAAGAGCGTGCTTATTTGCCTAGCACTTTACAAATTACCTACACTCAGAACTGCTGAAATGTAGGTATTTCTGGTGGGGAGGATGGCAGCGAGCGTCGAATGGGCGTTTTGGAGAAAGCAAGGGAAGCTCTGACTGAGGCACATGTTATCTATGGGAGGTGCCGTGGGTCTGCGGGCACTGATTGATTTTAAGGACTTGAAAACTTTGTGTCGTTGGTCCTTTACACTTTGCAGTACTGAAAAAGGTCTTTATTCTGCAAAAAAAAAAAAAAAAAGGAGCAGAAATGAGTTATTTTTTGGAGCTCTTGTTTGAAAACGTGACTGCACAGGCTGGAGCTTCACCAGCCCGGAGCTCAGACGCCCTTAGCAAGCTGTACAGGGATGGTTTCCACTCCATAAGCTCATCTTTGTGCCACATCTATCCATCAGTTTCCTCTAGATAACAGATTCATGCAACATCTGTATACAACCCCACCTACATTACCTGCATTCACCTGGATTTCAGGGGATTTTGCCTGGGGGAAACCCCAAACCCCAGGAACAGAATGGTTAATGGCAGTGGGTTGGAACAATATGGTCTTTAAGGTCCCTTCTAACCCAAACCATTTGACAAGTCTACACACAGATTAAGGTATAGCTGCTTACTTAGTGGCTGGTGCCTGGCTTTACTGGCAAAAGCCATAAATCAGGATGCCACAAAACCAGAGCTTCTAGCTCAGGCACCAGCAGGCAGCCCTTCAGCCCACAGCAGAGTGGGAATTAACTTAAAATTAACTGGAGTTTGGAAAACAACTAGCACTGCTTTATTTGTCCATTTAATTGAATTATATGCAGCTGTGTAAGCATGCTGACCCGCAGACGTAAATTGCTCCACCCTACCCCTTCCCTTCCTTAATTCTTTCATGCTAATGGAGCTGATGGGGCTGTTGGCTGCAGAGAGAGAGGAAAAAAAGGCTGGAAATGAAGGAGAGCAGCCCAGCCCTATGCAAACCTGTCCCTTTGGTGCAGTGTCTGAGTGTCACAGCTGCACTCCCTGTGCTGTGATCTTTGTTGCCATTAAGCTGATTATATCCACTGACGGGTTCATCCAACTAATCCTGCAAGGCTGCAACTGGTTGCTTTTTATTGAAGCTCTGGTTTTTTTTGGTTTTTTTTTGTTTTTTTGGCTAAGAAATAAAAGTCAGTTTGGCTCGGGTGGGCTCTCAAAATGGGTCAGGCTGTGACGAGGACCCACTTTGTAACGTTTGCTTGGTTAATGCAGGAAAATAGGACGCATTAACGGGCTCCACGCATTAAGGGATGCTCTCGGTTTGGGAGAGGGCTGCATGCATTAGGGCTGTGCAGTGGCTGCAGGTTGAGGTGGCTGTGCTGGAGTTGGCCGTGCTCCCGCTGTCCCTCTTATGATGGATTTGTGTTTGGAAGGGGGAAAATAAAAAGGCGTTTCTTTGCATTTATGAGTGACACAGTTAGGAAGGGAGATGCTTTCTGCCCCTGCTCCAAGTGGACTGGGAGCACAAAGAACTTACCATGCTCCCATGTCCCATTATGGGACATAAATCACAAGTGTGCACAATGGACTGCCACAGAATCATAGGATCAGTAAGGTTGGAAAACCATGATTTTCTGCAGGATTCTGTATCTTCTAAAAGCTGTTCCTTCAGATGTACCCATGCAGCTCTCACTCAGACCCCTCACTTCACACAGTGCTGATGTGGTTATTGTGTCCAAAAGCAAAACGTCATTGTTTCAGATCCCTCAGAATTGTAGAGTCAGTAAATCAGTTGCCTCATACCTCGTTTTTGTCTGCAGGTAGTTCAACATTGCTCTTGTACCTCCAAAGAGTTGTTACAGGAGTTTTGTGTGCAACTTACCTGGCATCCAGAGTGTGCCTCCTGAAAACGTATATCTTTTTTCATTTATCTGCAGTGATTCTATGGAATTCAGGCTGCCCAGAGCTGTGGTGCCCCATCCCCAGGTGTGCCCCTGCTCATGGATGGGCTCTGGGCAGCTGAGCAGGGAGGCAGTCAGCCCATGGCAGGGGTTGGAGCTCAGTGATCCAACAGGAGGCGTTCAGTGATTCTGTGAATTGCTTTCTGCTCAAGCCATCACTTAGGTTGCCATAATTTCAAATGTATTTATGGGGGGGGGGTCTCAGCTCACAGCTTTCAGGCTTTGGCTCTGGGTTCTTTTCCCTTCCCATGTTACTCAGAGAAGGCAGGATTCTTTGATGGCTTAGGTGAGGGCAGATCTCATTAGAAGAGGGAAGACCTCATGTGACAAAGGACAGCACGTCCTAATGGTTGCAGCACAGCGCGAGGAGCTCAGCATCCTGAAGCTAATCCCACCGTGGGCTGCATTCCTTGCTTGACCTTGAGCCACCAGCCAGGGGGTGGATGTTCTGTGTGTCTCAGTAACCCGGCAGTATTACGTGCATATATCCCAGGTCTTGCCTAGATTCGTAAATCCATATTTGTGAAGTAAGCCTTGATAAATGCTAACCGTGTTAATACGTGTAGGTGAGCCTGGCACAGGAGGTTGGGAACATGTGTGTCTGCTGGGCTGCACTGTGCTGGGGGTCCTCAGCCAGGGTTGCTCAGCAGGGGGAGACTGTGGTGGGTTGTGCCATCCTCCCGGGGGGAGCACACATCTGCAGGGAGGGCTGGAATACAACTTTTCCACTTAACATGCTCCCCCATCACCCACTGTCAGCAATGAGATTAAATTCTGTGCGACTGCAGAGGACGTTGCATGATTAAAATCCTCTTTTAGAAATTAATATGTACCATCACTCGGTAGCACTGTGCCTCTTCTCGGAGAAGGGTATTGTCTCCTGAGCACTCAAGGTGTGAGAAGCCACCAAGGGAAGCTGTCTATCTTGGAATTTTATGCTGGAGCACAGTTGCTCCACTCCAGCTGCATAAAATCACAGGGACCTGGAGACTGCTCCCTTCACGGGGTCATGCAGTTGGAGGAAGGAGCAATAAAAGGAAGGCTTCAAACTTTCTGTCTTGCCAACACCAGAGTAGATTTCCTAAAGGAGAAGGAGTCTGCAGCCACCCATTCTGCCCGGAGAGGTGGTGGTGCCCCATCCCTGCAGACAGCCAAGGTCAGGCTGGATGGGCTCTGAAGCTGTGGGTGTCCCTGCTCAGGGCAGGGGGTCGGACCAGATGGTCTTTAAGGATCCCTTCCACCTCAAATGGTTCTGTGGTTCTCCATAGCAAAGCTATGTATCAGTAAGTAAGTATCAGAAGAAAACTTGCAAACTTCATTTATAAAGGAAGGGTGTATAATTAATGAATGTACAGATGTTATAATTATGAAATATACCAGGTTATTATACCAAAAGAGAATGGATAGAGTACTTACCCATGTCCTAGGCTCACTGTAAAACTCCAAAGAAGGGATCTCCAGAAGAGATCCTTCCCCACTGGTAGTCAGCTCTTAAATGGGTCTAGGAGAGGTGTAGCCAGGCTCCACCCCTTCCAGCAGCACAGGTGAATTGCCTTCACCTGTGCTCCCAGGGCTGACTCCTTGCTTGCCTCAGGTGATCAACCAGAGGTTCAGCAGTTCCCATCCGAAGGGGAACATTCATCTTCTTTTAAAACAGAAGTCCTGGTTTTTGTCTGTTAATTTTTCCCTAGCGTAGGTGTAGGAGCTCACAACAATATGTATTTCAGGAGGGAAGGAATCTGATCTTTATTTGCTGTTAAATGTTTGCATGGCGTTGGACTTTAAGTAGAACTTGTTGGAGCGCTGGCCTGACTGCCTGCACGCAGCTCTTCCACTCCTATTGCCAGAGCTCCCAGCAAATCGTAGAGTATTCCAAGTTGCAGGGGACCCACATTGATCATTGAGTCCTCTTCTCAGTCTTGTTGTGTTCTGAATTCACCTGTCTGCAGAGCTACACACGTTGGCTGGTTCTACAGGCTGAGGGCTCCGGATTGGGAGGATTACAGAGATGCAAAGGGCTGAAGCACGCGCCCCAAGCATCGCTCTTCTGACCCTTCTCCCCATGCTGGTGCCATGTGCTGACACTTGGGGTGTGGGTACCTCTGTTCTGGACACACATTTCTACTGGAGCTCTTCTGCGTGCTGGCACACTTGTCTCTTCCAGCAGCTCCATCCTGGTTTTCCTCCAGGAAAGCAAGGATCTGGGGGACGTTCACTCGCATGCTAACTGAAAGCAGACACTCCGTTTCCAAAACCGAATCTGGCTTTTAGCAGGAGGGTTGATTTAGGTCAGAATTAATGCAAACACTTGTGTAGACCATTTAGCGTTTAGTTTATGGACCTGTTAAGGCAGCAGGATAATCCCTTTAGATTACCCGTGTAATTCCTAGTGAATATTTATTTTAAAGTGACTTCTGTGCCCTCAGTCATTAGCGGAGGTTAGTAATGCATCTCACAGCTGCCAGCCTCAATGCAACCGCATTCGTCAAGGGGAGGGTTGCTCCTTTTGTCTCCTATCTTCTTTTTGTCCTTTTTAAACCAATTCTTGCTGGCTTAATCCCCCCGAGCTCACTTCGGGGAGCAGCCCCATGGCGCTGAGCTGGGCTCAAGCATGGGCAGGCAGCCTTGAGCCCGGGCTGCTCTCTGTCGGGCACCACGGTAGCATCCACGTGGGCTGCGGTGAGGACGGAACGGGCTGCGGGTTCAAGGACGCCCTTCCACTTTAATGTGCACAGACATGCACCCGCTCACAGGCTGATTGGCAAGGTTAACTCGGAGAGGCTGCAGCTTTTTAAACTGATTTGATTAGACCCGCTACTTTATCCCATTCCCTCCCCCCTCCCACCCACCCCCACCCTCTGGGCCCCCCACCTCCTGATCCTTTTAACGCAGCCCTTGCTCCAATAACCAGCCCTTCAGGGGGCTTTCCCCCCTTTTTTTTCCAATTTTCGTGCTGAATTTGGACATACTGTAAAGCAGATTATGTGGCCCTATAGGAAAGCTCAGGAGGCAGCATCTCAGTCTCAGCGGTGTGTTTTGTTGCGGCTCGGTGAAGGGCTGTGATCCCCCTCCTCTTCTTCGCTCTGCCTGGCTCTGCACCTTCACCAGCTCTCCGTGAGTTTGGGCTCAAGCATACATAGCCCTCCAGTTCTCCATCTCACCCAAAACTGGGGGCACGAAGGGAATTATGCAGCCAGCAGCCCTTAGTGACTGCAGCTGGTCCCTCATCTAGTTCCATCTAGCCCGGGGGATGCTTCAAGTCCCAACTCTGATGTTTGGACACAGGTTCCTTCATTGCATAGATTCAGACTTGTTAGGACACCCTGGAGAGCCACACAAATGGACGTGTTTCAGCAGGACACCCCTGGAAAGCTCAAGGGGCACCAAGGTGCCAATGCTGGGGCTGCTGGATGGAGCCTCATCCTGCTCCGCACAGCGCTCCTCTCACAGCACGAAGGCTTTGTGTGCTTCCACTTGTCAGTTCTGGACTCCATCCCTGGTATTAAGCTGATGTCTGTCATATTAAATACTCCAGGGGAATTCGGAGCCTCGTATCAGCATATATAAGTGCCTCTTGCCAAGTCTCTTTAGTCCTCGTAAATAATAAGTAAAGCCTATAAATTATAGGCACTCACAAAACCAGAGCGCCCAAACTCACAGACCAAAACGACAGGTGAGGGACCAGCACCACTGCGTTTTTGGGGACCCCGAAGGGAGATCCATCCGGTCTCCTTACCCCATCTCACTCCTCACCACCACAACCGACCTCAGTGCTGCAGGCTGGGGAGCTCAGCGTGGCCGAGGATCCCATCCAGCAAACAGGACCGACCCTCCGGAGTCACCCTGGTGGAACAGCACAGGCTGCAGACAATCCCTACCCGCAATGTATTAAACCTTGACACGCTGCATTACTTAAGAGGTCTCAGGGAAAATTAAAACCCTTTTGACTGGGTTTTGCAATGCAGGGGAAATTTTAGTGACATTTAAAAGGTTTTTCTTGTGTTCCTCTAATGGGATAAATAAAAAAAGGCTTGTTTTAGGCCAGCAAATGGGGGGACAATCCAATTTCCCTGATTCCATCAAGACACTCTTAAAGCATTAGCTTGTGTGGTTTTAAAAAAAAAACAACCAACAAGCACACAGCAGCCTGACCCCTCTGCACGATGGCTTTGGGAAGTGTCCCGATGCGGAGGCATTCACCCTGCCCAGCCAGCTCAGCACCCTGAGTAGTGGTAAGCAGGTCAGGAGGCTTGTGCAGGGAAAGCACAAGTCCAGTTCATTATTTACTGCAGCAGTCCTCACTGTCCTGCAGGGCTGTGCTCAGGGCTGACGTGCTTTTGCTCTCGGGAGGAAAGAAATGCCACTGAGCAGCAACGCTTCTGATGAATGAACGAAATCAAAGAGAGCCCTTAACTTTATGTTTTTAAGCAGCGTTTCGGTTCCAAATAAATAAAGGTCCCCCGTGGAACCTTCCATTTGCAGTTTGTTTCTGTCAGTCACGAAGATGGATGCATCAACACTTGCTTCGAAGGGGCTCAGGGGATGGGTGATGGGAGATGCTCAGCCTTTCACCCCGGGGTCAGCGCTGCCCTGGGTCGGTGGCCCACCAGCCCATGCCATCTGCTGCTCCCACAGCCCACCCGTGCCACGTGTGCTTCTGCACTGCTGTGTGCTGGGACAGATGTCGGGGCCCAGCAAGCTCCCTGGGGCTGGTGGGGCAGCAAATGGGGCAGCCCTGCTCTGCACTGTGACCCCAACCCTCGGACTGAGCAGTGCTGGGGAACTTGACCTTATGCCATGAATGGCGAGCCTGATCCTCCTGCATCTCATTCACAAACAGAGCATCCCTGAGCATAAATCTGTCTGGTGTAAAGTTGGCCGTGCTCTTCCCCAGTCGCCTCCTGATCCTGCTGCATTTCATTAGGAACACTTCTATTATACGGTGAGCGGGGAGCAAGGGCTGTCCGTGGGCTCTGAAAGAGCCCTTAAAGTGAAGATCCATTCTGCATCTCACTAATTGTATTTAGCTGGCTGTGTTTTAACAGTATTGTGGTTCCGCTGAGAAATTCCATCTACTGATAGCGGGATGACCCGAGGCAGCTTCCTCCAGATGGCTTTCCTACCTTTATTTCTTCAGTATTGGCACTTTATAAAAACTGGTTGTAAACCTGGCTGGCTGTGAAAGAGCAGCACTAACAAACCTTCTTCCTCTCATTTATTTCTCCCTTCTTCCATCAGGGAAAAGTCCTGCAGCTCATAAACGGAGATTTTTCAGAGCCCAACCTGTAGTTGTGTTGGATAAAACGAGAAAGAGACATTGTGCACAAACCATCTTATAGCCTTACAAAAAATGCTAAATCAGCTCCTGATACAATTCACAGAGGCTGTGAAAGGCCCTTTAGACATCACAAAGCAGCAGCCCTTCGGGGGAAGGAATCACAGAATCACAGAACGGCCTGGGTTGAAAAGGACCACAATGATTATCTAGTTTCAACCCCCTGCTATGTGCAGGGTCACCAACCAGCAGACCAGGCTGCCCAGAGCCACATCCAGCCTGGCCTTGAATACCTGCAGGGATGGGGCACCCACAACCAACTTGGGCAACGCAGGAGGTTGTGGATGTGGATAGGAAGCATCCTATATGGGCTCCTGCACCCAGCACAGGGGCCAGACCCAGGTGCTGCCTCCCCCAGCAGACGGCTGCATGCAGAATGCCTGCTAAGTCCAGATTAGCCACAGAGCAGTCGTCAGGCTTAAGAAGCAGGCGTGCTCGGGAGGAAGGCGGCTGTCCTGGGAGACCTGTGCACCTCTTTTAGTGAGTTTGTACAACTCCAAGCCCAAGGATGGTTCTGACCATCCGAATATGGGAAGTTTGGGTTTTGTACATTGAGCTGAGGAAAGTTTGTGAGACCAAAACAAAGCCTCAGGATTCTTTATCCTTACTGGCCTGAAAACAGAAAAGGAACTGAGCCATCCCTTAGGCTCTTAGAGCTGTGCCTCAAGCCACGGTACTGATTGCCTTGTGTCCACTCCTTTTGGAGCCTGCGTTACTCCTGGCTGCAGTGCAGGAGTGCAGGAAGGCATTATGCAGCTCTTCCTGGGCCGTGCCTGCAGGTATGGGGACAGGGTTTGGGAGGCAGGAGCCTTCCTTCCAGCCCTGCCGCCGCTTATGGCACTCTGCATGCATGCAGTGTTTCAGCTGCCTTTGCTGGAGGTGAAGCCAAACCCCTTGGTTTGGTACTGCTCTGCTTCCACAGGGTTGGTATCTGTGCTTTCCCTTTGGTTTTTCTTTCTTTTTTTTTTTTTTTTCCCTCTCTAATGACCACTCAGCCACTGGCACTTTAAAAGAAGAGGATGTAGAGAAGTACAGGGTGGTACCTCTGATGCCATTATAGCTGACAGAAATGCAACATCTTGGCCGCTTCTGGTTGTGGGCTCAGCCATTCCTATTAAGAGTGATCCTGAGCCCCTTCACACTCTTTTCAACACAAACCTTGACATCCCAGCAGGCTCAGCCAAGCAGAGCAGGAGCGGCAGCATCGCTCTCAGCTCCCGCTGTCTCCCATCCCACCTGCTCCATTTAGCAGCCTGAGCAGGCTTCCTTCCCTGCAGCCTGGCAGAGCAGCACAGCACCTTGCTGCCGGACGTGGATCTCTGTGCTTGCAGCATCACCACCGTGCTGGGGCCGTGTCACAACCCACACGTGCTGCCCCGAGCTCCGACAGCCGGTCCCGCGCAGGCACGGCGCCAGCAGTGACTTTACAGGCTTTGTGGCAGAGATTATTTAAAGGAGATTAACCCTTCTAAACCCCTTAGATTTTAATTATTTCTGTATGTATTTATAAAACCCGCAGTCTGCTGGTTCCAGGGCACAACTGCCCCAGTCCCCATCCTTAACCTGGATTCGAGAAAACACAGCGCAGCCATATTACAGTGCAGGGCTGGGCTGGGCAGGGGTCACTCTGCTTATTTATTTATTGCCTTCGTAGCGCAGTTCAATCCGGGATGAAAACGAAACATCATGATATCCAATTGCCAAGGGAGCTAATAATTAGGATGGCGTTAAAATAACAGCACTGACGCCGCATTAATTGAATTGTTTGATTCGGCGCGGCATCGCTCGCTAATTGTTTGCTTAGGGCAGCTCTGCTGTTGGTGCAGCCTGTTCCCTCCCCACTGCCCGTGCTGTGAGCAAGGAGCATCTCTGAAGGGGTGGCCGAAAGCAGGGATGGACCCAAAGCTTTGTTTGCTCAGCCTTTTGTATGCATGTGTTGTGAAATGACAGTCTGGAAGATCATGGTGGCTAACAGGTGCTGCTGGAAGGGAAAAAACAAAGGGTGTACATATCCATCCTTATACACTTTGTCGTGCTAATTCTGGGCTAATTAGCTCTTTTAGAATTAAGGACTAATGGAGGAGATGTTACCAGTGTTCATGGGAGCTTTAAAATCCAAATATTACCCAACCTGGCCAGACTCAGGTGACCCACACTGTGCTTTGCAGAGGTGGGAAGAATGCTGAAGGGGTGGGAAGCCAGTCCTGCTAAGAATGGTGGACCAGAGATGTTGTGGAGACCACTTCTTTGTATGGGTTCCCACCTTGGCACGGTGGCTGTAGCCCTATTTCTGTGTATTCTAGGACTGCTGCTGAGAAACTGCATTATTTAAGGGTTGGTTTAAGTATTTGTGAATGCAAACATACAGGGTGGTTGTTGGTGGTTGTATTTGTATGTTTGAATGTAAACATACAGGGTGGTTGCTGGAAGAACCCAGAGCCCGTTGGATGCCAGTGATATTTTAAAATTAGCTCGTTCTGACTGTGTTTCCTAAAATTGTATGATTTTTATTTATTCTTACACCTTGAGCGAGGAAATAAAAGCAGGTGGAGCCAGGGAGTTCATAGGTACATTATTTTTCTTTTTTTTTTTTTTTCTGGGAGAATCTCTTTAATATGCACACGGTCCTCCTCTTCCAGCAGTGAACGTTTGACCAATGGCAATTAATTCCTGATCACAGTCTTTCTATGAGGTAAGAAAACATTAATGTCTCCATTAGGAGTGCTCTGCGAGGTGGGATTGATCATCGGGCATCCCAGCCAGGACAGAGGCACAGCTGAGTGATGTACAGCAGAAACGCTCAATCCCAATGTGTTTTAGGATAAATATCGTTAGGCTAATGAATTTTCCACCACTTAGGGTGAAGCATACAGTATTTCCTTTAAGGACAGGTTGTAAAATAGGGAAAAAGTGAAGGTCCTGGTATAAATCTCCTTCCGTAGCTTCTTACAAAACCAACCTCACGAAGAATAACACCTGAGCCCCCAGCGTTGGGTTGGCTAAGCCAAGCATCCCAAAGGTTAATAGAGCTTTTGTCATGCAAATGGAAGGATCTTGAGCTGGAAGTGCAGGACCCTTGTGCACGGTGGGGGGGGGGAAGCAAAGGGTTAAATTTCGGGGCTGTAGAAGCAGATTGTGTTTTCCTTCTATGATGTGGGCTGACAAGACATCAGTATTCTATTCATCTGTTGGGAATTAGGCTGTTAATCCAATCAATGACTCTTGAGCGAGCTGCAGCCTGCCTCCCCACTGGGGAACAATCGGATCAGACGGGAGATTGTTTAAGAGCAGAGCTCGGTCCTGGTGTCAGGTGGAATTTCCAAGCGTTCCCTAGTGAATTGGGGATGGGAAAGCTGTCTCAGCCCATTTATCCTGCCCCTTAAATAACCAGGTATCTGCTAAAGTGATAAAGCAGCACAAGAGCAGAACGGGGAGCGAGGAACTTTTATGCAGGGAGGGGGCGGGGAAGCGCCCAGAGAAGGGATGTTTTAGTGTATGTAGGCAATGTTTGGCTTCAGAGGAAAGAGGAGGGATAGTTTGGGCCGTCCTACTTGCAGCCTGCAAGGTAGATTTGGGAAGGCTAGCTCCTTCCACACCCAGCTTTGAGCCCTGTTCTTGGGATGGGACGAGGAAGCCCGGGGCTCCCTGGCAGCTTTTGTCTTGTGCTGACGCAGTTCTGTCACACTAACACACAGGGATGACAACACCTGATGCTGGAGGCAACAGAAAGCAGCAAACATTATCTGGGGCGACCTATAGGCACATCTGTACAAACACCCAGCTGTGCTCAGTGTGCAAATCGGGGTGAAAATTCATTCTGCAATCAAGGGCAGCCCCTTCTGCACGGGGATGTTGAGGCACTGGCTGTGCCGGAAGCACTAGATGCTGATGGTGGTGGATGTGATAAATCCTATTGAAATTGCACGTGGAAATGTAGGTGCAGCACCAGTTGGAAAGTAGGGCGATGAGGGATTAGCGTCACGCTGGCCCTCTGAACTCCCAAGGCCAGTGAGTTTGGGTGCATTAGCAAAGGCAGGCTTCCAGGGAGAGCAAGCTTCTGATGCTCCCTGAGATTTCTTACACCTGGGTTGGGAAATGGAGGGCATACCTTCATGTTATAGCACCTGCATGAACCGGGATGCTCAGGCCATGGGTAGGAATGAGGGCTCACCAGAGGGAAGGAAGCTCAGCTCCCAAGCTTGGCTTTAAAGGGCTTCTGCACCCCTCCTCCTTCCATCATAATGTTGAATCAAACAAAAGCTAATGCAATTTCCTTTGCCTTTCAGTAGGAGATTGTGCTGTAAGGGCCCATACCATTAGAAATGTAATAATTGCTTCTCTATGCAGGTCTAATTTATCTGGGAGGCACTTAGGAGATAGACCTGTGATAGCTTGGTGATAGGCTTTAGGGAAGGGATGGAGAGGTGATGATAAAGATCTGTCTAGCACCTCCCATCCCCGGGGATGTCTGCCCCGTGCCTTGACATGGCAGGGGAGGGGGGCAGCTCAGTGCCAGGAGTGAGCTCGGTACATTGCCAAGCCTGCAAGATTTAATGGGGGATGTAGTGGTGGGATACCCAAGCCCTGCCTGGGCAATTTGCAACCCCAAATAAAATCAGTGTGTGTCTGTTGCCTGGGTTTTGGGTTTGCTTCTGCTGGAAGTTGCTCCGTTGTTGGGAATGCCTGAGCTGTCCCAATGTCCCCATGCTCAACATTCACAGCTGGCACTTTTCAAACACCAGACCACTCATCACCCACGTATGGGACACCCGCTGTGAACCAGCAGGTGAAGCAGTCATCAGTGCATTTTGCTTTAGCGAAATCAGAAGGTGGAAAAGGAGAAGAAAGCATGAAGGCGTGATTCATTTTCCTGTGGTTGGAGCTTTTTGGGAGTCTGGGTGTTCCCACACACAACCCTGTTAGCTGGTATGGTTCCCAAACTTGGGATTGCTGGTCTTGCTTTGAAAATCAGGAGGCAATTAAAAGCAAAAGTCTGGGTGCGTGTGGGTGCACACTGGTATAACACAGAGACCTTAAAGAACAACATCAGATCCCAAACTGAACCACAGCTTTGGAATGCCAGCACTTACACCCACAGTGATTCACTCATCCAGCAACTCAACTGCACAAACATTCATTCTGCATGTGTTAATGGCACGTGCCCAAACCTGGGCTGCTGTGAGCCACAGAAGCATGAAAATGAAAATAAAGGCGATGGAGGGCCATCCTCTGAGCTGTGCAGTGGATTTCAGGCTGGATGTGTCAGCCCACGTTGCTCACTATTACCATGAACACATGCATTCTGAAGGCCTTTCAGCTGCCATCTCACCTGCAGTCATCTCAGGGATAAAATCGCAGAGAGAGAAAAAGAAGATCATAGAATCACAGAATGGCCTGGGTTGAAAAGGACCACAGTGATCATCTAATTTCAACCCCCTGCTATGTGCAGGGTCGCCAACCAGCAGACCAGGCTGCCCAGAGCCACATCCAACCTGGCCTTGAATGCCTCCAGTGATGGGGCATCCACAACCTCCTTGGGCAACCTGTTCCAGTGATGAGGTTTAAGTAAATTGTTGGGAAGTTGAAGTCTAAAGTGGAAATAGATGAGAAATTAAGCAGTTTTTACAAGTGGAGGGAAGTATTTTCCTGCTATTTTTTATCTCCCTGGCTTGAATGAGCCTGCGTCGTGCGGCTGCAGAGATTTATATTCACAGCTCCTAAGCACCAGTGCTTGTTCAGAGTCTGTATAATTCCAGCCCTCTTATTCACTCGCCTTCTAAAGACCTCGTGTAAATATTTATCTTCACTGCCTGTCCACGCTGCTGAGCCCGAGCTGTTAAACACTGTTATCTCTGCATCGCTCTTATCTGTGATCCCTGCCAGTATTGGGAGCTGTGAGTAGGAGCGAGCGGCTCCCTTAAACGTCCCATGAATGAACAGGGAAAAACAGCAATGAGAGGGGAAGAATACCTTAAAAAACAAGTGTGTGCACTGTCCATCAGCAGGAGAGGTTATTATATGTGTTGTTTTCCATCTTGGCTTGACCAAGGCGCTCCCACACCTCCGTAGCTCCAGAATCCTCATCTCAGGTACAGCAGGGAGCAGAAATTCCCAAGGAGCGAGCAACGGGATGGAAGCTGTGATATAATCCTCTCTTATAAGACAGAACTGGCGTGCAGGAGCCATAGCAGCACTTAACGGATAAGGCAGTCGGTCCATCTGCGCTCGGTCCATCTTCTCTCATTTCTCTCCCTTAAATTTCTCAGGAGCGCGGCGCAATCCCGTTATCCAATAAGTTGCCCACTGGTAGCTGGATTTTCATTGAGAGACATCTGTCACAGACCTGGGGCGTGGGAGGTGCAGGGTCATTTTGCAGCATCTTTGTTTTGATGCTTTCAGCGGATGTGGGCATTTGTCCCTAAGTTCTTGGCTCAGAGCTGTTATGGGGTGTGATACAGCGGTTCCCAAAGAGGCAGATGCTGCAAGACAAACTCTGTGCACTCCTGGAGCTCTGTCAGAATACAAGCTCATTTCTAACTTCTTTTAGCATGCCCTTAGGGGCACCAGCACTTGGGATTACCTAACTTTCTGTATTCACGGTTTGGAAAGAACTGATGGAGCAGTCACAACATACAAGTGCCCCCCTCTGACTTGGTGCTTTCTATAAGCCAACCAATATCCCCATCAGTTTCAGTGGGGAAGAATTAGCAACTCCCACTCACCACAGTCGAGCTGTTTGGTTTTTTTTTTTCCCCATTTCCCTGGATTAAAATTTGTCACGGAGCAAACAGAAGCAAACAGCATCACATTGGAGAAGTGGAACAAATGGCACCTGGCCAGCAGTCAGGCTCACAGGGGGGAAAAAAAATCTGGTGTAAATAAAGTGTAAACAGCGTTTGCATAACACTGGATTAATAATCTTTTTTTTTTTTTTTTCCCTTTTAAATGGCGTTGGGGTTGGAGAGATGCACTGTGTGTGCTGGGACCTGCTCCCTTCTCCAACTAATAAATGCCAGCTCTGAAATGAAGGGCTCGCCAGCCCCGCCGGCACAGCTCTGCTGAAGCAGCAGTGTTTCACACAGGCCTTTGGAAGAGGAACAAATGTCTGGAGCATTCCTGGTCCGACCCTGTGAGCCATCCTCCACACAGGGATCGCCATCGGGGTGCCCAGGTTCCATTGTGCACCTCCAGTCCCGTCCACCTGCCTTTCATCTTGTTGTTTTTGGCTCAAATTTTGATGGCGGCGATGCAGAGCTCGCCTCCCATCCCCCAGCACTTTCACACCCTGCATATTTTAATGCTGCTTCTCCAATAACTCATCCGTGCTGCCCGCCTCTCCTCCCGCCCCGTTCCAGGTCGGTGCAGAGCATCTCACCCTGCAGCACGACTCCTTCCTGGTTTCCCAGCTGGGTGTGCTTAATGCCTTTGATATCAACCAGGCTTAGAAACCAGCAGCCTCTGACGAGCAGTTTTCTGGATGATTTCCACCTGTTTTCCTGTTCTTTTTTTCCCCTTTTGCCAGCGGGCTGTTGAATTTGCACCTTAATCCCAAAGATGATGGTAATTAAAAACTTAAGTCTACATAAACAGATGCAAATACATTAAGGAGGCGAGGAGCTGAATTAGAGGCTAATCCCGATGGGGCAGTGAAAGCAAAGGGGACAGTAATTCTTCCCGTCTGTTATTTCACCTGTCCCTATGGCAGGAGCAGGAGATGCCCAGGGCTGTGCTGCTGGGTCTGGGGATGGGACGTGCACCCCAAAGCGTGGGATCACATCACCCAGCTCCACGATACATCTCCCAGCTCCCCAGGCGTGTCAGCAGCCATCATTCCTTGTGATCGCGGTGCTCCTTTCCTCACCTGCAGAGGTGAGGACTCTGGAAGCACAACAGAAATGACTTCAGCCTTGAGTCCGCCGTTGTACAGACCTGAGTTTGAGGAGCAGGGAACTAAAACGTATTCGGTAGCTGGGAAAAAAAAAGTGGTTTTATTCCCTGTTTGCTGAGCTGTACAAGCACCCACGTGCCTCACCTGTGTCCTGAATAGCCATCTGAGGCCGTGCTTGCAAGGAAGCTCTCAGTAAGCATCTGCAGAGATGCACTCAGGATTACCGAGGATCCCAAAGTAAGGCTGTAGGACTGAAATCCTTCATTTTTATGAGCTGGAAGTGATAATGCTGTGAACTGAATGACAGCAGTGCCGTGACGTGATCCACGCGCGCCGGTGCGTGGGTTGGTATTGATTACCCACCAATACAGACTGATGGCAGATGCTGATTCAAAGCCTGGCTGCTAGATAGCTGGCTGTGCAGGGCTGTTGATCAGTTAAAGCATTGCTGTGATTCACCATATTTATTTAAGGCTGGAATTTACTTCTATTCCCACGGTGTTGCTTACACCTCTAAAATCAAGTCTTGTTTTTTTTTTCAGGACGAGGAAGGCCAGACTGCACTCCATTACGGTAAGCTGCCCTTCAGCACTGTTGTTCCCTCTTTGCAGGATGGATTTGCAGCTGGAGCAAATCACCTCCGTACAGAAAGCAAATTTCAGCAGCAGCATTAGTAGGAAGGATGGGTTTGATTAACCAATGGCAAAGCCCAGGAGCAGTGTGATGCTGACCTCCTGGTGTCCCGCTTACAAACCAGTTTGGTGCCAGCTGGGAGCACAGCAGATCTACTACCAAACCAAGCAGGGTGAAGTTACAGCTTGTCTCAGTGCTGCAGCTACGTGCTAATTAAATACGAGATTTTATAGCAATCCTTTTAATTGAAAGACTGTTCTATCTCTAAATGAGAAAAGTAGAGAGACTTAAGTGACACATGCAGTGCTGATATGCAGGGAATAGGGAAAAAAAAAATTATTTCATCTCCATCGTAATTTGTTCCAAAATTAAGGCATGTCCAGTTATTATTTTATACTCTCTCTCAGTGGCTGTCACTGTGTAATTAAGAGCACACTTGTCATTCTGAAGTGTTTGTGCCTCTCTCTGATCTCTCCACAAGGACATAAGCAGGATGGCAATATTGCTCTGTAGTCCATCAGCCCGAGACACAGCATTTGGATCTGGATCTAAACGGCCAGATTCCCAGGCTCCTGAACCAAGGCTGTGATTACAATAATGTGTGAATGGTCCCCGTGTGATCTTTCCTGTAGGATACTTCATTTTTCAACTTCTTATCCTTCTGGCTGAGGTGGGAAATCTGTTGTGTCGGTGCTGCGGTGAACGACTGATTTCATTCACATGATTTCTGCAGTCGTTTCTTTGTCCCAGCCTGTGGGACACCTCTCCAGGTGCCAGCGCTCCCAAACTGCAGTAGCTTTCCTTCTCCATTCCATTCCATAGCGGATTTTCTCACATAGTGGATTTTCTCACCCAAATCTCAAACACAGCCTTGAGTTAATTGTTCCCATCCAAGCGACCTGAGGCTGAGACTTGCCAAGGATGTCCTGATGCAAGCACTTTGTAACTTGCTAACTGCAGCGCAGGCACAGGGAGCTGCTGCTGAGCGGAATGAAGCCTCCCCTTTTGTTAGAGGACTTTCCGGGAAGGGTTAACCCCCACGAGAGGCTGCTTTTAGGGTGCATCCATCCCTTTTTACGAGCGAGCGTGCCCTGACAGCTGTCCTTGTGGCGACAGCTCTCCTGATTACAGCCGGCCTCGAACCGCGGGCTGCGCCGGGTGATAAATTCTGCCTCCTTCTGCCCGCTGCTGACCCTGGGTTTAATCAGAGGTTAAGCGGAGGCCAGCGCTCAGCCTCATCCCGAAGGCTCTGCTCGCCTTTGGGACCCGGGTCCTGCTAAATGGCCTCGCAGCCTCCCGTCTCCTCGCCTCCATCCATCCTCCAGCCCTCCGGGAATACCGAACTCATCCCACTGCAGCTCCCAGAGGAAATCAAGGCTTCTCGGAGCGCTGGCGGCCACGTGGCTGCACGGTGGGCAGGCTGTGCGTCCTCACGGGCGCTCCGTCTTCCTTGGAAAGAGCCATCTGTTCGGCTCTGTGCAGTGGCAGGGCGGAGGGAGGGGAAATAAATAAATAAATAAATAAATAATAGGAGAGAGAAAGAAATTCATCATCCGAACGCTGAGGATTAATGGAGTCACTAGGCGAACTGAGCTGAATGGAAATTCATCTTCACCCGTGCCGGTGTCAGGAGTGCCGCTCCGGCCCTTGACAAATAGAGGTGCCCAGGGTGCCATAAATCCGGTGGTGGGGCTGCTCTGTGGGGACACGGCCCCCTATGGGGACACGGCAACCAGCCAGGGCACGTAGGAGCAGGGCGAGGGTGGGCACCATGCTTATAGGGTCGGGCTGCAGTTTCCTGGCAGCCCTGGAAATCCCCTCTTTGCAGCCACCTGGGACGTGTCCTCTCTGTTTGGTCTCTCCCACATCCCTGCTTCATCATAGAACGACAGAACCACAGGACAGCTTGGGTTGGAAGAGAACTCAAAGACCACCGGGTTCCAACCCCCTGCCGTGGACATGCTTGCCAACCTCTAGATGAGCATCATCCCCTTCCCTTCCTCCTTTTCTTTTTATCTTTTTCTATATAAGCTTCAATCACACCTTGCCTTTATTTTAATTAAACTTTGCCGCTCGTCGCTTCAGGTCAGCGCAAAACTGCCGAGTAATGCAAAAGATCCTCTGATTGCAACATTTAACAGCAAAAAAGAGTTAGTCGGTTATATTGTAAAAGGACCTGAAATATAATTCAAACCAAAGAGGCACCGATCCGGCAGGAAGCGGCCCTGCAAGCAGCCCAGGGCCGAGATCTAACCCTGCTCTTCCTTCCTCCCTCCCCACAGCCTCCGCCTGTGAGTTTTCTGACATCGTGGAGCTGCTGCTGCAATCCGGGGCCGACCCCACGCTGCGGGACAAGGAGGGCTGCCTGCCAGAGGAGGTGACAGACTGTAAGGCCATCACCTCGGCCCTGCAGCGGCACACGGCAGGCAAGGTGTAGCCGTGCCGCGCAGCTGGATGGGTACCATCGTGCAGCAAAGCCCTGCTCTCCTCCAAGCAGGCTGCGGGTCAGGGTTTTGCATGCTCTGACATCTAGCAGTATTCCGGGGGAAGGAGTGGGGACAGGACTTGGATAGGCTCCTGTGTTTTAGTGCACACTGCCGGGGAGGGCTGCTGGCACGGCCGGGGCCATGGGGTTGCATTACGGTTTGGTTTTTTTTTTTCTCTTGGGTCCAAGCAAAGTATTATAAATAAAACAAGCACAGTGTTGGGACGGTGTCTCTGCGTGCTTCTCTTGCAGGGAAGAACTTGAGGGCGCTGAGGGACGTGGTCAGTGGGCATGGTGAGGATGGGGTGATGGATGGACTGGGCGATCCAAAGGTCTTTTCCAATCTTAATGAGCAACTCGGTTCCTGGGAGGCTGTAGGGATGGGAGGTGCCATCCTCTGTGCTGCATCCATCAGTCTGCCCCCAGATGAGGGATGGTAACATCTCCAGTGACAGTAAGAACTGCCGACACTGGTCCTCCTGCAGTGCGCCCACTTCTGGGCTGATGCTGATGGTGTTTGGCAGCCAACACTGTGGCACAACATTGCCCACAAGCACAGGGCAGGCTCAGCAGCAGTGACGGGCTGTGTATTGCTTTGTGCCTTTCCTCAACAGATTCCAACACCTAGGGTCACTTGCAGCCCTTGCAAGAGGTGTTGGGTCAATGGCAAGGACAAGTCAGCCTGCTGTGTCTGCTGCATCACTTTGGATGCACCTAGGACAGCCCAGCGTTGCATCAGCAAACCCACTGTAGCCAAAAAGCTAATTCACAGCCTGAACCAGCGATTGAGCACCCGGTGGGAAGGCAGGGGGGACCAACTGTACCTCTCATAGCCCCCATTGTGAAGGGAACTTTGGCTCAATGGGCAATAAAACACCCTCTTAAAGCCAGGATCGAAGCGGTAGCATTGAGGCCCCAGCTTTCAGGGAGCACATGTGGGGCTCAGCACGCAGCCCTGGAGATGTTTATAGCACTTTAGGGCTGTTTGCGAGTTTGGAGCCTTTCCAAAAAAAAAAAAAAAAAAAAGCAGGAGGGGGGTAAAAATGAGAAAGACATATATTATTGTTTATAATCTGCTTTATTCAGCCAAACCTTTCCCCAACAGCCTTGCGGATTGCTGCTTAAATCCCCCGGTGCCTTTAACTACCGATACAGAAAGTGGTTAATGTGCATTCGGGCTAAGCTTGGCATCTACTCCAGGAAATCACTTTAATTGAGAAGCATTAAATGTTAAAATGATTAAAATATATAAAGCCAACACACCGGTGCCCACGGCGGGGCTCAGCACCCAGCACGCCTCACCTGAGCCCGCACAGAGCTGAGGTCCCCAAATCTTGGGGCAGCCCCTTGGGGCACTGGGGGAGCAGTGGCAGGGATGGAATTGCCCACTGCAAAGCATGGAGGTGTACCAGCTCCGTGTCAGGCTGCTGGGACTGCTGTCACCCCATCCATCCACAGCTCGGTGAGACAAGCCATAATCACTCCATCTCCCTCCTGGACCAATGTATCGCAGGCTTCACCTCACCCAAATTACCTGAGGGGCTGCAAACGGCCCCACGTGGGGTCAGAGCAGGTGATGCCGCTGCCCCCCCCAGTGGGGAAGAAGAGCCCGGAGACAGCAGCTGCAGCTGAGACCCAAATTTATTGACATTGTGTGCCCTCAACGCGGCAGGGACCGTACACAGCTCATGCCATGGCACAGGAGGCAGGGTACAAAGCAGCATCCCACAGACAGGCTGTGGGGGGGTCGTGTCTCCCCAAAGACGTGGCAATAAATAAGATTTTAGTCTTTAAATTTTTTTTATTGTTTTCTTTTTTTTCCTCCCTCCACCCCCCCCCTTCTTCCCAGCAAACAAGACTCACTTTCTGGAACTGTACAACATTTACAAGGGGAGGGGAGGACGTTTGGCTGCATCGGATGGGGATGGTGAGCAAGCAGGGACTGCTGCAGGGACAGACCCCCCGTCTCCCCTCCCTGTGCCACGCAGGGGCTGGGGGCTTGGCACAGAGCAGCACCCAGGGGGGGCACGGCTGGGGGCACACAGGTGCAGCTGGGCAGTCCTGCAGCACCAATGCACCTCACTTGATTTCACGTTTATTCGTAACTCCCTTTGCTTTCGGCCTCGGGCAGCAGCCAGCACAGCCTGATGTCACCGAACGCCACCGTTCACGCACATCCCCGAGCACGGACCCCTTTTTCCCCACCATTTTGGGGAATGCTGCAATATCCTGCAGCAGAGGCTCACCCTATGCTCCCCACCATCTTTCCCCGCGTTCCAGCCCCAGCTCGGCCGTGCCCTCGGTCTCTCAGCCTCGAGGCTTTTCTTCCTGCTGCAATTCCCTCCCCTCCAGCCAGCGAGGTGCAGCGCTGCACCGTAAGCACTCCTGCACGCCCGGGGATAAATCACGGCCCTGCAGCCGCAGCGCGACAGCCCCGCTCCCACCCGCCCAGCGCCGCAGCCAGCAGCCAGCACGGCCCCTGGGCCGGGAGAAACGCTCTGAAACGAACCCTTCTGCCATAAAGGCTTTGCCATCCCTGATTGTCCTCCCCTCCTGCGCACGTGGCTCTCCGCCGACCAGGAGGGACGAGGCGGGGTGACCCCGACATCCTCGCCGTGCTGTGCGCCCGCACCTCCCTTGTGCTTACACCCAAAGGCACCCGCCCCATCCCGAACCCCGGACATCGCCGATGCCCCGAGGATGGGTGCCGAGCCCCCACGGATCCCTCCGGCTCCTCTTCCCACGGGAAATCCTGGCACCATCTCGCATCTCCGGCGCTGCGCTTGCGGGCTGGGGAGAGCACGCAGGGAGCCGGGGCGGGGGGCGAACGGCGCTTAGAAAGGGGGGTGATCCATGTCGTCCAGCCAGGAGGCCGGGCTGGTGGGAAAGTCTGGGTACCCGACGCTGCTCCCCGTGGAGATGTCGGAGGTGGGGCCCCCCCCGGCCATGGCGCGCAGCGTCTGACTCACCCCCTGCGCCCCCAGCCCCATGCTGCTGTCCATGGCGTAGTCCAACCCGTTGAGCAAGGGCGGGTGGGACGGCAGCGACGAGATGGACGACGGCGACTGGGGGAGCCCGTAGGGGCTGCCGTCCCGCAAGTCCTGGTACGGCTGCCCCGTCCCATCCATGGCGAAGCCACCGTTCAGCAACTGTCCTCCTGCCACGTCGCCAACGCTGCCGTAAACCCGGTTGGTGTGGCCGAGCTCGGAGAGGATCTGGTCGTCTGCTGGGACAAGGGGAGGAGCGCATGGGGTGTCAGCCGTGCACGGGGAGCCCCACAGACCCCCACCCCGTGCCCCTCTGCCCCGCTCACCGCGGAAGCTGAGCTCGCTGTCGCTGACCCCGCAGTCCTCAGCTGAGCTCTCCTTCTCCAGCTTGCCGGCCCCGCGGCTCCGCTTGACGCTCTTGTAGAACTGGCCCCAGCGGTGCCGTCCCGCGTCCTTCTTCAGCCTCTTCTCCTTGGCCCGACGGTTCTGGAACCAAACCTGGGGCAAGCAATGGGGACGTTGGTGGAGGCCCTGCAACCCGGCATCCCAACGTCCCGTGTGCCAGCACCTCCCAGCCTCGCCATCTGGCACCCATACAACTCAGCATCCATCACTGCTCCAACCCTGCGTCCCCGCACAGTGGGACCCCCACAATCCGACACTCCAGCTTCCAGGCAGCTGTGTTACCAAGCAGCCCAACCAAATATGCCGGCACCTGTGCAATCCTGCAGCCCATTAGCATGGCTGGCACCCCAGCCCCCATATAACCCAACACCCTTGCACATCAGAATCCCTGCAACAACTCCACATCCCATCACGCCAGCACCTGAGCACCCCAGCTCCCGAGTGCTGTGCATCTGAATATCCCCACAAATCAGTGCCCCAGCAGGCCAGCATCCATGCAACCCAGCACTCCTGGCAACCCAGTATACCCCAGTATGCCAACACCCATGCAGTCTAGCACCTCTGCACCGCATTACCATGGCATGACAGCACTCATGCAGCCTACCACCCATACAATGCAATAGTCCTGCTCATCAGTACATCACCACTTCAACACTTTATCCCTGCACACCAGTTCTGCACCCCATCATGTCTGCACCAAAGCACTGTGCAACCCAGCACTCCTGACACCCAAAATCTGTGCAATCCGTCACACCTGCACTTCATTACCATGGCATCACAGCATCACAGCACTGATGCAGCCTACCACCCATGCAAACCTGCATGCCAGCAGTCCTGCAACCTGATTACCCAGCACGCTGGCATCCATGCAGTCTAACACCTCTGCAACCCAGCACTACAACATTGCTGCAACCTTGCATCTGCGCACAGCAGGAACCCCAGCACCCTCCATCCCGGCTTCCATGTACCCTGCAACCAAGCATCCCTGCAATCCAGCATCACATCACCACGACACCCCTGCACCTGGAACCCGACTCGAGCTCTTGCTGGGGGCCAGCCTGCTGCTGGGCTGTGGGCAGAGGCCTGGGTCTCTGGGTCTCACCTGCACCACCCTCATGTCCAGCCCCGTCTCAGAGGAGAGCTGCTCCCGCACGTGCCGGGCAGGCTTGGGTGAGTTCTTGTAGGCATTCTTCAGTGTCTCCAGCTGCTTGGCCGTGATGGTGGTGCGGGGCCGCTTAGCCCCCGCCTCAGAGTCATCTGCAAGCAAATGAGTGGCGTGAGCATCCCTGGCAGTAAAACACAAGCTGGGGGGCCATCAAACACGAGCTTAGGGGCCATGCCTACCGTTCTGCTTGGCGGTCTCATAGTCCTCCTTGCACACCAACCTCCCGTCCTCCATCAGGTAGAACTCGTCTCCGGTGGCCAGCTGCCTGCTGCAGATGATGCAGGCGAAGCAGTGCAGGTGGTAGACGAAGTCCTGAGCTTTGCGCACCACCTGCGTGGGGGGGATGCCCTGCTGGCACGCCGTGCATTTGGTCCCGAAGCGCCTGCAAGGACAAGCGGCCGGCGGGGCAGAGTTAACCCAGCAATCAGGCTAATTACGTGTGACACCTCACGCGGCGCGGCTTCATCTTCGTCAGCGGCTGCCCTAATGGAGCTGGGGAAGGGTTGAGTTTAATGGTTCTTTTAACTAATGCTTATAGGCTGCCTGATTTCCCCCGCAAGGACAGTACATATTTCATCCACATTAATACCAAATAAATTAATTACACCGCCCCGCTCGCATGATGAATCCCAGATTAATGCAGAATGATGGGGCTCTTACGCCGTAATGACAGCGTGGCTGTGCCGTGCCAGCAGGGTGGGCTGCCAGGGGTGTGCAGTGAAACTGTGCACGGAGTGTGCAACAAAACTGTGCAGAGCGGGCACGGAGGAGCGTGCAAGGAAAGAGCAGTGAGGTCACCATCCCCAGAGGTGCTATGGAATTGTGGAGATGTGGCACTGAGGGATGTATGGATGGGTTAGGACTGGACTTGGGGATCTGAGAGGGTTTTTTTCCTCACTCTTAATGATTCTACGTGCAAAAATATTCAAGTGTGGCCTTTTGGGAAGCTTCAGGGGAGCAGACCTCGGGCCCCATGAATGGGTGAATCAAAGGTGACAGCACTGGGATATTAATTGGCACAGGGTGATCTAAGTGGGCCCTGACATGAGCCCAGCACTGAGCTCCCAGTGCCAATATCACCGATCCCCACACCTTTCGGCCATCAGTGGAAGTGACTTTGGGGTCGTCAGCTTCATTTCAAGCCACGATTTTCAATGGCTGCAGTAGTGGGATGTGGGGACGTGGTGCTGGCGCTGCCGTGCCCAGGGGCTGGCAATGGGATTAAGATCCCCAGGGTGAGGGGGGGGCACTGAAAACATGCTGAGCCCCCTCCATTCTGCTGAGCTGGAAACATCCCCCTAGGATTATGGCCACATCATCGCCATCCTGCGAGTTGGTGAGGATGAAGGATGGGAGACGCGGTGCCAGCCCTTAGGAAAACCCCCAGATTCTGACATAAAACAGGGATAGAGCATCTATGTTGGGAAGTACATTTTGAGGGGAAGGTGGGGGGGACGGGAAATGTTCCACGTGGGGGGTGGGAACGTTGTTCCACGCAGCAGCCGGGGAGGTGGATGAGTGCACGGCTCGGAAGGGAAGCAGCGGGGAAAGGAAGGGAGGTTCAGCGAGGAGAGAATATAAAAAGGAGGGGGGGGAAAAAAAGGGGGGAAGAAAAGTGGGGAAAATGAAAACAAATAAATAAGGGGGGAAGGAAGGGGGTGGAGGGAAAGGTTAAATAAAAAAATTTTAAAAATTAAAAAGAAAGAAAAAAAAGGAGAAGAAGAGAGGAGCGGAGCGGTGCTCTCTCGATCGGAGCCGGGCAGAGAGCGCAGCATCGGGGATTTCACGGTTACATCGCGACACGGGGCGGCCGGCAGCGTGCGGGGAGGACGGGGAGAAGGACGGGGACCTCGAGGTACTCACTTGAAGAAGTCTTCCTTGCAATAGACGCTGCCGGCACGGGCGAAGCAGCGCTCGGCCAGCTGCATCTGGCAGTCGGCGCACTTGAGGCACGAGCTGTGCCAGTGGCGGTCCAGCACCTTGAGGATGAATTTGTCCAGGATGTGTTGGCTGCAGCCGGCGCACTGCGGGATTTCTGCGGGGACGGAGGGGAAAACGGCTCAGCAACGCCGGCATCGCGCGGAGCTTCGAGCTCCTGCCATCCCAGATGGAGAGATGGGAAGTGGGGGGGGAGGAGAACGGGGATGGGAAGGAAAGGGGAGAGTGAGGGGGAGAAGGGTGAGGGAGGGAAAAGAGGTTGGAAAAAGGAAAAGGGAAGGAAGAGAGGAGGGAAAGGGGAATGGTTAATGAGAAGGATGGAAGGGAGAAGGGAGTGGGAAGGAAAAAGGGGAGGAGGAAAGGGAAAAAAGGAAAATGGAAAGGAAAGGGGAGGAAAGGTGGAAGGGAAAGAGGAAAGGGAAAGAGGAGGGAGGAAAAACGAAGGGAGAAAGAGAAGAGAAAAGGGAAGGAAAAGAGAAGGGGAAAAGAAAATAAAATTGAAAAAAAAAAAGAAATAGAAAAAGAAAAGAAAAGGGGAGAAGAAAGGAAATGGAAAAGAAGAGGGGGGAAAAGAGAAGAGAATAAAATGGGGGAAAAAAAAAAAGAAAGGAACAGAGAAAAAGAAAAGAAGGGAGGGGAAACGAAAGGAAAAGAGAAAAGGAAAAGAAAGGGGGAAAAGAAAGGAAATGAGAAAAGGAGAGGGAAAAAATAGAAAATGTCAAAAAAGGGGAGGGAAAAAGGAAACGAAAAGAGAAGGGAGAAAGAGAGAAAAACGAAGGAAGAAAGAAAAAAAAGAAGGGATAAAGAGAAGAGAATAAGAAAAAAAGAAAAGATAGAAAAAGGAAGAGAAAAAGAAAGGAAAATAAAAAGGAAAAGGGAAGGAGGAAGGAAAAGGAAATCAACGAAATAAAGGGAAGGGAATAAGAAACGGGGGAAGGAAAGGGAAGAAGAGAGAAGAGGAAAAAATAAAAGAGAAAATAAAGAAAAAGAAATTAAAAGAAAATAATAATAAAAGGAAAAAAAGGGGGAAAAAAAGGAAAAGGAAACGGAAAAGGAAAAAGGAAATTGATGTATGGAGGAAAAGAAAATAAAGGTAACACAAGAAATTAAAATGGAAGAAGAGGAGGAAAGGAAGGGGAAATAAAAAGGGGGGAAGAAAGCAAAATACCAGGAAAATAGAAAATGAGAAGAAAGGATGGAAAAGTGGGGAAAAAAAAAAAAAAAAGAGGGGGGGAAGGAAAAGGGAAAAAGAAAGGGAACTATAAGGAAAACAAATAACGCAAATGGCAGAAGAGAGGACAAGAAAAAAAAAAAAGAAAAGAAAAAGGGGGTGAAGGCAAAGGGCGCAGCAGCCGATCACAGCCGGGCGGTGCAGCGCGGCGGGGCCCGGACCCAACAAACAGCGGGGTGACCCCGAACCCAATAAACAGCATCGACAAACGGCACCGAGGGGAGACGCCGCCGATCTCTCGGGACCCCTCACGGCAACGGGGAGAGACAGAAAACCCTTCGTTATCCGGGTGGGGGGGGGACGGAGAGCGGGGATGCGCAGCGCTGGAGGCGGCGGCGGCGGCACCTCCGAGTGTCGGAATCGGAACCGGCCGCTGTGCGCATCCCACATCTGTCCCGTACGGCTACATTAACAAACGGCTATTAAAATAAAGGGGGATTTATGTTTGTTTTTAAGTAGTTCGGATAATTTCATTTGATCTGATATACATATATATACACACACACACACATCTGTGTATACATAGATATACACACATATACACACATAAATGCATGCATACACACACACACATATACACACACATATAGAGAGACACTTACATACATATATATACACACACACACACAGGGGGGCCAATCCAGCCCCTCTCCCCCCCCACCGCACTGCGAGTTGGCAGCACAGCCCGTTGGTTTTATTCCATCTACACTGATCGATTTCTCTCTTATTTCTCCTTCTTCTTATTATTTTCAATGATCGTTCCGTCGATGTATATTCGTTTATTATTGTTGTTGTAATTATTATTATTGTTGTTGTTGTTATTTTAGGAAGGTGCTTTAGGCAGAAGTTTGGGTTCGGCAAAAGGTTTGCCGCACGTTTGCCCGCCTGCCCCTAAAGAAATAGCGTTATTAATGAGGGTGTCAATTAGCGTGGGCCGTGCTGGGGGTTTACAGCCCCCCCCTCCTCCCCCCCCGCAGCTCTTTGCTCCTCAACGCTAAGCTGAAGTCGATGCAAAACGTTGGGGTTAAGGCAGAAAGGTGCTGTGAGGGTCCGGGGGGGGAGAAATGCGATCTCACAGCGATCGGAAACGCGAACGGCAAAGGGCGCCCGTCGCTGTGAGCAGTGCTGGGGATGGGGAGAGGGGGGAGGCACAAAATAAAACAAAATAAAAAGAATAAAATATTATAATAATGATAGAGCAATCCTTGGAGGGGGCTGCAGCCCCTTTCCTACTCTCCAGAGCCCGGCCGGAGGCCCCGCACCGATGCCCCCATTTCTCACCGCACGATTTCCCTATAGCGGGGGGGGTTCCGTCGCGGTGCCGCCGCGGACTCCCCTCCCCCCCCATCCCTACGGAGCCCCGCAGCCCGCACTGCGAGGCGGCCCCACGCAGCTCCCCCCGCCCCCCCCCCTTCGAGCAGCACCACGGGAACTTCGGCAGCACAAACCCAGCTATTTCGCCAGCGATTTGTTGTGCTTAAATACACGAGAAGAACAACATCTCGTTCGCTGTACCCTGGTGCGGGCAGGAGCAGAGAGACAGCCCCACGTCGGGCTGGGAAACGAATGGTGCACAGCCCCCCTCCCCCTGCTGTTGACCCCCCCACCCCCTCCACCGCGGGACGCTCCGCTTCTCACGAATCGTTTGCAAACAGGCTGAGGAGGGGGGAGGGGGAACCGTAATAGCAATAATCGATGATCACGAACGCAAATCATAAATGCTAACAACGATAACAAATACAACCGAAACCCGACCGGCACTGCTCGCACCCCCGAACCCCCCTCCCCATTCCCGCACAATGTCCCCGCACACGTCCGGACGCTCACGGCCCTGCCTGGGGGGGGCACACGGAGCCGCGCCACCTGTAGCTCTGCAGCACGTACCGATGGATGCGCGGACGGAGAGACGAGAGGCGGGTCGGGGCCGCGTGTCGCGACACACGGCAACAGCGGGGGCACCGCTCGGAGCCCCGTGCACACGCACAACCGCGCTGACCGCCCCGTCGGGGCCCCCCCGGCTCTCCCATGCAGCAGCGCTGCCGCACACGGGGAGAAATGAAAGGAGGGGAAGCGAGGCCGGGGTTGGCAGCGGGCCGCACAGAGGGGATTGGGGGAGAAGAGAAACGCGTCCTTACGTTGTACCGGCACCCCGAGGATCTCCGGCAGCCCCTTGACAGCCCCTTCGGCAGCGAGCGCTGAGCTTTGCATCATTTTATTGGCCCGGGGGCGGCGGAGGGGAGAGAAGAGGGCAAGGAGAGGGCGGCGGGCCGGCCCCCGGCCGCAGGCAGCACCGGTTCCAGCAGCAGCAGAGCCGAGCCCAGCCGCGCTGTGCCGTGCCGGTGCCGGTGCCGGCCCGGGCGCGGCGCCGCAGCTGTGCCGCCAGCACCGCCCGCCTCCCATTCATTCCCCCTGCGGGGAGCGCGCCTGACGTCACCGCCCGCAGGGGGCCGGGGGCGGGGCCTGTCGCCCTCCGCCAATCCCCGCACGCCGCACGCCGCGGGGGGCGGAGCCCGAGAGCTGGAATGGGCGGGGTTTCGTGGTTAGTGGGCGTGGCCTCGTGGAAAGGGGCGTGGTCTGGCGGCGCCACGCCCCGGGACTCCGGAGGCTGCGGAGCGTGGTTGGCGTTATCGCGACACGGGGCTGTCGTGACATAGCGCTGTTCAACGGTGCCGGTGCAGAGAGGCAGAGCAGAGACTGGGCCCGTTCGGTGCTGGTGAACCGGGCGCGGGGATGCCGAAATCCCCCCAAAGCCCCCGCGGGGCACGGGGCCCTGGCACCGAGACCCATCCGGCAGCACGGATCCAGCCCGCAGCACGGCCGTGCTGAGCAACTCCCTGCGGGTCGGGAAGAGCGATCCCGGAGCGTTGAGACGTACGGACAGGCGGACGCACGGACAACTCTTTCCCCCATCCCCTACCCAAGCCATTCCCCAAACGCCACTGCCGGAGTCACCGCGCTATGCCTCCCCCCCCCCAGTCCGGCGGGCTCCGATGGATCCTTCTGCCCCAACGAATCCCCTTCTCCCGTGGGGGTTCCGTTCTCATTCATCTTTCTGCTCCGCACATCGATACAGACCCCCCCTATCGCCATCCGCATCGCCCATCCCTGCAGAACGCGGCTCCCCCTGACCCCGCAGCACCTTCCCGCACCACCCCTATCCTCACCCCTCTCCGTCCCCTCCCGCACGTTCCCTCGCCCATCTATTCCCGGCGGTGCTGCCCTTCGGTCGGTTTTGGGTTTCGTTTCCCCCCCGGTGCCCTGAGAGGGCGTCAGGGTTGCAGAAACCCACCCCCTCCACGCTGCCCTCACTGGGAAGGGGGGATCCCCGCATCCTACACCCACCCCCACTGCATGGAGAAATCACAGAGCGGGCACTTACCGGCGGCTGGAGAACTCGGGGAGTGCCAAGCAGGGCGCTGTTAATTTTAATTGGGGATTAGCAGACACGAAGGGTGTCCCCCCCACCCCCAGCCCCGCGATTTTGTGTCCGGAGAGACGCTCCTGCCTGCATCGAGGAGGGAAAGGAAAGAGGGGAGAAAGGGAGCGGCGGGCGGCAGCGAGCCGGGAGGGGGGGGCTGCTGGCCCAGGAAAATTAAATTGCACTTGAGGGCAAATTCTATTAGGGAATAGCGACTGTCTCCCATCAGCCTGCGCCATTTGGGTAATTACCGGCGATGGGAAGGGGCGGCCCCGGGGGGGAGAAGCAGCACGGCCCCCCCTCCACTCCCACCCCGCACATCTTAGCCCACCTGTGAGCACTGCACAACGCGATGCTGCCCCACCGCATCGGGTGCCCATCGGTGTGGGGGGGTCCCCAGCTCTGCCCCCTCTGCGAGCATCGGGCCGGCACCAAACAGGATTACGGAAAGTCTATTTACGGGACTCTCTTTTTCCTGTGTGCGTGATGGCTTTTAGCTCCCAGCCCAGCAAATCTCTCCCCACAGCGGCGATCTGGGCAGTCCCACCTCCCCTTTCCCCCCCCCCCTCCAGCGCATCCTATCTCCCACCACTGCTTTGGGGTCCGGGAGGGGGGTAGGGGGTGCAGAGGAGCATCTGCTTCCAGGAGAGGTGAACGGAAGGGGGGGGGGGGGGGGTGAGGGATGCTGGGGACGGGCACCTCCCCCTCCAGGGAAATCAAGGAGAGGGAGGCAGCACGACAGACGATTTATTTCAAGGGCAGGAGGATGGGCCCGCAGAGCTGCCGGCCCTCTCCTCCCACCTGGGCGAAGTGAAGATATCAAGAAAATGGCTCCAAATCGGATTGACACCCCCCTCACGCACACCCCCTAATAAAGTTTATTATCAGCCGGGCTCTAATCCCTTTAAATCCCCGCACGGGGGGCAGGGCTGGGATTAGGGGAGGGCTGCGTAATCCCAATGAATTTGTTACAGGGGGATTTAGGCAGCGCCAACGGAGCAGATGGCCGCAGCCTCAGAAAACAACCATTTTCCTTAATGATTCCTAACAAGGATAAAAGGGCAGGGAGAAACGGGGCCAGCGCCCGGTCCCCGGGGATGCTCCTGCGTCCTGCCTAGGGCACAGCTGCAGCTCCAATACTGGGGCCGGGCTATTGCCAGCTTCTTTCCTTGTGTCCCCCACGCTGTAGAGGCCATCTGACCACTTGGGGACACTGCAACCCCGCGGACGTGGGGCTGGGTGTCATCCCGAGGCAAGAGAACAAAATAAGGGACGAGCCGACAGCACAGTCGGCAAAAATAATTTATTCCACTAAGACAAGCAGAGAGCGAGCAACGAGATGGGAAAGGCGACAAAATGCTGAAACCCACCCCCAGTGCCCCCGCAGGCAAAGGAGGAACAGCAGGGGGGGAACCAACGCGATGCTCCTGGGCCCAGAAGCCTCCTGAACCAGGAGGCTGCCCCAGCACAAAACCAGGCTGCCCAGTCCCAAACCAGCTCAGTCCCTACAGAGGGCAGTGGGGTGCCGGGACCCCAACCAACATCAGCATCACAGCCCCAGGAATGTGGCACACAAAGGAACAACCCCCCCCCCCCAAAAAAAAGAAAAAAAATGAAAACCAGCAGCAAAACCTCTGCCCTGGGCGATGCGAGGGGGAACCCCGCAGCCCGAGGGGGGGCCCTGCAGCCCAAGGGGGGGTCCCCACTTTGCTCTCACGCCACAGGGAAGCCAGGACGGGCTTTCCGTGCGCGGGTGCGCAGTCGGAAGAAGGTGTACATGCCCAGCAGGCACATGGAGGAGAGGAAGTAGAGCGCGATGCAGAGGCTGACGTCCAGGCGGGAGAAGCCCAAGCCCAGCACCCGCAACCAGGGGCTCCTCCGTAAGCCCCCATCCTCCTCTTCCTCACGGCTCTCAGGCACTCGCAGCCGCTCCCAGCCAGCATCGTGATGCAGGGCGATGGTGTCCCTCTTGCTGAGCCGCCGGTGCCGGCCGGCCGCCCGCAGCGCCTTGCTCTTAAAGTGCTGCTCGCTGAAGGAGTCCAAGTCCACGATGTCCTCCCCCAACGCCTGCAGCCGTGGGTTCCTGCGCACGATGCTGGGACGGCGCAGCTCCGAGGAGCCCGGCCGCCCCGTCTCGCTCTCCCTGTCGGGCTTCTCTGTCTCCTTCTCTCCCTCTTCCTCCTCCTTCCTCTCCTTTTCTTCTTCCTTTTCCCGGAGGCCTGCAGTGCCCAGCCTGGCGCTCACCACCGCCTCCTCCCTGGCCATGGGGATGGGGACGGCGTGGTCCAGGCGGAGGTTGCCCGGGGAGAAGTGCTCCTTGAGGAAGCTCAGCACAGCCGCCTCATCCCACACATGCACGCCCTGCTCCTCCCGGTGGCACTGAGGACACATGTCTGGTGGAGGCCACTGCAGCTTGGGGAACTGGGGGTCCTCTGTGTCACCACCTGGAGGAGCAAGGAGTGAGAGGTGCCCTACGCAGCAGGGACAGTGCAGCCCCACACCGTGCAGGGATCAGCACCCCAGACCTGTGAGGGAGTGGGATGCTTACGGGGAGCTCAATAGCTCTGATGCCACACAACCACCTGCTACGGAATGCCCCCACTACCATGGGAGCCCTCCCTCACCCTAAAGGAGCTGCTGACCAACCCCACCATAACAAGGGATGCCTCAACGGTCCCAGCTCCCCTCCCTTGAGAAACCACCTGCTCCCTGCATCCCCAGGTACCACTGTGCTGCCCCTGTTCCCCCCGATCCCAGCCCCATACCTGCCAGGCGTGCATTGACCTCATTGTGGTGGGACCAGAGCCAGAGGACGGCCTCATCCCGGCTCTTCACCTGGTCCATGGACTTGGCTGCCATGGCCTCAAAGTGCTGGGCGCACTCCTGGCAGCCAAAGAAGTGCTTGACATAGCAGCGCATGGTGCTCAGCACCTCCAGCGGCAGCTCTAGGGGAGAAAGAGGGTCAGAGGGTTGGGAGGAGGAGGAGGGATGAGCCAGGAGCCCACAGAGCCACATCACCCACAGGCCATCCCCTATTTCCCCCAAGATGAAGCACCCCTCATCCCGCTACCTTGATCAGGGCCGCCCTGGGCAGCCTGAACTGTCAGCAGGTGGAAAATGGTCCAGAGCCCACAGGGGTAACCGCGGAAATGGGGCTCGCTGCCCCTGCAGCCCACCCAGGTGATGTTGGCGGGGAGCACGGCGGCAGGGGTGGCCTGCAGGACAGATGGACGCAGCGTGACCGAGCTGCTGGGTGGGATGGGGGTGGGATAAAGGGTGTCGGGGTGGGTGTGCCTTACGTCCTCCTTATTCTTCACCGCCTCCTTCAAGGCGCTGCGGGGCAGCTCAGGCTCTGTCCAGTTCCGCAGCCAGCTGTCCAGGGACTGCAGGAAGGTCTGCACGGAGGGGCGCCCAGGGAAGTACTGTGCAAAAAAACAGGGAGAAAAAAAAATGTGGTGAGGACACCTGAATTTAGCTCCGGGACAGCCCCCAGCCATGGGACCCCCGGCATCCTGCACTGAGTTTCCCCTGCAGCAGGCTCTGAACAGCAGCCCCAGTGCCCAGCTGTCTGAGCAGGGCACAAAGCTGCTCCGGAGGTAAGGCAGCACAAATCCGATTAGCGGCAATGCTCTCGGACCAAGGAGAAGTGGGGGGTGGTCCATGAGCATGTGGCACCCATCTGCACACAACGTGTGCCACAGCTACAAGAAAGATAGTGGTAGCAAATAGGAAAAGAGGCCAAGAAGCAAAAGGAAGGAGGGCTTTGCTCTTTCTTCAAGGCTGATCTGTTCTCCCCGGGTGCTCAAATTACACCACAGTTCCCAGATTTGCAGGGAATTCATCTGCCAGCTGACACTTGTGCTGCAAAGTGCCATTCTTCTCTTCCACGTGAGGTTTTGCCATACAATGCACTGCCTTTGAGCCACAACACACTGCTCTCCAGCCAACATTTCCTTCCACACTGCGCTCTTCCCCTCCCTGCTCAGCTCACACCTCTCTGGTGTGCAATGGTTCAGGCACAGCTGGGCTGGCAGCAATCCTGGTGTCACTGCTCCGTCCCGTGGAGGAGCAGGGAAAGGCAGCATGAGTTCAACATGAGCAGGGAAACCCCAACAGAGGAAAAGCACAGCAGGAGCTGCCCATTGCCAGGGGATTTCTAAGGGCTGGGAGGGACAGTTCTTGCCTGGAACCATCTGGCTCCATCCAGCCCAAAGCCTCCCAGCAAAACCACCTTCAGCCACCTATTCATGGAGGACACGTGGTCAGCTCCACGTGCTCGCATTCACATTTCTGGTTCCCCATGCAGGTGGTTCCCCTCCCAGCTCCTCACCTTGGCCAGCGTGGCCACGTAGCACTTGAGAGCGGCCAGCTGGGCTCCTGCCAGCACTGCTGGCCGGCCAGCCTCCACCCGCAGTGTGTAGTGCACCGTAGACTCCAGGTCAGCCACATACAACTTGGAGCTGTGGGGACGACAAGACGCCCATCAGCGCTTTGCTTTATGCCCCAAGAGAGCCAGCTGCAAGGAGCAGGGCTTATATGCAAAAGCAAAACGGGATTTGGGGGGGAGGTTCCACCCATAGGTGCATCACCCCCTCCCGTTCCCCACACCACCCCATAACACCAGAGCAGAGCTCTGACCTGTCAGCAGCCTGCACCGGCTGCAGGGCACGGGTCTCATTGATGGCACTGCTGGTGACATTCAGCCTGTAGGAGCCACGGGTGACACCAGAAAGCGTCCGCAGGTAATAGGTGTAGAAGGAGCGTGCCTCAGCGTGCCTGCAGACAGAGGGGCAGTGAGCAGCCCCCTCCCACCCCACACCAAGAAGCCCCCCGGTGCTCCCCAGTCGCACCCCCGACTCACACGGGCAGGCGGAAGAAAGAACTGTTGCGGAGCAGCAGGTAGGCGGAGGGGAAAGTGGTGACACCAAACTTCTCCACCAGCTCCTCCTCAGTGCTCAGCACCCTCCTCACCGCCACGTTTTCGTACTGCAGCAGGTCCAGGGCTACCTGTAAGCAAACCCAGCGTCAGGATGTTGGGAGATGGGCAGCATCCCCATCCTCCCCACCTCCTCATTCAAGGAGGAGAAGGCAGCACCGGGTGGACCAACGCGTTGGAGGTGCCCACAGGTTAATGGTGTGCAGGGGAACAGCCGTACCCACCTCTCTGCCCACAAAGGAATTGCTCTTCTCAAAGATCAGCGCCAGGTACCGCTCCGTGTTCCTGTGGAAGAAGCTGCGAACCTCCTCGGCACTGCAAGAGAATCACAGGATCACAGTTGGAGGGGAGCCTTAAAGGCCATCTGGTTCCACTCCCTGCACCGAGCAGGGACACCCACAGCTCCATCAGTACTCAGAGCCCATCCAGCCTGACCTTGATGTCTGCAGGGATGGGGCACCACCACCTCTCTGCACAGCCTGTGCCACTGCCTCACCACCCTTACTGTAAAAACCTTTTTCCTTACATCCAGTCTAAATTTTCCCTCTTTTTGCTTGAAACCATTCCCCATTGTCCTGTCACAGCAAACTCTGCTGAAGAATGTCCCCTTCCGTCTTACAGTTCCCCTTTAGATAATGAAGTGCACCCTCAGGTCTCCCCAGAGCCTTCTCTTCTCTGGGCTAAAGACTGGAGCACAGTGATGCTGTGGGCTGCTTTGTCCCCCAGGTGAATAGGGCCACCCCCTTACCCACACAGATCAGGGCTGTGATGCCATCAGCACGGTTCCAGCCCTGGTTCCTCCCCACTGAGGTTTCAAGCCCAGTTTTCTGCTCCGGTTCACAGGCTCTGAAAGCCTGCAGGGTGAGGCGAGGAGGCAGAAAACAAAGGGGAGGCAGGGCAGTACAAAGCTGTGTGTTCACCCACGGGGAAAAAAACAACACAAGAGCCACGAATCTGAGCCAATTTATTTGGTGTCCTGTTTCTTTCCTGGGACACAGAGAGCTGCAGTGTGACCCTGGCTCAACCATCGCTTTGGGAAAGCCAAACACTCCCTTGCCACGCACCGCTTGCTCTCTTGCAGCCAGGTTGAATAGAAAATAACTAAGAAAATAATAACTGAAATGAGTTTTCTGAGCACTTCTGGTTCAGTATTTCCCCGGGAAACCCCTTCTCCTGTGCCCATACCTTGCTGGCTCCAGTGGAGGGCATGCAGGTGGCCAGGCATCCCCGCTCTGCTCCAGGTTGGTGATGATGGCACGTCTCAGGTCTGCAACAGTGGCAGCAGGGTCTGTGGGAGCAAGACACCAGGGCTCCAATCAGGGACCTGACCTATCCCCCCCCACCCCCCCCCCCCTCAGAACTCCAAAGCATTAGATAAAAAGAAAACAAAAAACAAACAACAACAAAACCTATGGCTGTGAACACTCACGAGCAATCCTTATCCCATCCTCTGCTTTCTTGGAGAAAGCTCTGAAGAACTGAAAGGAGAAAAACGTATCAACGCAGAACACTCTCACCTCATGGAGTATCCCTGCGTGCTGCTCCCAGCCCTGCCCTGCACAGCCCCAGCAAGACACCGGGATGCTGCCTGGCTCCGGATGCGCCTGGCCCCGAGGGGAGGGATGCTGAGCACTGCAAGCGGCATGCACACCTCCGGGCACCCACAGTCCTGCACACTGCTGCCCCGGAGCTCCCAGACAGGGATGAGGAAGGGTTTCCCCCAGCCCTTCCCCACTGCCATGAAGCCGGATGGCGTCATGCAAGTGTTTGCTTTGCAGGCTGGGCTGGGCGCACGGCTGCTCGAGGGTGGTGGGAAGAGCAGACACAACAGCCTGGAGATGTTTCCTAAACGTCATGTGCCCAGCGAGGTCCACAGGACAGCTGGGCATGGCTCACGCATCCCCACACTCAGACACCATGCCAGATTTAGTGGGCTGCCAGCCCCTGGGTCCCAGCTGGGTGGGTTTTTGCAGTCCTATTTTTGCTGCAAAGTCCCACTGGAGCCCAGCCAGCCCCACAGTATGCGCAGCACACAGGGTGTTTGACTGGTTCCAGCTCACCAAGCTGCAATCAGCCCTGCTTTAATTAAGCAAGACAGGATGGAGCCACTCTGGAACCCACTTCTAGAACATCAAAAACGGTTCAAAACCGAACCCCAGTCCCTTCCTCACCCAAGGCAATGGCAGCTCATGGGGCCTGCATCCTGCTGGTCAGGGAGCCCCAGCTTTGCTGCAGCATGGGGCCAGGGCTCTGTTTGCAGAGGGCAGCACTGGGAGCCAGTGTGTTTGTGCAGCTTAGCGGGCCCAGCAGCAGGGACAGCAGCGTGCCAGGCACCCTGCCAGCCTGAGGGGAGAGGCTGCCTGCAGAATCCCCACAGGAATATTTTGGTGCCACAATGATGTCAGCCCAATTAAGCAAGAGAAGGCCAACGTCACGGAGAAAAGCAGGGTAAAAAACAGGGCACTAAGCCTCTCCCCGTTGCCGATCCCAACACGCATCCCCATGACCCTCTCCCCATGCACCTTACCTTCAGCGTGGGGAAGCCAGTGATCCCAAACTCGGCGCACACCTGCTGGTTGGCCTCATCAGCACAGTCGAGAGCTGCGAGCATCACCGCCGGCCTCCACTCTGCAGGACAGGGGACGGAGGACAGGGTCAGCACAGCCACAGCCCCACAGAGCATCCCTGCTATTTGAGCAGCCCCCGGGGATTATGTCCTTTTGTGCTGCTCCCCACTGATGGGAAATCCACTCCCCATCTCTCCCAGCAGGGATGGTGGATGCAGAGAGCTCGCACAGAGCCAGGCACGGGGCCAAGGCCGAGCTCATCACTGCTTGCAGCAGGCTGCAGTGCTCTGCACCGCCATCCCTGCATCTCTCCATCCCAATCTCCTCCTGCACAGCACAGGGGGGAGGACAGCTTAAGCGCCTTGGCCTCTTTTCTTGCCTTCTGAGGCTCGGGAGATTTGTTCCAATTGATGTCTGCTTGGAAAAATCCTCCAGAAAAAAAAAAAAAAAAAAAACACACATACAAAAAAGAAAAAAACAAAACACAGACCACGACACAGATTCTTCCTGCTGCTGCAGCCCTGCCCACGCTTTCTATCCCAGAAATAGGACCCCAACACAGAGGTGGGGAGCAGCCAGGCCCTGCAGCCTGCCACCAGCAGCACACAGGTCAGTCCCCATGCACCGCCGGGCCCACAGGGGTGCTGTGCACGGACACAAAGCTTTTGCTGCCGGGTTGCGCAGTGCCTCCATCCCACGAGCAGCCCGGCCAGCAGCCTGTGCCCTACTTTTCAGGCAGGGAACGCGACGGCAGCACGAGGTGAGGAGGCACCGGCCCTGCCCAACCAGCCGGTTCGCCGGGATAGGGGAGGGATGGCCGCTGCAATGCAGCTGGGAGCGGGGCTCCGACCCTTCCCATCCCAGCTGTGATAAGAAAGATGGAATGACCCAAAACGGGCGAGCCGGGGAAGGGAGCAACGCTCACGGCCCTGGGTACACCGAGAAGCAGGTGCCAAAAGCAGAATGTGGACAGCCCCAACGCGAGCAGGCCGGGAGCAGCGTGCCGGAGGAGCGGACACGTGGGGACAGGAGGGACTCCCAGCGGATCGGCTCCGGCACCGCCGCTCCACGAGGGGCACGGCGGGGCGGGGGCACGGCGTCGTCGCCCCGTCCCTCATTTCCCGTTGGGGCGCTGAGAGAAGCCATCAGCCTGACTCAGCCGCAGTGCCCGCGCTGTCATTAGCGCAATCACAGGGAGCAGCCGGGATGTGACAGGGGAAGGACGCGGCTCGGGGACCGGCAGGAGCCACGCGCCAAGGTCAGCGCTGCGAGAGCACAGCTGGGCTGCACGGCCGGCACGGCACAGCGGACGGCGGGGGGGGGGGTGGGGTGGGGCGAGAAGGGATGCCAGGGGGCGGCGGGACGCCCCAGTAGCCGCGGGCAGGGCAAGGCAGGGCAGGGCAGCTCCGGGGCCGCCGGGCCGGGTGCCAGCACGGGGGGCCGCTGCTGGGGATGCCCAGGCGGGCGTGGGGGCGCGGACTCACCGCGGACGTCCTCGGCCAGGGCCCGCCACGTGGGGGCGAAGTGGATGCAGTGCCCGCACCAGGAGGCGAAGAACTCGACGGCCCACGCGCTGGGGGAGCCCAGCAGCCGCCGCTCCGCCGTGTCGGCCCCCAGCAGCTCCAGCGGGTCGCTGGGCGAGTATAGAGAGCGGGACCGCGCCGCGGGCAGCGCCGCCGCCAGCAGCGCCAGCGCCGCGAGCCACCAGCGGCCCCGCGGGTCCGCCCCGCCTCCTCCCCCGCCGCCACCGCCGCCGCTCCGCGCCCGCCGCCGCCACATCGCCCGCCCGGCCGCCCCCCGCAGCCGCCGCCGCCCGGCTTTAGGGCCGCCCGCCCGCACCGCCCCCGACGGGCGGGACCGGGAGGGCGGGGCCAAAGCGGCCGCTATCACAGCGCCCCCTGTCGGGCGCGCACCGCTCGCCGTTGGGGTCGCGGGTGCTGTTTTGGGGGGGGCTCAGCTCGAAACTCCCCACCACATCCCCGTCCGGCCGTTTGGGAGGGCTGAGCCGCGCCGCTCTGAGCCACGGGGACCTGAGCTGTGCGGGGGGCTGTCCTGCACCTCGCAGGGGGCTGAACCGTGCCCCTTGGAGGGGGTGTGACCCCCAGCCCAGGAACGCGCATCCATCGCTGCGTCTATCACTGCGATGGTGGCACCAGCACCGGGCAGCCCCGCCTCGTGAGCCGGGCAGGGGGGTGCCAGGTCCCGGGCAGGACGAACGTGCCCCAAAGGGTCACCGGTACCTGCAGACGCATCACACAAAACTCTGATAAAACGACCAAAGGCGGCTGATTCAGGCCCAAAGCCTGCAGCGTGGCGGCCATTAGGGAAATTCCTCGAGGGAAGCCACCTGCTGACGACATTGCCCTGCACGGGCGCCCTGATGTCAGCCGGGTGGCATCCGCAAGGGTCCCCCACCCATGGCTACCCCAGCACGTGGCGGGGCACGCAGGGCTGGTGGCCGCCCGCAAGGAGCGATGCTCGCATTCAACACCACGGAGGCTCCAGATGTGGCTCCTCCACCCAACGTGGGGCGGCTCTGCCCCACACGGGGCATTCGCTGCGCACCCACTTGGCTGGAAGGTGCCTGTTGCACAGGGCCCCATGCTGGACGCGGCCCCACACCACAGCTGGGCCTGCGCAGAGCCTTTCCCAGCCCTGCCGTTGAGGTGCCCATCGCTCCCCAGGGCTGGGTGCTGGCTGTGGCCCCAGAAAGGCCATTAGCTGCCAGCCCCACCTAGGTGTTAGAGGAGAACTTGCCCTGCTAGAAAAACGAGCCTGCCAGAGCCAGGCCTTGCCCTGGCCAGGGGAGCACAGGGGCTTTGGCACAGGGCACACGGCTCTCCATCATTTATTCAGCCATAAGACCAAAATCCCACCCCATCTCTGTCCAGGACAACTGATCCAGAGGGCTTTTATCACCGTTATTTCACCCTGGACCAAATCCCTACTCTCAGGGCTCATCGATGTGATGGAGTTATCGTGCTGAAGGAGAGGTGCTTGATGCTTAATGGCCAGCATCCTCCCATGCAGCTCACCCCTCCCTCCCAAGCAGCCAGAATTCCTTTAATCCTTTCTCAGCTCAAAAGCAGCTCCGAAGCAGAGGGGAGAGCCCACAGCCCAGGGCCCCGACTCCTTTTGGGGTGAGCCAGGCCACGGCTCATTGCCTCGGGCCCAGGCTGCTCCTGCTCTTGGGGAGCCACTTGGGAGCTGCTCGTTTGGAATTTATTTTTCCTTATTTTCCTCTATTCTCACTGCATAGCAAGAGCTTGGGCTTTTCATCTCTGCAGCAAGCTGGGAAGAACTGGCTCTTCCTTGCAGATTGCCCCCAGAGGCAAAGCAGAGGTTTTGAAACATCCTGCTTGAAGATCGACGTCGGGATAACCAAGATGAATTAAAAAATAAATAGAGAAGTGGTGGATGGCTTTGGCAACGCCCTCTCAGCACTACCTACTGCTGGTTCCTCCTCCAAAGCCCTAGAGTTCAGTGGGAGGCTCTGATGTTGTGCTTGGGAACTCATTTCTCAGCAAAGGTCTTCAGCACCCGCCTCAGCATCCTTAACTCTGGGAGGAGATGAGGCCATGGGATGACTGCTGCCAGTGCTCCCATGCGGCAGCTGAGCGGTAGCTCGGGCTCACTAAGCCCATCAGCTCCCAAATCTCCCTTCCCAGCCAAAGGCAACCGCCTCCAAGTCACACCTTGAGGTGTGGGCTGAGATCCTCAAAGGCAGCCGTCACCTCAGTGAAATCATTGGAGCCCTGCAGAACTTGTTCCGTGTGCCCAAATGGGCCGTCCTCGCAGGCACAGAGCTGCTCTGATCCTCCTTGTGTGGGGCTGGAGAGCAGACAAGGGAAGACCAGATGGGTTTTACGTATTCAGGTCTTGAACTGCCAGAGAGGACTCCTGAACGTGCTTTGGAATACAGGAAAAGGTTGATGTTGTCTATTTTTAAAGGCATGAACGTGGCTGTAGAAGTCCAGTGGCTCAAACCATCAGGGTAAGACAGCGCAGGAATTTTTCACTTCCCTTTAGCTCTGAATTTCCGGGTACAGGGAGATCCCAAAACGGACTTTCTTCCTTGAAAATTAAAGAACACATACCTACGTAATTGGGATTCCAGGAACTGACTCCAAGAAAAACACGCAGCCGATGCAACACTCATGGCACAACCACGACCGCTGGCATTGCCGTCACCTATGCTGGCCTTAGAAGGGCTGCCTGGAGAAGTTCCACTGCAGAATGCAGGGAACCCACATTGAACCCAGCACCGACACCATGGCTCACCCGGCACAGCCCTTGCAGACCCCTCTGGCCACCACCAGCAGCTGGCAGCTGTTGATTTTGTTGATTTTGTTGATTTCCACCTTTCCGGCCCGAGCAACCTGTAATAACAAGAGACGCAGAAGAAATTCTGGGGTGCATTCTCAGGATGTGATGAATGTTCACGCATTTGGTGTCTGCGGAGCAGCAGACCCAGCCCCTGCCTGCTATTTGCCCTCTGCTGATTCATCCCTGCTCTTTTTGCTGCCCTTTTCAGAGGGCGCTGGCAGCACCTGGTATGTCAGGGCTGGAAACAAAGCTCGGCTCTACCCAAAGTCCCTCCTTATAACTCATTGCCTTAACCCAGGATGCACGGGGCAGATGTTTTCCACTCCAGCTCACCTGCCCGGCGTCCAGGCGCAGATCGGAGGAGGCCACACCGCCCAGGTTTGCCACATCATCATTTGGCAGCTGGCTTAATTGCAGCGCACGGAACTCAGAATGCCACACAGATGACAACGGAGCACTCCTCTGGCTGCAGCCACCCTTCGGTGTGAGGGCTCACCTCTGGCTCCACCACCTGCACAGAGCAACATGGATCACAGAGTCCTAGAACTGCAGAAGGGTTGGGTTGGAGGGAACCTCAAAGCCTACCCAGTTCCAACCCCTGCGGTGGGTTGGCTGCCCTCCTGAGAAGGGAGGCACCCAGCAGCCCAGCTCTTCCCTTTGGGAAGGTGGCAGCCTGCCATTGCCCAACCTGGGAGTTGTACGAGGGCCACGTGCTGTCGCAGCCTTTACAAAGGAAAAGTTGCGCAAATGCACAGGTAGAAAGTCCATGCCAAAGTGGAGCAACGTAGAATTGCCAAGAGGAAGTAAGTGCCTCTGTGGAGCTGATTGCCAGCATCCTGGGCAGGGACAGCAGCAGCGGTGCAGCAGCTCGCTGTGGCACTTGCTGGTTGCAAGCAAATCCCTGCCCAAAAATCCAAGATCAAGGAGCACAATAACTGCAGGGCGAGGAGAGCAGCGGCACGGATGCTCTCCTGCTGTTCAGTAATGAGCGTGCACCGCTTTGGTTCAGCCTTGGGGCAGCAGGCATCCCATTGCCATGCCCTGGGCAGCTACGTTAGCAAACAGCCCCCAACACAGCAGAGCTACGGGAGCAGCAGCAGCCATGGGCACTTGGAAGCTTGATGAATGCACTCTGCCTCTCTCACAGCCCACACTGCGGCCGCGCTGCTCCTCTCTTGCACTTCATGATCACACGGCTGTGGTTTGGCACGGCCGCCGGTCAGCCAGCCCCTGGCAGAGCTCTGGTACCTCTCACTTGTCAAAGCATTTCCTCTTGCTGGTCTGAAGACAGTTCGCAATCCAAGGGAGAGAAGATCAGAAAGATTTAGGAGGGTTTCACCAATAAATGAAGTTTTCAGGGAGCAACGCTTGTCCACAGAGATCAGAGCTGGTGGCAGCAGAGCTCCTGAGCTGGAAAAATGTAGGAAACAATTCATGTGAAACAAAGTTTAAGGTCTGGAGAATTTCATTCCAACAGGTTTTTTTTTTTTTTTTTTTTTCATCTTAAGTTTTAAAACATGTTTTCAATAAATGTAAGGAATAATGTTTCTCCTGGCAAGAGCAGAGTGCACTCCTGCAATGATGACGCAATGTTATTTTCTGTTTTCGCTTTCATCAGTCAGCTTCAGCAAGAAGGAAATTCTAATAACGTGTGATTATCATTAAGGCAACTCTAATGGGATTTTGTGGACTGTGATTGGCATCGCAAGTACAGCATCAGACAGCAAGGGGAGCGGGCAAGGGACAAATCCACAGGACACCCTCAGAGTCAGCAGCAATTTGGGTAATTATAAAGCTTCCATTTCGGAAAGAACCAGGAAACAAGATTAATTTATAAATCAGTTTATTTACAGATTTTGTTCTCTTAAAGTACATTTCAGTTACCAAAGATATTTACACTGGTGTACACAGGGAGCACCCTGGTTATTTTACAGCTCTTAATTACAAAAACCCCTCCAAATCCTTGGGTCTGTCTACTGTGCAAAACTGCTCTGGATGTGAACGTCTGCTGAAACTGGCCCAAGAACCAAGTGACCAGGTTATTTACACATACACAGTAAACAGGTTTCCTTTGAGTATCTCCACAACACAGTACATGGGGAGACAGAGCCTCCCCGAAGGCGGCTTTGCAAGTGTATATCAAAAGGCTCTGCAAAGTCAAGGAAATAAACTATTAAATGCAGGTTAATTACAGTATTCCTCTTTCATCTGTATATATTTTTGCATTTTGCGTTTAAATTACAGATAAGTTCAATAGTTTGTTTTTCTCCATTTTAGTCGATTTGTAAACACTTCAGATGCACTAAATACCTTCTAAGATTGAACTGCTTCTCTGCTGAAAAGTACTCTGTATTCCTAATGTTCTTAAGGTAGCAAAGGGATATGAAAGTCAGAACTGCACTCAGTTCCGTGCAGAATAGTCACCTAAAAGATCTCTATCTCTGTGCTACTGAAGATCTTCTGCAGCTACACACTTATTCAAGTATTGCAAAAAGCTAAGGCCACTTTTTTCAAGAAAGGAAAGCGAACAAGATGGAATTTTCCAATCCCTCATTCCCCTTTGTGAGCAACAAGCCTCTTCCAAAAGGCAGCTGGGCTTTCCCCCCGCCACAGAGATCCTTTCCAAAAGGGAACCACGTCCCCCAGTGCCAGCAGCCGCTGCCTCCAGGAGCTTACAGGAGAACCTCTCAGTCCTGAAGCTCCTAACGTGGCTGTGCTATGATAGCTGGGACCCAGCAGTATCATCTTGTTCTTTTAAGAAGGAAGGTCGGGAGGGGAGAGACGTACAGAACTCAGCCTCTGCTCCGAAGACTCCAGGCTCCCCCATATCTGTTATCAGACACGACCCAGACAGACCATCGCTTCGTCGCTGTCATCACCGGTCCAAAAGGAACTCAACACACCCGAGGTATTGAGCACACACTCAACTAAAAGAAGCTCAACACACGTGAGGTACTGAGAAGATAAATTACCAATGTTCAAGTCTTTTTCGGCTTGCTCCTGTCAAGGATGGCTACCAAAAATAAACGGTGATGTTTGCACAGGAATAAAGCCATTGTTTATACAGTTTTCTTCTGCCCAAACAGCTGTAAAGACAGCTACTCACTACGTCTGGTGAGGGTACTGATCTACTGCTGGTCCATAGCAGTCAGACAACAGGCATATCACCTCCAATGGTCCCTGGCAGGCGAGCTGCACAACCTTCTTCCTGCTGCTGGATATTCCAGAGAAGCCACAGAAGACAGCTGGAGAGCCCTGATGCCTGGCACCCTCCTCAGCACTGGCCGTGGTACTCAGGGGACAAAAGCCAGCTGCATTTCTCTGATACTCCAGCCACAGAGCTGCATTGTGGGTTTTTGCCTTCCCTTCGTAATTGCTATCTATAAAAATAACGATGGACTCTATTGAAAAAGATACACCCAGGAAAGGGAATCTGCAGCAGTGACCCAATCAGTGACACCATGCTGGTTAAATGCAGCAGCTTCAGTTTGCTTCTATTTTAAGCAGTCCAGAATTTCACAGTTCAGCATCATGACACTTTAGATGGACAAGTGAGTCACTTAGGGAAAAAAGGCTGAACGTGGCTCCACCAAGACCATTTGACTTTCAGCCAGCCAGGAAGGCAACTGCTGCAGGACAGATGTGCACGTGCCCTGTCGGAGCTGTTCCTATAGGCCATTAGGTCCTCTCTGTTCTTCCACTTATTAAGCTTCCATGAATATGGCTCCCCATTAACTCGCAAGTGAGGCGCTGGCAATACTACATCTGAGAGTTTGCTTGGACCTCTGGTAAGTCCAACGTTTCCCAGTGCTGTCCCTGAAGAATTACCAGCCACGTGTCGTTGTGCAAAATGCAAATATTCCAATGACAGCTTTCAAAAAAAGAAAGTGGAAAAGACAAAATGTAACAGAGCAGGAGCAGAGGTCTGCACAGTGAAAGCCCAGAAGCCCAAGGACCAAGCAGATCAAAGAAAAAAGGTACTCCCTCCCCCCCACCATCCCTATCGTGGGCAGCAGCATCTTTATGGGACCTCCTAAAGTGCTTCAAAGCATCTCTCTGCACTCCAGCTGCCCAGAGAATCTGACTCTCTCCTGCATCTCGTCCCAAGTTAACAGGGACATCCACTATTAAGGCATCAGCATTCAACCCCAGATTGTCTGCGTCCATCCAAGAAAAACACCAGAGTGGGAGGGACAGATTGGCAGAAAGACACTGCAGTTCAACCCAGCACTGAATGAAACACATACTAATGGCTGCCCGTGACATAGAAGGTCTGGGAAAGAAAAGAAACAGATGCAGCAGGGAAGTTTCACATCAAGCTCAGCCCTCTTAACTCTCCCCTTGTCTCTGAACTGGATGCAGAGAAGCTCCATTCCTAGTCCTGCCTTCGTTGTCCACCCCTAGTCACTGAGGTTTGGTTCTTCCTTGTATCCATGCTGGAGGATTTGAGCAAAGAATGCAGACTCTGGAAGTTCCCAGAACAGGCATTTTCTCAAATTTGTCCGTCTCAAAGTATAAGATAGCACAACCAACTGCACAGGACACTCTCCTATAACCCACTTAATAAATTACCTAAAAATAAATTAAAAAAGAAAAAAAAAAAAAGCCCACAAGCACAAAACATGCAGACAGTCAAGCACTGCTTTCTTTGGTGAATACACTCTGTTCTCTAAATTGTTCAAGTAATGGCTTCTCCTATTTATTAGGTGACCAGAGGGGAGAAAGCTGAAGGTGTGAAGGCCAAATTTTTGCAAGGAAACATCTGCTACTCCTGCATGTTCCGTGCCTGAGAGAATCCTGAGTATCTGTTATCTAGGAGCAGCTGGTGCTCCAGGAAGTCAAGAAGTGCTACGTGGTTGGAGGAAAGTTGTCCATGGGCTCTTCTTTCACGTTTGTCATTAGGTGGCCTTTATCTTGCTCCACCTCTGGACTGAAGCATGTTACATAGGAAAAACAGAAGGAACTCTTTACTTGAATGCAAAAAGCAACATCAACTGATTTCCCTGGACTGAGTGGCACCATGTCTGGTACCACGCCACGGGAAGAAAGATGAAAAACAACTTCACAGGAAAAGGAATTAACCGGGCTCTGGAGCAGAAGAAACTGATGCACATTGTTAGGGCTGCAGGTGTTAAGGTTTTAACACTGTTCAGTACAGTAAATCATTTATACCTAAAACTTTACCGAATCATTTCTTCTCCAAATTACTCACGTCTTAAGACAACTCTCGTACTGATGGCTGACAGCCATTCCAGCAAAATAGCCAATATCCCAACTTAACCCAGCCCTTTCAGGGCACAGGCTGAAAGTCAAAGCCCCAGGCAAGGGGCACAGACAGCTGCTGACAGTTACATGACATAACTGCGTCGGCGCACAGTCTGAGCACTCCACAACGCAGCCTCAGCGAGGGACCAGCTTGTCCCAGACAACAAATCCACTGCAAGGTCTCTTGTGGCAGAGGATGCAAATTCAGGTTCCTGTAGTCGCATCTGAGCCAACTTTAAAACCCACACGACGAAGTCCAGCAGCAGTGCTTGCAGGGTGGAGAGTACATCAGGAGTCAGAAAGGCCCGTGCCTCAGTGCTTGCAGCTAGAGGTTTATTTTCGGCACTTCAGACAAGCAGCCATCTCTGCTGTTTTGCATTTATCTGGTTCAGTACCTCAACAGTGTCTCTGATCAAGGTCTCAAAGATCCCATCTGCCAACTGCATCTTTACACACAGTTCATCCTCATCATAGTTCACCCACTGGGCTTCCTCCTCGTGGAGTTCCTGCACCTAAGGGGATAAAAAGGAAAAAGGGAAACAAAAGGAAGCGTTACAACTCTGTTGCTCTAGGATAATACCCCCTGCAAAGTTCCAAAAAGAGTCACAAACAGTTCCCACCTGCCAACGACACACCTGCCTTTGCAAGAGATTACAGGAAATGCTTGGAATAGCACAATGGACACAGCTCTATTTGAGCCAGGCTATTCCACTGTATGAACATTATCCACCTTCCACTGCAGTTTGTTTCAAAGGGTTTTATATTCCTGACCAAGTTTTTCACTTGAAAGAACTCAGCTAATGGGATATTTGTGCCCAACAGCACAGGCTCCATTAAAAAGTCCCTAATTGCCTATTTGCAAGACACTGATTTCATGCAGCTTAAGCTGGTACGGAATCACGCAAAGGGCTCCAAAGGGGGGAGGAAAAAAGACTTTACTGCAGGTTCAGATTATATGAATAAGAATTAGAAAACCTGAAGGAAATTACTAACTTTTCTCCAATTCTTCTATATGGGAAGACAAAACACTGGCATGTGTTGTATGGCAGAATTAAACTCATTTGCACAGACAACGTCATGCTTCATTTGCTTTGTCATCATTAATACAAAATGAATACTGTACTATTTCAGCCCAAAGAATAACTCAATGGCTATTTATGTCCTTTTAAACTGCTGCCCGCTGTTTGCTGGCAAAGAGGTGTTTTAGTAACAGAGGTATATGATAAAGCCTAATCAGCAGTCTCTCCAAATTGCCCACCTCCAATTAAGCTTATCAAAAATGTGCATTAGTGACTATGTTAGCGTTACAGACATATCCCAACAAAGTTCAAGCTTTCTCAAAAGAAGAGTGGATACAAACACTGCTCATTTAAAATGCCAAAGAACACCTGATTAAAGCTCTTCCTCTGCTCAGCTTCAGCACAGAGCTCCTGTGACCACACGCCCTAAGCTCTGAGCTCCAAGTTCGCTTTTGCTAGCCACTTAAAGTTAGCCAGGCATCTAGGTGCTGCTGAAAGAATGCTAAAGCATACTGAAAACCCACTAATCCAGCATCAATATGTAACGTGCTCTTATCTCAAACAGTACAAGAACTATAGCCCCAACACTTCCTCCCTTTCATCCGAAACTAAGCTGCACAGAAACTCATCTGTTCTGAAAGTGACAGCTGCTGTAGCATAGCGATAACTCAATAACCCAAACACAGCACGAGGCCCAAAAACAGGCTGCACCGGGAACTCCAGCAAACTTGCACTGCTGTCATGGTTTTTAGCTGTTTGTAAGGCCTCACACACAGGCTTTCAGCCTGACAGCTCTTTTCTCCTTCTCCTAAGAGAGCCTGGGGAGGGAGGGCACGGATCTCAGCCTGCAAACAGCTTTGCAAGAGCCACACCACGTGCTTATAAGTCTCTGTGCTACCACAGCAAGCACTCCATGCAGCTGTCAGAGATTAAGTGCAATGGCTTAATTATACTTCTTGCTAGTAAGGAAGAAGTAACAATAGTGGCAACCAAACTGAACGTGTGTCCTAGGTGAAAAACAGTTTAAATTATGAAAGCTAACAAGAGGCAGATACTGGGTGTAAGTTTGTTCCAGGCATCCACCCCCACACAGACATCTGAAGTCTCTAGCAGAAGCTTGCTGCCTGCAACCCATATGTGCTGGCTGTACATTCAGATAAGCCCTGAGTAAACAAGAAAAGGGAATGTCCCATACCCTCTCATTATTAAAAAGGCATAAGACAAGCACCAATTGGGAGGCTGGTCACGTGTTGCATGCCTGCAAAGAGACCATTTAGATGAGGAAAGGGAGGAGATAAGGATCCTGAAAAGAAAGGACTGTGCCAAAAAGAAGGGTTTCCAAGAAGCAGAATGGTCCTGGAGAGAAAACAGGGGTCTCAAAAAGGAAACAGTGAAGATCCTGGCTGGAAGGAAGATCCTGGAAGAGAAGGAGATGGGTGGAGACCAATGCCAGCAGACCTTGCCCCAGGACTGGTACCTGGAGCAGCTGCCCACTGCCAGCTGAGACAGCTCCCTGCTGGATTTCCCCAGGCCAGCAGCAACCTCCATGCTGGGAAGGTAAGTCCAGACCTCATGAACTGAACACAGGGTTGGAAGCAAGTAAAACAACTCGGTAGGTTAAAAGCTGTAATTTTGTTAGCTCTTAAGCAAACCCCAACATCCAGGCTCACTGTAAGCTGCTATTTACTCTGCCTCACCCACAACACTGTGACGGAACACTGCTTTTACTGTATTACAGGAGGAAAAAGTGATGCATAAGATAAAGAAACAAGTACTTGGGAAAGGACTAGTTAACTTGATACAAGCAGAGAAAATCTGCATGTTCAACAGTATCGGAGAGATCAAGAAAAACAGTATAAGTGATTGGTTTTCTCTTGTTTCTATCATGCCCTTCTTTCTCTGAGGCACAGGGCACAATTTCCTCTGCTATCAGCAGGACTTCCTTGAACATACTTTTGGAAGGTGCAATGTGCAGCTGCAGGCTAGTCTCATTTACAGTGTATTCAGAACATGTGTGGAGCCTACCATGCTGCTCTGTAGTTCTAGCTGAGGACATCTGAGCCGAGGCAGTTGCAACTGCTTTGTTGATCCATTTATCACAAACTGCTTCTAGGCAACGGAGACATTTTCATAGAATGGGTTGGAAGGGACCCAAAGCTCCCACCAGCTGTGGGCTGGCTGCTTCCCAGCAGCTCAGGCTGCCCACAGCCCATCCATGGCCTGGGGCACTCCAGCGATGGGGCACACACAGCTCTGGGCAGCAGTACCAGCTCCTCGCCATGTCTGAGGAAAGAATTTTTTTCAAAACATCTGACTTAAATTTTCCCTCTTTCAGTCTAAAGTCATTCCCCTTCGTCCTATTGCTATCAGACCATGTACAAAGTAAGTCCCCTCCTGCTTATAAGCTCCCCTCAAGTTCTGGAAGGCTGCAATGAGGTCTCACCGGAGACTCTCATCTCCAGGCTGAACAAGCACAGCTCCTTCCTTCATGGAAGAGGTGCTCCAGCCCCTTATGATCCTCATGGCTCTCCTATGGACCCATTCCAACTTGTGCAGGGGCCTGTGATCCTCCTGGCCAGCTAATAAATGTCATGGGATCCAAAAACAACACTGAGAAGAATGAAATCCGATGGAAACTTTAGGTGATAAGCTTTGATTTCTCGAGATTCTCATGCCAAATAATATTTGCATTAATATTTGCGAAGTAAACAACATTTAAAAAGATCATTTAGGAGCCTAGAAATATACCACTGCCTTGGAAAAATGCCCATATGAGGATGGCAGGCAGGTGCATTCTTACAGCACTGTGCTCTCGGTGCTTGGAAATAAGATGCACATCTATACACAAGAGCAGGCTTTGATTCTCTTCTTACAGTGGACTTCCCTCAGGCAACACAAAAGCGGGCTTTCTCTGATTAAGGCAGCTTGATAGGAACAGCTTGGCTTTTTTGCAGAGTTTAAAATCACACGGACAGAAACCTTTTAGCCCTTGAGTGGATGGGCCAGAAGATCAAGTAGTTTTCTGCACTCTCTTGACAGGGTTCAAAAACTAAACATATTGGTTTGGCAGTATCATGTGAGCTTTACTTTCTCAAATTCAGGATAAAAGAAAAGGGGTGGCAGGTCAGCATGGGAAAAGCAACAGCAGAGTGTGTTCTAGCCCTGTGCAAACAAATTGGCAGAGAGTTTTGGCTGAAGACCCAAGTGGAAAAAGAGGAGTGAAAACAGCCTATTGTTAGCACCTGAACTTAAATAAAGAGGACTGAGGGTTCTCACTATGCACTAAAAAAGGTTTTGAAAGGTGTAGGAAGTGCTGATGTAGCGTGGCACTTCTGCCTAGGTATACATTTAAGATTCTCCCATGGAGCACAGATAGAATATACAAGACAAAGCTGGCAATACAAAAGGAACACAAGAAAAGCAGACATCTAAACATTCCTTAACTTGATTTGAAACTAAGTCATTTTTCATAAAAGTGAAGTTTCTGTGCTTGTTTACTGAAAGTGAAGATTCGCTGTAAATATTAACAGCTGAGCAACTGTCCTGCAGACCAGAAAACACTTGTAACAAATGCTATTACAAATTCATAGGAGATAGATTGAATCATAAAATCCTTGGAGTTGGAACGGACCCATGAGGGCCATATCTAGTCCAACTCCCCTGCAATGAACAGGGACACCACAGCTCCATCAGGTTGCCCAAGGCATGATCCAGCCTGGCCTTCAAAGTCTCCAGGGATGGGGCACCAACCACATTTCTGGGCAATCTGTTCCAGTGCCTCTCCGCTCTCACTGTAAATTTTTTTTTCTTATATCCAACCTAAATCTCTTTGAGCTTGAAACCATTTCCCCTTGCTCAGTCACCACAGATCCTGCTAAAGAGTCTGTCCCCTTCTTTCCTTTAGCTCTCCTTTAGATACGAAAGACCGCTATCAGATCACCTCACAACCTTCTCTTCTCCATGCTGAGCAGCCCCAGCTCTCTCAGCCTGTTCTCACAGGAGAGGTGTTCCATCCTGTGGACCATTTTTGTGGCCCTTCTCCAACAGGCTGGTGTCTCTCCTGTACTGAGGACTCCACATCTGAATGCAGTCAGTACTCCAGGTGAGGCTTCATCAGCACAGAGCAGAGGGGCAGGATCACCTCCCTTGCTCTGCTGGCCACACTTCTTTTGATGCAGCCCAGGATATGGTTGGCTTTCTGGGCTGTGAGGGCATAATGCTGGCTCATGTCCATCTCGCCATCCACCAGTACCTCCAGGCCTTTTTCAGCAGGGCTGTGCTCAATCCTTTCATCCCCCTGTTTGTATTGGTAGTGATGGTTGCCTCCTCTCAGATGCAAGACCCTACACTTGGATTTATTGAACCTCACGAGGTTCTCCTGGGCCCACTGCTCAGACTGTCAAGGTCCCCCTGAATGGCATCCCCACCCACAACTTGGTGTCACCAGCAAACTTGCTGAGGGTGCACTTCAAACTCCACTGAACGTGTCATTGATGAAGATTTTAAGTAGTGTCAGCCCCAGCACTGACCCCTGGGGGACACTGCTCATAGATACAGATGATATCCATGGCTCTTCCCTTGTCCATTGATGCAGTGACACCATCACAGAAGGCCACTAAGTTGGCCAAGCAGGATTTGCCCTTGGTGGAGCCATGCTGCTTCTCCCCTATCACCTTCCTGCTTTCCATGTGCCTTAGCATAGCTTCCAGGAGGACCTGTTCCACTGTTTTCTCTGGCGCAGAGGTTAGACTGACAGGTCTGTAGTTCCCAGAGCATTCTTTTTTATCCTTCTTGAAAATGGGTGTGATGTTACCTTTTTTCCACTCACCAGGAACTTCACCTGGTGGCCACCACTTTTCAGATATCACTGAAAGTGGCTTGGTGACTACATCAGCTGATTCCCTTAGGACTCGGCTGCATGTCATCAGGACCCATAGATTTGTGGATGTTCAGGTTCCTCAGGTGGTCACAAACCCGATCTTCACTTACAGTGGGAGGGACGTTGCTTCCCCAATCCCCTCCTACCAAACCAAATGTTTGAGGGGTGTGTGGTAAGCAGTTATCAGGGAAGATAAAAAAACTTAAGTACCTCAGCCTTCTCCTTGTCTGATGTTACCAGCTTGCCCATGTCAATCTCTATGGGGGATACTCCCTCCTGAACTTTCCTTTTTCTGGCTGAGGTACCTGTAGAAACCTTTCTTGTTCTTTCTGGCATCTCCATCCACGTTCAGTTTAAGCTGGGCCTTGGCTTTCCTGACCCCGACCCTACACAGCCTAGCAGCTTCCTTACAGTCTTCCCACGGTACTTGTTCCTGTTTCCACTACCTGTGCATTTTCTTCTTGCTTTTCAGCTTGACCAGCAGGTCCCAGCTCAGCCATGCCAGTCTCCTGCCTTTCCTTCCTGACTTGTTACATCTGGTAATGGAGAGCTTTTGTACTCTAAAGAAAGACTCCTTAAAGATCTGCCAGCCTGATCAAAGTTAATGCTGCAAAAAAGGAGAAAAGCACAGTGACTTTAGTAGGTGGCAGAAAAGAACTGATATTATTTTGGTGTGGGAAATGGCAGATGAAAGTGGGAAGAACGAACAGAAGATGCAGTTGCTGGTGAAAGTTGCTGATCCATCCAGTTCTCCCCTTGATTCTTGGCTGTGCAGTGGCTGATTCACCCTGCTTCCCAGGGCCCCTCCGGAACACGTGCTGCTCAAACTGCTGTGCCCCTGTCACGGGGCTGAACTTTGCTGGAGCCAGGCATTATCAGGAAATGGGTTCAGTGTGATAAACCAGGGACACATCCAGGAATAATCAGGGAGAGATTAAGCCAGGCAAAATAGCCTGGTGCTTGCTCAGTGTCTTCAGAGGAAGCAAAAGGCCATTCAGCAAACAGACCTGGCTCTAGGTTTTAGAGCCACCTGTGATGGCAGACAGCTATTTAACAGCCTTTGCTGCTGTACTGGAGAAACTGGTGTGCAACAAACTCTTCTTCCTTGGAACCAAAACCCCTGCATTAGTCGTACTGTGCTCCTGGGTCAGTCAGCTGTGTGTCCATACTGGCCATCAGATGCATTCACTCCTCATGAAGTCACTAAAATACATAGTTGTCTCAGTAAGAACTGTCACAAGCTGTTTTCATCTGAAAATTACTTTTAGTTGAAGGAAGAAACTGGGAAGAATTGTACTCAAAGTTTAAATGCAAGTAATAGAAGACAAAGTTTACCTCTCCTTTAAAAAAAAGAACACATTCTATTTTAAACTTTGTCTTAATAAGCAGCAAAAGCACACAGAGCCAGCTCTTACAGGTAAGTCACGTGGCAGATTCTGCACACTGCAAGGGATGCGTATCTCCCAAATTCAACAAACAAAGCATTTTCAGTTGTTATTTCTAAAGAAGTTTCTACTATACCTAAACCTACCAAAAAGTCTTGATTTCTTTTTCAGAAAATCATTGTGCTGTACTATTTGAATATATTTCAAACAATGCACGTGAAACTCCAGAACTGGATCCTCTGCTCAGAGCTGCACTGAGTTACTAGCAGATAGGCTGCAGACCTTTTACAGACCTGTATATCCAGTTATGACCTTGCATTTATGTTACCACAGAATACGTGAGCTTAAGCACAAGTTGAAGGCTGACTAGGGGACAGAAGAAAGCTATTCAAGTAGCTCATGTTTTATAGAAATATTAATAAAACAAAATAAAAGAAACCAAACAGTATCTCCTTAGGTTTTTTAGTTAGAAGATTCTCTGATAGCAGCAGCATTACAGTATGGCTTTGGTAGCAATGCCCCTGAGACAACCTTAATCCCAAAGCATAGTAAGCTGCAATCTTCAGTTACTCCCAAGCTTTCAGCTAAAATTTTATTACCATGCACTTGTGAGAACAAAATAAAATTAAACACATTATTTATTAAGCCAAAACTGCCAGACTGCTATTAATCTCTGATGTCTGGGTCTGCATGTAAATCACACACCAAGTGCAAACTTCCAACTTATCCCATCTAAAGTACTTTGGATGCCTTTAGCTGGAAGGATTTTTCCCAGTTAGGAAACTTTCTTTCTAGGTGTGACTCAAAGAAATTAGGAGCATGTCTTAAATCTGTACACAAGCATAATGGTTGAACTATTAACTTTTCCCTGGATTTAAGCACAGGACTTTTTTGCACACACTATGAACAGCTTCTACAATTCAGAATCAAAAGTATTAGGATATGCAGGTCCTATACCTAAATGTTTTATTTACATACATTCCACGCTCTCCCTATGGAAAAAGCCTGTTTTGGAAACCTTCCACTGATTGGCAATTAAAAGACCACGCAACCCATGACCTGAAGTTATGTGTGCACATGTGTGGAATCAATTTCAGGTATAATTAAGTGAAGCATGGTGTTAATGACAACTCATATTCCCAAATAGAACCTTCACCATCATTACAGCCAATAAAGATGTTAATCATCCTGCAATACAAGCCAACAAGTAACCTTCCAAAACTAGTACACACCAGATATGCTCCATCTCACACACTTTGTTTCTAAGTCTCTGCCCAGTTGCAGATGCATTCATCAGTTATGTCAAGTGCTACAGGAGCAGAACTCATGTTCATTGCTTAGTTTTGAGGAAATGCTTAGCTTTGGGTACCACCTGGCAGGTTGGTTGTCTTGTATGAAGAAAGCATCATGTCCCACACCATCTCATGGAAATCTTTCTTATAACCTAAAGATGTTTGCTGCCTTTCCGCTCAATCTGGTTAGCAATCAGGTCTATTATGATCTCAGTATCTCTGCCTCCAATAAAAACAATATTACTTCAAAATAAAAACATTTAAAACTGGAAAAACAAAACAAAAAAACCCATATCCCCTTCCCAAAGAAAAAAAGTTTGCTCTCCTTTCAGTCAAATATTCCAATGCAAATTCATGCCTTAAACCTCTGTCAATGTGCAAATCTATACTCCAGCCAAATCCAGTAAATCTGAACCGAATTCACTCAAGTCTCCTCACTTCATTGGCAACAGACCTGCTTTTTCGTTTACTTTGTTTTGACAACAGTGTGCTCTCTAAAATTAGACACCTATCAAGATCTCTTGCATACTCTGCATTCCATAAATAGTATGATCAAATCTGAAAAATATGATCATGTCATACTTCAGTCTAAGGGACCGTATCGGACATGACTGTTGTTTTTTATCCACTCACCAATATATGATCCACTCTGTCTCGTTTCTTCCGCCCAAATTTCATCATCTTCTGCCAGTCTGTTTTGTTATTAGGCTCTTTCTTTAGACTGAAAAGCTTCAGTACTTCAGCTGCAATGAAGTTCTACAGAACAGAAAAGATGAGATTTAATATTTGAGCTGAGAAATGACAGGGTAAGTACTTTGTGTATATTTAAGTCAGATTATAGAAAGCGTAGCAAGTTTCTGTTTAGTCAAGAGACATGGGATGGATCAAGAAAGTTACGGCAAAGTCTTTGAGGCAGACTTACACAGGCAACAGTTATTAAATCCAGCAGTGGGAAAAATAAAAATAAAAATAAAAATGAAATGACACCCACTTCTGAGACAACAGTCTTGAGAAGAACTTTCAGTTAAACAGTACAGTAAACAGAAGATTATGACCATTCATTTTACAGGAAGATATTAAAGAAAAGTAGAATGGGAGTTTGGTGTCCCTGTCCTGTGCCCCTTCTCTTCTCTGAGATATGCTTTTTGAAAGTATTCTCAACTAAGAAGTAGATCTAGATACTATTTCGAACTTTTATAGAGAGTTAACGTGCTTTATCTGCAGACAATTAATCAAAATACAGTAAAAAAAAAAAATCAGAAGAAACAGTATAGTATTCATTTATGTCCTGATGAATGTCTTCCTAACAAGCTGCCCTACAAATTCAATTTTGTCCTAGTCTGGCTCTGCCTTTTTGAGGTTCTGTCCTGTTGCTGAGCACTCCTACCAGCAACAGGAGACTTCATGAGGCTTACCAAACACCGCAATACTCTCACCAATTATATTTTGGATTAACCTCGGCAACTCCTCACCGTCCCCAATGAGGTTGGCACAGGTGCATCTCAGTAAGGAAAAAGAGTAGTAATCCAGCTCATCCCATTTGGCCCAATCCTACAGTTGGATCCACGCCATTATACCCCTCCCCCCCCCCCCCCCCAAAAAAAAATATATATATATAATATACCCACTGAAATCTGCTAAAGCACCAGTCTGTGAGCATACCAGCTTTGTAAGACCAAGTACACCCTGTCAGTTGAGGGCTGTAGTTTAAAAGCAACTAGTATCAGCCAAGAAGACTGGGAGGCAAATCTTTTGAGTGAAACAGACCATTCTGACAAACTCTTACAGGCTTGCAATCTAATTTATCTTCTCAATACATCTTCTTGGTACATACCCCTTATGACTTTTTTACTTTGAGGCAATTCTCAATAGACTATTCTCCATCTCATCTTCCCTGCATGACAAGGATTTCTTCCTACCTTGATCTCATCCAAATCGTTTGGATCCTTCACTCGGCGAAAATAAGCAGACGCAATCCGACATGGTTTCATCCAAATGGGTTGATTTAGATTAGGATCCTCAGCAAAGATTTCCCCGAAGATCTCTCTTGTTAAATCAAATACCACCTTAACAGAGAAGAAATAAGAATTAAGGCTTCTGTGCTTCACAGTAATAATTCAAAGGACAAAAGCAAAACACCTGAAGACTGTACCTTTTTATACACCTGCTTGTTTATGGAGTCTGTGTCCTGCTCTTTGATGGTACTACTAAAGTCAGTGTGAAGGCTGAAACTTTCAAGATCATGACCCAGCTCTTTCAGTTTCCAGAGTTCTTCAGCTGCTGCATGCACCAAACTTTCCACCTCAACTGCAGTATGAGGGACTGCCAAAAGCTCCTCACATGGCTTTGGTGGAACTATCTGTGCTTCTACCTTGGGCAGCACTGCTGGTTCCTCGGCTTGCTTCTGCTGGACCTTACGGGAACTTAGGCCATAGTCTTCATCAAACCAGTCTTGTTCATCTCCCAGCACACTCAGGAACTCGCGATTGAGCTCCAGCTCTGCCAGCCTCTTGGCAAGCTCCTCCTGACCACTGGCACCAAACACCGGGCTCTCCTGTGAATTGCAGGAGAGTAAATTTAAAAGCAGCATCACATTCTTGTCTATAAGATATTCCGCTTGGATTTTCAAACGCTTTACTGATAGGTTATACGTACACAACTACTCTTGAATTCTCCCAGCAATAACAAACAACCCACAGGGAAGTTAGAGATGCTACAACTAAAATGCCTGGGTCTTCTATCATTCCTGATGAATGCTTTCAGAGGACTCCCAAAGAGCTTACAATTGTGTTCCTAACCCACCGTCTGTCTTAATGTTCATCTGTTTATGAAAGGCTGAGTAGTTTAAAAAGTGATAATGTGACATACAACTTTTTACTTCACTTACCAGCACTCTCAGATCTACATTAACAGCCTAAAAGCTTTTAGCAGGTGATGGCTGTTCTAGTGACTGAGCAGTGCACACAATGGTGAAACGAGCTGAAGCTTCCTGTGATAATATATTGAGACAGGTTTACTAGGATCTCCAGCAGAGGCCAAGTCCTAAATCTGTTTCATTAACGGTTGTTCCAAGGAAGCTTGAACTTCCACTGCTCATGATATATTAGTTCTGCAGATAGAGCAGTCTGACAATTTAATGATCTCTATAGCAACTAATTCTTTTACAGGGTGATTACTTCATATCAAGAATAGAGAGAAGTAAGTTTACAATCTACTGTATTTTGACTTTTTTAGAATAAAGGCCGAAGGTAACAACTAAATGAAAATGAAAACGTTAGCAGAATGCAATCTAAATGAAATGTTTTTCACTTTCATGTGACAAAATCTGTCTTTAAGCCTGTGGGGTTACTAAAGTGAGTCGTGAACCGGGAAACACCAGAACATGCATTACACAGACATACAAACAATCATCACATCAGTGAACAGAACTTGTGAGAAAACAAACTGCTGCCACACTGCCATTCTTCAGATTCTATAATCAAAGGAATCACCAGCTCTTAAAATCAGAGCAAGATGTCTGTTACTTACTGGTCTGGGGCACATGTCTGGGGAAGAAAGTTCTTCTCTGTCATCTTCCAAGTCTGAACTTAGAAAAAAATTGTCCAGTCCATCAGAAATCTGCTCTTCTACCTGCTGGAATGGGGTACTGCATTGCTCCTTCGCATCACGGAGCTCCTGGTTGCTGAGCTGGATTTTCTCATTCCTGATCTTCTTTATTTGCTGTAACTGGTTGACTGTATCTTTCACAAAATCCTTAAGCAGACTGTCTGTGAGCAAACTGACCTTTTCCAGTTGGTTTTTGGATTTTTCTTCCTCTTTAGATGGTATTTTAAGCTGAGCTTCTAATTGGTTCTTTTCTTTTGTCAGCAAATCCAGAAGCGGAGTTGCAGGCTTCTCCACAACTCCAGGAAAGAGATCATTTAACTTTTCACAACATTCTTCCCCCAGTGTTTTCTGTCTCTCCAATTTTTCAGAAAAGAAATCTGAGATGTCATCCAACTGAACACAGGAAATCTTATCTGTGACATCAGAAATGGGAGGAGTAAGGTTGGTCTCCTCTGTTAGAGCATGCTTCAGATAAGCCACCACAGACTGCTCTTGGGCAAAGGATTCAGCAGCTACAGAAATCCTTATGCCATTTGCTTTGGAAAATGAGACCTCATCAGTGCTTTTTCCAGCTGAGGTTTCTGAAACAGCTGTGTCTGCAGCAGCTTTACCTTGAGAAGAGGTCTCGGCTGCATCTCTACTCTGGCTTTCATCTTCCTTGCTAGTTTTGGAAATTCCTTTGTCTTTCTGCTCATCTTTATCTTTCTTCTCCAGTCTGTCATCAAAGGATGAGTCTTTGTACTCATGTGCATCTAAATGGCTATCAATACTTTCTGTAATGTGAGAGATTTTTTGGGGAGGAGCAAAAATACCGTGTTTTTCTTTGCAATCAAAATATTTAATACCATCATAAGTTCCATCATTATTCCCTTCAGGCTTATCCAACTCCACACCAGCCCAAAACCCTTTGGCAAACTTAGTCACACCTTTGAATTGCAATGTTCCAGGTTGGACTTTACTTACAAGTACCCTATCACCTATGTTGAAGTTTGGCAAACTATCAATTTCTTCGGTCACTGAAACAGAGGGCCATGGTGGTGATTGAACAGCGGCTTCATCTTTCTCCACACCTCTGCACTCAGTATTTTTTGTAAGTTCTGTTGGAGACTTGAGTTCTAATAACCTATCTGAATGCACGCTGCCAGAGAGAGAGAGAGATCTGTCACTGAGGCATTCACTGATTTCATCATCACTGCCAAGGCTGGTGGATCTGCTTCTGCTGGTTTGCGTGAGCAGGGACTGCTCTTTCAGTGACTGAGTGTCCCCTTTAGGTGAGAGAAGAGATGCTTCAAAATCATCTTTATATTCTTCCACAGCAAGTGCTTCTTCAATTGATGGCTGTTTCCTGGAAGAGGATCCTTCAAAGTCTTCAATGTATGATGACTCCTTTTGACTACACAGATGTTCTGAAAGCAGATTATCTTTTTCTTCTGCTGATACGCTCAGTTTGTGAGAAGATTCTTGTACGCTTGGGACAGTTACAGCATCTTTGTCTGCCGGTCTCTCATCTAAGACTTCCTTCCCACCATGAAAGCTTTCCACAGTCAAACAAAAAGGTTCCTTTAGAGAAGGTTCGTTTTTGGAATGGAGGATTTTCTCCGGAAGGATGTCCAGTGATCTCTCCTGTTCTTTATCTAATGTTAACAAGACATCTGAATGCTCCAGAGACTTAACATGAGAATCTTCAATCTCATTTTCCTCTGATTTTATGTATTCCAAGTTTTCCAGTATCTCAGATTTATGACTGAGGACAGCCTCCTCCTTGGATACACTTTCCACAGTGCTTACTGACCCATGGGATATCCTGCTTATGTTTTTTATGTCTTTGAGAGGAGATGATGAGGACACATTCTCTAGGGAATCACCAAATCCTGCTCTGGAACTACTTGGTGGCATTGAAACTGACAAAGATGTTTCAGAAGGTTCTTCAGCATGAACATCTGTCACAGCCTCCTTAGCGTGCAAAGACACAGATTTCTCAGTTTTTGATGATACAGCATCTTGAAGGAAAACAGAAAAAGAATCACAACATGTAGTACAGCCCACATTATCTTAGTGAAGACCGCAACCATAGGCAACAAATTTAAACATCAAAGTTCCCACCTTAAAAAATACAAAATGATGTTTTGGAAACAGGGATTTCTACCTGGCCTTTGAATATGGGCAACAAGGTTCTACCACTTTGTTTTCCTAATTCTGTTCCTTGTATTGGCATTTTATAATACCATACGACACTGAGCCCGCAATAAGGGCTCTGCAATGTGATCTAATAGAAAGTAGGGGTATTGGAACTAGATGATTTTTAAATGTTCCTTCCAACCCAGACCATTCTATAATTCTATAAAAAAGCAAAGATTTGAACTGCAAATAGCAATTATCTAATGACAAACAGCAAAACATTGAAAAGTATCTCAAAGAAACCTGTTCTTAAACAAGTACTTCTCAAGCCGTCGTTGTTTTTATTTCCTTATTTTCCTCAAATGATAGAGGAACAGGAAACTAAGCAAAAGGAAAAAGGCTGTCACATAATTACAGTTTTATAAGAACCTCAACAAGAATAAAATTTAATACTGAGCATTCAGGAAACAGCAAAAATAGAAGCCTACTAAGTACAAATAACAAAGCAACAAAAAACCACTTAGCTATTTATAGTATACAATGAATGTAGCAATATATGAAGTATAATAGAGTGGGTTTAGTCCCCTAAAAGGGACAGCAACTCCCATCAACATTTTTTCTTTTTTAAATGAGATAATTCCTTTAAAATACAGAACCCAAATACTATGGGGTTTCAGAACAGGTGAGCAGGGGAGCAAGCGAGGGAGCCATAATTAAAGAAACTCTACCCTCAAAATATTTCTAAAAGTAAAACATGGAAAATGTGGCTTCATCATTATGGTTTTATGAAGCCTGCACGTTCTCTTAGAGCCCCTTCCTGAATCAAGAAGTAAAACATCAAAGAAGTTTAAAATAGTCAGGCTTCGAGATCTTCACCTGTAGTACTGATTTTTCCAGTTACGTACCTCCGTGCTCTGCAATGGATTCCAAAGATGCTCTTGATCTCTCTGATTCTGTCAGTGATTTCCAGTTTTTAGCTGTCTCTGGCCTAAATTTGAAAAATTAAACTGAGTGAACTGAGGTTTTTTGGTTGTTGTTTTTGACAAATAAAAATAGAAATACAAGCATCCAATACTACACAACTGAAACAAAACTTTTTTCTTTTTTCTTTTTTTTAAGAAAAAATGAACTAAAATTGCACCATCTGCTGGAGAAAATGAAACACTTAAAATATCGTAGGAAGTGAAGTCAATTGAATCATCTGTCTTTTATAACACAAGATCCAAACCAAGATTAAGCTGCAAAGATGAATGGTTTAGCTAAGTAATTCAAACAGCCATTTTGCAAATTCTCACTCAATCAAAAATTGTTACTCAGAAAGAACTTGGAAATAGGACCTGATAGGCTGGGCAGGACAGAAATGAGTTATGATTACAGGGACAGTGCATCTAAACTGCTTTAGGTCTGATGTGATCAGCACATGCGTTGGCAGTACATTGCCATAGTCCAGTGTTTGAGGAAGAGCACTGTGGAAGTGCTTTCCTTGCACAAATGATTTCTGCTCTAACAGCACTCTACTGGTTTCAGAATAATCTCAGAAAGAAGAAATCCCATTTACCTATGGAGTGGTGGTGCCTTGATCTTAGGCTTTTCAGCAGCAGCAGAGGATGGAGTTTTAATCTGAGGTTTGGCTGTGGGTGATGCCTCCAGATCTTGGCTCAGCTCTGCTTCAGTCTTCTTGATAAACTCATCATACGACTGAGCAAGAGAAACAGTTATGGCTGTTAAAGTACTAAACCATAGCGACAATTCTGTAAACAAAACTTATCAAATAAATAATTCTCAGTCTCAAATGCTTAAGGACACACAGTTTCTCTGTAAAACAATCTGCTTAACTTCCTAAAGCTTCATAGCTGTGAAACCCACTTTCAAAGTCACATTACATGAGCAACACTCACAAGCAACTCAAGCTGACATACTAGTGTGTACCCTCCTGAATACTGTCTAAAACTCCTTACAGACACACATTTCAAAGCGCATGGTTTTGCCTCAAAGACAATGGTTCATTATCAGCCAAAACACAGCCATGTCTCCATTGCAGTAACGTGTCTTTCACAGCTGTTCACACAATAGTTAGCCAACAATATCCACATAATAATGATGTATTCACAGCTAACAGTCTTGGCTTTCATTTTGCCCTTCTTCTACTATTCCTAACCTCCAGTTGTTTGATCAGACTGGCCTCCTGTGCTTTCAGTCTTTCCTTTTGCCTCTTTTTCTGCTCCTTTTTCAGCTGGTAAACCACAGACTTCCTCTTCCGTAGTTCATCCTTCAGGGCTCTGATCCGTCCTTCAATGTCACTTTGATCAGAAGTTGTTTCTGAAAAAGTTCAGTTTTAGCCTTTAAATAGCTTGCCTATTAAAAAACAGTCTCGTGTAAAGCAATTAATAGTCATAGAGTAAATATAAAATATAATCCAAGTGAAACAGCAAAGAAATTATGTTGATTTCAATGCAGTAGGACTCCAAGTGGAATCTTAGATTCACAACGCTGCTGTACAACACAGGAAAGAAAAAGCACTGCATCTTATTTTAGACAAGAAAGATGTTCTGATATGTGTAATAACTTGCTAACAAACTGGTTCACATATTTGTCTCCCACATTCATGGCTATCTCATTAACAGCTTATTGCAGACATTAAAATTTGCTGACACATTAAAAAATATAACAACCCAATGATGCATACCAAAAACATATCTGAAATGCATGTTTAAAATTGCCATGCAAAATTTCAAGCTACAAGGTACACTTTATTAATAAGAATTTTTCTTGGTAGTGGGCTCCAAAAGCAGATTATGTTTCCAGACAATTTAGATTTTCTGCCACCTTAACTAAGTACATCTATGAAATGGAAAGCTGAGTGGTTAACAGCTGGAAGGAAAGCCAACTCGAACAACACTGATTTCACTGTTGTCAGGCCTCAGGATGACATATTATTCAGAGTGAACTGGGTAGATGTGAGCTTAGGCACACAGTGGACTACTCAGCGACTGCTTACACAAAGCTATAAGGCACATTCTTGCTCTAAGTTCAACTTCACAGACTTTCCTAAGATGCCATTACTGACTACAGCCATGTTCTACCTGACATTTCTTAATCATTTTCCTCTCCATCCCCTGCAGTCTGGACTTCAATCCCGCTGATTATTTTCTGCCTCTGTTCCCATGGAACACTTTGCAGTTGATTAGATTCACTGCAGAATTCACTGCAGAATAACCACATTCTACCATGTCCTCTTTCATCTTTTACCTACAGCAGCAGTTCCAAACAGAAGGATCTATGCTGGTCTGCTTTTCTAACACTTGATGCTACCTATGCTGCTTTCTAGACAAGAGGCTTGGATGCTCATGAACTCCCAACTGCTCTACTGAAGGCCCTAGGAATAGTTATCCATAGCTAGTCAGCACATTTTGCTGATCAATTTCATCTCACAGGCAACAAACAATCAAGAAGGACTTCACCAACATCCAGCAAATATACACTACTATATTCTTTTTCCACTAACAACTGTTAGTAGCATTTACAGAATTAAAAAAAAAAAAAGAAAAAAAGGCATGAAAAGAATGGAATCTCACTTGCTAATCATAAGTACTTTATGATGCCACTGTACTTAACTCCTCCTGAATGCTAAGTGACCATTATGTAATTACAGCTTTTATTGATCAACTCATTAAATTAAAAACTGTGCATGCTTTCGTCTTTGACGAACTTGCCTTTGCATGCATCAGGACATAGCAATGACATCACTACTACTCAGCAGCTTGGAAGATTTGCCTCTTTTCAATTGAATGATTATGAAACCAGCACCACCTTGCTGGAATTCCCCCTTTTTTCATCTCTCTCTAGCATTTGAAATCAAAGACTTCATTTTCATGACCACTGTTGCCTGTTATACTATTCACAATGGCTTCCTTATATGGTTCCTCAGTCAGAACTTGAACATAGGTTTACCAATTTGCTGAATGCTTCACTGGGTTGTGCTCCAGAATGCAAACAAAAATTACTCAGTGTGAGTATCTATGTGGTATGTATTCATTTCTACATCCAGCAGAATATCTGCTTTAAAATGATTATTACTGCACTTACATACATATTAACCTAAAAACAGCAGAAAGGATTATTAAGCTTGCTACATTAAGCACTAGGAAGACCAGAGATTTATGTATGCAAGTGAAGCTATCTGTCAGTCAAACAACAGCCAGGACATACAACAGAAAGAACCACCTCATTTTTCTTCCACTAAAAACTTATCATTCACTCAAGGAATTAAAAGAAAACAAAAATATGCAGAAAAACGCTATCTCATTTGCCAATAGGAAGTGCATTTGGGATGTTGTAACAACTGCACTGTGGAATGCAAGATGATTCAGAGACTAAAAGCAGAGAAACGATCAAAACTGTCTTCACAGATCAATGGAGCTTATGATGGTGACCCCACAGATTATGGCTGTTCACGAAGTCTATATGACTAACAGACTGCAAGAGCACACCAGGGAAAGGACCGCTTTGTGCCAGTTCATTTTGTATATACTCTCTCCATGTATTTACTGGTAGCCCACTTGGACTTTGTGTTAAAAAACTTTTTATGGGAGTCTATGTAGTAGATCTTATACTTGTAGCTCAAAACACAACTTTAGGCCCCATTTTACTGCACACAACTCAAACTCCTCCATAAAAAAAGTCATTCTGGATACGCCATGAAATGTCCAACCACTATGCATATGCCAGCGTAGGTCCAGTGGGCTCACTTGCACTGCCATGATAAACAGGGCTATGTGTCTTCTGAAGCCAGGCTGTGTTCAGAATGAAAACAATCATGTTTATATGCTGCTGAACCAAATTCTGCTTTCTTAAAACAAGTGGAGCAAAGAAGCGTAATTTATTAAACGCACAGCCAACCTTGGTATTTTTAAATTCTAGACATCTTAACTATTGACTCTTCTTCACAACTGTTTGCAGCAATCTGTGCAAAGACATATGGGCCTTCTTACGTTGAAATGATCAAATTACATCATGGGAAAATACTCTCACAGAACTTCAAAACCCAGCATTTTGCAGGAATTTGCCTGCCTTCCCATATCTAGGTCTGCTTTGCAAATTTACTTATTAAAATGACTAGCTTTGAAACAGCAATTTAAATCCAAGCAAATACTTACCTGACTGCGTCATAGATAAAGACTCATCAGACCAATTGTGAGATATCTGATGAGACTTCACAGGAGAACGGAGCTGTCCCCCAGATCTATGGCTGCCTTTGCTGGAATCTTGCCTTGATACAGATATGCTGCTTTTGGGAGGAGTCTGTGTGAGAAGAAAAGGACAAATGAGTAACTGCTTGTAAAGCTCACTCTCAAAGTAGCAGATCATTGCCATCAGGAGCTAGTTACAAGGAGAGACTGGCATGACTACAGAACACCTCATAAGCAAAGCTACCTATCCAGCTGTCTTAAGACAACTTTTATCTTAGTTTGTCAAATTAATAATAAAATAAAAATACCAGCAGTAGCAATAATGGACTGCTTACTTTGAGGCTGGACTTCAATAAACGTGCTCAGACTACCTTCTTACCTCTTAGGTGAACAGACATGGCTGTGACTCAGAGGTGTTCAATACATCTGTACTCACAGGTAACAATCAAGAGAATAAGAACACCTACTAAATACACCTGCGAATCCCAAAGGACAATTTCATACAAGAGGTGAGAGATGCCATTCTAAATCACTAAAGGGGAGCCCTGTCTCTCTGTAGGCACGCAAAAAATTCTAAAAGCAATTATTCTTCCAAAACTCTGCTTACTGCTTCAGTATCATGCTACAAACTTTTCACACATCTCAATTGCAACCTCTAGTGCATATCTGACATTTTACTGTACTATATTCTCAGGAAACTTTACAAGAAGAAAGTATCTGTAATGGAAGTCTACATGAGCAGTTCTTCTGACTTTCCACAAAGTGCATTTTCTGTCTGATTCAGTGCAAAGCAGAGTTATCAGGACAAAATTTATCAAAACTGTCAACCAAGCAGGAGTGCCTACTGAAACAGAAAAATAAGGCTGTATGAACTAGAAAACAGTCATAATCTGTAACTCAAGGGACTGTGTACCAGATTACAGCTATGTTTCCTCATCCTATAGCTATACTTTGGGAAATATGCAAATAAAGCAAGACAGAAGAACATGGCATAGCTTCCTCAGCCTCAAAGAATTCATACAATGGTGACAAGCTCGCCTACAGCTAATACACATTGTTTAACTGGGTCAGTGTTCCGCCACTTAATACTGCATACCTACGTGACACACGCAGAACATTTTGCAAGACTACCTACAGATTTAAAAAACATTGAAAAATTGCTTGAACACAGAGTTTCATCAAGACTTTGAAGAACGTAACTGATCACAATGTTTATTCTAATAACATACAGTGGTATTACATACCACAGTTTAATCTCTGTTTCAACAATTGGAAAGACTATTAATTGTCTTCCCCTTTTAAAAATTTAAGAATTTATATAGCATAAAAAGCTCACTCACAAGTTTGCCAGGTGAGGTAGAAGACTTGAAGTCTTCAGAATAAATAATTTCTTCATTAACTGTACTCTGATCTGGGCTTTCTGGTTGTCCATGGCCCATTGTCTCTGATGGGACGGATTCTGCAGCTGGACTGCCAAGCTCTTCTTGGACTGAGCTTTCACTGTTTAGACAAGAGCAAGAAGGCACTGGAGACTCTTCTTCACTGGCTGTTTCTGAGATTGAATAATGAGAGAAAAGAAACAACATAAGAATCTTCACCGGCTTAGATGCCTTCAGAGTAATTATTGTCTGCATATAAAGTAGTAACTGCTATCAGTATAAGTCAAATGGGTATGCATTATTCACTTATCTAGAAATTGACTTTGAAATACTTAGTATGAAAAAGGGATGTTTTCCAGAGAACTATGATTTAAGACTACCAGTCTTAGTGATTGCCAAATATCAAAACCAAAAAAACTCCTCAGAATATTCTAACATTTTCCAGACAACATACTCCAGAAAGATTATTAGGGAAACCTGTCCTTCCAGTTAGCCATGCAACAGCAAGAGTCACTATTAGTCTGAAGAAGTCATGGTGGAGCACATAATCTACAAGTCAGATCTTGAATTTAGAATTGATTGCTTCCTTTACAGTCGTTGCAGAGAACATTTTAATGTTATGATTTCATCATGAGTCTCTCAAATGGCAACAAGTAAAATAATAAGTTGGGTTTTCAATATTCCTGTTTACTAAATTCCGCAGGAGTCACAGCATTATGGAAGCAGCCACGAAGAACTATTTAATATTTGAGCAAAGGCTAGGGAGAGGAACTTCTTCTGAAGCGGGGCCATGCTCCAGTGCTCACTGGTAGAAACAATTAACAGAAAGTAAATGTGTTTTCTCATCCACGTCTCTGTCTTCAGCATGCTGAATTTTTCCTCACTGGAACTTAGTGGCTTGCACACACAACATCTTTAAAGTGTTTTCCACATGCCTAAGATCCACAAGGCTTTTCGGTGACAAGTGTGATAGGACATCATTCTAAATTCCCTTTGGACCTTCAGTGAAATCTATCACCCCCTTTCAACGGTGGGAGGAAAAAATACTATTTTGAGAACAGTCTCTGAAGTTTCATTATTTTCTCCCATTGCAATACAATTTTCTGTGGCTCATGCTCAAAGTAGATTCCACTTAAGACAGAATGATAAAACCGAAGCCCCTAAAATTTGGGAACTTGTTTTCTCAGAATAGCATTATTTATACTAACTACATCCTAGCATACTACAGTACAGTTGCAGATTTCAAACATCTACTGAACAAGGGTAAGTTCAGGATACGATCAGCAAAAGATCACGTAATATTTTTGTTTTGAGAAGACAGAAATGGATTTCAGAAACACATGAGAAGATACATAGCAGAACTGGAATTCACGTCTGACCAAGGTTTAAAACAGAGATAAAAAGAACAGGGCCAAAGATGTCACAGACTGCAGAAACTGAGAAAAGGACCACCGCAAAATCACAGAATAAAAGAAGTGCAAACTTAAGCAATCATTCTGCCCAGTTATGTTTGACTTGTGTTATTTGCCAAGTTCCTTCCAAAGTTTCTACTACCTTTGGGCTCAGCTCTCAGATCCCCCAGTTCTTTCTTGGCTGCTTTGGTTTTAAGCAGCTCTTTGTCCCAGGCAGCCAAAGCCTGCTTTTCTATCTGCCGTATTTCTGCTTCCTCTGCATCCAGGCGGCGTTTCCACTCCAACAATTCTTCAGCATGCTGTCGACGCTGCATCAGCTTCTGTTCTCGTTTAGTTAGGAACCTGACAGACATAGCAGAAGATAGTCAAAGACCCCGAAAACCAGAGGCTCTATTGCCACAATTTCCAGAATTTTAGCTATTCAAATTGTTTTCTAGGGAAACTGCCATATTAACTACTATCTCCCAGATTTCTGACATATAGAGAACACTTTTTTTTTTTTTTTTTCAGTAAATAAAGTCTACAAGATATTGTAAAACTGCTACTAACATTCAAAGAATTTTCAACATCTTTAAAAGTGCTAATAATATATTCAGTAAAATGAACAGGGTCAGCTCCTAATTTTAGGACATGAGAAGTACCTGTGGCATGAAACTGGAACCCTCAAGAAAGCAGTGACTGTTTGAAAAATGAACCTATCTTTTTGCTAATTCCAGTGACAGAGAAATATTGTGACCCCAGCTGCCCCACAGTCCTTTCTAAATAACTAATTATAAGAGGTGTTCCTGTAGTAATAATCCACCTGAAAGATTTACTGGAATTACTGGAGCTTTTATCCTTCTTCCTTTGAGTATCATCTCTGGATTGCCACACTTGGAATGTTAATCATCAGCTAACAACATAATGAGAGTAAGGATGCAGAACTGTTCTTCCACCTACTAACAGTCCTGGCTACTAGTTTTAACTAAGCAAAGAAAGAAAGCTCATGCTGAAAATCTGCAGATCTTCTTGATTCGTGACAAAGATTTCTCAAATTATGCATGAAACCTCAGAAATGAGGAAATTAATGTAAAATGTCACAAGCATGAATAAGTCTGTGCACGTATACTAGTTTTCTTTGTGTGTTTCTTTACTGAACAGAATCACCTCTAGTTTGTATCTGGATACTGAAGTTATCAAGAAGACAGCATTCAGTCTTTAAGATAACAACTGGAAGGTCAGTATCAACTGTACACACTTCTAACATGCCAACTCTAGAGAAGAGTGTACATCAATCCATCCATCCCCTGCAATGAAATTCTGAATGTCACAGAATCACTCTTCGAAAACAAGATGGTTTTTGGCAGCAAGATAGAGTGCTCAAATGGGTACAGAAGTACAGAATGGGTGCCTAAAAATGCAGTCTTCCAAGTCCCGTGAGACTTTTCTTTGAAAGTGCCTTTATAATTTGTCATTTTTTAAACAATCCAAATACTTAGCATCGACGTTCTTAAGCTACAAAGCAGTTAATAATTCCATTTGTGCTTTTTTAATCTCCCGTGTTTCAAACAGCTTTTATAAATACAGAGCAATGGCCAACTGGGTAAGCTGCAGGTCTTGCCTGCTGAATGACATTGGCTGTTTGCTCACTCAGCGTTGCTCACTCTGTTCCCAGGTAAAGTGAGCTGGCAGCTCATCAGAAGGATTAAGATTCTGATGATTCTTTCTTTAAGACAGATTCAGATCATGTGGAAAAGTGATGATGCAAAGATAAAAGTTTCAGAAGCCATAAGACACGGACACACCTCTTTACTACAGTCAGAGCAAGGGCAGATGAAAAGCAGCACCTCTATCAGTCTGGAAAATACCTGTCACCTTCCTAGCTAACAGATGCTAGGATTTTCTGTACTTTTTCAATCACTTCCTAGAGATAGGCATCAAGCATTATCTACTCTTACAGAAAACTGACAGATTAATAACATTAGAAGCTAGATTGCCAGTGGTAATTGCACTACAAACATGACAGATAGCCGTGTTTGTCTGTGTTGTCTTTCACTAGCACTACCAGATTTATCAGCTCTTACTTTCAGATACACATCAGTCCCAATTAATGTGGTAGGTCATATCTTTGGAACTTGTTATGTAGGCCATTACTACAATAATGATCTCAATGCAAACTTTTTCTTCTTCCTTCACTAGTTGTTTCATTTCATCAGAATGCCTGGATCTTCATGTTTGACTGGGTCTTGAGGGAGGCAAGTCCAGTTGGAGTAAAGTTCAAGAGAAAAGCTGAAATAAATGGATATGAAGGTGCAAGACTCTTCAGCAGCAGATTTCAAATGAATTAACCCAGGAGGCCACAAGCAGGAGAGCAGAGCTAACTAAATGATCATGAAAATAATCACCATACAAAGACCAAGTAATAAGAAAACTACAAGTTGGTCAAAAAGAGCACTAAATAGAGAAAAAGAAGGCTCAAACACTCGTGCTTTAGAAAGAAGAGGATTAAATGAGCATAGCTAAAGATGCAGACCCTTTTATAACCCAGGGGTTTAAAAGGTCAGAACCACCACAAGGTAGCATGCATAGTGCCTTAGCATTTACTACAGTCTAGAGGGTTCCAGTTGCAACACCGAGGGTACACATTCATCCTCAACAGCAGGGGCACCTTCACAGGGAGGAAAAAAAAATAGAAAAGCATGAGCCACATCTAGTATCTTCAATGCAGGAAATCTACAGGAGCAAAAGGGACGCAGAAGCACTCAGATTACATCATCGTAATTTTCAAAGTCTAACTATTTATCTGGTGCTAAGGTCACGTATTTGGTCTGCCTATTCCAAAAATAACAACCTGGAAGTGTTACCCTACACTTGAACTGCATTTATATCTAACACACACAGCTTTTCAAGCCAAACTAGACAGTTTCATCAGCTGTTCTGAAGTAGCAACTGGACAGTGGAAGCAAAGTGAACTACTTTGCTACTCAGAACACAGTAGGAGCAAGAGATTAATCTGGAATCAGTGTGGAAAAAGTGTCAAAACTGTTCAGTGATGAAGAACCCCTTGACTTTTTAGGACTGAACAGAGCATGCTCTATCAAAGAGTCTATCACTTGAGAAAGGTACAGTTACCTGACCAATTGGTTGTAGATATACAGCTGGAATTTGGGGTGGAGGTTGGGAAAACAGACACTGAGAGAGGCCCAGTGGTGAGACGTAAAGACAGAGAAGAAGTAGTGAACAGGAGAGCAGTGTCTACAAAATAAGGAGGAAGAGTTTAAAACTAAGCAAAAAAAAAAAAAGGCAGAAAGAATGAGAAAAGGACAGCATCTAGCAAAGAACTTCGAAATTAATTGCATTTAACCTAACACCTTGGGTAGAAACATTGTACATTGTTATGCAGAAGGTAATAAGAACACATACACTTGTGCATAAGTTATAACACTTCATTTTCTGTTAGTTAAAGGCATGCTACTTTCACATTGTTCTGTTTTTCTTTCAGTTTTTGAAGTTTTATTAGTCTGATACAAACTTCCACACGCACCTGCTAACATCTCAACCTCAGCTTTTTGCAACTTCTGCTGTTCTAATCCTCAATAGAGTATATTATTAGCATTAAACAGAGTGCTGCTTTTGTAATATAGACAGCTTTGCCAGTCTGAAACTTAAAAAAGGATGAATTTATTTAAAGAAGCTCAAGCAAATCCAGAAAAAGTCTGAAATATATCTGTATTCAACTTCCAGCTGTTCTCCGATTTTGCAATAAGGCACAGACTTGGTCTCAGAATACTCACTTTCATTTCTGCAGAAAGATAATGCCTATATATTTTTTTAAACTACATAACCTTAACACTGTGATTAAAGTGTTACTTTCTAAGGGAAGACTGTTTTAAGCTAGTTCTAGCATATTATCATATTCATAGCAAAATATCATGCTCTGCACAGCTCTGTAGCAACTACAAAGCAGGGTAAGAAGCATACTAAAGAAAGCAAAAGCAAATGAGCATTTAATTAGTTCTTCTGCTGTACGAATTATCATTAAAGCTGCATATGCAAAGCAAGCATGGGCAGAAGGGTTAATTCTCTTTGACAGAGCATGCTCCTGTTCACATGCAGGCTATGCAGATTCAGGAGTTATAATTAAAACAGAACAACTCTTTCATTGTCCTTTTAACAGAAGAGATATTAAAGCTGTCTCAGAGATAGTGTTTCTCTAGTTCTCTTGTATTTTACTCATTCAGTTTCTTTCCATTTGCAGGATCACACAACTCGTTTTTCAAGCAGACAGTTCCCTAAACATACTCTAAGTAAATATTACGTTAATGTTATTCTTAGGTATCTTATAAATAAGGAAATAAAAATTAGGTACTGTTTTTCAGTCAATAAGCACAGCTACCACTATCAAGAAAACCTGCAAGATGTGTGCAAAAGCTATACAATCAAGACTGAAGTTCTAAGGAATTATGTTTACACAAAATACTTTGAACGTGTAGAGCAATCAGACAAAACTATAAAATCAAAAATGCATGACCACATACACTGCATCACACACAAGTACAACTTCCACTTGATGTTCCTCACAGTAATTACTGCAGCTGAAATCCTGATGCCTACTCTTTTGAAACATATACCCCAGATGACAAACATTTTGGACTTGTAATTAAAATATTCTTAAGGATAAAACATACTTTGTATCTGTTACTATCCTTTGCAGTACTAAAGAGATTCATTTACTAACATGTAATTCTTACTGTTGCTTAGGAATAAAGCAAAGATTTCAGAAACAATATTGACTAAAAAGGCTACCTGAAAAAAAGTGGCAAAGGAAGACATAAACACAAATATATTTGTAATCTTTTACATTAACATTATGTATTAACATTAGCATTAATATAATACTCAAATTCATAAGCTGTGATTTAGTTTTGTAACACAGTATTACCATTCTAAACTTCATATGTTGAAACTGAGGGAAAAAGAAGACAAAGAACTTGCTCTGTTTGCAGGTCATCTCCATGCAGGTTTTCAGATCTTTCTTCTGAGCCTATTTCTGATTCCCTTCTTAAGCAATTTACCAACCTCAACACATACTTAGGGAAAGTTTGTTGTTATGAAAGTGAGGTTTTCCACACAACTTGGAATGCTAGGAGTTAAGTTTTAGAAATACAATCTTTTGGATTATCATTTGTGATTTTGTCTTTTCAGTTCACTAGTTCCTGTCAGAAGAGTCTGAATAACAAAGCATCCAATTCAGGCTTGAACATGGAGACTATTTAAATAGAATGTGGATTTGTTCTTCCTTCCCCCGCTACTTAAACCAATCCTCTCTCACTGTTTTGATGCTTTGGGCAGTTTAATCTCCAGCATACACAAACGTGTGCAGATATAGGAAATGTCCTTCCCAAATGATCACAAGCAACCAGGTGCTAAGGAGCCACAGACAGCTTGTCTTTACAAAAGGCAGTGCTTGCTTTTTTGATATTTGCTCTAACTGCTATGAGTTTCAAGAGAAAGGACATTACAAAGATCACCACAAACAAAAATGTAGTGACCTACCTTGGTTCAAAATTCAGAAAAAATGTTTAAGCAGAGACTATTATGTGGGGTTAACTGGCACAGGTCAGATTTTGAATGGGTTAGTCTCAAATAAGAACTTAGGACTTCAAACTAATGAGAACATACTGCTAACATATTTGAAATGCTTAAAGCAAACAGAGTAACTCCTGCACTGAAGAGAACCAACTTATTTGATACAGAACAATTTAACAGGTCAATCAACAGATTCAGTCTTAGTTTCCAGACCCAGCAACTTCACATATATTTGATTATTTCCTCTGAAGACTAACAGCTGTTTTCAGCTTTTTTTCCCCAACCTGTGGATGATGTAAGAAAAATAAAAGGTCTTACTGTCTTCTCAGTCACACACAAGCTCCCTGACCTTCCGTGAACCAGATATGTAAAAGCAAAAAGCAGAAATACAAGATACAGGCATCACTTTGATAATTTCCCTTAAGGTATTTCATTGTAAGAAGTCTGACAAGACACACTGTTAAGCTCAAGTCAGTCAATTTTCCTGCCAAGTACAGATATCACAATCTCTTAAACTGATACGCTTTTACTGACTTGAATTTCTATACTCAAGAAAAAAAAAACATATCCTATAAAATACTCACTTCAAACATTAATATAGCTCTATCAATGCCTATAACCAGTTCTTTTTCAGGCTGACTCTGAAAAGACATCACTGTATATGATATCAGTACCAATGTAGTCTTTCTGATAACCATTTTCAGCGCAGATACTGGCTGAGCCAATTTGTTTTCATTAAAATAGTAAAGCTATGTAATAGAAAAGAAAATTTAGTTACTTCTCATCCATTCTGCTGCGCATCTTTTTAAGTTTCTGCATGATGCTACTAGTCTCACTGCTGGAAATCGATATTGGGGAAGGGCTGCGTGTTTCTGCATCAGTTGGAAGTGGGCTAGAACCATTGCTCTGCTTGATGTCATCCTCACTGTGAAGTTCCTGCAAATATATGTTTTAAAAAAACCAACATTAAAAGCATGAAAAGTTATCCTTTTTTTAGAATTTATTTTTAAACTGTGTTAACCCATCTTGCTTATCCTCAGATTACATCAAATAATACTTCAGGTTAAGTCTGTCCGCCTACATATTTTAGCTTTATTCTCCAACTTCTTTTCATTAGACATCATTTTTTGTACTCTTCTTCCCATCACAATTTAAGTTCTCCCTTGACTGTAACTAGAACAAAAAATCCTACAAGAATACAGTTACCCAAACAGGAAACCAGTCCTCTCATTATTATTACATTTGCATTTCCAGAATTTTTTAAGGATTCAGCTGCTGATGGATTCTGATCACAGAATCATAGAACGGTTTGGGTTGGAAGGGACCTTTAAGATAAACCTAGCTCTGAGCCCCTGCTGTAGGCAGGGATACCTCCCACAAGACCAGGTTGCTCATAGCCCCTGGTCTTGGACGCCCCAGGGAGCAGGCATCCACAACTCGTCTGGACAACCTGTTTCCAGCATTGAAGATATGAGAAACTTTGTTTAATAACACTGAAACACAAAAACCAGCAAGCTTAGGTTTTGGAGCTTACATTTTAGTTCTTTTATCGGATAAACAGAATCAGATTAATAGAATCAGAGTCCAAGATGTTCAAACATCCAAAAACTGATATTCCCATTACTTAAGCTAGAGAATTAATCATCCCCACAGAGTCACAGAATTGTTTGAGTTGGAATGGCCTCTTAAAGACCATCTAGTCTAACTCCCCTGCAGTGAATAGGGACACCCACAGCTCCATCAGTGTTCAGAGCCCTGTCTAGCCTGATCTTGGTTTTCTGCAGTGATGAGGCACCACCACCTCTCTGGGTGGCCGTACCAGTGCCTCACCACCCTTATTATAATGAACTTCCTCCTTACATCCAAAATAAATCTCCCCTCTTAGTTTGAAACCATTTCCCCTTGTTCTGTCACAACAGACCCTGCAGAGGAGTCTGTCACCTTCTTTCTTGTCTACTGTCCAGTTAAAACATTTTCTAATACATTTCCACATGCATTTCCTCAAACGATTTGAAGAATTTAAACAAACGAAATTGTATATGACATGCATATTGTCATATACATGATAAGACAATTTGAGCAGATAAATTTTCCAAGTGACAGGTGTAATCTAATAGCTTTTAAGCTAGTAGCTGAGTCAAATACCAGCAGCATAGTCAAAGAGGGAAGACTCCAACTTCTGTACAGAACACTTACGAGCTTGTTTTCTCCTGCAGATTTCAGTTTTTCCTGCAGTTTCATTGTAGTCTGACGGATTCGTTCTATTTCTGCCTGCTGTTTAAGGATTAGCTGTCTCTCCTTCCGAGCAGCCTTGTTGGCCTCTTGAAGACGCTTAATTTCTGCCTTTAGGTATAAAAGATTAAGCAAAGTAAGTTTGACAGACAGCTCTCCAACGCACTCTGAAACTCTCGGTGTCCACAATATGAGATTAAAGTTAGCAAAACTGTGATGAAGTGATTAGCTTGCAATTTTGGCACCAGAGAATAGACAATCAATTAATACACTCAGGTCTCAACCCATGAGATTATTGATATAGAAGAACCTTTTAAAACATGTTAAATATGATCAAAAGGTGAATTATTGCATGGTGAGAAATAATGCTATTTTTCTATCCAAAAGCCTGGCACAGAGCTATCAGTTCTTAACTTCTACAGTGTCCAAAGCATCACAGAAGTTTCTATAGGATTTTCCTAGAAAGCATCAGTTACCTTTTCCTGCTGTAGTCTCAGCAGAAGACCACGCTGCCTCTTTCGAATAGGGGGCATCTTATCATCCTCTCCCTTGTCTCGCAAATGCCTGCAAACAGATTGGAAGAGATGATTAAATAAGGAAAAAAAAAACCAAAATCAACAACACAAGTGAACAACAACAGCCTTTTACCCTTTAAAATTACTTTTTTTTCATCTGCAGTAGAATATATACATTCTTGAATTAAGACTTGTGGAGTAATGATGGGAACTACCTTCTCTAAGAACAAATATTGGATGTTTTCCTGTTTCTGTGAAATTCTTCTGTCTAACCACGATCAATTTAAACATCAAAGCACACTTACAAACTGAGTTCTGTTCTTTCCAAATGACAATAACATCTGCATAGATTACAGACATCAGAAGATTTGTTCAACCACTGATACTTAATCAAAGAGGAGTGGGGCAGAAGAAAAGTATTACCAAAAGAATGTAAGTAGGAGACTTTCATAAGAAAACAAGCAGTTAGCAAGAGTGTATATTCAACATCATCTTACTTCTTTTGGTGTTCCAACCAAGCTAACTCAGCCTTTGTCTTCTCTTTCAGAGCCTTCTCCCGGAGCCGAAGTAGCGAGGACTGATGAGCTGCTCGCACTTCCTCCTCCTTCATGTACTGTCTTACCATCTCCATAGTGAATTTAGAGAAACTATCTTGCCCTCCTGAGAAAGGCATGCTTAGCTCCTGAAAGGCAAGACAAATTCAGCATGGTTTGTTAACGAAGAAATTTCAAAGCTTTTTTCAAGTACAAACTGTGGTATGCATGTGCTTAAGCATAAGAAGAGAATATGTTTTTTCCTCTCTGAGCTACTATAAGAGCAGCTTTTTCTGCCCTGGGCTGCCTGACAGTCTTGGGATGTCTCCTCATGAGAATAAGCAGCAACATCTGCTTTTATCTCTTGGATGTGAGTAGGAGTGTTAGGAAGAATTCATCCACTGGGTTTTTATAATCTACCTCAAAACATCACTCTTCTCTAAAGCCGCAGGAGAAAAGGTCGAGGCCTTGTAAGGACAAACAAAACAAAACACCTTACTTGCGTAACAGTGACATAAAGGACGTTCATACAACTCTGATGTTTTCAAATGCTCAAAGAACCACAGCTTGTCAGCACGAGCAACACAGAAAAGCTCAACAAATTCATGAGCATAACTGAACAGTAACGGTTAATGTACCTTAACTATGGTCACCTGACATACCTTGATAGATGACAAAGCAGTTTTTTCTGGGGAGACTTCCTCATCAGAATCATCACGATTACCGCGCTTCTTCTCCAAGTTAATTCTACGATGACTTTCAGAGGGCAGCAAAGACCGAAAAGACTTCTCTTCAATCTCATCCTCTGTCATAGACTCATCAAATTTCAGGGAATACTCAGTTGCGATGGAAGCAGAATCTGAGGGAAGCAGGTTAATGCTCAAGTATGTGCCATGCAGGTCATTTTACCCTGTCTCAACTCAGTAAAGCCACAAGGACAGACAAAGACAGGGAGAGGACTCCTCTAATGCAAAAAAAGATCTTAACTTTCAGAAAAGTGACCCTGAGTTAGAGGACATATTGCAATATTGTTATCCAGCTTAAAAAAAAACTAACAGAATTCTATATACAGGTATAAATACATTTTAAGTCTACCAAAACATTTGGTGCTCAGCCTACACATTTAGCAAGTAAACATCTGGCTAGCTACAGTTACCATAGCAAAAAGTAGATAAGACTCCATCACTGTAATGTGCAGAATTTCAAAATATTCCAATCTCGCTACGCCATCTTCTGCTTAAGAGATTATCAATTCACCTGGGACTCAAACTTCACACACATTCCCTCATTTATTTCAGAAACCAGTTTTGAAGCAGCATCCGCCTCCCCCCTTACCACTGTCAGGTTCGTTACACACAAGTACAGCTAACCTTTTTCATCTGGCAGTGACAAAATACTATCACTAGGCAAGGAATCGTCCGCACCAGTATGAGCCTGCTCTTCAATGCTGCTAGTTATCTTTTCACGATGGGGAACTTTTTTCTCATTCTCTTTAGAAGACGGAACAGAAGGACTCTCTTGACGACTGCTGGTACTACTGTTTCATCAAAAAAATATATCTTTTAAATGAAGATACTAGTTTGTGCATTTAAAAATATTTATTTTACATTATATCAGTGAATAACATCCCAGCAACGTTAAGGTTTGATACCCACTTTCTCTGTATAAAAAGAAAACAATGGAACAACACGTCTCAAAATTACTTTGCAAGCATTTTCAAAATATAGTTCTTATTTACAGCAGGTAAACAGAAAAAAGAACAAACCAAATCTTTTCTTACCTCCGATCATGAACCTTTGACCTCGAGGACTCTGAATAACTATCAAACGCTGGTGAGTAAGTCTGTTTTGAGTCACCTGCCTCTTTACTTTGTGACATGGCAGCAGTCTCACATTTCCTGAAAAGAGAAAGCATTTGAGGTAAATCTACACTGTCTTAAATACTGATATAGATTCCATAAGCTTTTATCAGTTTAGTAAAAGAAGTAATACCTACAATTTATAAGAAAGTACTTCAAGGTTAGATAAGTTAAATCATCCCATGAAATACCTAGAGTATCTTTTCTTACTTTTTCATAAAGAGCTGCAAAAAATCAGTATCCCTCCTTTGGGGTACACTATAAAAAACACAGAGTTGGAATCTAAGTTCTTCTTAAATGTTCACTTAGTATGAAATACTACAGTTTTCTTCAGAAGTACGTGAAGCAAAAACTAACAAATCTTACATCCCACCTCCCAAGTTATGAAACATTTGACAAAACCTGTTTGTATCATTTCGGGCTCTCAGTTGTTTCATGAACTCAGAGTGATGCTGCCGCTGGTGGTCAAACAAAGTGGTGACTGGAGCAGCTGGAGCACTGACAGTGTCTGAGATCTGGGTTCGTGCCAGCTCTGTCATCTGAGTAAACAACAAAGGAACACAATGAGCTTTTAACTACCAACATGTTTTTGAAAAAATTGTCCTTCTAGCAGGAAATTTATACTGAATGAATGCATATAACTGTTTTGAGATATTTGTAATTACACATTTCAATTCTAGTTTTAAGAGATGCTCTGTATGTATATATATATATATATATTATTTAACTTACAGGGAGCAGAATTATTAATGTGGAGCTACAGACATGCATTGCATCACTTATGTTGTATTCTAATCAACTTAACCTCTGATCACTCGAATGATCTCCATGCAACATGCAGAACATTTTGGACCTATTATTACAATTAGTTTTTCAAAGCATGAAAAAAAACCAAAACATTTAATTTCCCTTAGAAAATGCATCCTACTCAAAGAGTAAAAATATTATTTTCACTGCAATGGAAGCAACAGGTTTAAATTACAACATTGTACAAAATTCCATGTTTAAATCTGCTCACAAATTCCCCTGCTTTTCTAGTGGGATTTTTGTATGAAATAGATACAGATTCAATCTGATGGAGTTACAGTGCTTACAAATTAGAGATGTTATGCTCACAATCACTATTCTGTCCTTCAACAACAAAATTCTGCATAGTTAGTTAATGGGAAGATCATGAGAAGCACAATCAGGGATTTAGAACTGCCAACCAACTTCTAAGTAGTGATGTTAGAACTGCTCCTTTAAAGTCCTATTATTTGGCATGTTATGAACGTGAAAAAGCTGTACTGAACAGAGCACAACCTAGAGGCAATATTTGAAGCAATGGTGAAATTAAAATAGCTTTTTATTTTACTCTGGATCTCACCTCACGGACCTGGTGGCCCGCATCTGTAGTGAGAAGTGCAGTTTCCACCTGCTTGGCTGCAGCCTTGCACCTGGTCTCCTGCAGCACTTCTACGGCCTCCTGTCGTGACTGGACCAGATGATGCAGTGTCTCTGCATGGGCCTATGTAAAAAACACAACAGTTCAGCCCTTCAAAATCTTCTATCTATAGTAACTACGACAGTATAGTACTGTCTACAGTGTAATACAGCATTTCTATAAGCCTGGGAAAAAAGTTTGAAATTGACACCACAAGATTTTTGTTTGTTCGTTTTTCCCCCAATTATCTTAAGTCCCTTCACCAAAGGTTCAGATTAAGAGCATTCATAGGCACAGATTTACTTAGAACACTTCACTCTTACACGCTCCACATTTTTTAAGAGCAGCATTACCTGAGCTGCCTTCTGCCTTGCCTCTTCCAGTTGTCTCTTATTTTTTAAAGCTTCCTGTTCAGCCTTGATTTTCAAAAGAGTTATGTCCCGTTCATGACGCTGCTGTTGTGCCTATAGATCAGAAAAACATGTTTTTAGCACAGAGGATAAATGCAAGAGCTTAGCTGCCCTAGCCACTTGCTGCAACTACTTTTGAAAGACAAAAGCATGATTTGTCCTATTTTATTTTTTTTTTAATCTTACAAGAAAATTAATCAAATTAGAAATACTGAGACAAGGAAGTATTTTCCCCACTACCTTTAGAATTTGAGCCAAAGAAACGCTCTCCTGCTGGGCCAGTGATATGCCTCGTACTCGTTCCACATCTGAAAGCTGTCGCACAGACTCTTCAATGGCAGTAAGGTAGTTCAATTCTGCTGACAAACGCTGCTGAAGAGCAGCAGGGGAGAATCGCATACATCCTGAAGGACAGGATTTAATTGTCAGACTCTGCTGAACTTCAGTGCCCCACATCATAAAATAATGATAAAAAATAGAACAGCTCTTGAATTTGTACATCTTTAAGAGAACTCACCACTCGCTGAGGCTACTCCTGCTGCAGGTCTACTAGCTCCCAGACTCAAGTCAGAGAAGGCTAGGTTAGGCTTCTGCCCTGATGCTGCGTTTCCAGAAAAGCCAGAAGGTGACTTGGCTCTCTCTGCTGTATTGACTACAGAATCAAACTGCATAATTTTTTGGGAGCCTGGAGACGGGGAAGAAGTTGGCGTCTTCTGAGATCTTCCCTTGTCTGAGAAACTGACAGAGAAAACAAGAAAGAAAGGCATCCGTATTGTCTTAATTCCAGTCATTTGATAAGACAACAAAAGAAGCAGTAACTCAGCTCTTTCATTTATACAGACTGAACAGATCTACGTAGGGGTCTATTCTTTTACAGTTTGCACAGGCCCAATCTATCTGTATGAAATGGCTTCATGAAATGGGTTACATACCTACATTCCAATTTAGAGCAAAGTTCCTACAACACAGTATTTTCTCTCAAGCACTCAGCATACAGCAAAAATCAAGTATCTACATATTCTGATCCAATTATAACAAAGTCTGTGATGATCATTAAAACAAGGGCAAGAAAGAAACATACAGGAAAAGATGCAGACACTTCTTAAATATATTATCCCTATTTTATGATGCCAAGAAGGACCAACTGCAGATGCTTGACTCCCTTAGGAAGAGGTTCAGCTGTGCATGCTTGGTACATCTTAAGAGGGCAAAGGACCTTTCAAACCAAATACTAAGTATAAGTGAAAGCCATTAGTGTAAGTTAATACCTCAGAACCATTCCACAAGCATACAGTGAGCCTAAAACCATTATTTGTTGCTTTTTAGAAAAACGTGCACTGAAAATTACACTGAGCGTATTTCATAACTGTTTTCATTGCACAATTAGCCAATAAGCTGCATTCATAGCCAGCCAAACAGGAAAATTATTTCTTTTTTTCCTTGCATTATACTCTTTCCTGAGGTGCTGTTCACTCATTAAAAGCATCACCCCATAGAGCTGGGTAGGCTTATGAGTATTATTAAGCATACACACGTCTAGCCAAAAACATCTGTTTCATACTATTAAGAGCAAGATAACTATAGAGATTGACAACCTACTTTTTTCCCCTCTTCATAACAGAGTGTTTGTTGGAAAGGAAAATAAAATTGTATTTCAATGCTTAAGGTACTAAAAGAGCTACAACGCTTACACTGGTCAATTTTTCTTATAAAAACAGGAGCATTTGAGGGGTGCAGGGGAATGCAGAAATCCATTTTCCATTTTCACTTACAACAGCTATCAACATTGGGCTTCCATAATTTTTAAAATACAGGAAAAGATTACTGCATCTCACTAACATTTGTACACTTATATTACTTTCCATTTACATATCTAGAAACGTGATCATTTTTGATAGCCTGCTATAACATAAGCCACGCTACTTATATTTGCATACAATCTTGTAAGTTCATATTACCTCAACATGGAGCGTCCAGACAAATTTTCTATCGTGTTGTCAGTATCCGTGTTCTGCTCATAGTCTTTATTAGAAAGTCTGCTACTTGATACGGACTTCTTTGCTTGTTGGGATCCCCACTCTAATTCAGATTGAATTTTATCTTCTCCCACAGGAATGTGGTGAGAACTTCCGTTGAAAGACTCCAACCCTAAGAATGAACAATGCTGTCAGACAGTTTAGGAAAGGGACAATTCTTCACCGTTTTTATAATTTCTCTGCCTACCTAGTTCTGGACAGCTGCGTTTTAACATCAGAGAAAAATAAGAGTCAAGAAAATTTAGCAAAGAACCACTAGAGAAAAACATCCTATCAAGATGTTTGATGAGATTATTGTCACTGAATACACAGAAAGACTGCAGCTTTCATAACAAGAAAATCCTAGAACTTTCTTCAAAAAAATACAAATATCCTACAGTCAAGTGCTGCACTTACGTTCTTTTTTCCCTCTCTTTTTAGATGAAGTAGATGAGTGAGAAGATGCTGCAGATCTGGGTCCAGATGAATGCTGAGATGCAAGTTCGACCGATCGAGATTCACGGGGAGACTTTCCACTAGGAAGTTCTTCCTGAATGCTTGAATTACTGCTGCTTGCAACACTAAAAAGGAACAGACTGACAGTGATTAACTGTGAACTTTCAAGTCCTTTGTTACATTGTGTACAAGAAGGTTGCAAGAAAGGACCCACCAGACAGCTCATCTTGAAAAACACCAATTCCGAAATTAAAAACTTACAGCTAAGACATTAGACAGTCCTAATTTGAAGTAGTGGAAGCATTTTAACACTTTCAAATCTTATTTCTTTCCTAACTTTTACAAGCACTAACCAATTAAGCATTCTAACAGCTACACAAGAGCTTTCACCCAGCTACAAAGGGTAAGCTACCTGCCAGAACAAGGCAGAACAAAAATCAGGCAAAGATCGGGAATATTCCACTCCAACCTTTGCACTGAAAGTCATGTTGCTTGCCACATTAACTCCAAGATCATAAAGAACTATCTGACCACTTTCAGTAGGATTACAGTACAGCATACCAGGAAAGATGTACAGTGTATTATAAAACAAAATTTGCATCAACCGCATTCTCTCAAATGCTGCATTTTGATTTCTACAGGAGGTCAAACACACCCTTACCTGAGGTCACGTGCAATCTTTCTGTCTGTTAAAGTGCTGCTTCCGGGTGAGTAGGCAAAGTCATCTTCATAAGAAACAATGCTCTCTGGAGGGCTCAGGGCAGGGAGTAAAGGGCGCAGAAGGGAAGATCCTCCATTTGATCTTTCATCAAACACTGGAGACAAAAATAATTTTGAATACAATGTGGATCAAGTCAGTAAATAAAGCTGCAGAGGTCAAAAAGCTCCTAACCACACTGAGCTCAAAATGTTTCCTTTTGAATACAAGAAGCATCAGGAGAACAACAGTACAGGTATCTCACAGCAGTTTTAACATAAAACAAGCTCTTTTCACAAATTACTGAGTACTTCGTTAACAAACTCCAGCCAAAACACGTTTGAAGAACATACTCCTTGAGAGTCATCAGCAGAAAGTTTCAGTATGGTCATGTTTAATGTTAAGGGCCATTTAAACAATAATAAAGGAAAAAACCACCAAGATAGAAACAAACTTCTCAAAAATGGCTCCTCCTCAAAAATGAACATCTGAACGAAAAGGAAAGAGGACTGACACACCAATAGCCTTCCCTCAAAAGTGGGGATGATTTTTTTCCTTACGTGATTAGGCCGTGGGGGAAAAAGAAGGGAGGAAAGGGAGGGGATCATTTATCCTTCAAAAGTTAAAGGAAAACATTACACAGTTTAATGTTTGATATATCTCAAAGCAATACATCTTAACGCACACTCCTTATTTGTGAATTATCAAATGAAAGAAATCATAAAATTGAGAAGTTTTTTTAAAAGACCTCCAAGTAACCCTTCCATTTTTCTCCTTACCCTTGCCATGGAGGTGGTAACTTTTTGCAAAGATGTTGATGACACTGTGTGGGCTTCCCTTGGCTAGCTCTTCCCACGACCCCTTGCTGTGAGCGCCGCTTGTCTGGGATTGAAGTGGCAGATACTTCTCAGCTTCTTTCTGAAACTCTTTTATGGGCTCAAAAGCATTCCTCTCCCGGACACAGAAATCCCTCTCTTTCAATGTCTCCAGAATCTTCAGTGGAAGCTGTTTCTGCTGGCCTCCCTCCTCCTCAGAGAGGCTTCCGTCACTCAGGAAAGGCCCTTCGCTGATGGAGTCAATGCTGGACTCTTGAGGAATTACAGCTTTGCTCTGAGTGTACGCCTGGTTTTCACGTCCCAGGGAGTCAGCCAGTCTCTTAGACAAATGTCCAGTGGGGGACCTCATTCCAAGGCTGACTGCAGCAGTATGAGGCCTGATTGTCTCAGGAAGCTTTTTAAATTCACTAAGGTTGCCTACTCCAGGAAGGTTGTCTTCAAAGGCTGTATGAGACACACAGGTACCCAGCATCTTTTGAATTCTGGCTGAAAAAGCATCTTCATTTTCCTCCCTCACAGGAGGACTCACAGCCTTTGCCCACCGTCTGTCATCCTGGTTTTCTTGCACAAATTCATGGTCCAATTTCCAAATGGTACCATAATTGAGACCAGCCCCAGCCAACTTCTTGGCTTCATTTTCAATTCTGCTAGAAAGGGAAGCAGCTGTAGCTTTTAAAGCTTCAATCCGATCTAATTTACTCTTATATTGGTTAGTAGAGGGTTTTCCTAAAAGATTTTGCTGTGCAGCAGGTGAATTCATGTACGGCTGAGCGATGAGGGTCAGCAAACCCATGGGTGCAGTGTGGCTCTTCCTGCCTGCTAACGCTGCATCACACTCCTTTGACAAAAGTCCCATCTGCTCCAGACTGCGAGGTTGTGAGCAAGGGCCTCCACTTAAGTCCATGAGAGTTTGTGGATGAGAGAGCTGGACTCTTGGGCTCAACCGGTCTGGTTGTACCCATGAAGGTTCCACGAAGTCACTTCTGAAACAAAAAGTCAACATTTAAGTTAATGACTAATAAGTATAATTATTTTAGATGAAAGTCTCATTGACACAAGTTTGCTTTCTGGAAATGAATACTTCCTGGGAGAGTTAGAAGGGCAGACAATGGGCAGTAAACAGTTACAGAATGTTATTACAAATAGAGCCCCTCCCAAGTTTTCGATGTTGTTTATGCTGCAATTTGCATTGTAGACCTATAAAGAGCTGAATGTTTTCATAATCAGCAGCAACCATTTTCTAAAAGTTTCCCAATTTCATAAGGGAGGAAACACTTCCTTTGTCCCCCTGTTTTACATGGCATTTCTTAGCACTGTTCTTCCCCATTCAGTTGTACTCAGACCACGCTTCGCTAGAACTGTCACACCACCACTCAGGTGGTGCCATGAGGAAAAGAAAGAAAGAAAGGCCTCATTATATTTACAAAGTGTGGATTTGACCAATGGAAAGTAAACATAATGAAGGAGGTTTATATTTAAGCCACAGATATTGACTGTGTAATTAAAAATGAGACATGCACAACTAGGCAATTAAGGATAAGCAAGAAACGTATTGGTTTTTAGCTTCTTACTTTTAAGAGTGTGGTTAAGCACATTATCTTCCGCTAAGAAAAACTCAGATCAGACATGAAAAAAATGAGAAGTGGAGAAAAGGGCATGAAAGGAAATAGGGAAAGGCTAGTTCCAAGCTGAAATGGAGGCTTTTGGTACTTTAGACACAGTTTTATTTTAAAAGAAAAAACACAACAATTGATGAAATGGAAACACTGAACAAATCAGATGAATATGTGCGTTGTTTTTCTCATAAGATCATCTCTTCTTGCCCGCTCGTAATAGCTAGTGGAGAAAACATTGCCTCCCAGTTTGAAATTCACATCCTTTGATGTCAGCAGAAGATTAACAAGATCCACCAATCATTCGTTACAGACTCAATAAATGCTAATAGCCAAAATTTTCATATGCTTTTCTGCATCATCTGCCTCCTTACTTTGAGAAAATGTTGTAATTGCCAGAAAGACAATTACTCTCCACAGGGCACGAACATAAAGGAACAGTCTATTTTCATCACCCTGAGAAGAACACCAGAGTACCCTCCTCTCTCTCAGAAGGCCTACAATGGCTCACCTCAGTAGTGGCTGCTGTTGCTGTGGTTCTGACAGTGACATGTCACTACTTGAAGATGCACTAGGAGGACGCTCTTGAGCCTTGTTTTCTTTGTCAGATTCTCCAGATGGCTGATAACCAGGTCTGGGCTAGAAATGAAAATAACCAGAAAAATGCATTTTCAGAAGTCTGTAGGAATTTAGAAGCTTTTGCCTTATTAAAACTGAAAAAGGTTTGACTTCCTCAGTGCAACACCACATCTTTCCTACCGTGCAAAGATTTAAAAATACAGGACATACATGCTTTTGTCTCAGCAGAATGTAATGGGAAAAGAACTTCGCTCATATACTGAACTTGTTCAACTGAACACAAATTGATATTAGTCTTTTACTACTGATCTTTTCATGTTCAGTTTCTGATTAGCAGACTTTTAATTTGACTCAATACTGATTTAAGTTTGTCCACTGACTGAGAACAACTTCAGACAAAGCCTTTCAATTCACCATTCAATTAATGTTTACAGTTTTCTTAGAAGTCAACTATTATAGCTGATGTTAGTAAATATTCTGAATTTTCCTTCTATTATAATAGAAAGATGATTTCCATTCATCTTTCAGAGAAGTCTTGCTACAAAGAGAAGCTACCATCAGCAGCAAGTTAGTTCTGAATCAAAAGCACTGTTGTGCTTAAAAAACACTGTTTTCTATGCATGCTTTCGGATAGCTCTCAGATCAGGACAATTCACGACCTTCCTAGATATATGACCTCCTATTCCTGCAAACAACTGCAGCACTTTAAGTCAGTGAATCAGCTATACCTGTGTTTCCTGCACTGTAGGCTGCTGAGAGGGCTCTTTTAAAAATGTATGTTCCAACAACAGTTTAGAGTAAGTTTCTTGTAACCGTTTAGCTGCCAGAGGTTCAGGAGGAGGTACGCTCTTGACTTTTTTAAAAGCCTCCTTTTGCTTTCTATAGAGTTCTTGGAGTCTTTTGTTCTTCTGCTCCGTTGCCTCTTTTTGTGCTTTCTTCTCTTCATTCTGTTTCTTCTTCCTCTCCTCTTGCTGCCTGATGATGTACTGACGAACCTCATCCGTATCATAGTGACGTTTCTTAGAGATCACTTGAGGCTCCTCACTGGCAGCTACCTTGTCTGGTTTCCTTTTGGTCGGACTGTGGCTCCTGGTATTTTGAGTAGGCAAAACAGACTTCGGATTCTGCTTTTCCACATTTTTTTCCTGCTTTGTAAGCATGGAATCCAACTGCAAATCATCAAGAATTCCACGTATCTCCAAGGGCAGGAAGTCCTTATTTACAGAGGCATGATCATCTTGGTTATCACCTGGAAGAGCAGATTCCAGTTTCTTCAGATTATTCTCAGATCGTACTTTACTCCTTGACCGCTCAGAACTTCTTGAAGAGGCTTTCTGTGTAACAACCAGTCTAGAGTCTGAACCCGTCCTTCCAATACGACCTGTTAAAAAATAACTTGTCAGATATTGCAGGTAAAAATCAAACTTGGTAATTACACACTCTAACTGAAGCAGCAGGAAAGCGAGGAGGAGGGAGGTGATAAAAGATCGTGGAAAGTGATGCAATCATCATGGAAATGGCAACACTTAAAATAACAGAGAGGATTTTATTAGAGTCTTATCCCTTCCCTGCACATCTTTTGACAGTCTTTAACATTTTTCCCAGTTTAATTGGTACAACCAGTATATACCTTCCTCTTTTTCTAATGACCATGAAGCATGTACAACCAAATAATTCCACTGATTTTAATTCAGTATTTTGGGAAAATTTTCTTTGCCTTACAGCAAAACATCTGCTTACTCACCTCAACTGCAATTCTCCAGTGTGATGTTACCTACGCAGATCTCACTGTAAATTTGCTTATGTTTCAGATATTCAGTGTCACAGCCTGAATTCAGCAGCTACTGCTTACACTGAGCTCACACCCTTTATATTCTTACAGCCTCGCCGCCTCAGAGGCATAACCAGCACAGCAGTTACCACCTACTCCTATTTAACCTGTCTGACATTTGGACAAATTCTGAAAAGGGCTGGTTGAATTAAAAATGAAGAATTACAATGCCCACAGAGGATATTATATTCTACCTGTAAGAGCAAAAATTACCGTAGAAAGATAAATACCCAAACATAGCTTACAAATTATATGCAGCACACCTGGAAAAATCAATCTGGCCACAGACGATTTCCAGCCATTCCTTTCCTCAGTAGCCTTAACAGGCAAAGACAGAATACAAGTGATCAGATTTTGTTGTTGAAACCCTTTTCCCCTCTTTTCCAGAGCTCCTTTGCACTTTCATAGCATAGGAAGTGAGGTGATGCACTCCAACCACGGAAGTGAGTTAAGTTTTTTCTGTGGCTGCCTCCAAGTTAAAAATAAGTTATTTTATTAAGAAACTGACTACACTACATCTCGGGCATCTAACTTAATCCAGCAGACATGCAAAGTTCTATAATAAACTAAAAACAATGAAAGAAAGTACAGTGATAAAAAACTTACCAGGCTTGGCAGTTCGCTCTCGCCCCGTTCTGTCACTAGATACAGCTCTTCTGTCGTGTTCTACTTTGGGAGCTGGACCCAGTAGCTTTTTGACTAGCTTCTGTCCCTCCCGCCAGGAGGATGCACTTATTACATAGTTTCCACCTGCACAATAAATAACAAATAAAAGTCAAGCACCAGATGGATTTTCTGATGCATTAAAAAGAAGTATTTCTTGCAACTTTCAATCATTACTCTACCCTTTAATTTTACAAAAGGGGCACAGCTGCAGTTACACACTCATAATAGCGATGTACCACTAAGACACTCAACAGCTGAATCACACAACTGTCAGTGCTTCATGCCTACACATAACATGGTGTAAAAACTCAATATATGCAGCAGAACATTAGAGCCCTATGAAACTTAAAGGCAAACAATAGATAGAAGATGTAAAATGTTTCAATAAGAAGAGCAGAAACAAAAAATGAAACAGAAAGGCTCGTGTTTTTTTAACGTGAAGATGAATGGTTTCCTGGAAAGAACTTCAAACAGAGCTGAGGTAGGTGTCTTGTTAAGAGATAAAATAATAATGAGCAGCAGTTGTCTTGCAAATTCACTGTCCTCTAGTTGACATTTCTGTACCATGACTGAAAAAAGAAAAAAAGCCATTACCCTCCAAGCTCACAGTTAATTCACATACAGACTGAGTTTATGCCGTCTGCAAAGCAATCATAATGGCATGAGTATTATTTTATCATCCTACACATAATTAAATTATAAAAAACTGGTGCTGGAATATCTCTACCTAATATTAATTAGATTAAAATGCTAGGTTTAGTCAACTCATCCTTCTTATTACTGACTTAAAACATCATTAATCATTTCTAAATGGTCTTAAAGCCCTTTTTGGCAATTCCAGTCCTCTGTCTCTCTTTTCTTCATACACTCTATGCTTAGGAGAAAAAAAAGCAGCAAATCTATTCAGTAAGAAGTCTATAACCCACTGTTCATTTATTAACACCCCTCCTTGCTTGTACTGTAAACTGTCCAAGTATTTTACAAATCTGTCAGCTGAAACATGTCACCACAATCCTCTTTTACAGATTCATCAGCCAAAGGGGTTCTCCTGCCTGACTTGCTGTTCTCAATTACTTCTGTGTGCATTTAAAAAGGCAGTGTAAAGTCTCATCTTCCATTTCAAGTCAGCTGTTAGAACTAAAACAAGCGAATGGAACAGAACATGAGCTATGGCTATTTATAGCCTTGGCTATGTTAAGCAATTTCTTACTATGACTGGAGGAGGCTGGATGACCACAGCTATGCCACTTAGATCTGTCTCTTCCACGGATTTGAGAACATAATTCTACCCATTTTTACTCCATTACAGAGGATATCCAATGCCATTAAAACTCAAAGCAACCTGTACTCCTCCCTCATTTGGGACTGATACGAATTTAAGTTAGCTTAGAATGTTTCTTTAAGTATGAATCGATCAGCATAGGAAGCAGAAAATCCATGCTTAATGCTTTTAAGTATTAGCAGTCACCATCACAGCAAAATATTTGCATTTACATGCACAAATGCAAATTCATTCTCAAAAACCCTCTATAATAGTTTATTTTTTTTTCCAATTATTATTTTTTTTTTAATAGACATTCTTTAACAAAGTGTTTACTGATTACAGGTGACTGTACATAATACCTTAAGAGGTGCAAGAGATGATTAACCTTAACAACACATTTTGTAAAAGAAATAAACATTCCTTTTTAAACATCAAGGTTTGTAAGACCTGTCAGGGAATGTGCTTGAGCATCTTTCACTTCATGAAAAAGACAAGTACAGGCCAAGCCAGAATAGAAGGTGCAGGACAGCAACAACTTGATACAGAATGTGGAAGAGCAACAGAGCAGTGAGCCAAAGAACCAGAAGCTCAGCTGCTTCCCAACTGAAAAACTGGGAGAAATCCCATCCAGAAACAGCCTCTTCATGGAGGAGGACAACTCAGCAAGACTCAACGGCTCCATTCCTACCTGTTCCCCAACTGCTAGCATTTCACTATCATCTCCATTCCAACTCCCAGCATTATTCACTGAGCTACAGGTCAGGCACTAACAAGTTTCCACAAGAAACAGAAGCAGGATCCATTTCTGTCTGCACTGGCCTGATGGACACCTGAAGATATCCCGAGACACATACACTCATGAGCAGTTTCCAAATGGAAAGGTGAAAAATCAAAAATATCCCAAAACTATAAAAAGCATACATAGCCAAGCAAACACCAAAAACACACACATCCTCAACACCATCCACTATCACTACAATTGCATTTTTGCACATCTGCAAAGGTACTGAAAACTACAAGCTTTATTTTATTTTTTCCTGAAACAAAGCTCATCTGTGAAGCATACACATGCAACAGTTTTCCTTCTACAGTAGGGGAGGTCACCTTGTTTGGAATCTGGATTTGATGACTGTGGCAGTTTCTGGACTTTCCGCACTGGTCTGGATGCTTTTCTCTCTTTGTTTCTCTCACTAAATTTTTCTTTCATTGTTGAATTCTCTAAAAAAAACAAAACAAAAAAGCAGCAAGAATTGTTAAGTGATATCCCACGGGAAAAAACATGTAACACTTAGCTTAAAAAAGAGAAGCTCAGAAGCACAATATTACAGCACGAAGATTTTGAATCAAGTATTGCTTACCTATGCACTGAAACGCACAGAAGCCAAGCCAAACCACAGCAAAGCTGTAACAGATCTTTACAAAGTCTGTTTTCCACTTTAAATGCTATTTTGACAGGTAGAAGTAATTCTTTGTTCTCTTCTACTACAGACATTCCACAGTTCTAACGTCCCACACAAACACATAGTTTCTTCGCTCCTGAAATACCAGGGCTACTGCCTCCATGTTAATGCATGTCATAAAATCCACTTGCTGTCTCTGTGCTCAAGTGTGCAGGACAGGATACCCGTGTGCCCTACTTTCTGCAAAATTTACTCACCCAGTGATGCAGAATTATTCTGTATCACTTAAGCCCTCATTTAGAACACAATTAGGTTTGAGGCTTTAGAGAAGCCAGGTACACTCCCCCAAGATGAACTTGTATTCTACCCTGCTTTTACATTAGGGTAAATTGAACAAGAAGGAAAACTGGATGTGGCTCTATCACTAACTGCACTGAGTGGACGTCCCAGCTGCCCTGGTAGAAAGTAGAGACAAGCACTGCTGAGGAACACGTGGCAAGCCATGCCTTTGGTTCCAGCAGCCTACCATAGACTTCTAGAAGCACTTTAATTTACATGCCTTGAAGATGCTTTTCTTAATCCTGATACAACCAGACTGCGTTTATGGAACTCCACAGCCATTACTGTTTGCTTGTTCCCCTATTCAACATGGATAGAAATGATATTTTATTACTTAGATGCCAATGCTAATTTTTTCAGCACTTAATTTCAGCTGAATTCACTGATGGAGGCCTATAGAAAGGACGAGAGACAGATCAACAGGTCATACTAAATGGAAATTTAAGAGGCCTGTTCTGCCCTCTGTATCCCTTCCTCACCAATTTTCCATTCGTATTTGAGCCTGACAAGCACAGAGAATGAAGGCAGCAAGCATCAGAGACCTCAATGACTGCACTTGCAGAAACCAAGATAGTCTCCTCACCACTCTCAGTGCCAGACAGCTCTTTCCTCATACCAGGAAACTGTGATTGCTTCCCACTCACTCTATTCATATTACAACAAATTTGTTCAGTGAGGCAAAGTCTGAACACCTCTAAGACAGGATTATGGGAAGTCTGGGATCCGTATGTAATATCCTTTAGCCTATCTGCTGAAGATGTAAAGTTATTCTGCATAGTCTGTGCTAACATATAGAAATCTCACTGAACAAAAGAGAAAAGCTTCTGCAGTTATTAGAAATCTTACAGCTTATTTAAGAAACAGAAGACCGTGGAGCTGTTTCAAGTCATTATACACACCCAGAACTCTACATGCTGTAACTTCATTACAGAGTTAACACATGGATAGATAATCCTGTGGGCTAAAAATACATTTATAGTACATATTATATGCAGCTCCAGCATTTGATTACTTGGTATCAGCTATTGAATATAATCTTTTCAGGTCAGCAAGGAGACACGTTCCACTACAGCTGTTCTACAGGCATTAGAACAAAAATATGGTTGAACACACACACACAGCTCGTTTCTTTGTGGACAAAAGTTCACTGAAAACATGACCCAAATGCCTTTTTAATTGGATCTCCTAACTGGAGGCATGAATTGTTTCAGAAAATTTGGATTTATATAAGGAGCTCATGAACTACTCAAACTATATGCTTGTCAAAACTAAAAATAAACAATGGTAGTGTTAACAAAAATACCTTCAGAATATTGGCATTCAATGTATGAGCAAATGCTGAACAGAATATCTGAAGAACTATTTTGTTGAAATGGTTGCCCTTTCTGATTTTTTTTCTGAATGACTCCAAAAGAATTTCTTACTATCTTGTCAAGCCATATAAGCAAACCAAAGTTGAAGTCTAATCATTTCCATATGAGCCACTACACTATCAATGCAGTGAAGTGCCTTTCCCTCTAACCTTAAATATGTTTTGACAAATTAGAAATGTTATTTTTAATGTGTAATAAGCAAACTCTTAAGTGTCAAAACTAGTGGTTCTTGGGGGATATAATTTTCCACTCCACTGCTTTTTAATAATTTGATCTCTTTCTCCAATTAGGCGAGTCAAAAGCAATTCAACCCTACAGCTCTTCACTGTAACCACTTCAAAACACTTTCTTGGGCATCCTAATCTAGATTACCCAGAGAAAAGAGCTGTCGATGGCAATACAGTTTTCCAGAGTGAAAAAATGAATGAAGACTGGGTCTTGGAGCCATAAATATGAAAACATAAAGCACGTGTTACAGTTCTGATTGTTCAGCAGCTTAAATTTGCAATAACTGTTTTACAGTTATCTTCTCTCAGTCTTTATCATCAAAATACTGTGCTACTAAATAAATTCATCACAAAGAAAAAAAAAATGATTTCTCCCATGTTTCTATTCTTCAACAACGGTATTTAATGCTTTTCAAAAGGCCTCCAAGTAAACAAATAACAGTTTTTTAAGCTTTTAGCATTCAACACTTGCTCTTATATCTAATACAGAATAACCTCAATGGTAATGCTCTTTTAATTTACCACTGCTGAGTTACATGGTGCCTCCTCCCATACTTAAGTAAGCCTTACAACACTGAAGGTACAGAGTTGCAGGGAAAACTAGATCTAGATCATTTTAGAAGTTTTTTTAATATCTTTTTTTTGGTCTACCTGTATCCTTCTTTTCAACAGAAGCTGCACTTTCATAAAACCAAGCTGTTATCCTAACTGCCTCTGCAGAAAGCTTGATTCTTTCTTGGGTCCTTGCAGAGGACTTTGAAAGAAAGCTGGATGCAATTGAATCTCCCCTATTGTCAGGAGACCACAGAAAGCCTCTAAAGAAGTCCTTGCAAACAAATCTTTGGGACATAAATTTCTCCTACAACTCCAAGATTTTGATTATTCTGATGTAAAAGCATGACAGTTCTATAAAGCCACAAATATGAAACCAACCTCTTGCCATATCATCTCCTCACCACACATAGCTGAAGACACACCCCTTTACTGCAGGCTACCTAATTAATGCATTTTAAATAAGCAGATCCCAACAGATTTTCCATAGCAGATGCACTCCATCTCCCCTTTAGCAGCCTATAGGGGTGCTAAAGCCTAAAGGCTGTGTTGCTTAATAAATTAAATATGCATATCACCTGTCAGCTGGAGTGCTATATCTCTGTACAGCTCCCGACCAATGTGAAATCCTTGCTCATGCCAGATTTTTCCATCTGGAGCACGAATCTTAGCTTCAGCAGGATTAAAACCTGGAAGTAAACAATTGAAGAGTTTTAAATAATTGTGTAAAATGTAAATAAAGCTTTTGGGGTACAAAAGGAGTGGGAAATTGCCAACTAAAAGAGAAACTACTTGAATTACTAATAATAAACCAGAAGAAAGCAAAATATCAGAATGCTGCCCGCTCACAGATCAAAACCTGCAGAAAAGTATGAAGAAAAAACTGAAAAGGCTTTCTCAGTCAATAACACGTTGCTATCACATGGGAATATAAAAAAAAACAACATCAAAATAAACCCAAATAGTAATACGGCAAGATTATTTTTTAAAAGTAATTCATAAGAAGAGACAGGAAGATTTTAAAAGGAATTCACACTTCTAAAGATTGTTGAGAATTTCTCTTCTTTCTTGCCCTGATCTGTGATCATACCATTCTATCCACTCCTGTACTGCTTGAGCACAGCACTTAGTCAGTTCCATGCTTTGATACTTTGCAAAATTGAACTTTGCTCCTTTGCTACGAGTGACAAACGGGGATTCTGCATCTCCATACCTTTGTATGCTGGAGCAGCAGGTGCAGCTGTCACTTTCCTGACTTTGGGAGTAACAGTATTCTCCACATTTGTGATCACTACAGGCTGTTCAACAAATCCTGAGTGCTGCCCTCTGCCACCCAGCTCTTCAGAATGCTCCCACTGCTTACGAATCCGCTCCTTCAGCTTCTCCAGCTTAGCATCATGCTGCCGCCGTTTCAAGATTTCCAGCCTATGAGCACTAGTACTCGTGGCAGAAGGGAAAGACACTTTCAGATCACCGTCCTGGGACGTGTTACTCAGAGGAGCTTTAATGTTACCCTCCTCTCCTCTGGAGCTGCTAGTTTTTTCCTCTTCCAATCTTGGAGGTGTTGCAGCTTTAAGAAATGCCTCGTTATTTTGCAAGGCGTCAATTGCTGGTCCATCATTTAAATACCTAACAACAGTCTCATCTGCAGCAGAAGAACATGGACTTTCAAAATCTCTTCTGTGGAGATCCCGTTCATCTCTGTCATGTATCACACGGCCCATTACTTCAGTCTTCCCCTCTGCTTCACAGAAGTCCAAACAAGACAGAAGTTGCTTGGCTTCCACTTGGCCAGAACCGTGATGCGGCAGAGAACTCAATGTATCCCTGCTGTAACAAAAGGAAGAAAAAAGTTACCATCAGAAGTGCAACTGTAGGACCTTCCAAATCAGCTATAAACATGCTCATTAACTAAACAGAATGACTCATCTCCACTTCAAAGGTAAGTTATTTTAAATCTTGACCGTGATATACTTAATAAGGAAAGTCTGAAGAAATCATACAAAGTTACTATTCCAAATCTGAAGTACTTTTCTACACTCTGAATAGGATTTCAATAGACTTGTGGTGGATATATTGTTAGGACACAAACTTATTTAATATTTTTATTCATTTAATATTTTAACTGACTTAATATTTTTACTGAGGTTCAAGAGGTGAATCTCCATCATCTAAACTAGCTGGCTTGCTTCTTCAGCAAGTGTATTTATTGAACTCATTTAAGAAACCCTTAACACTGTACTCAATAAATTCTCTCTCTCCACATATTTTTCTCACATAGCATAGTAAAGCACCCATCAACGTAACTATAGAAGATGAGTGGTTTAATTGCATATACATATGTATAAAACAAAATAAATCTATCCTATGCACAGCTTAAGCAACTACCACGGGCAGCTGTCAGATGAGACATGATGTGTTAATGTAGCAGCTCCACGTTTCCCCTATAGTATAGTAGCTTGTAGGAGCATTACAGTAATTAATGCATACGAAGAACAGGTTTCTGTATTTTTTTTACTCACGCCCCACCATCTTCTACGGCCTGTAAATTACCCTGCCATTTTCCTTCTTTATCTAGTTTACTCCTTCAATGATAGGACAGTGTGGAACAAGAACATTTGGGAACTCGTGCTTAAGAACTAACAAAACAAAGTTGGAAAAGCATGAGGAAACGCTCTTTTTGGTCCTTATTATAGAAACTAAATACTTAAACCAATCAAGCTACAGTCAACTTGATGGTGTGGCCCCATTTCAACACGTTTGACTTTAAAGTCATTCTCAGGACAAAAACTAAGTTTCTAACTTAAAAATGAAGAAACTTGTCCAACACCACATGATGCTCGTGGGTGAGGGGAAGAAGTAAATTTCTGAGTCATCATCAAACAATATCAGCATTAGCTTAATTTTTATTTGAGTCTATTTTTAACAGTCAGTTGTTCCAACTTAACCTGTATGAAGCCAATGGTTCACGAAATTCCACCCGGTTGCTTTTTTTCACATTGCTTTCAAGGGTTGTTGCTCGGAGAGGACTACGTGAGGACTTCTCCTTGCCTGATTTAGTTTGGCTGGAAGACCGGGAAGCTGGAACAGAAACCAAAAAAACCCTTTATATACTTAACTCTCCAGAAGGAGAGAGTTCTTGTGGCTGAATGAGTAAGCACACAATTTTGAGGAATTCAAGCAGGACTCCAAAATAACATTTCAAGTTCTCCCACTCTTTTACTACAGTCCGATTGCAACAACTAGGAGCATGCTTAGCAAGTGCTTGAAATAGTGATGACTGGAACTAGATGAGCTTTAACATCTCTTTCAACCCAACCCTTTCTACGATTCTATAAATTAAAGAGAGACAATAATGCTTAAACATTAATTAGATGTAACTAAACTTATGTATGCTGACTGTGTTGCCACTCGAAGTTGATCTGCTACATGCACTGAAGAAAAAGAGTGTTACCAGAATACTCAAAAAAGTTAAGGTTAAAATAAAGAAAGCGTGAGATTTAACATTCCATCAGGGTGTAAAAGTTGACAACGCTAAAAAATGTAAACAGCTACTCCAATATAAACATAGGCATATACAATTGTTATCAAAACCCCAATAAAGCAAGCCATCAGGATGAGATAAGCACTGCTCATTCATAACAGTGGGCAAGCCTTGTCACTCATTCTAGCTGTATGTATACGTCAGCAAATCTTCATTCCCAAGCTAAGAGAAAAAAATATTAGGTTATCCTGAACAATTAGTTTTTCATCAGTAGAGATCATTAGCACAAGACACCTTGGACACATACAAAATTGGGTTGGTGGGGGAAAAGAATAAAGGCTTGCCAGACTGCAGTGGCTTATCCCTGCATTGCATGCTATGCCCTAAATAATACATACCTTTCCTGCTTATTTTTCTGCTTGTACTAGCAGAGGGCTTCTTAGCATCCATGACAGAATCAAACACAGCTGTGCTGGTGGGAGCTATTTCCAATTTGTTCTCTATATGCCGTAGCTAGAATTTGAAGATAATGCATATTAAAATACTGTTTTCAATTAAAAAAAAAAAAGTTTTTTCCCCATGTGACATTTTTCCCCCTCATTTTCATAAAGAATAAAACTGCAGGCCAAAAGCAACTTTACAATGCTTGTGTTGCAAAACTAGAGAGCCTTCGGACCAGAAAACGCTTCGGACCAGATTATTAGGATCTGTTTAAAAAGATTATCTGAATTATGTTCTGTTATACAGATACGTTTCTGTAAGTAAGCTGTTGTGAATAAATGAATGATAACATGCCATTCAGAGTCTTACTGCTTGGCCTCACTGAAGTATTAATTCCACCTGGAATATATTCTACAATACTCTTACCAAAAAGAGAGCGTAATGCAGGATTCCACGTGTAAAAATCCTATACTGATGCTCAAATAGAGAGGAATATGAGCCTAGGAAAGAGCCAAATTCCCCCCAGACTCACACAACTTGGTTTCACTGACGCCGCTTTTTAGAAAACGGAGTGCAATTTCTTAAGCATCTAAGTTAAGTTCCCCCAGAAATATTGCAATTCCAATGCTCAAAGATGAAAAGTGATGAAGTACATTGGTACAGCCCCAGTTTCTGACTTCTTTGGGAAAGCAGGGGAGAGCTCTTTTTTCAGGTTTTCAAAAATAAGAGAACTCTGCATTTTCTTAGATAGGAAACAAGGTAATACTATGCTTGAGACTCAGAAGGTAGTACTGCGCTCAAGGCTAAGCTTGCTGTGTCAAAAATCTCTTTTATTATACATGGAAAGTATTTTCTGAAATACAGGACTGTCTGACATGCACACACACCACAATCACTTGCCCTGTTTTCAACCTGTCTAACAGCAAACTAATATTTTCATAGCAAAATAATATTTTCATTCAAACTACTCTAATTTGAAAAGCAGAAAAGAAGGAGTACTTACAGCAGCCTTAGTCTGAGAAAGAGTAGCCCATGCTGCATTTGGATCTTGTATAGCAGAAGAAAAGAAATAAGTTACTTATTATTAAATGGAAAATAATGAAAGAAAATGCTGCCTGAGAACAATTTTCATTGGCTTGCTAATCGAGTTCTTTTAATGACTCAATTCCAGCCTGTAAATACCCTCGGTAAGAGGCTGTTATCAGCCATGATTCATCTTAACAGAGCAATAAAATATTTAACGTCAAATTTAATGAGTTCACTAAGTTACGCTGAATGCATTACAAGACTTGAAACCAAATCTACCACACATTATAGAAGATAACAAAGCCAGTTGTCTACCCCAACACAAATATCTTAGATGAAGTAATGCTCATAAAGAGCAAGCACAAGGCACTAATCAACTTCAGCCTTTTAATACAAACAGCACGAGTTCCACGGAAACCCCAGGTCAGCAGGATACAGCAGTGCTTTCCTCTAAAATGATTTACTTCTTCAGTTCACCTCTTTCTTTCAAGAAATAATAATTATATATATATATATAAAATTGCTTACAAACACAACATCCAAAAACTTTTTGTGGATCAGAGCCATGGAGGACAGTAGTATTAACAAGTTTTTTAAAAAAATATTTTTTTTTCTTACAGAAAAAAAGCTGCCAATATCATTTGGGACAAGATAAAACAATGCTAAGGAATAGGAGGGATAAGCAAATAAGATAAAAACGACTGCTCTGTCTTTGAGGGATGGTGTTTCACGTCTACAGAACCCCTCAGTTTCATAACTTACATAACTTGAAAAGAAACTGAACCTATCACAGGAGACAATCTACAATAATGTCCTCTTGTAGATAAACCATTCATCTGTATCTACTTTTAAATTTCTGGAGTCTAGTTTTGTCACAGTGGGGATCATATGCCTGATCTCGAACCACAGGCTCAGCATGTGACTCAGCTGCTCTACCAGATGAGAGCCTTCTTCCTCTTAGGGATGTAGTATACTTTTCCCCCCCTTTCAATTACAGACTAATCACAGCAGTAAAAAGTTCATTGGATTCCTCCAGCTCTAGGCAACCTAAGTGCTGCCAGGGGTGATGTACTGCTTCTAGTCAACAGTCTGCAGCTCTTCAACACACTGGAACTGAGCTAGAGGCAAGAGTAACTGCTTATCAGATGCTTCTTTCAAGAGACTACAGTTCCCAATTTCTGTTCCTGCACTGTTCCTCCTCTACAACATTAAAAAAAAAATCTGTCTCTGTGCCATCTTGGCTGCCACACCACAGGCTGGCAATTCCTAACACAGATCAGCAAATACTCTGCAGATCACAGTACAAAACTGCTACCTCTGCAGAAAATAAGTCATATAATACATGGTCTTAGCTTCCACATCGAGGCAGAAGAATGCTGTCTATAAAAGCTCCACAAAGTTTCAAAGAAGTTGTGATAAAAGACTTTTTAAAACAAAGAAATACAGTAGAGGAAATCCATACCTCTGGTCGAATCCTTGGCTTGGTTATGCCTCGGATTCTGCTGAGCCACCTCACTGGACTTGTTGGTCCACATCATGTCAATTTATCTACCAAAAAAGAAAAGAAAAAAAACAAATAAAAATTAAATAAATCGCATGCTAAAGGTAATATGACCTTGGTCACCAGGATGAAATTCGAGAAAGAAGGGGAACCGGCTGTTTTGTATTCTAGTATTTTGTTACTGGGAGCAAGCCAGGTGAAGTCAGAGAATTCTGCTGTTAGGACAGGTGCTGCACAGCTCCTTCACACAGACCTGCAGCTCTGTGCATCACATCATTTGTGCTGGGAAGCACTGCCTTGCTCTGCCTCAGAAACCATCCTCTGTCGTGCTAGATAAATAGTAAAGCAAACATGAACAGAAGTGGGGACATTTTTCATAAAGAACGAAGCTTGAGAGCTGATAGCAATGTTTTAAGTCACCATTATCAGGCTTCTGGAACAACAAGAAACACAAGAAAACACACCCAGGATGTATATACATTTAGCATAAGAGAGCTTGCAACCATTTCTTAAGGGAACTCATTAACCCTCTTCAAGTAATTACTTGTGATTTACTCTTATCCTCTGAGATACCAATATATATATGTATAGGATCTTAGTCTGGGACTAGAATTGTCCTTACTATAAACACACAGCTCTATACAGCTCATTGTATGATGCCCTTGAGAACACAGTATGGTAATATTCTCTATGTATTCCTAGATTCTTTAAAGAAGTTTCAGATGAAAAAAAAAAAGCATGGAATTATTTGTTGCATCTTTCATCCTGATGCTCAAGGAAGGGTTGGCAGCCCTGCACCTGAGCTGAGCAGATCACAAGTCCGACTGAAACAGTAAGCCCAATTTTAATACCAAATAAATATCAAAAAAGCTCTAATTTCCAATCACAGTGCCATTTGTAACTGTAAAGGTTGGCTTTTCAGGTGTCCCTCTCCCCTCTTTTGGAAGGATGGGAAGAATTCAGCAGTTTTTCAAGATCCACCAACAGATGATGCTGATTTCCACCAACCTCTGAATTCCTAAAACAACTTCTTCCTATCATTACAGCTCACATGAGCAAGCAGAGCCCTCTGAAAAACAAGTGTTTAAGTCAGTGCCCTGTCTCTGCAAGAAGCTACTAGAGGAGAGCAGCCAGGGAGCGGGGGAGAAAAGAAAGAAAAACTAAATCAAGATACAGTTGCCAAGTCTATTTATAAGATTTACACGCAGGGGAACGGATCAGTTAGGCACTAAAATACACTGACATGAATAATGACCATAGAATAACACTACATTAAAATGTGATGCAAAGGAAGTGTAAATAATTTTCAAAAATATTGTTTTACATCAACCTAAAAATTGCCTCAATGTTCCATGAACAATAAACGCACTGTAAAAATCGCATTCTGAAATGAATGCTTCAAAAACAGAATGGTCCATCCCCATTTCTGCATGCAAGTTGGAGGAAGCAGGGGATAAACAGCAGCTCAACAACCGAAATTCCAAAGAACTTCTGGATGCCAAAGGTTATCTGCAGCCTGGATAAGGCCATGGAAAAAACTCGAAGGCTGCAGATTCAGCAAAGCTGATGTGGTGGTGTGATGGCTCCCAAGCAGGCAGACAGCCTGCCCTGGGTCACCAAACACTGGTTTGCCAAGCCTTGAGTGGATGGCTAAGACACAAACGTGGTCTGACATTTCACGACCATATCACGTGCCTGTCTCATTTTTTGCCCATTTGTCCAAGAAAGAAAAAGGTACATACCCAAAGGTGCTGCAGATGAGTGCATTAAGGAGGAACTAGCAAGAAAAGCAAATTCCTGCAAGAAAATGAGGAGAAAATACCACTATCTTCCACAGACAGTTCTTATGGGCATGATAAGACATGGCAAACGAGGAAACGGAAACTAAGAGAAAAACACTGCCAAGCAGAAAAAGAAGAGAAACCAGCACTGAATTTACTATCACACATACCAGATAGCATTGAAAGGAACAGCAGATAACAAAACAAGTCAAACATTAAGAGAACAGCATTTCTGAAAGGACAGGGCAACGTAAGAGCAGAATATGCTTAGCAAAGGTACTCCAAAAATGTCAAGATACAAAAAACAGGGCTTGGAAAAGAGAAAAAAGCAGGATGTAGAAGAGAGAGAGACTGAGGAAAGACAGGTAGGACAGGAATGGAACAAACTTGTGAAAAATGAGTGGCAAAAAGGAGGAAAGGAAATGGGAACAGTGGTTTTGTTGTTCAGTTTTCCAAGAGTGCTCAGTATGATTTTTTTCCCTGGTGGCACAACTTCGAGTAAAGGAAGGAGGGAACTCAGAAAACGCTGAAACAAGGAAACAGGAGAGGAAACTGCATCATATGGATTCAGAGAATGCAGAGAGTACGAGCAAAAGACTGACCACAGCTCTCGTTAGCAGTTGGTAATTGCAAAACAAAAAACACCCACAGTATGTAGAGCGAATGATATCCCTCAGGACCTCGTTTCTCATACAAACACAAGGATGCCAAAGGAAATCAAGTCACACAACAGAAAAGATGCAGACTTGCTAAGAGGAAGGAGAGAAACAAATGATTGATATTGACTTTCTAAGGGCTGATATTAACTGTTTAACCCACAAAGTGGGAGCTTCTGTTCCAGGCTGGGAATACACAGGGACAGCACTTTGCACAGCTTAGCTACCATAAAGCAGCAGCACCAGAAGAAGCCATCCTCCCCTTGCTCTATACGTTGGTTTTCCTTGCCTTAAGCAGGCAGAAAGTCATAGAATCTTAGAATCCTTAGAGTTGGAAGGGACCCTTAAAGGCCATTAGTCCAATTCCCCTGCAATGAACAGGGACACCACAGCTCCATCAGGTTGCCCAGGGCCTGATCCAGCCTCACCTTGACAGTCTCCAGGGATGGGGAACCAACCACATTTCTGGGCAATCTGTGCCAGTCAACAGAAAGAGAAGTGGACTGTGAATTGGGTAAGCAGCTTTTGTGCTCTTTTTTTATTAGTTTAAGCTAATCCTCTTTTAGCATTCCCTCCAACCTCTATGCAAGCCGAGAAAGAAAAATGAATGGAAGATGGAAGAACAGCTGCATCAGTCCCAGTCCTGCACCACACTCCCTAGTTGTTACCCAAAGGCAAATGCTTGAAGCTGCTCTTGCTGCTCCCTCAAGGACTGTGTGTGGGGCTGAGGACAGGAGAACCACTGCCACTCCTGCTCCTACAGGGCACAGCTGGGGCTCCAAGGCCTGACAGAGGCTGCACATCCCACTCCAGTGGCTCCCACTGTGCCCAGTCCTGCGCGGCGCAGGCAGAGACTGTGGGGAAACACACACGCGGAAACACTACGGGGAGATTGTTCCTGTTTTTAAGTCTTTGCTTACAAATAACTGGAAGTTGGCTTCTGAATCTTTAAGACCCGCTGGAACTCCTGCCTGCGCAGCTACAGCTTTGTGCTACTGCCAGAACAGACACTCACAGGCAGACAGACCTTGTCAAACAAACTAGTTTTGTGAGCAAGCCTGCTGAAAGTGATGGAATTTCTATTTAAAGGTGCCAGAAACACTTTCCATGACTCCTTAAGTGCCACACAGTACAATTTCTAATGATGTGCTTGAGTTCAGAATACAAACACATTCATCCATTCCATTTTCTGGAATCTGAGCTTTTAGCATATTGCATTATTCCAAATAAACAGGAGCTCAAAACATCCATAATACATTAAGACTTTTTTTTTTTTTAAATGTTCATTTGATACAATAATAACCAGCATTTTGTTTTGCCTCAACATACGTTGAAAAAGCTTCCTCCCTCAAAGCAGAAAGATTTCAAGGTGATTTCTTGACCTTCCTCAGCACTGGGGACAAGTTCCAATGCAACAAATACACACCTGCCCAAAATAAATACATTAAAAGCAAAAAACAACAACAACCAAACAACAAATACACATCACCCACAATCTTTCTCCAGACCTCCAAAGAGATTTCTGCAAGAGAGCTGGGATTTTTTTCTTCTTGTGAAATTTAGTTGTGCCTAATGATAGAGTCCTTGGCTTCAAACTACAGAGTGCCTGCACAGGTAGCTCTGCCTGCTACTGCATCCAAGCAGCTGCTATCGCTATGACTCAGAAATTATTTACTGGTCCACACTGCTCTGGGCCCCATTGAGTAAGGCTGTATGTGAGACAACAGGTAATTATGTGAGGCCAATGCAAAAAAATGCTGAAAGTAAGCAACGAGGCACAACTGTTAGCTGCTCTGAATGAGTAATGTTGTAGGCGATACTGTTTAGTCTTGTAATGCAAGCAGCAAATACACCAGAAGATCTCACGTTCTGGTTGTTAAGAAAATACAAACTATCAACCAAAAAGATTCATTTATCTATGTATGTATGTATGTATGTGTGACTTTTGGTCTGTCTTAAGCTAGAAAAATATTTTAAAAGCTTTTAGGGATACTAAAGTAGTTAGAGAGCAACCAAGATACAGCACACATTCACAGATAGAACAGCAGTAAGAAAAAATGTGAAGCTCACATTGCTACCTCTAGCTGTCAAACAGAAAGACAAATGACATCAACTGTCCCACCTCCATCAAACAGCAGAAAATTCATCTGAGAAACACAAACACGAAGCACGAATTGTAAGATGAAATCACTGACATCAGTCAGGTACTAAGTTTGCATCCAGACTACACTGAAGAATTTCCTATGAATGAAACTGCTGCCCAGAGAGCTGTGGATGCTCCATCCCTGCAGGTGTTCAAGGCCAGGTTGGATGGGGCTCTGAGCAGCCTGGTCTGGTACCAGATCTGGAGGTTGGTGGCTCTGCCTGTGGCAAAGGGGTTGGAACTTGATGATGCTTGAGGTCCCTTCCAACCCAAGCCATTCTATGATTCAGTCATTCTATGACTGCGTGAAACACTACTGAATGTCCCTCTCTCCAGGTATAAGCTGAGGATGGATATTTGCAACATTCTTCTGCTGTGAGAAGCCACATCAGCTTGCAAAAGTGTCCCTGGTTCATCACAAGCAGTGCAAAAGCAATGGCTGGAGCTAAAAATTGAATTAGTGGTTTAGCCAGAAGTAAAATGCATTGAATGTCTTACTCACATACTTACTTACATCACATACTAGGAGGTACTCTGAGGAGATCTACTGAGATGAATGTTGTGACAGCTCACGTAACTCGATTCATTGTTCGTGAAGAAATCAGAGTACAAAGGCACAGACAATGCATCCATTTATTAAGGAGATGCACACGAGCGTTTCCGCATCCATTCAGGAGTTCTGTACTGCCTTTGACTACGAAGATATTTGCATTTATCACAGAGAAGAAAATCAGCAACACATTCTAATTTCAGAAAGATACAACACTTCTGCGTTTGTTTCCTCAGCCTTCGTAACAGAAGTTCTCTCGTTTCATCTCCAGTTACTGGAAACTGCACGTTAGAAGACTGCAATTCTTGCAGCCCATACTAAATCCATTCAGCAGAATAAGCCGGAGTCCATGTCCAGCCTTGGAAAGGCCGGTGACCAGCAAAGACTGGTACCAGGACTCTGCTGAGAAGATCTTTTTCTTGCACTAGATAGAAAACAATAAAATATTCTCTTGTATTTAAATAATTACTGTGCTGTTTCATTAAATGCTTCAAGCGCCTAAGCATTAAATCCGGATTTTCTGATGTGACATAACAATTCCACCTGATGTATTTTCCTATTAACAAATGTAACACTTTTGGAAACCTTTTTGCCACAGATCACCCTTTGGTGAAGCTGTTCTTACAACACAGACAATTTCTTTCAGCACTCAGTAAGAACGACCTCGTATAACTGATCCATTAATTTACTTGCTCTATTCTTTCTGCAGTATATTGAGAAAGGTTTCTCAGCTACGCATACAAGTAATTTTATTCTCAGTAGAGCATTCCATGAAAGCCTATTACATCATTAGCACAATGATACACATATCTTTTCCAGGCACTTATATCTACAGATAATTTCTGCATTCAGACATTCCGATCCAGCCACGTGCCTGAGATACTAGGAAAGTTTTCTCTCTACACTCAACTTCTCCCATCATAATTACACTGCTAGGCTGATTCTCACTAACACCACCTATACTGAATAGCACAAACTGCATTACTGAGTACATCGGTAGCACGTTTTAAACAATGCTGCTGCACTGATAAAAAGAAGTCCTATTCTTACCATGAGTTTATAAGGTACATGGAGCTCATTTAGCAACTTGACACTGAGGAAGGAATAGACATATTTCTCTCTAGCAATGATGCTGCTCTCCCATGATAGCTGCAATGCTTGTCCAACTGCTCACTAAGCCAGGTCAACTCACTAACCCTGCAGAACATCATTCTTTTTTTCTGTTGGTTCTCCACCAGTTCAGCAAACTGAAGCAAGCTGCCACATGGTCAGTGCCAGCGTGGGTCAGAGTGGGGAAAGAGAAGCATCAGCAAAACATCACACTTACTCACCTTACCCTGGGCAGTTTTGCTTACCTGCTGTGAATACAATACTGGAAAATACAGATCTCTGTGCACCAACAGTCTAGACTTCAGCTGATACCAAACACATGCCTAATTTAAAAGATTAACAGGACTACAGCCTCAACTGAGCACTCAAATCCAAGGAGAATCACCACGTCAACAGCTCGATGCTCAGTTGTCAAACAGAGAGTACCCACCCCAGTAGAAACCACCAGGGCATTTGGTAAAGGAGAGCAAGAAAAAGCCAGAAAACATATCATACCCGAGGCATCACAAGTTGATTCTTTACAGCTGCAGTTCCAATAACTCTTATCCACTTATTTAGTTCACAGTGGACTCTTTTATTGCGGTGGCACAAATCACCACCAGAATTATTTCAAGGCTTGAAAGATGCTGTCCACAGTGGGACTGTTTATATTCATAAAGTCTTTCCAGCCTCACAATGACAAAACAGAGCTACACACCAGCTTAGCAAAATAAGTTTGTGCAAACGTGATTTAGAAGTTACGCACCGCTTTGTTTTTTCAGCAACCCGTCGCGCCGAGGGGCCGTACCAGAAGACCTGAACCAACAGCAGTGCAGCTCCCACAGCACCCCAGCCCCCTGCAGAAACGTGTCACCGCTGCACAAACTCAGTTGCTGCATCCAGCGGATGGAGCACACCTTTGTTCAAGGTAGCGTCACACACAGAAACTGAAGCCTTCAACGCTGTCAGCATGGCCACACCCTCGGTTGTAGTTAATTATCTGAAGCATTACCTAACGAAGCTGCTGTAGCAACCGGAATGATGAGAAGCAGCAAGCACAGCAGGCTGGCCAAGCAGCCAGGCAGGACGGCAGATTTGAACTCCTGTAATGTAGCAGCGCGTGCTGGCTGCGCTTCTCTGCTGTGCTTTCGGTAGCAACGGACTACCGAGCCAGCTTTCATGTGCGTGCCGGGCAGCCCTGTGAAGGACCAAACACAGGGCCGGCCGGTGAGGCTGTGTGCGTTCAGCTACGAGGCACAGGAGCGCGTATCCAGCGGCAGAGCTATGCCGGACCGGCAGCTCCGAAGGCAGGCACGCGATGTGCCAGGAGACGCCCGGTTGCCGTGATACGGCTCACAGCCAAACTATGCCAGACACCGACAGCGGGCCTTACAGCTCACAGCAACCCACATCCACGGAAGAAAAAGCCTCAGTCACATCAGCGCAAAGCCCCGTGCGCCCAGCTGAACGCGGTCGCAGCTCGCCGGGGCGGCTGTCAGCGGGGACGGAGCCGGCGGCGGGCGGTTAGCGGCGCTGAGCGCCGTGACGGACCGGCGGGGCAGGGCCGGGGCTGCCGGCGGCAACGCGGGGCAGCGGGCGGCTCGGGAGGAAGACCCGCGTCCGGCGTTTCCCCACGCGAGGCGACAGGCAGCAGTGCCGCACAGACCCTACCGCGTCCCTCCCTCCACCGCCCCAGGCAAACCACCGAAAGGAGGAGGGAAACGGAGACGCCCGAGGCAGCCCGGCCCGCTGACAGCCGCCGCACCGCCCGGCCCCGCAGCGGGACGCGGCCGGCAGCGCTGCCGGGCCTGGGCCGCTCCCGACGCCCGGCTCACCTGGTGGCGGCGGTTCCTCGCCGCCCACCGCCCGGGTCCCGGGGCATCCCGCGAAAGCAGAGAGAAAGGTGTGCGTCCCGAGCTCGGCTCCGCAGCCCGCCGACGCGCGCTCCCTCAGCGGCGCCGGCCCGCCGCCATTACCGGCCAGCGACTGACACGGAACGGCGGCGGCGGCGGCGCGGGGCAGGGCGGGAGCGCCCAGCCAAGTCTCGCGAGAACCGGCGCGCCGCGACCTCCCCAAGATGGCGGCCTCCCGGCGCGGCGCGCCGCTCCTCACCTCGGCGCCATGTTGTTTGCGGCTTGGCCCGCCCGTCCCGCTCCCGGCTCGCAGCGGGCCCGGCTCGCGGCTCCGCTCCTACCTCGGCTGGAGCCCGGGCCGAGCCGGGGGAAAGGCTGAGGGCGGCGCCGGCTCGGCGCTGCCGCTTTCATGGTGCCCGCAGAGCCCACGCAGCGCCGCGCCTGACCCGGGGCGAGACGGCGCCCGGCTGCGGGCGGGGCGGCACGGCCCTGTGACGGGGCGGCTGTGCCCTCAGCGCCGCACGCAGCCGCCGCGAAGGCTTTTTTCCAACGCGTTCCTCACGGCTTGTGTTCTTTCCGTTTCATGCAAAGCGGCAGGGCTCGGTGCCTCGGGTTTGATGCAGGGACAGCACTTTGTAATGTTAACTGCAGCGGCGCCAGCGCTGATGCCGGCGTGTTCCTGAGGCGGCTGCAGCCCAAAGTGGGGCACCATCTTCATAAAAATCACGCTTTTTTTCTGTCTTTTTTTTTTTTCCTCCCACGGTGAAAGCAGCTCCGAATGCCGAACTCCCTGTTTCCAAATTTAACAGTTAACCCACATTTCACAAATAGGTCTGAGATGTTATCCGGCTGCTGCAGAATTATTTCCATTGAAGAAGGAAAGCCATTAGGATAGGAAAAAAAAAAAAAAGAAATTATTCCTCTGGTTATTTTGGGAACGTCTCCTTGAGGGCCTGTCTGCAGCCTCGCCAGACTCCGGTTTCCAGTAATTAGCGTGATGGTTTGATTACAGATGCCAAATTTCTTGGGGGAGCACGGGGGTGGAGTGCTGTCTTCCACAGCCCCTAAAGGAGCACTGAAATTACTGGAGATTTTCTTTTTTTCCTTAAGGATTAAACTATTTTTACATAAGCCCTCTTCTTGTGAATGGCGAATGTTCTGCCTATAAACAATCCCAGTAGGGAACAACATGGGAAAGCAGCCCAACGCTGAGACCATTGCAGCTGCAGAGCTTGAGCAACTCAGAACTTAATCACGTCACAATTACAGGGTACCCATTGAGCCTTAATTTGGCTCCTTTACATACACAGTCTAATTACAGAGTGTATTTTCCAGAGTAAGCATACCTCCTTTGAAACAAGAGGTAAGCTTGAGATGGCAGTGGAAAATGTTTTTTTGTTTGTTTTTTTTTTTTCCAGATAAGAGAAAAAAATAATTGGACAAAAAGACGTGCACAGCTCTGATGGGAAAAAGTGGTAGGGAGTGCCTCATCCCCTCCCAAGTCCTAAAAGAACAAACATGCACCTTCCAAATACAGGAAAAGACTCTTAGTAATAATGACAACTTCAGTCAATGCGGGCAATATTACTGCAGCGTATGAGAGCCCTGATCACAGAGAAGGGCAGATTGCATTATTCCATTCTTCATCATCACCTGGTGTTTGCTTAAATTCGGTCATTAATATTGCTGCCTTGGCAGCCTAGTTAAATTATTCAGCACTTTTGTAATGCATTACCTTTTTAATTATGCTTTTAAACTTAGCATCTCATTTCTGCTTGGAAGCAGTTCATCTAGTTTCAGGCTCCTTTTCATTTTCAGGCTAACGGGGAATCGCATTAGAATTTTCTCAAACATGAAAATCATTTTTCAGCCAGTCAAAATTAGAAGGCAGTGTTTGTCTACTGCGTTTTTGCTTCTATACAGCTTCTATTTATTCTCTTTATCCGTGGAACTTAATCATAAAACTTTGTATTACTTTCTTTAAACTCCCCACCAATGGGCATAAAGCTCTGACAGGCAGTCCTCGTGCTAAAAGAAACAAGAGAGAAATTCACAACAAATGCAATTCCCTTGTGAAATTCTCCAAGATAAGAAAAAAGGAGGCCGTTTACCTGCAAACAGCTGCAGCTGGGAGAAAAGGAAGGACTCTCATCCCAATTCAGTTTGATGAACTGCTTGTTACACTGTGAAGCAATGGAGACGCTGCTACGAGCACTGCCCAGGCGCTGGAAGTGGTGGATGGATACAGTAAGTCAGGGCTAAACAGCCACAATCTCATCTTACACTAACTTTGTTATTGCAGCTTTAAGAGAGAGGTTTGGAAAGTTTTCCACTCCATACTACTATTGCACACCCCTTCTAAAATTAGAAAAGGGGCAGCTGGCTATTGCAGCCAAAAGAGCTGCTAGATCCAACCTCCCCCCCAGCCTCCCTCCCTGCTTTCTTTGACTGGCATGGCTCCCAAGAGCCAGAGAGGAATTTGGGGAAGGGTGCTTCCACCTGTTGAACATGGTATGAGGTCGTCCAGGCTCTCCATTATAAATCCAACTGTCAGGCACTGACAATAAAACAGGACACAGGACAGCTGTGAGAACTACAGGAAACCCCCCCACCCCTTTTCCTTCTACATACTGGTACAATTTTGCAGTTTGTCTTAAAGCAGCATGAAAAATTGTTCTCTGTGTGATTTGTGCTTAGAAAACAGAAGGGCTTACTGCGCATCACTTCAGATTTGTTCTCATAGTTTTCCAGTTGGGCTACAGGGTCTTAGCACAGAATCTGGCAGATTGTTCATATGCTGTTGTGCATCTCTAAAGCCAGACTTTTTTTTCCAAGTACATAATAGCTACCGCATATAGCTCTGCTCTGTACAACAAGTACTTGTATGTCTACCTTAATGCGGAGCTCACCTTGCCTTCTGCACCCAATTTGAGCTGATTTGATCATCATTTCTAACCAAACACAAACTTTCAAAAAAGAACATTGAATCCATGATTTTTTTTCTTAATTTGTGGGGAAAAACTGTTCAGAATTCCTCTGCTCAGTGCAGCGTGACTGAAAGCAGGGTGTGAGAGACAAGGTAACAACAGACGAGGCAGTGCATTGCTCTAAATCCCTTTTAAACCACGCACTGCTGAAGGCAAAAACAAGTATTGCCTTCCTCTAGGTGCACAAAGACGACAGCAAGAGTTACAGAAGAAGGCCCACATTCTACTTTCTGTATGCCCTGGCTGCCTGCAGGGCACTGTCACCAGCTCCCTCGCACTTGGATGCTTGCAACAGGAGCAGTTTGCACTGGGATAAGAACCCTACCGGGGCAAAACTAGGTTTCTCACTCCTATGTGCCTCACTCCCATTTTCCAAGCCAACTCACAGCATTATGGAAAATAAGTGTTCTGAAGTGTGTTGTTTGCAAATTGGTTTGACTGGTCCTGCTCTAGAATCACACTGTACCCAAAGTTTATATACTCTAGGTCCATAGAACGTGAATCATCTCCTTTCCAGCCCTAAGTCTAGACCTAGTCTCTTTGCTGTCTATACCCACATCTTTGCTATCACAGTCTATTTAATTTGCTGTTGACAATTAGGGACAGGCAGCTTCACAAATGAGATTTCTCGGGAAGAAGCCAAAGTACTTTATTGTTTCAAAAACATCAACAGGCTCCGTTTACTGCAGGCAATGAAATAATAAGACATGGAGGGTAATAATCAGCTGCCTGCAAGCAACAGACATACTACTCTTCACCTCTGGCTGAGGAGGAGTTACTTAACAAGATCTGCATTAAGTACCTATGGATACTCGATAAGAGCCTTTAAAGGACAAAGCCACAAACTGAACCTACTTCTTCAGCAGTGGGAAGTCTTCTAATTCCAGCCCTTCCCACTCCTCCAGAATGGGCTGTGTATAGCATTTTGCTTTTAATTTATTTTTCCAGACTAAGCAGCATACCATAGATTTGGAAGTACACCTCACTTTTCTTGCAATTAACAAAAAAACCCCACAATTTTTGTCTGACACAACACTAGACTGTTAAGTCTTTCGTTTCAAGACACCTTCCTATTTTGTCTTGAAATAGAAGAACACAGCCCTTTCATCTCATGGGAGACAGCTTTAGAAAAAGAAACTGAATCACATATGTTTTATTAGTAATACTAGCATGAATCTCCCACCATTGTGGCATGGCTTAGTCTGCCAAGTTTATCCTTTTCCCTCCCCCCCCCCTTAAGCTGGTTTTCAGTTAAGACCTGTCCCTCAGGCCTGATCACAGCACACTAACTTGGCACAGCAGAGGTACAGGAATGTGCAGCCAGAAGTGGGCCTAAATGGAATCATCCCTTCAGTCATCTGACTGATATCAGACAAATGAAACTAGTGAACCATATCCTAACTTTGAATCAGAACTGAGAAATAGTGCAAGGACACCAAGCATGAGAAAATTCAGAGCTATTACGGTTTCCTGAGTCGTGCCCAGATACTATCAAATACATACATCTGCATCCCAATAGCTATTACTCCACTCAAGTTTCTTAGAGCTTCTAAATTTTGCAAAAGGTTTTATTTTAGGTGTCTGTATCTGGTCAAAGGTAAAGAGAACAGTCTTAAGTACGGGAACAAGGAATTCTGACCACGTAACATTCAATAGGTAAATCTCATGATGTTTTATAAAACAAGTGAATTTATTTTTAATGATTACTAAAATAGCTTACAATAACATACAAGTAGATATACTATCAGGATACACTTGGAAATAAGTCACAGTTTGTTTTTTCTTTAAAAAAAAAAGCATTTGTCCAGTGAAATGTTCAAAATGTAAATGCCATCTTTTTCTTCCTGAGCTACTCTTAAACACGGAACAGCAGCGCTTCCATGTCTTTTTACAGTTTGTATTTCTTCTCATTAAAATAAGAACTGGTATCCAGTGCTGGCTCCCAGTGGTAAACACAACTCCACCACAGCTCAAACAACCACAGCTCTGTCTCTCTCCAACTGCACTCTTTTATACATTTAGGGTGATTTTGGTCAATTCCACCCAATCGCATCCCAAATCTGTGCTTGCACTAAGAAGCCAGAAGCTCCAGCACTTCCAAGATGTTCTCCTTGACAACGTGACAGCTCAAGGGACTTGTGAGTAAAGGATGGGCCCAAGAACCACTAAGCTCTCAGCTGTTACAAGAAAATGACCTGTTAATTTGAGAGCAGTATTCACACATTCCTTCATACTCAACACTGAATACACGTAGACCAATAGTTCAACAGCATACGCTAATAGTAATGAGATGGAAGTGCTGCAATTCACTTTTTTTTTTTTTACAAAAAATATTTACAACAGAAAGACAGATGTTTTTAGTCTGGTATGAGGGATTCTTGGCAGGAGGCACTCTAAAAATGTATTTTAAAAACATGCATTGCAAATCTGTTCTTCACTAAAAGCTTATGCAGCAAGCACCAGGTTATACGCAGACATGAAAAAATTTGTTTTCTAGTTTACAAGGTCCCACAAATAAATACATTCTCTTAATGCAAAAATAACTATCTTCTTAAGGTGAGAAATAATTATGTCTTGCTAAGGCTTTATTTGAAAAGGAGACGTAACATTTAGTACACACATGGTAGACATTTTTCTCAATTCTCCCCAAATTTTAAGTCTTGCAGAACTTCTGAAGCAGTGATGCAAAGAGGGGCTGAGGAATCATTTAACTAAAATCTACTACAGTATCAAGGTAATACTTTGTACCTCAGCTTTTCTCACTCTCCAAACTGGTCAGGGCAGGCTCATTTAAAGAAGAAATGCTTGCTGAAAGATTCTCTACGAGTCACAAATCTCTCAGGCAGTTCTGCCATTTCAAGAAGTCTCCAGAGATAGCTGACATCCATGCTGTGATTAGATGGATTCATGTCACATGTTACAAGAAAGGTAAATTTTGTCCAGTGAAGGTGATATTTGTCTCATTACCTTATCACACATGATTCTAGCTTTACCTGCCAGCAGAAAAGGATCTTCAGAGTAAAGCCAACAAGACAACTTCACAAGCAGATGAATGGTTCTGCAGTGGCACACACTTGCTTCTAATTCCGAGACACCAAACCTGAGTAAGTTACTGAAGGCAACTTACCAAAAATTAGCAAGTTCCTTGCTTACATTCTGCAGGCTTTGTTCAGAGTCCCAGTTCCAGCTACTCTAGCAGAAGCAACCCTGCCACTTGATGAAGTTTCTTTGCACACAAACTGTGTGTCTGAGCTCAATAGCCACAGTTCTTCCTTGTTCAGCCATCACACCACATCTTCCGTCTTCCTCCTTTCCGAAGGCCACTCTAAAGCCTGTTATGTGCATCCCTCCATAGAGACGCCCTTTTCAGGCCAAACAGGCAAGACAAGATGAGAGATACGGCTCCACAATCCACTCAGCTTATCTGTATCTATGCTGTTAGAAGAACTAGGAACATCTGAACTCGTGAACTTGGTCCGAAGGAAATCCCTCACCTTCTCCTCAACTTCTTGCAAGGTGAGGCTTTTTCTCAGCGACTGCTCATCCAGGAGAACTGTCAGCAGAAGAGCCACATCCTTAAATGCTGCATTTTCATGGTCACAGTACTTGTAAAAGATCAAGGTGGAGCCTGCAGGCAGTAACTCAAAACGATGCACCACTGCTACCTTCTTGCCTTCTCTGAACCCCGAGCTGAGCTCATCATCCACCTCCAGCTTAACAACATCACTGTCCAATATGGCTTTGTCTGCCCCATTAATTTTGATTGTAGTTGCATTCTGGGAGAATGCAAAAGCATTGGCAATCTCATCACTAAGACACCTCAGTGCTTTCTCGGCTTCTCGACCAGCTGTGAACAGTAAGATGGCTGGCTCCACATGCAGGTGGGAAGTATTCAGGTGCTTCTCAAGGAACACATGGGTTCTTTTCCACAGATTGGGGTCCTGACTTTGGTACGTATTTCTGAGTTTCTTCATCCGGGCCCGAAACGCTTGTAGAATTTGAGTATTTCTACTTGACAAAGTTGCATCTGGAAGGCTTAGTATTTTAATCCACAGGAAGGCAAACAATGAGATACTAATTAACAGAACAAATAACAAAGTCCATCCCTTGCAAAATCCACTCTGTGATCCATCCTCTAAAGAAAAGAGGAGCAAACAACAACACAAAAAAGAAAAAATACAGCAGAAGTTAATGAACTGATCTCACTCTTAAGCTACTGGTACAGTAGTGGAAAACAAAAGTGTTCTAGTTTAAAAGAGAACCTTTCCAATTTCATTTTTCAGGTTAAAAGTAGTGTTGTGAAATCCTCACTTCTTCAGCAACATAACAACACGTCATCATTACAAGTTAATCTGAAAATGCTTCAAAATAACCAAGACACTGGACATTCTTCTGAAAAAGGAGCTGAAAGCTCCACCCTTCCTTCAACCAAATCCAAACTCAGCTTAAAATGGCGCTCACAAAGGTCAAGCTTCTTCCTCCATTTATTTTCTGTAGATAGAGCCTGATAGAAAACCTGGCAGTACCAGAACAATTTCTGTTGCTGTTTCTCCCCCATCCTCTTAAATATTAACATGCATTATTTGTATCTCAAACACAGGTATCTCAATATACCAGAGAATGCATTCTCAACCAGCTTCACAAGAAAGACACATGGCAAACAGTGCACAGGAGCACAGTGAGTATCAGAAACTTGGTTTTGGTTCTGAATTAGAACAGCTAAACACGTGTTTGACCTACTGCAAGCATAAGGCTTGATTCTGTCCCCAGTAAAACCCATAATAAAACAGACCAAGTTCTTTGGCAACAAAGGTCTGTTTTATTATGGGTTTTACTAGATTATGGGTTATACTAGATTTTTGGGGATTTTGTTGGGGGTTTTTTTGTGTGTGTTTTGTCTTTTAATGTTCTAACCTTCATCAGGACAGCAACACAACAGCTATTAAATAATAATACCACTAGGTCTGCCTCAATTTTAATTGCAGGGCATATCTTGTAGACAGTACAGATGGAGGATGTTCAAATGGTGGTGAAAACACTTTCCATCCATCACACAAGAGTCTTCCCTTCTTTAGTACTGAAAACACAGGCCCTAGTGAGCAAGGCATCGGTTCTGTTGAGGATGCTCAGTTTGAGCAGGCCAGCAAGTGGTTAAAGTAAAGTAAGAAATAGAAGTGAAAGCAGAAGTCTTACTTTTGGCCAAGTGCTGTGACAGCTTCCTTGTGCTGGGCTGATCTCGGAATTTATTTCTGCCTGTCGAGACTAAGAAAGGAACATGAGAAAAATATATAAGACAACAACTATAACCCAATTCCAGTGGGGAGAGGGCTTACAGTCTCACTGTACCCAGGGATATGCATTCTCCAGAAACCTGCAACACCTAGGAACGGTCACATTTCCTTCTCTAAATCTTATTTCTGTCTAATTAACAAAGCAAGTTGGCATTGTGCTAATAAATTCAATGCAGGTTGTAATGCAGGTTGGGCAGGCCTGTTATTTCAATCAGATCACGGCCCCATGTTGTGCACCAATAACTGTTGAGGTTTCAACTTAAAATATACTATTAATCTATTTATTTAAATGGGTTCAGACAGCAAAATACTAGAGACATTATCCATCAAAGAGTGTTACGAGCAACTTTCCCAAGACCTGCATGAATATATATATACAGTGCAATTATTGGTCAGCATGTTTTCCTCGTTTAGTCTGTTAATTAAGAAGATGTGAGAATTTCTGGCTCCTTGAAAACTACAGCAACTGGTTTCAAAGCTGAAGGCTCTTTAATAATATATAACCAAATCAAGATACTGTCAATGACACTATTGAAAATAAACTGAACAAACACACACTGTAGTAGTTACTTCAAGAACACCAAAAGAAATGCAACAGCCTTGCTTCTGTATGAATGTAATGATAGTAGTGCTAAAAGCAGTTCTGGTTTAAGCTAGAGCTTGAATGGCTAAATGAGCAACTCTGTTCTGCAACTCTCTGACACCCTCAACAGGGCATAGACAGACCCTGTCGAGCAGTCTCCCAAAAAGAAAAAGCCAACAAACATCAACCAACACAAACGTAAAAAAAACAAGCAAACAAACCACTGAAAAACCCCCCTCTCCCATACGAAAGCACAAAAATCTGTAACAAGGAAGCGGTCATTAGATGAACAGGCTGAAGTTGACAGGCACAGAAGAATGCTGTTCCTCTCCAGGCATATCAGACAGCTAGCTCAAACCACAGCAGGCCACTGTTACCCCAGGAAGGCTTACAGAGGAAGGTGACTTGTGTACATCCTGATTCACTGATACCAAAAGTGAAGGTTGCATTCTTCCCCTCAACCCCACAAAACCCCTGCTCAGTGCTCTGCACTTACTGACTGCCTTGAGTCAACCCAACTCAGCCAAAAAAAAAAAAAAAAAAGTGAGGGGGGAGGGATCATTTTCTGTTGGGTGAGCAAGTTGAATAACTGATAAAATAGAAAAGTCCAGCTCTGGAACAGTGCAGCTTCTCCAGCTTCTGTGTGGGCCTGCCTCCTGACTCCCTGCATTCCCAGACAGAGTTAAAAGGTACAAGAAAAATACAAGCAGAGGGAAGGAAAAGAATTCTGTAGCATTCTCATATTTACAGGGAAGGACTTGGTATCTATTTTTCCCCACTTACTCTGTGATTTTGTAGAACGGTACTCTTGAGTTTTCTCAAAGAAGTCAGCCTTACTTTCTGAAACCAAAACAAAAACTATAAATGAAACTGTGACTGCATCCGAGTTTACAATAGTAAAGTGTTTCCAACACACATTTAGGTCTTGCTATGACTTCTTCAGAGCTTATCAGGGAAGGAGTACACAGTGTACTCCCAAACCAATCTCCACGTGAGCCTCTCAGACCCCTCCATAAAGGAAGAAAGCTACCACATCTCACAGGAAGGGCCTGCCACCTGGTTCATGCCTATGTTTTGTCAGTCTGTACTCACAACTGCTTTCAGTGTTCTCCCACAAGCAATGAATTTAACTGTGTGATTAAACAATTACTGATCACATGAATTTCAAACCACTCCCCGATTCTTCAAGTGGTTAGTTATCATCTCTCCCAAATCCCTCCCCCCCCCAAAAAAAAAAAACATTTTAAACATCTTCATTCATTCAGGTTTCAGCTCAACTCCTCCTTTGGTATCATTTCAGTACAATTAAGCAATCATTTATTACATCACAGGAAAGGCACTGACAAAACTAGCGTTGTTACCTTTCAGTGGTGTATAAACATTAGGCTGATCCCCTGCTGGACTCTTGGGTTCAGTTACATCATAATCATTCACTTTTTCCTTTGCTGGGCTCTCTGGAAGGAAGGAAGCTGAAGAACCACCTATTAGGTAGGAAAAAAAAGAGATAAGAGGCCTGATATAATCACGGTATGACTAGTGCTCATAGCATCACAAAACCAGTGGACAAGATACAGTTTTCGAATGTATATGATCTATGTCTGTGTTTTTCTGGTTACAACCTCCCAAGGGTTACTTTCTTGACACCCAAAAGCAACTAAGAATTGAAAAGCTTATGGCAGACTGAAATCCACTGCAAACACAGCTGTCCGTGCTGCCACGCAGATTTATTTTGATTTTCTAAGATCCGTTGGCTTCAAATCACTTCAGAGCACAACACCACATGCTGCTTCTCTCCAGGGTACCCACATCCCTCACTGAACCCCTCAGACAGCTGGGAAGGCATCAAGCCACACCGTCAGTGTTTGTCCAACCCTGCAGCCACGGAGAGGCCGAAACCCAACCTAGTGCTGCCAACAAAAAGAATAAAGTCCAGTAAGGTGACAGAAGCCACAAAGCAAAGGTCAGGGCCGGCTGACCAGCCAAAAGCAGCACCGAAGGGGTGCTCACAAAAAAAAAAAAAAAGGGGGGGGGGGTTTGAAAAGATAAAGCCATCTTTAAGAATGCCAAACGACAGCCGCAGCATCGCGCTGCGCAGTGCCACCGCCTTCCTGCCATCCCACCCGGGCTGCCACATGGGAGCTTCAGCTCAGCAGGCACCAAACTCGAGGGCAAAGGAGCAGCAGGGCCGGGACTCACCTGCCGTCCTGCCGGCGTGGATCGGTGGCCGGGTCAGGCTGCCCGGGCTGCCGAAGAACGGCTCGCCTCCTGCAACGAGATTCCGCTTCTTGACTCCGTTATCAAAACTCCCCGCCCGCTTCCCCGCTCCGCCCGCCCGCCCCACTGCGCGCCGCCCCACCGCGCCCTAAACCACAGAATCCACCGCGCTACGCCCGCCCGCGCTGCTCACCCTCCGGCACCCCACCGGAGTCGGGCTCGGCCTCGGCCGCGAACCGGGGGCTCTTCCGCCTGTGCTTCAGCTCCGGAGCGTGCGGCGGAGCCTGCTCCTCGCCGTCCCCCACCATCCCGTCCGCTGCCCCGCTCCGCGCTGCACCGAAGCTGCCGCCTTTCCGCGGCGGGGGCGGCTCCGCCAACCTCACTTCCCGAGGCGGGCAGACCTCCGCGCCCGCCACTTCCGCATCACGTGGGACAGCGCTCAGGGCGCACGCTGCGCCGCCTTTATTTCCGGTCGCGCCCCACGTGACGCGGAAGTGGCCGGCACGGGGTTGGATGAATGGATGGAGCGGAGCGGAATGGAATTTTACGGTCTTAACGAAGCTCTGCAGCTCCTGTCCGCTGTGCCACCCATGCTGTTCTTTACTTATGGCCAGAAACAAGTCAAATACACCTTTGGCCAGGTGCGAGATGGATGGCATCCAAGGGCAAAACCCTGGGAGGGATGATGTTTTATGCAGATTCTGACCTTGGCGTCTTGCATAACAGAGCCACAAAGGGAGCGCAGCTCGCAGTAGATAAGTCATTTAGGCTTTTTCCTTTACGCTTTGTCATTCTTCCTGTTTTAATAGCCCCCTGCTGCATCCGGTGAGAGATTGTTCACGACAAAAGAATTTGCTGAGTCCGCTTTGAAGGGAGGTGGACTCTGTCCCCTGCAGCTACACAGGCTTTGTGGTTAACAGAGGGAGCTGCTGCCTGCTTTACTGCAGGAGGGGGAGCAGGACATCCACTGGCTGTTCCCAACCAAAGGAATGCAAACAGGATGGCACACACGTCACCTTCTGGCTTTTAGCCTAGCCTGGTCACTAGGTGTATACCCAGCCACTCTCTCAGTCCTGCTCCTCAGCAGGACAAGGGGAGGAGATAGGAGGAAAAATAAGCATCAAGGCTCAGGATAAAAGCCAAATCTGCTGACAGAAGCAATGAAAAAATCAATTATTCTATAAAGCACAACACTGCCACGAAGAGAGTGATCTCCATCCCATCCAGACCCTGTATGTCCCTCATACTCCAGCTCTGGGTGTGGGAGCACAAAGAGCAGACCATGGAACAGGTTTTGTTCACCTCAGTGACACCTTCTATTGCTAAGTACATCTCCGCCAAGTCCTGCACTGGCTGTTTATGGACCTGGTGACCAGAAATGAGTTTGGTCCTTTCTGACATTCTGCCTTCATTGCCCTCGTGCTAATAAGGACTGGAGATCTCCTGTACACAAAATTAAAAATGTTATTTTTTCAACCTTCTTGAGCTTGACCTGCTGTCTGGTACATAGGTGTCTAAAGTTCTGGCAACAAAGGGTTTGGTGAGCAACAGCTCCACGTGGATCAAACTCCAACCATCAGCCTTCTGCTCTCCAAACTGAAGAGCTTCAGACGCAGCCTCTGCTTCATGGCAGCGTCACTTCAGTTGCCTTTCCTTGTGCTTTGTTTCAACCATTTGGTGCTGGGCTGTATTGAAGGTGTTTGTATGCAGGTTGTAGCCTGATTTGGGGGGCTGCAGCCTCTTGCTCTTGCACTGATACCTTTCCCTTGGTGTGATGTTCCCACATCACCAGTTCCTATGAAATAGGTCCTGGGGCAGGGGGCAGAAAAGATGGAGCATACCTATCCCATGTAGGCACAGCAACACGTATTATCATTTTGTCAAAAAGCACGGCTCAAATGTATTTAAACCTACAGCACAGAAATCCAGTATTCAGAAATACAGCCCCGAAGGTTAATACGGAATGCTCCAGCAAACAGCCCTGCTGACAGAGATGCTGCTTCTCAGGGAAGAGGTGGCCGTGTTGGAGAGGAAGGAGGAAAACTACAGCTCCCAGCAGCCTACCCGGGCGCCTGAGGAAGGGCAGGGTTCACCTTTGCACCCGCAGCAGAGGATTCAGAGTGTATTCAGGAAAAGGACTCTTCAGCCAGCCCCAGGGCGAGGGCAAGCCCCAAGGCCATTGCTGGCCACCTCGCTGCTTCTAGTCGCCTCCCTGACTGGCTGCAGCCCTGCCTGGTAAGTGTCCGAAGGCACGTCATCTTTGTACTTCCTTATTCTGCGAGCGGAACAGCACAGGGAGGGGAGGGACAGGAGCCAGGCTGGGAGAGCCACACTCTGCCCCCATGCATTCCTAATTCTTGCAGTTAGCAAGAAAACTGAGCTACAGAGGCAGCCCGGGGTGGGGGGGAAGATGCCACTCCGGCTGGGAATCGAGATCTTTGGTCTGCTTGAACTCATCTTCGGCAGGGAAAGTTTCTAATGAGTTTTCCACACTGCCTGTCACTGGTTGGCTGGCAGGCATTGCACGCTGTGAGTTCATGGCATACCGTAACGGTTACATGCACTCATTTTCCTGCAACGAAATTAACTTTGAGGAGAGGGAGGAGCCTGCCCTTCCACCATGAATCACTGCGGCTGTGTTTGCTCTTATCAGGTCTACAGGCATTCAGCTGCAGTTCCTGAGGCCGAGGCGGGATGGTGGCCCTGCCAGGGGTAGGACTTGGTCAGCCACCCCATCAGGGGGGAGACGAATCCCCGGGCAAGCAAAGGAGAAAGTGAAGCAAAACAGTGCTAGGACTCCAGGGAGAAAAGAAATGGAAGAGAATTCAAGTGTTGGTCTGCCCGGAGGTAAGTGAAATCTATGCTTGCTCCACCTCCTGGGAAAATCCCATTGCAAAAGGACTTCAACTCTAACAATGGAAATGGAAACCAAAAAAAGCTAAGAAAAATCCACCCTTCTCCAGGCCACGTAGCAGCAGGTTACTTTCAGTTTTGTATTCCTATCAGCAACAGGTTTAGGCTTTGTGTTTGAGATGCAACTCAAGAAGGGCTGAAGACAGAGTTCAGGCTGGGAGAGCTTTCTTCCTGGTATCCCAGTGCTTTGTCATGGGAAATAGCTTTGTAATGCAGCGTGCAGAGAGAGGAACACCTCTGGGCCAGCAGCCAATTTTAAGTGTAATCAGGTAGAGCAGCTTCCACTGGCATTGCTATGCACGGTAGGTGGCAGTGACAGAGTCACTTCCCTTGGGTTACCAATCAAGGAGGAGGAGGCTCTGCTGCACAAAAGTATCTTAAATGCAGAAGGAATTTCAGAGTTTACAACAAACATGCTTCCAGTGAAGAAGTGAGTCTTCACGAGGTTGTATCTACCAGATAGGGATGAGATGGTTCAGCTCGACCGTGGCATCCAAACTCTGCACAGCCCAGAAGCCAAAAATTGATAGGCATTAAATAATAAGACAGTTTTCCACCACCTAGGGATGTAAAACCTATAGAGGAGGCAGGGCAAGGTACACTTCTTGTACCCAACTTGAATAGCAGGATACTTCTTGGTTCCTCACCTTTCAGTTCCTACCATGCACTTCCATTCCCTGGTATCTTTTCTTGCACTGGAGCATTTCAATGATAGCTTGATGCTATCTATAATCTAGGGTTGGCTTCCAAGGCAGCTATTGCACAGACACCACCATAATTGTTACGACCAGTATTCAACAACAGCCTTAGAAATGGTTTGAGTCTATTATCTTAGTTTACTAGCCTAGGAAAAACCACTTTCTGGGGAAAAGTGGTAACATACCCTCCGTGTAATGAAGGGGCTGCCATCCCTCATAGAATGGTGTGCACGAGGTCTGCCTAGGATAGACTTCACTTTCAGCATAGCAGCCTCTAGAGTGCTGTGTTGTTTTCCTTTAACCACAAGTCCAAAAGTGAAAAACGTTGATAACAAACCAGTGTTTTGACTACTGCTGAACAATGCTTGTACAGGCGCAAGGTTTTCTCTTTCTCCCAAGAAGTAGGCTGAGATGGGCCCAAATTAGCTGAAGGGATATTCCATGCACAGTAATGTCATGCTGAGCAACACAACTGGGGTACAGGAAGAAAAAGGTGGGATGGGGTTGATTTCCAAAGTAGCCATTGTCTGGAGACTCTCTGGTCATCAGCCCACTTGTGGGAGAAAATGAGTGATTGCTTTTGCATCACTTGGGACCCACAATCCCCATCCTTCACTTATTCAAGTCTCAATCTCAACCTATGTGTATTCCAACTTTTGGTTACCCCAGGTGCTCAGCTGCATCAAGGCCAACCCACCACACACTGCTGGTAAGATCTGAGCATGAAAAGTGTTTCAAGTTACTGGTGTTGGACAGATCAAAGGACAGATAGAGGATTGCATCTCTGAAAGTGACTGCTCATTGTGTGGCTACCACTACAGCCAAAGCAATACTCTGTGTAAACATAAGGCAGCGTGATTCACTGGTGATGATGGGCTGGCCATGGTGGTAAATTCTCCTGCAGAGCAGCTTGTGTAGATGTATCTGAAATGCAAGAACTGGGAGTTTTAGGGGGTGGTAGTAAAGTGCTAGATGTTCTTATCTCCTGCATGGCTATCTGAGCTCACGAATTCTGATCCCAACAGCTGGGCCAGCCCAAGAGGAGGTGAAGAGCACAGCCAAGCATCCTGTACACCAAGAACCTCCCCAAGAATCTCCTGAGCACCAAGTGACCAGCACGTGTCCTGAGACTTCCTGCACACCAGAGGAGAACTCTTTAGTGTGTAATCCACCAGCTGCTCATGGGGGAGAGGTGACTCTAACAGAGTTAGATAACCCCACAGTGGAGTCTCCTCAGGAGACTCAAGTTCCTCAGGAAACTGAAGTATCACTGGAAGAATCTGGGGAGACAAAAAATGATGCGTCAGAAAGATCTCAGGAAGAAAATGACTTGGACAGAGGTGAGTCTCTCCCCATCCGTGTGTACTGCGTTTCCAAAATGCTGAGAAACTGGGCCTTTCCCTAGAGGGGACAGAACAGGAGAAAAGGTACTTGTTTCTTATGCTGAAGGAAACTAAGTGTAGGTCTGTGAATTTCATTCCTTACAGCCAGTCTGATGCAAAACAAAACGGACTGTGCAGGACACAGCCATGGCCTCCAGGAAGCCCAGGAGGACCAGGAGACAAGCAGGCAGTGTGAAAGCTCCGACACAGCAGAGGAAGATGCTTTACCAAGAAGCAAGTCATTGAGCTCTGACAGCAAAATGACACGTTCAGATCTGAACGCCCCAGAAGATGTCACCAAGGACCTCTTGGCACAGCAGAGCTCCAGTGCTCCTCTCCTAGACCAGGAGGCAGGAGAGCACACAGAGCAAATGACACTGGAGAGTGACTACTCAGGCATGTTAAGGAGCAGGCATGGGACTAAAGGTGAGCTGGTGGTTGCACGCTGCTGCTGCTCAATCATGCACATGCCTTTGCTTTGCTTAGGTGCTGGAATACAGTGAGATTCCTTGTGCCTGTTATCAGTTGTTTTGGAGTCAAACAAGAAAGAAGGTATTTGTTCCTTAGCACAAAGTGAACTGGCTCCTCTTTGTCTCCTTCTCCTTCGGCTTCTGTTCTCGTTTCAAAAGCTTGAAACTATGCTGAATCTTTCTTCTTTTCCTGCCCAGAAAGCAAAGAGAGACAAGACTTCCCAAAGCAGTATTAACTTTAACTCTTTCCCACAGCTGGGAGCTCCAGGATGATTTGTTGCATTTCTCATAACTGCTCAACTGAGCTGTTCTCTCAACAGCAAATAGAAAATGTATTTCTCTCACTGTAGGACATGCAGCCCCACAGCCAGAGGCTCAGCGCTGCTTGCAGAACATCACTGCTCAGAACGCAGAACAGGAGAAACCTACAGAGCCCCTCTTAGTGAAAGGTGAGGAAAAGAAGCTTCCCTTGTGCATTACTCATCGACCAGAAGGCCCCGATCCTCCAGGAACAAGTAATGAAGCACATTTAATTTTTCTTCTCTCTCATGACCCTTCACAGTCTTTTCTGAAGGTTCGAGGGAACCATTGCTCAGCAGACACTACAGACTTGGGGGAAACAGGTCACAAACAAAGAAAGCACTCTATGCCCTTAAAGAGAAGCCCAGTTTGACCCAATCTGTACCATACATTTCTCCTGGAAATGTATCCTGGAAGAGATCCTGGGAACACCAGCAGTATCTGAACCCCACTGTTCTCCTTTCTGGACAGCAGGGTAGCCCTTGTTCACCCAGCATAGGTAGGAGGAAGGCAGCAAACACAATAGCTTAGCTGGGTCAGTGTGGAGGCAGGTGCTCCAAATGGTCACAAACCTTAAAGAAAACAGATGAGGTGGGGTAAGAGAAGAAAGTTCGTGGGCTGCTATAATTTCAGCTGGTGTTTTGCATTGTAACCGGGAGTCTGTAGCCTTGCCCTTGTCTCTGGAGCTGTAGCCCCACCAGGTGGTGTGAAGGAGCATGGGTTCAATATAGTATGGAGCAAGTGGTTTCTTCACTATTCCTGGGACCCCCAGAGTGCCAACCAGAACCACTTTCCTATCGTAGCAGGGATGGTCAAGGAAGATATAAAGAGCGGGTTGCCATGGGTCGCTTGGGACTGACTTCTGTTCCCCGTTTGCATCTCTTCCCTGTTGAGCAGGACTTGTCGTTCTGGGCCTCGTATTTCTTGGCTTCTGCATATTCTGCTTCGGCAACCCAACCGCCAAGTCCCAGCCAGCCCCCAGGAACCCCACGGTGGAGGCCTTCCTGTCCCAGTTCAACCAGCTGCAGGACAGGTTTCCAGGGCAGAGTCCCGACCTGTGGCTTCGCAGTCGCAAATTCCTGCAGAAACACCTCAACACATCCCAGCACACGCAGCCGGCCATCATCATCTTCACAGCCGCCCGCAAAGGCGAGCGGACCTTACGGTGCCTTAGCACCCGTGTAGCTGACACCTATTCTGCCGCCCTGCGTGCCAGCACAGTGCAGATCGATGGCAAGGATAAATCCGGGCTCCAGAGCGACCAGGCCAAGCTGGAGGTGGACTCAGAGCTCAGCTCAGCTTTCCAGGCTGGGGACCGTGCTGCGGTGATACACCGCTTCGAGCTGCTGCCAGCGGGTGCCACCCTCATCTTCTACAAGTACTGTGACCACGAGAGCGCTGCTTTTAAGGATGTGGCCCTGCTGCTGACCGTGCTGCTGGAGGAGGAGATGCTTGAGACCCACATCAGACTCCAACAGGTGGAAGAGAGGGTTCGTGACTTCCTCTGGGCCAAGTTCACCAGTGCCAGGACTCCCAGCTCCTATGACCGCATGGACTCTGACAAACTGAGCGGGCTGTGGAGCCGCATCTCCCACCTGGTCCTACCGATCCACCCAGTGCAGAACATCGAGAAGGGGGGCTGCCACACCAAACCCTAAGGGCACAGGCCACCGGAGCCCCAGGAAGGGTTGGAAAGCCAGCCCCGGGGTAGGTAGAGACACAAACAAATGAAGAACTCACTTTGTTTAACACAGTACACCAGTACTGTTTTTTTTTTTCCTGTACCTTCCTGGAAGAGTTCAACAGGTACAAACTGATCCAGGCCTCCTGGCCAAGTGAAGGTAATAATAGACTGTATGCTTCCTTCTGATAGGTGGGAAGAGCTGATATTTTAGATTGCTAATTGCACAGGAGCACATTACAATGTGGGGATGCAGGAGGGAAAAAAAACTGCGTGTTGCAAGAAGTAGAACAAAGCAAGGTAAAACTCACTAAGCCCAGCATTTGGAAGTCATGCTTCAAAAAGAAAATAGGTTTGTTACTCAAGAGTTTGACCAGCCAGTCCTGGTACAGCTCCACTGACTGATTTACACCTAAAGACCAGATCCTAAATTCAGAATGTGCAAACAAATCTGCAATCCAGAAATTCCTCAAACACCAATGACAAAGAACGTTAAGCTATCAGTACTTAAACACTACACAAAACAGGGGATCCTATGGAGTGGCCATTCTGAAAGCAGAGAACAAGGAAACACAAAACACTTTGTTGTCACTCTGATGGTGTGAAGCCCTGAGACAACGGAATTAATAATATGGTTTAACTTAATGCTACCTCTTAAAAAGTTCACTCTTGATCCATTTACCACCATGAGGCTACAAGAATCTCTTTGGGCAGATGCATCAGCTTTGGTCCTACGTGATTCCTCTTCACCCAGATCTGATGGAAGCCATCAGAAGTGTTTCTACATCATTTGTCTGCACAGAGGGGAGCCCTCAGGGTCAGGACACGAGCAAGCTGACAAAAAACCTCCGTGAGCCATTCCATGGCTTTTCCAGGACCTCTGGAAAAGCCCCCTTCATGGAGATTGAGAGTGTTTGGAGCCCAGCAGTTCCCTGCCTTGCTCTCCCTTGTTCTGCCTGCCTCTCCCCAGCTTTTACTGATGAATGTAGATGATAACACTGATACTTATTTCAAGCCATGTGAGGCAGCACACCAGGTCCTTGTCACCAAAAGTACATTTGCCTTCCTGCCAGGCAGGTGGTACTCTGGCTAATGTCAGAGCAACGAGGAGCAGAGCTGATACTGAGTGTTCAAGAACAAAACCTCTGCCATTAACACCCCAAATCCTTATCTAAGCAGGATGGATTCTTACCATGCCTCCTCTTCTGCACCCCAGGAAGAGAAATCCAGGTCCTGTACAGTCTACGGTGCTCCTACACACTGAATTGCTGCAGGAGTGCTGGGGCAGAGCTGCTAACTCAGGGAACACCTGGGGGCAGGCACAGGTTGAAGTATTTATTATAGCCCAGCAGCCAGCCCCAGGTGTCAGCCCCTTGTGCCTACAATCATGCCTACTGGAGATGGAGAAGCTGGAGCAAAGCATGTCTTGCTTTTGTATGGACAACAGAGACTGAAGCCTTGCAGAGGCAGAGACTACACCTGAGCAAGACACAAATCAAGAACAGTGTGCTGTTTTTACAAGCAGTCCACCCAAGTGCTTCAGACCCCCGTGCTGGCCTATGGTGCCTTGCTGATCTGCTCCACTGATGGCTCAGCCATTCACCCAGTGCCTGAAATCACCACCTGAATCTTCTGTCCTCCCACCACGTGCCTCGCCTCTCCTGGGAGATCTGTGGCCATTGACTTGGAGGAAGGGACAAAGAGAAGGAAAAGAAGAGGGATGCAGTTTGAACCAAAGAGCAGAGATTTGATTTCTTTACAATGCTGGTCACATGAAGATGAGATCCAGGAGTGCTGCAGCACTTTATCCACTGTCCCAGACTTACTGATGTTTATTATCCCCCATGGCCAATAGAGAGCTGAGTTACCCTCGCAGCGTTAGCCAGGGATTAGACATGAAGCATCCTGCTGCAGAGGTTTTAACCATGCCAAACACAACCAGGCACGCTACAGCCCAGCATCAGCAGAGCAGCTCCAGGCGTGGTTTTATACAAGATATGGGCAAGATGCTGGTTGCTTCCTCCTCTTCCTCCTTTTTATTGTTGTCCATTACTTTGGTAACAAAAAACACTGTTTCTGCTCTTCGTGGTTAAGTACTGGCGCTGATGTAAGAACTGGTGTAGCATTAATCGTGTTCATGTTTTGAGAGAAATCAGTATTTTAAAGTTATCTCACTACCAGTTTTATATACCGTGTGCATAATGCATGGTCAGGGTATGCAGTGGCAACTTCGTGCTGCTTGGGTACCTCGCTGTCAGCATCATCCAGCAAAGCTGTTCTAATACAGATACATTTTTATGACCTTTTAAAGAAAAAAAAAAAAAAAAAAACCCTCAAACCCTGCTTGCTTCTGAAACAAGACTTCTATTTAAAAATAAATGAGATTGTGAAAGAGAGCAGCAAAGTGAGGCTGAGCCTTACTGTTTTCTGTTCTTTTCTCTAGCTTGTTTCATAAAGCAGAAGAGCTGATCGTATTGGACAAAGATTTATTTAGGTCACGTCTGTAATTCTGCAAACAAAGTGAATACTTCTCTCAATTGTTTGGGACAATCATAGGCAGCTTTTTTAGCTAAGCCCAAAACTAAGAACAAACCCATCAAGGAATGCTTCAGCTCAACCCAGCTGCTAAATGCAACTCCAGCTGAAACACGCTGGGGTTTGCAAAACACTCCATTGTAATACTGAAACTAAAACCCACTGGCAACATTTTAGAAACCAAATATTTCTCATTTCAACACTGTACTCATTGGGGGGGAAAAAAAATAAGTCTGTTCCACACAATTTCACAACACCTCTGCATATCTGCATTTTAGCATTTGTGCTGAATTATCTTGCCCAGCCCTGGCCTAAACAGAGAGCATTTTTTTGGTCTGCCTCTGAATTCAGAAGCAGCCAAACTCCTGCTGGGCTCAGAGAGCAGCTCTGGCTGGAGGAGAGCACTGGTTTTGTATGCTCCCTCCCCTCCGATGCCGTGCTCGTTGTGGTGTGTTCTCTGCACACAATGACTTCAATGCACATTGAGCGAGAGCCACCTGCAAGCCCCCCAAACCTCCGTCCTGCATCCTGGAGTCGCTTTGGCTGTGTCAGTGCCGAGAGGTTGCAGGACGCGAGGACCTGGATCTGCGGGGTGGGAGGTTCCGGCTCTGTCCTCGCACTGAGCCCCACGCAAAGCAAGACACAGCCGTGGTTTTTGAAGGAAAGCGGAGGAGCGTGGAAAGCGTCCCTGCAGCACTAACTCTGCAAGGAAGGATGCGCTGCAGCAAAGTGCTCGACGACTCTGAAAATTACCTCGAAGCTGCTCAGCTGAGGGGCAAAATTCAGTTCTGGGAGTTCAGGCTGGGCTGTACCTACATCTCTTTGCACTCATAAAGCTGGAAGGCGGGATGAGAGGAGACAGGCGGGCAGTGACCTCAGCTGTCCCAGCACCGGGAGAGGGCAAAGCACCGAGCAGCCCCATCGCCGTCCTTCCCCCTCGAACGTTAGCTCGATGTTAGCATCTCCCTCTGAGCGGAAGGCTCGGCCGGTCCCTGGCGAGGGCACTCGAGAGCTGACGTTCTTCAGAGCCGCGGCACAGCTTCCAAACGAGAGCTGCGAGCGGCTCCCCAACCCGGCACCGCTCGGGCGTATCCAAGCAGCAGTTTCAGGTCACGGCATTCCCGCAGAGGAGCAGATGTGCTTGATGTGCACGGAGCCACGGCGCAGCAAAGGAGCTGAGCCGCTTGGAGCGGCAGAAGGGAGGAGCGGTCACCTCCCGGCTCCGAGCTCTGCTGCAGAGCGAAGCCTCGGATCGCACCTCCTCAAAGAAAGAAACGCCGGTCCTCCTTGCTGGTTAGAAGCTCCGTATGCTGGCTGGCGGATCCCGAGCGGAAGGAGCACGATGCTCAGCGCTCCGTGCCAGCAGCCCGGGGCAGCGCGGACCGCAGCCCAGCCGAGGGGCGGGACGGGGCCGTGCCGCGGGGCTCCCCGCCTCCGGAGCGCTGCCCCCCGCCGCCTCCCCTTTGTCCGCCGGCTCCCCCTCCTCCTCCTCCTCCCTCCCCCGGCGGCCGCCGCTCCCGGCACGTTGTAAAGTCATTAACTCCCCCAGCCATGCCGGCCCGCGCCCCGCCGCCGGCTGCTCCTGCCCCGGCCGCTGGTGGGCCGCCGCGCCGCCTCCTCCGAGCGGCGGCAGCAGCAGCAGCAGCGCGGCATGGCCGCTCCCCGCCGCCTCCTCCTCCTCCTCCTCCTGAGCGCCGCCGCCCCCCTCGGCGCTAAGGTAAGCGCGGCCTCGGGGCTCACGCTGCCCGGAACGGCGCCTCCCCGCCGACAAAGGGCCGCGGCGACCCGCGGAGGCCGCCCGCCCGCCCGTTGCAGCCCTGCCCCCACGGCCTGTCGCGGTGGGACCCGAACCCCCCGGCTCGCAGGAGGGCTGTGAGCGATGCGCTGCTCCCCGCACAAAGCCGTGGCTGAGGTGGGATCGCGCCATCTCTTACCTGCTTTGCTGCCGATAGGACTGGGGGAGGGGGGGACGGCTTTTTGCTGCGGGGGGATCTCTGAAAGATGGGATGTTAGGGCGGAATTCTTCACTCGGAGTGGTGTGAGGTGCCGGCACTGCTGCCCGGAGCTGTGGGTGCCCCATCCCTGGAGGTGCCCCAAGCCATGGATGGGCCCTGGGCAGCCTGAGCTGAGCGCGGCCAGCCCACGGCAGGGCTGGTGGATGATCTTTGAGGTCCCTCCCAACCCGAGCCATTCCATTCACCTCAGCTTTGAGCAGCGGCGTCACCTGAGCTGGGGTTGCCTTTGGGTTCAAGCCCCAGTTGTGCTGCTCCCGCTGCATTTGCAGCCTCACACGCGGTCTGCCTGCTTTGCTTTTCCCCCGTGAGCAGGGCTTCCCAGGGTCAGCCTGCCAGATGTGCACTCCTTCACCCCGCGCAGAGCAGGCTGTGAAGGCAGTGGTCATTAAGGGATTAACCTGCTGGTTGCGTTTTCTGCAGCATGCATGCAGGGAATGCCACAGGGAGCCTCAGTCCCTAGATAAGCAAATTCCTCCCTGCACCAAGCTCTCTGGATGTAGTGCCTCTGAAAAAACAGATGGTAGGGATTCCTCGTGCACACCCCGTATTCCTTTCCTCTTTCCCTTCACAGCAGGATGATCAACGATGCACCAGAGTTCTCTTTTCCGGGGGGAGGAAGGGGCACAATTGAAAACACAGTTGTTTTTTTTCAGCCACAGCTTTGATCAGAGCACGACACAGAGCACCCAGACCTGGGGGCTGAACATGGCTGAACACGGTTCATTTTCAGGAGCACAAGATAACATCTGCAGGCAGTTTGAGGCATTAGGACATCTGAAGCTGTTCAATATCTCAAGCAAGTAGCACAGTTTGCCATAGAGAGAAGCCCTTAGGTAAAGGATTGTGGATTTCTGTGGAGGACATGGAGTTAATGACCTCAGAAAAGGGCTGTTCAGAATTTAGTTCTTTTTCAGCTGCTGTTTTTGTCCTATGAGGGCTCCCTGTGCCCTGCAGTGGTGCACAGGGCCCTAAGGCAATGTCACACTGCAACAGAGCATACCCCTGCAAGCTTCTCCACTAAGGGCAACTAACAGGGGTTTGTTTTGTCTCTTCCTAGAAAGATTTCTAACCCCTGAGACACTGGGCTTAATGAGTCCCAGGATTCAGTGCGCAGTGTGGGACACTGAGCCAATGACACACTAATTGCCATTATTCCCAGGTTTCTGGGAAACCCATTGTAGCTTAGAGTTGATCTGACACGCAGCAGAGAATCATTAGAGGGTTTATTTGATCCCTTTCTGTTCTTCAGAAAGACTGCCTGGAAAACTGATAGGATGTCAGCCTGGACCCTCCCTCCTTCGTGGGGTTGAGGCAGTTTGTGGCAGCCTTTGTCTGGCTCTGGTGGGGGGTAGAAGGGAAACAGCTGCTGAGCCTTTGGGTAGGCAGGAAAAGCTTTCAGTGATGCTGGCTTAGAGACAGCAATATTGGAAAATCCTGGAAAAGTTCCCCAGCGTCACTGGAGGCTCTGCTCAGCCCCGAGGAAGAGGACAGGAGGGCAGCCCTCACCGGAGGTGTGCACAGCCTCCCTGTAGGTGTTGAGGCACAGGAATACCGTGGTTAGCCTCAGAGAGGAAGAGCTGCAGCTGTATAGCCTGCGTGCCAAGCCACAAGTGCCTCCAGGGGAATTCTTGAGGAGAGCACCTGGCTGTGCTGCACGGTGGCCTGTCTTTTCTGCTGATGTGATTTTTAGCCTTTAACATTTCTCATCAGCTGAGGAACTGCACCTGATCCTCCTCCCATATCCAGGCCCGGGCAGAGCCAGCCTTACAGATCCTGCACCTGCACCCACCTCCTGCCCCACAGTTTCTAGTCTGCTCCATGCACGGTTCTGCAGCACGGCACAAGTTAGAGTGGTTCAGCATCTCCCACAACCAGGAGAGTGGAGAGGTGTTGTTTTGAAGCCCCTTGGCTTCTCTTTCTCCAAGGAATGGGGGGGGAGGAAATCTGCTTGGCCAGAAGTAACCCTTGGGGTCTGCCGAGGGGCTTGGGAAACTGAAGCTGGGAGCTTATCTAATCTGGAGCCTATCTCACAGGCCTTAATTTATTATCTGGAAATTTGGAAAATGCAAGTATCGCTAATTACAAACAAGAGCCATTTGTGTGTCATGGTTAGCACAGATTTATTTCTGACAACACAGCGAACTCAGCCCAGATTGGAACCAGCTGCACATACCTGAGTTTCACCTCCACATCTCAGGGCTGAGGACTCGGCTGCTGTCACACCGTGAGCCTCGCCAGCAAAGGCTGCAGCTCAGCACTGTCCTTGCTTACACAGATAAATAAGTGCTGCTGGGCAAAGGCTGGCAAGAACGCTTGGTCATGGAAAACCTGAGAGCCAAATCAATCTATTTAATGTGTGATTGATTGAGGAAGCAGGAACAGGGGCTTACAGAGGTAGAGGAACACGTTTCATTTGAAAACAGCTGCCACTGCTTGAGCTGCAGCAGAGCCCACAGGGATGGAGTGGGGCAAAGCCTGGGGAAAGGCTGGGTAAATATTGCCACTTCTGGCCCACACGCTTCCCCCTGGGCAGTCTGTGCAGCCCTTGGTGCTCTGTGGCCACTCAGTCACGTGGAAAGGGGCCGGCTGTGATTGATGCTCCAGCTCTTGAGAGACTGCTTTGCACTGAGCTCTTTGCACAGACAGATAAATCATTGTCCTCTCCTTCCCAGCAGCTGTGAAGGGCGCTTCCTCCGCAGGCCTGGAGATGCTTATCTCAGGGGTCAGGGGGAGATCTGAACTGAAAATACAGCCTTTCGTTCCTGTCTTTGTAACCACGGAAGCTGCACAGCCAGCATTTCCACCTGCAGTCTGATCGTGTGCAGTCAGACAGAAACCATCGTAGGACGCAGGTTGAAATGAGCATCTGGCAGCAGAAGGAAAGGTCTTGCTAAAAACCTGCTTGTTTCTTTTACGCTTCGTTTTTACACAGCACTTGCTCCCTGTCAGAGAAGCACATCCAGCCAGCACACCTATGTTGCAAAGAATTTGGTTGCAATGTTTTCACCATCAGCTGTATTGTCGTACAGCATCAGGTGGTGTGGTGCTTTTTTTGCAGCAGAGCAGGTTACTTTCAACACACTCCATGGGCAGTATGGTCACTATGTGCACCTCGACCATGCTGAGTTCTAACCCCAAATCAGCTCCTCTGCATCTCCTCTGCGCAGAGGATGCTATTGGCAGATGCTATAGAAACAAATGCTCAGGCAGGAATTACACTGCAAGATGAAGAACACTTTGGCTTTATTACACCATAAAAGAGCATCGAGCCAAGAGGCAGCCAACCAAAACAGTGAACTGAGCTCAGCAGACTGCTGAGCTTTCTTTCACATCCATCAATTACGTTTTGCAGACCAGTTCTTCCCACCAGGACTATCAGCACTGCCACGATCAGCAGGTTTTGCTATTAGTAGCACAGGTACAGCCTCTCCATGCCCTCAGTGTAACATAAGAGATGCCACACAGACAATACGCACACACAAATTATTTGTTCTCTTCTGCTACTACTGATGCACTGTCAGCATTTTCAGCTGGCTAAATCACTTCTAGCCACTGCCCCATGGTAAGCTCATTGCTGCATTTAACTCTCTGCTCACAGCTGTGTTGCAGTAAGCAGCAATTTCGCTCCTGCACACGATTTGCAAAAGTCCTTGGAGTTTTTAGGGCATCACAGAGCAGGAAAAACATTGCAGGAGAAGATCTTGCTGAAACATACGCTCACTTACCTGCTGGGAATCTCAGAGGTGCAGTCGACAGCAGCCTGCTGTCATGATCACGTAGGGCTGGGAGAGCTCAGGTTTGCCAAATTTAAAGGATTGGCCCCAGCAAAGCATGCTGGGTGAGGGAGAAAGTCCTCTGCTGAGCACGGAGAGGCCAGCAAAGCTGTGCTGAGACAGCCTGCGAGAGGCTCCGGTTCTGTAGCACTCTTGAAAATGACTTTTGTGACAGACGCAGGGTGAGGAACTTGGACCTGAGCCGACTTATGCACAAAGAGGAGTTTATTCCTTGTGATACAGCTCTGCCAAAGGACAGATGCGTCCTCCCCACCCCCCTTCCCTGCAGCCAGACACTGCAGCCTTCCTGCTGCTCCATGCTGGTTGGCAGCTGGGGCTGTGTGCTGCTGGTGTGGCTGAGCTGGGCTGGTAGCGAGCTCGCAGCTCGGGCTGCAGCCAGACTGAGTGCCACGCATGTCATTCCCAGCAGCCCTTCTCCATGCCACAAGATCCCAGAGGCATCCATCCATCCATCCATCCATCCATCCATCCATCCATCCGTCCATCCATCCATCCATCCATCCATCCATCGTCTGGAGTTAGGCCGCCAGGTTCCCCAGCTAACCATTCTCTGTTTCTGTCAGGACAGTAGTGAGGCAGCAGATGGAGCTGGCCCCTGGGATGAAGAAGTTACCAAGTGGTGGGGAGAGTGGAGCTCGTGGTCCACCTGCTCGCGATCCTGCGGGGGAGGCGTGATGTCCCGGGAGCGGCACTGCCTGCGGCAGCGGTGGGTCCCAGCACGCGTCCTCCATGGTGCCCCAACATCCATTTATTCCCTGCAGCTACCACAGTCCTGGAATTGGTCAAACAGGGTTCGTGGGGACCCAGCTGTTCCCTCTCGATCACCTCACCACCCAGCCCTCATCAGGCACCTCGCCAGCCTGAGCTGCTAACGAGAGCCAGCATCGTACTGCACAGCACAGCATAGGGGCTGCTCAGCCTCTTTCCCTTCTGCGTGACTGCACTCCTGAGGGCAGGAAGCTCAGACAAGGGCCCCCCACCTGCTCTGCCTCCTCCAAGAGAAAATTTCTTTTATGTGGGCTGGTTGGCAGCATACCATCAGATGTGGTGACACGCTGTCCGTCTGGACACCGCCTCCCCACTAATGAGGCTTGCCAATGTCTCTGCCTCTGCTTGACATCAAACCCAGCCAAAAGGCTCCTGCAGCTTTCAGCAGGGCAGCTTAAGTGTGAGCCAGCCATGCCCTGTGAAACAGTTTTTGCTGGAGTCTGCAGGCTGCCCCTGCTTCAGCTGAAAGAGATGGCAATTTTGAAGCCTTATGATGTGAATTTAGGCTCTACCAACATTGTATAAATTGTTGCTCTGCAGGAATAGCTGCAGTGCATCTGAGCAGTCCAGCTTGAACGTGGTTCTTCATTACACAGTGAAGTTCCCATCTGTAACCTCGACCTTTCTCCCTGCATCTTCCCAGCTTTCAGGAATTTTTTTAGCTTTTGCATTAGTCGAGAACTTCAGTATCTCTTGGACGAGTGCTGCTGGCCAGAGGTGAAGCATCACTTGCTGAGAAATCCCCATGGTTTTTGTTCATCACCAAACCTCTCTTGAAAGGCGTTCAGTACCCACGAGAGGTGCCATCTCTCTGCATGCTGCTCAGTGAATTCTGAAATCAATTCCCCAGCTCACTTCCAAATTGTAGGTGCTTCCATGGAAATGGTGGATCATCAGGCCCCATTGCCCTTTTGTCACACCAACCCTTTTGCAGCTCAGAGATGTCTGGGCAGACACAGCCCTGGAAATACTTCAGTTGTTTCCCATCCACTCATACTGCTCCATAATGAGAATAGCCTAAAATCACACTCCAAAGCTAACAGCACTGAAAGTGCCTTTCAGAGGAGACATTGACTAGTGTAAATCCTGAAAGCCTCACTCTGATAAAATCCCACCCTGACTTCTCTATTATCCGTGATTTCTTAGTGCTTTGCAGACCTCTAGCTTATTTCTGCTTTCACGCATTCTGCTTTGCAGGCTCCAGATGCCCCAGGGAACAAACAGCACCATGTGTGTTGGCCAAGCCAAGCACTACCAACTGTGCCAGCAGCAGGTGAGAACTGCTTCCAGCACTGACTGGTCCTTTCTGGGGGATGTGAGGTTGGACCAGCAAATGCAGGAGCACCAGTAGTGAGGGTCTGGCAGAGGAGTGCAGATAAGAGGCACGGTGCACTCCTGGGGGAGTTGCCAGCTTGCCTTTGAAAACATGGGAGTTGGGCTCTCCTCTCTGGGTCTGAAAGGTGGGGGAGAAGGATATAAAACACATTTGTTGTGGGGTGGGGGGAAGGAAGAAGTTTTTCTGGTATGTTTTTCCCTTTGCTGGAAGTAGATTTTGCAGTACTGTTAAATACAGCTGTCTGAGGCGATGGAAGCCTGGCCTTTCTGCCTGTATTACTGCACATCACAGTCCATCACTGATTCCTTCCAGGGTGGACAGGGCATTTTCATCCCCCAAGGATGCAGCAGGGCCAAGCAGCTGTCACAACCATGGCTGCGACACAGGGAGCTTTTGATCACATTTATTCCCTCCATAGCCCTGCCCAGCCAACACAGCAAGCTTCAAACAACAGCAGTGCTCCAGTTTCAATGCCAAAGCCTTTGGGAAGCGGTACTACCACTGGATGCCTCTCTATCCAGGTGGGTTTTCACAGCTTCAGGGTGAGAAAACACCTGCAGGATTTTCTCAGACACAGGAGGAGAACCCAGGGGCAAGGGATGGCTGGTGCAGGAGTGCTTCCCTATGCTCCCTGCTTTGGAGAAATCATCCCCTCTCTTCACAGAACCACCCCAGCCAGCCAGGCCTCTTCTCACACTGGCTTGGATCCCATGTCAGAACATGCTGGTGGGCAGACACGGGACACAGGCGTCTCTCAGGTGTCTTGACTCACCTACAGTCACCTTGGCAGATGGGGTGTTCAGTCTGTGTGTGCCTCCTAACATTTCAGCCACCTCTGTCATCCAGCATGCTTCCCACTGGGATGGCGGTGGGTTATTCTGAACAGGATGGCCATCCGTTTCCTGCACAGAGGAGATAAATTGCTTCACACGGGTTGCCAGATGGCCCTTGAGGCCCAGATTCAGCTCCCCTGAGATATGACTGCTTTCTGGACCTGCCTGTTTTTCCATTAGCTGCTAAGGGAACGCAGAACATCTGCACCTCTAAACTTCCATTGCTCAGCTGGAAGGGGTGCAGCTGGCCACAGCCCCACTGTCAGTACCTCTCTTGCAGGTCATACTTGCTCTATGTACTTATGTGTGGCCTGGGATCTGCTGACGTGGATTCCCATATCTGGCACAGGGGATGGCACTGCAAAGGGGAGAGGTTTTGCCATCAAGAAGCACTTCTATGTATGGCCCCAGGTGCAGCCTCATACCATGATCCCTTTACTACCACAAGGTCTGTAGCCTTGCAGTTCATCTCGAGAAGCAAGAACATCTAAGATGATATCAAACCAGCAGCGTGCATAAAGGGAAAGTCCCCTCCCTCACTGCCCGTCCCCTTGGTCTGCCTCTGTCCCTTTAGATGACTACACCAGCATCTCCAACAAGCCGTGTGACCTCCAGTGCACCACGCGGAATGGAGAGAGGCAACTGATGGCCCGAGCCCAGGATGGTACCTCCTGCAAGGACAGGACCTACCAAGGGGTCTGCATCAACGGGAAGTGCGAGGTGAGGCTCTGAAGGAAATTGTACAGAAACCAGGGGTATAAATGCCTCGTAGAGCTGCCTAGTCACTGTGAAGCCAAGGGTCCCAGCAGAGAGGCAAAACCAAGGCCTGGCAAGAATGATTACATTCACTTTTGAATGCCTGTGGGCTAGAGCAGAGCAGAGAGACTCGCACAAAAGGAATTAGATACATCCGCATTCACAGTGGGTAACAGAACTTTTCTCCCAGCACAGAGAAGACTAGGATTGAAGGTCTGTGTTCATAGCCAAACTGAAAAAGATTGGATTTTTTCCCTTGTAGAACAAGGGTAAAGGATGTGTGTGTGAAGTGTTAGAGAGAGGTGTCTTAAAACCTCAAGCAGCCTGCCTTTGATGCAGCACGTCCTGGAAGATGATGCTGTACATCACTACTACAGTGAGAAGGATTGGCCAAAAGATGGGAGACTGAATAAATGGAAGCAGACTTGCTGAATCTTATTTCCTGCACCTACACATGCGACCCTGCCCCAGGTTCAGGGCCACAGTGCACATGGTCACAAACTACCCCACATCCACACCCAGAAGCTCACCTAAAGAATAAGGTAACATTACCTTGAAAAGACACTGTCCCCTAAGAGACACTCTTTATTTTTACTCTGTTCCTTGCAGCCAGTGGGGTGTGATGGGAGCCTGTATTCGGCCCGGACGATGGACAGATGCAGGGTGTGTGGAGGGGACGGCAGCACTTGTCACCGTGTCTCAGGCAGCTTCCGAAAGGCAATCTCACAGATAGGTACTCCCTGCTACCACAGTCCAGAGACTTCACCTGCTACTCCTTACCACCAACTGGCACGAAGGGTGACTGGCTTGAATGAGGGTAGGAGTTTCCCAGCTGCTTGGTGGAAAAAGCTGAAGAGTGCCACCTCTGCTTAAATACCGACATTTTATCCTTTTGGATCAATCAGAGGAGATTGGGGATGATATGTTGTAAATTAGGCCAGCAAGGTTTTCTTTCACATCTTCACCATAGGAGGCAGCTGGGGATCTCCTTGTTCCTATTGATTTTGGCATCTCGCGCACCTCAGATGATGTGAAAAGGTCAATGAATCTTCTTTTATTTGTGCTAGGTGTTCACTGGAAGATTAGGCTCCTCTGATGAGGGTCACAGCATTTGTTTCAGCCTGCACTTCGTCTCCAGCTTTCCCCAGTCCTGTGGCTGATGCAGCTGAGGGACAGTCCCTCTGAAACTGGGCTGAGATTAATGGTTCATCTCTTGCAACCTCATGGCCCATTCCTCCACCAAGAAGGAACAGACTGTGGTATACTCATTAGTAATTAATTAACTGTGGTTTGAGGATGTTTTGGAACATCGTTTTACACTGCTATTGTTCCACTAGTCTACCTCATTCTCCACAGACGCTGGACCAGAGAAGTATTCTGGCTCCTTTCCAGGGTGTGGTAATAGTGCTAACCTCTCTAGAAGCACACAGACAGTCTTGGCCTTCCATTCCAGGCCTCATAAAATCTTACAGGATGGAAAAAAACAATCAACAGACTTTCTAACAGGAAAGGCAAGCTGGCAAAGCCCCACAACGTTAAGAGCCTTTTACTTCCTACCCATTTAAAGGTCAATCTTTATGCTCCTCTTGAGACAAATTCTGTTGAGTCGGGAGCTGTGGGGACCTACAGTCTTCTCCCTGCACCCTTCAGCACCAGTGCTGATCAATAGTAAGCTTTTTATGTGCTCTTGTGAGGAAAAGCCTGACAGCACATTCATTCATGCACCTACAGCCACACTGTTAAGCTCACGCAATTCCTTTCTGGCTTCAAACCCAGCAGTGGTCAAACTGAGCCTTAGAGACCTGCAACGGTCATTGGCAAAGGGATTTCAGAAGGGAGCTGGGATTAGAGCTCACAGCTTGGCACAGCATGTTTACGTCCTTAACATCCTGCTAGGGGTAGCGCCGCCCTCCTACATGCACACCTATCCCACGAGATGCTTTGCCTATGAGCACTTTTCCGTTCTGTCCTTGGATTTTCTTCACCTCCTGTTCCTGCTCCTCAGGTTACGTGTTCATCACCAGCATCCCTGCCGGCGCCATGGACATCCTCATCATGGAGCGCAGGAAGACAGAAAACATCCTGGGTAAGCAGGGGGTCTGGCTGGGTGTGGAGGTCCCTGAGTCGTCCCTGTGAGCATTTCCTCCTGGGTAGCACAGGGTTTGCTTTCCTTAGTGCCAGCACAGCCTCAGCACCCTGCACGGAGCATCACATTTGTCTCTTTTTTCCTTTGAAGCACTCGCTGATGAATATGGGCATTTCTTCTTCAACGGCAACTCTGCCATTGACAACCCCCAGAACTTCAGGGTAGCTGGCACGATCTTCAAGTACAGGCGGCCTTCGAGTCTGAATTCAGATGGGCTGGAGTATATCATAGCTCACGGGCCCACTAACCAGTCTCTGAATGCCATGGTATGTCAAGAGGTACTTTTAGCCCTTCCTGTCTTGCCTGTCCCAAACTGTGAGCCTCCCTCAGACAAACTGCTTCCTAATTTTGTTCTCATGCCAACCCTGTGGCTGAGGAAGCCAGATATTGCTTTGTGGGGTTTCCTCTTGGGTTTAAGAGGATGCTATCTTCTCTTAACATCTGTCACAAAGCGACTAGAAGAAATACATGCCCTTAGAATGAAAGAGGTTTTGTTTTCCTTCCCTGTTTCCTCCAGTACTATAACTTTAATGGGAAAATGCCACATATAACTTATGACTACACTGTACCACGGACACCACCACCTCTCCAAACCGCAGCCCCTGCTGTAGACAGACCTCGTTATCATCACCCACTAGAGACCAGCCAGAGCCATCCTGTTCCAGCCAACTTCAGAGCTGCCAAGGACCCCAATGCCACACGGCTTTCCCTGTCACCAGATGACACCAACAAACAGCTTCCTCTAAAAGATAGGCACGAAGATTTAGGCTTCAGCCATCCACACTTCTTCCACACCAACTCCACTAATCGGGACTGGGGCTGGGAACAAGGTGAAGAAAAGGAGAAGTATGACTTCCACATAAGACAGGTCTACCACGCAAACACAGCGGGAGAGGAAGAAGGAGAGGAAGCAGCAGCAATTGGTGGAGAAACAGAATTGGGTTGGTTGCTTTGTTTTTCCTTTTCTCCCAAGCCTTAGTTCATTGAAAAGGGGCATTGGGACATTCCACGTTGGTTTGCTTGAAATGTAGGGTGGCTTTTCCATCAGGCAGACAGGGAAAAAGGATGGTTAATAGCAGGGGTGGAGACCGTCAGAGTGCAGCTGGTTGCTCCTTGTGGGAAGGGGAGCAAATCTGAGGTCTGTCTGGGAAAGCCAAACAGTTAAGGGGCAGGACTAGGAGTGAAGTGCACTTACAGCATAGGTCTGAGCTTTAATGCAGTCCTGGGCCACGGGCAGGTGTGGGGATCTCACGTGAGGCTGCTCAGGATAATTAAAGTCTGTTGATGCACCCTGATGGCAACTTAGGGTTTTGAGGCCAAATATTCAGTGTTTTTTTGCCTTACCAGACACCACTAAACCACACGCTGAAGCATAAGCTGTGCAAGATAGTTATCGCATCCCAATATTCTTCCTCCAGCCCTCAAATTCAACCAGATTTCCATCAGCACAGCTGTACCCTACAGCATGAGGAGGTCTGAGCTGTCGGAGAACAGCCGCGTCGCATCCTCCAGGCTTCGGCTCTTCAGGAGGTTGTGCCACCAGGACCAGCACCACGCTGCCTTCTGCAGGGAGCTGCAGTACCTGGCTGCCAGGCTGGCCCAGAGGAACACCACAGCAGGACTATGGGCTGAAACAGCCGCCCGGTGGCCACAGGGCCTCCACAAAGCACCGTCCCGTAAAAACTCGCTGCAGGACTTAAAGGTGGAGATGTTTGCTGGGAGACAGGGGAAAGCGAGCAACTACAGTGTGATGGAGAGCTCTCTGCTGGGTGCCAGCACAGCGGTGGACGTCAGCCAGGCAGAGCCTCTGCGGGCCCCCGGCACTGAAAGGTGGCACTTGGTTTCCTGGGCAAAACAGGAGCATGGTTGGCTGGGGAGGGAGGGTTGAACCAATCCTCTGGTAGTCTCACCGCTGTCCTTGATGTCCCCATTTGCCAGCGACTCTCCATGGTATCTGTTTTAGGTCCTTGAGCAACGATGTGTCTTCCAGATGTTTGGCGCAGCTCGTGGTCCAACACAGAGCTTCTGGAACATGCGTTGTGTTCCTTTGCCTCAGAGAGATCCATTTAAATGTGTTCTGAAGCACCTGTGGGGCTATGGCTGTTCACAGTCTTACTAGCTGAATACAGGAGGTGGTTGCTCCATCCCTGGAGGCATTCAAGGCCAGGCTGGATGTGGCTCTGGGCAGGCTGGTCTGCTGGCTGGTGACCCTGCACATAGCAGGGGGTTGGAACTGGATGAGCATTGTGCTCCTTTTCAACCTGGGCCATTCTATGATTCTATGAAGGCTTCACGCTCTGCTTATTAGTGGTGCATCTTGCCCATGATGGGGGAGGTAGGGATGGAGAACAGAAACAGTGAGTTTCTTCCCATTTTCCAAGAAGGAAAGGAGGAAATGCAGTATATTTTATGTTCACAGCAATTTTACGTCTTTATTTCCTGCCCCCTCCTCTCTCTGCAGCAATGAGTTTGATGTGAGCCCCGTGGGCCACGATGACATCAGCTTGGCTGACATGTATCGGTGGAAGGTCTCAGCTTATGCCCCCTGCAGCTCCACCTGCACTTCAGGTAGGTAAAGACCCAGTGCTTATTTTCAAGACTGCTTTTGTCTGGGTGACTTCTGTAGTTGGAATCCACCTGGCAGCCTCCACTTTCTTTGCTATTTGGTTCCCTCTTTTTTGGTATCTAAAGAGGACAGATGTGCTGTTTTCCCATGAAAACACATTTTCAAATTCCATTGCTCTTAGAGTGGCATCTTGAAGCTACTGACTTTTGTAACAGTGGTGCAGTCATAAATTTCTGTAGCTTGTAGAGTGAGTTTTAGCATCAGTTTATATGAGAGTTTAGGAGAGGTTTATATGCCAACACTCGGAGTCCAGGAAGAGAAGCAGAGATATTCAGAGCATCTGGCTGACTTTTGTCTGGAGGCTTTTATCAGTTCAAGCCTTTTCGAGGGCAACTGATCTTGGCAGGACCTTTTAGGCCACTGGTATTTTTGAATTACAGGTAGATTTTCAGAGGCAGTGAACGCTCTTCGGTGATTTTCTATTAGCTGGGGGAGGCTTTTGGTTCTGGTGGAGCCTGACCTAGACCAGATCTTGGTTGTCCAGCAGGTATCAGTGCCTCCTATGCAATGTGTGTACGGTACGACGGAGTGGAAGTGGACGAAGCGTACTGCGATGCCCTGACCCGACCAGAACCTACACATGAATTTTGTACAGGCAGAGACTGCCAGCCCAGGTGAGTGGAAATGACATCTGCTCCCCCTGGGGAATACACATGTTTGTAAGAATCATTTCCTGCTCACAGTATGCAGCCATTTCTGGTCTGGAAGATGTACTTAAACAGCTAAACCTGTGCATCCTCATGTAAGTGAAAAGAGGGAAGAGATTTTCTGTGTCTAAATTACCCGCTTAGCACAAAGTTTTTTTCAAGACCACAGGCCTACACCTGATGAGCAGATTCACAGCAGCAGTTAGTGGGTCAGGGAGTCCCAGGCACACGAACACTCCCCAGCCACCCTCCATCCCCGGATCACTTACCTGTGCTTTGCTTTGTGTTTTCTCTCTTTCTCTCCTGGGGACTGCTTGTGGAGGTGGGAAACGAGCCGTTGGAGTGAGTGCTCCAGGACCTGTGGTGAGGGCTACCAGTACCGCACCGTGCGCTGCTGGAAGATGCTGGCTCCAGGCTTCGACAGCTCTGTTTACAATGACCTCTGCGAGTCAGCTGGGCTGGCCAGGCCCATAGAGAGAAAAGCCTGCAAGAACAAGGCCTGCGGACCCCAGTGGGAGCTCTCAGAGTGGTCTGAGGTAGGCATCGGGGGAGCTTTGCATCCAAGGATGAGCTGGGGCCTGAAGGAAAATGACAGATGTTGGGTGCTTCCCTCTGGTGAGCGCTGAGGAAGCCCTGCCCGACTGCATGCTCACCTTTACTCACTTTTCTCCTTCCCTGCTGGGACCCTTCCCCTCTCCACCAGTGCAGAAGGAGGAAAACGCCTTTGCTTGTTCCTTTTGTGCTCTGCTTTGGAATCCAACTCAGTGTCATTGCAGTGCTCAGCCCGATGTGGCAGCCAGGGAACGATGAAGAGGGAGGTGCGCTGCTCGGTGGAAGCAGCCCTCTGCAATGAGTCCCAGAAGCCCAGCAGTGAGAAGGAGTGCACAGGGCCGCCCTGCGACCGCCGCTGGACCGCTTCGGACTGGGGCCCGGTGAGTGCAGAGGGGCTGCTCCTCCACACCCCCACTTCTGAGGGCACAGGGCTGGCAGGAGGGAGCAGATGAGCAGTCATGCTGCTGCTCAGTGTTGGCTTTCCTCTGGCAGAGGCTAGAGAAATAGTGATAATGTACATTTTTGAGCCAACGGCGTGCCCAGGTGGCCAAGAAGGCCAGCAGCATCCTGGCTTGCATCAGCAGTAGTGCAGCCAGCAGTAGCAGGGAGGGGATCATCCCCCTGTACTCAGCACTTGAGTTCTATGTTCAGTTTTGGGCCTTTCACAAGAAAGACGTTGAGTTGCTGGAGCATGTCCAGAGAAGGGCAGGGAGCTGTACAGGGTCTGGAGCACAGTATGATGAGGAGCAGCTGAGGGAATGGGGTGGGGCAGTGTGGAGAAGAGGATATCAGGGAAGACCTCACTGCTCTCTGTAACTGCCTGAAAGGAGGCTGTGCTGAGGTGGGGTCGGCCTCTGCTCCCAGGTAACAGTGACAGGATGGGACGGAATGGCCTCAGCACCAAGGGAGGGTCAGATTGGGTATTAGGAAACATTTCTTCTCAGTAAGAGCAGGGAGGCACTGGCACAGACTGTGCCAGTGGGAGTGGTGGAGCCCAAGGGTCTTTGGAGGAACATCTGGTCAGGGAGCTCCATTCTCCAGGTGCCAAGAGCTCCTCAAATTATTGAATGGAGCTCATTCAGACCTAACTGGAACTTAGAATCATCAAATCATTAAGGTTAGAAAATGATCTCTATGATCATCTAATCCAAGCATCAACCCATCATCCATGCCCACCAAACCACGTCCCTCACTGCCACATTTCCACGTTTCTCCAACACCCCTAAGGACGTTTGGGATCAAGTACCACAGCCCCAGATCCAGGGCTCCAGGCTCACACTGCTGACCGTAGCCCCTCCACCCCCCTGGTGTGTCTAAATGCCCTTTATTCCTCCAAGTGCTCAGGTTCATGTGGAGAAGGACGCATAAGCCGTTTCGTCGCCTGTCGCAACCTGGAGGGCAAGGTGATCTCTGACACACAGTGTGACCCAGCTGCCAAGCCCCTGGCCGTCCATCCGTGTGGAGACAAGGACTGCCCTGCACACTGGGTGGAGCAGGAGTGGGACCAGGTAAAGCCAAGCCCAGCCCTCTGTTCTCAGCCCTCCTTCCCACTGCATCCCACAGGAGATGATGGGCACTTTTGGCTCTGTTGGTGGAGCAAAGTTGTACAGTGTCACCACCAGCTGCATTGTTGCTCCTTCCAAAAAGAGGGCAGAGGAAAATACCCCAGCTTGTCCCCACCATACCCCAGTCTGTGGCACTTGTGGCCCTCCAATAGAGGTCGCGGGGAAGGCAGTAGTGTCCTATAGAAGTCCTCCTCCTCTCCCTCTTCTGGCTCCCAGCTGGCAGTTGCAGGCACCTCAGCAGAGCCCCATCCAGAATCTGCAACTACACCCCCAAGATTTGGGTCTCGCTGCCAAAGAGAAAGCCCTACAAAAACCAACTGCATCTCCAGTTAATAAGAGCCAGAGGTAAGGCCTCAGCCTAGGTTCCTGCCCTGGGAGTCACCTCCAGCCCAAGAGCATTTACTTGCCCCAGGTGCAATAAACATAGCCCAGGGGCCCTGTTCTATTAAGCCAGCAATTGCTGCCAGCCGGCTTGCCTTCTGTTGCTAGAGAGGCTATTATGAGCTTCCATTACAAACCGGTCCAAATCCCAGAGCACCCAGAGAGAACATCGTGACAGACCTGTATGGTTTGGGCTTTGCCTTGTAAAGTCCTGAGAAAAACAGGCATTCACAGAGCACAAAGGAGGGCTTCTAAGGAATCCTTTTTCTAGCCTTCCTAGCTGCTGACTGCATCGTTGAAAGTCCCTCCAGCACAAATAACGAGCAGAAATCATTTACAACTGGGGACCCATGGCACTCCTGTAGCCCTTCCTGCTCTGTCCTGTGGTGTAGGTCACACCCAATGCTGCAGTGCAGTTTTTGAGCTGTGCCTGAGTGATTAAACTCACCTGAACTCTGAAGGGCCAGCTGGGCTCCCCACTTTTGCCTGTGCCAGCTTCTTTGCTGTGCTCTCTCAGCTGTTCAGCTGCGGGTGAGCTGTTTGCAGGATGACTCAGGAGGGATGTGAGCCAGCTGTGCTGGCCCTGGCACTGTGAAGATGGGCACTGAGCAGTGAAGTCTCGCGCTGGTAAGTACTGCCCAGGACACCAGGGAACACAGCTAGGATAAGATTCTGCCTCCCACTGCCTGCTTCTCTCGGTGTTGTCCTGAGAGGTTGATTCCTCCCATCTGTGTCTGCATAGCTTTGGGCTGAGCTTGGGTATTTGTCCATGCAATCTCCTGCAGTGCACCAGCTTGGTCCCCTTGAGCCCTCACAGAGCTTGTCAGTACTCCAAGATGTAGATTACTGCACAAACACGCTATGTGGTCTTTTAGGGCATAGAGATATATAAAATAAGACAGAAACATCCTCTTACAGTCTTACCTTGGCTGCTCCAGGTCCCTTGTGGGAACTGCTCTCAGGCCAGCCAGGCTCAATTCAGCATCCTCCATGCTGGTTGAACACATAACCATCTCCTGTCCCCATTCCAGTGGAATCCAGCTCCCTTGCAGGCACCCCTTGCTCCCGTGACCCGGGCACAGCACTACCTCCATCAGCCTGGCGTTAGCACATGCATTCAGCACGTTCTGAGCAGGATGCCCTCTTACCTGAAGCTCTACAGCAGAGCAGCAGTTTATGTTCTCCTTCCCAGTGTGATGCCAGCTGCGGACGAGGGACAAAGACCCGGGTTGTCCTGTGTGCAGGGCTGGAAAACGGGGTGTACAGGGAGTACCCTGAGAAGCGCTGTGAGGCTGCACAAAAGCCTGAGGAGCAAGCTGCCTGCTTCATGAGGCCGTGTTCAACCTGGTTCACTACCTCCTGGTCTCAGGTACGGCTCAGCATGGCAGGGAAGTGGGAGAAGAGCTAACCCTGGCTGGTAAAGCATGACCTGCAGTGAGGATTTCCAGCAGTTCAGTCTGCTGAGGGCTCTGTTGGGTCCGGGTGGGACCATGAGCTCTGCTTTTTAGCAGACCAGGCAGCAAAAGGAAGGACTGGCCCGCAGCAGGTGGAGAAAACCTTAGAGCTCATGGATCATTGCCTCAGGCAGAAGCATGCACCACACTGCAGGTGATGCAATCATGTCTTCTCTGCCAGGAGCTGATGTTCTGTCCTCTTGATTGCTTTAGTTAACATTTAGTGAATAGGGGGGAGGCGAAGCTGCCATTTTGTCCATCTTCTAAAACAGCACCAGCTTTCAAAGCAAAACCAACTCTGAGCTGCATTAAAAAGCAGAAAGCAACCTCCTGCCCCAGCTTAGAGAGGCTCTTTTCAAGCAACTGGAGGAGAGTCTGAGTTTGGGCTTAGTGTGGGATCTGACCCAAACCTCCTCAAGAGCAGACTCCAAAGCACAGACTGCCAGGTCTCAGTGGAAGAAAGAGCTCGGGACCTCCAGCTCAATAAAAACCCACCTCTCATGCTCTCTCTCCTCTCCCTCGATCCCGACAGTGCAGCAAGACGTGTGGTGCTGGCGTGCGACTGCGCGAGGTGAAGTGCTACCAGGGGGAAGCGCTGGCCCAGGGCTGTGACCCCACTTCCAAACCAGAAGGCAGGCAGACGTGTCAGCTCCAGCCGTGCCCCACAGAGGCCCCAGGTGAGACTGGGAGGGCAGGGAGGAGGAGGAGCCCTGGGAAGCCTTCACTCCTTCCAGCTCTCAGCTTGGAGAAGCGTGGCTGCTTTGTAACCCCTTCTGTGGTTGCTTCTGCTCCCTAGAAGAAGACTGTGAAGACAAAGCGACGGCCAACTGTGTGCTTGTGCTGAAGGTGAAGCTGTGCTCTCACTGGTACTACAGGAAGGCTTGCTGCTGGTCGTGTCGCCTCAAGTCACCGTGACTGCTGCCAGGCTGTAGTTCCCTTCCAAGTTCAGGGCCGTGAGCCCCCCTGAGCCAGACTTTACCACTTGAAGCCACCTCACTTGGCTTGGCTGTGGAGCCAGTCCCTGTAGAGCAGCCTGCTCAGCAAGAAAGGACTCCTAGGGCTTAGTCATCACTGTTCCCTTTCCACCAAGAGGATTTTACTGAAGACAAACCACCAGTTCCTAGAAAGCTGAGAAGTGAGTTGGGAGAGCCTGTCCCTGCTGTCAGTCGCCTCCAGAGAGCTCTGGTTGGAGGCGGTGGGGCACAGAGCCAGCCTGCAGCAGGGCACAGGCTGCAGTCACCCCGTCCTGCCCTGCAGATTGTTCTGCTACATGGGCAATTTCCAAACACAGCCAAAAAATTCTGTGTCACAATAAAGAGCTAAACTGTCAACTGTGTTTTGGGGATGCATGCGCCTCGGCCAGGGGGGACAGGGAGAAATCTTAGCATCAGGACAGCTTCCAGGGCAGCTCTGATTGAATCCCATTTTGTGCTGCCTACCAAAAGAACAGAAATCACTCCTGTTTTGTATTTCAAAGTCCTCATTTATTTCTGACATGGAATTTGGACCCATAGCTGAGCAACAAAGACAGAGAATAATAACAGAGGAAATCTGAAGTGGAAAAAATCTGAGATGCTTGCCCCTACCCTGTCCCGTTCCTCCACCACCCAAACCTTACAACCCACAGCTGTATCTCTGTTCCCTGCCCTTTCGGACTCACCCATCCATCTGCAGCTGCCAGGCCCAGGGTTTTGTGCTGGCTGTGAGGGTGACGCTCACCTTTGGCCATCCATCTACCTCGGAGCTGCCTCACCTCATCAGCTGGTGAAGGTCATATTTCATTTGCACATGATGATAATGGTTGCTTTCCTCACATCAGAGGGGTGACCTGTAGAAGCAGAACCCCATATTCTCTCCCCACCTGGGGACTGCAAGGTGGGAAGCCTTGCTTCATGCCAAGAGGTAGAGTTGGGTAGTGGGAATGGCCATGCCTACGGCAGTCATGCTGTGACATTAACTTTGTGTGGCTCCAAGCAGGATGGAGACCAAGCTGAGCAGATGCTCTAGTGGGAAAGGACAGCGTTTGCTGAGTTAGCCAAGAAAAACAGAGAGATGATATTATCAGGGAAGAGAATTGGACGGGAGCCAGGTGCTATCAGCCAGTGGGATCCACAGAGCATTGCTGCTGCTAACTTTCTTCTTTCGTCCTGCCTGCCCTTATTGTGAAAGGACACGAAAAGACCTCCTATCACTGTCTGGAGAATGGAAGGAGACTGTAAAAGAGGTGCAGCTAGACTGAGTCTCAGCATAATGGAAACACAAGGTCTTTCTGGCCCAGAGATGGGGGAGACGGTGAATAATGTTTGCTCATACTCTGTGTAAGATGCATGCTAGGGCACGGTGTCTGGATTGCAAGGACCATCATCATTTTTGGCATTCATCCGGCTCCTTTTCTTTGGGTTGTTTGAGCAGAGGTGCCAAACCAACAGCAGGTCCAGAGTGTCAGTCAGCCTACTGCCTGCTAACCAAGACATCTGAGGCTGACACAGCGTTTGCCTTCACAAGACCTCCTTCACCCGTGCTTAAGTGGGGAAACCAAGACTTGGTCCAAATCCTTCAGATGGCCAATCTCCAAATGGTGGTGGTGAAAGAACACCCCACTTGTACCTCGGAGCAGTTCTACCCAGTATTGCAAGGGCAAGGCAAGCAGTTCCTGCTATTGCTCCTGGCAGCACCTCTGGGCTGGCTGCGTCCCTCCTCCCTGCTGCAAGCGGGGAGCAGTGCTGCGCTGTTGCTATGGAAGTGCCCATGGATGATGGAGATGTCCTTTTGGTCATTTTTCACCTAATTGGATTTGTGAAGGAGGAAGGAACTTTCCCATCTTCATTCCGCAGATGGAGCTGTTGGCTGAGCTGTCGTCACAGCCACACAACTGCTGGGTCTGGCTCGGGTCTTCTTCCCAAAGCGAAGGGGGAAATTGTGCTCCATTGGAGCTCCTCACAAAGGAGGGGATGCAACCTGGTGGGCTCTGCTGCTGCAAGCCAAAGCGATTCTAAACCAGCATCCTTCTGGATGGGGTCTGGGCAGGGCTTTGAGGTGATCACACTGCAGTCATCTGGCGGTGCAACTCTTGTAAGCAAAACCTCGGTCACTTATGGGCCCAAGTTAAAATCGCTCCTAAGAAAGCTTGTGAGCAGTCAAAGTGGGGGCTTTGGCCGCAGAGAGATCTGCCTGTGCTCATTGCCACGGGTGAACGGTCTTCACGTCCCCTCGCAGTGATCCAGATCCTCTCCTACAACTGCAGCACAGGCTGCAGTGGGCGAAGCAGCCCGAGCCGAGCCCTGTGTTAGTCCCCAGCACAACCTGAGCTGCTGACAGCGGTGCTGCGGCCAGGGGGAGCAGGATGGCCCCAGACTCCCATTCCCACTGCACTGTGCTTCCCATCCCCATCCTGTGCGCAGGGGACGTGGGCATAGCCTCAGCTGGAGATGGAGGACACCAAAGGCGCCGCTCTGGGGAGCAACAAAGTTAGTTTGTACTGTACATAGCCCTCATTAGACAAGTTCCTTCAGGAGATAGAGTAATAATTACACTTGTAGGTGCAGAGGTCGCCGTCCGGATAACCTCCTCCACGGTGACCCGTGAGGCTCCGCCACTCCCCTCCATCAGGAGGGCCACGTCGCCCTCAGGCTCTCCCTGCACGACCCCCACTATCTGCAAGCTGACAGCCCCATCCCTCGAGCGGGGTGCACGGTGGGGGTCACACATCTGTGCTGATGGCCCTGGACGGGGGGAAGCCCTCGCGGAAGCTGTGCCGGCTCAGCGGGAAGCCCTGCAGGCCGACGGGCGGCCCCATCTCGGGGTAGCAGGCGGGCGCGTAGGCCACGCGCTCACCCCCATTGCGCACCATGTCGGGGGTCCGTATGTAGAATGGGGAGCCGTACGGGGAGCAGGTGGGGCAGCGAGGATGGGCCCCGTGCTGGTTGAGCTCGGGAATGGGAGTGGGACTGCCCTGCCCGTCCGCCATGCGGGAGCTGCAGGCGTTGCACGTGCCAGGGTGCGAGTGCGTGGGAAGGTCGGACTCTTCCTCTTCCTCCTCCTCCTCCTCCTCTTCGTCATTGGGGTCATCTTTCTTGCAGCAGTAGTACTGTGGAGATGGATGGGGTAGGTGAGCACGGGGCAGCCCCAGGCACCACCTGGGACACATAACTTAAGGGTAGATGTGGCACTGAGGGAAACGGTCAGTGGTGAGGATGGGTTGGGCTCAGACCTGGTGATCTCAGCGGTCCTCCTCAATCTTAATGACTCTATGATTCTATAATTCCAGTTTGAGCAAAACCAATGTTGACTCTACTAGCTAATTAATACAAATTAAAGAAGTGAGAAGAGCGCTGGAGCAGGAGTGGGGCAGCTTCTCAGCCCTGTGGCAGGAGGTGCTGGAGTTCCCCACTGCTGGAGTTGCCTGCTTGGCTCCACCAGGCTGGGACCTGAGGACAGCAGGGTGAGACCCAGCCAGGAGCAGATGGGGGCTAGCAGGGGAATGCATCCCCTCCCTTCACAGTGAGATCTGCATGGGGAAGGGATTTGGGGATGCCACTCTCCCAGTAGCCTCTGTGCTTTCCAGCACGTTGCTGCATGGCACAGACTCAGCATTAACTTTTAAAGAGGTTGTAGCCAGCCGCCGTTGAAAGCTTCCTCGTCTAATTTATAGGGAAAAAAAAACAATCCAAAAGCTCTTCATCTGGTATTGCAAATCCAGCCAAGCCTACACCTAAGTGAGCAAGCACTGCAGCTCCTCAGATTCCTGTGGGAGGCAGTCGGGCAGCCTCACCCTGCCCAGCACGGGCACAAAGCCCCCCAGCCCCTCCTGCACCCCGGCGCAATGGATGTCCCCACACTCACCTGTAGCCTACAGTAGCAGAGCACAGCAATGATGCACAGTAGGATCACTGTCGCTAGGATTCCCCCGGTGATGACAACAGTTCCCGCTGTCATCCGACCGATTCTCCATCAAACTCTGAAAGGCAGAACATGGGGACAGTCACCACCGAAACGTCATCGTTCCGACCCCACGTCCCCCATTGGCACTTACCCAGGGATGCGGTGGCCGCTGGCGGTCACGCCGGCCCCGGGACGGCTGGGGGGGGCTGGCAGCTCTGCATGGCTCTAGGGAGATGCCTGTGGCTCTGGGAGCAGGGACAAGGAGGAGAAGAAGCCATCAGCTCAGCCCTATGCCTACCATCCCCGTTGCCATCGTGTCCCATCAGCGGCCCTCTGTGAGCCGCTAATTGATAGGACCCAAGCTCTGGCAGCTCGCAGCTGAGCAGATCTAATTACCCTTCAGTCACACGACCCTAATTGATGCGGGGAGGTGGCAGCTTCCAGATGACAGCTGCCAACCTGCTCCTGTGCCCGAGCCGCGGGAAAAGCCCCAAAAACTCATCGCAGCGTGGTTTGCCAGCAGCCACGCATTGATTTCCAGCCCTCAGAAAGGCACACTGCAAAGCCAGAAGGATGGTTTGGATTTACTTCCTTTCTCAAGCCGCTCTCACACACAAAACAGGGGAAAAAAATGAAAAAAACTCAAGAAATCGATATGCCCACCAGCCAGCTGATAGGGCCATCCATCAGCACGCCCGCACGGAGCTAACAACAGGGACAGCACGATCTGTGACAGCTACATCGCACCCTGGATGGCTTGGGGACACCCCACAGAGCCACCAAGTGCTTCATGCAGAGTGACGGGGACACATCTGTCGACACCCTTAGGGCCCTCCCAGCCCCATGCCATCCCACTGTCCCCAGTGGGGACGAAGCAGGCTGACCCTGCAGGCGTGGGGCTGCTTGGCGCAGAGATCCATTTTCTTTAATTGATGCCGTGCGGCAGCACAAACTTACAGCCTAAGCAGCGGCTCTGGAGCGAGCGGCTGCTATATTTATTTCCCTTCAATGACGTCCGTGCCGGACGCGCACAGCTAGCAGGGCAGCACATTCCCTTTGCTGGTGTGGGTCAATGCGTGCCAGTGCTTCCTCCTGTCTGGACAGCCCCAGTCTGTTTTGTCGCACACCCATCCCTGCACCCGCACGGCAGCAGCTGTGGATCAACCCCATGTGGGGCAGACGGACAGACGTGGGGCTGTGTGCGGGTGGCTCAGCCCCGCTCTGCAGCCTGGGCTAATTCAATGAGCTGTCTGCCTGGTGAATTAGCTGCCGTGGCATCACCAGCATCCATCCTCTCACAGGGCCTAATTGGAACAGAACAGCGCCGGGATGGGCTGAGCACCCTGAGGGGCCGCGGCAGTGGGTGGGAGCCCAAAGATAACCCTGATAGGAGAGACCCCAATGCCTCTCCCTGTCCCATCAGGGCTGCCCTGCGTGGCCTCGTGGGAGGGATGTGATGGGCACAGGGATGGGAAGCAGACGTGGGGACCCAGTCTGCTGGGACTGTGCAGTTCCCAAATGTCCCAGAGTTTCAGTGGGAGGGGAACAACTCCTGAGCAGCAGATGGGTGCATGGATCAATTGCAAATACCAGAAGAAATGAGCAACATAGAAAACCATAGAGTAGGAAAAGCTTAGAAGGCTCCAACAAAGCAGAGTGGCCTCAAGCACCAGAGCATTGGAGCGCAGGAGGACCTGTGCGCAGTGTCTGCAGGCACATTCCATCCTCCCGTGATCTCAGCTCCCGTCCACCTTCCTCACCACTTCCACCAAAAGAAGCTCAGCCTCAGGTTTATTTCTTACCCTCTGAGTCAGAACAACCGGTGTGCATCCTACAGGACAAAATGGCTGGGGAACAGGGATGTCCCAAATGTCCCCAGACACCTTCCTGCCCTACAACATGCCAGGGAGCCAGCGGGATTCAATTAGCAAAGATCGTTAAGGGATAACGAAATGGAGAATCGCACAGTTGGGTGGGGCAAGGAAAGGGGGGGCTGTGGGGCAAAGCCTTTGAGCAGGGAACTCAGGGAGGTGTGGGACCTCTGCCCATTCACTTGGGGCACGGATTAGAAGAGAGCAACACATCCGTAAGCCACCATCTGGAAGGAACCAGCAGCCCAGGCCAGGGCTGCAGCAGGCAGCAGGTAACTCTCTGACTGCTGCCACCTCCCAGAAGCACTCCAAGGGCTGGCAGCAGCCATAACCCCACTGTAACACCCGTGGCCCTTCTGCATGGAGAAAGGGCTGCGAAGGGCGCACAGCCTCTCCCCTGTGCATGATGCAAGCGCTGCTGCCCGGCTGTCAGCAGCCCCCAGCATCTTTGCTGGGAGCATAAACAGAGGTTTGTTGTAATGACTCATTAAGATCTAATTGCATTCCCCCAGCAATACAGGGAAGCAGCCTCCCACGTGCAGCAGTACTACAGCCAGCAGCCGGGCACCATCCCCTCCCCAAAAGCGCGGGGCAGACAGAGCGACGCTGCCATCCCCAGAACAACGGGAGCCCAAAACCCCAGAGCAGCATCGGGTCTGCGCTTCCTTCTATTCCTCATGGGGGATGCTGAGCTCCAGGGGGAAGCCGGCACCTGGATACCCATTGCCAGAGCATCAGCATCACAACAGAGCCTCCACCCTGCAGCATTAAGGCCCTCTGACCTCTCCCCTCACTCTCTTTAAGGGAGACTCCACCAGTCCTATCCACGGTCACTTTTCAGGGCCGTCACAGGGGAATCACATCACGAAGCCTCTCAGCCTCGCCACAAATGAAGCATGAAATGTGCTTTCAAAAGAACACGGGTAACAGAGCCCCGATGAATATTTCACCTCGCTGGGATGCGGTGTGGGGTGATGCGGCTGCAGGGAAAAAGAGGCAGCAGAGCAGGGAGCGCTCCGACCTCGCTAATGCTTTGCTGCTGGGTTTGGGTGCAGCCCTAGCAGACCCACAAAGGAGCAGTGCTTGTAGAGCTGATCCTGCCCATGGCCAAGCTCAGCGGTGCTGCTCAAGCTGGAGAAGCATCTCCATTTCTGGAAAGGCCTCTACCACATTTGGCCGTTCCAAACACCGCCTTCTAGGCAAGGTTGGGGATGATCATAGCCAAAGCACAGCAGTTGGGCCCCCAGATCCAAGCCCACGGCAGCAATTTGGCCACAAAGCATTCAGCTGTCCCTTCTGACAGCACCGTGCCCAGCACCCAAAACCCAGGTGAGTCCATCCAAACCACTCCATGTGCAATGGCCACAGGGTGCTCCACCTGGGATCGCAGGGTGGAACAATGGGGCTGAAACACAGCGCTTTGGAGAGGTGTGGGAGCACATCCCATGTCCCAGTAGAGTGGGATCATTCCCCCTTAGGAACGGCATCTTCATAGAATCACAGTCCAACTCAAACGATGCTATGATTCTGTGGTTCTTACGTGCCTTCTTGGATAGCTGCTCAACAAGTGAAGCCCTCTCAGATGGAGAATTTCCCCCCAAGCCCAGCTCTGAGTCCACAGGACCCCACTGGGATGATGCTCGATGTGAACGAGCAGCCCATAGGCACCACAAACAGCATCACACAGCAGCTCCACACCTCGGATGCACGAGGACCAACGTGGGGAAGAAGAATAGAAGCCCCCACGACACAACACTCCATTGGGTGGAATATTCCACGGCCTATCAGAAACCCTCTCTGCTGTAGAGGCAATCAATAGCACACAACGAAAGCTGGCTGGAAATGCTAGGTGCTCCCACATGCCCTTTTGTGGGGAACCAAACCCTCCAGGATAACCTTAGGAGAAAACAAAAGGCAGACCCATAACTCAAGCACGGGTCTCCTTCAATTACTGAAGCTCAGCCAGAGACAAACCAGAGATCCTCAGGGATAAACAAAGGGGCCGGGCACCATCCGCACCCCAAAGAGTCAACACCACGAAGTTGGGCAGCGCGATCCCAAGGAGATGAACTGGGGTCCTGTAGTTCCAGAGCCCCCCGTAGAGCATCCCCTGCCCCGGGGGGAGGGGGGTTCCAAGCGCTTCATCCCAATCCTTTTTCCCTTATCCCAGACCCTTTATCCCAAATCCTTGACCCTTACCTGGGAGCCGGCACACAGCGGGATCGGAGTGGAGCAGCGCCGCCGGGCGCGGGCAGGAGGGGGAGGAGAAGGAGGAAGAAGAGGAGGAGAGGCAGAAGAGCGCGCACCGAAACCCGGGAGGCGCCGTGTGTCCGCCCGGGGGTGGAGGCAGCGGGGAGGAGTTTGCCCGATTGCGTGGAGCCGCCCCCGGCCCCGCACCGCCCCCGGCCCCAACCTCGGGGTGTCCCCCCCCCCATAGAGAAGCTCTGGAGCGGAGCCATTCGTCTCCATCACCCGTCCCACAGCGCTGCCTTGGCCATAAGGCTGCAGGGAAGGAAATCTTCGCTCGGATGGCAGCAGGGTCAGGGCTCCTTTTTTCCATGTCAGTCCCTGAGATTGTTTCCTTTTGGAAACAGGGAAGGAGGTAGGGAACAGCGCTGTGCTTTCCAACCCATGGAGTTTTACATGAAGCACGTGGGTCGGGGAGCCCCACCAGCATGTTTTAGGGTCGGCAGCAGCAGCCTGATCCAATGCACTGCACAAGCTGAGCATGCTTCCTATTTATTCCAGTTTGGGTTTCGGGGAAATCTCACCCCACTTCATCCTCAGACATCCCAGGGCTCCAGTGCAGTCACTCTTACAGCATGCAGACGTTGCAACCCAACTCGTAGAAGTGGTGTAGGATCCCCTCTGCCTGCTTCTGCAAGAGAATTTGCTGAAGAGTTTTAAACTGAAACCAGAAAATGCTTCCAGTCCTGCCCATGCTCTCTGGCAAAAATTAAAGCTCGGACTCCACTCCCAGCATTGGCTCTTCAGCCAATGTTTGCTGGGACACTTGTGAACACAGACACCTCTCTGCCCTGCACGCATCCCAACACAACCTAGGGGTGCTCAGGAGCATGGAGCAGTGCTGCTGGGTGACAGAAATGCCACCTCCTACCCATATAGGGATTGATGCTGAAGACAGCCCCTGCGTGCTGTACAACCCGAGGCTGTATATTCCCTTCCTGGGTGATGGCTGCAGTTCAGCAGCACACAGCCCCAGCTCAGGAACCCTATGTGTCTTCTCCTCCTGGAAACAGCTGGGAAAAGAAAAAAAAACCCTCAAGAAGTTTAAAAAAAAAATAACAAAAACATTCACTTCCAGCCCAAGAAGGATTCTCCCTCCCACACCCCCCGCCTGCACCAGGAGAAGTACTGCTCCCAGCCCCCACGAGTCCTCAGCCTCAATATTTGATGAAGCCTAGAAGCTTTTTTCCGGTGCAGGAAGGAAACGCAGCTCAATGCGGCAGTGCAGAGCCATGTGCCCCTCTCTATGACCCCCCTCTCTATGACCCCCCCTCCCACTGTGCTATGGTTCATCCTCTCTGCCCTCTCTCCCTGCTGTCTCCTCCCTGTGCCAGCACAGTGCCAGGGGATTCTGCTGGGGTTGAGCCATCCCAGGCTCACTGCCTCCCAAGGAAACCACCCCGTGGGGCTGACATCTGCTGTTGCAGGTTGTCTCACCTGCCAAATCACATGGACTGGGGCACACAGTGAGTGGGGAGCCACTCACATGGCACGGCTGCACCTTGCAGGAGCTTGTAATGGTCTAGCAGGGACTGGCAGTGCTGCACTGGGGGCCAACAAAGAGGGCATGTGGAGGTGCCAACGTGATCCCAACCCTAACCTTGAGCCCAACGCATGGCTGAGAGCCTCCAATGCAGCTCAGACCCTTCCACTGCAGGCCCTGCCCACCCCACAGAGCCCAGCTTTGGCCTCATTTCAGGCTGGGCAAGAGACGGTCCAGCCCCAGAGGTAGCAAGATGATGTTGAACCTCCTAATGGAGTTTGACAGCAGTGGGATTAAAAGCACGGGTGAGATCGCAACCCCTCTGCAATCAGCTCCTGCCTTTAAAGAGCTGAACCAGAAAGGAGAGCTCCTGGCAGCAGGGTACTGGGAAGGGAGCGCGCATGTATGCACACAGGCTGCTGCCCTGGGGAGCAGCTCCAGCACTGTGCAGCGCCCACAGGAACCCCTCCTCTTCCTCACTGCTGGGAGCAAGAATGGCAGAGAACACCCAGGCTGCTGGGCATGGATCAGCAGAGCCAGGAGGACCCATCTGGGTGCAAACAGGTGCTCAGCAGGACACCCAGAGACTATATATCCTTGGGGTGCAGTGCCCAGAGTCCCAGCACCAGCACTGAGCCCCACAGCATAGCACAGCCCTGCACCAACTGAACCCACATTTCCCCAAGGGATGCCCCAGAAGCTCTGCTCCCTGAGTCTTCCACGCCCCTCAGGTAGGAACATCTCAGCACAAGAATGACCCCAAACAACTTGTAATGCTTCAGCAGAAGCAGTGCAGTTCATTCATTCTGCTTGATCACCTTCAAAAAGCTATCAGCTCCTCAGCACTGCCCACACCACGCTCATCCCAAAGCCACCCCTGCAGCTGCTCAGCACCAGCTAATAGGGGCAAGGAGTTCCAATTTGCCCCTGAGCACAGGGAGCCCTGCAGACAGCGCATATGCTGGGGAAGGGAAGCACTGATGGGTTCTGACACTGTGCAGGGGCTGAAAAGGCAGTTCTGGCTCAAGACCTCATTCTGCAGTGACCTGTGCTGTGAATGTGCTTTTTTCCCTTTTTCTTGCTAAATGGAAAGAAAAAGAAATCCTTCCAGGTCAGAGGAAAGAAAAGCACTTACTCACGGGTCAAGTGAAGCAATGTGAAGCAGCCTTGAGTGCAGCTTTACCTTCCCTAAACCATGCAACGATTCCATTTCCACTGGAAAAAAACAAAACAAAACAAAACACCTAAAAATAAAAAAGAGAACGGTTTTGGCATTAGGAGCATTTCATTTTTTTAAAGCCAAACTGACTTGCTGGATCAGCTCCACTTTGTGAAGCATAGGGCAACCCAAAGGCACACAGGAAAGCGGATGGAGGGAGCAGAGCTGGAATACTTCAGCTCTCTGAAATAGCAGTGCCACCCCGGTACCCCCAGCTCCAGGTTTTGGGGTGCAGCCCCACTCCCAGGGTCTCAGCCAGGAACCCCCATATTTCCATCACCCTGTCCCACCACCCCAGTTGACTCCCCCACACCACAGCTCCACATGTTGTCCAAGTCCATTAGCACGTCCCTGGGGCACACACACCTCGCCAGCACTCTGCTAACCCTGGCTTTCAAGGAGAGCTGCAGAGCTGTACTGCCTTTCCATTTTTCATTTGCTTTGAACACTTTGGTCCTGTGCCCCAGGGGCTCCCAGTCAATAATCGTTGTTACAAAGAAATTGCTCAGCTCCTTCCAAGCTTTGCAGCTTGCCCAGGTTCACCCCACACCCAATGAGCAGGGATGCAGGTGCAGCATCACACTTCAGTCCCTGAAGCAACAATCTCTCTTTTTCCACCTTCTTAAGCAATAAATGTACAACCAGAGACCTGCTGGGAACGAGAAACATGACCTGAGCTGTACTGGGAAGATCAGCCCAGGTCATGTGGAGCAGGGGAACAGCCCCAGGAGCAGGGTCAGTTTGGGTTTTTAGATATTGCAGCAGGAACAGTACTCACATAGCAAGCAGCAGCATGGCAGGCACAACCTCCATGATCCCACCAGTCACACATCATCCCACATGCAGTGCTTGTAGCCCAGAACCTGCTCCCAATCTCCACATCTTGGCAGTTGAAGGAGCTCCTAAGCCATGGGGGAAGCCTCAGTGCTGTGTAATGCTTGCAGGCTTCTCCCCTTGGGTTTGCCCGTTCCCATCAGCATTGTCTGTATCTCCATTTCTGGGATCCCAAACACACCTCCTATCCCCAATTACAGTCCCATGAGATGAGAACAGGTGGGATGCAGCCAACAGTTCCCTAAAACAGCTTCATCCCCCTGCTCCTTGGTGAGCTGGAGATGAGAGGTGATGGCCTTGAAGCTGCACACGAGGGTCCAGGGTGAATATTGGGAAAAACTTCTTCTCAGAAAGAGCAGTGGTGCATTGGCACAGACTGTCCATGGAGGTAGTGCACCCTGGGGGTGTTCAATAACTGTGCACTGAAGGATGTGGTCAGTGGTGAGGATGGGGTTGGACTTGGGGATCTTAGAGCTCTTTTCCAACCTTCATGACTCTATGAGACGCAGCTGCCCAGGTCAGCTCCCCTGTGAGCTGTGCCTGCGCGATTCAGGGGTTGCTGAGGCACAGGGATGTTTCCCACCCTGGTAGAATCTTTCCAGCAGCTCCTTCCCTCCGGGATCGCCCTAGAGGAGCAGTTTCAGGCTGAAGAGAGCAGAGCTGTGCCTCGGCCGCCACCTAGCAGCGACCCAACAGAGCTGGGGACATCGAGATAGCCAGCAGAGCTGTGCAAAGGCACTGCTCACTCCTCTGCACAAGCAGTCTGCAAACACATGGCAGAGACAGCCAAGCTGCATCTACTTTTACCTTTCTGCGTTTCAGGACATCCCACCCCGGCCTCGTATCAGCACTACACACTCAGCACCCTAAGAGACAGCTCTGCTCTCCACATCCACACATGGGGCACTGAGGGATGAGGGCTGCCAGGACCACCAGCATCCCCAAAAACCACCATCAGCAGCGAAGGATATCACTACAAACCAGTGTCAGCCCACACCAGCAGCACAGCCAGCTGCCTGTTTCACCAGTACCTCAATCCTGTCTGCATTTCCCCAAGCTGCTCAGAACTATCCACATCCTTCCCTCTTTCTGGGGGTACGGCTCTGAGCCAAAGGGCTTCAGGGTGGTGACTTGTGATTTTGGTCCATTCAGAAAGCATTTGGTTTGGACTGGGTAACCAGAAACACACAGCATCTCTGCCAAAGTAGGTCTGGGCTGGATGAGCCAGCTTACCTCCAGAGTCCATCTCCTTCTGCCCCTGACACCCCCAGTTTCTGGTGTTCTCTATCAGAAAATAGCCCAGAAAACAGGTTGTTGTTCTGCTCTGGACAATTCACACACTTGTAAGGTGGGAATGGGAGTGCAATGACAGCATCCAAAAGCCTCAGGGCAACTTAGTATGCAGCCAATACAGCAGTGAAACCAGCTGCTGGGGATGGGGCTATGGAGAAGGCAATCAGCAACAGGAGGAAGGGTTTTCTAGGTGACTTAAGAGATCAAAATACTCAAGAATATCTGATACTCAATTAAGGCAGCATCACAGTCCCTGACCCAGTGCAGAAGGTGCCTTGGTTGAGCCAGGCAGTGCTGGAGGCAGTGCCAGAGACATACCAGACCACAAACTAGCAGGGGAAGGAAATAAAACAAAAGCTGGCAGGGAGGGGAGTAGAGCCAGGGCAGAGCTCAGCTCTGGAGAAAGGCACCTATGTGCCCACAGGTTAGATAAAGCCAAAACCCAGCTGCTCCTGGCTGGAACAGGAGGCTCCTGACCCAATTATCACCTGGCTCCCTTCTCTGTAACACTTCAAACAGCAAGCTTTTATCCTCAGCTTGAGGCAACAGAGTCATGAACCTCACCACTAAATAAACTCAACAAAAAAGACAGGAGGAATCACAGGGCTTGAAAGAAGTGCTGAAGAGCTACCACAAGCAGCAGGATGCTGTCTATAAGCAGCTGCTCTAGGTAGCTTGGCATGAGAACAACTCCCAGAACTGAGTTCAGGGGCTTTGCCTCAGACTGAGCTGTCCTGGGGACAGTCCCCACATAGCCATTCAAGTCCCAGTGACTCTGGACAAACCAGGGCACCCCAAGATACCTGCCTGCACTTTTTGCAATAGGGCAGAAAGCTACCAAGCAGTTAGATTTTTTTGCACAGCCCAAAAGTTCAGCATTCCTATCCTTCCCTCATAGATGCTATTCCTCCTCCACAGGAGAGGAGCTGCCACAGAAGTAGATCTCTGGGATAGAAAAACAGATGTTGCCCTCCTCTTTGGGGACGTGAGGAAAACAGACTTTCCAGGAGCATTCAGCTCATTCAAACCCCAGCTACAAAACCAAGCAGATGTTACAGCCCATGCTATATGGGGAACAAGGATCCAGTATATCAAAATAAAACTGAGCCCATCTTAGTGTTTGAAAGGTCACAAAATGCTTTTTTTTTTTCTTTTATTCCCTCCCAGACTGCCCACTACTCAGGTCACAGAGATACACATCCAATTTTTCCTGAGTTCTCATCCCAAAATGGCATCAGAGCAACTGTTTTCCCACAGAAATGGGAATGCTTAACTACCTCAGGCCACAGAAACCTCCCTGTCACATCAGGGAGAAGTAGGAAAAGAAAATTCTGCAGAAGTGTTCCCAGTTGAGAACTTTTATTAGATTGCAATGAGCGGAAAAACTAAGACAAAAAAGCACTCAAACCTCGCCAGCTCCATTGCCCACACAACTCTGAGCAGGCACAAGTGTTTCATCCATTCTCATGCTAGAAGACAAACACTTTCGTTACAACCTCATGGCCTTAACGCAGGACCAGAAAGTCAGGCAACTTCTGACACTCCCTGCAGGGCTACACAGCAGCTGTACAATGCATAAACTCCCATAGCTCTCAACTTCTCTGCTTTCACCTCCTTTCACTGGCTTTTTGCCCAGTTGTTCACTAACAACCACCCATTTTTCTTTCTTGCTCTCTGCAGTTTTACCCTTATCCACATTCGAAAATTACAACTAAATGGTGAAATTCAAAGAAAATAGTCATCTTTCCTTCATCAGTGCTTCTCAGGGAAAACTCTTAAGTCTGAATCAACTGGGCACACAGTTCATTCCTAGAAAGGAAGCCCTCACCAGCCACAGTGAGATACCAGCACAGGCTGCCCAGGGAGGTGGTGGGGTCACTGTCCCTGGAAGTCTTCAAGCAAAAGGTACATGCTGCACTGACTGACATGGCCCAGAGCAGTCTGGGGCTGATGGTTGGATTAGATGGTCACAGTGGTTTTTCCAAGCATAATGTATTTGAAGGGAGCATATAAACAGGAGGGGGAATGGCTGTTGACAAGGGTGGACAGTGATAGGGTTGGCATACAGCTCTCCTAACAGCAAGGCTTGAGCAAGAGCACCAACTTTGTTAAAATAGATGAAAACATAACCACCTCCTGTACACAGACACCGAGGGATGCATTTCCAGTTTTCCTCTCCTCAGGTTAGAACACAACGTGACACTCAAGATGTTCTTCTGAATCATTAAAGAGCAATAAGGCAGTATAAGACCAGTACAAGAAAAGCAGAGTATTTTCCTCAACTAAAAGTAACGTGCTACAGGCACCAGGCATTTCTGAGAAGATGTCACGCAAGTTTTTCAAACAAGTGCTTTTTAATTAAAAGAGTGACAGTACAGTAATATTTCACTGCTCCACAGAGCCTTCCTCAGCAACAGCTCCATCTGCTTCTCTCACCTCTTCTTACAGTTCCTTTCTTGGGCCTGGGAGCCAGTGGAAGTAGCCACGACAAGTGGCTAAGCGTGCAGCAGCTGCCAACACTGCAGATAACGTGGTAGGAGGGACGTAGAGCTTGCAGGACATCTCTTGCTCAGACAGTGCTCTGGCACTGCACTGCACAAGTGCAAGATTCTCAGGAAGGTCTTTGTTCTTCATTTTCTCATCACCTGCATAAGAAAGGAGACAGGAAAATACCTGCATGAATCCTTTAACAGTTTCAGCTTAGACAGCAAAATCTGTTTGCTGTACTTGATCAAGTGATTGCATGACTACTTCCTACTGCAATCTTACTGAATTAACTTGAAAAAGATGAAATCCAAGAGGTTCTCTCTATCTCCCCCCAGCTCTCATCCCTATTTCCCTCAGAGGTGGGAAAGAAGACTTAAAGTGAATAGCTCCTATCTTGATGACTGGGGCCTCAACTCCAGAGAAACAGCACACTGTTCTATTTCAAGAAACAAACATACACTATCTCGTGCAAGCCACTTCACTTTGGCTTGTAAATTGGGCAACTCGCACATGGGGGCTGTACAATTCTTACATTATTTTGAAAACAGAAAAAAACCATACCCCCCCTCGTGGACCTTTTAAGGTTAAAAAAGTACTTTTCTGCCTTACAGCTAGAAGGAGAAACTCACTATGAAGTGAACACAGCCTAATGTAGGGAATGGAAAAAACAAAAACTTCAGCATGAAAAGAGTAGGAAGTCTAGGAACCACAAAAAAAAAAAACCCTGAGAGAAAAACACCTCAATTCACTATGCTTACTATGCTTACAGAGGTTAAAACAAAGCATTGCATCCAGCCATTTACTTTTGTCACAGCTCATCCCACAGAAATACCAACAAGTCCATCAGGTCTAGCAAAGAAGAGCACTACGATACTTTCACATTGACTGCAGGTCTCAAAGGACAGTAAGAGATTGCTCAGCTTTCCTCTACATTAAACTTTACTGATAAATCCATTCGTACTGTTACGGTTGTCCAGCATAAATGGTGCTGCCATAAGCAGAAGAGAGGCATGTAGAACTTCGCAAGACAGGGCTTTGTCGGAAAATCCTTCTACATTATTAGGGCCATTTTGGCTCGTTTCTGCTGGTTGCTTGACATAGAGGAAGGAGAAGTAGTCTTCCAATGACTTGAAGAAGACAGTAGGCCTTAAGGACTCTCCAAGAGGATGAGGTGTCTGCAATTATATTAAAACAAACAAATAATAAACCCTCAGGAGAGGGTGCGATTAGTGCACACTCAGTTCATTAGCTGCCCTGACCTTCATGATCTCCCTCAGAGTTCATAAAGAACTGAAGTGTCAGCAATAGGATTTTAAAACAATACTAGTTACTTGCAACCCCAGCCAAAGGGCAGCTCTTCCTGCACAGTGAGCTGAAAAGAGTGGCAGATTATTACAAGATACAAATTAGCATGTCTTAGCAAAGAATTAACAGCTGGCTCATCTCTCAGCAGCCCCACACAAAACAAGTGATGACAGAGGGAGTTTCTGCAAGGGAGTGAGAACTGAGTCAGAGGAAGTTCCTCGGTGTTTTTTTGTCACAAATACAAATTAAATTTAAGTTCCAGAGATGACCACCTACATCTCAGTCAAAGAATGGGACTGAAGCCAGTGTTTTTATTTACTGATTCAGCATGAAGCATGACAAAATCGTGAAACAGGCAAGCCACGGTGCAATTCATCTGCCCAACTGTAGCTGCTCAAAAATTAGGTGCCCACTTTCTAGGCTTCTTCTGCTGAGGCAGCAGAAAAAAGGCACCCACCTTCAGATGAGGTGAATCACCCTCCAGAGGTGCATCATCCACTAGTGAGAGAGCATTCAGATGATTAGCCCAGAACAAAACAGTTTTATACAAGGTGGTCCCGGATGACTGGAGGAAGGGTCACGTCACTCCCGTTTACAAGAAAGGGAGCAAGGAGGACACTGGGAAATACAGGCCGGTGAGTCTCACCTCTGTGCCTGGGAAGATCATGGAACAGATCATCCTGGATGACATGCTTGATCACATGAGGAAAGGGCATGTGATCCGTGACAGCCAGCACGGCTTCACCAGAGGAAGGTCATGCTTGACCAATCTGGTGGCCTTTTATGATGGAGTGACGACATCGGTGGACAAGGGAAAGGCGACAGATGTCATTTACCTGGACTTGAGCAAGGCCTTTGACATGGTCCCCCACCACATCCCTATCTCCAAACTGGAAGGATGTGGATTTGATGGGTGGACCACTCGATGGAGAAGAAACTGGTTGAAAGGCCGCTGACAGAGGGTGGTCATCAATGGCTCTACGTCCAGGTGGAGGCCGGTAACGAGTGGCGTCCCCCAGGGGTCTGTCTTGGGACCGGTGCTCTTTAACATCTTTATCAGTGACATCAATGACGGAATTGAGTGCACCCTCAGCAAGTTTGCTGACGACACCAAGCTGAGCGGTGCAGTTGACACGGTTGAAGGAAGGGATGCCATTCAGAGGGACCTCGAGAGGGTAGAAAGGTGGGCCCGGGTGAACCTGATGAGGTTCAACACAGCAAAGTGCAGAGTTTTGCATTTGTGCCGGAGGAATCCCAGGCATCCCAGGCATACAGACTGGAAGGAGCGGTCCTTGAGAGCAGCCCTGTGGAGAAGGACTTGGGGGTCTTGATAGATGAAAAACTTAGTATGAGCCAGCAGTGTGCCCTTGCAGCTCGGAAGGCAAATGGTATCCTGGGCTCCATCAAAAGAGGGGTGGCCAGCAGGGACAGGGAGGTGACTGTTCCCCTCTGCAGGACAAGGACGGTTTTAAGTTGAGGGAGGGGAGATTTAGGTTGGACGTCAGGGGGAAATTCTTTAGAGAGAGTGGTGAAGTACTGAAACAGGCTGCCCAGAGAGGTTGTGGATGCCCCGACCCTGGAGGTGTTCAAGGCCAGATTAGATGGGATCTGGGCAGCCTGGTCTAACATTAGGTGGGAAGGTTGGTGGCCCTACATGTGGCGGGGGGTTGGAGATTCATGATCCTTGAGGTCCCTTCCAACCCTGGCAATTCTGTGATTCTGTGATTTAGGAAGTTTAAGTTGGCCGCTCACAGGGGGACTGTGAGAAGCTCCTGAAGCAGCAAGGACAGCCTCAGGGCTGGGCAACAGAAGTATAGTGCTGGCAGGATAACAAGGCAATAACTTGAACAACAAGCATGAGAGCCTAATTAACCAGCTACTCAGCTTGATACCACTAGCCCACTAACAATCTCTGCCTAACGTGCAGTAAAAACTAGAGTGTTAGATTAAGAAAGAAAAGCAACATTAAAAGGTAATCATGCCCTTTGATAACCACGATGACTTTGCTGGGGGACTCAAAGTGCCACTGCCACTTCAAGACAAAGAAGAAACATTCATGGAGAAAAGGCAGACAATGGAAGGGTCTATGAGTATTGGAAAAAGCTGGAACGCACAAAATCATAAATAAGCTGTTCAGAAAAGGTAAAAGAGATAGTATGCCCTGGAGTGCTGTGAGGGGCAGGAAATAAGTAAAGCACTATCTACACTTCCTCCCAGTTCACGCGATTAAGATCATCACCACTAAAAGGAAAGCATGAACAATGAAAACTGAAAAAGGGGTGGAATACCACCTGGCAACACTACGGGTACCAACATCTACTGAGGCCAAGAGATGAAGATGACACAGAAAGGAAAAGCTTCTGTTTGTCACAACTAGCTGACTAGAGAGCACTTTTTTCCCTAGGGTCGATAGGCAGGATTTAGCTTTTCATCCCATGGACTTCCTTAACAGAAAATCCTGTCACTTTCTCTAAAGCTTCTAAAGCGATTACAGCCAGAGGCACACAACATGCCCATGATCCAGCTGGGAAATTCCTATGCTTCTATACCCACATGGTTTCATACTTGCAGGGGAGTGCTTAAGTAAGCTTGCAAGGAGTAAAGAAGGGCCAGATTTGATCCATGAAGTGCTGACACTGACACTTTATTCCACAATGCCTTCATGTACCAGTGAAACACTAGTGTTTCTGGTGCTGCTGATAATACAGTAGCAAAGAGGTGAACGTACACCTCTGGGCCCATACTAATAGCCAAACATTTATTCCTTGTTAGTAATTAAAAAAATTAAAAATAGTCAAATTATCTACAATTTAAAACAACTCCATCCCAGCAGCCGTGGCTGAGAAAAAAAAACCTTACCTTAACCAATGCCATAAGGTCAGTGGAAGATTTATTTGTATCCTCCTGTTTGAGTTCAGGGTCTTGGTCTGCAGTTTTGGAGTCATTTACTTCAACTGGAAGTGGCTGCACATCATCCCATTTCTCCTTTGTATACAGGTTCTGTTGCAAGGACACAGCCAGCATGAAGAAATCAAGAGGCACTGGAGCAAATCTACTGAAGTGCAAGCTACTGAGCAACCAGATGGTATCACTCTGACAGATTAAGAGAGAAGTCTTCCCACCCTGCTCTTTCTGAAGTTTTGGGAACTCCAAAGGACAGAAGAAAAGAGAGGGAAGGAAACAGCATGAACAAGAAATAAGCTGTCACCCTAACTTCTTTCCACCACCATAAAACTAGTTTCTTGATTAAAACCATACTTTTCAAGAATACTGTCCAGTTAACGCAGCCGTCTGAGAACTTCACCATGTAGGAGTGTCCTAGGCTAAGAGACCTGGTACAACAGCATCCACACATCTTGTTTTTAAGTGGGAACTGAGGTGTGTGAGGTGGGGAAGCAGCAAGTTGTTAAGACCGACAGGGCAAATCTAAGGTTTGACCATGTTAAGAGGGTTTCCCTGCATTGAGAGCAGTTACAAGGACATGCTAGCTGAGCTGTAACAAGTGTCACATTAGACATGCTTCATTTCAACTCAGAACATGTTATGGGAATGGTGTCGGGCTTTTTTTGGTCCTATTTCCAACCTCTTTGAAAAAGTACTTGGTACTAAACCAATATATGTCAAACAAACTGGAGTTTATTCTGTTGAATGACAGTTATGCCACAGCCAAATGCCCACCTGATTACACAGTTCATTCTCATCCAGTCTGGAGCTTGATGCTTCATTATCTGCACCTACAGAATCCTGCTGCAAGCAAAGGTCTGGCTCCACCAGTTCAGCACTCTCCTGCTCTGCACCAGGCTGAACATACAAGGCTAAAGAATTCAATTCCTTGAACCCCTAGTAACAAACAAACAACAACAAAAAGCAACACACAGCAGAGTTAAGAAAGCTAATCTGTAAATACCACCAATACCAGAAAGAAAAGAAGTGTGCTCCAGGCACACTTGACTTCCTGTTGAGATATATAATCCCAGCAGCATTTTTCTCACGGCTTTCAGACCCACAGTTCTTACAAAACAGAGCTGAGACATTCAGATAATGATACAAATTGGCCCAACTCATAACCACTCCCTGGTGCTTGGTTTATATCCTGAATGTCTGTCCTAGGTAGAGCATGCAATCACCATGCTTATGCTGTCCCACACTGCACATTTCACTGGCAAAATAAGACGCTTTTCATCAAGACCATTTCTGTAATTCAGTTTGTTAATGGCATAACTGATCTTCAATGAGCACTAAAGATCTTCCCATTATAAGCAACCAACCGATCCTACCCCTGCCCTTTCTTACAACAGCACATTTCTCCCTCCTGACCTGGGAAGGTAAGTTCTCTTTGCAGATGTCAGCATATCCCTTATCCCTCAAGACAGAGTGAATGTAGACATCTTCCTCAGAGGATGTGTCACACAGAAAAAGATGCAAAATGCCATTCACATATTCATCCACGATGCCCACAAGGACCTTCGAGTAACACAGCTCCTCAAACTGGTGAGTTGCTTCACTGGTCCATGTACCCTCAAGAAGAAACAAGAATACGAAGTTAAAATAAAAAGACCAGAATCCATCATGCGAGACTTTCCCTTCTTGAGCACTCAAGATGACAATCAGGCCAAGGCAGTTAGGGATAAAAATGCAGAGAAAAAAAAAAAAAATCAAACTTTCCAGAACTGCACTAAATTAAATTACCCAAAAGTTTGCAAAGCCAGTTACACTGGGAATGCCTTTTCACTGTAAGTACCTATTTTCAAGCGTAGTCATTTTATCTTATCTATGGGGAGTGGGAAGAGGCGAATTCCTGGAACCATGAGATGATAAAAGTTAAGCGTCAGGAGTTTTTACAGAGCTGCCAGTGCCTCACAGCAATGAAAAACGTGGATCTTTTGCACTCAAGAAGGATAGGAAAGTTTTTAAGAATGTTTTTAAAACACAAATTTGAACTGTGCTCCGTGCTCTGCTTTGGAAAGACTTTCTCAGACTTCTTGGCCATGAGATTTCTCAGGACAGGCTGACCCAAGCTTTGGCTTTTTTGATTTCACCAAACTCACTTAAAGCTTGGTCTCAGAAAATTTTAGAACAAGGCTGAATCTACGGGTGTTTTAGAAGGACCCTGGAGAACTACTGGAGGGGCAAACAAATACTTGCTCATTTGCTTAACAGTTGCTATCTGTTTCTAAAACAATATAACCAAGAATACTACAAGCATAAAGAAGAAACAATGAAAGGGTTATCACTTGCAGAGAAGCAGTTGTATTCCACTGAACATAACAGCAACAATTCTGCTGTAAACATCAGAGGGACCTGAATAAATCTAAATATTTGTCCTTATCTTGAGAAAAAGCCTCTCTCTTCTTGACAGTTCCTGTATTTATGTCAGTAAACAAAACTGCATATGAACACACACCTCCACAGGCTTCACCCACGCCAAGGAACACGGGATGGCCTGAGCTGGGAGCTTCAAGTAGCACCATCTGCAATATAAAACAAATGATGGCCATTAGAGCAAACAGTGCAAAAACAGACAGAAGAGCAGAACTTACTCCTCTTCCGAGTTTTAAAAAAAATCAACTTAGGAATAGAAGAGTGGATTTACGATTAAAACCCAACAGTAACTTGGAAAATATCCAAGGAACGGGCACAGTAAGAACTGCACTAACAACTGATCTCTTATGCCTTCCCACACACAAGCATCTTTCTATCATAACCCCTCATGATTACAAAGTTATGGACAGAGAACAATGACTTTCGAACCAAAGAATGAAGCACAGAAAAGATATTAAATTGCAGAGGCAATCAAGTACCTCTGACAAAAAATGCAGCTCATTTCAACAGGTGACTTCTGAAGAGAATGTTTACATCTGCTCGTGGAATCTAAGATGAGGATGAGATCCAATCTCAACCATTCTGTGATTCTGTCAACCGTACGTAATCTACTTACTTGAGGAATCTCAGCCAAGACTTTTGAACAATGCCTACATTTCCATAATCTGGGTAGAACACCTCCACTTCTTGGTCACTGATCACACGGTGGATGATAACTCGGTACCACCATTGTAAGAACATCACACAGCAAAGCTGCCCAGGCTGTACCGAAGACTCAGGCATGATGTAACGATCGGAAACAAGTTTATTTGAATAACAGCATCTGCAAAACATCATAAGGAAATATTGTGCTTGGAAGGATGCAAAAGATGAACACAAAAATACACAGGACTTCAGAAGAATCCTGATTTCTCAAATCCCAGTGACACAAATTTTCAGAAGATATTTAAATGGATGCTTTACATCACCATTCTGCTGAACTTAAACTGGAAATGACTATAAGAATTGCAAACCTAGATTTCAACACTGAATATCCTCCCTGGGGTCCAATTAAAAAGAGAATTTCTTCGAGGCTAAATACAGTCATTCTCATCATTAACTTTTAACATTATCTGGCTAAATCTTTACTTCTTATAAATCAGATTTTGGAGTATTGGCTACACATCACCTGTAGTATTTGCCTGCAGAATTTATAACTCCACTTGTATGTGCCCCATGGACATCAGGTGCTTCCTCAACACACAGTTAACAGCAGTTACAGAACTGCTGTGGTGGAAGAGAATCTCAAATGCATAATGTAACTGTCATTGATGAGGCTTTGCTTGCCTTCAAATATACATCGTTCGCTCTGAAAGTAATGCCTCCTATTTATTTTCACAGTAACCACAACAATACACAACACCACTATTATAGAACATTCACCTCTGACATCATGAGCAGACCATCATACAGGAGGCATTACTCTCGAAGCAGCCCTTGTACATAATGGCAATTGCGTATTTCTTGTTGCTTTTTGACAAGTGTTGGAAATGGAAGGAAAAAATTTAACTATGCCCATTAATAACACACAGAAAAGAGGTGCAAAGGAAGATAAAAATTCCCCTTCTGGAACCTTTATATTCTTTTACAGCTTAGAACCGTCTAGGACACACCAAAGCAACTGTGAATTGGTACTAATCATACTTTTGGCTTGCTAATTAAAAGGAATGGATAAGCATTATGAACACACTTCAGACAGCACAGGCATCTCCATTTCAAGTTACCAAACCAGCTGCAACCATAACTATCGAGCTTGGTGCCCTGTTCTCTCAGTACAAACACAACAGGCAATAGTATCTATCAGCACAGTGTTCTCACCTCATCTCAATCATGAGATCCCACAGTTTATCAGAAGTTTCTGTGCTGCAGACATGGATGTAGAACTCACCAGGAGAGACTATTAAATTCACAATTACTCCCACCAAGCACCTTGTCTCCAGTGGAGGCAAACTGCAAAGTCTTCTGTCCTGAACTGCATCTGGAGGGATGTCTGAAGTCACCATCGTTATATCCAGCCTGGACTGTTCCAAATCTTGAGGCTACAAAGAGATAAGAGGGAGGTGGTACTCATATCTCTTCACATGCTGAGCATACATGAATAACTGCTCCAGTAATGTTTTGAAAAGAAGAAGTCTGCTTTGCTTGGAACCTATGAATTACTGAATATCAGCAAATCCCACCAGTTGTGCAAACCTGGATTAGAACTTCTCCTGTGTTGGGAGCATTCATTCTCTCTTCTCCCTAAAGGGAAGAATGAAGGAAATCAGTAAATAACAGTCGTGTAACAACAGTGCTTTGCATTCCCACAAGGAGAAAAGGAGCTATAGTCATGTCCTGTATTTAGACAAAAACAGAAAACAGCTATTGCTAAAACAATTTATGTTTTTTAAAGTTTGCTGGATTTTACCCAAAAGATGCTATTTTCTATGCTCTGTGACCAAGAAAGAGTATGCGATTGAACCAGGAAAGCTATCTGAAAGTGATTCAAGTGACATTTTCACACTAGAGCTATTTCCAAAGGATAAAAACAAATAAAACCTACAAATTCTGTTTTCTCACTCAAGATCTGTCCGAATGGCTAGTGCAGCTTACCGTTTTTGTAGATGGGAATCTTAATCATACATAAGCTACTCTCTCACTGCCTCAAAAGCTTTCTTCTGCAGCAGTGAACAGCATTCCTCCAAAGATCAGAAGTCAAAATGATTTCGTTTTGACCCATAATAAACAGAGTACAAGTTACACTGCATTATACACCAAGCAACACATGGGAAACATCTTCCAGCACATATACCTCTGCTTATCTGGCTAATCCAACTGCAAGCAACATTTTCTGCAACACTGACTCTTCTAAACAGTTTTTTCCAAGAAGTAGATAAGTCTCTCCTTCTACAGAGCAAGAGAGAATGCCCTTAAAGTTCTTGAGTTAAAATTTTTTGAGTGAAACATTAAGCTAAACAACAGCTGAGGAAATTCCTGCCTGAGCAGCAGCTCAAAGAAGAAAAAAATCCATACCATGGAAATCCTTTAAGAAGTGCCTGTGAACAGTGGCATTTCTGAGGGACAGGTTTGTTCACTTGAATGTTGCTTCATATCACCCTGTTATGGGCATACACTGTCTTTATAATCTAGTTTACACATCAGTAGTGACAAAAGACATTTCCATGAATGTATAGAAATGTGTACTTGTAAACATGCTTAAAAAAATCCCCAACAAAATAATAACAAGAGAAAACAACAAAACACTAAAAGTGAATCCTGCAATATATTACAGCCTGTGAAACTGGCTAATCCTTTCCCTAAGACGGACAGGCAGCTGCCACAGTGGTGTGAATGACCCTTCCCTCAGCTGTGGGTGAGAAAAGCTGCTGAGAGCAGCAGTTCCATACACCTCTCCCCTTCTCAGAGCCAAGTGGATTGACTCAGCCCATGTTCCTCACATTATTAGTTTCCCTTCCGTTATTAGTTTCTCGTGACAGGATACTGGGATACCTTATAGCAGGGCAGGGATCAGGTCTCTTCTTTCCCCTCTACCTTGCAGCATTCTGATGAACAAGCATTCACTGCACATCCTACATACAACTAGCTTTCCTCCCTTTTCTGACTTTTTTAAAAACAGAAGAGCAAGCTTAATGTCTCATGGGGAACACCAGTTGAACAAACACCTTTAATGACCTGATCAGGATAAGTCTTTAAGCAGGTTCCTATTGTGATATGAAGGCACAAAAATCTCACTTGAAGTCAGGCTTATCACAGTCCTCTTTTTTTTTTTTTTTTTCCCTTCAGGCTCAACAGGCAGACTGCACTTGATCACTTGATTCAAGGAGAATTTCTGGCTGCTTCATCACACCGATCTAAGGCATCTTTACAAGCTCAGTGCTGACTACCAGAGAGTTTGCTTTAGGAACGTGAAGTCCAGCTGTAACAATCAGAAAGATCAACACAATGGAAAGGTGATACAAGAGGTGTAATGACAGAGAAACTAATGCAATAGAAAGGCATCATAAAGGAAGGAAAAAGGACTGCTCACCCACCTCTGAAGATCCAGGCTCGCAGGGGAGAGCTCTACAAGGGAGGGATCTCCAGAAAGAAATCCTTCCACAGCGGCTGTCAGCCCTTAAATGAGGTCTAAGAAGTACAGCCAGGCTTTACCCCTTCCTGTTGCACAGCTGAATTGCCTTCACCTGTGCTCCCAGGGCTGACCAGGTCTTTTCCCCAGGTGCTCAGTAGTGGTTCAGGCCATGACTCAACAGTTACCAAATTAATTGCAAAAAACACCAAAGTCAGGAATAACTCTTGGGACTCTTTTCTGGCACTCCAACCCTCAGGTTGCATACAGCCACCTGGAAAGTTTGGCAGAGAGAATTACAGTAGGAAGGTTCTCTGGAGAAAAGGAAGGCAGGAAAAAAGAGAGAAAAAAGAGGTGACAAATTCACCCAACCTATTAGATCCTCTGAACTGCTCCTCTCCATCTCCTTCTAGAAATGGAATGTCAAACAAATTCAAAACTCTCAAAGTCCAACAAGAACGACTAGGAATCCCCATAACTTTAGACAGTGAATAAAGTCTTACTGGTTTCCTTTAGTAAAGGGAAACAAAGGAGACAATTCTTTTTGTGCCCCACTTGACCGCATTATTTAGTCACCTAAGTGAAACTGCAGGAATCGAAATCTCCACAAGAATCATCTCCCAGCTTTGTCTTCCTGGCGAACTGGACTGAACAAGACACTTAACTCTGCCTACTGCAGCCCAGGAAATTCCACAGAGCTGATCTTCAGATCACTAAGATGTAATAACAAATAAATACACAAAAGAGTATCACCACAACTATCAGGGAATGAGATGATGATTAACTGACCTTGGATGGTCTTTAACACAGATCAGAAGACCAGAACAAGAGAAGAGAAAGATTTAGGTTAGGATGGCATATGAAGCTATGTACCAGCCTGGAGTCTTGCCACTTCCAGACTTACCTAGAACAGGTACTGAAAATTTTGTAAGCAACAGTGCATCAACAACACAACCTCAACAGTAACAGAAGTAAGCAAAGAGCCTCCAATCTGGGACTGAGTCACAAAGAAGCTACAGATCACTCATTCAGCTACTCACTTGTTTCAGGCCATCACCCAGACCTACTGCTTGTGCGTTCACTGGTTCTGACTTCTCTTCTGCTGCCTGATGGAAGACTTCTGTCTCACAGCTGGGTTCCAAAGGAGGCAGCTCAGCCATGGGTACTGCAAAGACAATAACTTGGCTGTTATTCTTTCTTGGACTGATGCAGAGTTACACGTTAAACAGAAAACACTTGAAAAATGAAAGCACTGGTTGCATTTTTCCGATCTCTTGTAGTATTCAGTTACCACATCCACAAACTTCTGCTAGAGAGGCATCCTTCATAAATGAATTCTACCTAGACAAGTCAGGAACCCTGCAGGCACTGCGTGCAGTTTTCTGCCATGGCTGTTACAGGAACAGTGAGTACACACAGTCTCTTCTGCAGGAGATTATAGCTTAATCTTTCATAGCAGTACTAGTAAATTTTCAGTCTCAAGAAGTGCACTGAATGGCTCTACCAACTTATGGAGCAAGACATTCAAGAGATTCTTCTACTTTTGTTATCTGCTGTCTGCAACAATTAGCATTTTTTGTCTTCCACACAGGTTCAGAATGCTTATATTTGGAAGGTAGATCCCTTCTTTCACCTGCCACCAAAAACCAGCGGCAACTTGTAGAAAACCTCCGGTTAAGCTCTCTGCTACTGAGACAACTCCTTAAATTACTTCTGCAGCACCACACAGACCTTCCTTGTTAAATCAGAAGGGAAAAGGGACTATTACAGCAACTGAAAACACAGCAACATCAACCAGAAATACGGCTGCTTGTTCACAATGCTCAAAAGACCTACGTGTTTCCAGCTAACTAACACACAGCCTTACCTTGTGTCATCTTTTCCTGCTCTATCTCACTTGAGGAGCTCTTTTTCAGGGTTATCAAGGAACCCCCTCTTGTCTCCTTAACCACAATTATATCAGACAAGCTTTCGAAGACTTCAAATATGGAGAGAAATCCATACTGCCTGTACTGGAACGTCCGCTTAAATCGTGTGTAGTATGCATCGTTGAAATCCAAGAGCAGAAGTGGTGAGGAACTCAAGAGATCTTGCAGCTCCCTCTTCACTGCTGCTGGCAGGACACGAGTCTTGCCCTTCGGAGGCAAACCCCGCTGGTTCTGAGAGAGAAAAGCAGCTCTTCCCTTCCTAGCAACACTCCGTGCTTTACCACTTGTTTTCTGTCTGGAAATCAGTTTCGAAATATCTTTGGTGGTCTCATCAGCAACAGCTACGGTAGGAAAAAAATATTAGCTATTTATTAGCTATTAGAAGACTGGAACAGTAAACCATTCGAAGCTCTACATAGGCAAAGCTGTTCTTTCCACTCTTCCCATTTCCCTTTTTAGACAGGTCTCTCTTCTAAAAGCAATCCCACTAAACCTATATTGTCTGTATTTTAGTACAGCAAACACTTTCCCTCTACAAAATCGAAAGAACCAAATTTAACAGCTAATCTGCACCCTCATTCCTATAAACCCAGACAGAAGGAAGGCTGGTCAAATGCATACTGCATCACAAGAAGAAAGCCAGTTGCTGTGGGTTTTGATGGGTAACAGTAAATGGTTCGCTGCTTCTCTCAGCCTGAATTACAGTACAATCTCAACACAGCTTAAGAGCATCAGGATGTTGATGAACTCAGTCTTATTTCAAAGTGGCTATGAAAAAAGAATCCAACAGCCATCTCAACTCTTTGAAAGGGTAGATAACAGCAGGACAAGGGGAAATGGTTTTAAGTTGAGAGAGGGAAGATTTAGCTTGGATGTCAGAGGGAAGTTCTTTACCATGAGAGTGGTGAGGTGCTGGAACAACTGCTCAGAGAGGTTGTGGATGCCCCGTCCATCCCTGGAGGTGTTCAAGACCAAGTTGGATGGGGCCTTGGGCAGCCTGGTCTAGTATTAAATGGGGAGGTTGGTGGCCTTGCATGTGGCAGGGGGGTTGGAGATTCATCATCCTTGAGGTCCCTTCCAACCTGAGCCATTCTGTGACTCTAAGCTTCACAAAACTACAAGAAGCTGCCAACAGCGCTCAAAAAAGGGCTGTGTTTGTGCACCTGTTCTCCAGGTTCACCATCAATCCTAATACTCAAGCAAAAACAACAGGTCAGAATCACACCAAGAACTGGTGTAGAGGACCTCTCTGGAGATCATCTGGTCCACACACATCCCAGTAGCTCCAAACCAGAGCTGGTACTGATCTTCTCTCACCTTCCTTACCCACTGCCTTTCTTACTCTTAGCCAAACAACGGGAAGCAGCTAAAACAGAAAGTGCCAGGAATACCAGCAACAGCGGGAAGCCAGAGACAGCCTTTGGGTGGGCACCCTACAACAGAGCCCTCACTTTGGGGCACCGCTTCACCCCAAGGTGTAACTCCAAGCAATCCTTCTCTACCTGCAAGGTCTCACCTTTGAGAAGAAACCCTCCGTTGCTGTTGTGGCAGATCTGGACCACTCCCGGCATGCTGGCCACCAGCTCCATGGTGGAGCAGAATCCCAGGTCACGCAGCGGCAGCGGCCTGCCGACCATGGCCAGGTACTCCTGCTCCAGCTGGGCCGGGGTGAGGCCCTCCTTGGCAGCCAGCAGCTGCGACCTCACCTCCTTCTTCAGCAGCTCCATCAGCTGCGCCTGCTGCGACATGTCCGCGCTCTAACAGAGACAAAAAGCGAGCAGAAAACACCTTACGCCACAACTGCGAAAGGCTTTTTAACACATGGCGCCTGAAAGGCAGCAGGTCGGGCTGAACACCGCCGCCACGCCCCGACCCGACCCCGCCACCTCAGCCACGACGGCACGAGGCCGCACTGCGCCTGCGCGCTCCGTTCCCGCCCTTTCGGGCTGAGGCGGGGAGGCGCGCTTTTCTCTTCGCAGCGTTTCTCCTCACAGCTTTGCTCCTCACAGCGCTTCGCCGTCAGTGCGGCGCTCCCGCTGCGCTCCTTCGGCAGCCGAGGGGACTCCCGCTACCCTGCCTGCTCTGTGGGAGCTGCTCCCTCAGCCTTCACCTGGCGGAGCAGGTGTGCTTCCCTTCTGACAGGAAAAGTCAGACCCACCTGTTAAAAAAAGTTCTCTTTTCTTGAAAGCAACATTTAAACTCAAATGCCAGTGTTAATCAGGGTGATCCTGCATATTTTTGTCCCATCTGAGAGGAAAGCCTACAGTGGAGTGCCTTAAGCGTCATAAAGTAGCTGCTTTCTGCCGACTTTCATTCAGCTTTTCTCACCTACGTTCAAGCTGGCACATCTGCCCTCCTGCTTCTAACATCCTGACTCAGGGCAGCCCAAAAGCCTGCAATCAAACAGGAATCTTTTAAGAAAACGGGATCAGCACCTCCCCAGCTGCCTTCCCCGCTCCCTCCAGCAGCTCCTCCGTATGGCACATCTGCCAGAGGCTCGGTGGGAAACCCTGAGCTCAGCACTGCCCGGCCACAGGGTTGTCACAGCTTGTATGTTTCAGCCTCGTTAGTGTGATTTCCAGTCAGGTATTGATTTCTTTCAGACAGACAGTGACACAGCGTGATCTGTGGCACTCCTTGCAAAGGTTTTCGCAGACGGTACCACGGTCTGTGCTGTGTGTCTGCTCTTTCTCTGGTAAAAAGCTCCCATGTTTGCACTGCCTCACTTTTGCTGGGCAAAATTATGAAGGCATTTTACACACAAACTCTACTGGCAATTTAGAGATAAATTCAATAGGTCTATGCTTGCAAGGACCTCCATGCTCATCACACTCAGGAACTGAATTGGGAATTTATTGTGCTGAACACTCAGACCATTTTGGGTTTTGAGAGTCAAGGGTCTTCTAGTTACTTTTAGGTTGTTTTTCAACAGCTTTGTAGAAACCATCTATTAAAAATCATCAAAGTGCTTTTGATTACATTTGATTTCCAAAGGCAGGAAGGTACAAACAGAATGTCTTTCTGCAGTTCACCCTAACATTCTGTATCATCTCAACAGCCATGTGAGATGAGAGCAGAGCAGGAGGGAAACAGCTTGCTCACTTCACTGTCCATTTTGTCTGACAAGCTTGTGATAAATTTGAACAAGCCTCCTCGATCTGACACCTCCTCTTCTCTCCTCCCCTGCCTGGATTTTCTGCCCACAGCAATAAATTCAAGCACGGATTCATCCCACTCCCACAGGAAGCTGTATGCTCCTCGGTGCAGAGAATCAGATGAGGATGGATAAGAGATCTCGAAGCTCTTCCCGGGAGTCCCATAGGAGAAAGAGAGAGTTTCCAGCTACGCAAAGGAAACGGGAGAAGAGGGAGAGAAGCAAAGAAGCCAGCAAAGAAACAGGAGATATAAGGCAGGAGAAAACAAAGGAGATTAAGAGCACTGTAGGCACTGATGGTAGGGTGCACACATCCACAGTGGTGGACGTGGATGATGTGATATCTGATGAAGAAATGGAGGCAATGATGTTGCTGGACAGCGAGCATCAAGAAGAAGGTATGATTTATAGAAGGGAAGGGGCAGAAAAGCTATGGGCTCTTTGACACTGTGTGGGTGACAGTGTCTTTGCTTTCTGCGTGCTGAGTGTTATCACCCTTTGCATAGATGTGTAATTGTCCTCAAGACAAATTATGGGAAGCTCCAGCCAGCTTCTACAGTCAGTACAGGCACATCAGTGCTGTCTAGCAAAGCAATGAACTTTGAAACAAGCGGTTACATTCCCAGCATCATTTATGCTTCCATTCACTACTCCCCTTTTTTTTTTCCTGCTCTTTTCTCGTTATTTTCTTGCTTGCCCTCCTTTAGGCAGACAGAATTAGCTTTAATGCCAGTTCACAGCCCTAAGAACTGTGCTGTAGGGAGGATGCTTGAGGCATACAACTGTAACTCCCTTCAGGATAGCCTCTGAGTGCTGCTCTATTCTCTGAAATGTGGCTAAAATCCTGTTCCAAAAGACCCTGAGATCTTTTAGATTCCCCAGTGGAGAGGGGTACTTCAGTCTCTATGTATTGAAAGTTATGCTTTATTTACAGTCTTTCTGTTTGCCATTAGCTTATCTTTTCAGATAAATTTCTGTGATTTCGGGGTCAGCCAGCAAGTTGCCCATTCTGAATCTTTCAGTGCTGCTTGGTTGTCATATAGATCTACTGTGCAGAAGCCAAAAAAGTACAATTAAAGTTTGTGAGCCTGTCTTGGGAACTATCGGCCACTTAGGGCAGGGACTGTTCTTGAAACACAGCTTGAGAGAGCACTGAACAGGCAAACACCAAGTCTAGGCAGAGGACCAGCAGAAGCTGACCTGTGCAGGCAGTCGTCAGGCCATCTGTATCTTGGGAACTTTCCTATCCTAACACAGTCATGTTGGATTTTCCCTTAGGTATGAAATCTCCTGGCCTCAACATCTGTGAGTGGCTTCTGACTATATTGTCTTTCCTGTTCATCATAATGACTTTCCCCATTTCTGTCTGGTTCTGCATGAAGGTAAGAATAGGCATGATGCCTCTTTGGATTTAGTATTTGGTGTCTGATGTAACTGTAACCAGCATGTGTTGGTCATAAGCATATAGCTTAGGTTCTTGTTATTAAACAGTTTGTAGGTCTTTTCACTTTTAAACATAATCTTCAGCTCACCCAATCCAGACATAGCTGTGTTGCAGCAGCAGGGTAAAATAGATTTTGTGTTACAAATTTAGAGGGAGGTTGATCTTTCAATTAATAGCAGATTTTTCCTCTTCCTCCAGTTTTCTCTGATTTATAACATGGTTACAAGTAGACATATTTTGATTACAGCTTCTCAGGAAAAAGATTAAGCTCAAGGTGTTCAAATTCAGCCAAACTACAATAAAGCAGAATGCTGGCCTTATCCTGGGAAACACTGAGCAACTCTTGCACGGGCTGCTCTCACCTAAACACAGGCTGATTACATGCAAGCCTGCTATCAGTTTTGGGTCAGGTTTTCTTCTGGTTTAAAGAGGCTTAGGAACGGTTGACTCCACTACCTCCAATCTGCTGAAATTCTCCTTACAAAGGACTTTACCAGAACAGAGGTCTTCCTATGCACAGCCCATAGAGGCTTTTTTCCTGGTCCTATGCCTTCCACTCCAGCCTAGCTTTTGTTTCCCTCTGCAGGTAGTGCGGGAGTATGAGAGAGCCATTGTTTTCCGGCTTGGGCATCTCCTTCCTGGAAGGGCCAGAGGGCCTGGTAAGATGCCCACTGGGTTCTCCCCAGCCATATTGTTCCTCTTCATCATGCTCTACCAAAGCTCTTGTTCTGGTGCCCTCCAGGCAGGTACAGTTAACCAGGAGACATGTCTTCTTAGGTCCAGCAGCTTCCGATGGCTTTTCCCAATACAGAAGCAGACTCACAAGTTGAGCCTATATATTACTGTTCCTTCATAGTTCTGTACTCAATCCCCTTTACTTCTCCCTGAACTGAAGAAGCAATTTCTGTGGTTTTGATGATCACAGAAAGACTTTCTTTTCTTTCCACAGGTCTTTTCTTTTTCCTTCCCTGCCTGGACACATATCACAAAGTGGACCTCCGCCTCAAAACCCTCGAGATCCCCTTCCACCAGGTATGACTACCATCTCTTCTTTATATTAATTGTTGGATCTCTTTATCTGGTTGTATTTGATGACAGCTCTGATTTTGCATTGATGTCAAAAAATACAGCTTATGCTTAAGATAGTGATTCTGGTTCCATGTCGCTCCACTGGCCTCAAGATACTGTTAAACACTGCCAGTCCTTAGATCTCGCTGCAGATCTTACATCAAGCCATCTCTGCAAAGCCTTATCTGCTGAATTCCTGTGAATGTATGAGAAATGTCCTTTACCTCTCTGCCATTTTAAAACCATTGCTTTTAATCCCATTCAGTTTGACGAGCTCTAGTGGTAACCAATAGGAAGTGGCTGGGCCATGGATATCAGAGCAGTTTTTACCTATCACAATGTGGGGTACATACAGTGGGGACAGGAATGCAGACTAAGATCTTACAATGGCATCTTTAAGTGTGGCAACTCGGCTCTTGTATAAGTCAGGGAAAGGGCTGAGAGCTCACTGCTAACTTTGAAACTGGCACCCTCCCTAGCCACAGTCCCGCAGGTCAAACCTCCCAATAATCCTGTTGTCCGTGCCGCTGCCTTTATGTGGTACCATCACCAGGTTCCCTCCCATGGTGTAAAGCAAATCCCTCTGGGGATGGTACTCAGCAACACCGAGCACATAGCAGACAACAGGAATGGACCAAACAGCTGCGGGCCATTAGACACATTAGGATGTTCAACTGCTCGCAGTCTCTAGCCCAGCAACCAAACTGAGGAGACAGACGCTATGATGCTATACCAGAGAAGTGAGATCCACAGGTGATGCAGTTTGCTAAGGTCAGAGGTGGCAACTACAAAGATATGGCCATCTAGCTAGTCTTCCTCTTTCCCAGAGTTGTGTACTTTTTTATGCTACCTTAAAGTTGTCAGAACCAGATCCATCTTCCCTCATGTCTTCTGCTTAGGTGGTGACTAAAGACATGGTTACACTAGAGATAGATGCTGTCTGCTATTACCGTTTGGAGAATGCCTCTCTTCTCCTCACCACCCTCACCAGCATCTCCAGTGCCATCCAGCTGCTGGTGCAAACCACCACAAAGCGCCTCCTGGCACATCGAGCCTTCTCTGAACTTCTATTGGAGAGAAAGAGCATCAGCCAGGAGATAAAGGTGCTTCTGCAGCTGGGGAGAGGGTGGAGCAAGCGGGGAATTAAGGCTCTGCTAACAAGCTTGGAAGATAATCAGTCCTAAATCAGTATTTTGCAAGAGTGTAATAAGAACATGTGCCTCCTTCATAGAAAAATGGGAAATTTTTCTCTTTTTTTAAATCATTTTAGGGGAAGGATTTACAGTGTGGGTCTCACAAGCATATGTGGGTAGTAGCAAACATTATGAGATGAGAAGCATGAAGGAACCCCAAATCATTTTCATCAGTCTCTGCAGTACCTCGGGTTCTGCACTTATTCCAGAGAGGACTTTCTCTTGAGAATGGTTTTCTGCAGTGTGAGAGAGATGCCATAAACCCTGAATACACGAGATCTTCAGCAGCAGTTCTCTGCAGCCACAATGTGCAAACATGATTATACCACTCAGGAACTGAATGTTTCCTATGGAATTGGATTGGTTCTACAGTCAAACCAGTATGGACTAGCTAAATTATACTAAACCCTCAGGGTAAATACAATTCAAAAGTGAGGGGTATAATTTTTATTTCTGAGAGTCCACACACAATATATAATAAATCCACCTCACTGCCTTGAATTAATGTTCCTGGACTTTTGAGTCCCTCTGAGGAGTCTGAACAAGGGCTTGTGTTCTCCTTGTGCTCTAAAATATCTTCCTCTTGACAGGTGGCTTTGGATGCTGTCACAGGCTGCTGGGGGATCAAAGTGGAGAGAACAGAAATGTAGGTAGGAAGTGCTGGTAGCAGAGACTTCCTTGCCCTTTTTTCAAGTATCCATTCTGTCTTGCTCACGTTTCTTCTTTGCCCCTGGCCCTCTCCCTGCAGCTATTTTGAAGCCCCTCACCTTGTTTTCACTGTCCCTTTCAAACCTCTGTCTCACATAAAACTTTCATGAGCAAAGATGTTACTTGCTCCCGCACTGACAGCCAAATGCAGAATCCTTAGCTGAGATCTCATCAACTCTTCTGCAGACAGAGTTTGTACCCAATTCTGTTAGCCTGAGAATCACAGCAGTGAACCTGCTGCGTCCTACTCTAGATCAAAGGCCTCAGGGTCTTAGCAGTGGTTGGGCTCAACTCTCAGAAGCCTGTAGAGAAAGGTGGGACTTGCTCATTACATAGAAGGCCATGGCAGAGAGAGCCAGGCAGCAGAGAAGCACATCTGTAAAGAGAAGGAAATTCCTGTGACCGTGAGAGCAGTCTCCCAGTGGATCCTCTGATATCTCACAGACTTCATAAGCCTAAACTTCAAGCCTCAGAGGCACAAACAGAAAAGGCCTCTCTGCTGCCTAGTGATCATGTACATCACTAATGATCTAGTTATCATTCGAATTATTTTCTAATGATTCCAGCTTGGATCTGTAGAAAACCAGGCTGGAAAAGAAAGATGGGAATAGAGGTAGAATGCTAAAGGGAGTAATCTATAGAGGGACACACAGAGAACAAAGGATGTTTGTGAACATCTCTGTAGAGGCCAGTATATGAGCCCATTCTAAGTACAGGGCTGTCAGATGAGCCTAGAGCCCTTCTAATCCTTATCCTTCACTACCACAGAAACAACGTGCAGCTGCCTGCTGAAGTTCAGCAGTCCTTGGCCGTGGAAGCAGAAGCCCAGAGGCAGGCCAAAGTGCGGGTATGCGAACACTGACGACCTCCCATCTCCTTTCAAAGCATTCCTCTTTCCCCACCCTAGTTTGAGGTCCTTGGAACATACCACAGTAGGGTACAGCTCTGGGAAGATCTGTTCAAGATCTTCAGATTCTGTTCGAGAGCTGTGTCAAGCAAGGTGAGCTGCAATAAAAGCATGGCCCAGTGCAGTGGAATCCCAGATCTGGTACCTATGCACAGGTCAGAAAGACAGATAAGAGGCTGGTGCCATTCCTGACCCACAATGCCTATGAGAACTTCTCCCTTCTCAGGGTTTCAGTCTTGCTTAGAGACCCAGCCAGGAAGGTGGAGCTGGGCTGTCACCACTGTCACATACCTCACACCTTCCTTACCCTGGGTTGTCTTCCATAACTTATACTGAGTCTAGGTAGGATTTGTGTCCAGTATTCTTCTCACAAGCTTAGCCTGTGGGCTGCCTTCTTACATGCTTTTGCAGCATGCGTATGCCCAGTTGTAAGCTCTGATAGAACTAGTAGCACCCAAAGTGCACATAGCTTTGGTTAAAACAAGTTAGACAGGAGGTCTAGTATGTGCCACAATCAGAACAGCAGGAATGTTACAATCACAGGGGCCCCAGAAAGTTCGTGGTGGCAGCCTCCCACTGTAGTAAGTAGCCTATGGCCCTTACTCCCTGCCTCACAAAAATCTTTATTCTTCTCCTTGGTAGGTGATTGCTGCTGAAGGGGAGAAGGCTGCTTCTGAGTCCCTGCGGATGGCAGCTGAGATCCTGTCCAGTGCCCCTGCTGCTGCTCAGCTCCGTTACCTTCATGCGCTGCACTCCCTTGCTGCAGAGAAGCCTGCTGCCTTCATCTTACCCTTACCTTTGGATCCCACGAATCTGGTCTCTCCGGCTACCCGCAGCCCTCCAGGAGTGAGCAGCATCATCACAGACACCTCAGAGCTCCCAGAAAGTGTGAAAGACAAGAAGGACTCACCCATGCTGTAAGAGTTCTCCCAGAATTAGTTGCCATAAGCACTGATTAATCCTGCTCAGAGAGGCAGGTCTGTGGACAGCCCACCAGCAGGTACTGGACTGGAGACAGGAGGGAAAGCAGGCCAGACCTGTAATATAAAAGTAGATAATACATGAAAGAAGCTTCTGCTTGTTTTGGAAAGGGAAAAATATGGAGCACAATGAGCAGTGTTGGTGCATATGTGAGCAGGGGACTGAGGGAGAAGTGCCATCCCTTTCCTTTCACATCACCTGATGCACCTTGACACAAAAGATCCCTGGGATCTGATCTGTCCTACCTCATCACATTGGCAGGAAAGCCTGACTAGCCTCTATATGTTTAAACACCCCCATCTCCAAATGAACAGCCTGTCACACATCATTTGTTACAGGGAAAACCCCACAGTGGGATGAAAGAGGCAGGCACAGGTTGCCTCCTAGGAGGGAATGTCTTATCGGAGGGCATTGTTTTCCAGTGGCTCTGTCTTTACACTCAGGGTCTTAGGGTTTTCCCTTTTACACTCTTAGCTGCAAATGGCTTTTTTTTTTTTTAATAAAAACAAGTCCTGCAGCTGGGTGGTAAACAATGCCAAGGCAGAAAATCTTGGATAGGAACATGTTCCTCCTCACAACCCATTTCTGCATACTGCATCCTGAGAAAGTGGGAGCGGTTGGGTGGTACAGATGAGATCCTTGCTAAGGTGCCTTTTCCTTTGTGTGAATTGGTGGGGGAAAGACAACAGCCAGGTGGGGGTGGGAGCCTGACAAATGAGGGAAATGGGAAGGGGCTTAGCATGCATGTAATTTGGTAGGTGCTGCCAGCCTGGTTCTCTTGGGCAAGAGAATGAACCAGGTCTTATCCATGGTGCACTAGATAAAAGATTTCAGTTGCCACCCATACACATATATACAGTAGTAGGCAACCAGGATATTTAGTCATAGTACTAGCATAGGAGAAAAGAAGGAAAGTGGCAATGCTTGTGTCTTGCTTGACGCTTCTCAGCTGGGTAGAGGGAGGAAGGCAGGCTGTGCTTCTATGTGCTTCCACTGGGTGGTGAGACAGGACAAGATCTGAGCTTGTGAACCTCTGCTTCCAGCAGGATTGTCTGAAAATATAAGGAAGATGATCCATTTAGCCAACTCCCACTGAGCTGAGAAGTGGGAATCCAGCACTAAGCAGAGAGCCAGCTAAAAGCCTTGCGAACAGTTCCTTTGCCCACTGCAGCCACATTAGTAACCTTTACTCACAGGGAAGGAATGGAGAATGTCCTCAAAGTCCTTAAAAAATCTTCCCTGCCAAAAGCCACTTGAAATAGCTTTACATACTGTAAGCTTTTACCCTGCTAAGACATGTGGCACTGTCAAAGGAAATAACACAGTGCCCTTGCTTTCTTTGCTCCTGGTTCCTTTGGGTGGATATCAACTCTGCTCTTCTCCTTTTACTTGACCTGCAGCATCTACTCTTGCTTCCAAGCAGATCTCCCCTGCACAGCCTTTCCCAGACCAACAGCTCTGGCATGCTGCTGGCCAGTAGAGGCCAAAGGAAATTTTGTGTCCCCTGCTCTTAATCACTCGTAGTAGTTTCCTATCATCTGCGTAGCTAGCAGGGGTGGACCAGCCAGCTGCTCACTCTTTCTTTTTCACTCATTTTTTTCACTCTCTTGGCCTGCTAGTTACATTCACAGGCTTGGTTCATACCATTAATTAGCAAGACTTCTGGTACATGCAACTGTGTCTCAAGGATGGTCTGCAGGTACTGGTTTAACATTACTACAAAGGACAAGGAGTCCACTCGAATAAGTATTAAGTAATTTTGTATTTAATCAGCTCTTTCAACGCCATGAAATCCCCTTCTCAACATTCAGTGCTCCCATGTATCTCACTCCCCTAGTATTTGCTAGTCTTGCAGCAGGGACTCTCAGTAAACTAGCCTCCTTAGAGGTGGTGGAGAAGGGAAAAAAAAACTCACCTGTGAACTTACTGTGAATTACACAACATCTGAGATCCAGGTGTAACCTCACATCCAACTCATTCTACCACTGTAACTCTCAGGAGATGGCTGGCTACAGGATGCCATTGGCTGCTGCTTGTATGTCTGCAATAAAACTCAGTAGTGATCTAGACACACAAAACTAATTCTGGGAAGCTCTGTAATCTTCCACTGATGAACACAAGCTTTATATTTACTTCTCTAAGGCTGGTTCTGTTTTTTTCTCACAATGCTGAAATAAGCCCTTGCTTCCCAACCAGAAGCAAAAGGATGTAATACCACACAGGGTGAGCTACAGATGATCCTTCTCTGAGCACTTCTCTGGCTATATTTCTAACTTCATGTGAAAGGATCCAACCAGACCAAGATTCCTTGGCACATCAAGGACCATCACCTCTGCAAGTTTAATGTCTGAAAGGAACAGTGCTTGGCCAGAGACACGTGGTATTAGGCCAGGGCACACATTACCCTATTTGCATTCGTATTTTCAGAAGTCAGATGCATCTTTCTTCAAACATGCAACTTTTCTACAAAGTTGCAGAAAAGGCAAATGACAGCTAATTGCATCCTCAGTTCCAAAGAATCCTTGTTCCAGCAGGATTTTCTCTCTTTAACGAATACAGAGTTGGCAGAAACTTGTAATTTTACCTTCAGGAGGTATAGACTCAAAACCTCAAAGAAGGAAAACATCATTTAAATATGTGCTTCAGTGTTACTGATATATGGTAGGTTCCATAATAGAATTTACTCCAGGGCAATTGGCAGGAGCTACCTGGAGCAGACATGATTCTTAACAGCTTCAGTACCTGCTCTTCAGAGCTCAGACTGGGTCAAACCTCGGAGTCATGCCAAATCCAGGCAGCTGCTGCTGTCCTGGCAGAGCTTCATAACCACACAGACTAGCCCAGGCTGGTGCCTGACTGAGGCAGAAGCCCTGGGTGACCACCTCTCTGGGTGATTTGGCTTGTTGAGGTTGTAGGGGTACTGCATGTGGGCATATCAGCATACAGAGAAGGTGAACAAGCTGCAGAGATGCTAGAGCTGTGGGGGGAAGTAGAGGACAAGCACAAGACAGGTGTGGAAGTGGTAGAACCAGCTAGAAGAACAGCATAAGTGCCCAGATGGCACAGAGAGAGGGGTGGCTAGTAGAGAATGAAGGCAGCAGTCTGGGGTGAGAAACGATTCTGAATAGTAACAAAGAAACTGCTCAGATATTGTTATTTTTTTATTTTTTGCTTTTTCTGGATTGCTTGGGCTGGCCAGAGGTGGAAGTTTTGGGAGTTGAGCAGGCTTCCCCTTCAGGCAAGCTTTCTTGTAAACATTTTTCTGAAAGGAAAAAAAAAACAACAAAAGCCTGTAGAATGCAGAGTAAATGCATCGAAAGTATTGTATTTTAAACAAATTAGTCTCTCTTCTTATTTTGATATCAAAAACAGCATACACTAGAGTGTTAAGAGAAGTTTTAATTCCCACTTATTCTCCTTCACATCTTATTTCTGAGCAGATCCAGCCGAGAAAGGAAATACATTCATTTACAATAAACATGCCACCTAAAGAACCGACTGCCACACCACATGGGCAAAACCAAGTGGAGACAGCAAGAATGTCCTCTGCTACAAACACAAAAGGTATGTGAGATATGAAGGGACCTGAAACGTTATTTCTTTTCTACCCACAAATCAGTGATTCTAAACAGACCTTGACTGTAACAATACTTAAAAGGAAGGTGAAGCCAATTACACTGACATCTAATATCTAGAATATATGTAGACCTGGTGTCATATGGCAAAATCAAAATTATTTTATCTCAAAAACAGACAGAGTTCAGCTCAGCTGTTTCTGCCCCAATCTGGAATGAGAGTAAAAGCCTCCTTGCTTAGCTTCTGACAGCGAGTCTAGACAAGAACCTGGGACATGCTCAGGAAGAAAGGAGCATGTGCTAAATGGGACATGAATAAGGTATCCTCAAAAATTGCTTCCTACTCTGAGTCCAGGAGAGGTTCAGATCACTGATTATCCTGACCTTGCCCTTCTTTAGGTGTTGGTTCTGGGACAACTTTGCCCCTTTTCTCCAGCTCACTCTCTAGCTCCTGGATTCTCTCCAGGGCTTCTTCCAGCTTCTTCTCAAAATCTTCAGATCTCTGCTCTGCATTCTGAGCACGGATTTCTGTTTCTCTGAAACAAAGAAGCAAAGATAATGCTGAAACCTGAAATCTAAGCAGGTGCTGGCAGAATACTTAAAAGAAAGATTTAGAAAACTGAAATGTGCAGTGGAATTGAACAACTATAAAATACAGTTATGGTTTCAGAGAAGGGCATTGTTAAAAGAGCTTTAAGAACTGGGGATATCATGGTACAGCTATGTAAGCCCTGCAAAGTGAATTCATTTTAAACTCAGCATTTGCTAAGAAAGTGTTAAAAGTATCACATCTTTAGCTAACATCACAATCAATGGCTTGAGACAATCAGAAGAGAAAGAAACCCAAAACTAAGCTAACAGAGATGGCTGAAACAGAACCTTGATCAGAAAGCAGAACAGATATAAATGAAACCCTGCCCTGTTTATCCCTCCAGCATAGGACCAGCACTCACATAAGCTGCACTTGTAGGTGTTCCAGCAGTGCCAGGGCTTCAAACTCTTTCTGAGAAAAGGGAGTTGATGACTTGCTGGCAGTCATCTCTCTCTGGTTGGGAAGAGCAAAACCTTCCATAAGTGAATGTGAAACCAACAGTGCTGCATTTCTTCTACAATATTGTTTGGCTGGACATTGCTAGTGTCTCTGTACACGGTCACAACACATACAAGAGCTCAGTATCTGTAAATCATGTAAAACCAGAAGCTAAGTCAAGCATTTTCTTTTGATTGGATCTGATCACGTATTGACATTAAAAATAGACTAAAATCACTTCCTGATTTGGACACAAATATCTCACTTGCACTTAGTCTTGGTTGCACGATTGCCTATGCATTCATCGGGTTACAGATGTTGGAGATGGCTATAGCCTGACCAGGAGCGAAGTAACTAACAACCAATGGCCAGAGGCAGCTCCTCATATTGTCCAGCAGGCATTAGTTTTCTTCACTTGAAGAAAAGAACCAGGTCTTCTGTAGAGTCCCATTAAAGGACTCCTAATCTAAGCTTAGTAAGGTTACTATGATTTCCAGAGATTCACTTTTACTAACTAATCTAAAACCATAAAGACTTAGTCTCTCACTATCACTGCACTAGCTGCCTGCCTCTAAAGCATTGAGAGCAAGGCACACTTAACAATGCAGCATACTTAAGGAGTAGCACCATCCACTGACAGTTTGCTAAAGCTCCACAATTCATGTACATCTGGGCTCTGCTCTGAAGGTCTGACTAGCCAGGAAGTGACTGGAGAAGGCAAGCTGTATGACTTCTGAAGAGCAGCTTCACAGACTGATGCCTTTAGCCTGGACTACTCTTCCAAAGAGTACAATCCCAAAGGTAAGTGGAAAAAATGGAGACCCAGGAAGTACAGTTCGCCAAAAGCAACCTGAACTTCTTGCATTCCTACTGTTCTGAATATCCCTGAATCTCTTCTTCTGTGTGTTCAGCACCATATTATTTTTACCATCCCAGGAAGTGCTGGCAACACTCAGTCTCTGGTGATAGTCCTGGTTCAGACTACACACATCACCTATTACTGGTCCTAAGTTCATGGTACAGGGCAGGAATGCATGGGTCACTTGGATAAACTGAGGCAGCAGAAACTGTGCTAATGAATATTTTGTAGTGGCAAGGAGAATTGAGAACACCAGCACCTTTCACTCATACAGCAGGTCCGATATAAACATTAAACAGTGTCTGACAACAGAGTCTAAATAGACAGCTAAAACCCAGCTCCAAATCTCTGCCACATGTGCTAAAAACATCAGTGTAGTGGAGATTCCTACCCCTGTAACTGAAATGATGTCTGACTTCAAGGACTTCAGGTGGATGTTGGAGTCTTGTCCTACGTATCTGATCACATCTGCAGTAGCTTCATCGCCTTCACTCATATCATCTGTACTAGCACCTGGTTGCTCCTAAGAGAGAAAATGAACAAGAAGTAGGAGAAATATCACTAGCTCAGTGATGCTCACGGCAGGTAAAAGGCCATGTTTCCCATCACATGGACCAAGCAATAAAAAAATCCCAACTCTGCTGGAAAGTAGCATATTGCAGCTACTACTGTCACCTGCATAAGGACAATTTTCTCCTTTACTGTTGATGTTTCTTTCTCTGTTATTGGTTTCTTTTCGCTGTTGGCATCATCACCTTCAAGCCCTTCTTGAGTTGAAGAAATGATAGTGTCCTTAAGTTTCAACTGCAATTCCTGTAAAGCACCACAATAATTTGGTTTGTACCAAAAGTCCCTTTTGTCCATCCAAATAACCCAGGCAAAATGGCTGGTCTCTAACTTCCTCTTGCACACATTTAGACTTGGACTTCATATATTTCATAAGCAGGACCCACTGTGGTATATTTGCTTTTTATAGGCCATTGTATAGAGAAAAAAAAAGGCAACACATGGCCTACAGCAGTGACAGTATACTGTAGTACTGACATACTAGGCCTAAGTATACAGTTACTTATGACTAACATAACTCTGCTTGAGGGCTGAATTGAGAGCTGATGCAAATAATTTGTACATGATAATAGATCTAAAACTATTTCCTTGTCATCTGAATTTAGGTTGTTATGTATGACATTACATCAATACCAGGCCAGCCATCTATAAAACACATAATTGTCACAGGCAGTGTCAGATACCCATCCAGTCATATAAAGAATTAACTAGAAGTTCAGCCTGATTCAGGCAAGCCAATCAAAAGAATTTCAGCCAAAGTCCACATCAAAGGACAAAGCAAAAACTAGCAGGCATCATGCTGAACTGTTCTACCAGTGCAGTAATACCTCGTAGCTTCAGTGAAGCTTCAGTTTTGCCTCAGTAATACCCTAACAAGAAGCACAGTGATTTTTAACCAGTTTACAGGCTTCATTCTTCAAAGCTTTAACTGCAGCTTTGAGTACATGGAGGTCTCCATACTAGATCTTCCCTCAAATTGAATCATAGCTGCTTCATTTAGAAATTTTAAAGCAGATCTTCATTCAAACTGGTTCAACCTAAAACAGCAGATGCAGTCAATATATACCTCTGATCCAAAGAGGTTTTTCAGTTCTTCTAAATGCAGAAAGGAGACTGGAGTGCCTTTGATCTCTGAAAGGAGAAGGCTACACACTTGAATCCAATTATAGCACTCAGTCTGAGAAGACATAACAGAAAAGAGGTGTTATTGATCAAAAAAGAAAAAAAAAGTCTGTGATCATAACTATTCGGCCAGTTAAATAATTCCATCTTTCTATCTGTTCCAGGATTGGACCCTTCCATTCACACCTCACAAAGCAAATGTAACACATTTCTCCAAGCTTCCAGATATGGTACCTGTCACTGTCTAATCACTCAATTCCTTCAACACGCTCCACCTCAGGCCAGCACAGAATGTCTCTGTTAGACCACCCTCCCAGCCCATGTGGGGAAAAGTGAAGGAAGATCTGAAAGTTTACTTTTTCACTTGCAAAGCTAACACAGAACAGAAGCTCATGTATCCCAGTCCCTGAAAAGAAGCTTCTTGAATTCCTTTTAAAAATCTCATCCGTTCTGTACTCAGTGCAGTGTTGGGCTTTAGGAAAGGTCTACATCTCAGGTTCCTAAAACACAGACAAAGCTTGGCTGAACACTGAAGATGACAATGGTAGAAATTACCAGAGGAAGAAACGTACACGCTATCACGCTCCTTGCACTGCTTCAAATAAAGTTGCCACCATCAACATATACTTTCAGTAAGAGCTCAAGTATAGAGTCAAGGAGACAGAAGTGTTAGCTGACAGCGAAACACTTCAACAAAGTCTGTATAATGGTATATTGCACCAAACACCTCCAGAAACTCCCAAGCACTGCTCAAATCTCAATTTACATGGCTCTGACAAGCTCTAATGTAGAGGTAAACCTACTGTTATTCATATGGAATAAATCTAGCAGGATATCCTGAAATGAGATAAGGAAAATATTAAAACTGAGTCATGTTCAGTTTTATCCACTTTCCACTTTTGTGGAGTCAGTTGGAAATTTGAGGGACCAGGGTAGTTCACTGGAGTGGTACGAGTCTTCCTCCTTGAAAATTATCACATTTATTTTTCTCTACCTTTCACAAAACAAATGTGGTCTCATCGAGGTACAGACCTAGACAGCACGAAACATTGTGGCCTTTTACCTTGAGTTTATTCAGCTCCTCTAGCTCAAAATCAGCTTCTGCATCCTTCTCTGACTGTTTCTTCCGAACAATTGCACTGACAATCTCAAGGCAGCAGCTGCAAAGATGGAGAATGTCATTGGCACTGTAGGAGTGCCCTCAAATGCTTTCTGCCTTTCAGTAAGCATCCCTTGCTGTCAGCAAGATGTATGAGCTATCTGTGGACTTCTGCACTAGAGAGCAATCTTCACCTGCATCACTCACACAGTGACCTCCCAGTCAGCTTGTTTGTGCCAATACTGTACTAGCCCATAGTGGAAATAAGAGCACAGATGCAAGCTTTGCTCCAGGTGACCTGGACTGCAGACTCACTGCCTATACTGCTTTATATCCTCCAGAGGTGATGCTCAGAAGACTAGACAGAGCCCACAGAGTTACAGATGCATGTTTTACAACAGTACCAGGTATACAGCAGATACTGCCATTCTCTTTAGATATGCCTAACTTACTAGGCTCCCTCCAAATTCCAATAAGGACCATTTGGAACCTAGGAAAAGTTCTAAAGAAAACCAAATTGATCAGATCTGCTGCCTCAAGGAATCTCTTGGCACACTACACATTTTTCTTTGATTAACCTCCTTTAGTCAAAATTGAAAATCTCTGTTCATACCTGACTATAGAACCAGACAGTCTACACATCTTGGCAACCAGCTTTTCTGCTTCTTCCTGTAGTTCCTGAGCACTCTGAAGACTGAGATCCTTGCCCATCTCAAAGTCTGACTCTTGCTGCTGGGGACACTCGCAGGACAAGCGATCCGCTATCACATATTGCAGCAAATTCACCAGCCACAGGGTCAGGTTTCTGTGCAATTCAGTCACCTGCACAAAACATCAGAGCAAATCTAAACCAGTAAGAAATGAATGATCTTATCAAGTAGTCTGAATTCAGTGCATTTCACTTATCCAGTATTCTACCCTAACTCAAGCTGACCTAATAACACAAACATTTACCCATACTTTTTTTCTCCCATATTCATCCCTATTACCAACAAATATTTTCCTGCTGTGTATCTATCTTTCTGCAAAGTGTTTGTTCAGCAACATGAGCTCTTTATCAGCTATGTGGCATTCTTGTCCATATTTCAGCAGCAAACCAAAAAATCACACATCGTGCTTGTAAAACATTTAGAAGATACACAGTGAGAACCACACTAACACAAATACACACACACACAAAAAAAAAAACATCAAAAACAGAGAGCTAGCAGCCAAAACAGGAAACAGGAAATATCAACATTATTCCAGAGGAAAAGCTCGCTAAAGATTAGCAAAACATAATTCTGTTGGGGCACTGTTTAGTGCACTATTTTTAGCAGTCTTGATATGTTCCCCTGGCTGGAAGACAAAAGCCACAACTCAAACAAGAAAGAAGGTGTTAAAGGAGAAACAGGCATTCCTCTCAGCTGTGGTCTGTCCAGACAAAAATTAGAGGAAAGAGCGAATCTTAAATACAGTGCTTTACTTGCTTCCACTTACTTCTTCATTAAGATGTGTGGTGCTCTTTTCAACCTCAATATTCATGGACAAAATCCACTGTTGAATCCTCTTAAAAAATTCTCTAGGTACCACCCTTAAAAAAAAATAATCCAGAGACAAAGTGACATCTAATGCACCACACCCAGGGATTTCATGTCTCAAAGACACCTTTGTTCCCAGCTCAAGGAAAATAATGTTTAGCACACCAGATGCTGGGGACGTGGCACAAGCAGTTTTATTAACACGGTGGTTGTGGGCAAGCTTGTCATTTGCAAATAATCTCTGACATATATGTTATGCGTGTGCTCTGCAAATACTTTATTTCCTGATGATATTTGCCAAAGACAATAGAGCACGATGAGAAGTATGCCCCCACAAATCTGTCTGTAAATTAATCACAAATTGTAGTTTTTTCTTCAAATGCCAAGATCTCCAAACAGGTGGCATTCTAGGAAAGACAGTGATGTTCCAGGAGTTACATTGGAGCCACCAACTGTCTCCACAGATATTGCCAAATCAAAGCAAATGGCCAAATCACAGCAAATGAAAGGCAACCACCAATCATTTTAACACTTCAGCTGATCACAGTTATCCCACTGCCAGTTTTTTGTGCCAGAGTCCCCACAAAACAACATTTTTCTTTTCTTATGCGTGTAGTTTAATGTATAAGGCAAAATTAACACCTCTGTCCTTACGGGAAATGCAGTTCCATATCATTTTCAGCTTTATGCAACTGGCTGGAGCCTATAATGCTCATTAATGCATCCACTTGGCTCAACCATGAAGGAATCATGTGATAAAACGCCTGCAGTTCAGTTTCATGCATGCCAGAACCTCGCATTAGCTTTTGTGCCTTGAATAACCAATCTTCCATGCTTCTCACCAAGACGGTCAAAAATCTGGCTGTGCCTGGAGGGGAAGAAAATACAAACCTTTAATTACATTCTTTCAGCCAACAAAAACAAGGCTCAATTCAAAGTCCTTTGCCAAGAGGGATGAACAGCCTACGTGAGATCTGGCTATACTTAGCGCTAAGAACAAACTGTTTAGTAAGCACTGAATTAAAAGCAAGTTGAAAGAAAATCTGCTTGATGTGAAGCCGACTTTCCTTCTTGTCTTGGCAGATTTGACTTGTTGCATAAAGAAATGTGATGGCTTAATAGAACTCTTATAAAAATCTCTGTAGTTCTCTTCAAAAGAGATACAATATATGTAGATATGCAAAAATGTCTGGATAAGACAGTAAATCACATGTTCATTCACTCATCTGGCATATGCTGATGGATATTCTTTGATTGCTGGAAGTATGCTTGAAATTAATAGTGCTTGCTCCTGTTGTCCAGCATTTAGTCTTTAAATCCTGCTAAGGTCCTGGTCTTCATGACATCTTGTTTCAAAGATAACACGTTACACATGTGGAGGTAATTACCATTTTTGAAACATCTTAGTGACTCAATTTCCCCACTGTACTGCTGTGGTACAGAACTGGTTAACTTCTACTCTGAATTATTTGTCATGAAATGAAGCAATGTTGGGATGTTCAGACTGGTAAGAAAGAAAAGAAGTTCCCCCAAAAGGTTGGATGGTACCAGAACATACTGTGGAAGCCCCACAACTAGACAAGTTTGCTTTGGGAAGACTACCTTTATCTTACAATCAGGTCTACAGCAAAAGAGAAGAGCTAACAGGATCTCAATGGAGAGGTCACTCTGGTCCCAGCCACCAAGTTCAGAGTCAAAAAAGGTATGACTTTGAGAAATGATCAAGGAAGATCAAAGGTCTTAAATGAAAATTTGTAATTTCAATTGCATATGCCGTTGTTCTCTTTGCATCTTTAATCCTTGTCAACAAATACTAAACCTTTTGTATTTCTGTCACGTGGTGCTTGAGATCAGGTAACCTGATCTTAGAAGATAATAAATATTTCAGGTAAATGAAAATTATTGCCTAACAGAAAAAAAATTACAATAATTACAACGTTTTCAGTATTTTCTCTCATCTATTTCTTATAGCCACTTTGTTTTTCACCTCTTTTTTAGCTGTAGCTGCAATGTAAAGAGATGGAATACCTTGTCTCTTCTCAGAGAAGAAATGAGTCCAAGCAATTCAAATACACTGCCTTGTACGGAGGAAGAGAATTACAGTTCCCAAAACCTTTTTTAAAATAAGCTAAACCTCCTTTTTCTGGACTTTACTGATGAAAGCAATTTTGTATCAGGTGCCAGCACTGTGCCACCTAAACCTTTGTTCAGACCACTAATAAATACAAAGACTTCTGACAACCTGCTGTTAACTTTTTGCCATGATATCTGGCCAATTACGTCCCTGCTTCTTATTCCTTCTTTTACTTTTTAATGAGAACTGCTAGGAGTATTTACTTCTTTCAGCTGTCTTTTAGATTGGACAGACTTACAGTATATTGTGTCTTTTAGCAGAAATATAAAATGCAGCATAATGTAGGAAAAAGCAAAGGATAACATTGTGAAAGACTAAGATGACAGAATGAGAAGCAGCTTAGAAAACATGAGAAGCGGTTCTAGATGCATATTCAGTTTAGTCTTCTAAAAGAAAAGAAGAAGATTAAAAAAAACCACCAGAGATTAAACAATTCTGAATTCAAAAATGAGTCAAGGCCTAGGAGAGGCAAAGGTTGAAAAAGTTGGTTTTCAAATTACCCAACAAATGTTTGTTATCTTAAGCAGAACGTGATAACCGTATATCAGCAAGAAAAACATTTATTTGCATAGTTTATTATCAGTATAAATCAATATCTAAATTTAGATAACTTTGTTTTAATAATAAGGTAATAAAAAAGTATTACCCTCTGAAACAATATTATCAGGTCAATGAACTCTGAAGTGACATTTTGCTTTAATACTTAAACATCTATTCTTTTACTGTCCATTTGCTTTCTTTTCCACACATAATTCACCCAATCACAAACTACACATGCTCTGAACTTAACACAACTTATGTCTTAGTTGTACTGCAATTTTCTTTGATTGTATTGCATTGCATTTCAGATTCCAGATATTCCTTGTGCGATCAAGAGTCAAGTTTCTCAGAGTTTATACCTCCCATGTTTTTGGTTACTGAAATATACGTAGGGATCAGACATTACCTTTGGAAAAAATCACTGCAGATTATACTAACTGGTCCCTAATTACCTGCTACTTCCCTGGCATACCCTAAGAAAGAATGAACTACAAAAATGGTTATTTCTTACCATTATTCCCACTTATCCTTATATTATATTGCTGATAGAGTTCACGTGCACTTTGGTTTATTTCTTCCAGGGCAGTGAACTGTGGAGGCAACGCTCCAGTTAAGTCCCGGTGTCGATTCAGCACCGTTTCTCCTAGCTCTGTCCAGTGTTCCTGTATCCTGGCAGCACTCCTGAGACTTTCAGTCTTGGCTAGATATGTCTCCCCTGCATACAGCTGTACATCTTCCTTCAGCATCTGAAAGAAAAGCAACAGGCTTACTGTGCCCCCAGAAGTTGGACCACCCCTTGGCTGCAATGGAAAGGTGGTAGAAATCAGGTAAGAGAACGATGAGGAATTCATGAGCATCAAGATGTCACAGTAAGTACAATAAGTTGGAAACTTACTTCATGAGGATGACAACTGTGAATGGTTCTACAGATTAATATAATTTATCAGTCACCAGAACTGGCAATCAGTGCTCAAATGTGTGTAAACCTAATGGTTTGAGCTGCAGTATTGGTCAGTTACAACTTTTCATGTGTAGATTCTCGGTTGAAGCTTCAGAACAAAAAATGTCAGTTGATGTGTTTTCATTCACATTTGTGATGGGCATAGATACTGACAGCAAGCGGTCATTTGCTGAGCATATACCACTCAGTAGTACGTCCAACCTCCAGAAATCTTACATTTATTAAGAGCTTTGTATCTTCTAAGATCTCATCCAATAGCTCTTCTTTCATCTGAAAGGAACTAAGCAGAAAAAAAGAAGACATGAGAACTGAGAGAAAAAAAATCCTGTAGTGGTTTATGTAAAACCAAGGTCAAGATATACTGTATACATGCCAAGTTTGTGATACAAATTATAACTTGGGAAAAAAAAAGCCAAAAACATCAAGCCTTACTTAGCTGGTAAGGCTAAATCACTCAACATAATACAAAGACAACTGTAGTTAAGAAAATCAGTTATGATGAGTGAAGTATGAAAAATGACATCTTTTGTTAGTGCATACAGTGTGCATTTCTGGATTTTGCACTTGCATTTGTCCTTTATTTAACATATCATGATGGACTAACAAAAAGTCTTCAAAATATACATTAACATACAAGACCACCTTGCATTTGGAACCTCATGTGCCTTACAGTCTCATTTTGCATCTTTACTGCTCTATTGAAGCATTAATGCAAGTGTCATGAGTGTTAAAATGAACCGAACTAAACAGAAAAATTCTGTCATGGCAATCACATCTGCAAAAAGAGAACTCTGGCTCCTAGTAGGAGGGTAAAATCCTTGCTCTACTGCAGTCAGCAGTAACCTCACCACTGAATTCAGCCACAAACATACAGTATCACTTTGAAGCTACCACTAAGGACCCAATTATCAAAATAAACACGTCAATCATAAAAGCAGAGCAGTGAGGAATATGAAAAATGCAGATTGTAACAAATCTCACTACATCTTAGTCAGGAATTCTGTGCATGCTTTGACTTGCTGCCATGGGGCAAAGGGGAAATGACTATTACTCCCCGTCCCTCCGGGCCACTCACAAGTTACTGTGTTGGTACTGAAGCCACTTGTTGAGGTTTCTGCGCACAATTTGCAGTTTTTCCTTGCTGGACTCCTCCAAATGCTCTATGTCTGCTCCAACATGACCTAATATTCCTTTGAACTGCTCAGTCTCCTCCTGTAGATCAGCAAGATCTCTTAGATCCTGCAGCCATTGAACAGGAAAACAAATGTTGTAACTGTTTTGATCCGAGTAGAAGGAATTCTCCCTTCAGTCTAGGTATTTTGAAATATGTCTATATATCAGAGATCTGGGAAATTTCTGTAATTCCACAGCACAGCCTCACAACCTCTTTCGTACAGGACTAAGTTGGCTCACACTTCCCAGGCATTCCAGAAGTGAGCACTTAACTGCTGCTTCTATGGTACATAGAGACCATGCAACTATACACCTTCAAAGACAAAATTTCACTAACCTGGATCTGTTTGGTGTTATGGCGATAGAATAAGGAGAGGGAAGGATAACACAAAAGAAGGAAAAAAAAAGAGGAAAAAGAAAAGCTTGAGGTAGAGGAAAGAGGATATGGAGTAATGAAAAAGGGAACTGGAAAGACAATGAGCGAATTCAAGTTTTAACACTTGTTCAAAACTAGATCAAGATTTAAAAGTTCTAGTAACAGCAAAAGTACTGAATGCTTTACTGAGTATCAGAGTGCTACATGCACCACACACACAAACACTTTGAACAGGTACCCATGGCAGACAAGTCCTACCTTTGAGGCCAGAAGGACTATGAAATGCTTGAGAACCTTCGTCAGAGCCTTCCCACTTATATGGAGCCTGCGAAACAATGTGAGCTGGTTTCTTTCTATTATCTGAAAGAAACATTATTTTCACTGTTGTCTTTTGAGAGAAGGCATCTGATAGTAATGTGAAGCTCTACCATCAATGAAATAGAGTGCAAGCAGACAAAGCCACTTACGTCAAAAATAAACTTCTTATCCACAAGACAGACCAAGAAGGTAGGTCTGCTAATAAATGTAAACCTTTATCGAGGAAAAGGTAAAAGATCACAAACAAGAAAAACACACAAGCGAGGAAGCAGAGTTATCCAAGAATGCTATTTTGTGAAGCTTAAGGAATCTGGCTACAGAGTTATGAGAGAGTCCAAGTTATGGGGAAGAAGAAAACTTTTCAGTCAAACTCATCTCCAACAGGAAATATTCATTTCATAGTTCTTCCTGCACAGAATCTGGAGGCCTGCACTAAAAATGCTGTGTGAATCAGCTGGAACAAACCAAACAAAACATGAAATACAATAGTCCTCAGTAAATGAGGGCAAGAGATGTGTTAGTACCCAATTAGATTAAATAGAAACATTGGGATGAAATTTACTTTTGGAACAAGTCTGCCTGCTGTGATGGTCTATACCTTGCAGTGTATCACTGACCTCCCATGCTTACCATCAGAGCCAGGTCACGTACAGCCGAGCTCCAAATGTCTCTCTCTTGAGCTACCATCAGAACCTGGTCTTCCAGCCTTCTCCTCTGTAACTCGTATAACTCTCGATACTGTTCCAAAAGGCTAGAAGAAAAAGACAGTGAAGTTTGCCCACGCTTCTTATTCACATTTACTGCATTCCTCCCAATTCCTAAGACATTTCATCTCCCTCTTTCCTTCCTTGATCACCTTCCACATAAGTGTGTGGATTCACAATTCCTTTACCCAGAGCTCCTACAACACCATTGTGTTGATGTCCTCACGCCGAGTTTCCAGTCAGTATTCTTACAAATCTCTGTTGGATCTAGACTAGCTGTTTTCTTCATGACACAAAATTCCTGTAAGTGAATCCCAAACACTCAACACAAATCTGATACCAACCACCTCAGTACTTCATTTTTTAGGTATCTGAAGATGTCTACAGCCTCATACAAGTTCCAAGCTGCAGACTCTACTTGACTATGAGCTTACCAGCTGTGACTGTGGGGTGAAGAGGATGGCTGCACCTGAGCAACAAATGCAACTTCTATGATTTAAAACTAGAAGCATTTTAAACAGCTTCTTGTCCCTTTGAGGAGTTCAGGACTTATAGAAAAATGACAGTATTTGTCACAAAGAGCCAAGCTCTCTTCCCCAGAAGGAAATCAGTCCTTACTTCTTCCCAGCCAGGAGAATGATACCAGCATGCTACAGAGATCTCCCAACCTTAACTTTGAAAGTAACTTACTTTGCATTTGCCTCTGCCTCTTGCATGGCTGCAGCTAGCTCCTTTTGAGCTTTTTCTGCTTCTTTGGTCACCTTGCAGTCATGTTCTCGTACCTCATACAGTTCACTGAAACAGCAAGGAACAGCCTAAATAAACATAGCCCAGCCCAAAGGTCTCTGCTCTGCCAAACACTAACTGCTCTCTCCATACACAAACAGCTCACTATAGAGTTGAAAAGCATTTTGAAGACCTCTTATTCCTGCGTACACAGATTGCTCCTGCAATCCCCTTCAATGCAAAGTGCAAAGGAAAGCAGGTGGTTTAACCCTTATTCTGTGCTTCCATGCTGCACACCTAACAGTAAAAACATAAACTAGTGGTGTGAGGAGGCTAAAATGTGGTCCCTGTAGCTCTGGCTCAAATTAGAAAAATAATTGCCTGCTCCTATGGAAGGAAGATTTGAAAACTGAACAAAACCAGTATGCTAAGCTTAGTGCATTGAGATAATTTTTTAGGAACAGGAAGGATTCAGACCTGGCCAGCTGCGCAACACACTCCTTAAAATAGAGTAGTTCTTCTGTAATATGTCTATCAACCAGTCGCTGAGCCATCATTTTTTTGTAGAGTGTCTTCATCTGCTGAGGAATACGCTCCAGGAGATCCACATACCTCTGCCTTCAGTAAAAAGAATAAAAATAGAAATTTTCCTGAAAGTGAAGATCCGAAAACCATTCCTTTCACTGCACAGGACTGTACTAGAGGGCTGACTTCTGACTGTTTGGACTTGGGATTTAAAAAACTCTGGAACAATGTAATTGCTACAAATACTGATAATCTGTGTGGTGAAAAAGAGCAGAGGAACCCCAGCTGTGAGAGTAGTTCCGGCTATTCCACATGTGAAAATTTCCATTAAATGTCACACCCATAAGGTGCCCGCATTGTCAAGTGTTGTGTCAACGGTTCAAGCTCCCGGTTACATAACAGTGGTTCGTTAGCACTGGTTGTTAAACTAGGCAGGGCAATCCTATTTCACTTCTGGCATCAGACCCCATGCCAATGACATTGTGACAGGCTAGCTTTGTTGGGCGGTGACATTAAGAAAGATCTGCAATAGCTAATGCTGCTCCTGAGAGGATGGACTGCCATAAATCAAGAGGGGGATTAAGGGTGCTTGGCAAATGATGACCTGAGTTTAGAAAGCAGCTGTCCTCTCTCCTTGCAGTCTACGCTGACCTGCCGAATCAGCTCATGGAAAACTATGTTGTAAATGTTCTGCTCCGCCTTCATCAGCTCCAGCACGTTGTGCAACTGGCAAAAACAGATAAGACAAACACCAGCCTTGCAGAGACTGGCAAATTTACTTCATCATCAACTGAGACTGGCACAGCACGCTAAATTCTTCTGTGAATCTAATTTCCCTCTTGAAGAGGTAATGGAGAAGAGAAAGAGCCAACCTGCACACATTCACAGGTTCTTTTTCAAATTTGTTTTGCTCTATCCTCCCATTAACATCTGTGGGAGCTTTTCTGCTAACTCCAGCAGGAGTTCATATTGAAGCAGTGCTATACATTTTTCAAAAATCCTACTTTGTCCATTTAAACCTTCCCCGTTACTGTGCAAGAATAATAGAAAGTAAGCCCAAGCAAAGTACAGAGATTTTTTGACACGTGTTTTGGCAAATGAAAGCTTCCAAAGATCCATTTTTAAACACAGCGGCTTGTCTGCTAATGAGGAGATGAGATAGCCACTGCTTTATTTCCTCCATAGTAATGCCAGATGCATTCCTTTCTGGCATTTTTGCAGTTGCTTGTTCTTCAGGGATCAGACAAAGACAACCAGAAGCTCAAGAGGGCGATCTCTCACTTATGACAGCACCTACAGGCAGATGACTTGGGCAAAAAGTAACTGCTTGGAGGCATCTTAAGCCCAGCTGAGACAAACGCTAGGGAAAATGATATTATTTTTCTGGTTATGAGTGAGTTCTCCACCTGTGAAGGTCCTGTTACTCCAATCAGCTCATCTACTCCAGCTTTTTCCAACATGCTGTCCATTGCCTCCATCAGCTGTATGACCTCTAACCTCCCAGAAGGTTTCCTGACAGACCAGAAAGAGGCACATCATTATTCTATATAGTATACTATGATATTTTCCCACAAAACGGAATTCAAACTTTTGTGTGTTTTGTTTTCCCCAGTAATAACTTGATTCAGGGTACATACATGGATGGGAACAGACGTAGTCTCTTTTCACTGTCTTCAAGCAGAGTTGTGTATTTACTAAAAAAAATATAAAAACTGAATTATATAACGGCCCTTCCAGTGCTAGCTAAGGAATCCTGCGCTTTAATTCAATCTTTCTGTCCCACGTACAGTAAGATAGGGAAAGAAGTGTGAGGTTGTTCTCAGTGGGAGCACCCAGAGCCTGAAGTCTGACCTCCTGCAGCTGTTCATCCAGCTGACACACCAACAGGAGCTCCTCCTTGCCACCAACCACATAAATCTTGTAGGAACACTGAAGGTACTCAGCAGCGTTTTGGAGTAAAGCTTCATAAATGAAATTCTAAAGTTACAGCCTGAAAAACTGAAGATCCCAAGCAAACAAACAAACCCACACCAGAATGGTCAGCTCCAAGATGTTAACAGGCCTGAATGAGCTCCAGTGAGAATAAGAACTACCCTGAGTCTGCCCAGTGTTGCTACAGAAAGCAATTCTGGAGGGTAGGTAGAAAAACAAGACTAATCAAAACCACAAAAAAAAAAAACAAGTGGCAACTTCCAAAAATTTCCTCAAGAGATCAAAAGAGACTTCAGCTTCTACATCCATGTTCAAATAGGGAAAGACTTAGCAGTAATAGCCTACAGGAAATCCTCCTTTACCCTTCCTAAAGCAGTAGAGGCAAAGCAAAGGTGGCTCACATTGCTCTGGTGGGCTGAATGTAGCCTTACCATTAATGTGGGATTTGTAAAGCCACCTTTTTTAAAAAAAAACAAAAAACAAAAAACCACTCTCCTCAATTGAAAGAAGTTCATTTTTCCAGCATTCTCAGCCTATTAGCATTTTACCCCTCCATTCTGAAGCTCTACAACTTGACGACAAATCCCGCTCAATCAGAAAGCACTTACTCATCAAAGTACTTCAAGGGCAAAACTCCCTGCTTTCTCACGATGTGAAATTCCTCAGGAACCAGACTATCTGCTAGGGTTGCTTGCTAGGGATAGAAAAGAGAAAGCATTAAACATCAGCATAGAAGATAACATGCATATTCCCAGTTCCTTGCCAGAGATGGCACAGTTTTGGCCACGTGGAGAGCAAAGCTCACAGAGTGACTTTTCATGGTGCTTTTCTGTTTCCCACTCTAAGTAATTAGAGCACAACAGAAACAATCCACGTTTGGAAAAAGATTAAAATAATTAATACTGAACTGTGGCAGGGAGCTGGAGGCTGTGAACTGAAGGGAGAACTGATGGCTTTTAGAATCAGGGTAAAACACTAAAATCATTTTGTCTCAGAAACCGAACCATGGCAACACTGGGGGTGTACGTGAAGAATTCCCTTCTCCCACTTAATGATATACACAGAAAAATAAATGAGCAGCACTCACAGGAGTACTTGAGACTGTACCACTGCTTTGTTCCTGAGGACTCTGAGAAAAAGAGCTTTTGAGGGCCACTGTTTTCTTAACTTCTTGGATCATCACATCACACAAGTAAGAGACATCCCTGAAACAAAGGGAAAGAGCTGTACACTGACCCAGAACACAAGCAACCTACCTTTCTCTTCTACTGGCCTCTTACGGGGCAAAAAAGACTGATAAGATAATGTTTGTTTGGCAGATTAATCTCACATTGCTTATTACTGGCCAAGAAACTGCTTTTCATGCCTGTTGTCAATGCCTTGTCAAGTACATAGCTGCAAACTGTAGAGGAGCAAAGCATTTTTCAATTCCTAGTGCTATTTAAGTAATGCTTATTTACAAAAAAGTGTAAAGCTATTCCCTGCTAAGTCCATTAAAGCCAGAAGAGCTTCTTTTCCTAATCCTGGATCAGAGTATGCCAGTGAGCCTGGGATCCATTGGAAGAAAGCTTCCAAGGAGAGATCACATAGCAACTCTTTATTTATTAGCCCTGAAACATCGTTCTCTTGAATTTCACCCAAATAAGCTCAGTTCGGATAGCTGGTCCATTCATCCAGCCTCATTAGGCAGCACAGACGCTCACCACTAGAGAAACCAATGGAAAGACCTATCTGCATTTGTAGTGCTAGTGTCTTTCCATTGCAGTCAACTCCTTATCCCTTCTTTGCTTACCTTCCAGCGCCTGTCAAGCTGACAGGGTGGTCTGTCAAGTGTCTGAACTTGCTCCGACGATTAGGATAATGCCAAAGCCGATCTGGGGTTTGCAGGCAGCCCTGCAGACAAAGCACACGTGGCTGTCACTTCTTAGCCAGAAATGTGCCAAGGAGTGGGAGAGGTCAAAATGACTGTCTAAACAAGCTCCATGTAATTATTTCGGTCTTAGGGCTAAAGAAAGCAGCATGCACAAAACAGTTGCTACGAGGGGTTCACAGAAACACATCGGTACGAACATGTTTACCATTTTGCAGGCATTAAGAGTACGCTTTGGATCCACATCAAATGACACGATCAGAAAAGTAACGTAACGCAAGATCAGTTTGTCTAAGAAGGTCGGCACCCTTCCCTTTCACCAACAGAATGAAAACATGTCCTTAAGAAAGAGTCAGTTCTGGACAATAAAAAGCAGAAGATGGAAACGCTTACCCTGAAGCCCATTGTGGTTTTTGTTTTTTGGTAGGACTGTAAGTAGTCTGGGCTGCCAAGAGAACTGCTAGCACAGGTCAGGGCTCGGAAAATCTCTTCTGGAACAAAACTGTACTCTGGGGAGGAAGAAACAGGCCTGACGTGGTCCAGCATCCTCGATGTACCCCTTAACAAAGGGATCTCTGGAAAGCAATGTGTCAGAACTCATTTATTCTGCTGATAAAACAGAGGGCTGAGAACTGTGAGAAGTTGCCCACTCCTTTATCCCAAAGCAGGAACAATTCTCTCAAACACAGGCAGCGAACCCCATTTTTAGCAGCTGCTGAATCTTTGATGAAGCCTATAACAAGTTACATTCAAATTATGGGGACAGTGGCACTAAATGCACAGCTGTGCCAAGCTGTTGGGTATGCAAACACCAAGGGATGGTGTAAGCAGCTGAAGTTATTTATGTAAATCCATTACCCTTTTTCAGGATTTCTACCAGTTAACTTTCTACAAAAGCATTAACACCGTGAAATACTAGCAATTGCCTAAACAAAGGCAAAGCTTAGAACTCCCCCAGAAAAGCATCCTGTTGTGAAAAGGAACCCAAAGGACACCGTCCTCTGCCCCATCTCCAACTCCAGCCCTACCTGAATGGTCCTTGCTGACAGATTCCATGCACAAGGAACTGCTCATTTTTTTTCCAACTGCCTTCGGTCCAGGAACTGGCATTCCATTGGTGGGCATGGTGAAGAGATGCTTGGATTTTTTTATGCTTAACCAAGGAAGTTTTCAGTAATGAGCAATCTAGAAACAGAGTCAAACCTACCTTTGTACTTCACAGGGTTAATATTTTTTGGTGTTATTAATTAACATCTGACACTAGGTAGCTCAGCTGGGAAGGAGCACCTGATGCTTTAGTTCCCGGGAGGAATACCCAACAAGAGCTCTTAAATGGCTCTAAAGAGGGCAAAGCTTGAAGGACTACCCTATTAATTACCTACTTAAACCTATAAAAATGCATTTCATAACTGACACGTCGTCAACTTGATTCATAGATGTAGAAAAGTCAAAGGTGTTTAAGTCAAATACAACTTCCACAATTTATTAACATTTAGCATCACAAAATGATAGCGCAGTGCACTTAATGAAACTCAGAAGAGTTCTGTTCTCTAAATGCTACATGCACAAGAGTGCTTGATTTTATCATTTGCAAATGGGGTTAACTGCTGTTTTTACACATCTCACAACTGAACCAGACTTAATTGTAACTGAATTTCTCCATTAACATTACTGCTTTTCCTTCTTGCTTGCTAATGAAAAAAAAAAAATCTTATTTCCATTAATTTCATAACCTCCAGGGACCCTCATGTGAAGCTTAACCTTGCCAATACACACTGTTCTTCATGAATACTCTTTGACCTCCTTATCAGCTATATCCTTTTGTACTGAGGTTTCCAGATAGGTTAACAGCATTTCATTGACTGCACAGAAATGTGGTCGTGCACATAGGTGTAACCAAAGAAAAATAGGGTAAAACTTCTGATAGGTGAATATATGGCAGTGGTTTCCTCCCATTCCCCACTCCTCTTTAAAACTAGTGCTTGGCAGTACACTCCATTCTCACCACAAAGGATGGGAAGATTGATTGATGGTGCTGTTCTGTCGCTGCTACAGCTTAAGGACATAGAAAAGACTTGACTTCAAGCATGTGGTGCACAGCTGGAAAATAGCACATGAAGTTCCTGGCACACAAACCCTTTTCAGGCCCAAAGCAAAGGCAGAAATCACCAACATGATGTACATTTTGGCAGTTGTTCTGATTTAATATGGGTTAAGCTGGGAGAGGCTAGAAACTCTAGTCTGTTCCAAGAGCTACAGGCCCTTTCCCTGTGCTCCTCTGCACCTCTACCTCAGCTCCAAGAACATCCGCTCCTCTAGCAGAGGGGCTGGACTGGACAGAGGCTGTGCAAGGAGCTTCCTGGAGCTGGGCACATTGTTTCAAGTCACCCCACAGCCATCATCTTGCAGCCCCTGCTGCAGACCAGCAGCTCCCAACCCTCCCAAGTATTCCAGCGCCCACGCTGCACAGGGAGCAGCAGAGCCCTCCATACCTGCTAGCTATTACCAGCCAGGCAGCTCCTCGCTGACTCCATCACTATGGAAACAGAGCATTGCCATCCCTGCATTCTGGAAGCAGCCTCTCACAGCAGCTCCCCTCCCAGGGGAACAACCCCACACATTACCCTGCCCCAAGCCCAGCATTACTCCCCTTCCCCTTCTTCTTCTGCCACCCTCATCCCAAACCAATCCAGAACCTCAGGAAAGAAACAGGCCAAGACAGTTTTTGTTTTTTTTTTTTTTTCTCCTCTAATAGGAAAATATATTTCAACTGCTGTAATACAGTAGATTATAAACAGCTCCTCTGCATGACAGAACACAGTACAGGTTGCATATACGTGGGACTGCTGGTACCAGGGGCCAGCAGGTGACTGCTGCGCAGTCCTCTCCTTGCACGCCTCTTCCCTGCCACTCCGCTGCTGGATGAAGAGACAGCAATGGCTTCTTCACCCTGGAAGGGGGAGCTGGCCTGGCTGCAAGCACCAGAAAGGACAAGGGTGAACTCAGCTGGCTCAGAGGCACAGCACAGAGCTGCTTCACAAACCCGACACCGCAGAGCACGTGGGCCTGCTCCTGGCTCACACTCACACTGGACTGCCAGCCTTCCAGCCCAACTACATTCAAAAGGTGGGAACTCAAACAGCTCAGCTGTCCATTGGCAGGTGGACTGATTCATGTCAGTACCATTTTATATTTAAAAATACATTAGGATCTCCCCCCTCCCACCACAGCATGGACCACATGCCTTATTTGGGTGGCAGTCACAGGATAACGTACAGTTAACAGCTCAAACGCAAGACTGCTTCACTTTGGAAGGCAGAAAGCAAAACATCCTAACAGAAAGGACACGCAAGGCGTGAAGAATCTGCACGGATTCAGTTTTCCTGAGAACTAACCATTATCTGCATGATAATGGGACAGATTTTGGATAAATTTCACAATATTAACACTGATTTTTGTGATGTTGAGCAATGAGCTGCAGCTGTACTGGCTGCCATTCCAAAGCTGGACGCTTCCCACCCTAAAACTGAAGGAGTTACTATGGAAGCAAGCTTTATAATTCTTGTGTTGGGAAGAATCACAGAAAACACTATATACCATTAGAAACTTGAAAAGGGCAGGAAATTAACATTCACTTACTTGACCGGAACACCACACCACTAGCTCTGGTACTCGTGGTCTAAGTAAGCTCTTTTCAAGCAAACATACTATAACAGACTAATTAAACAAAGAACTCAGTATTCTCCCCTCCAGAAAAATGAATGTAAGCCTATATTCAAAGCAATTTAAAAAACCCTACGAAATTGAAAATAATTCCCTGACAGCACAGTTGTGAGATGCCTTGATCTACAAGGCTGAAAACCTTAACCTGTCATAAATCTTCAGACCAGTGCCAACAGCTGAGCACCCCATCCCGGTTGCCTTTTGCTTGCCAAATGCTTGAACCCCCAGGTTTCCAACACCAAGGATGCTGACCCAGAAAATGCTGATATTTTTCATTAGGGGTATGACACAATGCCAGCTGCAAGGGCAACACTACAACTTGGCACAAAGTGCCAGGATTTTATTTCTTTTCAGAACACTGAGATAGTAGCAAGACCTGACACAGGCATCAAGAAGAAAAAAAATGAGTTCCAAAACCATCACACCCTGTTTGAGTACAATCATATCTGTATATAAGTGTTTCAAGCACCAGCTCAAGTACTAAACTGAATTTCATCCTGTATTAAGCAAGTGATAGAGCTGTTTGGCCAAAGGGTTTACTTGCTTTTGTTCATGCTTTCTTTGCGTTTTAAAGAAGAAAGCTTGATTTGAGAGTGACTGTTCAGTTCCTCCAGCACTTCTATCCCTTTCTCTCAAAGCAGAAAGGGAAAGAAAGACTTAGAATTATTCAGACTGAACAAGATAAGAGCAATGTATTTCATTCCTGGGATTTTGTATACTAATACTGTCAAGTTTGGTTACATACACAAACTCCTTTCTCTGAAGCTAACTCAACTGTTTCAGACAAGTTCTGGTAGGAGATGTTTTTAGAAGAGAACAACACATGCAAGTCTGCAGTTTGGCAAATTTGACCTGACAGCATCCCTTCTGAAGTATTGCATTTCCTCTTATAGGCATTTCAAAAGTTGGAAGAGTAAGTATCACCTAGCTCTCATGAATTTACTTTTGACTCAGGTTAATAAAAGGAGAAGCCCAAAAGACATTTAAGTGGGAGACAGGTCCATGAGTCCATAACTGCTGGTATCTAATACCAAGGCTGTAGGTTAGTAAGGAAAAGCTGTTGCTGAGAAGTGTCAATTAAGAACATTGAGTAATCAAGAGAATTCCCCATGACCAAAGCCAAGGTGACAACAGTTAAAGAAACTAGCAGGTTACCCTCCTTCTCCAATAATGGAAGCTACGATTTCAGGAAAAATGAACAGATATACACCCAAATCTGATCTGAATTCCTTTCTGTGCTTAACATCTGACAGAGCAAGGAAACTGAAGGGGCTCTGCCTAATTCAGACAGGATAGCTGCTGTTATAAATACATACTGAAAGATCAAATTCACTACGCTTCTTTTAGCGGTGTCTATGGGAAGATGTCCTACCTCTTCAGAAGAAGGAGAGCAATACCTAGATCTTCACCTGAAAAAAATCTCACTGATGAGGGCAGACACAGGCAGATGCAAAAGCAGCTCTGACTCCAGCTGCTGGGTCAACCCTAATTCCCTACTGACGTGATAGAGACTGCTACAGTACCTGTTGGCAAAGGGCACCATGACATGCTGGTAAAGAACCCAACACAGCCATCTCAAATGAGAATATACTATGTACCTGTAAAGTCAATCACATTTTCTTACAGTTCAGTCATAGTATTTCAAATCTTTCTCACTACAGAAAGCCTTACTTTGTATACCTTAAAGCATCTGCCAAATTAAAAGAAAAAGCTCTTTTATGTAAATTGTGTTAAAAAAAATCTGATTATCTGTGAGCAACAGAAAGGAAGAGCTACAAGAAATCTATTCCTCAAGTCACAAGGGCTTTCAGAAGACAAAAAAGCTGTAAAGTCAGCAATGAACTTAATGAATATAGAGAAAACCTAAGTTTTCCATTTAAAAGAGACAAACTTCACATACTACGCCCTGCTTCTGAAGATAGAAAGAGCTGATTCTCCAACACAGCCACACGAAAAATACCCTCTTCCTCCGCTCATTTGAAATCTCTAGGCAGCCATTGTACATAGAATGCAGTTCAAAGCCATCCGGGAATGCTTTGGCTATTTTCACAGCAAGGAGGCAAATAACTTGTTGCTCTGTCACTTGTCCGTGGCATAGCAACGGACAAGATCACAAAGAATAGAAGTTCCGTAGACATCCCATTACCAAAAAGGAGAAAGAATTACAAAGGGGTGACCAAGGAAATGGACGGAAGCCAACCATGAGCTACTAGCAAATCTGACTGGATGACTGCCCAGAAGAGCAGCCACTTGGGGGACCCCTGGACGAGTAGGATTCCAGTAGACTCCACCTTCAGCATAATGTTTCACTGGCATGGAAATGGCTCAAAGGATGGCAGCACATAACAGATGCTGCCTATGAAGCCTGGTGCAATCCAGTTCAACTGGGTTGCCTCAGTACTGTTTTTAAAAGTTACAGTTTCTCCCAAATAATCAGGAGGCAAAAAATTCCCTTAGAAAAAGTCCGCAGTGAATTAGTCAATGGTCCAAATATGTGGAGGAAACTCTGTTCTTCTGTGATGGCATGGCCAGAGCATACAAGTTCTTACATCTGCACGTGACATGACCACGAGCGAGGCTTTAGGTAGTCCAGGAACGCAGGCTGCAAAACACAGAGAGGCAGTATGTTAGTCACAGGCAAACAGCACCAGCTGCGGTGTGGTCTGCTGAAGTCAAACTTCCCCAGAAAGAAAGGTCAAACCACATTTCCACACCTCAGACTCTATTCTTATCTCCCCTGAAAAGCACAGGTTTAGCCGCAGACACGACAAGCTCCTTGCCCACCTCCCACTCTGCACAGTATTTAGCAGATGCATCAGAACTGTGGATATAATAGCATATTGTCTCACGGAGCCCGTAATTTATGATAGTAAACACTTACATGAGACTCAAACTGAAAATTGAGTTTGTCTGAGCATACCTTCGATTAAAATTGAAATCAGCTAGCAGAGCAATATGTGAAAGACAACTCCGATACCACGAAAGTGTCAGAGTAAGTAAAGGTAAAACCAACTACAGAAACATCTGACAAAAGGCAAGCAATTCTTATCACCCATTCTAGCCCGGGAGGAACACAACAGGCTCAGTTTTTGCAGATCTCCTAGAAAAGTTTCCCGTGACCTCAGTAGCCAAGTGCTATAGTTACACTCACATGGCATGAGTGGTCTAGTTTACTTGCAAGTAGTAGCTTATGTTTTCTTCAGTGAGAAAAATGGCCTCAGTTTCAAGAAGTGAAATACTGTCAGCATACAAAATACTAATGAAAGTGCTGCCATGACAAAAAGCTTTGAGATTTCTGTACAGTTTCTGAATAGCTCCTACTGAACTAATATAGCACACTGTCAGAAAGGCTTGTGTCATTTAACCCCTGCCCCATCCCCATGGCAAGAAAGGGCAAGCCACTGGCCTGGTCAGTTATCCCCTAGGGAGGGTCAGTCACTCACATTTTCTGCAGGGCAGTACTGGCGGGCGTACCACTCCTGGCTGTAGAGGCAGATGATGACACCTTGGCCCAGAAAGAGGGATGTCCACATGATCACGTTCCAGATGGGCCCCTTCCGGCGGTCATTAAGGATGAAGTTGAAGAGCACTGGAAATGAGGTGAAATGAGAAGCATCATTCAGAAACCAGCTGATTTTTGCTGAATATCCCCCCTTCTCACTGCTTCACCTCCAGAACCTGTTCCCCAGGGTCAGTGCAGTGCACAAATATCTGATTATGCCTGGCAGTACAGCAAATACTACCAATTGACCTTAACTTCCAAAAAAGTTCTCCAAGCTGATGCAGCTCTATGCCTCTTTGCTTGGGTGTCAATACTGTTTGTGTTATGCAGATGACTAAATCACGCTGGCAGAAGTGACCTAGAGATTTAGAGCTCTCTCACTTACACCCCAAAATGAAATGCAAGAACCTTAACTTGTAAACGCACTCTCTTCCTTGCTGCAGTAGCAAAGTAATACTTGTCTTACACTACAACTTTAAAGGAAGAACATTTCCAACTCGCTGACAAGCAGCAATTCAATTCACTAAGGCTTGGCAAAAAGGAAGCAGTGCTACTGAATACGTTGTGTCACGTGAACATCAGGGTATCATACATAGCTCTCTTCCTCCCCATTCACATCTTCACATCTCTAAGCCATTCACTAGGTTTGGACACACAACTGCAGACTCTTGGAAATGAGATGGTTCTGTACAATAATGACGCCACAACCCACTCACATACTCTACTGGGAACTTACTTCCAAAGCACATAAACAGGCAAAAGAGAACTGGGTAGAAGAAGCCGAAGCAGATGCTCAGAACATACTCGTGCACAGCAGCTGATACTGTGAAAACAGACAGCATAGCTGCAGCTTTGAACTTCTTGCCAAAAAACTGGAAGACAGAAGAATACGAAGTATTATTCATCTATTCTGTTGTGGTTTTAGTTTGGTCGTTGCAAGTTATTTTCTTTTGTTTCGTTAAAAAACAAAACCACAAAATCCCGTAGGCATAGTAACAGATGCTGTAAAAACTATAGTGTCTGCCCAAAGCCAGGAGAGGAAAACCAGTCATTTGCTCCTCAATATAACAGTAGTGATGTTGCATGTTGAAAAAAGCACCATCTTGCTCAAGATTTAATTAGAAATACAAGGAATATACGAGCTTGTTGCTCACCCAGAGGAAGTCCCTATAGGCATAGTAATAGAGCCAGTCGTGCACTACCACGTTCCAAGTTCGGTAATAGTTTGCATAGGATGTGGAGTTCCACCAGTCCTGGAAGCAAAGTTGAAAGAATATAAAGATCTAATTAAGCATCAAACATCCTACAGGTCTCTTCTGGAATATCAAGTTCAAACACATCAATCAGAACAATACGAAGCCAATATAACAATTTACACCACAAAATAAAACACGCTGTTGTACTTTCAATGATTTTGAAATGCATATCAAGATTTACTCTCGTCTAAAACCACAGTGGCTGAGATGATAAAAGAACAGTGTCCTGACTGAGCTCTTCAGTAGGCCTGGTGCATAGATCCATTCATGCACAGGGTCACTACTGCACAAACAATTCAGACTACCAAATAAAAATAAGAACTGTTCTAGAACACAACCACCAATTTAAGGCATAAGATAAGGAAAACCCCGTGGATTTTTTTTTTTAGTAAAAAGCAAAAGGAAAACACCACCACCCCCTCTAGTTTCCACTTTCCTTTCTGTTACAAAAGGTAGTAAGTTTTATAGAGCCTGCTTTATGAACTCCTGCTTCTTACCTTGTAGAACATCCTATCTGCAAAGCGCATCATCTCAGCAAACGCATTAAGCCAACAGTGAAGGAAGGCAAAGAAGACCAGGAAAAGAATCAGTACACCTAGAAGCAAAGCAGAGTCAAACTGATTTTCCTGTATTTTCACTCGGCAATAAGGGGGAACATGTAACACAGTCAAAATTTTTCTTGTTAGGAAGGGCTTTCCAAGACACTGACACACACAAGCTTTATGCCACCTACACAAAAACAGTAAAACCATTTCAGTTTCTTACTGCACAGGATCACACTTATCTCAGAGGGCAACAGTAAGGTTGCAACAGGACCTATAATTTGAAGACTTAAGTTCAAACTTGCCTGTCATGAATGCTTGATGCAAGAGTTATTTTCCCTCCCTTTTGCCTGTTCTACAAAGATAGTTATTCATGAACCCAGGTCTTACCAGGCAGAATTGAGTTGAAGATGCACAAGACCAGCCCTCGAAGATTAAAGGTTTCTTGACTACTGTTGCGAAACTGAGGAATGCAGAGCCTCACAAAGATGTAGTAGGCATAAAAAAGCGAACCAAGCACCTGGAACAAAAAAAGTAGTCTGACTTTGTAAGAGAAATGCACAGTTAACACATCACCATTTGATAGCTCTGAAAGAAGAGCAGCAGCTGCCAACACAAGTCAGGTATTTGATTTCACTTTGCTACTCAAAAGCTTCCATAACAGTCCAGGCAGAGAGTAAACAGCAGCCATCTCTCCAGCATGTTGACTGCCAGGAAGAAAGTCATCTTTTCTACTACAGAAGCTCTAAGTTTCTCCTAGTCCTGTCAGTTCAGAAATTACGAGACAGACTTACATCAACATGAAACTAAGCAGGGAACAGTGCCTTGTGATCCAAGTCCAAGACAAGTACAGAATTAATTGAAGAATACTATGTAATTATATCTAGTATTAAAACTTACTTTCCTTAATCCCAAAGAAGATAGTAACAGGCCAAACCACCTCATACCTTCTGTGGCTTACAAACCCATGCTCTGAAAGTTGAAGACCAAATGTGAACCACTGCTTTAGATACTGATGTAAGCCAAATACTCATGTGAGCAGCCAGAGGTCTTTCTGTTACTTGTTTTTACTTTTAAAACAAGACCATATTTTTAAAGCAAAAGTTTCAATCACACGAAGCCACTGCTTGAAAACAAATTCACAAGAAGCTACTGAACTTTACAGTCCAAATAGGTTCTTCCTCAATACTGAAGTAAAGATCAGGTCAGACTTAAGCTCAATTAAGCACTGAACTCCAGCCTCTTATTTCAACTCTGGTCTGAGTATCTGCAGACAGGTTGCTGTGCAAGTGCACTACAGCAAAACATCAGAGTAAAGAAAGAGGGCCAGTGCACAGTGCTCCCCGTACAGGCATACAACTTCAGTTTTTATGGAATGGAGTCCACTTGCTCAAAAAAACCATTCTGAAGGTTTAACGAGCATTTTCATATATTTTGACAAAATCCTTAGTTGAGCAAGGTTGCTTTTAAATTTCTTTTTAAATCATTAAAAAGTATTCTTTTCCAGTTAGCTCCCACCATGCTGACAGCAACTAGTGCTAAAGGGCTGTTTAGCAACACAGTTCAGATGATCTCTGAAATATCTGTTCTTCAGAAAGCTGTATTACTCACCTGTGCAAACTTGGTAGCTACGTAGCCCCATCTTACCGTAGGACTCCTAAGATAAAGAATGCAGAATGTCACATCTAAATAGAATCATAGTACAGCAAAATCCTCCTTTTGGTTACTGATTCTACTTTGGAAAGACTACTTTTAGAATTCAAAGTCCGTGACCTCTTGAATTTTAAAAAGAGGTCCCTAGACCAGATTTGCCGGTTCCTCACAACTATGTAGGACAGCTGCGACAATTACATAAAGGAAAAAGTATCTCTGGGGCAGCATTATGCAATTACACAGGAGGTGGTGATCCACCCGACAGTCATGTAAAGTACTGCTGACTTGACACTATAAAAGTACAACAAGAAGTACATAAAAGTTCATGTGTTCTCAGTTTTATAAGGCTTCATTCTACCTCCTCAAACTCAATAGGCAAAACAATCAATTAGCAATGCATGAAGCAATGCACAAGTCCACTGCTGGGACTGGTACTATTAGATATTCAGTGGCAATTTGGTTCAGTTCATGCACACTTCAGAAAAGCAACAAAAACAGGAATTGTAATGTCAAAAGCACTATTAGTAGTGGAGTGAGTTTTCATAACCAAGACTTGTCCATGCCAGGTTTCTGACTTAACCATGACTTTATGAAAGCTCTACTTAACTAATTTAATAGTTCACAATTTGGGGTCCTTAGTACTTAGTTCTTTAATGTTCTGCTAATATTGCTCACGTTACCTGGGATAGTTGTCTCTATAGATGAGGGTGGGAGCAAAGAGGAAGTACAAGTATTGAGAAATTCGAGGAATAGGTACTGAGCCTGGAAGAAAAGAAAAAAAATAACTCTTCAATCTTTTTGCTTACTGAAGTTTTGTTTTACCTAGTAGTCTTTCCCACTATACAACACTCAGTGTATCAAAAAAGATCAGGCTGGAGCTAAAGGTAGGGGATTCCCAAGGAATAAAGCAAACTGTCAGATGGAAATACCCTTGTCAAGTGCAGGATGACTAACGGACAGTGCAGTGATGACACTCTGATATCACATCTCCTTTCCTGCATCAATGAGGTTCAAAAAGGATCTCTGGAGGTCATGCAGTCCAACGTCCCTGCTCAAGCAGGGCAGATCAATCTTAAGGCCTGTATCAACATGTGGGTTCATGTTCAGCTCTAGTATACATTGCCAAGAAGCCTTCTAAAACTGCTGTCACTTGACCAGTGCACTGGACTAGGAGCCTCTCCATACTGCTCACAAAAGCAGAAATAAGAAGTCCTGCTGAAGCATGACAGATCTGAGCAACAGTATAGCTCATTACCTAAAACCAAATAAGAAAATTCAGGTTGAAATGATGCTGCAGAAGGCCAGCACAGAGCCTCATCAGCTCCCTGTCCAAAGTCAACAGCTCAGATTCTACCTCTCTCAGAGCAACAGCTGGTTATGCACAATTGTCAACTAAAATGAAGTTACTCACTAGACTTGTCCTTTACAGAAGACAGGACTCTGGGCACATTCTCACGGACGAATGAATGAGCCTTCATAACAAGACGAACCTGGGAGATTAACAGAACACTAGTTTAATACCAACTTGCATCAAGTGTTTTAGGGTAGGGCATTCAGCACTTTGGTTTCTCTCCAGTTTGTACATTCCACCAGGAAGAAACAGGTGCTGACTATGTACCCCTTATTTATTTACTTAAAGAGGAATGTTACATAAAAGGTTACTGAAGTTGTTTTAAGGCACTTAGCATCCACAAGACAACTAGAAGTAAATGCAGTTTCAGCCTTGATACACGTTCAGAAAAAAATATACAATAAAACCTTAAGGTGAAAAAAGCCAAGAAAGTTGTTTCCATGTCAAAACAGAGCTCACTATCATCAGTTTTTCTCATTAGACCTGACACATATTTAAGTCATAAACTAACTCCATCCATACCCTGGCTTAATTTAATGAATGAAAAAAACAACCGAACAACAACAATCCACAACACTTGATTCTTTAAGAAAAAAAACACCTTTCAGTTTTGCAAACAAGCTTCAATATATATACCCAAGGATATTGAGTAGGTACTTACCTGTTCCAGTATTACAATAAAACGGGAAGCTGGAGGCAGGGCATATGATATAGCAACATAAGTTGGCCCAATCCCAAGCCCAACGGTTTGGAAGAGAGTGAACAGTGTCCCGTAGAAGAGAGAGTAGATTACACGATGGGAGGAACTGCAGTAACCTTGGGCCCACTGGAAGAAAAGGCTGTATGGAATGATAACCGTGGCACAGAACATGCACAGCCAAGTACAGAAGACGACCGGAAACTTTCCAAAAACGTAGACCAAGAGATCAAACCCAAGGACCAGCCTAGAAGGCACAAGGAAATAAACAACATTTAGTGTCCACTGTTTCAAGAGGAAGCGCTTCTGTTTCAGTAAATGGCTACAGAAGGCCAACCACACAGATTACAGTTTGAGTCTTGATGGTAGTGAGGAAGGCAGTTTTCAGCTCAGAAACAGAGGGCTGCCCGCAGCAGAGATTTAAGTGACTACCTGCAAGCACATCAGAAGATAAAAACTGAAGGACTCATGCCATCAGTGCTATAAGGCACAGCTGTAAGCTGTCCTTACCTTCAAATCCAGCAGAGCTTAAGTGCACCTTTAAGATGAGAAAGCGCTTTGAGAATACGCTCAAAACTCATTCCCGCTGGTAGTTAAGCACGTCACTGAATGATCCACTGCTAAGCTGAACTGGACCCAAAAGAGCTTTTGGGAAACACTCACAGGATATTGCTACTACTATGTTAAGAACCAGTTTCTCCACAAGAATTTAACATCGAGAGAGGCCTTCTCCAACTCCCTCCAATAGGAGCAAGATATTTTAACACTTAGCACCCAAACCTAATTTAATTCTGCTTTGTGAAAATGGTAGACATTTTTGCAAGTGACTCAAAAGGATAACAGCCAGAGGGAATGACCAAGTTACGTGCACCAGATACATGATTTCATTAACTGAACTTAAATATAAGGACTAGATGTGCAGTCTGAGAGCCTATCAAAGCTGCCGATACTTAAGTAGCAATACTAAAGCAAACTAAGAGGGACAAGTAATGCAAAGCATACCAACGAGATGTATTTGTTCTTAAGGTGGAGGCTCAACTGCAAATCGGATCCAAATTATCAGATCAAGAAGTTCAGAACTTTTTTTTTTAAAGCAATCACAGATAATCGAGTCCTACTAGCCAATTTTAGAGGTAAATGTCTATCCTCCCAGCATCCACACTGCTATTAAGTTAGAATTAGCCAAATAAACGTTCAGTAGTGCATGAGCCTGCTTTTATACCTAGACAAGCAAGATAACGGTAATAATCAAGACACAGCTCTGGCTTTATACACTGAACAACAGATTATCAGCAAGATAAACACGTAATCCTACTCATGTACACAAGATATATCTTGCCAAAAAGATATTCAAGGCAACAATCAAGTGTGAGGAAAGCAGTCTTTCACAATCTCTTTCAGAACTGGCTACCTACAAAGCACAAGCTTACAGGCTGCGCCAATATCCTTGAGATTTTTCCACAGGAAAAAATGAGAAGTTTCTATTTTTATTTAAGCTCAAGTACAGTGTATCAGAACTGTCATTTCTCAATACAGAAAAAACTGATAATGCATTTCAAGTTTTTTTGTGTTTTTTATTTCTCCCTAAACACAGTCCTCCAAGCACTGCAAGCAGCTGAAAGCTGCTCTTTCCTTACTGATATAAAAAAAAAAGCAGTCCACACTCACTGATGGCTCCCCTCCGTTAGGCCTTGTGATGAACTAAGCATGTTAAATCCACAATTCACTGACAGTACATCTATCTGTAAGATCTTCCCAATGTTTAGCTAATCGTATTTGAAATTTCCCTATCCACTCAATAACAACTACAGGATATTTGAAGAACATCAAGTTGAACATCCCCTTTTAACAGCATCTCAAGAAGAATTACTTTGTGCACCATTCTATAGTTTTCGTGTAGTTCTGGCTCTTTAGGAGTGAGCATTTCCCAGCCCTGGCCCCTGTCCTTCCAGAGCACTCTTACCTTCCTTCATCAATGAAGTCTACTAAAAGCGTGCTGAGGATGAAGACGATGAGAAGAGCGATGAACATGTGATAGATTGTCCTGATGTGACTCACTTCAAATAGTTCACTGGGGAGAGATTCAAAAGCTATCAGGCCATTCACATAGCAGATCACACATCACACTTGTGTTATGTTAGCTTTCAAATGAAGCATCTCAAAGCAAAGGCTGGCTAGTTTGCTGTCAAGAGTACTTTCACTCAACTTATTTAATGGAAAAAGCAAGGCTAAACTACTCACTCCAAGAGGGACCTCCTGGCAGTGAAGATCTTCCCATGTTCTGGAGGGGCTCTCAAGGCCCTGCAATTTAGAAGTAGAACATTCAAGAAAAAGAAAATAAGGCTTCTAAGAAACAATCTCGTTATAGAACTAACGTAAACCTGACTTACTTGGCTTTGTGTAGCTCCTTCTCAGAGCAGGAAGCTGGGAAGAGGGAAGCTGAAGATGAGGAATCCAGGAGTGCTGACTTTGCAACCAAACTGTTCACAAACTCTGTGAAGTGACTGTCCACCTCCTTCATGAAAACTGGCTTCAATTGCTGACCGAGCAAAAATAGAGCAGCAAGTTACCAAAATGTATCTAGAGTTAAGTAAGGTATACTCCTTTTTATCCCAGAGCACAACAGAGTAAGGGATCCTGCACCATTAGCCCACAGCTGGAGTCAACTTGGACAGGGACATCCACACAGCTCTGAATATCCTTAATCTTCCCTACCAGGTGCAATAGAGCAAAGCAAACATACTCAACTTCACACATGTCTGGAGTTGCAGGTACTTCACATTTTTGGTGGTGCTGCTATGAAAGCTGAACTAAACATAATACAGATCCAGAAAACACTTCTCAGTTTTAGTCACAGTTACATCCTTAGTGCTTAAATCAAGTGCAAACAAGATTTACATCATAGCCAGTGTAGTGCTACTGGAAGCGCTTGTGACTCAAAAATCCCAGGTGAACCTGCTGAATTCCCTTTTTGTAAGACAGAGCAAATAACCAGTGTAAAGCTCATGCAACCCATTGGAACAAAACTGCACCATTTTCAGCCTATTCATGCTTTTTTCCCCTCATTTTATCAGAAAAATGCAACTTCTGAAGCATCTTCTTTGCTAGCGCTTCTAAGGATGCATGAGAAACTAGATAAGCATCCCCCTCCTTCACCATCTTCCTGGAAAAACACAGACAGAGCACAGAGGGTAATAACTGGCTGTTAACAAGGCATAGTCTACCCTGGTCAAAGACTGCTTGCTTTACCTGATTAAAAAAAGTTTACTTTCCAGAAAGGAAAATATTACTTAAATGTTCCAATAACAAGTTAACCAGGAAAGAAAGGCAAACTACACAGTGATGAGATTATAATCCTGTTTCCCTATCACTTCTGTCTTCCCTAAAGGCTAACATGCACAATTCACTCTAACTCTCCAGTCTACAGTATAGTTCAATTTGCTCTTCGGTCTCACAGCACCAACTTTCAAAGACCTATTCTCCATATGCCTGGAAGACATTAAAATAAGATGCCTTTAGAAGAAACTAAGCAATAAAATGCTCACTTCAAAGTTACTTACTTCCATAGAAAGTATTACACTGGGCTCTGGACAGCTCTTTACTACAGTGCAAATTCTCTTGCTCTTTAGATGCAAACAGGATCCCAAGGTTTGCATAGTGGCATAAGAGCTGGCATAAGAGCTATTCTTGCAAGTAGAACATCAGGCAAAATGAATTCACTCAAGGAAATAAAAGCAACATGTGTTCACTTGAAATCCAAGAGCTTAGAAAACCATGAAATCCTAAGATTATTAGCCCTTCAGAAGTCACATAGTCATCTTCAGCACAGAAGATAAGCATGTTTAACAAAGTCTGTAGGACTACAGATCTAATCGTGTATTATGGTCATTGTTTGTTTTCTTCTTGATACAAGTATTCTTTGCAGAACTTGTCTGACCATCCTTTTGCTTGAGACTTTCTCAGACCGTCCAAGTATTTCTAGGTGGTAGCTGCATATCATTTCATCTTATCTTCTACTCACTGGCTCAAGAAACATTTGTTTTTCCCTCCGAATGCCTTCACGATTCCTTTCTGATACTTATTTTCTAATCTTGAAGGCTGAAAAGCAACGAAACTGAGAAATCCATTTTCAAGGAAGGAAAGAATCTGGAAGTTGTACACAGGAACACTGCTTCCTTTGGAAGGCCTTTGTGATGCTCTGTTGTTTGGTGTCTTTTTTCTAGGGCCTATTATACCAGAGAAAGATGAAGCACCATTGTTTTTTGCTAAGCAGAAACAGGCAGGAGGACTAATAAAATGAGGAAATAGACCCAAAAAGCCAAGCTAAAAGGTCTTTTTTAGACGAGCAAAGCCTAGTAACAGACAATGCATTCGTAGGAAATGCTGCTGTGTAATGCAACAGCAGCCAAGCAAGCAAGTTTAACTTCCTGGTAGTAAACACAAAACCTGAAATGAGACCAAATTCTTCACAGTGGTCAGCTTTAGCGAGAACTAAAAAAGCTGCAGTAGGAGAAGGAATAGATTAATATTTAACTTACAAAACATTTTCTCACTATTTGGCAGCTGCTAGCATAGAACAAACAAGCTTCACTGGCACTTGATGATACAACTCAATTGTCTATTCTTAGAGCTTTCTGGAAAGCAGAGAAGGGGCTGATCTCTTGCAAAAACACAGATTAATCTTTTAAAAACAAGAAATAAAAAAGTTGAGTACTTTGGAACTACAGCCTGTAACAGAAGACTGTTTTTTGGCACAGCCTGTTCTTACAGCACACATGCACGTATCCCTAACCAAGGAAGTCAAATTCCTACTCCTTCTGGAGTGTTCTCATTTCCGTTCCAGAAAAACACTATTCATTCCTACCACATTTTTTATTTTTATTTTTTTTAAATTTCCTCTCAGCAAGAGTTTAGCAGAGACAATTTCCTTAAATTACACATTGCTTTTCCAGTTAGCACTCTGCTGACGCTGCCCCTCCTAACACAACCCTCCAAGGCTGACATCAACTTATGCACATATTTGGGCTGGGAAAACAAGACGTGAATTCTCATGAAATAAAACATGACGTAGCCAGAGCAGAAACTCCACGTTAACTGCAATTCTGCACAACAGAACTGCAAAACATTGTTATACTGACAACCATCACTACTGCCAATCAAAGGCCTGTCTAGTTGAGTAATTGCCAGAGTAACTGTTCACACTCAATAAACTGATCAAGCCACTGAACATGTAAAACATAAGAGAATGCACCTCACACAGATCTTCACTGCGATATGGCACAGTCCTCTAGCAGAGCTTAACTGTTCCCTAACTGGTGTTTCAAGTGTTACACAAAGAATAGGGCAGATACGTTCAGCTGTCACAGTTTAGTTTTAAATAAAAGAATCTGATCATTGGAACAACAAGGAGGAGGAGCAAGTACGCAATAAATGCTATGCCATAAAAAACAGAAGCAGGCAAATAGTTGATAAGTCAGAGGAAGTTGAGCCAAGCAACCCTGTAACTTAATGCTACAGAGAAATTCACCAGTTTCCCTTAATTTTACTCATTCTAACAGATACGACTGGAATCTATGCTAAGGCACATTGAACATGAGGAAGCAATATGGGATAACCAGCACAGCTTCACCAAGGGCAGGTCCTGCCTGCCAAACCCCGTGGCTTCTCATGAAAGTTTAACTGTGTCAATAGACAAGGGGAAAGCCACTGACCTTATCTATCTGGACTTCAGTACAGCCTTTGACACAGTTCTCCACAACAACCTTCTCTCCAAATAGGACAGATGTGGATTTGATGGGTGAACTGTTTGATGGCTGAGGAACTGATTAAGAAATCATATCCAGGGAGTGTTGGTCAATGGCTCAGCATCTGGATGCGACAAATGGTGCCCCTCAAGGATCAGGTGTTCTTTAACATCTTCATCAATAATATCAACAGTGGGACTGAGAGCAGCCACAGCAAGTTTGCAGATGACACCAAGCTGTGTGGTGCCACTTGGAGAGACCTAAGCAGGCTGAGCAGTGGGCCTAGGTGAACCTCATGAAGTTCAACAAATCCAAATGCAAGGTCTTGCACCTGGGTTGTGGCAGCCCTCGCTATCAATACAAGTACAAAAAAAAAGGAGCACAGCCCTGTTGAAAAAGACTTGGGAGTACTGGTGGATGGCAAGCTGAACATGAGTCAGCAGTTTGCCCTCATAACACAGAAAGTCAACTGGATCCTGGGCCGCATCAAAAGAAGTGTGATCAGCAGGTCAAAAGACGTGACCTGCCCCTCTATTGTGCACTGGAGAGATCTCACCTGGAGTACTGTGTCCACACAGGAAGTCCTCAGTACAGCAAAGTTCTGGACCTGCTGGAGTGTACCCAGAGAAGGGCCACAAAATGAGCCAAGGGATGGAACACCTCACCTATAAAGACAGGCTGAGAGCCGGAGCTGTTCAGTATGGAGAGAAGAAGGCTCCAAGCAGATGTGAGAGTGGTCTTTCATTACCTAAAAGGTGGCTGTAAGAAAGGAGGAGACAGACTCTTTACCAGAGATTGCTATGACAGGACAGAGGAAATAGTTTCAAACTAAAAGAGGAGATATTTAGATTGGATATAAGGAAGAAGTTTTTCCATGATAAGGGTAGTGAGGCACTGGCACAGGTTTCCCAGAGCAATCTGATCAAGCTGTAGAAATCCCTGTGCATTGCTCTGGAGTTAAACTGGATGAACTTTAAGGGTCCCTTCCAACTCTAAGGATTCTATGATCCTAATTGGAACAACACCCACCAGTTACAACTCCCAGTTAAATGAATGGAAGCTGTCAGTGATTAGCGCTTGTCAGAAATGAAGCATCTGTACAGGCCTCAGATACAGACCCCATAAAGGGTAAAATGGGATCCAAGCTTCTGTTGTGTGAACCACCGGTCAAAACGATGAGGCAGAAGAGGAATTCTCGGGCATTTGTAACAGATGTAGGCTTTTATACTTAGCTATTCTTGGAGCTTTGAGGAATCTTAAATTTGCAATCTGCTGAACTCAGCATATAAAACCTGAACTTCCCATGTTTCAGGAGCAACTTCAGCATTCAAGTGCCACTGAGCCTTCTGGTTTTCTTTGATTCTCTTTCTGAATAAGAAACTGCCTCGACTACAGGCTATCACGTCTCAAACTTTGGAGCCAGAAAGCATACAGAAGGATGGCTTTCTCAAAGAAAGAAATCCAAGATCAAGTTGTCCCCCAGCATCCAGATAGTGTCCCCTGGAACTTACACAGCTACATGTGCTTCAAAGGTTGCTTGTGCAAGCATTAGTTGCAAGCAGTGAATTGCAGTGGTTGTATTTGTCTGCAGAAAAAAAATATGAGGCAGATATGAGACTTGCTCCATCATGCCCTCAGTAAGAGTCACTCAGAGAAGACAATATATGAAATAAAATTAAGAGTTGACTATCCTTCTAATGGGTTGAATTCTAGGAGCATCAGCACAAAAAGCACTACACCCTTTCTGGAAGACACTTAAATACACTACAGATATATCTACTGTAAGTTACACATCATATCTATATAATAAAGAGACTTTAAAACAGGAAAGGACCTCAAAGTTGCAAGGTATCTGTCTCTGTCTTTAAGTATCTAATAACTAATAACTACATAAGGCTGAGACAATTAGATGACCTCACCTTTAGCATGGAATTCTCTGCAATAAAAGTGAAGCAAGAGTGCAGGACAATTTGCCTCAAAGAACATGCCTGCTGTGAAACAATGCTTAGCAAGGAGGGTGCAGTTCACTGTTAGCTAACTTCATTTAATTTGGCCATAAATCACCTTAATGCATGCTAAGGCAATGGCAGCTCACACAGATGCAGATGACATTTATAGAAATACTATTTTCTCTGAGGATAGTGCTTACTGAAAAGTAGTAAGGTCATCTCCACAGCTAGGGCAATGGAAGCCACGAGACACAGGCCAGGTGCATCAATGGGTAACAGGACACAGAATCTGAAGCACTGGATACACAAGCAGTCAAAGGGAACAGGCTAGCTGCCAATTACACTGTCAAAAGTTAGTAGTGAAGCAAGTTCAATTTTATTACAGGCCTCAAAGTTCATTCTTATCACTGGACTCTAACCTATTGGGGTCAAAACAAGACAGAGCTGCATTTGACAACAATACTCCTCTTGTGCAAAGTGAGAAGAGATACGGACAGAAAGAGGGCTGTATAAAAGTCACCACACTTGAATTATGACTGAATAGAGTATATTTGTGTTCCAGGATTGATGAGTCTCCAAAGAAGTGATCAGGCTCAATTATCCTGCTCCTCCCCACAAAGAAGCATTAGAGTATATTTACCTCAGCTTCTGCTATTAGCTGCATCTTCCTTGTTATCACATGGTCCACATCAACGCGGCCTAAGGAAGGAAAGCAAATATTTAACAGCTGCATTTGGAGCAATGTGTCCTGCATGACTGAAAATACAGGAAAAACAGCAGCCAGTAGTTCATTCACTAGTTTCTCATTAATACTTTCGATTCCTAGTAATGTCTCAGCAAGTACAAAACTAAACTACAATAAGTTAGTAAGCTATGAGCAAGTATTTTAAACAGCCATTTAGGATCACAACATGATAAAGCAGGCAACAGCTGATAACGTGGTGGATTTCTGAAAGCTTTGCAACTCCACAAATCATTCCAAGGTCCTTAAACATATTCAGCCTTGAAATAGCAATCAGAACAAGCCTCAGAAGGTCATATCCAAGCATGCTGATCTTCTAGCATAGTTTTATCTTATGCACTGTGAACTAGATGAAAGATTAGGTTGTCTACTGGCAATGTAAATACCTCCAGACAAAGCAGTCACGACACGACTATCTGTAAAATAACCATCCCTGAAGATGGGCAGACTGGCAAGTTGGAAGGCTGTCATCCTGTATTCAAACCTGGCCACTCTCACTCCTTTCTTCCCCCATCACAAGGATCAGTCTGACAGTATTTCCCCAAAACATTTCATCCCTTAGAAAAAAAACAACAGGTCTATGCATGCTAAAAACACCACGGGACTTTTGTCACTAACAATACCAAGAGTTAAGTGAAATATTTCCTATTTCCATCTTCAATGAAACTATACTCATTTGTCAGCATTAGACGTTCCTACCAGCCCATATCAAGCAGGCAGTAAGAACAGATTTTAAACAGAAAGAAATACACAGTCTATAAACTGAAGAATGGAAAGTGGCAACACCTTCTTACAGGTAGTTTTAGCCACCTCATAATGCAACAAAGAATGGAAATAGTAAATATCATGATTTCTTTATATTTTGGCTGCATGCAAAATTCACTTTCCACAGAAATAGAATTCCTGGCTGCTAAGCACCTCGCCTCCAAAACAAAAAGTTACCTCAGCACTGAAGTCATTCAGCAAGTACAACGGTGTGATAGACTGCCATTTGGGGAATGGCTTTTGCCACTCAGC